>CM038053.1:20824162-23224162 GCA_021397845.1 Areca catechu | reverse complement strand
TGCCATCTTCATGGGATCCAAAGGTGACGGCGATCTAATAAGCAAAGGATGTTGAAACCCCATCCTTAGAGTAGCTCATTGGTTCATTCATGACTTATAAGTTGAACTTAAAACAAAAAATAGTGGATGCGGATAGAAAGAAGAATATAATTGCACTCAAATCCACTACACCAAAGGAACCTTCAAGTAAGGAATCGAAAGAAAGTGAAGATAAAGATAAGGAGGCTCTAGTAGCTAGAAAATTTAAAAAAATTTTGAGAAAAAAAAAGTACTCATACAAAAAGAAGCCATACAAAGGAGAGCCTAGCAAAGATAAAGGCAAGGACAAAAAAAAAGAAAAAGAGAAGGAGAAGGACCAACTCATTTGTTTTAAGTGCAAGAAGCCCGGTCATTATAAGTTTGATTGTCCTCTTCTCAAGAAATTCAAAAAAAAAAAAAAAAGAAGAAAGCAATGATGGCTACTTAGAGAGAAAGTGAAGATTCTAGCTCAGAGGAAGAAGAGCAAGAAGTTGCTAATCTTTGCCTCATGGCATATGAAAATGAGGTACAATCTAAAATTGAATTTACTTTTGAAGAGCTTACAGATGTTTTTGATAAACTTGTGCATGAATATAAATTATTAAAAGTTAAGCACAAGAATTAAAGAAGCAAGCTGATTCTTTTTTTTTTGAAAAAAACAATCTTGGAAATGAAAACAAAGAATTAAAAGCCAATGTTACTGTTTTGGAAAAGGAAAAGAATGCTCTCTTGAAAGAGATAGAAGTCTTTAAAAAATCCAAGATTTTTGTTTCAAATGATAAGCTTATAACGAAAAACAAAGATCTTGAGTTAGAGAACAAAAAGTTTAAAGAAGAGCTTGATAAAGTCAAGCCTTTTGTTGAAAAATTCATGTTTAGTTTTGAGAAATTGAATTTATTATTGAATAATCAACATGCAGTTTTCAACAAAGCTGGTTTGGGGTATAAACTTCAAAAACAACAAAAGTATTTCAAAAACTTCTTGGTTCCTACATCTTCTAATATTACATAAAGCATATCAATGTAATTTAAGAAAAGTAAATAAATCTAGAAAAGTTTGGGTTCTAAAAGAAACCATTACTACTAACCCTAAAGGCCCCAAGATGGCTTGGGTACCTAAAATAAAAACTTGATCTTTTTTACAGGTGTGTCTTGTAATCAAAGAGAAAAGAATAATGTGGTACCTTGATAGTAGTTGCTCAAGACACATGACGGGAGATGTGAAGCAATTCACCTCTCTTGAAGCCTTGAATAAGGGGAATGTGACTTTTGGAGATAATGAAAAATGAAAAATAATCGGTATTGGTAAAGTTCACATTTCTCCATTTACTTTTATTGACAATGTGTTGCTAATAGAAGAATTAAAGCATAATTTACTTAGCATTAGTCAATTTTATGATAAAGGTTTTAAAGTTATTTTTGAATCATCTCTTTGCATGGTATCTAGTCTTAGTGATAATGGACTGAAATTCATTGAAAATAGGTATGGCAACATTTATCTAGTTGATCTTGATAATCTTCCTATACAAGATGGTGAATGCCTAGTTGCAATGAATGCCATAATCAATGAGACTAGCTGGTTATGGCATCGTAGATTAGCACATGCAAGCATGCATTTACTTTTCCAATTGTGCAAAATTGATTTAGTTAAAGATTTCCCAAAACTTAGATTTGAAAAAGAGAATTTGTGATGCTTGTCAATATGGTAAACAAACAAGAACTTTTAAAATATAAGGAATTGTTTCAACTACTAGGTCACTAGAACTACATATATTTTTTTTTTGGACCAACTAAGACCACAAGCCTAGGAGGCAAAAGATATGGATTAGTTATAGTTGATGATTTCTCTTGTTTTACTTGGATTTTATTTTTAGCTCATAAAGATAAATCCTTTTCTGCTTTCACAAAGTTTTATAGAAAAGTTTCAAATAAAAAATATACTTCTGTTGTTTGCATTCGAAGTGATCACGGAATCAAATTTGAAAATCACAATTTTGAAGATTTTTGCAATGAAAAAGGTATTGAACACAATTTTTCTATACCTAGAACACCTCAACAAAATGGGATAATAGAAAAAAAAAATAGAATCTTAAAAGAAATAGCATGCACAATGCTTTGTGAAAATAACCTTCCAAGATATTTTTGGACTGAAGCAATCAACACTGCTTGTTATATTTTGAACCGAGTTTTAATCCGATCGATTTTAAAGAAAATATCCTATGAACTTTGAAAAGAAATAAAACCTACTTCAAAGTACTTTTGTGTATTTGGTTATCGGTGTTTCATTTTAGATAATAGCAAAGATAATTTAAGTAAATTTGATGCCAAGTTAGATGAAGGTATCTTTTTAGGATACTTAACATCTAGCAAGGCATACAGAGTTTTCAATAAAAGAACACTTGTAGATAATAATCTATGCATGTTGTGTTTGAAGAATCTACTAACAAATCCTCTAAAAAAGAAGATACTTTTGATGATGTTCCATGTATTAAAGGACTCGAGAAGATGACCATAAATGATCCTCCTCCCAAGGAGAATAAGGAAGATTAAACCAAGGAGAATGAAGAAGAAGTCACAAGACCTTCACCGGAGCACAAGGCCCTATTTAAGGAATGGAGGTATGCTCATGGACACCCTAAGAAACTAATCTTAGGTGATCTATCGAAAGGGGTAAGAACTAGATTCTCTCTTAGGAATGAATGTGATTGTATTGCTTTTGTATCTCAAATTGAACCTAAAAGCATAGAAGAAGCTAAAAAAGATCCAAATTAGATGATTGCGATGCAAGATAAATAAAACCAATTTAAAGAAATAAGGTTTGGACATTAATAGAAAGACCATCAAATACTTTTATAATAGGCACAAAATGGATATAGAAATAAGTTAGATGAAAATAGAATTGTGACCAGAAATAAGGCTAGACTAGTAGCTAAGGGTTACAATCAAGAAGAAGGAATTGATTTTGATGAAACATTTGCTCCAGGAGCTAGACTTGAAGCTATTAGATTACTTTTAGCATTTGCATGTTTTATGAATTTTAAATTATTTCAAATATATGTTAAAAGTACTTTTGTAAATGGATATATAGCTTAAGAAGTATATGTAGAATGACCCCTGGTTTTAAAAATCATGCACATCATGACCATATTTTTAAACTACATAATGTCCTTTATGGTTTAAAACAGGCTCCACGTGCATAGTATGAAAGATTAAGTAAATTTTTGATTGATAATAGTTTTACTAAGGGTCACGTAGATACAACATTATTTTTAAAGAAAAGGGTTGATGATCTCTTAGTAGTACAAATCTATGTTGATGATATTATCTTTGGTGCCACTAATGAAACTCTTTGTCAAGAATTTGCTAAACTTATGCAGGATGAGTTCGAGAAGAGCATGATGGGAAAATTGAGCTACTTGGACTCCAAATCAAGCAAACCAATGAAGAGATCTTCATCAACCAAGCTAAATACACAAAGGAGATTCTAAAAAAGTTTGGGATGAAGAAGACCAAACCTAATGGCACACCTATGAGCCCTTCATGTAAGCTTGACAAAGATAAATCTGGTAAGAGTGTTGATCAAGAATTTTATAGAGGCATCATTAATTCTTTATTGTACTTTACTATAAGTAGGCCATATATCATGTTTAGTGTATGCATATGTACTAGATATCAGTCTGAACCTAAAGAATCACATTTATTGGCTATTAAATGCATACTCAGATATCTGTCTAGCACTATTGATATTAGATTATGGTATTCTAAGGACTCATCAATATATTTAATTGCTTATTCTGATGCTGATTTTGCTGGATGTAAATTAGATAGAAAAAGTATATCTGGAACCTGTCAATTTCTTGGAATAAATTTAATTTCCTGGTTTAGCAAGAAACAAAATTCAGTTGCATTATCTATAGCTGAAGCTGAGTATATTGTAGCTGGAAGTTGTTGTGCTCAAATCTTGTGGATTAAACAACAACTCGAAGATTTTGGCATCAAATCAACTAAGACACCTATTAGATGTGATAATACAACTGCAATAAACTTAACTAAAAATCCTGTACAACATTCAAGAAGTAAACACATAGAAATTAAACATCACTTCATTAGAGATCATGTTTACAATAATGATGTTATGCTTGAATTTGTTTGTACTGAAAAATAACTAACTGATATTCTGGCCAAGCCTCTTAATGAAAATAGGTTCTGTATGATTAGAAGAGAATTCGGGATCATTAATCCTTTTAATTAGATCTTGATCATTACTTATGACCTTTGGAATTCTTTTTGAAAATTTCTTGATCTAATGTCCTTAAAACTCTTGATCAATCATTTATTGGCTATTTAAATCAACTACCTAGATCTTATCTATGATTTTTCCCCATTTTCTCTGATTTTTTCTGAAGTGTCGACACTACACAAAAGTGTCGACACCTCGAAGTGTCTACCTTGGCCCAGCCCATGAGTCGACACTTGACTGGCAAAAACGATGATCAAATAGACAAACGATCTATTTTTTCTTCCATTCTCTTTGAGCCGACACCTCTTCTCCTCGAGCCCTAACCTCCATTAGTTCCCATTTAGGGTTTTAACATTTCTATTTTGAGTTTTAAGCCCATTTTCCTCACATTTCCTTGTTCTTCATGATTTGATCATGACTCCATTGCCCGTTTCCCTCTCCATTTTGGTATTTCTCTATTCTTTAGATAATGGGACCCAGGAAGCAGCTAGTGAGGAGACCATGATCAGTTTCTTGGGGTGTGGAGCACTGCACCAAGGTTAGACATGATTCCCCCCAGCCTGCAGATGTACCACAACACGACATTCTAGCTCAACCACCACCAGTTCCAAGAGCAGATCGCATGGCCTCCAAGGCCATTGCAAGGGGACATTGAGTGGACTTTGATTTTGTCAACCAGTAGCACTTTAGGATTGGAGGATGGTTGAGAGATACTAATTTAGCTCAGTTTTGTACTCTCCGTGAGAGGTTCTATCCGGCCCTGATAAGAGAGTTCTACGGGACTCTGGCCCGAGGCGCTAATGGATGGATCGGAGAAGTTAGAGGCATCTCTATTCCACTATCAACAGAGATTCTGAGCCGTGTCTAGGAGATTCTCATAAGGACTGTTGCAGATTCTCTTGTAGACCGGATTAGTGGTTTCAGATACATTCTAGAGAGAGATGATCTGGGTGAGGGAGCCACTGTTGTTGCATCACAGTTATCAGCGAAGGTGAGGCTTCTTCATCACATTGTGGCTCAGATCCTACTACCGAAGATCGGACATTTTGACTTCATTATAGAGAGAGAGCTTTTGGTCATGGTGGCACTCATTCAGAGGATGCCCGTTTGCCTGCCAGTACTTATGGTTCATCAGATGACGGAGGCGGCGACGAGTAGGTGACTCTATTTATGGCATGGGTCTCACCAGATTTTTCAGAGCTTATGGAGTTGATGTCGTTGGAGAGCCCTATAGAGAGCTTTTGCACATCGATACTTATGATGAGAGGTCTCTACACCGGATGGGTTATCAGAGGCACCGAGGTCATTGGAGGTGCAGAGTCTCTGGACAGGCGCCTGACACTGACTCGGATGATGAGGAGGATACTTCTACGGAGGAGGAGACATATAAAGATGAGGCTGGGCCATCTAAGCTACCTAGAGATGCACCTGAGATACAGCCCGAGCCCTCTGTTTCAGCACATACTGAGGTGCTACCTCCAACAGACATTATTGAGGACAGGATCACTCGCTTAGAGACTGAGATGCAAACCATGAGACAGCGAGTTGATCAGATTTATGTGGAGATGAGAACTGGATTTGATGAGACGAGAGAGGGGTTTGCTACAGTGATGGCTACTTTACAGAGATTGACTTCTGGCAGACCATCTTCCTCTCCACCACTGCTAGATTCTCCACCTGCTCCTCTAGCACCACTTGCTCCACCAGCTTCACCAGCAGATGATACAGGGATGGGAGACGATTAGGATTTTTCGTTAGTGGATGTTGATGTTGATGACTTTATAGCAGAGCCCGAGCCTGAGACGAGAGCTGATCAGGTCATGGATTCGACGGAGTCTACTGCAACTGATGTCATGTTGTCTTCTGAGGATGCTTCCGATCCTTTGAGTCCAACTCTTCAGACCCCTATCCTACGTAGTACTCTTATTATATTTGATCCTTCTAACCTTGATGTATCCACACTTGTTCTATCTACTGATCCATCTGATAATTTCACTGACTTACCTATACTATGGATTACTATTCCCCCTACCTCTTTTGATAGGACAACCGTAATTTATTCTATATCTTTACCTAGTTCTTTATCCAGGGAGTTAGGTTTCTACACTCTTGGATTCCATATTTTTTTCACTGGTCCAATCTTTGATCATACACCTACTGACCCTATCTCCCTTTCTGACCTTGTTCCTGACATTGTTTCCCCTCCAACACGATCTAGTGGGCGAACACGAGCCAGAGGCAGAGCCGGTGGAGACATTGCTAGAGCAGTCCATACTAGATTAGCAGATCTTTGGCCCATGTGGCCTCGACCTCGACCTTCTAGGATTATTGGACATATTATTTTAGAGATTGGGTCTTCTTCTAATGAGGACAACACCTACTAGGATTGGTCAGGGTATCAGTTAGATGTATGTTTTGTATCAAATTTTATATCAGTGTATCAAATTTTGTATGTTATGTTTGTATCAGACTTTGTATTAGTATACTATTGTATACATCTGTCTGTATCACAAAATATTTTAACTTATATATATATATATCATGCTTTTAGCATTTTTCACTTGTGTGTTCATTCTTAACTTTCAACATTTGATACCCTTCTTATGGTTATTTACACTTTATCCCTACTTTGAAGGGGAACCTTGTTACTTTTTTCTCTACTTTATACTGCTTTTCCTTTTTTAATGATGACAAAAAGTGAGAGAATGGTATAAATAAGGAGAATGGTATAATATAGGGGGAGAACAAATGGTATAAGTAAAAAGAAAGGGGAAGAAAAGAAAACAATAAATAAGAAGGAAGAATAAGTAAGAGGAAGTATGAAAGAGAGAGATTTCTAAACCTTTTTGGAAATATTTTTTTTTGAAAAATGCTAATACATGTAAGCCATTTTTGAAAAGTTTGAAAATGTTTTTAGATCATATGTTGAGGGGGAGCTTCATTTTCATACTTTGATACTCTCTATTTTTAGCTATGATACTCTCTTTTATATGCTCTGATACTCTCTATCTTCATATTATATTTTATATGCTCTGATACTCTCTATCTTCATATTATATTATTTGCTCTGATACTCTAAAGATTTTGCTTTAACACTCACATTACGTTTCAGACTTTTTTTATTTTTGTTCTGATACTCATTTTTTCAAATCTATCTTAGCTCTGATATACTTTTTAACCATCTTATATATGCATATGCTCTGATACATTCTAATATATATAGCTCTGATACATCTTATATAAGCATATGCTCTGATACATTATAGCTATATGAATCAAATTCATTCAAGGTATATGCCAAATGATGATATTTTGCTCTAATACATTATAATTATGGGAATTGAATTCATTCTTATATATAGCTTTGATACATTGTAGATTTATTTAAGTTATATATTAAATGATAAATTTTTGTTCTTGATAATCATTACAACTTAGCTCTGATACTTATAGTTAAATTGCTCTGATACTTAATTGCAAATCTTTTGAGCTTACTATGTTTATATACTTAAAGGTTTTGTCATCATAAAAAAGAAAAATATTATTGACTCCTATCTTGATTTTAATGAATAACAAAATACTTAAATATATTTGAGTACTAATTGTGTATTAAAAGTGTGCTTATCAGAATAAGGTACTCATCAAAGTTATAACATGTGAAAAGTTTCAAAATGCTTATCATCTTATTGAAGAAGTCACCTATGTTGATGGATTTTCAAGTTATATGGATCTTGGCATATAAGAATGATTTTGAAAGACTCAAATTTTAAATTTGGACTAGTTTCAGTAATGTTTCAACCAAGTGTCGACTAATGGAAATGAAGTGTTGACTTATAGAAACTTGAGCTGATACACAAAAAATGTTTCAACTAGCATGCTAAAGTATCAACTCATGAATTACCAAGTGTCGACTCAAGCGTCGACTCATGGTCAGCCAAGTGTCGACTCAAGGCCTGAGATAAAGTACATTTCAGAGAGCTTCAAAAAACTTTTTTGACTCAAGTGTTGACTCATGATTTGAAGTGTCGACTCAAAGTGTAGACTCATAGACTGAAGTATCGAAACTTGCAGGTGATGTGGCGAGAAGCTGACGTGTTAACGTGCATTCCCAGTCAGATGCCATGTCATAAAATCTGCCACGGTGAACACCCCATCTCGGACCCCATTGACCGGGCTGAGCTCCCCAGATCAACGAGGCGGCCCGTCAAAGCCGAGCTCCGTCCTTCATCAGGTCGGCACCCGCGAGCTCGGGGCACATAGACCGGAGCCGAGCAACCTCCTTCGCCATATCGAGCCCCTCCGAGGCTGAGCCCCATGAACCGGAGTCGAGCTCAGCCCTCCTCCGACAGGTCGAGACCCTCCGAGGCTGAGCCCTTTGGGCTGGAGTCGCGTGTCGACCTTCTCCGCCGGATTGAGCCCCTCCGAGGCTGAGACCCCTAGACCGGAGTCGAGGTCAGCCCTCCTCCGCCAGGTCAAGCCCCTCTGAGGCCGAGCCCTTCGGGCAGGAGTCAAGCCCTCCTCCACCGGGTCAAGCCCTTCCGAGGTCGAGCCCCCTGAGTCGTAGTCGAGCCCTTTGGAGGTCAAGCCCCCCAAGTCGAAGCCAAGTCCCAGCTCTCCAGTTCGGCAGCCAACTTGGACAGTGCCCAGCCTCCTCCACCAGGTCGAACCCTTCGAAGGTCGAGCCCCCCGAGTCGGAGCTAAGTCCCAGCTCTCTAGTTCAGCAGCCAACTTGGACAGTGCCCCCGGACCATCAAGGGAGCGTAGCCACTTCCCCAAGATACCAACGAGCAGCCCGAAGACCACAAGGAAGCGCCTGTCAAGTCATAATAACCGTCTACGGCCATCGCTTGCACCAGGAGAGGGAGAAGCTCCCTGACTAAGGTGACACGTTCTTCGCCAACCACCTGCACCACCCGAAAGAGGAAGTCAACCAGGAGATTCAATTTCCGGGGGCGGTGGCCCCCCGATCGAGATACTACCAGGCTTCCCGAAATGGGGCGACCGGAAAGAATGTCAGAGCATACGATAGTTTTCCTTATCACGAATCGGGAAAGACATCCCGTCCATGGCACGTAACACCACCACACGTGCCTGATAGCCTGGAGGAGATCCTAAGGTAGGCGCTCAACGGTCACCTGGACTTAAAAGAACCTTCAACACCCCCAATGGGAAGGTAGGTACGCAAGTGCTAGTTTAACCAAAAAACATCGTCCAAGTGGGTGGAGGAGAAGAAGCCTCACAAGAAAGCTAGCCCATCTCGGCTAACACCTCTTCCGGCACACTCGCACCCTCATTCTTACACCATTCACTCCTCCTAGCATGAAGTCCATCAAAAGGAGCTCGACCAGCAACGGTCCTCAGCTATCCATCAGCAGCCAGGAACCCCCGTGACCCACGCTGCAGCACCCCGTGATAGCTTGCGTTCCTTCCAAGGAAGGCCATCACCGACCCCCGGGGTAGTCATCAGACTCCGGCGAAAAGATAATGAGCCGGATCTGCCAACAGGGAGAGCCGCTCCCCGACCCTTGAGCAGGTAACGACCAGACCCCACCAAGATCGAAAAGGCAAATCCGCCCTTCATGAGCACCATGCATCCATGTCACCTTCTGCATCTCTCTCAACAGAAGGTTCTATCGATGAGGCCATCAAGCGCACAGCTAAGAAGCTCCTGGAGAAGCACGAGCGCAAGCCGGTGGAGTTATCCCACCAATTTATGAACATGCAGAGCTCCACTGACGAGCCAACGGGCTATGACGCCCATCCCCCCTTCTCCCGAGAAATCCAAGAGGAACCAATTCCCAGCCGGTTCCGGATGCCACAGGTGGATCCCTACGATGGGACCACCGACCTCTGGACTACCTGGAAAGCTACAAGGCCCTCATGAGGGTCTAGGAGGCCACCGACGTCCTTCTTTGCATCGCCTTCCCAACAACCCTCCAGAAGGCGGCTCGAGTCTAGTTCACTCACCTCGAGCCCGAAAGCATTGGTTCTTTCGCTCAGCTGGAGCGAAAGTTCGTGGCCCACTTCAATGCCTGTCAGAAAGTGTCACGAGAAGCGGATAGCCTCTTCTCCATCTGGCAACAGGATTGCGAGCCCCTACGATACTACGTGACCCGTTTCAAGGTTGCCGCGTTGGAGATCTATAACCTTGAAGAGCCGGTCGCTATGCTAGTACTAAAGCGAGGGCTTAGGACCTCTCGCCTGACCTACTCGCTCGATAAGAAGCCCTCAAGAATTACTCTGAGCTCCTCCTCCGAGCTCAAAAGTATGTCCGTGCCGAGGAGGTTGACCATACAAGAAGGGAGCTAGACAGGAGGCCATTGAAGAAGCCAGCTCTCACCGAGATGTCCGGGATGCGGAAGCCAGGGCCTCCGACTCCGAACTTCTACTAGGGGTCGAGATCGAGATGCGCTCTGGTCCCAGAGGAGAGACTCACCCCCTGCTCACCCCGAGGATGAAAATCCTGATGGAGATCGAAGGTGAGCCCTACCTGAAGCGCCCACCTCCAATGAGGCCGTCTTTAAACCGTGACAAGACAAAGTATTGTCGCTACCACCGTGACCATGGCCACGACATCAAGGAATACCGCAACCTCAAGAAGGAAATTAAAGAACTCATCAAGAGAGGCTACCTCGGGAGGTTCATGGGGGGCAGACCTCCAATAGAACCTCAAGCGCTCGCCGCTCTCCTGCCAGTTCCTGCAGTGGATAACCGCCTTACTGAGAAGCCGATGGGGATGCTATGTTGGGTAGCCGAGCGTGCATTGAAGAATGCCCGGGGGGCAGGGCAATTTGAGAATGTACTCTCCTTTATGAGGGAAGGGAGAGATTGGGGGAAAAATATAAATAACGATGCCATGATCATCGAAATGACGATCGTGAAACATCCTATAAAATGCATCATGGTTGATAGTGGAAGCTCAACGGATGTACTTTTTTACGATACCTTCTCCAGAATGAACTTGTCTCTTGTACAGCTCAGACCTGTGCACACATCCCTTGTCGGTTTCACAGGGGATTCTGTGAGGGTTGAGGGAGAGATCACATTCCCAGTCATGGCCAGAACCCCACCTCGATAGAACACTATCATGATGACCTTCACAGTAGTTAGACTGCCTTCGGCCTACAATGTGATCCTTGGCCGACCCAGACTCAATCTGCTCGATGCCATTATCTCCACGAAACGGCTGCTGGTGCAGTTCTCAACTCCTTACGGAGTCGACAAAATGAGAGGTGCACCCCAACTGTTCCAACACTGTTTCCAGACTCTCCCGGATACCGAAGTTCCCAAGGAAGATCCCAGGGCGGACGAGCTCGACCAAAGAGCGCAAGACCCCAGGGGTGGCCCGGCCGAGCGCCTATTATCTTATCCACTCGAAGCCGACCAGGAGAAGATGGTGCAGATTGGGGCCCAGCTACAAGAAGAAGAAAGGGCCCACCTATCGGAGTTTCTACGGGCGAACGCAGATGTGTTCGCCTGGACGGTGACTGATATGCCATGTATCCCCTCTGACATCATCACCCACAAGATGAGCATTGATCCAAAGTGCAGGCCAGTTCAGCAGAAGAAGAGGAGTTTCATCCCCGAGAGGCAGGCAGCAATCAAAGAGGAGATCGACAAACTCCTCACTGCCAGCTTCGTCCGGGAAGTACAATACCCAAGCTAGCTTGCGAATGTGGTGATGGTGAAGAAGAGCAACGACAAATGGAGGATCTACGTGGACTACACCGACCTCAACAAGGCATGCCTTTAGGATAGTTTCCCCTGCTGAAGATCGATCAACTGGTGGACACCACCTCAGGTCATCGACTACTCTCCTTTATGGATACATTCTCTGGATACAATCAGATTCAGATACACCCAGAGGACGAGGAGCACACCGCCTTCATCACCGACCAAGGGATGTACTGCTACAAGATGATGCCCTTCAGTCTGAAGAATGCTGGGGCTACATACCAGCACCTGGTCAGTAGGGTCTTCAAAGATCAGATCGGCCGGAACATGCAGGTGTACGTGGATGACATGCTTGTCATGAGCAATCTGAGCTCGGACCACGTCACTGACCTTGTCGAAGCCTTCAACAACCTCCGAAAGTACCAAATGAAACTGAACCCAGTAAAATGTGCCTTCGGAGTGGCGACAGGGAAGTTCCTTGGCTTCATGGTCACTCAGAGGGGCATTGAAGCGAACCCGGAGAAGGTCTAGGCGATCGTCGACATAGAGCACCCGACATCCAAGAAGTAAGTCCAGCGCCTGACGGAGCATATTGCAGCCCTGAGTCGATTCATCTCGAGGTTGGCCGATCGCTGCCTTTCCTTTTCAAGGTGCTGCACAAGATGCACGACTTCACCTGGACGGAGGAGTGCAGGGCAACCTTTGAAGAATTGAAGGAGTTCCTAGCTTCTCCCCTGCTGCTCTCCAGACCGAAGGAAGGGGAGGAGCTCCTGCTCTACCTGGCGGTCACACTTGGAGCCGTCAGCTTGGTACTTGTCCATGCAGACAAGGATGGATATTAGAAGCCGGTATACTATACCAGCAAAATCCTTCGCGATGCGGAGATCAGGTATACCCTCTCCGAAAAATTTATTTTTGCTCTAATAATGTCTACTAAGCGCCTCAGGCCCTACTTCCAAGCGCATCCCATTGTGGTGGTGACGGACCAGCCACTGAGGACCATACTCAGCCACCCTGAAATATCCGGGCGGTTGGCAAAATGGTCCTTGACATCGAGCGAGTTCGATATTGCATATCAGTCGAGGTCGTCACAGAAAGTCCAGGTCCTAACCGACTTTCTGGTCGAGTGCATGGGGCTTGCCAAGGAGCCGGAGCAGACTTCCACGGGGCATCAAGTTGAGCCCGGCATGGAGGAACCTTGGGTCCCCCACGTGGACGGCGCATCCAACTTCGATGGAAGCGGATTAGGCCTCATCCTCACCAACAGCGATGGGATCGCAGCGGAATGTGCCCTCAATTTCAAATTTGCTGCAACAAATAACTAGGCGGAGTATAAGGCACTCCTCGCGGGCCTAAGGGTCTCACGCGAGCTAGGCATCCAGAACTTAAAGGTCTTTACCGACTCCCAACTGGTAGCCGGACAAGTTGCCGGAGAATATGAAGCTAGGGATCCCTAGATGATGAAGTACCTGGAGCGAGTCCACTCGTGCACGATAGGCTTCCGACGCTTCAACATCTTCCATATCCCCCGTGGGGAGAATGCTCGCATGGATGTGCTATCGAGACTCGCTACCCTACCAGACTCATTGCTAGGGCACGCATATATTGAGTACCTCGAAAATCCAAGCTACGAAGCCCCTGAGAAAGTGTAGCAAGTCACCCCAAAGCCGAGCTGGATGGACAGGTACATCAGATACATCACTGATGGCACTTTGCCTGAGGACTGCGCGGAGGCTGGCCTCGTCAAAAAGAAAGCCTCTTGGTTTGTCCTGATAGAAGGATAGCTCTACCGCCGATCCTACTCATATCCACTCCTAAGGTGCCTGAGACCCGCGAAGGCAGCCTTCATTCTCCAGGAGATACATGAAGGCATGTGCGGAAACCACGTGGGAGGAAGGACGTTGGCATACAAAGCTCTCCGCCAGGGATATTTTTGGGAGACCATGAGGGAGGATGCTGCCAACTTCGTGAAGAGATGCGACAAATGCCAGCACCATGCTCATATACAGCATCAATTGTGGTGCTGATCTCACAGCTCTCCGCCCCTTGGCCCTTCATCCAATGGGGAATGGACATCTTAGGGCCATTTCCTCCTGCACCGAGACAACGGAGGTTCTTGCTGGTGGCCATCGACTACTTCACCAAATGGATGGAAGCGGAGCCACTGGCGCGGATCACGAAAGCGAAGGTCCATCAATTCTTCTGGAAGTCAATAATATGTCGCTTCGGACTCCCCCGCTGCATCATTACCGTAACGGGCGGCAGTTCGACAATCGAGAGTTCGAAGGTTTTTGTGCCGAGCACGGCATTCAGCATCGCTTTACCTTTGTTGCCCACCCTCAGATGAACGGAGAAGCCAAAGTGACCAACCTGACCATTCTCCAAGGACTCAGTACCAGACTGGACCAGGCCAAGGGCAGGTGGACAGAAGAACTCCCAATTGTTCTCTGGGCCTACCACACAACACCCAGGACAGCGACGGACGAGACACCATTCAACCTTGTCTTCGGTGCCAAGGCCGTGGTCCTAGTCGAGCTCGGCTTGCCCACGCTGCGGGTGCAGCGATATGACGAAGCGTAGAACTCGGCATACCTTCTACTCAACTTGGACCTCCTCGAGAAGACCAGAGACAAAGCTCGACTCCGGATGGCAGCATACCGGCAACGAGTTGCCCGATACTATAACGTCCGAGTAAGACCCAAGGTCTTTCGAACTGGCGACCTAGTGCTCCGCCGAGCTGAAGCATCTCAACCCCGGGAGTGCGGCAATCTCTCGCCAAACTGGGAAGGTCCCTATAAGGTGGTCGAAGCTCTTCCGCAGGGAGCCTACTACCTCGTAGATCTAGGCGGTGCCAGATTCCTGCGAACATGGAACACCTGCAACTTGAGAAAATATTATCAATAATGTAAGGCTCATCCTTTAAAATGATAATAAAGGCCCTCTTTTGCACAGATCGCCTTTCGCCTTGCAGGAATATCGCCACCGGCCTAAGGTCCAGCATGCTGAAACTCGGAGGCCAACTCTCCGATGTCGAAACATGGGGCCCGGTTCTCCGGTACCAATAGCGTAAGGTTCTTTCTCATCAATAATTAAGGTTCCCCTTGTGCAAATGTTTCTTGCCTTGCAGGAGAACTTCCGCTAGACCCCAGGTCCGACATCAAAGCCCGGAGCCAAGCTCTCCGACCACCAAGTCTTTGAGCACAACTCCAGGACATCAAAGCCCAGAGCCATGCTCTCTGGTCACCAAGTCTTCAAGCCCAGCTCTAGGACATCAAAGCCCGAAGCTCGGATCTCCGGCCACCAAGTCTTCAAGCGCAGTTCCAAGACACCGAAGCCCGGAGCTCAGATCTCCGGCCACTAAGTCTTCGAGCCCAGCTCCAAGACATCAAAGCCCGGAGCCAAGCTCTCCGGTCACCAAGTCTTCGAGCCTAGCTCTAGGACATCAAAGCCTGGAGCTCAGATCTCCGACCACCAAGTCTTCGAGCCCAGCTCCAGGACACCAAAGCCCGAAGCTCAGATCTCCGGCCACCAAGTCTTCGAGCCCAACTCCAGGATATCAAAGCCCGAAGCTCAGATATCCAGCCACCAAGTCTTCGAGCCCAGCTTTAGGACATCAAAGCTCGGAGTTTAGATATCCGACCACCAAGTCTTCGAGCCCAGCTCCACGACATCAAAGTCCAGAGCTTAGATCCGGCCACCAAGTCTTCGAGCCTAGCTCCAAAATATCCAAGCCCGGGATCAAGCTTTCTGGCCACTAAGTCTCAGAGCCCAGCACCGAGACCTCAAAGCCCAGAGCCAAGCTGGTGTGGACACCAGAAGCAGAAACAGAATAAAACCCCACTCAAATAAGGTTAACCTGATTCCACTTTGGATCGAAGATCACTAGGTTAAATTTTTCTTGTAAAGGGCAATTTACTTTCTAGAGTCCTGTAATTACTTAGTTTCAATTTCATGAATCCTATAATTATGTCCAATCAAGTCCTATAATTATGTCCTGTCTTAATCTGGGTTCAAATAAGAACTCAATTAGAGTTCCATTAGGTTTATTTAAATCAAGTCCAAGCTACTTCAAGTTGAGGTTCACCAAACCACTTGGAGCTTCCAAATCAAGACCTTGGTCCACCAAGCTGGAATTCCACATCACCATGCCAACAAAGCAGCCACCAGGGATGCCACATCATCAACCATGTCACCTTCAAATGGGTGCCTAAAGGGGAGATCGACCAAGCATTTTAAATTCAAAGAAACCGGCCAATCTCCATGAATTTCTCCTTATCCCATGTAACAAGGCCCCATATCCTCCAACCTCCCTTGTAATCCTCCATAATTTGGGGAGTTTTCAAATTTCAAAAGTTTTGTAAGGCTATTAAAAAAGCCTTGGATGCCCCATTGTAAAGGGGGATTTGATTTTTGGAGATTAATGAAAGTTGAAGTTGAATTGAAGTTTTATGTTTTGAGTGATTGTCTCTAAGCCCCTCTTCCACACCAAACTATTCTCTCTTCCAAGCATCCAACGCCCAAGTCAAGAAGAAGGCCTTGGAGTCAGCCAAGCCATCTCAAATCTCTTTCTTTGCTCACAAATTTTCCATCCCTTCCATATGCATGCCTTTCTTCTTCCTTAACGCTTATTCTTTATGTGCAGGGTCCTTCGAGGTTTTCGAGTTGCAAGCAGGGTCTTCCTTTACAAGGAACCAACAAGCTGAAGCCCAAGTCCAGGGTTCTGATCTCTGTTATCCAGGTTCTTCAGTTCTGAGCGTTGGTAGTTTCAAGGTATGAATCAAAAGAAGGTTGGAAAGCTCATCACGGTAAGTCCACAATCATTAGCCCCTATTATCTATATCTTCTTCCTTCTTAGTTTAGGATTGTGTCTAATCAAGTAAAAGTTCCATTTCTTGTAATCCTTAAGTCTTATTATGATGAGTACAATGCTAGTGTAATTAGGTTTCATTGCTCTACAAACCATAATCTAAATATTAATCATATGCTTGCCGCATCACAAGCTCTCCGGCCACCAAGTCTTCGAGCCCAGCTCCAAGACATCCAAGCCCGGAACCAAGCTTTCCGGCCACTAAGTCTCAGAGCCCAGTGCCGAGACCTCAAAGCCTGGAGCCAAGCTCTTTGGCCACCAAGTCTTCGAGCCCAGCTCCAAGACATCCAAGCCCCGAACCAAGCTTTCCAGCCACTAAGTCTCAAAGCCTGGCACCGAGACCTCAAAGCCCGGAGCCAAGCTCTCCGGCCACCAAGTCTTCAAGCCCAGCTCCAAGACATCCAAGCCCGGAACCAAGCTTTCCGGCCACTAAGTCTCAGAGCCTAGCACTGAGATCTCAAAGTCCGGAGCCAAGCTCTCTGACCACCAAGTCTTCGAGCCGAGCTCCAAGACATCCAAGCCCGGAACCAAGCTTTCTGGCCACTAAGCCTCAGAGCCCAGCACTGAGACCTTAAAGCCCGGAGCCAAGCTCTTCAGCCACCAAGTCTTCGAGCCCGGCTCCAAGACATCCAAGCCCAGAACCAAGCTTTCCAGCCACTAAGTCTTAGAGCCCAGCTCCGAGACACCAAAGATCGGAGCTCAGATCTCCGGCCACTAAATCTCTGGGCCCAGCTCCGAGATGCTGAAGCCTGGAGTTCAGCTCTACAGCACTGAAGTTCGGGACATCCGGCAACAAAGTGGAAACCTCTCCACTGATCCCATCACATGTATAAAAAAAAGAAGAAAAAAAGAAGAAGAAGAAAAGAGTGAAGTACCCATAAGCCTAGATAAATGAAAACTTTCATTTCATTCAAAGAAACTTGGTTCATTACAAGTATCCCCAGGCCCTGACAGGCCGGGTAGCCTGGGACAAAAGCAAAACAAAATAATCCTACTCTACTGAGGAGGGCCCCCCGTCATAACTCTACTGCTGCGAGGTGTCGTCTTTGGGAGCTCGAGGCTGCAGATCTCCAGCTTCAACCGCCACCGCCAACGAAGAAGGTTCAGGGGCAACCTCCAACTTCTCGACTTCGCCCGAACCTGGAGCTGGTTCCGCATTCAAGGAAGTAGGGTAATTGAGAAAATGCTTACCCTTGTCGAATACATGATCCTGGATCCTTGAGCAAAGGTACATAAAGCCCTTGAAGAAGGAGTCCGATGTCGTTTCATGGAATTCAGTGGCAAACTCCTCCGAGGCCCTGTACCTTGCCATGGCCTCCTCTGCCCACCTCTTCGCCTCGGCGGCTTGCTCATTTGCCACCTCTGCTGATCTGGTCGCCGCCGCCGCTTTTTTCTCAGTAGTTGTGGCCCTCTCCTCGGCAGCAACCAGGCATTCCTTTGTCGTGCCCAGTTCGGCCTGAAAGGACTGGGCATGCCCTTTCTGCCTAACTGCCTCAGTGTTAAACTTCGTTAGCCGCCTCTTAGTGGCCACGAGCTCCTCGGCTTTCTTCCTCGCCCAGCTCCGCTCCTGGTAAGCTCCTCCTGGAGCTCCTTCGAGCGCCTCTCGGTGCTTGTGAGCCCCTTCCGGAGCTCCTCATTCTTCAGACGGAGCTCTCGGGAGGCATCGGACTTCTCCTTCAGCTCGGCCTTCAGGGCCTCGATCTCGGCTGCACATTGTTGGTCGTTCTTCAACCAGTTCCGGCAGTAGTCCCTGATAAGGAGCGTCTCAGCTCCGACCTGCACCAAACAAGATGTCAAATGGAGAGAAAAGGAGAAGGGAAAAGGAAAGAGAGCTCTAGAAGGTTAAACCCACATACCTTGAAGAGTAGGGGGAAGATGCTGCTGATTGCATCCCCCAGTACCTTCCCGGCCATCTCCCGCCGATCGCACGATTGGATGGAGAAATCCATCATGAGCTCGGCTAGCTTCTGATCCCGAAGCAATGAGACGTCGGGCCCCATTCTGAACGGGACCCAATGATAGTCTCTCTCCCGCCTGCCTGCCCCCGAGGCAGAATCTCCCGCTCCGTCGCCAACAGAGGCCTCGGGGGCCGGTTTGGAGCTCGGCGCCCTCTCCAGTGGCACCCCCAGTGCCGGATCCGCTCCTTCCCGCACCTCCTCCTCGACGATGACAAGCTTAGGAGGAGGGGGTGACATGATGGCAACGGCTACAGCAGCGGCCCTGACCCGGATAACCACTTCAGGCTCCAGAGCAGGGACCGGCTCTCGTCGCCTCGGTAGCTCCACCGCAAACCTGGCCACCCTCTGCTCCGGCTCAGACACAGTAGCCATTGCACCCCTTGCTTGAGAGGAGGTAGCCTCGGGCTCCCTCCTCCTCGGCTCGATCTGCTCAGCAGGGGTGGCCACCGACGTGCCCTCATCACGAGCCCTCTTCGAGGAGGACTCCTCAATCAGAACCGATGGAGGTCTCTTCCGAGTAATCGAAGCAGGTCATCCATCGAGAACTTCATGCCTGCATGCAAAAAACACGATGTCAGTCCCAGTTCCGAAAAGACAGATTAAAAGGAGCTGGAAAGACTTAAGCCGAACTCACCCAACTCTTCCGTTGGGCCGATCCTGGCCTCGACAAGGTTCTGCTCTGACAACAGAACCTCGAGAAAAGAAATCTGAGCAGTACGGAGCAGCTCATAGACATCCTTATCGGTTGCTTCAATCGCAAAGTTTCGATTGGGGGATCGATCTGGGTCGCTCCACACCCAATCAACCCCCTCGACTGTAGCAAAGAAGAATTTACTCTTCCATCCTTTGATGGAAGAGGGAAGTTCAAATTTGATCCCCCTCGGACGAGAAGAGAGGGACCACCACCCGTCTTCGATGAGATGGCACTTCAGAGTAAAGAAGGCTCCGAACAGGAAAAAACGGACAACGATTCCATGGAAGTGGCAAAGCACGATGATGTAGAAGATAGTCCTAATTGCATTTGGGACAAGTTGAGCAGGGACCAGGCGATAGTTGCTCAACACGGATAGAAAGAAGGGGTGAAAAAGGAAGCGGAGCCCTCCTGAGAAGGTCTCCTCATAAAAAACGATCTGACCCGGGCTACTGGAAGTAACCCGGTCCCCCGGTCGAGGGACCAAGAGTCGGATAGAATACGAGATACCGTAGACATCCCGAATGGTCCCCAGTTCCTTGGCTGAGATTGTCGAAGCAATCCCACCGGGACCTGTGGACCGAGAGGGTTCAGCAACGGGTTCAGTTAGGGCAAGAGGAAGAGCAGGGACGGGTCCAGGCTCCCTAATGACTATCCCACCAAGGGGATGCCTCCTACTAAGCTCGAAGCGCGCCCCATCTCCCTCCTCATCAGAAGAAGAAGATGATGGCGGTCTCGGCCTAGAAGGCTCAGCTTCACCCTGATTGGTTGAAGGACGGAAACTTGGCCCAAAATAGGACATGGCGAAGAAGATCAAGGGAAGAAGAGCAAAGCGGATGAAAGTTAGGAGGTGAATCTAGCCCTGAGAAGGAAGGTCCTACTTAACTAAGGCAAGGAGAAAGGGGACTAGAAGGGGGGACTAACCTGCTAAGAGCTCTAGAAGACAAGAATGGCCGGATGGATGAAAGAAGAGCCTCGATATAGTGGTGGGCAAGAAGGATTAGAAAGAAGACGTATTTCGAGAAATGCCACCTTTCCTTTTGAAGTGACCGGTGCCCAACCATACTGTTACAAACCCCCACCATCGGATCCATGCCATGCATCATTCATCGATAGGACTGACATCTGGGTTCGACTGCGGCTGCTCCGGATTCTGTGTCCGTAATAACTGCTCCTCGGATGTGTCCACGTGGCTCCTCCGGGTAGGCTGAAGAACTCGCTTCCCCGGATGCCGCCGATCGCGAACATCATTGCACTGGATCCCCACCTTTTCATGTCAGCAGCGCATTTACTCCCTTCATCCCGAGTATCCCGTGCCAACGGGACTTGAGAGTGGAGGGCAAATGATATGGCGAGAAGCTGACGTGTTGACATGCATTCCCGGTCAGATGCCATGTCATAAAATTCGCCATAGTGGACACCCCATCTCGGACTCCTTTGATCGGGCCGAGCTCCCCAGATCAACGAGACGGCCCATCAAAGCCGAGCTCCGTCCTCCACCAGGTCGGCACCCGCGAGCTCGAGGCACCTAGGCCAGAGCCGAGCGACCTTCTTTGCCAGATCAAGCCCTTCCGAGGTGAGCCCCCTGACCAGAGTCGAGCTCAGCCCTCCTCCGCCAAGTCAAGCCCCTCAGAGGCCGAGCCCTCTGGGCTGGAGTCGCGTGTCGACCTCCTCCATCCGTATCGAGCCCCTCCGAGGCTGAGATCCTTGGATCGGAGTCGAGGTGAGCCCTCCTCCACCAGGTCGAGCCCCTCCGAGGTCGAGCCCTCCGGGCAGGAGTCGAGCCCTTCCGAGGTCGAGCCCCCCGGGCAGGAGTCGAGCCCTTCCGAGGTCGAGCCCCCTGAGCCAGAGTCGAGCCCAGCCTCCTTTGCCAGGTCGAGCCCTTCGAAGGTCGAGCCCCCCGAGTCGGAGCCGAGTCCCAACTCTCCAATTTGGTAGCCAACTCGGACAGTGCCCCCGGACCATCAAGGGGGCGGAGCCACTTCCCCAAGACATCGGTGAGTGGCCCGAAGATCACAAGGAAGTGCCTGTCAAGTCATAATAACTGTCTGCAGCCACCGCTTGCACCAGGAGAGAAAAAAGCTCCCTGACCAAGGCACCACGCTCTCCACCAATCACCTGCACCACCCGAAAGAGGAAGTCAACCAGAAGATTCGAATCCCGGGAGCGGCAGCCCCCTGATCGAGACACTGCCAGGCTTCCCGGAATGAGACGACCAGAAGGAATGTCAGAGCACACGACAGTTTTCCTTATCACGAATCGGGAATGATGTCCTGTCCATGGCACGAAACACCGCCGTACGCGCCTGACAGCCTAGGAGAGATCCCAAGGTAGGCGCTCAACGGTCATTTAGACTTAAAAGAATCTTCGACACCCCCAGTGGGGAGGTAGGTACGCAAGTGCTAGTTTAACTAAAAAACATCGTCCAAGCGAGTGGAGGAGAAGAAGCCTCACAGGAGAGCCAGCCCATCTTGGCTAACACCTCTCCCGGCACACTCGCACCCTCATTTTTACACCATTCACTCTTCTTAGCATGGAGTCCATTAAGAGGGGCTCGACCAGAAGGATCTATTTCCCTGGATCGTCACTGACTTGACCGTCGGAGTGCCCCTGCCAGATCCCTGGTCCAAATCACTAACCCTTGTTTTGCAGGTCCTGAAGCGCAGGTCAACCCCAAGAGGACAAAGGGCGATCCGACATCGACAGCAGCTACGGGCCACGACGATCTTTGCGGCAATAGCAGGTCTGACTGAACAATGTCTGCTAGTTTTTTGAAGCGCAGAACTTCTCCAATTTATGTCTAACGGCTATTTTTTCTTCTCTAATGGCTATAAACTCACTTTTAAGGCTTAGAAAGGTATTTAAAGCCCACCAAACATAAGAGGGAAGTAACAAATGAAGAACTAATTGCAAATATCAAAAGCATTCATTACTTTTGAATAAAGTTGAGCCTTCAAGCATTCAAGTTTCAAATAAAGCATTCAAGTCCATATCATTCAAGCATTGATTGAGGTTTCAACAACTTAGAGACAAGCTTCTCAACAACATTAAAGAGCTTCATTGAGTTTATTTGTTTTTTGAGAAAGCTTATTGTATCTTTACATTATACTTGAGTTATTTTTGTTGCTACTAGTTTCAAGGGGATTGAAACTAGTATTGAGATTTGTTGGTAAGCCTTAAGTGAAAACCAACTTGGTTTATTAATGAGCCTTGAGTAAAAACTAACTTAGATTGTTGGTAAGCCTTGTGTGAAAACCAACTAGGTTTTCGATTAGCCTTGTGAAAACCAAGAAATTTTGATTAGTGAGCCCGAAAAATTAATCTACTGTAATCAAGGTTGGATTATAATGAAATATCCAATGGAAGCTTGGAAAGTGGACGTAGGTATTTTGGAATACACCGAACCACTATAAAATTTTTGTGTTTATAATTGCTATTTATTCTTTCTATATTTACTTTACTACTTCTGCTGCATATTTTCATTGAGCACACAAATACTTTCGAAACACATTAGCACATGTTTATTAATTATCGCAAAAAAATTTTAGAAATCCAATTTTCCCCCCCTCTTGGGTTGCTTTAGCTAGGCAACAAAAAGTGATCCAAATATTATGGAAGTGAACAAAACAGTTGGTTCTCATTTCCTTAAATCCTGGCTAAAATTCTCAGGCAAGCTAAAACTAGATTTTATGTGCAATGCCAAACTAATCTCATGTTAGTGGTCTTGGATGCGTCTCAAAATATGCTACAACATAGATTGATTGTTAAATATTATCAATGGGAGATGTCGGATACTTGTAGGCGACAAGAAGAGCAGCATTATGTGATCAGCATAATGGATTCTAATATAAGATTACCCTATTTCAGATTATCAAGGCAACTAGAACAAACTAAACTAGCTGAGCATCTAATCGTCTTATAATTAGATCTGTCTAATATAACGTAGCTTTGTTATCATCAAGCTTAGGCAAACTACAACCTTGGTATGATCACAATGATCCTGTATGTAAATCGCAATTGGTCTAAATTATTCCACTAATTTTTTATTAAATTCATGGATTGGGCCAGTACGTAGAACAACAATAGAATTACAAGCTAGGTCTATATTCACGGGTATTTAGAAAAGATTTTGGAGTGGACCAGCCCGGATCAGGCCCTAACAAAATTTTATAGTCCAGAATAAGTTAATTAAACTACCATAATTTATATCTGCTTAGCAAAGAACCATGACCCTGGCCCCATCTTAACCTTTTTTATGACTATCACTCAACCACCCTAGTCATAATTAGCCCAAAGCTTTAGACACCACCATAAATCTCCTAGCGTTAACATTTTTGATAATCCCATGATTCCATCCAAGCTGGGTTTCTCATTAGGTGCAGTCAACCTGACACTTCCCCTTCAACTGAATGATTTGATCCACCCAATGCAAATTATTATAACTGGTTTTTTTTAGTAAAATTCAAATTCCAGTTATTACATCAAGTTATCCGTTTAGTTTCTCAATGACCGTCTACTTTTCATAAGTTTTCTAAACAAGATAGCTATAAAACATAGTTTCTGTAAAACACATTTTTGAAACAGGAGCAGAACTGTTTTTCATATAACTGATTTTCCAAGATTTATGGTTTGCTGTTTTAAAACAGATTTTATGAAAACAATGAAACAATTATTTTTGTGAAATTTATTTTTTTTGAATTCTTTATAAACTTGTTAATAAGACTTCTCAACTAAACAGCCTCCTAGAGTTTCTTTTGTTAACACAAACAGCTTCTTTGATAACAGTATTCTCCGCATGCACGTTGTAATTTCTAGAATTTATAAATTACCAAGCTAAAGATTAGTAGTAATATGGTAAATTTCAAATCCTTATATAAATCCAACCTATTTATTAAATAGCTAACCAAATCTAACACACATGAATATCATTTATTAAATGGATCAAGTCAAGTTAAACGGGTTAACCTGATTAAGAGAATTTTTAAAAGTTAAATAGGTCAAGCGGGTGGGATTAAATATGACAAAAACGAGTTAAATAGATTAAACAAATCTTAAATAGATTAAATAGGTTTAATAGATTGTCCTACATTATCCAACCTGAATATTAAATAGGTTTAATGGTTCAAATGTCTACAACCCAAACCTGATCTAAATATTAAAATGGTTGAACAGGCCAACTTGTTGATGACTCAAACTTGTTTAGTTCAAATTCAAATCTACTCATGACAAGTCAACATGGGTTCAATTGATGGGTCAGGTCACATTTTACTAGCCTTAATGCTAATCTTATTACAATTATTCATCCAAAAAAGGAGGAAATTGATGAAAAAGACAATCTTATTTTTTAATCCAAAATTATAAAAATCAATTTGCTAAAATGGTTAAAAGAAATGAGATGGATTAATTAATATTTATAAGTAGAATTGCTTGTAAGTTTATCAACATCCTTATCTATCTAAGCATGTGAGGTAGCATTACTCCTCTCTGATTTTTCCTGCTCATTTGTTGTTTTTACTTGTAGTGGTTGTTAAGCCTTTTGATTCTAAATTAGTTTATTTATTTCTCGAATATTTGTAAATTTCCTTGCTAATCTCCTTGCTAGTTTATTTATCTCTACTCTTCTTGCTAAGAAAAATGGAGTAAATTTATATATATATATATGAGTTGTATAAAAATTGAAATCCCATTTTTCTAAACCCAAATTTACATTTTGTGACTCCTTTCCCCTCTATTTTCCTCCTTACAATATTTCTCTAGTTCTTTAATTATTCTAACTTGTGATATTATTTATCTATATATTGGAGATCAACATTTATGGATTAATAAAAGCTTTCATATATTTAAGTCATGAAGTGAAAGAAATAATATTGAAAATTAAATCCATTATCTTTCTTTCAAAATTTATACTATATTAAAAAGAATTTTTCGATCTCATTTCTTAAACCGCCTTCTTCTCTTATAATTGAGTAGTCTTGATAAGTTGAAAGAAGTTGGTGATTGCATAACAATTAAACAAAGACTTGCATATTGATATTATTTTAAACAATTAATGGGATAGGATGGTTTCAATGCTAGTGGTTGTTTTAGAAGTTCCAGTGTTTTGATGAAGCAAATAGCATATTCATCCATGATGAAGGAAATATAGTTAAAAATATAATTATTTATTAATATTATATTAAGTGACTTTCTTAATAGTGAAATATGAAAACTTTTCATCCCCATCTATTATTTTGAATATGGTGAAATTATTAAGTAAATTATGAATGGATTGTTTATGTTTTTAACGTACAATGACAAAAATACTAGATTATCTCTAAAATATCTTGCTAATCTATAATACTGGTTTCCTATTTACATTCCAAGCTTATTGCTTTACAAAATGAGTTGTTCATTGTATCATGAATATTAATTGGTTGCTATCTGAAGTATTACTTTTGGACTCCTCTAAAATCATAAGCATATCTATTTACCTCTAAATGATATCAAATGTAATTAACTCTCTTTCTTCAAAGTTTTCTTTTTGTAATATCCACATATGATATCTTCCTACCACAATGTACATAATTTGCTAGGCATGCATGTGACATACGTGTGCTGACCAATTTTTTCCTTTCTTTTTTGAGAAAAATAAGGTAAATAAGACACTTTCCCTATTATTAATATTATAAAATATTATAATAAGTATATATACAAAATATCATGGTTAGGGTTTGCTAGGTGATGGCAAATAGAAAAATTTGTGGACTACAGTGATCTGAAGAGAATGGAACAGTACTACAATATAGGAGATAAAGGGGACCGATGATAATCATTATTATTATATAAGTTAATTCATGGATAATTTTGTATGTTCATCATCAAATGTACATGTACTATAATTTTCATACGAAAGCTTTTCATATGACTTTAGTATTTATAATAGGTAGATCCATTTAAATTTTGGAATCAAGCATTTCAATAGATGTATGACAACTCTCAAGTAATGCCAAAGTCCTAAGTATGCTAGTATTGCTAATCCACTAGGTAATCGTTGTGCATTATGCACAAGTTTCTAAGTAGAAGTGTTAATAATTCTGTGATACTATTTTGGTTGTAAGTATAGGATCAGGATCAATATAGCTAGGTTAGATAAATTCTAGAAAAGAAAATAATTTTCATATTAGTTCTTTTGAGTTTTTTTTTTTTTTATGAACAAGAGGTAGTAAACTATCCCCATTTTAAAAAATTAGTACAACATCATATCATAGAGTAACAAAATAACAACACTTTGAAAATAACCCTAGCACTAACTAGGAAAAAATAAACTTACAGAAGATAGAACCTCCACTCGTCAATGAATAAAAAAATCACCAAGACTACTTAGCAAGCAACGAGCTATTCTATCGAAACAAATTCTTAACACCAAGGCCCCCTTGATCTTCGGATTTACATCAACCTTCCAATTAACAAGACAGTAAAAACCAAATACTAAATTAGAACCCTTCCATAAAAAAACTTGCCTTATCTTATCAATCCTCTTGATAATCCATGGTGGCAATCTAAATACCGATATGTAATACGAAGGAAAAGTCATTATCACAGAGCTGATCAAAGTAAGCCTATCACCCCAAGATAGCAATCTTCCTTTCAAAGATGCAAGCCTCGCACTCATTTTTTCAATCAAAGGAAGTCAACACTATCTTGAAAGTTTCCTTTAATACAAAGGTAGACCAAGATAAGTAAAGGGGAAGTCCCTCTTCTTACAGTTCAACCAAAGTACAAACCTTGAGACCTCCCCCTTAGTCATGTGCAGACAATGAATAGAGCTCTTGTAAAAATTTATCTTAAGTTCAGATGAAGCTTGAAATGCCAATAAGATAGTCTTGGCAGCTAGCACACTATTATGTTTCCCTACATAAAAAAGAAGAGTGTCATCTACAAATTGTAGGCTCAAAATATCAGTAAACTCATTATGTCTACCAATCCTTTCAATTAACCCTAGATTTCCAACTCTCTTAAATAAGTAGGCAAACACATATCTACTACAAGAATAAACAAAAAGGAAGAAATTTGGTCCCATTGCCTTATAATATTCTTATACTTAATCCACCAACCAAGAGATCCATTCACTAGCAGGGAAATGGAGGCCGACAATAGAAGGCAATGAATCCATCCAATCCAATGGGCATGGAATCCTTTAGCATGCAACACCTCCAAAAGAAACTCTTAATTCAACTTATCAAAGGCCTTCTCGAAATTCAACTTATAGAGCAACCCTTTGTCCCAGTCCATTTATAATAAGCGACCATCTCGAGAGCACCAAGGAAGCAATCAATAATATTCCTTTCCTTAACAAAAGCTGATTGCTAATCATCAATGAGGGCAGGCAAAAAAAATTGAGCCTTCTGGAGAGAATCTTTGTTATGATCTTATACATACAATTTAGGAGACAAATAATCCATAAATCCTTTATAGATAAGGGACCAATATATATTAAGTTTATATATAAATTTTTATAAGTCCAATATAACAAGTTTCATCATTTTTTGTAAAATTCATGATAACTCATAACAATTTTGAAAATGGCTTCATTTGGCACCTAAAAATATTTTTGTGGGACATAGATCTTCATAGAGTTTGGTTGCATGTAATAATCCATGCATGGTGGATACAAAGATGGCATAGCAAAATAGGATTATTAACTAATCATCATTTAGTTGGAAAAAGTAACATGCCTTCTCTTTATCATAAGGAACATGACCTTAAGATATTTAGATCTCCTCCATATTCAAATGACAAGGATATGCGCATAGCTTTCTTTAAGTCCTCTTCACAAAATGTAATGCCACTTGAATGTAATAAGAGTTGGAATGACTTCTGGTTTTGTGATGGCATTGTGCTCAACATCTTTAGGGGGCATCTAGGAATTACTTTTTAATTAGATACATGTAGGTAATCATTGTCAGATAACCATTAATGAGTTATAATGTCAATATCTAGAATACCATATAACAAACCACTTCTGTGCTTTCTCCCTCTGCCATATCTGGGATGAGAGCTAAAGATTTATGGCAATGCTTTGCACAACCATATATGCCTATGCTCCTCATTTAGTACAACGCTATCTTCAAATGATCTTCCTTGTACTAAGTTTTTTTTTTTACTTCAAGAATCGCATGAATGGAGGATCATAAAGCTTTTCATCAAAAAAAAGACATCAACTTTCATATTAATGGTCTGAATGGGTATGCAAAAGGTGAAAGTACAATAGATTTATTTAAGAGATGAAGAATAAGAAGAATTTGCCTTTGTGATAAAGATGGAAGCAAAGAAAAATAATAGCCAGAGAGGAGAATTGTGTCCCTTTAAGTTTATGGAAGATTTTAGCAGATAACTAGATAATGAATATGGGATTTCAAAGTTTTTTGCTAATAGGTGAGATATGGATAGAGCAAGAAACTCTAGGTTTGGAGAGAGAAAGCTAGGGAAACCAACAGGAATGACAAATGGGAGAATGCGATGAAACCAAAACTTTTAAGGGCCTGATGAGGAAGGCTGGATAATGGTCAAAGGATATCGAAGTGGGAGTGGTTTACATGAGAGAAGATGGAGCAATCTCTGGTTGGGGTGTTTTGGATGGGATAAGGTCAAAAAAAATAGAGAGGATTATCAAGGGCCAGAGAGGGAGATCTTAGTCCTTATAAGGACAAACATTGTACCTTTGGATAAAGTAAGATAGACCTCAGTGACTGCGGAAGAAAAGATTGGTGGAATGCATTAGATGGTAAAACAAAGCAACAAACCACTATCAAAGGTGATAACTCCTCAGAGGCATTGGTAAGATCTCTTTAAAGGGAGCACCAACAAATAGTGGGTGGAAGTTAAATCTGCATTTAATTCCTCTATTTGGAAGGCACCCTTTAAGATCACTGGTAACATAAATTCTAGGAATAAGAAGAACTTTCAGCTAAATCCAAATGCTTACTTCCGGTGTGGTGGCATCGGGCACTTTCAAAGGGATTGCAGAGACATGGTGATTTGCTATCAGTGTGGACATGTTGGTCATTGGAAAAAGACCTATAGGATGTTGGCTAAAGGAGAATAAAAGAGAGAGAAATCCTGTTTATCTCACGGAGACTAGTGTCATCAAAAGTTTTCATGTCTGTGGAAGACTATTATTGATAGAGATATCTGGAGTTGGCAAATGCAGCCATTTTGAGATTTTCGCCTATGGCAAGTAGGATAGGAATTCCAACAATTGCTCCGGTTGCTGAATTTATGTTAAGGTTCAATCCTGCCTTTGAATGTTACCTAATTTCTCTTGAAAAACTAACATTTTTTATCATATTTTCCTCTTGCAATATGTTGCTTCAGGCTGCTTGGGAAGGAAGAAGAAGATATTACAACTTCTTTTGGATGTGGCCTGGTTTTTCAAAGATGGAGCTTATTCGAATAACTTATAGATTAGAGTCTAGCTGAACCTCACTAGCCTTCCTCTGCTGGCATGGGATATGGAATCTATTAGGAAGGCAATGATAGGATTCTGTTTGTTGGAAAAAATTTCAATGGAAACTCTAGTTGGGCATGAATTATCGATACATGAATTAATGGCCTTGTACGATAGGTTGGAAGACATTCCTAACTCCATTGACATTGCACTGGCAGATGCTCATTATAGTGTCATGGTGCACATCATCAATGCCTCGGCACGTCACCCACCTCCTTTAAACATCGCTCCATGAAATAATTGGAATGAAGAATGGCATGAAAGAGAAGGAAGACATATGGACACACCTTCCTCATCTGCTGGGGCTGCTAACATGGATACCCAGGTGGTTACGAAAACATGCAAAGCTTTGTAAGAGAATATGAGAGGTATGTACCATAGTCTATTTATGAGTTGGTTTCAGGGCATTTGGAGGAGGTGGATACAGAGGGGAGAAGCCAAACAAATATCAATAAAGGGAAGAAGGTGATGTTCTCAGAACTTGAGAGGATGTTTGAACATGGGGAGACTTCGAAGGGACATGTAGGATTGTCGGCACCAAAGAAGATGATCGGTGCAAGGGAGGTGATAGATCTGGTTCACGAATCTTTAAATTGGAACATTTCACTTTTACCCAGTGGTCCATTACCAATTTCCAATTCATACGATAATACGCATGAAGAGAAACTAATATGCCATGGAAAAATGGAAATTGGCAGAGACCTTGTCAATTGGGCTTCACCGTGGATAAAATCCATTACAGGGTTGGAAAAAATAGAAAGGAAGTGGGTTTTGACATTTGTTGTTTCTCGAAAGGAGTAGTTTCACTTAAACAGGTGAATGGAAAGTTTGACCTGTTTCTACTATAGACCAAGGGAGAAACAGAACGTGCCCTGCTGAAGTTGAACAAGTGAATAATGTTGACCATGTTGACCAACAAAAGGACCTGATAATCATGAAACTTTTAGTGCAGTAGCCTAAGTACTCGGTAGCAAAATAGGAGAGGATATTCTGGATCTTTTTGAATTGAAAGGAGAGAAAGAAGTGAGAAAAAGCTCCTGGAAAATAGTTCATATTGAACAACAAATAGAAGCTATAGAAGAGGATGGCATGGTAAAGCAAGAGGGTACTAAATGGCTGGAGTTAACTCAAGGCATGAGCCATGTTTGTGTTCAAGTAAAAAGGTGAACCGAGTCCCAGTCGATTGAAGCTAAACGATCAATAAGATTAAAAGCCATTGGCTCGATGAAAGAGGCAACCTTGCATCCGGTGACCAGGAGAGGGAAGAAGAAGGTATCGAAGGAAAGTCATAAAGAAAGTATGGAAAGTCAGCAACTTGATCCTCTTAGACCTCTTAGCTCTCTACCTCATTAGAAATTGCTTGATTGGGAGAGAATGTGCAGATTCTCATTCTCTAAGGATGTAGCAAAAAAAGTGATTCAAACCTTGCTATATCTAGAAAAGTCTAAAGTGGATATCCAAATGGTGTAATCAAGAACTTATGCTAATAGATTGTATGGTGATGGGGAATTCTGGAAGGTTGTTAATTTTTTGTTATATATTTTCAGTAGTTGATAATAGCTTCATAGTATTGAAGTATAGTTGGTCGTATTGGAGTGGAGTCTACTAGTGTTTAAGGATTATAAGGAATGGTGTTATTGGTATCTATATAATATATTTCAACATGGCCTACTATGGGGTATGATAGTATGGGATTAGGGGAGGTGGCTTGTTGGTTACTACTGTTGTGATATAAATAGATTATGAAAAATTTTTTGCTATCAATTTGAAAGTTACAAAGATGTTTCTTTGCTATCAATTGAAAGTTGAATTATATAGATAAATTTTGTGTGGGACAAGGTTCAGTGGATTGATGTATGTTTCACCAATGTGAATAGTGATAAAAAGTGCCCTAAAAGCCAATCATTGTAAGGACATTTTTGTAATCTTCCAACTCTTGTATGACATTATATAATAAAGGCATTTGTTTTCATCATATACTACTGTGTCTTATTTATGGTATGATGAACCCCATAGATTAGGACAATAGAAATTAGGGTTATGATAAGATCAAACAGTGAGATCTAAGTTCCTATAAACCCTAATCAAAATGTTCCTAGTCAATGGACCATCGATTCAGGGATCGATGAATCTGGTAAAAACTAGCTTATCCTATGTATGCTCAGTTAATAAGGACGGTTGGTCTCACAATCATTTATGTAGAGACACTAATACAAGGATAAGGGTGCTCATCAGGGTATGAGTACACTGAACTGATTCACACCGGAACCATCTTATGGAAGTCTTACTTCTTGTCAAAATATAGGTCCCAGAGTAGGAGTTGTGCATGTGATCTTAGACCTGAGATCACCATGGTTCCTTGTGCACACTAAGCCATGTTTTGGTTCATACTCATTCATGACAATAAGTAATGCGTGTTCTGGGTATGGTGGAAGGTGTACGAAGGATGTGAGTAGACCAACAAGGAATCGATCATTCCTGGTAAGAAAAATTGTTATCCCATGTAATCTCTTCGATGAGTGACTCAAAGAGCCTTTGATCAAAGTAGGATGAGATTAAAAGTGGTTTCTAATCAGTCATTAGTTGAGTCCTCATTATCGAGCTAAGATTCGATATGACTAAGTATTAGGGTTTGACATATATCCATACCTATCATTTCATCGGGATGATCGGAGATTGAAAGATTGAATTGCACGGTAACTTTCTACTGAAGGATATTTTGATACTTTTTATCAAATCCATATTTCGGATAGGCATGACACGTTGCTAGACGTCAATCTTGTCTTGTAGATTTTCATGAACCAATTGGATTGGTTTCATAAGTCAATTCAATGGATGATTCGAATTGGACAATTAGATGAGCGAATTTGATCTAATTAGGTCAATCGGGTTCGATTGGATCGAATCAGCTCAAACCTAAACCTACTACTGGCTAAATGTGAAACCCAAAGGATCACACGCATTAGGGAGTTGGCCAAGGAAGTCGTATATAGTTTAATTAGGGTCATGGCATCCTAATTGGTTAGCCAGATTAACACTAGCATGTGTAGGCTAATCTAATTCCTAACCCAATTGATTTCGGTCTAGTTGCTTGTTAATTGGACTAACCTTATTGAGGGAAACCTATATTAGGTTGAGTTCTAAGTGGGGCAGCCTAAACCAGACTTTATCTGGTTTTATTTGAACATTAAACCCGGTTTATTGAAGAGTCCTGGGTGCTCAGGACTCTTGGCGCCTCTTGGCGCACACGGGAGAATAGAGCGCACGCAGAAGGACTGAGAGTCCTTTTGTAGATGAAACTTGGGAGTTTCTCATCTGGGACGCCTCTTCAGATTATCTCCATGCCTTTTGGTTTTTGAATGACTGGTCAAAGAGGGATAAAGGGACGGTGTGAAATGGGAAAGAAGTTAGCGCGCGCGGATGAAGAGTCGCGTCTCTTCATCTGCGCACAATTCTGAGGTAGAGTCCTTCTACTCTCAGGATTCTTCTTCTATGATTTTAAGATATGAAAAGACACCTCTTTTCCTTCCCTTGAGTTCGGTACATGCCATGTGGCATGACGAGAGTTCATCTGGAAACCAAGAGAACTCAGATAAAACTACTGAATCTTGAAAAGTCTTATCAGATATGAAGAGACATATCTGATAAGAAGCATTAGGATGCTTTTCACGCCCCTTAAATCCTTATTTAAAGGGTGTACGATGAAATGAGAAAGAAAAATATACTTCTAAAATAGGAGTCCAATTTCCACCGAGTCTTCTGTCTGAGTGTCTCTCTCTATCTCTCCCTCCCTCCTTTCTTTAAGACAAGACTTGTCTTGTTAAGACATGGTATTTTCTACTAGGACGATGCTTTATTTTAGGACATAAGCTTAAGGGGTCCTAGATGAGGGTTGTCCTAAAATCAAGAGTGGTTTAGGAGAGTGTTCATAATACCCTACAGTGGGACAGGGTATCCTACAGTGGTCAAAAATCTAAAGGCTGCCGAAAGAGTCCTACTCTAGCAAGCAACTTCAAGAAGAAATTCTTTCTTGGTTCAATTCTTGTGTGTATCACCGTTGGAGGGCTTGCACTTATGAGCCTTGTGGAAATATTTGGTATATAGCGTTTCAGGTATGTTTCTTGTGTTTCATTTATGATTCATTAGTTGGTAATGTCTAAGGGGACCCGGGAATTAGGGTTTCTTCTAGCCAGTTAAGGTTTCATGCTTGAGTTTTTGTTTTAAAATTCACTTCCGCAAGTTGCATGATGACCTAGGCTCCTAGAAATCCCATCAAATAGTTTTAAGGAATACAAGGGATATCGGTAAACTAGAGAAAAAGAGAGCCATTAGGGATGTAATTGTTGAATCGAACAGTGATGTGGTACTTATTTAGGAAACCAAAATTATAAAGATAGTGTAGATTTTCTCAGATCAATAAGAGGAGCAAAGCTTGATGAATGGGCATAGATTTAGATTTAGATGGGCAACAACTGGAATTCTCTTGTAGGTTGGAACTTCAAAATTTTCATATACAGGCAGACAATTAAGGATGTATTTTATGTGTTAGTGGAGTTGTGGTGCCTACATATACATTGATGTTTATTGTTCTTCTCAGTATATGGGTCGTGTGATAGCAATACACAGGTTTTTTTCCAAGGAGCTTAAAGATCTAAAAAGAACGATACATGGTCCATGGCTTAGGGAAGGTCATGACTTCAACGTTACCAAGGATGGGTTAGATAGGAGGGGAAGCATCCAAAGCACTAGAGATAGTATATCATTTATGGATTTAATTGCTATTTTAAAATTGGTGGATATAGAGTTGAAGGGAAGGAACTTCATATGGAGCAATAGGAGGTTTAAACCGGACCTGGTGAGACTTGATCATTTCCTTCTCTCAGATGATTAGGAAGATTTATTTTCGACCTTTTGTTAAGAAGTAGTAAGCAGCCAAACTTCTAATCACTTACCAAATTTACTAGAATGTGCTAAAAGATTTCATCATATAGAGAGTTTTCATTTTGAGTCTTGGTGGTTGGGTGAACCGGATCTAGACAACGTAGTGCAAGCTAGTTGGTGCACTACCATGAGAGGAAACAATACGGCCAAAGGATGGGCGAAGAACTTGAGAAACTTGAGATGGGCTATAAAGGTTGGGCTAGAGATAGGAAAGCTGCTAACAAATATGCAAGGAAAAATATTATATGGCATTAATCTAATTGTCTCAAGGAAGAAAAAATGGACTTGATAGAGACAAAATACAAAACTAGAGGTATCTTAAGACAATCACTGGATGAAATATATAGGAACGAGAAGATGTTTTGGAAGCTAAGAACAAAAATTATATGGTTAAAAGAGGGTGACACAATACTGAGTACTTTCACAAGGTTGCCTCTGGTTGCCTCTGGAAGGAAAAGAAGAAACCAAATTGTATCATTAAGAGATAATGACAAGGAATGGACCTCATTGGAAGATAGTGCATTGAAGTTTTATGAGTCTTTTTAAACTTATTTGGTAAAAGATCAAAGACGGTTATCAGCATGAATGGAGCTTAATCTTGGGAGAGGAATCCATAGAGTTATCAGACCTAATTAGAGATTTCACTTTGGATGAAATAAAGCATACAATGTTCTCTTTTAAAGGAAATAAAGCCCCAGACCTAGATGGATTCTTATTTTCTTTTTTCAGAGATATTGGTCAATTGTTGGGAAGGATCTGGTGGTTGTTAGGACTTTTATCATGATAGGTTGGATTTAGATCAACTAAATTATGCTTTCGTTGCACTAATTCCAAAGAAGTAAGAGAGATGTCGATAAGGGATTTTAGGCCTATTAGTTTGCTGAACAGTTTATATAAAATAATCTCCAAGATATTGGCTTTGAGACTCTCAAAATTCTTACCAGAATCAGTGGATCCGGCTTAGATAGCTATAATCCATATGGCAGTTTAGCAGAATGCTTTCTCAGTACACACAAGATGTTAGCATTTGTAGAAGATCGGGGGAGGGGGGCTTTCTCAGTACACACAAGATGTTAGCATTTTGTAGAAGATCGGGGCGGGGGGAAGGTATACTATACGAGTTCGGGGGGGGGGGGGGGGTGCGGGGGGAAGGTATACTATACGAGTTGGATTTTGAGAAGGCATTTGATAGTTTGAATTGGAAATTCATGTTCAATGTGCTTTAGGCTAGAAGGTTTCCTTCAAAATAGATTGGATGGATTCGTCATCTTATCTCATCGACTTCTATATCAGTGGTGCTGAATGGCAAGCTGGGCAAATGGATAAAGTACAAACAAGGCCTTCGATAGGGTGACCCATTATCACCATCTCTATTTATTATATCACTGGATATTCTCTTAAGGATCTTGAAAAGAGCTGAAGGTTTGCTAGGACTGATCAAGGGGATAGGAGCCCAAAAGAAATTTATGGACATACTAAGGTTGCAATTTCAAATGATACACTACTATATTGCACAGCAAAGGAATAGTCTATCTTTGCTGCAAAGGTAATTTTACTTGCATTTGAAGGTACTTCAGGGCTCGGGATCAATTTTTACAAAATATCCATGATATTCATGAATGCTGATCAACAGGAAATGGAAAATTTACCTTATGGATGAATTGTAAATCAAGCTCCCTACCCATTGTTTACTTGGAATTGCTGCTTCACTCCAAAAAAAAAAAAATAAACACCGCTGAATGCCACTGGTTGAAAAAATGAATGAAAAACTTGCAGTTTGGAAAGGTTGCCTTCTTTCATGATAAATTTAGTTCTATCGGCATTGCCCTCCACTTCATATTTGTGTTCAAATTACCAAATGGGTATAAATAAACTATATCATATGAGAAGAGTATTTCTCTAGAAGGGCACTGACAGTGTAAGTGGTTTCACTGCTTGGTAAATTGGAAATTAGTATGCAAATCTAAGGAGCAAGATGGTCTAAGTGTAAAGATCTAGTGGATATGAATCATGCATTATTGACTAAGTGGTCTTGAAAATATCTACAAGAAACTTCGAATTTATGGCAGGCTTAAATAAAAAGAGTCTACAATTCCAGAAAATAGATGGGTATGACAACTAGAAGGAACACTAAGGGTTTTTCTCAGTTATGGAAAGAAGTATGTGCAAATTCATAGGCTTTTGGAAGAGTATTTCATTCAAACTAGGACTTTGAAGGATAGACGGTTGGACGAGGTGCCACTATGTGATGTTTTGATGAGCTATATAAGCAAGTTGTGAAACCTGACTTACCAATCTCATTTTATTGAAATGTCAGATATCTAAGATGGATAATTCCTACTTTGGGGCCTTTAACTAGAACTCAAGCTAATCAAAAGAGATCATGCTAAAGCTTCTAGAGAACATATCCATCACATGTAGATATCCCGATTGGAAGCTTCCTGCTATAGGTACTTTCTTAGTAAGCTCCTTTTATGGATTTCTTAATTTTGGTGGAATTAATGTCCTTTCCACAATATTCTGTGGAGGATCCCGCATCGGAGAAGGTCAAGGTATTCCTATGACTGGCTACAAGAAATAAGCTTCATACAAGAGAAATACTTTTAAAAGAAAGGATGGAATGTTAGTCAGGGTGTTACTATTTGTGTGGGTTAGACTCAGAAAGTAATAGCTATCTATTTTTCAGATGTTCATATACCAAGAGTATTTGGGCAATATCAAGAATGCAACCGAAACATTCATGAAATGAAAGAAATGCAAGAATATTTCTGCATAAATCAAAATCAGTATACAGAATCTTGCAATTCATCGTTCAGGCTTTCTTGAGCTGGAGTATATTCTGTTCACCAAAGCATTTGGACAATCACAAAGAATTGTATCACAAAATGGATTCCTTATTGAATAGAAATGTAAGGGATGGGTTAAATTCATGGAGTAGGATTGGAAGTTCTTATTGTTACGGTGATGAATGAATTGTATATCACTTCATCCTGGTGTAAATATCTTTATTGTACTTAACTTTCACTTGCAATAAATAAATCTGGAGGGGGGAAGCTCTTCGTTTCCTTCTGTTTCAATCAAAAAAAAAAAGACTAGATAATGAATATGGTGAAGATCGAAGAAGAAAGAAACTAGCGTGAAAGTATGTTGACTACTACTCACAAGACTACCTCAAAGTCTTCTTTACCCGGTAAGGGTCCTCACATTTATACTGGCATTTATAAGTACATTTGGACCATCCACATGCCACTGTTAAGCACGACAAATCTTTTGTACTGTGGTTTACTCTAAAATTTTGTAATTCTTGCGTTGCGTAGTTACAATATGGTTTATGTGTGTGTGATTCTGGTGTGAGAGTTGACAAGAAGAATATATAAGTATAAACGACATGTCAATATCATCACAATTCACAGACTACAAGCATGTCCCAATAGAACCACCTGTATCCCGATCTTGTGTTTGAAGTGATAGGTGACATTTCCTGTTACTTCTAGTATCAAAAAAGTTGTATATTTGTAAACATTATGTAGGGAAAAGAACTTTCTTTTTCTTTTTTGTAGAAAGAGGGCAGAGAACATTTTAGTTGGTCCTCACTATCACATTACTTGGATCAACAAATTGATGCAGGAATAAAAACTTACAAAAAAAAAAAAAAGCGACAAATTAAACTTTGCAAATTAATTAATCATATCATTTTATGAAATTGGCATCTTTGCTGCACTGATGGAGATTCTGTCTTCATTCAATTTCTATGCGGCAGTGATCCTGGCCCTACCCACCTTGTGCCATGTTGAGCATAAGAGTATCTTTTATTTTCTGCCAATAATTTTTAGTACATTTGGTACGGTTATTGATTTAGTTTCAACTGCAAAGTGGTAGCATTTGCCAACATAATTAGAAAGAAGACACTTTGATGTCTGGCCCTTGTGGCATCAGAAATTATTGTCCTCCAACCATAAAAAATCACTTCTTTTAGGGGTGGGGTGCGGTTGGGAGTTGGGGACCCGGATTCAGTGCAGTGCAGTACGAATGCTATCATGTGAGTAGGAAAAGAAAGACAATGAAGTTCCTGTTGTTTTTCTAATGCATATTCATAATTACCAAATGCTGGTGACTATGAAAGATAAGAATCTAAAGTGAGTTTCAAATGATCTTGACTAGTGTCCAGTGTCATCTCTGGTCTACATTTCTTCTTTCTAAACTTAATTGAATTAATTGTCAGAACTAATCCTCAGTAGGTTCCCTTGAAGAATGCTCCATCAAGCTCTAAATCTTTACTTTATGATCGGACTATATTAACAAGCAGTAGTCAATAATTACATGTACATGCATTTTCTCCTTCAATGAAGAAAGGATGGCAATCAAGTTTTATCCAACTTCCTTAGAGGTACAAAATGATTCAATGGGCTATGGACTTTTTCTTGAAACTTCAAAATTGAGTAAGACCAGACTTATGGCCAAATCTACATGCAATTATATGATGAAAAGGAATTTAAGTTCTTGTATATTGACTCCTAGATTATGACAAGCATTCTAACCATTGGTGTCCATGGAACATAAGTTCATATGTTTGATATCCGAGGGAAAAGAGCATACTTAATGTGAGAGGCAGATTGTTTTCAAAAACCGGATTTAAAAACTTATGGAAAAGGGCAGGGGAAATTGATATGTCTAAGCCTCCAGAAAAAGATGATGAGGAATCACATCAAGGAGAGAACAAGAAAGAAGCAACCCTTATAAATCATTGTATTGGAACTTCAGTATTGCCATGTAATGTTTGTCTAGAGTCCAAATTAGGTAGCATGTAATTAGTTCATTTATTTAGTCAACTGGCATGAGATACCTATATAATGTTTCTTAAATTCAAATTGTTGCTTAGTTTATGAATAATCTAGACAAATAACTAGAGAAATCAAGTCTTCAAAGGAGCTCAACCATAAAACCTGAAGTCCAATAATTAGTATCTAACTCTAAGGCGTCCTAAAATTATACAAACAAAAAGAAAACCTCTTAAACTCCCCTATGCTTGAAAAGAATCTTACGAAAATAAGACAAAATAAAAGAGTTTGGGTGTAGAGGAACATGTAATTAATATGCTCAGAGGTGATTAAAAAGGTATGATTTCGGACAACATATATTGTGCCATATAAATGTCTGTGTTCTACCTTTGTCTTATTTGGTGTTCATGTTAATTAGTTATACATTCAAGTAAGAGGAGAAACAGTGATGTTGTCAGATCATGAATTATCTGATGCAATTTAATTAGAACTAATCTGATCCAAAACCCTAACAAGGGGAACTGCCAGAATGAATTATACAACATGATGAAGCATATATCACTGCATAACATGTTCATAGTCTTATTTATTCAAGTAGAATTTATTCAAGTAGTTGACGTTAAAAACAAACATGTTAGCTTAGCAACAATAAAAAATCAAGTTAAATATATGCATGATTTAGTATTCTATGTATGCATCACTCTTACTATGAGAATTATTAAATGGTTGTCAGGATAAACCTGATTGAAAACAATCTAACAAAGAGGATTATCATAGCTAAATCTTCTTTTTGGATGAAGGAACTTTGAAGGTGTGCCATATTCTTGTGGTCATATTTATCTATTTCTAATATTAGAAACAAAAATATGCCCGACTCTTTAGATGAAAGAAAAGAGTGAACAAGAACAATGATTAGATCACTAGACATAATTCACTTCTAATATTAAGTTATATCAACACGAGGATAATTTAAGGAATTTCATTCTGTCCAAGCATAAGTTTAAATATTCATGACTTCCCCATCCTAATTTTGCACCTCAAGAAAGACAAGTATAAATAAAGGAAAAAAGATCTTCTCAGAGTGGAATTAAAGGGAAGTGGGGGGAGAAAAAAAGGAAACTTTGAGCTGCTCCATGTATGAGAATTTTTGTAGATTTACCAAAAATTAAAAAAAATAAAAAAAGAATGTTTGTAGGCTTTTGAATGCTGTCATTAATTTAGTGTATACATCTAATTATCTTGAATATCTTCTTTGAGATGTGAATAGATATGTGGTGAGCTCAGTAGGAATTGCACCACTCCTACCCTTCTTCTGCCATCTTTTTTTAGGGTTTCATCAAAAAATTTTACAAATCAACATGGTACGTAAAGTTCATTAATTATAATGCTTTAATTAGGACACTCTAGGAATCACAAATTGAGAGATCTTAATGCTTTGTTCGAGATCTGTCAAGATGATGATAGGGACCAGGCAGCCAAAAGCCTCGCAAACTTTTGCTTCTCGCTAGCATGCCCAGATTTGATGATTTCATGATCCTCAAACACAGAAATACACCAACAAACAATATTTTACAAGAACAAGTAGAAAAACAAAGAACATTCACGACACAACCTCCCATGCACCGTGCAATTAGCTTCAGCCACAGAATGGAATGGAGCCACAACGATCCAAGGGGAAGCAGATCATTAAGAGGAAATATATATATATATATATATATATCATAAAGGTTTATGTGCAACAAATTATACTAGATATTTTCCCACTCTCGATCGTATCAAATTAATGTTTGATTAACAACAAAATGAGGAAAAAACACTTGCAAGAATAAATAATACTACCCAGAGTTATTAAGCAACAGTGAGAGTGCTGTCTAAGATTCTTTAATCTTTTAAAGGAAAAGAAAACAAGGAGACATGATGAAACCTGGGCTTTGGAATGACCGAAATGAGTTGAAACAGCAAAACAATATCATGGATATAAGAGCCAACATTTGCTTCTTTTGGTACCATGCCATCCACGCAAAACACAGGAATCCATACGAACGAGTCATGTTCAAAGGTTTTCGGATTTCAGAGAAGCAAATATAAGTAGAGGAAAAATTAAAGATTCTCAAGGTCTTGCTCGGAGAAGCTAAAAGTAAGAACTTTTCATAACGAAGCCATACGCAGTTATTGAATTCATTAGTTGGAATATTCACTTCCCATGTCCTCCTCCCCGGCACCCCAGGTTCTCACTATAATCTCTAAAACAACTCTTATCAATAAACCCCAATCTTCCATACATCTTATGCTGTTGTTATATACGTACGTATCGTTGTTCTTCATGGACGCCACACTAATTTATCAAAAAATAAATATAGATTTTGATAGCAGGAAATAATATAAGACATCACAAGTCCTGTAGAAGATTGCTTTTTCCTTGGAAGGATTTGGATATAACGATATCTAAAACAACTCCAAGCAATAAAAAACCAGGCCAGCTTCCATGTTTGTTATATTATTCCTTCTTTCACATATAGAAGCCTAAAATAATAATAATAAAATCCACACTAACTTCAAAAGGATCTGTAAATATAGAAGTAGAGACAATAAAACCCAAGTGCCAAGCTAGGTTTGTAGTAGTAGTCTCAAACCCATTGTTTTATGAAAACAAGATTTAGAGTTCCCATACCAAACAAGAAACAACATGATGATCAGAGAGAAATATTGAACGCATTAGAGGTAGACCCTTGAGAACTCGAGAGACCAAAATATCAAAACGAGAGAGAGAGTAATTGTACACAGAAGTCCATATAAATTCATGCCAACCTTATGAAGCTCCGATGGCTGTTGCCGGTGATCAGTAGGGCGGCCGGCCTGCAGCACTCCCGGGCCACGCGGCGTGCCCGTCCACCGGCAACTGAGGCATGTTAAGCGGCAAATTGAAGAACGGCAAGCTAGATGGGTCCGGAAATGGATTCCCAGCATTTCCACTTCCACCGGCGCCGCCACCGTTGGTACCACCGCCACCCCCCGAGCCCTGGGACACGGGCGGTTGCATCTGGAGCGGAGGTGGCTCCTCGTCCTCAAGCGGGAGACGTTCGTAGGCGACGTTGGTGAACGATGCGGCCACAACGATGACCGGCCCGGTAGCGATGAGCGCGCCCACCACGCTCCCTCCGACGACCTGCCCCTGCCCTCCGGCGAGGAAGATGGTGAGGCTGGTGACCCCCGGCGGAGCCGGGGGAGGGAGGAAGGAGCCGGAGAGTGAGAGGATCTCGAAGCGGCCGTGAAGGGTGATGACGGCGCCGGCGGAGGCCGGCTGGCGGAGGCTGACGTTGGTGACGGTGCCGCTACCGCTTAGGATGCAGACGCCGCGCTGCCGGCGGCGGGCGTACGTGGCGAGGCAGTCGAACACATCGCACCCGCTGCCGACTTCGAGGATGTGAGCGCGGAGGGTGTTGGCGCTCTCCCGAGTGATTATAACCGGGGGTTTCGGCTTGTTCTTCGACCCCGCGGGACGGCGCGGGGACGCCTGGCGACGACGTCGCCCGCCCAGCAGCCGAGGAGCTCCCGGGGGGGAGCGACCAGGTCCAGGCCGCCGGAGGAGGCGGCGTGGGCGAAGTCATCCCGCCTCCTGAGCCACCGCCGCCGGCAGAATCGTCGGAGTCGGGGCGCTTGAGGTGGAGTTCGGGGCGGTGATGGAGGGCGTGGACGAAGCGGGAGGAAGTGCCGAGATCTAGGCCAGCCATGCCGGCATCCAAAGAAATATAGTAATTATTGATAGAAAGAAACGGTTGAGTTGGATTTTTTTTAAAATAAAAAAGAAAAGGGAAAGATGGGAATGAATTAAAAAAGAGAAATTTTTTTATATATATTTTGGGAGGAATGAAGAAGGAGAAATAAAAGGCGGGATGGGGGTAGGGGGTGTAGGAGATGGCATGGAACCCTACGGAGAGGGCGGAAATATAGAAAAAAAGGTGAAGGGTGAGCAGAGAAAGGAGGACTTGAGAGATCTTCAGATTTCGGAGAAAGTGAGAGGAGAGGGAGTGGGTGATGCCTAGGAGTAGCTGAAACCAATAAAATATTAGAAAGGAGGGGGAGGGAAGCAGGAGAGAGAGAGGGAGGGAGAGAGACGATATCATTGATATGTGATACAAATGCGACGGTGATGTCCAAGCTCATGAGGGTTAAACATAAGGATTATTATATTAAAACTAGGTTAGATAGAGGTTGAGATTAGGGAATCGGGTTAAGAACGAGCAAGTGGGAAGCAGGCTGCTGCTGCGGAGAGTGGACCCACTTCCCGCTCTTTTCCATCCATCTGTTTACGCTTAATTAAACAAGCTTGGTTTTTTTTTTTTTTTTTTTTGGGGGGGGGGGTTAAAAAATAAGCTTAGGCTGGCCAGGCTTGCTTTGGTTGGCGTGCGTGGCTTTTTTTTTTTTTTTTTTTTTTTGCCGGGGGGGGGGGGGGGGGGGGGGGGGGGTGGTTAAAAGTGTGGCCAGGGTTTCATGAGCAAGGCTGGTATTACCACAGAAAATGAGTACACTGTAGTTATTTGGATTGGGGTGTTGACTGGGACCATCTGATGGAACGGGGTCATTGGATATTTTTAGCCTTTTTGGTATGTTTGACGTTGGAAGCATCGTAACTTCGTCTATATTTTCTCGTATGGCCTCTTCTTTATTTATTTATTTTTCAATCACAACCTACGGATGACATTATTATTCTTAAAAAAATAACAAAAGCCCAGGCATCTACCATCCACAGAGTGCAAACAATGTTTGTTTAATGTCACATCATAGTCTATAACTATCAAATCAAGTTAAATTTTAATGCTTCACATGAAAAAGGTTAAGTTTTATTATTGCTTGGTTGTATATAATTTCGTAAATTTCACACTTCTTAGTTTATCATGCCAAGACAAGTGGATAAATATTGGTTACATTAATGTTGGCGATCTAAATATTGCTGCAACAAGATGGATGAGACCCGCACCCTCACATTATTAACAAAGTAATTCTTCAAAATAGATGTTCTTTTCTAAAAGCTACGTTAACCTGAGGTCGTCTATTTTAATTTTAACTTTTGAAGATTCATCATTGGTAAACTACACTTGGATTACGTTTTGTTAAGTAGAAGAGATGGATGACCTCTAAAATTATAGGGAGATTCGAATTGGTCAATACCTTTAAGATGGTATAGATTATTGATCTGCAACAACTATATTCAAGGAGATGAGATTTTGAATCTTATCCATGACAAAGACAGCTCTTACCTACTACTATAGCATAAACAATTAAGTGCAGAACTAAAGCATTAGGTTTTAAGATCTGTGCTTATATTTTACAGTTTTCCAATTTGGTGCATTGTGAAATGATAATGGGTCATAAACTATCTCAAAGTCAACATCTTGATGAACCGTACGTTATTGCAATGAAAATTGCTTTACATTTACCTAGCAGACCTGAGTTGCATCATGTACCAGTGATTACCTTCACCAAGTATGCATGGTCTATTAATTAATTTGAACTATAGAGTAATACACATGACTTGACCCATCCTTTGTCATAGCAGGCGCCCCCTCCTTTAATTGCCCTCCCGTTCTCATCAGAACAAGCTAGATTCTTTTACATGTACTATATTTCAATATTTAATTAATAGCAATCATAAAGGACTGCTAAACCATGGTATTAGGAGGATTAATTCCTACAGGCTCTATGTTGAGTTGAAGGGTCGCTTTGATGCTTGTTTGACCAAAAGCTCACCTAACCATTTTATGATATAGTTTTTCTTTGAAAAAGTAAAAGATAGAGACCTTCATCACCCCAACTTTTGGATGCTTTAGGTGCTTTTCTTCCTCCACAAGTTTGATAATCGCCTGAGGCACAAATTAAATTTCAGCCAGGGTTCAACTAGTCCACCCGGTCCAACCAAACATGCACTTCTTTGAATTTGCTATTGCATGGGCATGCATGAAACGCAACAAGAAAAAAAAAAAAAAAAGAGAAAAAATTATACACAAAGGACATATGTAGAAGAAAACATTGACCAACAAATTAAAGGTCTTTTGAAATTAATTATCCACTATTCTCATCAAAAGCAACTTCGGGATATATAACAATATTATTAATATGCAAATCTATGAGACCCACAACTTCTGTCGAGGAGTAAACAAATGAAAAGCCTAGAATTTAAAATTCTTAAATAATTGTCCAATGTTTGGAGTAAACATTACTTTTTCCCATCTTATATAGTGATCAGAATTGTAAGGTACAAGAAGGGATGGTACGGTAATGCACAATTATACTAATGATGGTGATAACAATATTATCGGTCTCACAGTTATATAGTACGTACACAATCAAATTAAGAAAGGAGCAGCAGAATTATATATTTATTTTTTTATTTTTTTTTTATTTTTTTTTTTTTTTTTTTTGAAGACTTTGCACCTTAATGGGGCCTTTCTCTCGAGGCGCAAGCCGGCTTGGCGGGAGCCGAGTATAGAAGTAAATTAATTACAAGGGGCAAAAGGCATGCGAGGATTACACGTGGTCGCCATGGCACAATACGGCAGGGACCACCAAAGCGCTGCTGTGTCGGCCATGAGACCGGCCGGGCGTTGCTTTCATTAGGAATGAGTTCTCGGAGCTGCCGTAAAACCGGGCATGAGCTCCAGTTGAGAAAAAGAGCATTTAAATTGTTCTATCGATACAGCCCAAAACGATTAAAAAAATAAAATAGCATAAAATAACGAGGTTATGTATGTATGTATGTATATGCTAATTAATTAATAAAAATCCTTGAGAGACTCTAAATTTATAAATAATCAAGCCCACCAATTTGGTCTTGATTGCTTTAGGCCAATCAAATATTTGAAGGGTATATACCTAATTGGTTAAGATGATACTAATTGCATCATGATCACTTGAATCTTTTGATGAAATTATATAGGTCCATTTGAATCTAGTCAATCCATTTAAACTATATATATACTAAATCTGACGTATAATATCCATGATCATATATACCCAATTCTGACCTTTCCTTGGTTCCAAAAAATCGAAGTTCTTGCAAGTGTTGTATATATTTGTGACATGACTTGCTTTCTAGCTATGATTCAGAGCAGGTTCTAATCAAGATTATAGATTCCCATGATCATATATATATATATTTCATATTTGAGGCTAATTTGTAAATTACATGGTTACCGATTCATCATTGTTGTATACAAACATTTCAAATTTTAAATTTCAATGTTTTTTAAAGAACTAGCTAGGATCAAATACTTATTTTTTGTATCAAGCTGTCAACACAATTAAATGAGACTTTATCAACTTCTTCTTCTTCTTCTTCCTTTTTTTTTTTTTTTTTTTTTTTTTTTTTTTGAAATGGAGAGATTGTCATCCCGCGGGTTAGTTAATTGACACCATGATAACTTAATTAACTCATAGTTAGGGTTTCAGATTTGAATATGGCAGTAAGGCCAAAATGGAAGTTTTTAGCTGGATAGAGGCCAAACTATCAAAAGAAGAAAGGTAGAATGGATATATATAAAAGTTTGAAGTCTCCCATTAGCCATCTGTCCACGAACATCGCCTTCAGCCAGTCTTTTCCGGCTTCAATCCGAAATGTATTTTGCTCTTTCAACCAATCAACCAACCCCAAATCACCATAACCAAACATACACATCACCCATCGCCCTCATCATTGTCAGCTCCTCCACAGCACCATCACCGCCCACCACCGTACTGTTCCACTCTCCCCATTATTCTCTTCATCCTTGGGCCTTCCCTTCTTCTTGAATCCTACATATAATCACAACTCTTGGCAGTGAGGGCATATATACTCCTTTATCTATTTTCAATGTAGATATATTACCCATGTACAAACAATATTGGTAGCCTTCTATCTTACACCTGCTAAGAAATTAAGAAAAAAAGAGCCAAAAAGAGGGGGAAAAGAATGTGGTATTTTAGTAGTTGGATTTGGATTAGTGTTGTTTTCTACCCCTATATTCCTTGCTTTAACATTTCTAACTACTCCTTAAGCATCTCTATTTAACTAAGATATTAATCATATATATGTTGTCATTTTAAAAGCATAGATACAAATTAACATGTAATTTTAAAAATCATAGAGGTGATTATGGATCGAGTATTAAGTTTCGATGATTAATCATCTTAATTCCAATAGGTGTACATTAATTTGTGCATATTGAGCTTCGCACCTATAAACAAATGCTAGTAATTAATTAAATGATGGAAGTTGTGTATGTTTGGAGTTAGGTCCTTGTGGAAGTGGATGCAACATGATCACCATTTTGTTCCTTGAAAAAATGGCCATGATCATAGAAGCATGGACGGCGAGCAAACCGAGGCCATAAGCACATGGTTACCTTCACCACTTTTGACCTGTTCATGAATTGCAGATGACCAAAGCCAAAGTGGTGGCTTGGAGGAGGTTTCGTGGTAGATGACTTGCATTCACTTATCATCTTAAGTTTTAAGAAAACCATTAGAAAATAAATTATTGGTCTCATGCAACCACCGATGTCACTATCAAGCAATGGTATTATTGCTCTCGACCATCGATGTCACTATCAAGTAATGGCATGGTATTCACATACACATTTGGACTATCGAAGAAATTAATCTCTTATTAATACAAGGTTGTGTCAAGGGGGCCATCAAGCTTTGTCTTTTGTTGTAGGAGTTCGGATCCTCTACGGTACAATTTTTGTAGTACAAAATTAATCTTATACCATTGTAGATAGCCGCTACATCATCTATTTTGGAGATATGATAGCCATTTACAATAAACATCACATTGCGATGATGAAGGTGAGCTGTCCATCTCTAAGATGGATGATATGATAGCCATTTACAATGGTACATAACTCCAGGATGCAAAAATGGCACCATAAAGAATCTCAGGTCTTGGTGTGGATGCTTAAGTTTTTGCATTGAAATCTAGTCCCATGCATTAATATTTTTTGAACAATGCACAAAGAGAGGGTTTGATGGTATGGTGATTTTAAGCCAATGGCAAATTGTCTGTATTTTATTTTCAAATGTTAAGGGTCCTCTTATGATGTTTACCCCTTTGGCTTTTTACTTTCATAACATGACAAGTTGGCATTATTTGTTGACCTCTCGGAAATCAGTAAATCAATAAATTTTATAAAATATGTGACGTTTATAATGCTCCAAGGGAGGCGTATGATTTAGTTAAACTCGGCTGCTCTTTGCTAAGTCATTCTAAATTTCACTTGGACTATACAAAAATAGGTTTTTAATTAAATAGAGCATTGATAGTGGTGGGGATTGAAGATTCTTTTAAGAAGTGCTACTTTCTTCTATGCCAAATGTCCTTTCCTTGATAAGCTATGATGAATGGACAATTAATTGAAATACCTAAACCTTGGAAAGATTCTTCCATCCAATCATTCAATAATGAGAACTCTCTCTGGGCCTTAAGATAGAACATCACAAAAGATAAATGCAAACCAATCTGGTTCCTGGTACTAGAAAGTAACTTTTATAGATTTATTTTTTTAAAATATATTTTAGTTTAGCCATCCTGGAAGAAAGCAGATTAAAAATAGAAGGATTAGAAAAAAAAGAAAAAAGGACTAGGTGAATACTCTGTCAACATTATTATTATATATTCATCAAAAGAGAAATGTCTGTTCTATAATAACAAATTTAAACCTTGTTTAGTCAAATATTAGAGAATGTTGCGGCCTAAAATGAAGCTACGGCTGCTCAAGAGGATTGTGTGACAGAAAACAAAACATGACAGTCTAGAACCTTTCGGTTAGAATTTAAAATGAAATATTAGTTTTATTATAATGCTATTATTAGAGTCTATATTTTACCATACGGTAGTGAAGGGAAAAAGGTATATCTACAGTCGTAGAACTAGTTTAGATTATATTACTGAAGTCTTATCAAAAAGTTCGTTTTAAATGTTACACTGTAAATGGATAAAGAAAAGATAAAGAAAAGTCTAAACAAATTAACTTCTATGTACTGCTATCATTGTCATTCCCATAAAATATTTTGTAAGAATCTACGAGTGATTTACTTTTAAAAAAAAAAAAAAACATCAAACTAAACCTTGGGTTCTACTACCAAATTTCCAGTTAAGGTGATTGCAGTTGACCGGTATTACTCTAACGGGAGCATTTAGATGTACAAAACTTTCAACAGGAGATGTTACTATAATGATGATCAACTTACTGAATTGACTGGCAAATTGTGAATATAGGCAAAAACACTCAAGAGTACAAATTCTGGAACTAAGAATGATGTGGACCTAATAATAATGAAGGATGTTGCTTTTATTGATGGATGTCTTAAATTTTATATATGTGAGGTTGGATATATCACTACAGCCATACAGAAGGTTGAAACAAAGCTACTCTCCTGTTGTAGGATGAGGGAAATGGAAAAAAAAAAGGTGTGTATCGTCCAATTAGATCCAGTATCATCAAGTCTTTGGAAATATGAACAAGGATTGAATCATGGAATTGGACTAATATTTGGATATTGTAGACCAAAATCTATCTGAAAATGTTGGAGAAAGAGGTGGACCTTCTTGAAGTGTTTCTTCTAAGAATTTTCTTCCCACCTTTTCCTTGTTCTTTGAAAAGTTGGTGCTTAGCTTTGAAGCTGAGGATTAGTTTTAATAGTTTGGTCCAATATTGAGTATTTTTCATTCATTACAAACACCAGATTATATGAAACTAGGCAGCCTCAAATTTCCTCTTATCAATTACCAAATGGCTTTTAAGGAGAATTCATATTGCCCTCACAAGTCCTCCATTCTTTTATTTCTTTTAATAAAAGGGCAACGGGGATTTTCCTCTCCCTTATTCTAAAAAAAAAAAAAAAAAACTCATGGGTACTCAAAAGTACCATGGTGTTTAGGCGGAATAGAATGATGAGATTCCTAGCTATAGGGGAATTCAAGTTTCCAGTTCTTCTTTCCATGCATTATCATGCTTAATTAATCTCAATTGTTTAAAGATGTTTCTAGACAAATATGAAAATCGTTAGGGCTTTAACCAACGTGCATGATGGGACATTAATTCAAAGTGATAATCTAAAGCATTCATCATGTTCGAAATATCTTATGATCGATGCATTTGAAATAAATCATAATCTACTGACATGGAACAATATATTCCTGCCGTAGTTTGAAACAATCATTTCTTATCTATTGAGAAAATGTTTATAGAATAGGCTCTTTTCTTCTATGATTATAACGCAAAAGCCCCTATATATGAAGTCCTTTACTCCTACCCAAGGATCACTGATCTGCTCCTACCTACAAGGATTTATGAGTTTTTGGATGCCTGGTTATATATATATTATATATATATATATATATAATATATATATATATATTATATATATATAATATATATGTGATATCTAGGTTTTTGGGCCGAAGTCGGCAGACCCAGCGGCTTCGACCCACAATGCAGGAAAAAAAAAAATAGAGGAAGAAGAGGGAAAAACAGAGTCGGACACGAAGCCGCTCTGCTCCTTATCGATCGAAAAAGCCGCCGGAGAACTCGGGGGAAGAGTCGTGGAGGGGAGGGGAGAAGTCGACGACGAGTCCGAGATGGAGTGGAACTCCGATCCGGTGATGGTTGCTTCCCAAACGACGAGGAAAAGCCATCGGGAGTCTCCTTTTAATCTTCCTTCGTTGTCGCCCAATCAAGTTTTCAAATCCTCTTCCAAGCCATCGTTCCTCCTCTCGGCAGGCGACGGAGAGTTCCTTCATGCACCGGTGAGTTATTTTCCCTTATTTCAATTTGTTTAGGAGGATTTACTATGGATTTTCTTGATAAGTTTGTTCAATTGATTTTGTGTTTGGGCGTGGATCATCGTGGCTACGCCGCCGCCGCCTCCGATCCGTCGAGCCCTTCCCCGACGATCACCTCCTTGGACGCGGTAACTGGGGGGGGGGGTCTCGGTTCGGCCGAACCAAGGAGGAACATGGACTGGTTCGGGGGAAGAGAAAGAAAAGAAGAAAGAAAAGAAAAGAGAAGGAAGAAAGGAAAAAAAAAAAAGGGGGGGTGTTCTGTACGGTCCAGAAAAAAAAATAAAAAATAAAAATAAATAAAATAATAATAATAATAATAAATTATAATAATAATAATAATAAAAGAAGAAGAGAGAGAAAGAGGAGAGAGAAAGAGGAGGGAGAAGGAGAGAGAAGGAAGAGAGAGAAGGAGAGAGAGAAGGAGGAGGAGAGAAGGAAGAGAAGGAGAGAGAAGGAGAGAAGGAGGAGAAAGAAGGAGGAGAGAGAATGAGGAGAGAGAAGGAAGAGGAGAGAGGAAGAAGAGAGAATCAAGGAATTTTCTCGAGATTCGTGAAAATTAGGATTTAGATTTTAATTAAATTATTTATTAATGTAGGAAATCAGTCTTCTAAGCGGAGAGGCATCGCGTAAAATCGGGTACTGACTAATATCGGAAATACTAAGAATAGCGTGTTAAGGTAAAGAATTCTGCATTGATCATTTCTTTATACTTGAATATTATGACCTGGCTTGATCTAAGCATATAGGTTATATAAATTGCACGTGTGGTATTATATTGCGTGGCATAGTTATTTTCTTGTGATAGACATTGTGGTTTTATCATTATTATTGTCGGTATTTCATGCATGATGTTATAAAGAAAATTGATATCCGGATGGATTGGACCATGATACCGGATTGCTAAATAGGTTGGACCATGAAACCAGATATCGAGTGGGTTGGACCACGATATCGGTTATTAAAATGGGTTGGACCATGACATCGGTTATCGAGTGGGTTGGACCACGATACCGGTTATCGAGAGTTCATAAAAGATATGTTTTAACAAGTGTTAATGATGTAAATACGGTATTTGGTCTAGCCATGCTATGGTTGCACCGTGATTATACAGCCTGAGCCACGGGCTTTGTACGTGGGAGCCGGCCACGGGTGGATAGTACGTGGGACAGCCGAGCCACGGGCTTAGTACGTGAGCAGGACCGACCATAGTATGCATGGTCGCTTTGTGGTTGCCAGTCATGGGCTGGTACATGACCGTGGCTAGACCAGAACCCTAAAGGTAAAGGTTAAATAATGAAAATTCTAAAGGAAAAATGCAAAGTTTTCAAAGTTTTATAATACATGAGGCTTAAATCATTTGATTGAATGACATTGTAAACTCTGGCCTGGGCTGAAGTCGGCAGACCCAGCCGACTTCAACCCAGACTGAAAAAAAAAAAAAATAGAAACAGAGGAGACGGAACAGGGGGGGTACTTCGCCGGATTTTCGCCGGAGGACTCGAAGGGAGGAGTCGTGAGAGGCAAGGGAGGAGGTCGGCGGAAGACCCGTAAGGGTTGGGACGGGTGGTAGGGTTTTTAACGGCGAGGGGATCTCGTTGTTTTTTTTTCATTTTAAAAATCCTTCACCGCCGCCCCTAGAACCACCATTCCGTTCTCTCTCCCTCTCCGACGAACGACCGGAAGTTTCCCCAATGCCGCCGGTGAGTCCTATTCTTTTTATTTACAATTTTGAGGAGATTTTCTTTTGTTATTCGGGTTCGGTTGGTTTGGGAAGTTCGCCGCTGCAGCCACCGTCGTCGCTGCCGCCGCCACCGTCGTCGCCGCCTTCGCTTGGTCCGGGAGGGCCCTGCGACAACCACGGTGTGGTTGCCGGCAGGTGGGGGGGGTCAGATGATGGGTCGGCCGAAGAAGGAATCGGCTGAAGAGAAGAAGAAAAAAAAAAAAAAACACAGGGTGGTTCGGGTGAAGAGAAAGAAAGAGAGAAAAAAAAAAAAAAAGAAAAGAAAAGGAAAAAAAAAAAAAGGGTTCTGTACGGCCAGGAAAAAAATAATAATAAATATAATAATAATAATAATAATAATAAAAATAATAGGAGGAGAGAGAAAGAGGAGAGAGAGAAGGAGGAGAGAGAAAGAGGAGAGAGAATGAAGAGAGAGAAAATCAGCGATTGTTTTCAAGATTCGTGAAAAATTGAGAATTTAGTTTAATTAAATTATTTATCTGTGTAGAGAATCAGTCATCTGAGCGAGAAGGCGTCACACCGATTTCGGGTTCGGATTAGTACAAGCGTGGATAGTTGATAGTAAGGAATTCTAACTTAATCACCGTATTTATTAATATATTATACATAACCATATTTGATTCGAGTATAATTAAATATTTTTCATGCATAGTAGTTTCGGATAGCATGATTTGATTTCCGGGTTACGGATCGAGTTTGTTGTTAGTGTTGTTTGCATTTGCAAGTGATCTTGAAATGTGTTTGATCGTGATAGCGATCGTTGGAAAGTGACATGATCCGATTATGTGAAAAGAAATGATAAAGTGTTAAGAGAACTGGTGTTTGGACTAGCCATGCCACGGCGGTACCGTGGTTTCTCAGTGTGCCCATCACAGGCTGGAGTGTGACAATTTTGTGTGCCCGTCACAGGCTGGAGTGTGACAATAGTGTGCCAGTCACAGGCTGGAGTGTGACCGTGGTTAGTCCAGAACCCTAAAGATAATGGTTAAATAATTGGAAAATACTAAAAGAAACAAATGTGATAAAGTTTCCAAAGTTTTTGTTAAACATGAAATCGGAATTGTTGATTTCGTCATATGTTATGGTAATGTTACTGCTTTCATATACATGTAAATTATTATTGGTGATTATTTTGGAACCCTTACTAGGCTATGTAGCTCACTCCCTACCATCTGTTCTTTCAAAGACTCAGGAAACTTAAAGAGGATCTGGGCTGGGCGTGAGACGGAGCATCCTGTTTGTTGAGATAAATAGTTAGTTAGTCCGGTTACTGACGTTTGTGAGTCAGTAGACCAATTTATGATCATCGAGTTAAATTATGAACTATACATGTTAATGATTTGTTTATACAATATTAATTTACTTTGGATATACTTGAATTGTTGTGTACCTAGGCCTTGCATAACCTCTAGGGTAAAACCTAGGGTTTGTGCGGCCGGTCACGTAGCCGTTTCCGGTATTGGATTCGGGGCGTGACAGAGTGGTATCAGAGCAAACCAGGTTCTAGGATCTTAGGATAAAAGCTCAACGAGAGAGAGTGTGGGTTGATCCATATGTGAGGTAGATATTATGTCATGATTATTTTGACCATCTGAGTGTTAGTTGTTTACTAACAACATTGGTGTAGGTTTTCCATGGCGCGTGGTAGTGGACGTGGACATGTTAGGAGGCCCACAAGATTTGCAGATGGAGCAAATGCTTGGGATCCTATTGAGCAGCATGAGAATGCTGGAGCCTTATCTGATAATGAGGAACGTCCACAGGACCCAATGCCGAATCTGGTGGACAACACTGGTAATGAGGAGCATCATCATGAGCCAGTGCCCAATCCTTTGGATAACACCCGGAGACAGGAACTGCTGAAACAGGAACACCGGGTGGATCTGGAGTTCAGCCTGGGGACCAGATGGGTCTTCCTCAGCTATTACAAATTTTAGTGCAGCAGCAAGCTACTGCAAGAGCTGATACACTAAGATTTATGGAAGCCCAACAGCAATAGCAGCAATTTATGCAACAGTTATTATTACAACGACAACAGCCAGAAGTCAGAATTCCTCAAGAACGGCCAATTACATTAATAGATTTCAAGAAGTATGCGCCACCGGCATTCAAGGGGACTTCTGATCCCATGGAGGCAGAGGGGTGGCTTAAAGCTGTTGAGAAAGTTTTCCAAGCCTTGTGGTGTCCAGAAGAGGAGAAAGTTACATTCGCTACCTTTTTATTGCAAGATGAGGCAGCTGCTTGGTGGGAACTGGAGCTCGAAAAACAAGGACCAAATGATACACTTTTACCTGGACAGATTTTAGAAAGGTTTTCTATGAGAGATATTTTCCTCAAAGTGTTCGGGTACAAAAATTTCGAGAATTTGATCGCTTGGAGCAGGGTACTTTAACTGTTTCTCAGTATGCCTCAAAGTTTGAGGAATTGTCGAGATACGCTCCATCACTCTTAGCTGATGAAGGAATCCGGGCCAGGAAATTTGAAAATGGACTTAGAAGTCGAATCCAGCATCAAGTGATTGCTTTTGAGCTACCAACTTATAAAGAGGTTGTTAATAAAGCATTAATTATTGAAAGGGGATTGGATGTGGCTCAAGCTGAAAGGGAAAAAGCATTAAAGAAGAGATCTGGAACAAGAGGGAATCAAGGCCAATTCTTTAAAGGTACCAATGCAAAAACCAGGAAGCTTGACAATGTTACTTCAGATAACAAGACCCAACCAAAGAATGATGTCAAGTGCTTTAAGTGTGGTGGTTCTCATTATAAGCGAGATTGTACGTGGCCAGATGAGTGGAAGTGCCATAACTGTGGTAAACGGGGACATAAGGCAGTTGTATGTCCATCTGGTCAGGGGTCACAACATCAGTTACCTCATGGAAAACAGCAATTAGAAGGGCAACAGAAAACAGTAACTTAGGGACGGGTTTATTCACTCACCCAGCAGGATGCTAATGCATCAAATTCTGTAGTGACAGGTATGATCAATTATTTTTCAGTAATGTTTATATTCTTTTTGATACTGGCGCTACACACTCTCTCGTATCTGTTAGATTGGTTAGGGAGAATAATGAGTTAACCCCGACATCTTTAGAATTTGAACTCTGTATTTCCACTCCTAGTGGGGATGTTTTGTGGTTAATCAAATCTGCAAGAAATGTAGATTGAATATCGAAGGTAGAACAATGGAAGCCGATTTGATAGTCATGGATATGAAAGACTTCGATATAATCCTTGGAATGGATTGGCTGACAGCAAACCATGCTTCCATCAACTGTTTTGAGAAAATTGTGAAATTTCAAATTCCTGATCAGTCAGAGTTCTGTTTTAAGGGTAACAAGTTAACCCTTATGAGGAGGGTAATTTCGGCTTTTATTGCCAAGCGACTCCTTAGACAAGGTTGTGAAGGATTTCTGGCAACGGTGATAAATACTCGACAGCAGGATCTTAAGTTGGAAGACATACCTGTTGTGAAAGAATTTCCGGAGGTCTTTCCCGATGATCTACCAGAATTACCTCCTGATAGAGAGATTGAGTTCTCTATCGATCTTATACCAGGTACAGGTGCCATCTCCAAAGCTCCTTATAGAATGGCTCCGGCAGAATTAAAAGAACTTAAGGAGCAATTGCAAGAACTGTTGGATAAAGGATTTATCAGACCTAGCGTGTCTCCCTGGGGTGCTCCAGTCTTATTTGTAAAGAAGAAGGATGGAAGTTTTCGGCTTTGCATTGATTATCGAGAATTGAACAAAGTGACTATAGGAACAAATATCCCTTACCAAGGATTGATGATCTATTTGATCAATTACAAGGGGCACAAGTATTCTCAAAAATTGATCTTCGTTCTGGTTATCATCAATTGAAGATTAAGACAGGGGATGTACCAAAGACAGCTTTTAGAACCAGATATGGACACTATGAATTTTTGGTTTTACCTTTTGGTCTGACAAATGCACCTGCAGTTTTCATGGATCTCATGAACCGAGTATTTAGACCATATCTGGATCAATTTGTAGTAGTATTCATTGATGATATACTGATATATTCAAAAAGTCTACAAGCACATGAGGAGCACTTAAAGATAGTATTACAAATACTCAAGGAGAAGAAATTATTTGCCAAGCTAAAAAAATGTGACTTTTGGTTGGACAGAATTTCTTTCCTTGGCCATGTTATATCAAAGGATGGTATTTCTGTGGATCCAAAGAAAGTGGAAGCAGCGGTAGAGTGGGAGAGACCCACTAATGTGTCCGAAGTTCGTAGTTTCCTGGGAATGGCAGGATATTGTCGAAGGTTTGTTGAAGGATTTTCTCTTATTGCTATACCCTTAACTCGCCTGACCCAGAAACGAACAAAATTTGAATGGACAGATGATTGTGAGCAGAGTTTTCAAGAATTGAAGAAACGGTTAATCACTGCCCCAGTATTGACTGTTCCTGCGGAGACAGGGGAGTTGTATATATAGTGATGCATCCCGAAAGGGTCTCGGTTGTGTGCTAATGCAAAATGGAAAAGTGATAGCCTATGCTTCTAGACAGCTGAAATCATATTAGTCAAATTATCCCACTCATGACTTAGAGTTAGCAGCTGTAGTATTTGCTTTAAAGATATGGAGACATTACCTGTATGGTAGTCGTTGTGAAATCTTTACAGATCATAAAAGTTTAAAATATATATTTACTCAGAAGGAATTGAATTTGAGACAGAGAAGATGGCTTGGAACTATTAAAGGATTATGATCTGACTATCAGCTACCATCCAGGAAAGGCAAATGTTGTAGCAGATGCCCTGAGTAGGAAAATCCTGAGTAAGTTGGCAACTTTAATTACTAATCAAAAGCACATCTTAATGGATCTGGAAAGATCAGGGATAGAGGTACGAATTCATAATTCTGGGATGCAATTAGCAAATATTATGGTACAACCTATCCTGATTGACAAAATTAAATCAGCTCAGAAGGAAGATTTAGAGCTTCAGAAAATAGAGAAACAGTTGAGTCTAGTGTACAATCTGAATTTACTATATATAAGATGATACCTTGAGATTTGGTAACAGATTATGTGTTCCTAAACTTCCAGAATTAAAGAATGAAATTATGGAAGAAGCACATAGTTCAGTATATACGATGCATCCGGGTAGTACAAAAATGTATCGAGATCTACGTGAAAACTTTTGGTGGTCTGGTATGAAGAAAGATATAGCTCAGTATGTGGCTCAATGTTTGGTGTGTCAACAGGTAAAAGCTGAGCATCAAAGACCTGCTGGACCATTGCAGTCTCTTGCGATTCCTCAGTGGAAATGGGAGCACATTACCATGGACTTTGTGACAGGGTTATCCAAAACTCCTAAGGGAAATAATGTGATGTGGGTGATTGTGGATCGACTAACGAAGTCAGCTCATTTCTTATCTTTTCGTATCGGACTCTCTCTGAAAAAATTAGCAAATTTGTATATAGAACAAATTGTGAGACTACATGGGATTCCAATTTCTATAGTATCGGATCGAGACAGTAGGTTTGTTTCACAATTTGGAAGAGTCTTCATAAAGCATTGGGGACCAAATTAAGTTTTAGTACAGCTTTTCATCCCCAACTGATGGACAGTCTGAGCGAACCATCCAGATTCTGGAAGACATGTTGAGAGCTTGTGTTATGGACTTGGGTGGTGCTTGGGACTGTCATTTATCGTTAATAGAATTTGTCTATAATAATAGTTATCAAGCTAGCATTCAAATGGCGCCTTTTGAGGCCTTATATGGTAGGAAGTGTAGATCTCCTATTTGCTGGGATGATGTGGGAGAAAGGAAATTGTTGGATCCAGAAATAGTGCAACAAACAGTGGAGGAAGGTACAAATGATCAGAGAACGTTTGCGTACTGCTCAGAAAGCCGACAGAAAAGTTATGCTGATAAGAGACGAAGAGAGCTGGAATTCAATGTTGGTGATCATGTCTTTTTGAAAGTGTCTCCCATAAAGGGTGTGTGATGAGATTGGTGTACGAGAAAAGTGAGCCCGAGATTTGTGGGACCATTTGAGATTTTGGATAAGGTTGGTGAGGTGGCCTACCGATTAGCTCTGCCACAGTTATATCTGGAGTGCACACGTGTTTCACGTATCTATGTTACGAAATACATTCCTGATCCTAATCATGCAATAGATTATGAGCCTTGCAACTTCAAGAGGATTTGACCTATGAGGAGGTGCCTTTACGAATTGTTGACAGTAAGGAACCGAATTGAGACACCAAATCATACTATGTGAAGGTGCAATGGAGCAATCACAGTGAAAGAGAAGCTACATGGGAACTTAAAGCAGAGATGCGAACAAAATATCCACAGCTTTTCGAAATACCAGGTACGTAAAATTTCGAGGACGAAATTTATTTTAACGGGGGGAGAATGTAAACTCTGGCCTGGGCTGAAGTCGGCAGACCCAGCCGACTTCAACCCAGACTGAAAAAAAAAAAAATAGAAACAGAGGAGACGGAACAGGGGGGGTACTTCGCCGGATTTTTTGCCGGAGGACTCGGAGGGAGGAGTCGTGAGAGGCAAGGGAGGAGGTCGGCGGAAGACCCGTAAGGGTTTGGGATGGGTGGTAGGGTTTTTAACGGCGAGGGGATCTCGTTGTTTTTTTTTCATTTTAAAATCCTTCACCGCCGCCCCTAGAACCACCATTCCGTTCTCTCTCCCTCTCCGACGAACGACCGGAAGTTTCCCCAACGCCGCCGGTGAGTCCTATTCTTTTTATTTACAATTTTGAGAAGATTTTCTTTTGTTATTCGGGTTCGGTTTGGTTTGGGAAGTTCACCGCTGCAGCCGCCGTCGTCGCCGCCTTCGCTTGGTCCGGGAGGGCCCTGCGACAACCACGGTGTGGTTGCCAGCAGGTGGGGGGGGTGAGATGATGGGTCGGCCGAAGAAGTAATCGGTTGAAGAGAAGAAGAAAAAAAAAAAAAAACACAGGGTGGTTCAGGTGAAGAGAAAGAAAGAAAGGAGAAGAAAAAAAAAAGAAAAGAAAAAAAAGAAAAGAAAAGAAAGAAAGAAAAGAAAGAAAAGAAAAAAAAAAAAAAAAAAAGGGATTCTATACGGCCAGGAAAAAAATAATAATAAATAATGATAATAATAATAAATAAATAAAATAATAGGAGGAGAGAGAAGGAGGAGAGAGAAGGAGGAGAGAGAAGAGGTGAGAGAAGGAGGAGAGAGAAGGAAGAGAGAGAAAATCAGCGATTGTTTTCAAGATTCGTGAAAAATTGAGAATTTAGTTTAATTATTTATCTGTGTAGAGAATCAGTCATCTGAGCGAGAAGGCGTCGCACCGATTTTGGGTTCGGATTAGTACAAGCGTGGATAGTTGATAGTAAGGAATTCTAACTTAATCACCGTATTTATTATAATATATATACATAACCAGATTTGATTCGAGTATAATTAAATATTTTTCATGCATAGTAGTTTTCGGATAGCATGATTTGATTTCCGGTTACGGATCGAGTTTGTTGTTAGTGTTGTTTGCATTTGCAAGTGATCTTGAAATGTATTTGATCGTGATAGCGATCGGAAAGTTACATGATCCGATTATGTGAAAAGAAATGATAAAGTGTTAAGAGAACTGGTGTTGGACTAGCCATGCCACGGCGGTACCGTGGTTTCTCAGTGTGCCGTCACAGGCTGGAGTGTGACAATTTTGTGTGCCCGTCACAGGCTGGAGTGTGACAACAGTGTGCCCGTCACAGGCTGGAGTGTGACAACAGTGTGCCCGTCACAGGCTGGAGTGTGATAATAGTGTGCCAGTCACAGGCTGGAGTGTGACCGTTGTTAGTCCAAAACCCTAAAGATAATGGTTAAATAATTGGAAAATACTAAAAGAAACAAATGTGATAAAGTTTCCAAAGTTTTTGTTAAACATGAAATCGGAATTGTTGATTTCGTCATATGTTATGGTAATGTTTACTGCTTTCATATATATGTAAATATTATTGGTGATTATTTTGGAACCCTTACTGGGCTATAGCTCACTCCCTACCATCTGTTTTCTTTCAGAGACTCAGGAAACTTAAAGAGGATCAGGGCTGGGCGTGAGACGAAGCATCCTGTTTGTTGAGATAAATAGTTAGTTAGTCCGGTTACTGACGTTTGTGAGTCAGTAGACCAATTTATGATCATCGAGTTAAATTATGAACTATACATTGTTAATGATTTGTTTATACAATATTAATTTACTTTGGATATATTTGAATTGTTGTGTACCTAGGCCTTGCATAACCTCTAGGATAAAACCTAGGGTTTGTGCGGCCGGTCACGTAGCCGTTTCCGGTATTGGATTCGGGACATGACAGACATAACATATTGATATTTTATTGTTTTCAAAAATTTATATTATTACTTTGAATGATCATATGGATACCTTACTGGGCTGTAGAGCTCACAACCTACTTTTTTTTTCTACAGAGTCGTGCAGATATTTGGCTTGGTGATGAGTGAGGTTTTCTTGAAGTAAGTGACTCTTGTGTACCCAGGCCTTGCATGATCTCTAGGATAAAACCTAGGATTTGTGCGGCCGGTCGCGTGCTGATTCCGGTGCTGGATTCGGGGCGTGACAATATATACACCATCCATCATAAAAAAATATAAGTTGTATGCTTGGGCTTGAAAACGTGTCTTTCTTGGCTATCCTTTTAGCCAAAAAAGGATACAAAGTCTTCTTTGATCTTGTTGCAAACAGATGTTTGTAAGTTAGGATGTCCTTTCATGAGAATATATATTCCCTTTTTCTCTATTCCAAGTGTTCTTCTTCTGACCCATGTTGTTATTCGTATCCTATTTTGGACAATGATATATATATCTGAGCCTCTCCTCATAATTTCTTCCACTTCAACAACCCCTTTGACCAACCCCCTACTATACAGTCCATCTCCATGAATGATACTACCTCCCTTCCTATTCTAAATTCTATTATTGCTTCACACCATCGTTCTAATATTCAAGTTCAGACTCAACTACCCTATCTTTCTGATTTTAAACTGTTTTTATAACTGCTAAGAACTCATCTCGCACAGCTTCCTCCACAGAAAGTCCATAATGCATGCAGTATCATGTTTCTCTCTATTTGTCTTGTCATCATATTTCTACTCATTAATTATAAGCTTTTATTAGCTGCCATATCTTCCGAAACTGAGCCTAGAAATTACACAGAAGCAGCTAAAGTATCCTACTAGCTAGAGAAAAGCAATAGCAACTGAGATTGTGCACTAGATCAATCAAGACATGCATGGACTTTTGTGCCACTTCCTATCAATAAAAATCCAATCAAATACAAAGCAGATGGAAATGTAAAGCATTATAAACCATGTATAGCTGCAAAAGGATACACTAGCTTGGTAAGAAAGTCTAGATTATTATGACACCTAATTGCCCTTGTAGCTAAATTGGTAATTATTCGTGGCTTATTTGCTATTGCTGCAATACAGGGCTAGTCATTTCATCAATTCAATGTTCATATTACATGTTCCTCCATGATGACTTTCATTAAGAGGTATATTAATTATATGAAAATTTAACCTGATTTCACTAAAGAAGAGTATATAATTGATGCAAGTTGAATAAATGGAGCTATGGCCTCGAGCAAGCATCCAGAAACTATTTGCCAAATTTTCTATTGCTCTCTTAATTTGAAACTGGTTTTCGAGAGCCACAAGCTGACTGTTCTTTATTTTAATATATCTAGTCATTCAAGGTGCTCTACAACTAGTTATTTATTTCTAGAAGAAAGTTTATATCTTGGTAAAATATACGACCCGTTCATTAGAAATTTTGAGCCAGGATTATTCAAGCACGTTGGATTTGTTTGGTTCATGAGAAGAATTTATCTCATTAAAATATATATATTTTTAAAATGCCAATACTTGGGTTTGCATGTCGGGTTAACCATTGAAAAAAATCATAGAAAGCATACTTTCAAAAAATGACTTATGTTTTGTTGAGCCACTTCATTTTTTAGAAAAAATTATGTAGAATATTTATATTCTTTTAAAATTAAAATAAATATTCTTACTTATCATATTTAGAATAATAACAGTATTTAATAAAAAAAGAATTTTCAGATATGGATGTCTCTATTGGACCCAAACTAGAAATGCTTGTATCGGGAGATAGATCATTGTCAATAATACCTTCATAGCTATTCTTTCTCAAAACATCATCATAAGTTTTTTTAGAATAATTATTGGCAATAGAGCATTTTAGGTTTAAAGCAAAGTTAGTTATGTGAGGTGGCTATATACATTCCAAACTATCTGATAAGACCAAGTTTAATCCATTTTACCATGATGCATTTACAATGATGGCTTAAAGATATTTTTGAAAAATCAAAATTAGCACAATTCCTAGTCTGTGGGAAAGTGGATTTCCATGTCCTAAATGATTTTTTTTTCTTATAAAATGTTACAAAGTTATTTCCATAAAAAAAGCTACTTTCCTATCTCTCTCGTTCAAGATCTCCAACCAAATATGAGCTTTTTTTTTTTCATTTTTCCATTGACTATATAACTTTTCCCTCTTCTTTTCTCGTGAACCAAGTGTGTCGATCTATCTTTTCCCATGACCAAAGAGATATTCTTACCAAAGTCCTTTTTTTTTTGGGATGTAATAGATATTAAGGGACTTTAACCCATTAGCCACTAGCTTTTATTAAGATAAAAGAGTTAAGAATATATGAGATGTCTGTGATACATACAAGATGTATAAAAATGAGCTTTAAGAGTAAAGGATTTTATAAAAGTAGAGAGAAAAACATATCCTTCTTCGACAAAAGAAGAACTCAGATCAATTAAAAAACTGGATCCAAAAAGGGTGCCTTCTATTAGTCAAGAAGCAAATAATGAAGTAAAAGAATAATTGTTGATCATTTGCATATCAAAGAAATAAACTACTTTTAGCTCAAGGCAAAAACCACACCAATAGAAGCAAAAATAATCAAACAAGATTTAGATGAGATGATGCTAAACAATAGTTGATAAAAAAGCTCTAATCTAATTCTAGATCTAGAAAAACAAAATAACAAAGTATAATATAAAGCATGCAGAAATATCATAAAAGTCCAACCAAACAGGCAACAGGACATGTGACTTAGCCCACATTTCCTTGAAATTCCAAAACTACAAAGTTTCTATTGATTATAAAGGAAAGACCAATTATTAAAATTATGCAAGATCTTGTTAACAATTATAGATAGAAAGAAAGAAGCATTAAGAAAAATACAAGAGTGAAGCATTAAGAAAAATACAAGAGTTTTCTTTTTTCCAGTAAATCCAAAAAATAGTTGTAACTAAGATCAAGATAGCCGACTTCACATCCTTATAAAAGTGTGAATTCCTCCAATGACACCAAAGTGCTCTAAAATCTCCTCTAGGGTGTATTGAAGAGATTATAAATCTACTTCCAACTGGAACATGCAAAAGGATAGATGATGAATAATGAGAAACATATTAAGAGGAAAAATCACAAGCGAGGCAACCCCCTAGATACTTTCTGGTTCTTTTTAAAATAAAATTTCAAGTATTAAACCTATTAGGCAAGCATAACTAAATGCCATTACTTTAGAAAGAACATTTAATTTTTAAAGAGAGATCCATTTTACCCCTCTAGTATTAATAAAATGATAGAGATATGCAGTGGTAAAGTTACAAAAAGAAAATAGCTGCCATTTAATTTGATCAAAGAAAGAGGTGAACAAATAATTAAGTAGCAAAGCTTGAACCTGATTAACCTAAATAATACCTTCCGAGAGGAAATATTGCCCAGCCTTAGATACCAATTTCTAGATTTGTGATAAAAAAGTAAGCTATATGAGCAAATTTAAATCTAAATAAATGAATAAAAGAGGAAATCTAGCACATCGTAACTTATCAAGAAGTCAAGTTTCTTTCCAAAAGAGGTTAGAAAATCCATTGCCAGCTAAAATTTCATCCTATTCTAAAAAGGTGATAAGCTGTTGATAATGTCTTTCCACACTTTGGAATTGTTTCGCTTCAATTTTCAAGAAACAGGAAACGTCACCCTTCTAAAATAAGGGGGGTTATTATATTTTTTCAAGGGCTAGTCCCAATGATAAGAAAATGCCAACCCCATTTAGCTAGAAAGGCCATATTAAAATCTTTAAGATTATTTATACCCAACCCTCCTTCATACTTTAGAAAATAACATTTTAACTAATTAACTTTATGAGAAAGGCCACCAAAGATTTTATCTATTAAAAATTAATGCTTCGTTTATTTTTGTATTAAACTCTCTCTCTCTTATTATGTTTGTCAATATAGTTGTGGGTTGCATGTATGTTACATGGATGGCTATTATGTAGTGTTGGGTTGCATGTATGCCACATGTATAGCTATTATGTAGTCTTCTTGGAAGCCGAGAAAAGAGGGCTGTAATGAAAAAAAACAGAAAATACAATTGAGAGAGCTTCTTCTTCCATCATATTTGATCATCTATTTTACTTTCTTTGTTCTTTTGCTTCCAAATATATGTTTATGAGCTGAAATCACTACCAATAAATTGGTATCATAGCAAAGAAAATCGTTGTAGCTGGGTTTGAGTTAGATTTGTGAGAAAACAAGCCTCAATCAAGAAGATCTTCGTGGCAACTTCATATCTCATGAGTATGAGCATCTAACAACCCTCTATACCTATCTTTGATGGTGAAAACTATGATTTTTGGAGCATCAAGATGAAAACACTCTTTATTTCACAAGAGATTTGGGATTTGGTGGAGAATGGATATGAAGAACCCAACTCATCAACAACTCTAACCAATGCTCAAAGAGATCAATTGAAGGAGTACAAGAAAAAGGATGCAAAAGCCCTCTTCTTCATCCAACAAGCCATGTCCAATAAAATCTTTCCAAGGATTATTGAGGCAAGCAAAGCAAAGGAAGATTGGGATATTCATCAAGAGGAATTGTAAGACAACACCAAGGTAAGACCCATCAAGCTTTTATCTCTTAGAAAGAAATTAGAGAATATGAAAATGAAGGAAAATGAAACCATGAAAGATTACTTTTCCAAAATCATGGAGATAGTTAATCAAATGAAAATATATGGTGAAAAGATCACCAATCAAAGAATTTATGAAAAGATTATGATTAGTTTGCCTCAAAAATATGATGCTATTATTACCGCTATTGAAGAATCAAAAGATCTCTCTTCATTAAGTGTACATGAGTTGATGGGTTCATTTGAATCACATGAGCAAAGATTGAATAGGCATAATGAAAAATCTCTTGAAAGTGCCTTTCAATCTAAGATTAATATTTTCTCCAAAGGAGACCCATCTACTCATGAGCACCATAATTATGAATCCTCATCTAGAGGTGGAAGACAAGGAAGAGGAAGAGGAAGAAATTCAAGAGGAAGAGGAATAAATAATTTTCAAAGAAGAAACAATAATGAAACAATCAAAATAGATGCAAAATATGTAAAAGATCTTCTCATGTTGAAAATGATTGTTGGTTTAAAGGCAAACCTCAATATTTTGTATGCAAGAAATTTGGCCATGTTCAAAAAGATTATAGGTACAAAGCAAATGAGCAAGCAAATTATTCTGAAGAGAAAGAAGGTGGCAAACAAAGTACATTCTATGCATGTCAAATGGCATCCAAGCAAAGGAATGATGTATGGTACCTTGATAGTGGATGTAGTAACCATATGACCAGCGACAAGTCGATTTTTGTCAATATTGATGCTTCTTCTACATCACAAGTCAAGATAAAAAATGAAACACTTGTTCAAGCCAAGGACAAAGGTACTATTGCTATTGACACAAAGAATGGGAGAAAATTCATTCATGATGTTCTTCTTGTTCCGGATTTAGAGCAAAATCTTCTAAGTGTTGGCCAATTGATTGAGCATGGGCACATCGTTCACTTTGAAGAAAACTTATGTAAGATATATGACAAAGATGAAAAGAGGCAACTTTTGGCAACCATCAAGATGGAGAAAAGTAGAAATTTTTCTCTAATTCTCCAATATGTAAAGAATATGGCACTCAAGATGAAAGTTAATGATGAATCATGGTTATGGCATAAAAGATATGAGCATTTGAATTTCCTCCAAAGTTTGAGAAGTCTCCAACAAAAAAATATGGCGTATGGCCTACCAGCAATTCAAGAAAAGAAAGAAGTGTATGAAGGTTATGCACTCGGGGAACAACATCGGGAAGTATTTCCAAAGGAGAAAGCATGGAGAGCCAAGGCACCATTGGAATTTGTTCATACCGATGTGTACGAGCCTATGAAGACTCCTTCTCATGCCGGAAATGTCTACTTCATTATCTTCATTGATGGTTATTCAAGAATGATATAGGTCTTCTTTATGAGGCACAAGTCTGAAGTATTCTCTATCTTCAAAAAGTTCAAAAATCTTGTTGAAAGGCAAAGTGGGCACTACATCAAATATCTAAGAAGTAATCAAGGTGGTGAGTATAATTCAAAAGAATTTGAAAAGTTTTGTAAATATATTGGCTTGCATAGATAATTGACCGTTAGCTATACACCGGAACAAAATGGTGTGGCCAAAAGAAAGAACCGCACAATAGTTGAAATGGCAAGATCTATGCTCAAAGATAAAGGCCTTCCAAACTCCTTTTGGATGGAAGCAATCTTTACAACGGTCTGCTTATTGAATAGATGTCCAACAAAAGCAATTCAAGATAAAACACCATTTGAGATTTGGTCCGGTAGAAAGCCATTGGCTAAGCATCTCAAGATTTTTTGTTGTATTTGTTATGCACATATCCCAAAAGAGAAGAGACACAAGCTTGATGAAACAAGTGAAAAATGCATCTTTGTTGGCTATAGCTCACAATCAAAGGGTTATAAACTCTTTAACTTGAAAGCAAACAATGTGGTGATTAGTAGAGATATTCTTTTCAATGAAAAAGCATCATGGGATTGGAAAGAAAAGAAAGTCCAAGAAAAAGTTGTCACCATTCATGAAGAGACTCAAGATGCTTAAAATGAAGAAGAAGTTGATGAAGAATCACCACATCTCTCTCCAAGTACAAGTCCGTCTCCAAGCTCAAGCTTACCATTAAGTACAAGTTCATCTCCAAGCTTTACTCCAAAAAGAATGAGAAGTCTTAGTGATATTTATGTTACATGCAACTTTTGTATGGTTGAACCTGAATGCCTTGAAGAAGCAATGAAAGAAGAAGTTTGAAGGAAAGCAATGAAAGAAGAAATTGAAGTGATTAAAAAAAATAAAACTTGGGAGTTAGTTGATAAACCAAAAGAGAAAGAAGTCATCAGCTTGAAGTGGATCTATAAGATAAAGTTTAATCCGGATGGTTCCATTCAAAGACATAAAGCAAGATTGGTGGCCAAGGGATACTCACAACAAGAATGAATAGATTATCAAGAAACCTTTGCATCGGTTGCTCGGCTTGATACAATTAGAGCACTCATTACTTTGGCGGCACATAAATATTGGCATTTGTACCAATTAGATATGAAATCAGTCTTTTTAAATGGAATATTGAAAGAAGATATTTATATAGAGCAACCTCAAGAGTTCATCATCAAAGATCATGAGAAGAAAGTATACAAGTTAAAGAAAGCTTTGTATGGATTAAAACAAGCTCCCCGAGCTTAGTATAGTCAAATTGATGCCTATTTCAATGAGAAAGGATTTCAAAGAAGCCCAAATGAGCCAACTTTATATATCAAAAGGCAAGGTAACACAGGTATCCTCATTGTCTCTCTTTATGTTGATGATTTGATATATATCGGTAGTGATGAAAGAATGATTTATGAATTTAAAAATGACATGATGAAAAGATATGAAATGAATGATATAGGTTTGCTTTATTACTTCTTGGGAGTTGAAGTTGATTAAAAAGGAGATGGTGTTTTCATTTGCCAAAAGAACTATGTGGAAAGTATTCTCAAGAAGTTTAGAATGGAAAATTGTAATCCGATGCCAACACCCTTAGTAGTGAATGAAAAATTCTCAAAGGAAGATGGAAGTGAAGATGCAAATGCAACTTTATATAGAAGTTTGGTTGGAAGTCTATTATATCTCACTACTACAAAGCCGGACATCATGTATGCTACAAGTTTGTTATCTCGTTTTATGCATCAACCAAGTAAACTTCATTTTGGAGCAGCAAAAAGAGTTTTGAAATACATTTAAGGCACCAAAGACTTTGGCATCATTTATAGGAGAGAAGTAAACATAAAGCTGAAATTGTTTGGATTTTGTGCTAGTGATTGGGCCAGAAATCTAGATGATATAGAAGTATATCGGGTTATGCTTTTACCTTTGGATCTGGCATATGTTCTTGGGCATCAAAAAAGCAAGAAATCGTGGCATTATCCTCAACAGAAGCGGAATATGTTTCAGCTACATTGGCCTCAAAGCAAGTAATTTGGATGAGAAGAATTTTAGAAGATATTGGTGAGAAGCAAGAGGAAGCCACTATATTATTTTGTGACAACAAATCAGCCATTGCTATGACAAAAAACCCCATATATCATAGCCAAACAAAGCACATCAAAATCAAGTATCATTTTATCCGTGAAGTTGTAGAAGAAGGAAAAATTCAAGTAAAGTATGTGAAGACTCTAGGTCAAGTGGCAGACATATTTAACAAGGCACTTCCTAAAGAAAAATTTTGTATTTTAGAGAACTCATCGATGTTCAAGGACAAAACATTAAGGGGGAGTATTAAAAATTAATGCTTTCTTTATTTTTGTATTAAACTCTCTCTTATTATACTTTGTCAATGTAGTTGTGGGTTGCATGTATGCCACATGGATGGCTATTATGTAGTGTTGGGTTGCATGTATGCCACATGGATAGCTATTATGTAGTCTTCTTAGGAGCCAAGAAAAGAGAGCTGTTATGAAGGAAAAAAATAGAAAATACAATTAAGAGAGCTTCTTCTTCCATCATATTTGATCATCCATTTTTTTTCCTTTGTTCTTTTGCTTCCAAATATATGTTTATGAGCTGAAATCACTCCCAACATTATCACCCTTTCACAAAAATGATCTTCGTATAGTGTCAATTTTTTGAACCAACCAGGCAAATAATTTAAAAAGGACATAAATAAAGAGGAATTAAAGATTGCATAAAGTTAACTAAGATTGATCTATCTCCAAATAATAATAATTTTCCTTCCAAATACTTGGCCCATATTTAATTTTGGACATCATAGGCATCCAATTCACATTTAAGAGGCTGCCATCTATTATCAAAGCACTTGGCATGGAGCACTTGCAAGTTGGGCCTCAATCAGATATTGGAAAGATATTTGGATGGATCCAAATCCTCTATGTAGTTGTTTTGATGACCACTATAAATATCCTGTCAATACTAATGTTCTGATTGCATCTTTTTGAAACTCAACATCTTTTGATGGAATGTACATCTAAAAAGATCTTTAATAAGGTACAAGTATTATCGGCTTTAGTTATTGCTTGATCTCCTCACATTATAGTGCCAAGCCACGGAGCAAATGTTCCTATTTGAAAGTTGACTCAAAATGGATCTCGGTTGACTCTTTTTATAAATTCCTTCACTTTAAAGGGTTAAGATGCCCATTTCAAAATGCTATTTGGAATATGCCTAGCCCGAAGAAAGTCAAAATATTTTTGTGGTTTGCAACTAAGAGTAAGTTACATACAAATAAAATTCTTGCAAGAAAAGGTTATTACATGAGCTCAAGGTATTGTTTCTATGGTGCAATTTAGAATCCATTATTTATTTATTCTTCCGCTATATGGTTACAAAAAGTTTATAAAGAATCATTAAAATTTAGCAAGCTCTTAAAGTAAGACTATTCACCTTTCATGTTCTCTGGACTAAATGGAGATAGCATAATAGGATCTTATTTCCTAAGAAGGTGGGTCAGATGCTTTGGCCACCATTTGTTAGAAGATTTGGAGGGAAAAGAATGAGAGGATTTTTCTTAACAAAAGGCATTTCTTATTTTTTGTTCTTTGTAAATCTCTTTAGACTTTCTGTGATTAGAAGGATTTAAGCTCTGCAAGGTTTCAAAAGTATATCGACAACTTTGGGACTAGCTTTACTCTCTGACTAAGACCCCTTTCTTCTCCTATTTATAGTTTCATGGTTGCTGGTTGCTTTTTCTATTTTCTATTTCTTTCTCCACTTAAATATATGTTATCCTTTTAATTGACCTAAGGGTCGTATACTTTTTTCTTCTCTATTCTACTTTTGTAATTAGCTTTTTCTTTAAATAAAGGCTTATGGTAGTCCCTGACTACTTCCGCTTTTATAAAAAAAAAAAGACTTGTAAATTAGGTGCCTTTAATCTACAAGCACCAACTTGAAGGGGACTATTGGATATATGACAATTATCACATTTTCTTCGGTCAACTCTTGCCTTCCAATATCTATAGCACAAGGATGATAGACAAAATATGATCAACTAGCCATAACATATGTTCTAACCTTTTGTGGTTATAGTTTAAGACTCATGTGAAATATTCACTACTAGAAATTAGCCTTTCACCAAAGAACATCACCAAAGGATCTATTTCTTAGAAAAACACTGAGAAATTAGAAAAGGATTTTCAAGGGATATTAGATTACGTTCAAAACCTAGTTTTGCTAAGAAATCTCTAAGGGATTTGTTAGGGATTTGTTGCCCTTGGTAAATCCCTTGGTAATCTAAAAGAGATCAGTGAGTGATTATTTTAATAATTTTTAGCAAGAAATTTGTAAAAAAAGTTCGATTCCTCGGAGATTTACCAAGGGATAAATCCCTTGGTGTTAATAAGATATTTTTAAAAACAAAAAAATGATATCAGAGAGGGGCTTTTTCTTAGAAATCTCTTAGTGATTTTGAAACTATATAGTATTAAGCAAATATCACTTGTAAAAACAAAATTTATAAATAAAATTAATATCATGTACTGATCTCTAATACTAATTAAATCAAAAGAATTCCTTCACCCCTCCCTCTCTCTCTGTAACTCATTCAAATCTTATTAGAACACCACTCATATTAACATGCCTTATACAGCCAATGTCAAATATATATAATGCAATAAACATATTCCATTAGTAGAAAATACTCCATGTAGTATGTATGTATATATGTGCATGTGTATGCATGTGTTTGTTTATTCTCAATTGCCTTGCTTATAGATTCAATGGTGAGAGAATTTTCTATCACATTTTTCTTTCCCATTGTTTTTATACTATATGGGAGAAATATATAATATATCATATATGGTCAACTAGCTCTTGTACCTTCTATAGCTAGCTATAGCACCATAATCACATGTAGAAAATTATCTTCAATAGTGACAAGCCTAATTTTTTTCCAAAAAAATGTAGAGACAAAAGAAAAACTATTACAGGTAAAGCTATCATTTTGTTGAAAAATGAATGGTTTATCTAATTAAATAAATATAAGTTATTAAAATAACTAATCAGCTATGTGATGACCATATTTTCTTAACTAGAGAGAGAAGGAGAAGGGGAGTAATAATGAACAATGAATCTTATTGATGGAAGGGTCTTGAGTTTTTCTTGAAGCTGTAATGGAGAGTAAGTGATCCAGTTATGGATTTGAGAAAGAAAAGTATCAAAAAAAATAAAGATGCTTATACATAATCAGCATAAACAATGGCAGACTTTATATTGACAAAAAAAAATAGAAAGAAGCACATCAATGAAGAGAGGAAGAGAATGAGGCCAAGTTCCGGATGGGGAAAATAGAAAAGGGGAGGAAGAGGATAGTTCAAAAATTGATAGAAAAGAAACATTTTTATTGAAAGCATCAAAAGTTGTTTCTCAGGTGCAAGACGATTCCCTCTTTACCATGCAAAGACTCACTTCTCTAGTGGGTTTCTGAGTGGTTGGCAGTAGGGTAGAAGCTTCTCTAAGGTAGATCATATTCCGTTAATGAGAATGAATACTATCCCACTTGAAAAATATTTTGATGTGGTAGGTCTTAGCAAGGACGAAAAAGATCCTAGTGGTCCAAGTCAAGATTTTTCTTGGTAGCTTGGTAATCCTCAAAACTACTCTTTGAATCATTTCCATTGTTCTTCAACCCCTCACCCTACTGTTATTAGTGCAGTTGCTATAAAAAATATGGAGTAACCTATTTAAAACTTCATCAATCGGCCAGCTATCAATTAATGGCACCATTAACTCTAACATCTGAATATTTTCATACTGATGAAGGACCATCATAGGAAGAGGTATGAGGAGCTAGTCTGTGCTGATATCATTAGCCTCAAGCCAAATGGTGCTGGAGTGAGGCCATCGAGCATCAGGTAAAATGGATGCTATGTCGGTTTGCTATTAATTGAATGGGATCCCTATTACTTTTGCTTATAACCTATTTCTGGCCTTCTTCCCCTCTTGGAGCTACTTTATGCTTCTAAGCAAGGAGAGTGCTGGCACTATCGCTATCTTTTTTTGTTCCAAATATGATCGTTTAGCTTTAGAGTCTCTCAGTAGAACTATCATGTTAGAGCCCTTGTTAAGCTCTATGGTATTCATTTCATGCTTGTGATGCTAAATCTCTTTGATTTATGTTGTCCAGGTGGTTTTTCCAAGAGGGGGGTGAATTGGAAATTTGAAAGATTTAATAGATATGTGCTCTTTGAAAACTTCTTTGAAGTGTTAGGTGCTGTGATTTAGATAATTAAAGTAGAAGCAGAAGCAAGTAGAAAAATCACAATGCAAACACTGTAAGTTTATAGTGGTTTCCGAGCACCCCAGCTCCTACGTCCACTATCCAAGATACCACTTGAGATTTTCACTATATTCTAACAAGTATACAGTAGGATTGTTTTACCGGGATCACAATCCAAATCCAACACCCTTTGATTTTTAAACTGGACTCATCAAAGAAACCCAATACTTGATTTTAGCAGGATCACCAAGAATCCAACACTTGGTTTTATACAGGCTAACCAAGAACCTATTTGGTTTTTAAACCGGGCTCACTAATAACCCAACAATTCAAAAAGAATTGAAAAGAACAAGCAACAAAATGACAAACAGATGTTGTCTGATGGTTGCCGATGTAGCTCGAGAGAAGTCCTCTTAATTGCACTTCAATGGCTTCTTCAACTTCTTCAATATATGCTTCAAGCTTTAAATGGGAGTTGGTGAAGACTTGAAGTCTATCTTGAATGCTTTCTTTTTTGCTCTCTTGCTCACAAGTTCAATAAATGTTCAACTAAGCATTCATCGTTCAAAAGTTGTCTCAATCCCTTATTTATAGAGTATTGTACTCTTCTTAGGTGATTTTAGTTATTGTAGACCATTGGGATGTGACATTTGACCGTTGGAGTACTTTTCAAATTCAAAAATGATGTTCTGGAACTAGCCGTTACCTACTTGGAATCGACCTTCGAGTCGGCTCGGATCCCTCGAGTCAGCTCGAATCCTCAGAGAAGTTCTGGTCGAGTTGCCTCGTTTCAGTTGGGTCGGCTCGGTTACACAGTGTTCTAATTCCTTACTCTGGAAGAGTCGGCTAGTCTTAGTTTAAGTCGGCTCGGATTCATAGGTCTTCAAAACTGCACTCTGGAAGAGTCGGCTCTTCTCATTAGAGTCGGCTCGCCTAGCGTTCTCTCAGAATTGTTCTTTCTGGACTCTGGAGGAGTCGACTCGAACTTCTGAAGAGTCGACTCAGTTATCTGGTGAAATGATAGAGTCGGCTCGGACTTCCTTCGGGTCAGCTTGCCTGTCTGATTCAGGAAATGGTATTCTGGATGAGTCGACTCGGGTTCTTCTGAGTCGGCTCAGATATCTACGTGCCAGAAACCTTCATGCGTGCCATGAACAAGAGTCGGCTCCCTTTACTCAAGTCGGCTCGAATGAGTTTTACATTGAATTCTCAGTTCTTCTCCAGAAATCATCCAGCAAGACTTCAAACATTCAAGAGACTCTCCAACTCTTCTAACAACAATTTCTAAAAAATTTTAAGCTTGAAAAATACTTAGAAGTAACCCATTTTCATGATTTTTACTTTACTTTTTCTTTAGGCTCTTCTTTACATGACATACTTACAACACAACTCATGACAAAACTTAGATTGTATGAGTTATAATTAAGCAATGAAATCATCCTACAAAAACTTGTAAAGCACTTGAAGAGTTGTTAGTAAAACAAATGCATGCTCCAATATTTTGTTATCATCAAAATCATTCAAAGGGTCAACAATCTCTTCCTTTTTGATGATGATAAAATACTGGGCATAGAAAAACTTTACAATTACATGTATGAGTATATTTGAAGGTAAATATTAACATGTATCAGAGCTTTTATAATGGAAAAATTATACATGTATCAGAGCTCTTATATGTTTATATGTATTAGAGTATCAAAGCTTGCATATAGACAGAGTATCAGAGCTCTTTGAAAAACATTACATATCAGAGCTTTTGACCAAAAAGGAATCAATAAGTATCATTGTAAACAATTGTCAAAAGCAATTTTTGCCAGAATTATGTTAGAGCAAATTGCAAGTCTATCAGAGCAAATATAAATAAGCAAGATACAATATTTGTATCATTCTCCCCCTTATTTGTATATTTTCCATGCACAATTATACATACTCTCCCTTTTTGTCAATAATCAAAAAGGTAATCAGTTAAAATCAATCTCCCCCTTTGTTAAGTACACAAAGCTAGTTTTTGGCATAGAATGAGAAGATTGAAAACATTGTTTGAGATAATTTGGCTTTTAAACAGATTTGACAATCTATTACCAAAATCATCAGAGCAAATATATCATTGCAAAGTATTGCGCAAACACATTTCACAAACACATTGAGTAAGATGAAGAAGCTTTCATTTCATTCACAAAACTTTCAATGAAAATTACAAAAGATTGAAAGCAAAGATACAAGCAATAGTCTACTCACTATCACTAGGCAATTCTACAATAGGGTCTATCGGTTCTACTTTAATCTTTGCGCTAGTGCTAGTTGATGGTCCAGGTGGTGGCATGGAAGAGATAGGATCAATAAAAGGTGGCTGAGAAGCCTCAAGTCTAAGATGTGGTGCAGGCTGCCTAGGGTGTGGTGTAGGCTGAGTAGGAGAAGGTGTAGGCTAAGTAGGCTAACTGAGAAGTGAAGCAAAGGAAGCTATAACAGTAGTAGTAAGCTCAGTAAGGGCCACCCAGACAGAACTAAGCTCTTCTTCCATCTTCTTTATCCCTGTGTTAAGTGCAACCAGTTCACTTGCTTGGGCATTTGCAAATGCCTCTGCAGAACCTTTGTGCAGTCACTTCCATTCTTCTTGTAGCCTCTAGTGAACCCATTTTGAATCTCATCTCTCTTAGTTCAGCTCTGAATTCTTCTATGCTTTGGTCAACAGATTTTTTGATATCTTCAGTAGCTGTCCTGAGAGAATCAGATATAGGTTGAATGTCAATCTGTGGTGCAAGTCTGGTAGACTCAATGATGTCGACTCTGGAGTGCAACTATCTAACCTCACCACTGATCTCATCAAGTCTGCTATCGACTGCTTGGCGAAGCTCACCAAACATCGAACTCAAAGAGCCAATCAAGGTCTCAGTGAGTGATCTCATCTGATATACAATAAAGTCCTGAGATACTGAAACTCCTGATTAATCAACAAATGGTCCCTGAGCAGAAGGTGCTGGTGGAGAAGTTGGTGATGGAGAGATCCTGGGACTCCCATACTCCGTATGCTCAGTCTTCATAGTATCAAAAGCAATGGGCTCAGTAGCAGCAGCAGAGGTAGTAGCAGTGGCAGCAGTCTCCTCAAGAGTGGAAGGACCAGCAGTAGTATCAGTGATAATCTCCCTGGGTAGCTGCTCATCATCATCATCCTCATCATCATCGTTGCTGGAAGATCCTATAGCTCTCACATCTGTTCCCTTTTTCATCCATGCTCCTTCAGTAAGTTGATATCCCATTTGTTGCAAGGACTTGGAGGTGTAGGTGTCAGCATGGTGAAGGGGCCTACCATCTTCACCATCAAGGTTTACTCTGGAGGCCTAGAAAAATATGGTAAGAACCATACCGTAAGAAAAATAGGCCTTTACCTTCCTGATAGCTTCTTTCATTTGCATAAGCATGATGTGAGGTAAGTTAAGGGCCTCCCCCTCAATTACATGTCCCATAAAACTAAGATCCTTTTCACTTATCCAATCAAATCTTCCGGTTCTCGAAAAAAAGATCCTGCTAATAAAATTATGCAACAGTCTCATCTCAAGGGAAATGTATTGGCCATTACATTACCAATACCATTCACATCCTCTCTATTTAAAATTGTTCTGAGGGTATTCTCTGTCTTTCAGAACTAAGTGTTTCAAGCCCTCGTTCGGTATCTCCAGTAGGTTATTAAGTATTTCTTCTGTCACAATAATCCTCTTCCCTTTAATTATAGACTCAACATGCTGTTCTTCTAATCTCAAATTTTCATAAAAAGTTCTTACCAGATTTGGATAGGTTGGCACATTCAGTGAGCAAAAAAAGCTCCAGACCTGATCTTCAATTAGATCCCCAATTCGTAGCCCCAGTTCTTTTAGGAATGTGAAGATGATTCTTCTCCCGCTTGACACTGGTCGATTGAACATTGAAACCGGTTGTCTCGAAGAAGAGGGAGCTTCAATTTGTTCCATTTCTTCTTCCATTTCCACTGACGGAGTCTGCTCTTCTTGCCGACACTTTGTTCTTCTTTCCTTTTCAACAGAGGGCATGGCTCGTTTAGATCTCTTCCCGATGGCCATTTTTTGATCCATTGCACACACTTGGGAAGAATGCAAGAATCGGAGCTCGAAAATGTAGGTTTTGGAAGAATGGAAGTGAAGTTCGAGTGGGAAACATAGGTTTTGAGCAAGAGCAAAAAGCATAAACAATAGGAATAAGTCCTTCGGCTCTATTAAAAAATAGCTTGCCTGACATCCAAGTCGGCTCGACAAGCCTTAATCTGCTTGAGTCAGCTCGAGCAGAGCTCTACAGAACTAATCAAAAATTCAGGTCGGCTCGACATGAGCACTGTAGTTTGAGTAGACTCGAACAGGAACTCTCCACAAGAGTCAAAAAGGTTCAGAAATGAAAATTAATTCTATAAAATCACAAGAAGAGATGGTCAAAGATCTTGGTTTGATGTAGGAGGCTTTCTAGATAATTTTTTCTTAATTTTGAAGAGATTAGGTTAAGAAAATTTGCTAAAATGGGTCATAGAGTCCTAATTCTCCTCTAATCATTTCAAATCTATCTTGATTAAGTGGTTTAGTAAAAATGTTAGCAAGTTGGTTTTCAGTTAAAATAAATTCTAATTCAATGTCACCATTCAAAACATGATCTCTTATAAAATGGTGTATAATCTCTATGTGCTTAGTTCTTGAATGCTGAATTAGATTTTTTGTCAAATTTATAGCACTTGTGTTATCACATTTAATAGAAATTTTAGATTGTATAACATCAAAGTCTTCTAGTTGTTGTTTAATTTACAACACTTGTGCACAACAACTCCCAATAACAACATACTCTACCTCAGCAGTAGATAGTGCTGCTGAGTTTTGTTTCTTGCAATGCCATGAGATTAAATTCAATCCTAGAAATTGACATGTGCCACTAGTGCTTTTTCTATCGATTTTACAACCAGCATAATCAGCATCAGAAAATTCAATTAAATTTAATGAAGAATGCTTTGAAAATCATAGACCTAGATTACTTGTTTCTTTTAGATATCTTATAATTCTTTTAACAGCATGCATATGTGATTCTTTAGGATTAGATTGGAATCTAGTACATACACATACGCTAAACAAGATATCAGGTCTATTAGCAGTTAAGTACAACAATGATCCAATCATACCTCGATAGAGCTTTTGATCAATGTTGTTGCCATCTTAAGCTTTATCCAATCTACAGGTAGGACTCATGGATGTGCTCATTTGTTTGCTTGACTCCATACCAAACTTCTTGATAATCTCTTTGATGTATTTGGTTTGGTTTATGAAGATCCCTTCCTTTGTTTATTTTACTTGAAGTCCAAGAAAGTAGTTCAGTTCACCCATTAGACTCATTTCAAATTCACCCTATATCAACCTAGCAAATTCTCTACAAAGAGTTTCATTAGTTGCACCAAATATAATATCATCAACATAGATCTATACAACTAATATATCATTATTTTTCTTTTTGATGAAAAGAGTTTTATCAACATTTCCTCTTATAAAATCATTTTCAAGCAAGAAAGTGCAAAGTCTATCATACCAGGCTCTAGGTACTTGTTTCAAACCATACAATACTTTATTGAGTTTAAAAACATGATTTGGAAAAGCATGACTTTCAAAACCTGGTGGTTGTTCTATAAAAACTTGTTCGAATATAAAATCATTTAAGAATGCACTTTTCGCATCCATTTGGAATAGTTTGAAATTCATGTAGCAAGTAAATGTAAGAAGTAAGCTAATGGCTTCTAGTCTTGCTATGAGTGCATAAGTTTCATCAAATTCTATACATTCTTCTTGATTATATCCTTTAGCTACCAACCTTGCTTTGTTTCTAATTACTTTGCCTTGTTCATCTAATTATTTCTATAAATCCATTTGGTTCCTATGATGGGATGGTCTGATAATCTATCAACTAAGGTCCATACCTTATTTCTTTCAAACTGGTTTAGTTCTTCATGCATGGCCATCATCCAGTTTGGATCATTTTCAGCTTCTTCTAAGCTATGGAGTTCTATTTATGAGACAAAGACTAGGTAATCATGTGCATCTCTATGTGATGACCTAGTCCTAACTCCTTGTCAAGATCACCAATAATTAACTCTCTTGTATGAGAAGTAACGTACCTTTATTTCTTTGGTAGATCAGCATGATCCTTACTTACCATTTCTTCTTTTTTTTCGATTGGTCTTTTTTGTATGCTCATATATTCCATCTCCTTTTGAAGTGTACCTGCATCATTATCTATGCACTCTTCTTTCTTTGAAGGTGATGGTTAGTTTCATCAAAAATAACATGCATTGACTCTTCGACGGTTAAAGTTCTTTTATTAAATACTCTATATACTATGCTATGTAATGAATAATCAAGAAAAATTGCTTCCTTAGACTTAGCATCAAATTTTTCTAGATTATCTTTACCATTATTCAGTACAAAACATTTATAGCCAAAAATATGAAAGTAATTGATATTAGATTTCTTTTCATTCCAAAGCTCATAGAAGATTTTCTTTAAAATTGGATGAATTAAAATACGGTTTAAAATATAACAAGCAGTGTTCACTGCTTTTGTCCAAAAATATCTTGGAAGATTGCCTTCACACAACATTGTTCGAGCCATTTCTTCCAAAGTTTTATTTTTTCTCTCTACAACACCATTTTGTTGGGATGTTCTAGGAGCGGAGAAGTTGTGATCAATGCCATTTTCTGTGCAATAATCATCGAAAAATTAATTTTAAAATTCCGTGTCATGATCACTCCTAATAGAAACTATTAATAGATTTTTCTGATTTGTCACTTTTTTGTGAAATTTTTGAAAAACTTTAAAAGTTTCATCTTTATGAGCAATAAACAAAACTCAAGTAAATCTAAAGAAATCATCTACTATCACAAGGGCATATTTCATACCACCTAGGCTTGTAGTCTTAGTTGGTCCAAATAAGTCCATGTGAAGTAGCTCAAGGGGTCTAGAAGTTGAAAACATATTTTTAGATTTAAAACTCTTCCTAATTTGTTTACCCATTTGACATGCATCGCAAACATGATCAAAATCTAATTTAAACTTAGGCATGCCTCTAACTAGATTCCTAGAAATTAACTTGGCAATAATATGCATGCTAGATGACCTAACCGTCTATGCCAAAGTAAACAAGACTCCTTGCCTTAGCATTCATTGCTACTAGACTGGAACTACTAGATATTGCTAGATCATTGAGATCTACCACATAAATATTTCTAAGTCTATGTCCAACGAATTTGTTGCTAGAATCAAGAGAATTTGTTATAATACACAGATGATTCAAAGACAACCTTGAAGCCTTTATCACATAATTGACTAATACTTAATAAATTATGCTTCAATTTGTCTACTAGCAATACAATTGTAATAAAAGTACAAGGGATTATTTTGATCTTAACGATTCTAATTATTTTTTCCTTGTCATTGTCTCCAAAAGTAACCATACCTCCTTCTTTCATCTCTAGGATAATGAATTGATCTTTGTTACCTGTCATATGTCTTGAGCATCCGCTATCCATATACCATCTTTTTTTTAATTTATGGGCTGTAAGACATTCCTGCAAAACAATCAACAAGTTCTTTTAAGATATCCAAGCTAACTTGGGTCCTTGCAGGTTAGCGAAGGTGGTTTCTTTGAGAACCCAAATCTTTCTTAGTTTATTTTTAATATTTCTAATAATATTGCATTGAAAGGCCTTATGTCCTAACCCTTTACATGCATAACAACCAATTCTAGAATTCTAAAAAGATGTAAATTTTATAGTTCTAAATGTAGAAGCATAAGATGCAGATGCAATACCTTTTGATATAAAAGATTTTCTTTTTGAAATCTTAGGTACACACATTACAGCTTTAGAAGTGGATGCAGAAATATTTATTGCAAAAGCTTTTTGAGATATGGATTTTGGAACATAAGCTTTTGAAGTCACATAAGTAGTAACTAAAAATCCATTTGGATTAGAAGAAATGAAGCCAATTCTAGCTTTAATTCTAGAAATTCTTTGATCTTTTAAAATTAACTCAAGCTTGTTTGAAGATAAAGTAAGTTTTTCAACTAAAGGCTTAAACTTTTCAACTTTTTTTTTTAAATCATTATTTTCATCAATCAAGGCTTTGTTTTTGTCAAGATATATATTTTTCTCAATTTTTAAAGTCTTGTTGTTTTCAGAAAAGATACTTAACTCTTTATGCAGTAAATTATTCTTTTTTGAAATCTCTTCTTTCTCCTTTTGTAAAGAGTCATTAATATTCTTTAAAGCTCTAATCTTTACTCCATCCTTTTTAAATTCAGATAATAAGTCACGAAATGTAGAATTTAATTCATCAAAGGTAAATTCAATTTGAGGTTCGAGGGACAATATCTCATCTTCGAGACCCATAAGACACAAGTTAGTAGTTTTTGTGGTCTCTTCTTCTTCAGTTGAAGTCGACTCCTCGCTGTCGCTCCAAATAGCAACCATCGCCTTCTTTTTCTTCTTCTTGAAGGTTTTCTTTAGTAGAGGACATTCAGGATGGATGTGCCTAGGTTTCTTACATTCATAGCCGATGGGCATTTGATCATTTTCTTTTTCCTTTCCTTTGTCCTTGTCCTTGCTGTATTCCCCTTTCTTATGAAATTTTCTATAATACCTTCATTTCTTCTTTCCCATAAATCTTTTAAATCTCCTCACGACCATTACGATGTCTTCACCTTCTAAGTCATCTTCGGAGGAGCTACATTCATCTTCCGATTCCTCATCTTGTTTCTTTAAATCCAATGCAGCTTTAAAAACAATTATTTTCTTCTTCTTCTGATCATCATCAGTCCTATGCTGCATGGCTAGTTCATGTGTGATGAGAGAACCCATCAATTCATCCAGAGGTAAAGTATTTAGATCTTTCGCTTCCTGGATGGCAGCCACTTTGGAGTTCCACTTATCCGGAAGTGATCTAAGGATCTTCTGTACTAAGTCAGCATTTGAATAGACCCTGCCAAGACTTTTCAAACCATTAATAATATCTGTAAAGTGAGAAAACATGGAAAAGATAGATTTATTTTGTTCCATTTTAAATAACTCATAATTGTGTACTAGAAGATTAATTTTTGAAGTCTTCACTTGGAAAGTTCCTTCGTGGGTCACTTCGAGTTTATCCCAAATTTTCTTTACAGAAGAGCAAGTGGAAATTCGATTGAACTCGTTAGCATCCAAAGCATAGTATAATAAGTTCATGATTTTGGCATTCAATTCTCCCATTTTTATATCATGTTCATCGCAATCCTCTTCAAGCTTTGGAACATCCACGCCATCAATTTTTATCATGGATACTTGTGGATCTTTAAGAATGACCTTCCATAATTGAAAATCGATAGCCTGAATGTATATCTTCATTCTAGCTTTCCAATATGAGTAATTCATGCCAGTGAATAATGGAGGTCTATTAGTAGATTGGCCTTCAACCAAGGAAGTGCTCATGGGAGGAGCCATCAATCTTTACTCTAATTGTAATTAGAGACACTGCTATGATACTAGTTGTTGCCCATGTGACTTTTCTAAGAGGGGGGTGAATTGGAAATTTGAAAAATTTAATAGATATGTGCTCTTTGAAAACTTCTTTGAAGTGTTAGATGTTGTGATTTAGATAATTAAAGCAGAAGCATAAGCAAGTAGAAAAATCACAATGCAAACATAGCAGGTTTATAGTGGTTCGGAGCACCCTAGCTCCTATGTCCACTATCAAGATACCACTTGGGATTTCCACTATATTCTAACAAGAATACAGTAAGATTATTTTACCGGGATCACAATCCAAACCCAACACCCTTTGATTTTTAAACCGGGCTCATCAAAGAAACCCAACACTTAGTTTTAGCAGGATCACCGAGAACCCAACACTTGGTTTTACACAGGCTAACCAAGAACCTATTTGGTTTTTAAACCGAGCTCACCAATAACCCAACAATTAAAAAAGAATTGAAAAGAACAAGCAACAAAATGATAAGCAGATGTTGTCTGATGGTTGCCGATGTAGCTCGAGAGAAGCCCTCTTAATTGCACTTCAATGCACTTCAATGGATTCTTCAACTTCTTTAATGTATGCTTCAAGCTTCAGATAGGAGTTGGTGAAGACTTGAAGTCTGTCTTGAATGCTCTTTTTTTTGCTCTCTTGCTCACAAGCTCAATAAATGTTCAACTAAGCATTTACCATTCAAAAGTTGTCTCAATCCCTCATTTATAGAGTCATGTACTCTTCTCAAGTGATTTTAGTCATTATAAACCATTGAGATGTGACATTTGATCGTTGGAGCACTTTTCAAATTCAAAAATGATGTTCTGGAACTAGCCGTTACCTACCTGGAATCGACCTTCAAGTTAGCTCGGATCCCTCGAGTCGGCTCGGATCCTCAAAGAAGTTTTGGTCGAGTCACCTCGTTTCATTCGGGTCAGCTCGGTTACATAGCATTCTAATTCCTTACTCGGGAAGAGTCGGCTCGCCTTAATTCGAGTCGGCTCGGATTCACAGGTCTTCAAAACTACACTCTAAAAGAGTCGGCTCTTCTCATTAGAGTCGGCTCGCCTGACTGTTCTCTCATAACTGTTCTTTCTAGACTCTGGAGAAGTCGGCTCAAACTTCTAAAGAGTCGACTCGGATGTCTGGCAGAATGATAGAGTCGGCTCGAACTTCCTTCGGGTTGGCCACTTGTCTGATTCAGGAAATGGTACTCTGGACGAGTCGGCTCGGGTTCCTCTGAGTCGGCTCGGATATCTGCATGCCATGAATAAGAGTCGGCTCCCTTTACTCGAGTCGGCTCAAATGAGTTTTACATTGAATTCTCAGTTCTTTTCCAGAAATCATCCAACAAGACTTCAAACATTCAAGAGACACTCCAACTCTTCTAACAATAATTTTTAAAAAATTTTAAGCTTGAAAAATACTCAGAAGTAACATATTTTCATGATTTTTACTTTACTTTTTCTTTGGGCTCTTCTTTACATGACATACTTACAACACAACTCATGACAAAACTTAGATTGTAAGAGTTGTAATTGAGCAATGAAATCATCTTACAAAAACTTGTAAAGCACTTAGAGAGTTGTTAGTAAAACAAATGCATGCTCCAATATTTTGTTATCATCAAAATCATCCAAGGGGTCAACAATTTATCTTTTCTCCCTTTGGGCTTCTAGATTGTCTTATACCTAGATGCCTCTCTGGGAGAGACCTCTCCTTTGTTAAGGCATATATCTTTTATAATAACCTACAGTCTATCTCCTATTATGTGATACAACTATGTCGGGCAATACTTCCTACTGTATCTACATTAGCATCCAGGATATAGCAGGGGATAGGCCACCACCATCTGACATTACCCCCCAATTAGACTAAGAAAATGATTAGAGCAAAAATGGTGTTCGACACAAGCCTGACATCTTCCCTTCTCCAACTCAAGGTGGAAGTTACCAAGGGAGTAGTTCCAGTTGGACTCCTCAAGGAACCAATGGTCATGGTGATGGTTTGACAAATCTGATGGACTTCTCCCTGGTACATGCCTATGACAATGATCCAGTCCAAGGTAAAGTTCCTTTGGTTAACCTGATGGGCTTAGAAACAAAGTAGATAAATGGTCTAAAGGAATGTTCGCAATGGAGGGTAAGGTTTTCGACTCCCATTAAATCCGGGATTGATGATGTGGGAGTTCAAACTAATGCTACTATTGATGTCCATATTGACCTTCTCATTCCTCAAGAAGGTGTTAGTGATTTCTCTACTTTGTTCTCTCAGGTGAGTAGAAGGGGCTGTGCTACACTAGGCTTGGCTCCATCTCATTTGGTTAACTCAATATTGGGCTCAAGTTTGGTGGGACTGGTTTATTCAATTGTGCCCCACGATATGGTTGTCTTTTGTGGACTTCCAAGAGGGAAGCAAATTTGAAGCAAGATTTGTTGGTGCCTATTTGTGCTAAGAGTGTTGATAACCTTGGAAGGCAAAGATTGATTTTAATGGTTCCTGGAGACTGCCACCCATAGTTGGCAACCTTGCCATCTCTTGGAAATGCTTGTCATTCTAGTATGACTCTATCCTTTGAGCATAACTCGATAGTCACTATAAAAGTTATTACCAACTTTCACTATTATTTTTAATATCCTGTAGGTTTTGGATGGGCATCCATTGGATGAGGGCGTTGCTGGGGTCTCTTCATTGAGCCCCATTGACCCTCATCAAAATGTTGAGACGGAGATTGACTTAAGCCAGGTCCCACCTTCTCAACCTAGGAAGGAGCCTTTTCAATCCTGTGACAAGACATCTCTTTACATCAAGGAAGAGACAATTATAAAAGAGGAGAGAGTGGTTATCCTTGCTAAAGACTACCTCGAGTGAAAGTAATTGGTGTTGTTAAATTAACCACTGTGAAGTTCTCGCCATCGAGTTGGAAGAAATCAAAGACGAGGTCAATAATGGAACTTCTTAACTCTTCCTTGCCTCTCCATTCAGTGGCCCAACATCTTCTTATTGAGTGGGGTAAAGCATATAGTTTCACATTCTTTGATGAGGAAGTTAAGGAAGTGATTGAATCCATTCTCGCCCTTGAGAAAACAAATGCAACTAGTGATGTGATGTGATGGAGGTTTGACGATTCTGGTTACTTGTAGCTGTGTTTTGGTTCAGTGATATATCTTCTAGTATCTTATTGTTCTAGTTGCTTTATTTTGGAATCCATTTATGTTACTTTTGTTTGGTATGCTTGGATTATACTCTACTATCTTCGAGGCAATTGTTATGGAATGCTAGCCCAAGCTTACTTTATTATGTTTTCGCTTTGGATTGTATTGCAAACTGCTGGATCTTATCATCGATTTTTTATTCCAGCTTCTTAATGTATGTTAAGCTTATTGGTTGGCATAGGGCCCTCTCATCTGGTATTGTTGTATTTTGTTCAAATATTAATTTTATCTTGGAATGTTAGAGGCTCAAAAATACCAGCCAAAAAGTATGTAATAAATGATTGTTTGACTCTTTGTACTTGTGATTTGGTTCTATTGTAAGAGACCAAAGTTGCCTCACCTACGTCCACATTTTTGCATTCTTTAAGATCTTCTAAAATTGATGAATGGTTTCATTAGGATTCTGTGGGATTTTCTAGAGAGATGTTGATAGGCTAGAATTCCTCAAACTTCTTACTTTTAAGGTCCAAAGCATTGGCCTACTCTCTTATAATTGAGGTATTCTATAAAGAGTTGAAGATCAAGTTGGTGGTGACTTCAGTCTATCGCCCATAAGAAAATTCTAAAAGAAAACTATTTTATCAAGAAGTTGAGGCATTTAAAAAAGAATTCCTGGAATTTTGCTAGCTTCTTGCTAGTGACTTTAACATGATGAAATCCATCTTACAAAGGAAAGAGAAAAGTTTATTAGTTTGTGTTGGCGTGGAGTCCCTGACTCGGTCGGTCGGAGCCGCTGCGCCACAGGACCGCTCCCTGGTTCACCTGCAAAACAGGTCCCTTGCCGGGGTTGTTCCAGCGGGGGACACTCCGATGCCTAAGTCAGTGATGGATCCCAGCCACAGAATGGGGAAGGGTGTCGAGAGTATGAGAGAAAGAGCTCTTAGAATATGTGTGAGCATATGTGTGCGTACCTCTCCCTCCATCCTTCTTACCATTATTTAAAAGAAAGCCTCCGGCCGGTGGCCCGCTCTTTTTTCGGTGATCATAGGAGTTAATTTCTTCCATGATTGGCGATCGTGGGTTGTCACTGAGCGGTTCTGGCCAGATCGGAGGCATGGTAGCTGGAGTTGCGCACCATGATCGTGGCATGGAGAATGCTGATTGTAACCGTTAATTACAGTTGTCTATTTGGACTAGATTGTGGTTCAATCTTCGAATTTTTCCTCGCGTGGGCTGAAGACTTGGTATTTCCCCCGGGGTTGGAGATCGTGTCTACGGCAGGGACCGAAGAGCGTGTCTTCGGAAGTCGATAAGAAATCTGGTCTTCGGTCAAAGCCGAAGACGTTATCTGTAGGACTGGCCTTTGGATGTTGTAGTCCGGTGAGAAGCAGTGAGCTGCATGCAGTTGGCCCGGCCTCTTTCCTGGTTCGAAGTCCGTAGTCCGAGGAGAAGGGCTTCGTCGAGTTGAGCCGGAGTTCGGTTCGTAGCTGAACCAGGATATCCCAACAGTTGCCCCCCTACTCTCAGTTTTCGAAGCGGAGATTTACTTCGAGAAGTGAGAGTATTTGTGCTTTGTCGTTTTCCTCCCGGGAGACAGTGTGGTGGATGATTACGGGATCTCTGATTGGACTGTCCATCAGAGATCTGGGAATCAGATGGTGGACAGCTGTCACTCCTAGATTGGGGAAGAGGGAAAAAGTGGGCGGCCCTGGGGCCGTCTTTCCTTTTCCCATTACATGATGGTTAAGCCAATCTGTTGGTTGAGATTTGGATGGTTGTGGCGGCTTTCCCTCGTCTATTGGATGATGGGTGCGCCTCATCCTAGCGGTTAGTTGAAGGCGGGTGTTAGACATTAGAATAATACAAATTAACCCAACTTTATTTGATTAAAATTGATACTTTTTGTGATACTTTGTAGGAATTGACTCCATAAACGTGTAGATCTTCATTTTAGGAGTCCAACGACGCAAACGGAATGTAATTCGGACTTCAAACGGACCCGAAATGGATTTTAGAATGTTTTAGCACGGATTTCAAAGCTACACGATTTTTGGAGCGTCCTTAAAATATTTTTGGTTTGGCTCACGGTGGACCGGCTCAATGGTCCACCGCATGGGCTGCCGGTCCACGGGCGAAGCCGTGGACCACCGTGCTCCGACCGCGCCGAAACTTGCCGGAGAGCTTCCCCCGGCACCGCCGAAGCCGCCGGCAACCTTCCCGCCGGCCGGAGAGCTTTCGTTCGGCCGGAAAATGGCCGGAAGTCGGCTCCGCCCAAGCTCCAAGCCTGCTGCCGTCGCCCATGCGAGCCACGCCGCCGCCGCCACGCCGCCCAAGCCGGCTCCGCCCACCGTCCGCCCACGCCCAAGCTTGTTGTCGCCGCACCAACCGTCCGCCCAGCCGCCTGCTGCCGCCACGCCACCCGCCGTCCGCCCGCCACGCCTCCGCCCATGCGAGCCGCCCCTGCGCCACGCCCACGGCCGTGCTGCCGCCCAAGTCTGCCCGAGCCGCGTGTCCGCCGAGCTCGCCGCCCAAACCAGCCCACGCCGCGTCTCCCCAGCCGTCCGCGCTGCCGCCCAAGCCGCCGCAGCCCCCTCTGCCGCCCTCCGCCCATGCCCAGCCGGCCGTGACTCCGCCCATGCCCAGCCGTCCGCGATGCCGCCCAAGTCCGCGAGCCACGATGCCGCACCGTCCGCGCTGCCGCCCAAGTCCGCCGAAGCCCCTGCGTCACGATCTGCCCGCTGCCGTGTCCGTCTCCACCGCCTGGCCGTGCCCGCTGTCACCGTCCCTGCCGCTCAGACCAGGATGTCCGAAAACAAGGAAGCATCGAAACGAGAAGAGATGTCGGACGACGCTGAATGGACGCGGGATTGTGCGATAGAATTTTTGAATTTAATTTTTGAGATGGGGATGATCGTAAAAAAATCAGATAAGAGATCGGATTGAGATGAAGAAATCACCGCGCTTTCCACACGGACCTGACACGGTATTTTTCAGCTATAAATACCTCGGTGATTCTTTTCTGTGAAAAGGGGGAATTTTTGGGAGGTTCCACTTGCTGTCCGTAGTTCCACCTGTTGCTGTGACAGAGAGTCAGAGTCGTATAGAAAGGGAGAAAGGGACCCTTGTTCCCTTACTTTTATTTTCTCTGTACTCCAATATTTTATGCAATAAAATTTATTTGTTTTACATTAATCCATGTCTGCTTATTTTTATTTTAGTCATGCTGGAGTCATGTTGGATTAGCGTTTAAGGTAAGTTGTAGTGAATTAGTTTTGACTGACCTATACCTAAGGGACGGGCCGTGATCCACGGATACGGGCCATACTCTTGAGATAGGTCATATCTAAATTATTTTCACATATTTATTATTTGTATTTAATTCTTGCATTAGTCTAGTTTATTTTAGTTTATTTTAAGTCAAAAGGAAATACCTTATTTTCAAAATAACCTCAAAGTCTCTGTGGGATCGACCCTTACTCCCGCTATTCTACCCTTTAGAGTAGTGGAATTAAGGTTCTAAATCGGTGCATTACGACACGCATCAGATTTTTGGCGCCGTTGCCGGGGACTTTTGGCGTTATTCTGAAAAAAAAAAAAATTCAATTTTCAAAATTTTACATTCCAATTTTCAATTTTCGATCTTGAGTGCCCTGACATAAGGTTGCCCTGGCATAACTGGGAGGTTATGTTGAATGGTTGTCCTAGGGTACAAAAAGGTTGAACACACAAAAAAAATTGAAGAACACACAAAAAAAGAAATTTTAGATTCACTTAGGTAAATTTATTTTTTTGCAAAACCAAAAAAATTACACAGACATTTCATAATTTATTAGGATCAGATACTTAATCATCAAAATTAAAAAATTAAGTTTAATTTTGTTTGTTTATAACTTTTTGGACACCTTAGCTGTTGCATTTCATAATTTCATAACATATCTTAAGGGCACAACCTTTTAATCAGATAAGGTGGGGAGATCAATACCCTTCCTTAGCCCACAAATCATCAATCCAGCATCTGCATTGACCCAAGCCTTTAATTTTAAAATTAATTAGACGTCAACCCTAAGGATTTCGAGCTCAATAGGACAAGGAAACCCTAGAGTTGGACCGGGTTCAGATCATTTAATTCCTTGGTGTCTAAGGAAAGTGGTTCAGGGACTAGAGCCCGAAGGGACGTGAGTTGGTTCCGCTTACCTGGCCAGTTTATAATTGGTATCTAAGGCAAGCGATAAGGGAACCTTCACCCACCTTACACTTACCTGGCCAAGTCAGTTAATTGATCTTGGGCTTGGAGTGCTCGAAGGTAACCTTGGATCAGTTAGGAGCTGTCTAGATCCAGGTTAACCCTAGGATAGTGATTTTGATTTGTTTTACTTGTTTGATTAAAAAAAAAAAATTAATTAATTAACTTTCTCTAGTTTAGGACTCTCTTAGGAACTTCTCTTTAGACCTCTTCTCATTCTTCCGCTTTCCAATTAAAAAAAAATTTAAAAAAAATCTTTTATTGCTGTTTGCTTTAGAAGGGAGGGTGTATGTTAGTATATTCTAGGCGCCGACTTCGAGAACCTAAACATATATCCCTAGATCCGAAAATCGAAGGCTCCAGTAGAGCAACCAGCCCAGGTACTATGGATCCTAATCAAGGAATTGACCCTCCGCTGAAGGAGTACTTCACTCCTTCAAAATACACTTATTCACCTTGTATCCAAGTACCCCCTGTAGATGCCATTCAGTACGAAATCAAGTCCAGTGTGATTCAGATGTTACCCTCTTTTTACGGGCTTGCGACTGAAGACCCATATAAACATCTAGATGAATTTCTAGAAATCTGTTCCACTGTTAAGATCCAAAATTTCTCCGACGATGCTTTAAGGCTTAGGTTATTCCCTTTTTCTCTGAAAGATAAAGCCAAATATTGGTTGAATTCCCTAGACACCGTGACAATTTCAACTTGGGATCAACTTCAGAGGGAGTTCCTTAAGAAATATTTTCCCATAGGAAAGACGAATCAAATTAGAAAAGCCATTACTAGTTTTTCCCAATTAGATGGAGAAATGTTTCATGAAACCTGGGAGAGATTGAAAGAGCTAATTAGAAAATGTCCTCACCATGCCATACCCAAATGGCAATTAGTCCAGTGCTTCTATGACGGTTTGTCAGAAAGGCACCGGCAAATGGTGGATGCCTCATGTGGAGGAACGTTCATGCTTAAAAATGAACATGAGGCATGGCAGTTGTTTGAAACGTTAAGTGAAAATTCTCTACATCATATGTCAGCTGCCCGTAGAGATCCTCCCCCAGGACCTGTAGAACCTAAGAGAAGAGGTATGTATGAAGTTGGTCGTGCTGTAGACATCTACAACAAGGTTGATGAGCTATCTCAGAAGCTCGACCAACTTTTGCAAGCTGGAAATAACTCCTCTTCATCTCATCCTACTCATGAAGTCTGTATTATCTGCTCGAGTTCAACCCACACCTTAGGTGATTGTCCATCAGCTAACCAATTTCCTGAGCTTCTTCAGGAGCAAGCTCATCAAGCTCAAACCCGAATGGCTCCTAGACCAGGAAACGATCCTTATTCGAACACATACAATCCTGGCTGGCGCAATCACCCAAATTTTTCTTGGAAACCCCAACCCGGAATCAATTTTTCTGTTAGGCCAAACAATCAGGAGACCAAATTTCAAAGCATGCAATTTCCTCAATATCAAAATGCCCCATAGCCTCCACAACCTCTGCCAAGCAATCTTGATCCTTCCTTTCAAGAGAAGATCCTTCAAACTTTGAAGGAGGGGCTGAACATGAATACCCAAATCCTTCACTCCCATACCCAATCCATTGCCAAGCTAGAGACTCAGATAGGTCAGCTAGCTACAGCTTTTAATCGGAGAGAAGAAGGTAAGTTGCCTAGTCAGCCCATTATCAACCCCAAGGGTCAATACATGGCTAAGAGTTCCACTAGACCTGAAAATTTTCCTGAACACGCTAAATCTGTTATCACCTTAAGAAGTGGAAAAACGTTAGATCAACCTGACCCGACCCAAGAAGTAGAACTGGCTAAGCCAGAGAAAAAGAATGAAGAGGAGAAGGAATCCATTGGTAAAGCACCCGTACCTAAGGCTCCATTCCCTAGAGCTTTGGAGTCACCTTTACCATTGGATAAGAAAAATTTAAAAATGAATGAGATGCTTGAATTATTCAAGCAAGTCCAAATCAATTTACCTCTCCTCGATGCCATCAAGCAAGTACCGGCTTATGCCAAATTTCTTAAGGATTTGTGCACTCAAAAACGGAAATCTAAGGCACATATCCCTAAGAAAATCCTCTTAACTGAGCAAGCCAGCTCAGTTTTTCAGCAAATAGCTCCACCCAAACTCAAAGACCCAGGTACCCCAATTATCTCTTGTGTCATAGGGGACCTTACAATCAAGAAAGCCTTGTTAGATTTAGGTGCGAGTGTAAACCTTCTCCCAGGATCAATGTATGATCTGTTTAAATTCGGAGAATTAAAACCCACAACGGTGACTTTATAGTTAGCTGATCGATCCGTCAAGGCACCCCGTGGAATGCTCGAGGATGTGTTAGTAAAAGTAGATGAGTTCTACTTCCCGGTTGATTTTCTTGTTTTGAACATGGAATCTAGCGGTAACCCTAGTCAGATACCCATCATTCTTGGAAGACCTTTCCTAGCTACCGCTAATGCTTGCATAAATTGCAGAACATGGGTTATGGACGTCTCTTTTGGGAATAAGAAAATGCGGTTGAATATTTTTAATGCATGCCAAGGACCACCCTCTTATGATCATGATGAAGTAAACATTATTGAAGAAGTAGTAAATAGGAATCTTCCTGTATTGCTTGATTTGGATCCCTTGCAAGCATGTTTGACATATTTTGGAACTGATGATTTTGATGTTGAAGAATATACAAATGAAGTGAATGCTTTGTTAGAGCCACCCAAGTTTAGCACCATTTCTCCTTGGACTTAGTCTGGCTGAAGACTATAAACTTAGCGCTACTGGGAGGCAGCCCAGCTCTTTCCTTAGTTTTTGCTTTAAGATTTTAATTTCTAATTCTTAGAATAAATGGAGTAATAAAAGAAGATTGCGGGAACATGGTGATAGAAGGACGTCTAATTCCATACCCTACCAGGTTGTATCCTTCCATGCCATTTAGTTATTAATATTCTCTTCCATTAGGGACAATGGAAATTAAGTTGGGGGGTGAGGTAATTAATTAAATCAAATCCTCGAGTAAAATTTTAATCAGTTTTGTGTACAAAAATTTGTCTCGAATTGAAAATAATCAAGCTCACTAAATGAGGAGTGATCAATGGTTTAGAAAATTTTAGAGATACTGAGGGATAATTTATCAAGAAAACTCTATAAGTGGTAGAGTGTAGTTCAGAAAATTTTAGACGAGTAATTCCAGACCCTTCGGCCTATTGATCTTAATAATGAATCTTACTTATTTTGGTATAGGCATTATAAAAAGTCCCCAGTTAAAAAAAACTAAGTTGGGGGGAGTGATCAATGGTCAAAAATCTGATGCGTGTCGTAATGCACCGATTTAGAACCTTAATTCCACTACTCTAAATGGTAGAATAGCGGGAGTAAGGGTCGATCCCACAGAGACTTTGAGGTTATTTTGAAAATAAGGTATTTCCTTTTGACTTAAAATAAACTAAAATAAACTAGACTAATGCAAGAATTAAATGCAAATAATAAATATGTGAAAATAATTTAGATATGACCTATCTCAAGAGTACGGCCCGTATCCATGGATCACGGCCCGTCCCTTAGGTATAGGTCAGTCAAAACTAATTCACTACAACTTACCTTAAACGCTAATCCAACATGACTCCAGCATGACTAAAATAAAAATAAGCAGACATGGATTAATGTAAAACAAATAAATTTTATTGTATAAAATATTGGAGTACAGAGAAAATAAAAGTAAGGGAACAAGGGTCCCTTTCTCCCTTTCTATACGACTCTGACTCTCTGTCACAGCAACAGGTGGAACTACGGACAGCAAGTGGAACCTCCCAAAAAATCCCCCTTTTCACAGAAAAGAATCACCGAGGTATTTATAGCTGAAAAATACCGTGTCAGGTCCGTGTGGAAAGCGCGGTGATTTCTTCATCTCAATCCGATCTCTTATCTGATTTTTTTACGATCATCCCCATCTCAAAAATTAAATTCAAAAATTCTATCGCACAATCCCGCGTCCATTCAGCGTCGTCCGACATCTCTTCTCGTTTCGATGCTTCCTTGTTTTCGGACATCCTGGTCTGAGCGGCAGGGACGGTGACAGCGGGCACGGCCAGGCGGTGGAGACGGACACGGCAGCGGGCAGATCGTGACGCAGGGGCTTCGGCGGACTTGGGCGGCAGCGCGGACGGTGAGGCATCGTGGCTCGCGGACTTGGACGGCATCGCGGACGGCTGGGCGTGGGCGGAGTCACGGCCGGCTGGGCATGGGCGGAGGGCGGCAGAGGGGGCTGCGGCGGCTTGGGCGGCAGCGCGGACGGCTGGGGAGACGCGGCGTGGGCTGGTTTGGGTGGCGAGCTCGGCGGACACGCGGCTCGGGCGGACTTGGGCGGCAGCACGGCCGTGGGCGTGGCGCAGGGGCGGCTCGCGTGGGTGGAGGCGTGGCGGGCGGACGGCGGGTGGCGTGGCGGCAGCAGGCGGCTGGGCGGACGGTGGGCGGAGCCGGCTTGGGCGGCGTGGCGGCGGCGGCGTGGCTCGCGTGGGCGACGGCAGCAGGCTTGGAGCTTGGGCGGAGCCGACTTCCGGCCATTTTCCGGTCGAACGAAAGCTCTCCGGCCGGCGGGAAGGTTGCCGGCGGCTTCGGCGGTGCCGGGGGAAGCTCTCCGGCAAGTTTCGGCGCGATCGGAGCACGGTGGTCCACGGCTCCGCCCGTGGACCGGCAGCAATGGCTGCCGTGGACCGGCAGCCCATGCGGTGGACCATTGAGCCGGTCCACCGTGAGCCAAACCAAAAATATTTTAAGGACGCTCCAAAAATCGTGCAGCTCTGAAATCCGTGCTAAAACATTCTAAAATCCATTTCGGGTCCGTTTGAAGTCCGAATTACATTCCGTTTGCGTCGTTGGACTCCTAAAATGAAGATCTACACGTTTATGGAGTCAATTCCTGCAAAGTATCACAAAAAGTATCAATTTTAATCAAATAAAGTTGGGTTAATTTGCATTATTCTAATGTCTAACACACCCCCCAACTTAAACTTTGCTCGTCCTCGAGTAAAGGAAATGGATGAGTCTTGTGTACTAAGATGGTCCATGAAATGAAAATTATCGTACTAACCCTAAAATCAAAGGATACATGGTTAGACTATTAAAAAGGTACTTCATTGGATTACCAATTCCTCCCATTTAGTAGTAGAATAAAGTCCATAGAAGTTTTAAGAGTTTTTTTCGTTCCCAACTTTCTATCTCACTATCTAAATCTTCCAACTTAGTTTGGTTTAATGCAATATTTATTTAGTCCCTTTTTTTTTTTTTTTTTTTTTTTTAATGTAAAGTCAGTGCAATGTCCTGACACCTTGCTTTCTAATTAACCCTTGTAGCGAGCTTTAAGCCAATGACTCCCAAACCAGTTGGCTTTAGGGCATTAGGTGTAAAACACTCCTCGGACTTATTGACTCGAGTTAAAAAAGCTAAGTCAAGACTAACTCTACAAAAGATTTCGTTACATCCCTACCTTTTGACGCGAACAACAACGCTTACTTAGGCGAAGGGGTCCGGTTACTCAGTGAGAGATGCTAAAAATCTTTATTAATCTCAGAAATTTTTAACTGGGGACTTCTTATAATGCCTATACCAAAATAAGTAAGATTCATTATTAAGATCAATAGGCCGAAGGGTCTGGAATTACTCGTCTAAAATTTTCTGGACTACACTCTACCACTTATAGAGTTTTCTTGATAAATCCTCGAGTAAAATTTTAATCAGTTTTGTGTACAAAAATTTATCTCGAATTGAAAATAATCAAGCTCACTAAATGAGGAGTGATCAATGGTTTAGAAAATTTTAGAGATACTGAGGGATAATTTATCAAGAAAACTCTATAAGTGGTAGAGTGTAGTCCAGAAAATTTTAGACGAGTAATTCCAGACCCTTCGGCCTATTGATCTTAATAATGAATCTTACTTATTTTGGTATAGGCATTATAAAAAATCCCCAGTTAAAAATTTCTGAGGTTAATAAAGATTTTTAGCATCTCTTACTGAGTAACCGGACCCCTTCGCCTAAGTAAGCGTTGTTGTTCGCGTCAAAAGGTAGGGATGTAACGAAATCTTTTGTAGAGTTAGTCTTGACTTAGCATTTTTAACTCGAGTCAATAAGCCCGAGGAGTGTTTTACACCTAATGTCCTAAAGCCAACTGGTTTGGGAGTCATTGGCTTAAAGCTCGCTACAAGGGTTAATTAGAAAGCAAGGTGTCAGGACATTGCACTGACTTTACATTAAAAAAAAAAAAAAAAAAAAAAAAAAAAAAAAAGGGACTAAATAAATATTGCATTAAACCAAACTAAGTTGGAAGATTTAGATAGTGAGATAGAAAGTTGGGAACGAAAAAAACTCTTAAAACTTCTATGGACTTTATTCTACTACTAAATGGGAGGAATTGGTAATCCAATGAAGTACCTTTTTAATAGTCTAACCATGTATCCTTTGATTTTAGGGTTAGTATGATAATTTTCATTTCATGGACCATCTTAGTACACAAGACTCATCCATTTCCTTTACTCGAGGACGAGCAAAGTTTAAGTTGGGGGTGTGTTAGACATTAGAATAATGCAAATTAACCCAACTTTATTTGATTAAAATTGATACTTTTTGTGATACTTTGCAGGAATTGACTCCATAAACGTGTAGATCTTCATTTTAGGAGTCCAACGACGCAAACGGAATGTAATTCGGACTTCAAACGGACCCGAAATGGATTTTAGAATGTTTTAGCACGGATTTCAGAGCTGCATGATTTTTGGAGCGTCCTTAAAATATTTTTGGTTTGGCTCACGGTGGACCGGCTCAATGGTCCACCGCATGGGCTGCCGGTCCACGGGCGGAGCCGTGGACCACCGTGCTCCGATCGCGCCGAAACTTGCTGGAGAGCTTCCCCCGGCACCGCCGAAGCCGCCGGCAACCTTCCCGCCGGCCGGAGAGCTTTCGTTCGGCCGGAAAATGGCCGGAAGTCGGCTCCGCCCAAGCTCCAAGCCTGCTGCCGTCGCCCACGCGAGCCACGCCGCCGCCGCCACGCCGCCCAAGCTGGCTCCGCCCACCGTCCGCCCAGCCGCCTGCTGCCGCCACGCCACCCGCCGTCCGCCCGCCACGCCTCCGCCCACGCGAGCCGCCCCTGCGCCACGCCCACGGCCGTGCTGCCGCCCAAGTCCGCCCGAGCCGCGTGTCCGCCGAGCTCGCCACCCAAACCAGCCCATGCCGCGTCTCCCCAGCCGTCCGCGCTGCCGCCCAAGCCGCCGCAGCCCCCTCTGCCGCCCTCCGCCCATGCCCAGCCGGCCGTGACTCCGCCCACGCCCAGCCGTCCGCGATGCCGCCCAAGTCCGCGAGCCACGACGCCGCACCGTCCGCGCTGCCGCCCAAGTCCGCCGAAGCCCCTGCGTCACGATCTGCCCGCTGCCGTGTCCGTCTCCACCGCCTGGCCGTGCCCGCTGTCACCGTCCCTGCCGCTCAGACCAGGATGTCCGAAAACAAGGAAGCATCGAAACGAGAAGAGATGTCGGACGACGCTGAATGGACGCGGGATTGTGCGATAGAATTTTTGAATTTAATTTTTGAGATGGGGATGATCGTAAAAAAATCAGATAAGAGATCGGATTGAGATGAAGAAATCACCGCGCTTTCCACACGGACCTGACACGGTATTTTTCAGCTATAAATACCTCGGTGATTCTTTTCTGTGAAAAGGGGGATTTTTTGGGAGGTTCCACTTGCTGTCCGTAGTTCCACCTGTTGCTGTGACAGAGAGTCAGAGTCGTATAGAAAGGGAGAAAGGGACCCTTGTTCCCTTACTTTTATTTTCTCTGTACTCCAATATTTTATGCAATAAAATTTATTTGTTTTACATTAATCCATGTCTGCTTATTTTTATTTTAGTCATGCTGGAGTCATGTTGGATTAGCGTTTAAGGTAAGTTGTAGTGAATTAGTTTTGACTGACCTATACCTAAGGGACGGGCCGTGATCCACGGATACGGGCCGTACTCTTGAGATAGGTCATATCTAAATTATTTTCACATATTTATTATTTGCATTTAATTCTTGCATTAGTCTAGTTTATTTTAAGTCAAAAGGAAATACCTTATTTTCAAAATAACCTCAAAGTCTCTGTGGGATCGACCCTTACTCCCGCTATTCTACCCTTTAGAGTAGTGGAATTAAGGTTCTAAATCGGTGCATTACGACACGCATCAGCGGGTTACCTCCCAGGGTAACCTTGGGTCAAATCAACCCTGGCAGGGCTTCAGAGACCCTTGCTTTTCTTCTGGGGAAGGGCGAAGGTCTAGCTAAGGAAGCTTTTTCAACCTTGTCTCATCCTTCGTCCAACTTGTTTCGAACTACCAGTTTATTTTGCAGGTAGAATCCTCCTCCTGCTCCCTTGCTTCATTCTTTTGTCATGGAAGAAACCGTAGAGAGTCAAGGAAAACAGGTTGGGCCCTCGGGGGCCGGTGACATAGTAGGTTCGGGATCGATTCCCAGCTCGATTTCTCAGGGTAAGGCGGCCCTTCGCTGGGAACGCTATCAAGTTCCCGATGAGTTCCCCTTCATTCTCGCCGCACCCGAAGAACGGGTGAACGAACCTCCCTCTGAGTGTCTAGCCATGTACGAAGATCATCTGAAAGCTGGTCTTCGGTTTTCCCTACACCCCTTCTTCATCAAGATCTTTAGCTTGTACCAAGAGGTGCCCGCGCAGTTGACCCCGAACAGCATCCGGAACATCTGCGGGTTCCTGGTCATGTGCAGCATCGCAAACATAGAACCTAGGACCAATTTGTTCATGGCCCTCTTTGTTCTCAAGAGAGATTTCCACAGCAATGGGTGGTGGGGATTGGCCCTAGATCAGGTCTCAAGGTCATCAAGGACATGCCCAGCGCCATCCACGGGTAGAAACCCGTCTTCGTGTTTGTGTTATCTTTTGATCCATGGGGCTTCGATACTGTGTGGAAGAAGCCTCGTCTAACCGCCGATGACGGGAAGAAGATCTTGGCGGCTGATCAGTCGGATTACGATCTTCTGGTCAACTCCGAAATTGCTCCCATCCGGGAACTATTAGAGGAGAGAAATCTCCATCGGACGAGAATTAGCAGATTCCCCTCATTAGGTACAGCAATGAAAATTTCTGTTCCCCTTCCCGGTTTCATTGTGGCCCAGTTAATTGAAGTGGACTCTTTTGCTTGTAGGTGGCGGGATGAAGCCCGGTGTGAGTTGGCTCCATCAGACTTCGGAGAAGAGGGTAGCGCATGCCCCTCTCACCAGGTCTACAGTTCAAAAGAGGGCTCGAAGGGATGGCCCCGAGGGGGACCAAAGTACTTTGTCTTCTCGGGGCACCTCAGGGGAAGACGCAGTAGCCACGGAGGGGGCTCCGTCGAGACTCTGCCCAATCGAAATTCCTTCGGTGGCTACCTCCTTGGTTCACACAACGGGGAGTCTGCCTCAGAGAGTTAACGTGCCACTGTTTTGCCCCACTGCAGTTGATAGAGGTAAAGCACGGCAAGTCGAGGGGGAGTTCGCCCACGGGGCTTCTTCATCTGAAGGCCGTTCGACGAATTTCTCGAAGCTTTCACCTACGGGGGGACTGTTGGTCCCTGTCGTAGCCAGGCAGGCGTTGAAGGGTACGCTGCTGCCTCATGACTTGGCGGTTCTTCGAAATTGGAACCTTCCCAGGGTATCCGATTCTGCCTTCTCCGCCCTGCAACAGGTATGATCCTTGCCGTTCCTTTTGTCCTGAGAGTTGTTCGGTTCATGACCCCCCACTTTTGATGCAGTTGGTCTACGACCTTATCTTCATGGAGGAGGGCCTGGGGAACGTCGACAGCCTCATCCATGGTCTCAAGGAGGAGCTTCATACTGCCAGAGCTGCAAAAGAGGTTGCCGAAGAGCTGAGGCAGTCTATGGAGGACCGCCTTGTCTGGGTGAACAATGAAGTTCGCGAACTGAAGGGCGAATTGAAAAGTGCCCATCTGACAATAGCGGGACAGGAGGCAGGATGGAAAAGAAGCAGGAAACAAGTCGAATCCCTGGAGTAGGCTGCCAGGGAGGATCAGGAGAAAATAGAAAGCCTGACCAAGGCGGTAGAGGAGGCTTCCATGAGGGCTAAAGAGGCGATCCTGGAGTCTGAAGCCGCCAAGAGGGAGTCCGTTTCTTTGAGGAAGTGGGTAGATGATGCTGCGATAGACTTCAGAGCGTCTTCATAATTTCAAGTGGAGATCAATGAAGCATCTTTGTACGGCTACCAGCACAGCTTTAACGACGGACTCTCCAGGATAAAGGAGGCCTTCCCTCAACTCAACCTTTCCGGTATTCCTCCCTTCGATATAGCTGGAGAAGAAGAAGAGGAAGTGGAGGAGGCCGAAGCCGTAGTAGAGGCCGGGGAGGTGCGATGTCCGGATAAAGAGGCTGCTATCTCAGTCGAAAATCCAGAGGTGACCCCAATTCTGATTCCGGTCCTGGAAGAAGCTCAGGCTGGAGGAGTCCAAGCCGAAGGTTCTCCGGTCCCGGCCTAGATTGATGAGGTCCTTTTAGAACAGGTTGAGAAATTGCTTCAGTCCTGTGGTGTAGAGTCTCCTCCTGTCGATGTTGAATGACTTGAGTCGCTTTGAATGTGTTTTCTTTCTTTCTCCTTTGTATCATCAATGAATTTTGTATGATAACTTCTCCAGATTTTGGAATGAATTCTCCATTCTTTGCATATGCAATGTTATGCTTCATATGTAGCTTGAACTGGTTTTACCGTTCTTTCTTCTGCTTAGTTGAACAGTCATGGCCGAAGGCCGTTTAGTTGATAGTTGACGAAGACGAACTCTGGAACGGATCAGAACTCCATTGCCGAAGACCATCTATGACTGGTTAGGCCGGTGTCACCTTTCTTTTGATATTAAATTTGTCCGTTGGGACGGACAAGCGTCAACTCCCCGTTAGCCAGCGATTAGGAAAAGTTGATTATAATCTTTGTTGTCCATGTGGCTCATCGATATTTATACAGTCATGATTTCTTGCGCCCTATGTGCCGCCAGGTCTCCCTTTTCCAAAAAGGAGCTACTAATGTTGCCGTCGCACGATGAGAATTTCTCCGGATTCAAAGCGATGGCAGTTGTTGTCCTGGGGATGGTTTCCGAGTGACTTTCTGGTTCTCGAAGTGTCGTCTAGACACGTGGTGCCTTCTAACGCGGCCGGGAAAGGACGTGGAGCATGCCTCCCCGCTGTCGGTCGTGGGTGCAGGGTTTCTATAAATAGGACCCTGCCTTCTACTGTCAAGGGCCATCGTTTTCGCAGGCCCCTTCCTCCTATTAGAAATGAGGTTCAGCACTTCTAAACTCCTCCGAGTCGCAAAAAGAAGGGCCATTGATCCAAAAAGGAAGAGAAGTCTGGAGTCCTTTGGGCCGGGTGACGACGATGAGGAGCCTCTCGTGGACCATCTTAAAAAGAGGGTTCGCCTGTTAGAGGCCCAACTGAGGGAGGCTCGGGCCCAGATCGCGGTGGCAACCACAGAGGTGGAGGAAGCAAGGAGGGAGGCGGCGAACGCCATCTCAGATTTCAGGGCTTCTGCTGCCTTCAAGGAGGAAGTCACTGAGGCGGCTCTGGACTCCTTCCATCAGGGGTTCCGGGAATGCAGGAGGAAGGCCTCCAAGTTTTATAACTTGAAGGGCCTGGACAACATCAAGCCCTCCGTTCCCTTTCCCGGATATGAATTTGATTCCAACTCCGATGAGGGGTTGGATTCTGGTTCGGACGGGAACCCTGGGGGCCCTTCATCGTCCCTCCAGATCTCTCCCCACCGGTACGGAAAAAACCCGGTGGGGGGTTATTAAAAATTTTTCACATCTTTCCGATGCTACTGTCTTTTTTTTTTATATCTCTCTTTATGAGAGCTTTTCCTTTCTTTTTTCTTTCTTTTTCTTTTTATAAAAAATTGAAGAAAAAGAAATGAAGTATCCTTCTGTTACCTCTTCCCATGCATTTTTTGCGATATGTTGTGTTGTTGCTTTGTCTGAAATGTAGACTCCGCGGACCATTTTCGGTCTACAGGGAAGAGATGAGGTCGGTTGGACCGTTCTTGGAATGTCCGTTGTTGACAGAAATGATGATAATGGTCCTTTTAGGCACGTTTTCGGATTTACCGTAGGGTAGGGTGTTTACACCATCCCTGTGCACTTCTATCGCGATTAAGGTGGGCTGTTTAGGCCCGCCTCGGCGTATCTTCAGATTCATCGTAGGGTGTGTTACGAAAATCATCCCTGCGCCTTTGATCTTTTTGGTGGCCTGGTTAGGCCATCCATTGCGCTCGTCGGGCATACTGATAAGGTGAGTGGATCAGACTCTCCTTTATGCAGTTGACCGATTTTTCAGATTGGGTCACTCAGGCTGTTGTCGTTCAATTGATGCAACTAGCCGTTCTGAGTTGAGTAGGGTTAAGTAACTTTGCATAGAAATTTTAGGAACTCATTTATTGATAGTATTTGCGAAGGTTTTGTACATTCCATGACCGGAATAGGGTCTTCCCCTCCAGGGTCTTGAGTCGATATGTTCCTGGTCGAATGACTTCTTCGACTTGATATGGGCCTTCCCAGTTAGAGGAGAGTTTACCCTGTTCCGTTGGCCTGGATACCTCTATCCTTCGCAATACCATGTCTCCCGTATGGCAAGTTTGCTCTTTTATCCTTGAGTTATCGTACTTGGCGACCTTTTGCTGGTACACCGCCATCCTTATCTGGGCTTGTAGCCTAGTGCTTGATAGCAAGTCTAGATCAATACTTCTGCAATCGGAATTCTCAGGCTCTTCATAGTTATCAATTCTCAGGGACTGTAGGGAGACTTCAATAGGTATCACGGCTTCGGTACCGTATGCCAGGTTGAACGGAGATTCACCGGTGGCCGTTCTCGGGGTAGTTCGGTATACTCAGAGAACGGAGGTCAGTTCTTCAGCCCAAAGCCCTTTGACGGTGTTCAACCTTGTCTTCAGATCATGGAGGATGGTCCGGTCAGTGACTTCGGCTTCTCCATTGGACTGTGGATGAGCAACGGATGTCAGCCGATACTGGATATGGTACTGAGTGTAGAAGTCCTTGAACTTTGGATTGTCAAACTGTCTCCCATTGTCCGTGATGATGACATGTGGGATGCCGAACCTGAATATGATAAAATTTTTTACAAAATTTTCTACCTTGCCCTCTATGATCTGGGCCAGTGGTTCGGCTTCTACCCACTTTGTGAAGTAGTCGCTGGCCACTAAGAGAAACTTCCTTTGCCCTGATGCTGGCGGGAATGGGCCAAGAATGTCCATCCCCCACTGGACAAAAGGCCACGGGGCTTCCAATTGAGTCAGGTGACTCGCAGACTGTCTTTGTACATTGGCGTACCTCTGACACCGGTCGCACTTTCGCACGAAATCAGCCGAGTCCTTCTGGATAGAGGGCCAATAATACCCCTATCGAATGATCTTGTACGCCAGAGATCTGCCTCCCAGGTGATCACCGCATATGCCCTCGTGGACCTCTCTCAAAGCATAGTCCGCATCTGTGGGTCCTAAGCATTTTAGCAGTGGCTGAGAGAACGATCTTTTGTAGAGGGTTCTGTCTAAGATGACGTACTGAGACGCCATCCAGCAGATCTTCTTGGCATCTGCCTTATCTCCTAGTAGCTCTTCCTCATTCAGGAACTTGATGATGGGATCCATCCAGCTTGGCTCAGCATCGATCTGGCGCACCTCCACGGCCTCTTCGGCTATGCTTGGAGTTTCAAGATGTTCAACAAAGGTGCGCCCGAGAGATTCCGGTGTCGTAGTTGCCAGTCGAGACAGTGCATCCACCCGGGAGTTCTTTGATCGTGAAACATGGATGATCTCAAAATGTCCAGTTAGGAGGATAAAGCCCGTACCTTCTCCAGGTATTGCACCATAGTTGGATCTTTGACTGCATATTCTCTGTTAACTTGATTCACAACTAGCTAAGAATCTAAGAAGGCTCGGAGTTGCTGGACTCCCAAATCTTTGGCGATCCGAAGTCCGGCGAGTAGGGCTTCGTATTCGGCTTGGTTATTAGAGACATGGAAGGAGAACCGGAATGCGTACTCTATGGTATGGACATCAAGTTCGGCCAACATGAGTCCAGCCCCGCACCCAGTAGCATTGGAAGCTCCGTCCATATGAAGCACCCAAACGGACTTCGTCTCCTTTGGGACTTCTTCTACCGAAGATGCTTCGTCTTCGGACTTCCAGGTGTACTCAACCAAAAAATCGGAGAGCACCTAGGCCTTCATAGCCGCTTAGGGCTGGAAGCTAATGTCAAATTCACTTAGCTTCATAGCCTATTTGGCTATCCTTCCAAAGGTATCCGGAAATCGGAGAATGGCCTTGAGAGGTTGATTGGTAAGCACCACGATAGCGTGGGCTTGGGACCAGAGAGCCATAATGTCGTCCTGGGATAAGGATCCCAACCTGTCCTCTTTGACTTGCAAAGCATAGATGGCACTCTCAACGGACTTGATTTTGGTCAGGATCTTACCAACCTTGACCCTATTCCACCTGAGCAGACGCCTCCTGAGCAACTCCAGTCTACGATAAATGCGGTAAGCTGCATCACCTATAACTGAAATCCTCCACACCTCCTTAATAATTTCTCTGGCTTTTGGGTAAGAAAGCCAAAATTTCTCAAATCTGAAAGGCGTCACTCTCTTGATAGGGTTAGCTATAGTAAGGAGAATAGGGCAGTGGTCCGAGACTATACGGCTCATAAATTTTTTTTTCAATACATGGAAGATCTCTTAATATCCTAAACAATGTCAAATCAAATTAATTTTAAATTTGATTGGGACATAAAAGGATCCTTAGTTATACTGAAACTAAACAAATTTATTGCCATGATATTTTTGTTAAAATTTATCGATACGTTATGTAGAAGGGGAAAATACACAATCAATATGTTAGAATATTTTACAATTAAGTAATGAGAAAAAGTTATAATAGACAAAATTAAAGGAGAATATTCTTTGATTCCAAAATTCCCTTTTCATAATATTAGCATATAAATAAGTTGTAAGTGGCATGGATACACAAAGCACTAGCCAAAGATAATTTCAATCAACATGCACAACATCAAGCGCTATTCAATAGCCATCAAAATTGTGAAGATTGCTTCTGTATATTGCATGATTGTTTTTCAAATTGCCTATAAAAAAGACAAATCTAAGGTGCCTAACAACTCCTTAACATCAACATCCAGAATGAAACACTCTGGTATATATTGTCAATTGGCATCATGGACAAGTTAACCATCTCCCCATTTTCTGCTAATTACTTGATCTTTTAGAGGATATAGGATAAATTTATAAACTTATTTTTTTTTCAAAAAAAAGAGATAGTGAAGTAAAACAAAGAAAAAAATAATTTTGGATGCATTTTTTTAAAAAAAAAACAGATTCACATGGTTTTAGTTAATAGTATATTTCAGCTTCCCTTGGAAAACCTAGAAGCCGATTGCTCCATATCATTAATCCAAATAAGGATATGCTAGGCAAAAGTATTATGGCAATGTATGTAGACTAGGGTTCTCAAGTCGCAGCAAGGAGTTTTGCATCAAAAAAAAGCCAAAACTAGAAGATGATAACTTCAAAAGCCTAGCGGACTGGCGGACAGAATGAGAAGCTACATCAGGATAACTTTTAAAAGGTACTGCCATGGAGAATTAAATCAAAAGAAAAGACAACCAAGTTAAAACACACAAGGTTGTAGGTATCCTTGTCACCAAGATCCAAAAGAAATCACTTTTGAGTAGAAAAGTAAAGCAAACCTTCCTGATCGTGGTTCCACTTCAAACCCAAAGCTTATCAAAATTAAGTTGACAAATGAAAGCATGGTCATATTTTAATCTGCATCTGACGTTGGCCAACTTGGGAGACTATGATCATATTCAATTAAAGATAAGTGCAACACTGAAAGAATAGTTTATTATTACATTGCCTGCAGATGCAATCATGCACCACACTACCCACATTGTCCAACACATTTGATAGAGACCCAAAGTTTTTATTGATCAAGAAAATTTTCCATAAAGTTAGAAATTACAATCATCAATCATGTGCATTCCTTGGGCTTGATAATGATTGCTTTGTCATGCTACTTCCTTAATTGCTTGGTACCATACAAACATATACACTCATTTGTAGCTTCTTAACATGAAGAAGCCTAGTATATCACCTTCAAAATGACACAACAAGCAAGCTTCAATTGTTTGTGTATAATGTACACATTACTAGAATTCAGAACCATCTCATGATATGTGAAGAAAGTGATGCTCTAAATTCTAGGAAGACATGATATGTGTCCTTTCCACACTAACTAGACTTAGAAAGGTCATAAAATTTATCATTTGCAGCAATAAAAGATCCCAAGAGATCCATCGGATCCTCTATGGGAACAATATACAGCAGAATTATATAATATGACCTGTTATACCCGATCGATCTTTCCTGTATCGGATCGGAGACTACAACCCTTCGACCGGAGCGGATCAAGGGTCCGATCAACCCACTCCGGCAGAGATCCAAACGATCCACTGTAGTAGATGTCCGTCCGACCCATTCCACCAAGGGTCCGTCCAACCCATCTTCAGCAGAGATCCGACCGATCCACTTCGGCAGATGTCCGAACGATTCACTGTAGCAGAGGTCCGTCCGACCCACTCCATCAAGGATCCGTCCGATCCACTTCGGCAGAGGTCCGACCGATCTATTTCATCGAAGGTTCGACCGACCCACCTTCTGCAGGACCTTTCCGAAGGTTCCAGAGCCTCTTCCACCGACCCACCTTCTGCAGGACCTCGTCCGAAGGTTCCAGAGCCTCTTCCAGCTGGTACTAGAATCTGTTACAACAGATTCCACGACGTGGCCACGTCTTGGTACCATCTGGCCACTATCCTGATTCTTCTAAGAGCAAATCGGACATTCCCAGCCTATCCCCTAACAGAATTTGGTAGTATTCCGTACCTATATAAGATGACGGAGGACTACGAATGCAAGCTAAGTATTTTCTTCCTGGTCCATAAGCTTATCTCATTGATTCCTCCATTCTGTTGCCCTCAAGCTCTCACTAACTTAGGCATCGAAGTATCCCCGTCGGAACATCACTGGTCCTTGAAAATTTTTTGCAGGAATTGAAAGAAGAGCACTCCAGTCAAGCTCATCTGAGCCCGGACCGGGAGAAGTTGCAGCAACATGACCTATAAATCAAGTCACTTATTTGGGCATGCCATTGAAAAAGCAGGGAAAGCATAGGTAGCATCAAGGATCTTTTCATGATTGGCCTTGAGGCTATGATGCACTTGCTACCCAATTGCTTTAACAACCTACTCAGAGGTTAATGCCGCCACTCCATGACTAGCATTTGTCATGCAAGTGCTGGATATAAAGAGACAATGTCTAATTAATACTCACTTGTGATAAGAACACTTAATTCCCTTTTGATTTAATATACAAACACATCATTGTACCAATATTTTTTCAGAATATTAAACAAATAAAAAGATAGTAAAAGGTGCAAGTGGAGGGACATGTTAGTCTTAGTACCCCTTCTTCATTTGTTGATGGTGGATTAATGGATTTAGAAATGGCGTTCACTCACAAGTGCATCATGGTATTTCATCATGGTGTAATTACATATATTTTGGTACGTAGATATGGAATACGAGTTTTCCCTGCACTCGTTCACACGAATTTTATATATATATATGACCATGGCCTGGCCCGCAATGGGGGTGCACGTGCTTCACAAACTCCAATGGTGCAATTTTTTGTGCGCCAACCTCAGATAACTCACCGACGTGAACGATGCGCGTGGAACCGACCAGGTTGTCTCTTATTATATGCCTTCTGGTCGGCAACCGGCTTTGACTCCATTCAAATATTTGAAAGTCTTTTTTTAAAACTTTTTTTTTGGGTAGAATTTTTTAAACTAAAAAATCTATCATGACCATTATTATATACACAGGCATGAAACATAACGGGTATTTATATAAAAGACATATTTGGATTCATATTTTACCATCAGAACATGTTTTGCAACTTCAAATATAGATGGCAGGAAACAAGGGTTTTTTTTTTTTTTTTTTTTTTTTTTTTTTTTTTTTTTTTTTTTTTTTTTTTTTTTTGAGTGGTGAAGTGACATGATCAAGTGTGCATTCTTAGGTTATAATAACGGCTAATAATTATCATCATACCTAGCAGACCAGTTTTTCGAAAAAAATAGACTCAAAAGTCTTTGCTGAGTGAATAATGATTAACTGTTACTTTGGGTACGTATGATAACAAATCATGGTTTTTGAGGCATTCCACCGTTACGGAATGCTTCTATAAAATTAAATTATATATAATAAAAATATTTATAATTTAAAATTAAATTATTTAACTAGAATATAATATAATATTTTATATATATATATATATATCCGCTTCTTCAATTCCCTGTACCATGATGCTGTCTTAACTCTATGATCTTGTTCTTGCTTATACTCTGTTTCTTATTTTTTTCTTTATTTTATATAATATCCGTATTATTTTTTGTTTCAATAAATTAGATGGCTTTTTACTTTCTTTAATTGATGACAAAATATTGCCCGATTCATCAACCTGATCCATGTTCAACCTGTCATAAGCAAGTTTAAGTTTTAGCTAAATGATTCGGATTATAAACATATAGATTCGTTTGATTTATTTAATATATGGATCAAATTTGGGACATCTAACCCATTTAACATGTTTAATATTTTGGTTGGATTTGAATTTCTAGCTCTGACCTATTTAACATGTTTATTATTTAGGTCAATTTGAGTTATGCAACTATTTAACATCTATTTAATCTATTTAAAACCTTTTTAACCTAACTATATCCTATTTAACTCAACCCATTTAACATATTTAACTTGATTTAATCCATTTAATCAACTGATTATATGGATAGCTAAAGATAGGGTACCTATTTAATAGACAGGTCAGATTCGGATTTAAATTTTAAATATGTTTAATAAATATTTTGAATTCGGGTTTACTATTTTTTGACCAAATTTATATCTAATCCAATCATATTCAACCTGATCCAATCCGATTGCCATCGCTAGGCCCTCAAAAAAAATTACCATTCTGTTGGGATCGGTATCAACTCACTAGATTGAACTCTCTCTCAACCCCATACAAGTATCTCTCAACAAGAAACCCCGAATCCTTCTCTCAAGCTCTCAATCAATACTTTACAAGAGACATCTCACCACTTTTTCACCCTCCTCCCTCTGTCTTTGTCTCTGCCCATGAATTTGTAGCCTCCACTGTGTAGAATATCTCACCAGGAGTCTAACAGTCCAAACAGAATCCAAATCGGAGTCCTGTAGCTCTCCCAATTGCAGTTTAATTACAACGCTACTCGTGACCATCGATCGCATTGAGATCCGTGCAAATTTTGTCTCCTTCTGGGTTTCCTTCTGCTGGGCTCCACGCGTGTTTTTTTTTCCTTCGTGGGTCGCCCGAGCGTTGAGGCGTCGCTGGTCCAATAAATTCCACCTCGACTCAACACACCGCCTTCACCTGACTTGAGAGCTTCTAAGGATTCTAATGCCCCCATGCCCTGGGACAATCGCCTGATCATGGATGGGCAAACATGGAAGTCGAGCCAGGCTGCTCACCTATCTTCATCATGTGCTGTGCTCACCTCAACCTGAGACCTGCTCGAGAAAGTCTCCTGCGGTAATAGAAACTTCACTTTGCGACGTTACCTGTCATCCCCCGAGTCTCACGTCCCGTGCCCGATCCACCTGCTATCGGAGCTCCACCTTGCATTGGACTCCTGTCTGCACCAGGGACTTCACCTCGCACTGGACTCCCTGTCAAGAGGTAGTAACTCTCACGCTTCTTCCCTTGCAGAACAATCCTATTACCACGCAAGACCTTTAGGACTCCATTACTGGCTCTCCACATGTAACCGCTTGAGTCCAATTTACTAAGAAAAATTAGATTCTTGCTGAAACTGGGTATGCATTGGACCTCACCCAGTTTCTTCACTGTCCCATCATGTATCTTCAAGCTGACTATCCTGATGCCCTTGATCGCACAGCTCAATCCATCTGCTATGTGGACAGAACCCTCTCTACTGTCTAGAGAGTCAAACGGCTCCTCCCTGCAACAAACATGGTATGGACAGGCAGAATCCAAAATCCACTGGGAAGAAGGGGATACCTCGTCGGATACCAAGAGTACATCACTGATGTATCCATCATCGCCACTATCGGCCACCGCCGTAGCAGCCCTCGTCCGATCCCTAAGCTGAGGGCAATCTCTGACACGATGCCTCGACTCATCGCGCCGAAAACACCTGATCTTGCTGGCATCTTTTGACTTGGACCGTCCTCCTCGCGATCCTTTGTCACTCCGCCTCCGATCACCTGCACCTCCAAAAACTATCAACGCTGAGTTCCCACCTGAACTCGAAGCCTGGTTCTCCCTCTTGAGAACCTCGTTCTAAAGTAGCATCGATGTCACCTCCTCCATTTTGGTGGTGCTCTTTCCCACTAGAAGAGCAGTCACCAAGGACTCGAAGGACTGCGGTAGGGATGATAGCAATATAAGTGCCTGGATCTTCTCCTCAACTTTTTCATTGATACTGAGGAGATCAGTGAGGATCCTCTGGAAATTACTCAGATGCTCCTGCACACTCTGTCCCTCGACCATCCGCAATTGATAGAACTGCTTCAAAAGGAACAAGGTATTGGTGATGGACTTTGCCATGTACAGCTCCTCTAGCTTCTTCCACAACGCCGTCCTCATTCAATACATGGATCCCACATCATCAGGGTACTCATTCAATACATGGATCACCACATCATCCTCCAGGTACAAGCGGATTGTGCTTACCGTCTGCATCTGAAACCGTTTCCAGGTATTCTGCTCTACGGTGTCTGGTCTTTCCTCGCATATGAGAGCGTCGATTAGCACTTGCTGGATAAGCACGTCTTTCACCCTCGCTTGTCAGAAGGAGAAGTTGCTCTTCCCATCGAACCTGCTGATCTCCACTTTAATTGCACTTGTTTTCTCCATCTTCTTCGATCTCGATCAACCACAGACAACCTGGACTCTGATACCAGATGTTGGGATCGGTATCAACTCACTAGATTGAGCTCTCTCTCAACCACGTATAAGTATCTCTCAACAAGAAATCTCGAATCCTTCTCGCAAGCTCTCAATCAGCACTTTACAAAAGATTTCTCATCATTTTTTGGTCCTCCTTCTGTCTGTGTCTCTGTCCATGAATTTGTAGTCTCGAGTATCTCACCAGGAGTCCAACGGTCCAAACAGAATCCAAATCGGAGTCCTGTAGCTCTTTCAATTATAGTTTAATTGTAATGCTGCTCGTGACCGTCGATCATATTGAGATCCGTATAGACTTTGTCTCCTTCTGAATTTTCTTTTGCTGGGCCCCATTTTTTTTTTTTTTTTCTTTTTTCGTGGATCGGAAGCGCCGCTGATCCAACACATTCTGCTACAAGATGTTCGATACACTAGCAATGGCTAATAAAGCCAGCCGCGGTGCAGCAATAAGTGGTAAGAAAAGTTTTCTATATTTTATGCTGGGGTTTCTATCAATAAAAGGTTATTCCACCATGCATTTAGCCTTACAACATTGCTCTAGGCATATATATATATATATATATACATATACCTCCTTCAGGATTTGGCTCCTAGTGTGTTAGTGCTTACGCGAAGTAGGAAAGAGGCATTAGAAGCTTCAATAGGTCTAAAGGCCAAGGAAAAGGTATTTGGCTTAATGGAAACACAAGGATGGCACTAATTGTCCACACTGGGATTCCAAGGGGAATTAATGGTCACTTCATGTGCATGTACCTTTTAGGAGCCTTTCAAATCCAGTCTCAGTAATGAATATCTTAGACAAAATAAATTAATCAACCTTCTCATACAACATCAAGAGTAATGGCGCATAATCTTTTGAGTTTTGTGTGCAAAGTGCCATGTACATGCTTGGGCCAAGGAATTCTCAATAAAACCAGCCTGGCTCTCAACCTGAACAATTTTAAATTTGGCCGGCTAGCCGTTTGGAGTTCCGCTTGATCTATCACATAGTAGAACAAGCTGGTCAATATTGTATAGAAGGTAGTTGTGAGAGTTTGATTTATTAGATGGCTCAAACTAGGCTTTCAGACCACTAGCGAAACACCATTCACTCTCTTAGGCTGGGACAAAACCAACTTAATTACTTGTTCCTCTATGAACATGTGATATAGTTAAATGATGATCAAGTTATTTGATGACTGTCTGCCTTTTGGTTCAATTATTAAAGGGGGAAAAAGCCTTTATCAGCAAGATTTGTCAAAGAGTTCCTTAGCAGAAGACCTTGAAGACAGTATAGATGCCAAAGAAAATGTGTGATTAGCCAATTTGATTGTCCAATCTAGTCTGAGACTGCATCAAATGGGACAGACACAAAAGTTATCATGTGTCAAACTGAGCTACTTCCTAATTGATGACAATTGAAAAGTCTTGACTCAGATCCTCCCTAATCTGCAGTTTTTGAGAGTATATCATGAGCTTCCTGCATGATCTTTTAAGTACTGATGGAATTGCCAGCAGGATTGCTACACTAATCAATCTATGAAACCAAACAGGTGTGCTGAATAATATGCTCATATTTTTTTCTGGAGTGGTGGTGATTTTGGGGTTACTGAACTAATGCTAATCTTTCTTCTAATGCTTAGTGTGCTAAATAATATGCTCATAATTTTTTCTGGAGTGGTGGTGATTTCGGGGTTACTGAACTAATGCTAATCTTTCTTCTAATGCTTATTTTTCCTCCATGCCTTTGACTTTGAGGGAGATCTGGGATAAGGACCGATTTGGAGGGTTTTTTTTTTTTTTTTTTTTTTTTTTTTTGCAGGCTACGAAGACGTTCTGTAAGCTTTGCACAGACTATCTGACTGAATTAATGGATCTGAATGTTTAAAATCCTGCTTGCCCATGCAAAGAAATTAAGTAGAAAATACCGCAGCCAAACTGATAGACAGGAAGCAGGTTCAGGCCTGGGTTGAGGATATCCATTTAAAAAACAACAATAAACAACAAACAACACTGACCTGATATGCCAACCTGAACAATGAAAAATTTGGCACAGAGGTTAACTCATGAGCATCCCTAGCTAAAACATTATTATTAATAATATATTTCACTTTCTGTCCTTTACTAATAGATGCACAGTCAATTAGTATAACAGACAAATTTTTTAGTCATCACTTGTTTAGGTTGTCTGACAACAAAAAAAATTATTTGCTTACATGCGAACGGCTTTTCATTTAAAAAATATGGTATATGAAAATATGAGCAGGCGGAGAAAATGGCTATGGCATTTTTTTTTTCCTGATCATGCATTGGTCTACTAAATAACTGAAATTATTCAGGTAAATTTTTCATGGCACTACAAAATCCATAAACATGAAGCTTGTGACATTTCATTGAACCATGTAATATCATCCAGGGCTACTTGAAGAAAGTATCATATGATGTTCAACCTAGTCTGGAAGATTCTGTGATTGCATAGCAGCTGAACTAATTTTATTATAAGGATTGTGCAAGCATTTATTTAGTTCAATATTGTTTAATCTTGGATACTTATACATAGCCAAGGAATCTAACTAACACATTCCAATTAATTTTTTGAGGTGAAGTCTTAGATTACGACAAATGGTATTGGAGCAGATGTGATTCATAGCCTATATGGACTAGAAGACATTGAATCATACACGAGTTAGATTTTTTGGATGAGGTCCTAGGTTGTGACACTTATAACATATTTTTCAAGTTCCCTCGTTATGAAAATATATACTGAAATGTGCTTCATGCCATTAAATGGAGCAATCAAAATATCCTCCCAGCATATTCTTCACCAGGCAGAACTTGAAGCCATATCAGACTAGTGGAATCATCAAAAAATAAAAAAAATGTAGCCTTTAACTACATATTGATCCTTATATAGAAATGGCTTAAAAACCTGCATCATTATGTGCTGCTTTGAATTCATAGAGGATTTCACATCTATACTAGATGGTAATGTAGCACCCCTTAGATGCAAAGGTCAGGTTCAAACAATTAATATGCGTCTCTCCAAGAGCTTCGTAGACTTTTGAAACAGTCTCATGATCCTCCTTCCACGGAACGTGGATCAACGCTCAATAGAACTCTCAATTCATAACCCTGGCTCATCATGTTTATTAACTTGTAGTCCTCAATTCTGGATTTTCAGTGAAACAAAAATAAGCAAAATAATTATTATGCTTAACTTCCACAAGTTACAAGTAAACTCTAATCTCCATCCAACTAAAACATTACTGAGGCTGTTTGGCTTATAGTTATTTGCACAAGAAGCTTCCTAATTACCATGATACAGCTACTCACACCATTCAGCCTTGTCTTATGGGAATTAATACCAAATAGTCTTAAAATTAAAAAGTGCTGACTCCTCAGCTCGTTTGAGTTTTCAAATATTCGTTTCGCTTAAAATTTTTAAAAAAAAAGAATTTGTAGATATTATACCCATATACTTCCTCTACAAAAGAATGGAGAGATATGTGAGGATATATTATTGGCGTGATCCCAGATTTATAGAATCTAATATACATCCCATGATTCTAGAGATCTCATATGGATTATACAACTGTAATCCCAGATTTTTAGGGATCTAATATAGATTCCATGATTCTAGGAATCTCATATAGAATATACGGGTGTAACTTTCCTTATTTTCAGATTCTTTGTTGATAAAACCAAAAAAATACCCTCCCTTTTGGATATAAGGTGAGTCCAATTCCTATTCCAACGTGGTATTAGAGCCCTTTTCTTTTCTCTCCTCTTCTTCTTCTTCATCATCACCAATCCCTAATCACTGACCTTTCATCTTCTACTCCATCTTTTTTCCTCATCTTCTTCATCATCTTCTCCTTTCTTCTTCATCCCTTCTATCATTCAAATTGAATCCCCTTCTTTGTTGCCGCCCATCACATACCCTGCTGCCCCTCCTTGCGACGGTCACATCTACTATTGCCACCAAGCATCGCCGACACCATCATAGACGTCGCCACTGCATCTCGACCTCTGCCATAGCAGAGCGGCTCCAAAATCCCTCACTCATCTTGGTCACAGCACTAGTGCCCCAAATCCGGTTGCTGATCTCGAAGGAGGCAATGTTGAAGGCCTCATGGCGAAGTCTTTTTATTCAATCAATCTCTGTTTTTCAGTAAGTTCTTACGTGGATTCTGCTTCATGGTTATTCTATTGAGCTATAATATCACCTGGATAATCTATTGGCCACTTTATGTCCAAAGTTCTATTGGACGTCTCTTCATATGGTTCTATGAAATATATTCAATCAATATTGGTTGATCCCAAATAATTTGTTATTGAATCTTAAGTGCTGCATGAATAGCATCTGAACAATGATAAGAGTTTTTTTTCCTGACTTTGAATTATCATAATTATTTCTGGAGCCCACTTTTGATATGACGAATCCTGCTATACTGACCTTAAGTGACCTTGAGATCCTCTTAAATAGACTGATATAAAGGAATGGATAATTCTGGAGGAGAGAATTCTAGTTTTGCTCTCCAGACCATCAATATTAAATTAGATGAACCAGGAAACTATATGAGTTGGTCCCATCATGCCAAGCTCACCTGGAGATACTTCTACCCACATATTTATTGTTGCTGCACCCGAAGACATACTACTCATACGGTCACCATTACTACTGACGAGTTGTAGGCTTTTCATCAATTCAGATCCATTTTCAAAACTTCTGTCAATACTACTGCTTCCCAGAATACCACTCCTCAGTTTACTTTTAGTCACTATGGTAACTTTGTTCACATAAGTACAAATATCTAGGGTATGGCATTTAGTTGCATTAGTTCTCATAATAATTTTTGGATTATAGATTCTAGAGCATCCAATCATTGACTGGATCATCTAGTAATTTCATCTCTTATTCTCTAAGTATAAGAAATAATTATGTGCATTTAGCTGATGGCTCGATCTCTAAAATTTTTAGACAAGAATCTATCCATTGTATATACCTAGTTTATCTCTTTAGTCTATTTTGCATGTTTCAACATTTCTTGTTAACCTACTATCTATTAGTTCTATTACTTATGATCTTAAATATTCTGTAACCTTTAATGAACATAACTATATTATTCAGGAAACTCAAACAAGGAAGAGACTTGGGACTGGAGTGATGCATGATGGGCTATATTTCTCAAAAGATGGCTATTCAAAAGTTGGATACATGGCTGCTGCATCTGAGTCATGAAAGTCTGAATTGTTGCTGCTATATTACAGACTGGGTGATCTTTCTTTTACTCTTATGGTACAAATTTATCCCTCCGAGTTTAGGAATACCGATAAACATCTCTTGGTCTATGATGCGTGTGAGTTTTCTAAGCACACACGTGGTACTTATCTAGTTTCAAGTAGTAGAAATTCTGCATCTTTCCAGGTTGTTCATTCTGATGTATGGGATCCATGTGGAACAACTTCTATCTCTGGTCACAAGAGGTTTGTGACTTTTATTGATTGTAATAGTAGAACAACGTGGGTTTACCTAATGAAAAATAAAAATAATTTTTTTTCTTGCTTCAAAGATTTTTATAAGATGGTTTCCACTTAGCATGCTGCTACATTAAAGATTCTTCATTCAGATAATGAAACTGAATATGTGAATAAGGAGTTTAGTAAGTATTTGTCATCTCATGACATAATTCATCAAACTACATATGTTAACACTCCTGTACAGAATAAAGTCATTGAGTGTAAAAACAGACATTTATTGGAAGTAACTTAGTGTTTAATGTTTATCATGAATGTACCAAAATCTTTATGGAGCAAAGCTGTTCTTACGGTAGCCTACTTGATCAATCAAATGCCACTACGAGTGTTAGGATATAAAACCCTATTGAATATCTCACAGGAGTTATCTCTTATATCATTTCTCCTCGTGTATTTGGTTGTATTTGTTTCATACAAGATCACCAACCATCTATGGATAAACTTGATCCTCGTGCCCTGAAATATATTTTTGTAAAATATTCTTCCATTAAAAAGGACTACAAGTGTTGATGTCCTTTTAAATGGAAGCTCCTAGTCAGTATGGATGTTACTTTTCGAGAGTTCAAATCTTTTTATGGTGGTCCTTCGAACTTCTCCTCCTTGCTTGAATCCTCTCCCACCACTGGTGTTCCTCGTATTGGTCGAGAGGGGGAGAACATGTTAGATCTTGTACCTGATAGGTGTTCCTCGTATTGGTCGAGAGGGGGAGAACATGTTAGATCTTGTACCTGATACTGTCCTTAATATTCCTGATGCTATTAACCATAGGGATGATCCTATTCCTAATGCTCTTCCTAATGCTCCTAATGGTAACCAACGGGATGATGACATTCCAAATTATCCTACTACTCCAACTAGAGAGCAGCCTTACATGCATTCTCCAAAATCCAAGTCTTCATCTCTTGTTCCAGCTTCGTCTCTTTCATCCTTGTCTCCATTTGGAATGAGTGGTAATATTTTTGATCTCTCTAATATACCCCATACTGATTCTCCTTCCGAGTTACCTATTACTTTGCGGAAAGTTCCTCGTCATGCTAATCGTCCTATAAGGTATAGGCATAATATTACTAACTTTAAATCTTATTCTTTCTTGTCTCCTTCATATAATAGTTTTATAGCCTCATTGAATTCTATATCTATACCTAATGACTGGAAGATGGCTAAAAGAGATCCTCGATAGAAATTTAAAGAAGCCATGTTGGAAGAAATAAGAGCTCTGAAGAAGAACAAGATATGGGACCTTGTATCTCTATCAGCAGGGAAGCAATCAGTTAGTTGTAAGTGGGTATTTACTGTGAAGTAAACTCCAGAGGGCACTATTGACCTTTACAAAACAAGACTAGTAGTTAGAGACTTTGCAGAGACGTATGGGATTGATTATAATGAGACCTTTGCTCCTGTGATAAAAATAAATACTATTAGAACCATTATCTCGTATGCGGCGAACTTTAGTTGGGATCTATACCAATTGGATGTAAAGAATGCATTTCTATATAGAGAACTTTAGGAGGAGGTGTATATTAGATTCCACCTAGCTTTGCTACTGCTCAAATAGTTAGAAAAGCTTGTAGATTGGGATAGTCTTTGTATGGGCTAAAGCAATCTCCTCGAGCTTGGTTTGACCAATTCAGATGGGCTGTCGTATCAATGGGCTACCATTAGAGTAATGCAGATCACACACTCTTCTTCATGCAATCCTATGGACGGATCACGCTTCTCATTATCTATGTTGATGACATCATATGGATCATGTGGGTGTAACCTTCTTTATTTTCAAATTCTTTGTCAATAAAATCAATGGAATACCCTTCCATTTGGATATGAGGTGATTCCAATTCTTATTCCAACATATATAGAATAGTAATGATCAAAGAGTAGCCTCAATAAGAAAGATGTCAAGTAAGTATTTTTGCAATAATTCATATGTACTGGAGAGTTTTTATCGCAACAAAAAATAATATAGAGACAATATATGAATATGGATTAAAAAAATAGAAAATAAATTTGAAGCTTCTCCATTCATATCATTTTGCCAGCATCCTCTCCTTCTATTTCCATGCCAATTTTACCTCAAAAACTTTGTAGCACCAAGTTGCCGATCACCCTCGCCCACCACCTTAATTGGAATCCAAGAACAAGCTTGGTGATGGACTGGGGACAGGAAAAATCGAGGAAGGGACCTAAATTCAAGAACCTTGAGGTAATAGGATCTCTCTGAAGGAAATTATGTGTAAAAATTTTTCGTATATGTTAGCTATCTTGTTTGAATTAGTGTCGTCAAATGGCTTGCAGAAACTAGTTCATATCAGTACATAATAAATCATGAATTTTACATATATGACCCTTGAAAACTTAATTATGACACTTAAGTTAGTCTTATTTATAACTTCAAAGTAGCCCCGGAACGTTGATAACCGTAACCTGCTCACACTCAGATTAGAAATTTTATAATTAACACCCTAGATAATTTAGATATTGAACATAAGTTAGTCCTGTCAACTTTGAACCAGTCTCGATGATTGGGTTGCTGCGACTAGTTCACTACATTAAGAATTTTGTAGGTAAGTCCCTACATCACTTATGTATTCAATATAAATCAGGATTGTTAATTAACATGTGGCTAGTCTGATTGCTGGGACTAGTTCAGACTTACTAGATGAATGTTACATTTAACTCCTCGTACAATGTCAATATTCTAAGACTCCTAATATTTTCAAAGGCATTTCCCCCCCCCCCCCTTCCTGAGAGAGAGTGATGGCCATTATCTAAACCACATTCCTTGCATGAACTAGCACCTTAAGCTTGCTGGTCTCCTTTGAGTCATCTCCTGCATTGTAGCCCACGTCGCTTAAAATGATTTCCATTTGAGAAGTCACGTATCCTAAAGTAATTATAAATTATAATCCCAGCAACTATGAAAAGAATAAGATATGTTAGAATTTTGGAGTTCCAAACTTAATTTCAAGTTGCAAGTAATATATTATTCGGTTTGGACTTGGGTTCAAGTTGACCTAGATATATGAGGAGCTAACTATAGGTTTAAAATTTAAACCCAAAGGAACCCACTCTCTAGGTTGGCTCGATTAGGTTGAGTTTCTTTATGGTTAGGTCTGGTTTGAATATAATATATGAGGCTACATCCAAATGTTATAAACTAATACTAGCCAAGTCTAATTGGGTCCATTTTGATTTGACTAGACGAGGTCCAATAATATATGGGGAGCTAACTATAGGTTTAAAATCAAGTCCATGTCTAACAAAACTGGAATTTGAATCTTCACATAGAACCTATTAGATCCATGGAAGTATATCATACTTGCTTGTTGGCTAGATCTACCATAAAAAGAGAAATTTGTTTCTGATTAAACTGAGTGTGATTTACGTATAGTGGATTTTGATATTTGAGTTTGGAGCAAGATTCTGATGAGACTACTTGTTTATGATTTAAGAAGCCATCATACTTTGATCAAGGTTCTTAAAGATCAACCTTTGTCATACCCATTTTCTTGCTAATACAAGATAATGAATTCAACTTTGACATCAAAAAGAATATATATTGCCAGGATAAACTAATTTCACAATTTATTTTTGCATGTTTAAGTTTTTTTCACTATGTTTTTCTTATTTTTCACCAATACCAGAGAAAGAGTCCTATGGTGAGTTACGTGATTAAGAATAAGATAATTAATGTGGACCACTACTAATATGTTGGGATTGCATACAGCGAATTGGATCACTTTAGGCTTTTAATTTAATATTTTCTCTCATTCAAGCATTTCATCGAACATATTACAAGCATAAATAAATAAGCATAGAAGACACGAGTTTATATATTTCAACAAATTTGCTTATATCTACGAGGAGGAGAAGCAATTCATTATATAACCATTCTGAATTGGATATAAAGATGATATAAAAATTCAATAGAAAGGATCCTGAAATAATCACAAAGAGATAACAACATTACTGAATAGGAGGCAACAAATCAAACCAAACGAACTAATACCCTTCTTAGTCTCGGCTACAGATCAAAAGAAGATAATACCTAAGAGAAATGGACAGTATCCTTCTCGGCCTTGATGATAGATCAAGAGAAGAATATCTTCCTGACGGTGAGCCAACACCAACAAACAGGGGCATCCTGTAAAACTCAAACCAAAGAGGAATGAAGAATGGAGCACCTTTGGGATGATGGGTCACCGGTGTGCCAAAAACATTAAGAGTCTCCAATGGTAGAAGCACAAAACCAAGCCGATCGAGGATCGAGAGTGATAAACTAAGGGGACCAAGAGCTATGAACCGAAAAGGCTCTCTATTCTTTAAAAGGAAAGCAAAGAACCAACAAAACAAAAAATACTCGAACTTGATCTCCACAAGCCTCATATAGGATGCCGGATATCTCAGAGATGAAGTCTAATCGAAGAAGAGCTTGTTCGTTCCAAAACTTCGGTTCCCAAACTCTATCGAGATGAAGCCTGATAGAAATAGGTTATGTTATAGGTCCTTTTATAGAAAACCCCCTGGATTATAGTTAATTTGGAGTAACTAAGTAATAATAATCCTCTTTCTTGCAATAAATCATATACCTCTATCAGATGTGGATCAAAAAACCCCTTCCTACCACAAGCTCCAAAGGGCATCACCATGTGCTCACATAAATTAAGTTTAAATAAGTCCTGACTTAACTAATAAAATTGATTTAGTAAGCATATCAGTTGGATTATGAGCAATGCAAATTTTTTTAAATCAAACATCATCATTCTCCATCAAATCTTTGATGAAGTGATACCTGACATCCACATACTTAGTATGTTCATGATACATCTAGTCTCTGGCAAGATACAAAGCACTCTGATTATCATAGAGAATTTCAAATAATCCTGCTTGAGATCCAAATCCTGTACTAACCCTCTTAGCTAAATAATTTCCTTTGCTACCTTTGTCAATACCATATACTCTACTTCTATAGTAGACAAAGTAACTGTAGACTACCAAGTAGCCTTCCAATTAATTGCATAATCAGAGAGAGTAAATATATATCCAGTCAATGACCTTCTCCTGTCTAAGTCACAAGTATAATCAGAATCACAAAATTCTATGATAGTGCAACTACTCTATCTGGAGAATTCTAATCCCAAATTAGAAGTGCCTTTTAGATATACAAGTATCCATTTCATAATGACTAGTGAATATTCCCGGGCTTATCCATATATCTGCTCATCATACTTACTACCTATGAAATATCAAATCGAGAGTAGATCATTACGTACATAATACTATTTACTATACTCACATATGGCACTCTAGATATATATATATCTCCTCATCCTCAATCTGAGAAGAAATCCTAGTAGATAATCTAAAATGACTGGCAAATAAAGTAATGACTGGCTTAATTATATATATACCAATTTTTTTCAAGACTTTCTCAATTTAACTATACTGAGTAAGAAAAAGTTTATCTGACTGCCTATCATGAATTATCTCCATTCCAAGTATTTTCTTTTCCAATCCAATGTCTATCTCAAATACAACATTAAGCTCAGCTTTCAACTTCTGGATGATTAACATATCCCTAGCTGCAATTATCATATCATCCACATATAGTAATAAATAACAAAAGAATCCATCTGAAAGTTACTGATGACACATATAATTATCATATGGAGATCTGTTGAATATATGATTAACTATAAATTTGTCAAATTTATGGTACTACTATTTTGGAGACTACTTGAGACTATATAATAATCTTTTAAGTAAGCATGCATGATCTTCTTTGTCTAGAACCACAGAATTAGATAGTTGTTGATAGAAATCTTCTCCTCCGAGTCACTATATAGAAAAGTTATTTTCATATCTAGCTATTCTAATTCTAAATCCTAAGAAATAACTAAAGCAAGTAATACATAAATAGAAGAGTATTTGACTACAAGAAAAAATACCTCTTTGTAGTCAATACTCTCCTATTGATTATAGCCCTTAGCCACCAATAGGGCCTTGTATTTGAAATCCTGAGAACCAGTTCTAGATTCATTTGTAATTGCCTTCTTGTCCTTTAATAATTTAATTAATTTTCAATTCTTATTTCTTTCTAAAGATTGTAGCTTTTCAACCATAGTCATAGTCCACTGCTAAGCCAGTAAGCTACCTATAGCTTCCTGATATATGGTTAGCTCATCATCAATGGTATATGCAACACTTAAAATATAATAAACTAACTCAGTACAAGCAAAATCCTCAGAACCATACCTTTAAGGTGCTTTGATCTGGTACATAGGTCTATGAGTGGTAATACTATGAATCTAAACCTGACCTTGTATAGTAACCTCCTCCTGAGTCTGTATCTCTGCATTTGTCTATGATTGCTACTCATTTTAAATATAAGTATTTCTATTTGGCTATTATTGCTATGATCTAATAGTCTGAATCAATATCCATAATAGTCCTATCCTGTTGACCCTGAGCATAATCTCCTTGTGAATAACTAGGCTATAACTATCATGAAGGAGTGGCTGTTTCATGAAATGTCATATCCCTACTACCTAGAAATTCTTGGAATCTAGGTTCTGTGAATCATAGTCTATAACCATTCATCCCATATACGTATGCAAAAAATATGCACTTCTTAGTTTTAGGGTACAGCTTTCCATCTTTGACATGTACATAAACTGGATATCCAAAGATTATAAACACTAAATAGTCTACAGGTTACCTATTTACATCTCTTTTGGAGTCTTCATATCCAATGCTGATGCTGGAGATTAGTTTATAAACTGGATATCCAAAGATTCTAAACACTGAATACTCTACAGGTCTACCTATCTACATCTCTTTTAAAGTCTTCATATCCAATGCTGATGCTGGAGATTAGTTTATAATATAGTAAGTTGTGTATGTAGCTCCTATCCAAAAATCTCTACTCAAATCAGAACTAGATAATATAGATCTGACTCTCTCCAATAATATGCAATTTATGCATTCCACCATACCATTCTGCTAAGGTGTATCTATTATGGTTTTATGTCTGACAATGTCCTTTGACTTGCAAAAGTCATCAAATTCTATAAAGCAAAATTCTAATCCATTGTCAGTCTAAAAGGTTTTTACCTTCCTTTCAGTCTGCCTCTCGATCATAACATTCCACTTCTTGAATGTATTAAATACATCACTCTTATTCCTGATAGTGTATATCCAGATTTTGTCAAAGTAGTCATCAATAAATATAAGTAAATATCTAAATCCATCATTGGACATAATTGGAACATGTCTCCATAGGTCAAAACGAATATAATCCAATATACCAGTTATCATGTGCATGCCTATATTGAAGTTGACTTTGTATTATTTCTCAAATATACGGTACTCATAGAATCCAAGTGCACCAACCTTCTGACCACTTAGCAGACCATGTTTGCTTAGCTCCTATAAACTTTTTTTCTGATATGTGATCCAATTTTTGGTGCTATAACTATATCAGCTACTCAATAGAGGACCGTACTGTTGAAGCCTGACCAACCACTATGTTGCCATCTAAATAGTAAATGGCACTACTTAGTTTGTCTCTTAATAGAGTCAATGCTCCTTTACTAATAATTATAGATCCTCTACCCTATCTGTCTTCAAAATCTATACTATCAAGGGTATGTATTGAGAGAATGTTCATTTTTAGTTGAGAAACATGTCTAACATTATTCAAAGCCATCATAATATTTGTATTAGATTTGACCTGAACTTTATCGATACTTTCCACTTTATAAATGGCATCATTTCCAAAAAAAATAGTGGCCCCCTCACATAGTCTAAAATAATATAACCATTTTTTATGGGATGTTACGTGAAAAGATACTTTAAAGTCTACGATTCAGGTATCAGCTTGACTAATACAACAAGTAGCTATAAATACCACATCATCTATAATACTACTGTGATCTCCTGATATAAATATAACTAACACCGAATCTAAGACTGTTCCTTTATCTTTTTATTTTTCCTTTCTTGGACTGTAGAAGTCTACACTCTGATTGCTAGTAGCCTAGCTTCTTACAATAGTGATAAATACTTGATTTTTTAGATATAGACTTTGATCTGGTTTTGGACTTGGATTTATCTTGTCCATCTTTTTATTATTCATTTCTACTTTTAACTGCAAGTTCTTGAGCTGGAGTCAGAGCTGAATGCTATAGCTGTACTTTTAACTTAAGATCATTGGATAACAAAGCGGTTTCTATCTCTTTAAGGCTTATAGTCTCTCTTCCATAGAGCATGGTAATAGTAATATGCTTGAAAGACCTAGGTAAAGAGTAGATTAGGATCAAAACCTTATTTTTCTTATCAACATCAACACTAATATTTGTCAAATCAAGCAGAAACTTATTGTACACATTCGAGTAATCTTTGAGTGAAGTCCCTTCCACCATAAAAAATATGTGCAACTTTTCTCTCAAATACAGTCAGTCTATTGGTAAGAGATTTTGCCATATACATACTGTTCATTTTTTCATACACTTTTAGCTGTATCAAGATCCACAACATTATATAGGACTGTCACTCAAACCTAAAAACAAAGTTCCTAGTGCTCTCTCATTGATCTCCTTTTTAGCTACTTGATTATTTCTTGAGATTATATCCATACCCTTGAGGGCTTTTGCTATACTTTCTTTGACTAACAAATATTTCATCCTTACCTTTCACAAAAAAAAATACCAATGCCATCAAATACAATCACTTCATGCCTTGTAGTTGTAGAATGAAAAATAAATAGCAAATCATTAGCCATTAAGAAACTTTGTTGCTTGTTAGTTACGATCCAAACGCTCTAATACCATTTGTTGGGATTGCACACGATGGATTGGATCGCTTTAGACTTTCAATTTAATATTTTCTCTTATTCAAACATTTTATTGAACACATCACAAGTATAAATAAATAAATAAGTACAAAGAAGATATAAATTTATGCGATTCAACAAATCTACCTACATTCACGAGGAGGAGAAGCAATCTACTATATAATCATTCCGAATTGGAAACAAAGACAATACAAATACCTAATAGTAAAGATCCCAAAATAATCATAAAGAGGCAATAAAATTACCGAATATAAAGCAACAAATTAAACCAAACGGACCAATACCCTTCTTGGTCTCGGTTACGAGTCAAGATAAGATAATACCTAAGAGAAACAGATAATATCCTTCTCAACCTCAACAATGGATCAAGAGAAGAATATCTTCCCAATGGTGAACCAATACCAAGGAACAGAGGCACCCTGTAAACACTCAAACTAAAGAGGAACGAAGAACAAAGCACCCTTGGGATGATGGGTCATCATGCCGAAAGCATTGAGAGCCTCCGGTGGTGGAAGTGCAAAACCAAGCCAATCGAGGACTAAAAGCAATGAACCAAAGGGACCCAGAGCCATGAATTGAAAGGGCTCTTTGTTCTTTAAAAGGAAAACAAAGAACCAACAAAACAAAAAATATTTGAACTTGATCTCCATAAGCCTCATGCCAGATGCCAGATATCTCGAAAACGAAGTCCAATCGAAGTAGAGTTCATCCATTTCATAACTCCCATTCCCAAACTCTATGGGGATGAAGCTCGATAAAAATAGATTATGTTAAAGGTCCTTTTGCAGAAATCCCCCTGAATTATAGTTAATTGGGAGCAACCAATTAATAACATGATGGTCTTAATCTTCTACTCTCCATTTACTTTCAGAGATTAGCCTACATATTACACACACACACACACACACACACACACAAAGCATCCAAGTTATTACTAAAAGTAATCAAAGCATGACTCATATCTATTGCTCTAATTGAGCTTACAAGGAAATCTGTCCAAAGAAAACAAAAGGCAGACAGGTTAGAATAATTAATTCAGATTATGTGACAGCACTCTTCCACATATCATGATGCACCTATATTTTCTTCGAAGCCCCACTAAGATTCCTATAGCTAGCAAACCACATAGACTGCATATATATATTACATGATACGTATAAAGCAGCAGAGGTATTAAGTTAATTAGCCTGAAATCTGAATAAACCTCCCGCGAGCCTTGTTCTCTTGATCCTTGGGCACGGTCACTGTAAGAACTCCATTCTCAAGGACCGCCTTCATGCGTTCAATACTTGCATTTTGTGGTAGTTTCACACTACGAAGGAACCTTTCAGCGGTCCTCTCGACATGGTGCCACCTATCACCCTTCTCTTCACTCTCTTGAGTCCTTTGCCCACTTATCTTCAGCACTCTCTCTTCTTCCACTTCTATCTTTACTTCATCTTTCTTCACTCCCGGGAGATCGGCTATAAAGACATGAGCATCCTGAGTTTCCTTCCAATCCATGCTGGCGGTAGCAACCGGAGAGATTGCAGCGAAAGTGGCAATGGATAAACTTTCAAGGGGATCCCATATGTCAATGGAGACGGGCTCAGGGTTACTGGTTTTTGAGGGCTTTCGACCAAAGAAGCTAGCGAAGGACATGTTGTCTTAGAAACTGTACACGGGCTAGTTGCAGATGGGATCCTGCATGCATGGTTGGCCAAGGGAGTTTGTTGATCTATTTATAGGGAGGAGATGTTATAAGGATCAAAACTTCATGAGTAGTTTCTTGGATTTTCTTGGCTTTGCTTCTGATACTAAGATGATGTTTGTCATTCATCCTTGCTGTTACTGAACAATATAGATTGTGGAGTATCGAGCATATGAATATTCCTTTAGTTAAAGTAAAGAATAATATCTCTTCTTTTTTGATGGAAAGTAAAGAATAATGCCATGATCAAAAGATAGAATAAATCTCTCTTTTCAAAAAAAAAAAGGGGAAAAGAAAAGATGCATGGTTATATCCGTATTAGGCATGTCATTATATTATTGCTCCTTGATCTTGATATGAGAACTATAAAGAAATTTTCATCATATCATTAAACAATGGAGGCTTTTTTTTTTTTTTTGGATGATAACACTGGAGATGTTTGTCATGAACTCAATTATCATATAATTAACTCATCAGGTTTCTTTATTTTCTACTGTAATTTTATTGTGCAACACTCACTAAGAAAATTTCGTGAATAATCAAGAAAAATATGTATCATCCAAAGAAGAAAAAAATATGACAGACAGTGCATTGAGTCTCTTATAAGATTTTCCTTTGCTAGAAGGGAATACGTACACCACCTAAGGAACTTCTTTCTCAGGTAGGCCCCCTGGTTTCGGATAAATTAGAATCCACACACTTAAGATTCCCATTCCCTGGCAGTAAACGGCAAATCAAGGGGCACCATTCATGTTTAAAAGTTCTCCATGGAGCAAATGTTATTCTTGTGGACAGAGAATCTGGCAAAAGAGCTTGAGATTTAAGTTTAGAATATTCATATTCTTCAGAGATGGAGGGAATGTTATTCCCCACTCACATAATGCAACTTTACTGATGGGAATGTATCTTTTTGTTTGGGGATTTCGGGTTAAACAATATGGATGCTAATTCAGCAACAAATTAACTGAAACGAGCATGCAAGACATGTTAAGTTGTTTTTGGGAATAATTCCTAGAGGTGGAAATCAGTAAAAGACTTGGCTGACAAAGAAATCACCGGCAAAGCAAAGCCATCATAGTTTTTTTTCCCCTTTTTTTAAAATGAAATCATTAATTGCAAAAATATACATAGATGTGTTTCAATGTATGATTACCATTTATAGTATTAATGCATAACTTTTCTTTAAATCAACAAAAAAATTATCACAAAATTGATTTACAATGATGAGAAAAATCCAGAGTGGTGTTTGAAGTTTTGCAAGGTTCTGACAAAATTGGCATCCAGCCTTGTGAACCTGAAGCTCCATGGAAGTGCATCAACTCCCTTCTTTAAAGAGATTTAGATACAACGCTCTGCTGCATTTGATAACCATAACCCCTATAAATCTAGGCATGTCAATCTATGTGTGCATATCTAAATATCAAATCCAAGCATAAAATGTTCACAACTTGGTATCTTTTTCAAATTATAGTTTACTGAACTTACTGTAAACTTGGCCAACCTACTTCTTAGTGTTACAATGATATAGCCCATTGGTATCTTTCTTCCCTGCCGTTCTTCAGACTTCAATTTGCAACTGCTCTGCATTTAAGTGGATCAATTTTTGTAACAAATATTTGTTCATATAACTGAAAACTCCTTCAGTTAATTGATAATATATCTGTACAGAAAATATATCTCATTTTTTTATTACAATGATAATTAGGTTTCTGCATTCATTGCCCTCTGCTTATCTAAAGCAATTAAAGTCCATGACAATGTTGAACTCTTAGCCCCGAATTAGCTCTACATTCCTTGTTTCAGTAAGTAGCTCCATAATTAGTTTGAAATAATATTTATCAATATCATCTGATGAATACCATGGTATGCTACAGCCGAAGACTGGTCATGAACTTTCTGAAGTCCAAGCCTAAAATTACAGCAGAGTGTGCTGGACCATGATTGCAAGAATATTATTCATCTGCAAGTATGGAGAATGATTGATTTAATGCCTATATAACCTTGATAATGGTTACATGAAGCAAAAAAAAGAAAAAGAAAAACTTTGCATGGTCTATTTATTTCCTCAATTTGTTGTCCAAATATCGCCCATGTAAAGCATGTGTTATAGATAGAAACAACAAATAACGTTTGTAACAACTCATATCCAAAGAAGTAGATCCTACAATCTTCATGCCGCTGATAAGAGTGTGAGGGTAACTCTATTCCTACGTGCATCCATGTTTCAAATGCAAGCAGCACTGCCTAAGTTCAAGGAGCCAAGTGCCAAATCTGCCTCTCATTATCAAATGGAAACAAATAAAATAAAATAAAATATTTCAAAAGATTTTTTTTTTTTTTTTGATATAAGGAAAAGGCAAAAGCCCACCCATTTATTGGAGAGAGAGTTATTTACAAGAATGAAGTAGGATAGGAGGAAAAGGAGGAAGAAGAATAAGAAAAGGAGAGAATAAAGATCGAGATAACAATAGCATTGCAAAGACAGCTAGCTCCAATCTATGTATATGCACAGGGCTGCAATAGTTACTCCACTTGATGGCCATTTTTGCAGGAAAAATCTATTATTCCTTGCTTTCCAAAGTGTCCTGCACACCATGAGCACAAGCTTGTTCCAAGCTTCTATGTAAGCTTTGTTAACTCTTTTTTATTCTCCAAGAAGCCCAAAGGGATAATAATGAAGAGGGATGACCTCTAAATCTGATCTTTACCTTGAGCCTTATTTATATCTGTCTAATAGAGGACAGTGCAGAAAAATATGATCATTGGTCTCTGCCCTATGATCACAGAAGCAGCATGTTGTACTCTCATTCCATCCCATCTTAACAAGAACCTCTCCCACATGTAACTTGTTTTATAATCAAGAACTTATTTTATAAAATCAAGAAAATTGTAAATTTACTGCTAAACACTTGGGAGCAGCTAATGTGGGAAAAAAGAATGACAGCAGTAGCACCAACCGGACTCCCACATGATGAGATCTTTAGCCCATGTTTTTAACTCTACCCATTACATATCAAGTATCCATGGCATATGAAATCTAATGTTTCAGTTAATTGCTCAGATTCATATGCATAAGGATGCACATCAGATGTATATGTGACTGCGCATGTATGTGCTCCATAATTTTAGTGCCCATCATGAACTTATTGGAAGAACCCTTGCAGCCTTGAAAAATGAGTATCTTATCACAAAATTAGCTGAGAAAGATCATTTTGTCAAGGACATGTCCTAGAGGAAAAACAGATTGTCTACGTCTAGAGAGCGCATGTTAATATTAATTATCATAACTTGGATAAGAATCTGAATTTACCTTGACAAAGTTAGTAGCCAATGCCATATTTAAATGAAAAATCTCTAAAACAGTCCTTTAAATGAGCATCAAAAGAGTCCAATCTGTGGACCTACAAAAAAAAAGACAAAAACAGTCTATAAGATTATTCATAAGGGCAACTAGTAGAAAGAGACATTGATATATCTGAAGTCATGATGTTAAATGGTTTTTTCTTGCAAATTATTTTATTTAATGGCATCATTTTCGACAAGTGCTCGGAAAAGGTCTAATATACACAGCCTTACACCTATACCTGGCATGCAGAAAGGTTGTTTCTATGCTTCAAACTAGCAACTTTCAAGTCACCATAAAGCAACCTTACTGTTGTGCCAAGGCTCATAATCAGAGCACACATGCTAATCACCGTAATTATAATTTACATCTAAGTTTAAGAATGAAGAGTCTCTTGAGGTAATGTAAAAATTAAAGATTTAGAACTTGTTTGAGAAATCCAAAAAGATTGGGTTGGATTTCCATAAGATCATGTTCTAGACAGTCTATTTAAGTAAGATCATTGTCAACCCAATATCTTTCCAACCCAAATCCTGTGGGAGTTAAAAAGGATCTTTTTCATCATGAATCTAACAAGGCCAATGATAGGATTTAGACCAAGAATAGAACGGGTCTTTACAAACAAACAAACAAACAAACAAACAAAAGCTAGGCAAGCTAACAGGCCCAATTCCTATGAAAAATTCTAGCGCAATCCTACTGGATTTCCCAAACAGGCTCTAAATTTGCTAGAGTTTCTTCTCAGAAGGCATATTGCAATAGAGAAATGCTTCTTCAACTTAGCCAACGGAAAGAATGATTCTCTGTTTAAGTTGTCAATAAACACAATATTATAAATATAAATACGCAAAACCATATTTAATTATCTAAGATACCTGCCGCGGTGGCACTTTCAGAAGAACGATCAAGAGCTCCTCATACTCCAAATTTTAATTGCACGAGCGTTGGCAAACAATTCACCACCTCATCTTGTTACACATGTCAGTTTATAATATACCAAAATCATAAGAAAAATAACATTCCCACATGAATCATGGTGATGACTCCATCATTTCGAAGTCACCTAAAAAAATAACATTCCCACATGAATCATGGTGATGACTCAATCATTTCTAAGTCACCATAACCAGCTTTCCTTCTACTGGTCCGTTGGGAAAGGCTTCTTTCAAACTATCAGGCGGCAACGGAATTCAAAATTGTAGTTAGTCTAATAGCATCAAATTTTTGCCATGCATGTAGATGCTGACTTTGAACTGGTGCATTATATCTCTAAACAGGAAGGCTTTCACCTCCTCCCTATATCCATATATCTTTAGACGATCCCAACTATCCAATTTAATTTGGGATCTCACACCGGTATGGTGTGGCAATTCTAGTACTAGTCATTATCATCCATAATGAATCCATAAATGCAATACTAAAGCTTAAATAATAATACTCCTCAATGAACTATCCTATACTCCCTCTATATCTTCCTCTTCACCTATTTAGGGGAAGTTTCTCGCTTCCCCTGTCTCGGTTCAAAAAAAAAAAAAAAAAAAACACCTGTATCCATATTAACTGGAAGGCTTGGTCTACAACCTAGCTCTCTTTGGGCCTCTATCATAAAACCTAGCTAGGTATAGATTTGAAAGAAACTGGTCAAATCCACCTAATTAAGAATGCCTCTGCTCTATTTGGAAACAGGTCGCTGGAGTTAGGAAGGTCATTGCTGCCATTTTTGATAGGCAATAGGCCAGTCATGACATCTCCATAAATGTGTTTGCTACTAAGCCCTGGCTTTCCTACACACCAATCTCAAGGACGGCGTTTTCAGTGCAAGCCTTCAAGGCGGGTGACGGTGAGAGACTACCTCCAACCACCGCCATCGCTCGTCAGGTTACGTCGGTTAATAGCGAACAGAAGCAAAGAGAAGGTACAAGGCTTCTCCTATCAACCTTGTAGGAAAAGACTTTGTACACCATGCCATAAGACTGGACCGGCTCAAAAATTTATTATCTGAATTTAGATTAGACCAGCTTAATAAATTTTGATTCGATCTGAAATTGGTTCAGATTTTAGACCAAATTTTAAATATATTAAATTAATCTTTGGACTATAAAATAGAGTCTCTTTAATTTTTGGATCAAAGGAATACCCGGATTCGATCCAAAAATTTTTAAAATATAATTTTTGGACTGGTCCTATGGACTATGGGCCAGTCCATTTCCAGCCCTACCCACGGAAAAAAAAAAATAAAAACATCGCATAATATAATTAGATTACATAAATTTTACTTTTCAATATATATTTAATATTTATATTTTTTTATTTAAAATTTTAAATAAAAAAATTTTAAAAAATTATAATATTTTTTAATTTGTACTATAATATTTCTTGATTTAGATTATGACTTTCATGTATCATAAGATCGAGAGATATTTTTATCATTAAAAATTTAATTTTTTAATAATAAAAATATCTCTCGATCTTATGATACATGAAAATCATAATCTAAATCAAGAAATATTATAGTACAAATTAAAAATTACTATAATATTTCTTGATTTAGATTATGACTTTCATGTATCATAAGATCGAGAGATATTTTTATCATTAAAAAATTTAATTTTTTAATAATAAAAATATCTCTCGATCTTATGATACATGAAAATCATAATCTAAATCAAGAAATATTATAGTACAAATTAAAAAATATCTTATGTTTAATTTTTTATGATAAAAATATCTCTCGATCGTATGATACATGAAAATCATAATCTAAATCAAGAAATATTATAGTACAAATTAAAAAAATATCTTATGATATCCTGTTCAAAAATAGTGTCATAAGAGAAGGACATTTTTATCATTCAAACATGATTTTGATGCCTACAGTTTACTTTTTCCTTGGAAATTTTGAATGGCAAAAATTTCTTTTTCATCTAATATCCCTTTATGTATATGATATCATAATCATATTCATACAATAACATAAAACCGAGAGTATTTTTATCATTGAAAAATTTTTAAGCTTTTTTCAATAATGAAAATATCCCTCGGTCTTATAACATAAGGTTATCATAACCCAAGCTATGAGATGTTATAATGCAAGCTGATATATCATTTTTTTTAAGAAAAAGATATTTTCGTCGTTCAGAATTTTTAATAAAAAGGTAAAGCTACTGGCATTAAATGCACGATAAAAAGCGGGGCTTACTTGGCCCTTACATGATCCAATCATATTTAGCGGTGTATTTTTTCTACACCATTCCCGGAGGACAAAGAATTACTCTAATCTTTTATGATTAGTGTAAGGAATACATACAAAAAATAGAATTATACTAACCTTTTATGGTTAGTGTAGCTACGATTCAATTAGATTAACAATAAAAATTAATTACTAAATCAATATTTAAAATTTTATAAAAAATTGATGAAATAATTTATCCAAATGATTATCGATCTTCGTGTGAGATTAGATTTGAGAACTCTATTCCAAGATACAACCGAAGACCTTTGCTATGAGCAAGATCATGGAAAAGATGATAAAATTTCAATCCAGCAGTAGTTAAGAGATAAAGAAATAAGAAAAAAATTGAAAAAATTTTAACAAAGCTTAGGAAGGAAGTTTGCTAAGAATAAAAGAAAAGTTAAATAAGAAGATTATGAAAGGAGAGAGCAAATCTCGTCTTTCCTCAACCCCAATCATGAACTCTATTTATAAGCCCAGAAACTAACCATGTGGACTAATACAATGACCAGGATATTAAATGAATAATATGTTCAAGTAATTAAGTGATTAATGGGCAAAAACATAAATCCAGTGATTAATCTACCAATGGGCAAATAATTTATAGTGTTTAATATTAAATAACAGCTACTTCTAAAATAAAAAAAAAATGGTCAAAAATTAAAACAAAAAAATTCAAATGTAGGTCCTGCCCAGTCTCGAGTATGATTGCACACCAGCCGAGCTAGGTCCTATGCGTGCATGTGATAAATGGCTCAAAATATGACAAAGCCCAGGAGAAAGGTTTTCAATATAAATCTTTTTTCAATTTTTTTCCTATCCAACATGGAACTAAAAGGACAAGTTTAAAAAAGTTTTGGAGGGAAAAAGTTTGATTGATGGAGAGAATTTTGGACTTTCCCATTCTCTCCAAAATACCAATAGTTAGAAGCTAATTTATTCCTCCATGCTTCTTAGATTCTTGGGAACAACTCCTCCTCCCATCCTTGTCTATCTAATAGTTGTGCTCGATCGTATTGGCGATGGTTTCACATGGGTATAGGAAAGGTAGTCAGCCTATCAATTGGCTCACCAACTTTGATTCCTCCTTTTTTTCGTCTCAACACTCATCACCTTATCTTTTTGCAACTTATGCTTGTCCTTATTAATTCACTGTTTCATTATTAAGAGACTAGTCAACAAAAAATAGAGAAATTTTTTTATAAAAAAATCTTAAACAATCCTCTTCATATCCATCTAACCTCTTCAAACCAGAGAAAGGAGGTAGAAAAATCATAATCATTTTCATACATACTAGTGGCTAGTAAATAATTGATGGTGTAATAACCTAGATTTTGGACTCTTGGACCAATCTGAGGCTTGAGCCCTTGATTTGTCATGCCTGGCATGTGCTAAAGGAGAAAGAAGACTCTCAATCAAAGTCTTTTTCTCTCCCAACTCTATTAGGTACTAGGAACATAAGGCATCCCAAAATTGAGACAAAAATCATAAGATTCCATCTATAAAGGCCAATTTCTTTTTCATCACCAAGATCTTATGAGATTGCCACCAATTCCAAGAGCTTTTGTTAAGTTTTTTTGTTTATTTTTGCATCGAGAAAGATCACCAGATTTTCTCCTTTTGGCCTCACCGAACTGAGATAGCCACCATCCTCTTTACTAGCCTTCTTTCTCTGGTATTTTAGCTTTATCATCTCTTGAATTCGGATTGCAAATTACTGGATTAGGCTTGAACAAGGTCTCCACTATTCCATGTTTTTTTTCTTTCTTTTGTTTCTCCAACCACCACCGATAGTGGCCACTGTGGTGGTTGTTGCCAAAATCATCTCCTCTTTATCATAGAACACCATTGAGGGTCGCCAGCCACGAGTTTTCATTGCTTTGTTTAGAAAATAGAGGGAGCGGAAGTTTCCCTATTTGAAGAACAAAGAAAAGTTAGAAGAAGAAAAGAGAGATTTATTTTTGTCTCTCTATCATCTCTCTACCTTTCTCTCTCTTCTCGGATTTAGGGATCCAAGAAAAAAATTGAAAGATAGATTTAGAAGACTTGATGGTAGAGCTAGATTGATCTTGAGAAGGTTTTGGACTTACTCTTTTGTGACCATTGACTCCCAACCATACCTTTGCCAGGCATTGTTGGATTCCATCATCGCCAATTCCTATTAAGCTATAGTCTAGTTCTTGATTTAAAATTTAACAATTTGGGTTGCCTAGATTCAACTAACACTAGTCACTGGATGCTACTAGACTTGCCCTTCTCCACCTTGGTCTTGGTTAAGCAACCTTAAAACCCATCATTGATTATCTTTGTCCAATTCTTGAATCACTAGCTAAGTCATCCAAATCTGGCCCACTTGGGCTATCGAATACCATTATTTGACTTGCTATGTCCTTCTTCTTTCATAAGTTTTCGACCATCAATGATAACCACTTTATGGCTGTTTTTGATTGTTAGTTTTGATTCTAAATAAGAGCAATTGTCCAAGTAAGAAAATGCTAAGTAAAGGATTTTATATTCTATTGTTCGTAAGCTAAGGTAAATCCTAATTTCTTGTTTAATTATTTAATTTTGAATTAAGAAAGATAGAAAAAATAGATTTAGATTAAATCAAATATAATAATATTTGAAATTAAGAAATTAGTAATAATTTATTTATTTCTTATGTTAATATTTGATCAAAGGCAAGCTTGATTTATATTGATTATCTGTATATGCTATATGTCTATATATGCTATACGTGGACTAATAAACAATTGTAACCAAGTCTATCATTGGAATCCATGTACATGATCATCATTATATATATTATTTATAACATTATACTATTAGATTTGTATCGTTGGATCATATTTGTATTAGTGGATTTGGCTTCGTATGAAATGATATCATTTTTATATAATTTTTCGGTATGAGTATATTATGTTGACTATATATGTGCATCAATAATTAACAATACAGTTATATGGCTATGATGTATTTATCTTGAACATATTGTTAAATTGGAATTGATTTGGTGAAATCAACATGATACATCTAGAAATGGTCTCGTCTATGTGGACTTTGTATGGCTCGCCACCTGACCTACCAAATCAGCTTTAGGCCACCTCACCTGCCAGCATATATAGACTCCAGGCAATCCCACCTACCATTCAGCATAGTAAGCAAACTTCTCAAATCTCGACACATGACCCTAGTCATCATCAAGGAAGCCTAGCCTACCCTTCTCTTGCAGAGGGTAGGAGACCTTGCACCATAGCCCTCTGACATTGACCACTCATTAATGCATGTGTCCCTATGGAAGCACATTTGCCATGTAGACGAGCTCCATGCCATCCCGCCCACTCCTTCAGGGACATGTGCTTTGCAGCGATGTGCCAACCACCCTCCCTATATTACACATCTCATATGCGCTAAGTATTCCGTATATCTTGTTTATAAATTTATTTCCCGAATCCTCTAAGTCCTTCTGGACGAGTTCCGAATCCCAAGTCTGAGAACTCTACGACTTTCTCTAGGCGAGCATCTCTAAGTATCTTAAGCCCTCTAGGAGGTTTATCAATCTTCTTAGAGCCTTCACCCAAAAGTCCTAGCGCACTACTCGGGTAAAAGTCAAAACTACCTTGTCTTGCCTAAGCCTTATCCAAGCCTCGCTCACTCTTTTCTAAACCTTGCCTACTCTCCTAAGTCTCACGAGCACCCACCTATATCACCACGCTAATGTTCCATTACGACCACTCACCATTTTCACTGTCTCGCCTATGCCCATCTCTACTTCTTCACCCATTCCCTCTAATGCATTATTTATGTAAAAGCTATAATTTTTTCTCTTTTTCTGCTTGCTTCTGTAAGAGATTGACTTAAGCATCGGAGCGTCTACTACAAGGAACCATCCCATTATGTCCTCATGGCTGGATTTTCATGTTTTCTTCATTTTGTAGATTCTAGAATGCCTGCACCTAACGGAGGGAAATCCCTAAGTCGTTTGAGTCAGTAGCTATCTCTAGCCATGTCAGCAAATCCTCTAGCAAAACCATAATACATGTCATAAATGGATGGATAAGAAATGGTTTGGACTAATCTCATCATCGAATAGCCTCCAAGAACTTATGCATGTTTATGTATGAGATAGTCTCTATAAGCTTATGCATAGGATAGCCTCTATAAGCATATACATGGAATAGCCTTCAGGATTTATACTTAGAATAGTCTCTACGAGCTTGTGCATGGGATAGTCTCCCTGGACTTGTTTGTGAGATAGTCGCCGGTAGCTTATAATTAGGATAGCCTCCATAGACTTATGTGTGGGAATTTGATTTGTCAACCATAAACTGGGCCATGATCTTGGTTAATCAAAAGCAGGAAAGAAAAAAGTTATCAAATTTAAAATTATGATAAGAGAAATAGATGATAAGATATATGAAATTAATGCTGAATAAAAGATTTCACCTAATGGTATGTTATCGCATATCTCTTTTGATAAGATGGATCTTTGATACATATGTATGCAGATGTCTAAGTTATTATGGATATTTAATATGAGCTTTAAAGCATTATATTTTCACTCAAATATTATTTAATATTATGTTTAAATTATATTATTACATTGATATGGATATATGGAGATTTTTATTGGGCTATAAAGCTTATCCTCCTATTCTTTTTTCTTCTCAGAATTATAGGATATTTATGATTGGCTATGATTTAGATTCATGGATGAAAAGATAAATAGATAAAGCATCATTGATACCAAGTTGAATGATTGAAAGATGATAAAATTTATATTTATAATTTTTTTGCTAATTGTTATGAATTAAGATCATTGTTATTTATGAATAATGAGGTTATAACAGAAGTTAAGGTCTTGAATATTTTCTAGAGCTTTGCCTTTTGGAGTGTGCGGCCATGTTGCATGACTGAGTCAGGTGCTAGGTTCGAAACATGATAACTAGCCTTCATAAAGATAGGGAGAAGAAAGAAGAGTAGTGGTAGGCTACTAGCAATGTTAGGATTCTCTGCCAATGCCCTAATCATAGCCTAACCAAGATCAATATATAAAAAAAAGATATAGAAGGGAACCAGACCATCGATCACCTAGAGATTTGTGCTAGACTTCCATTGCTAATGGCTGATGAGAGGTGGATAGGATAGACGAGGTTGTTATTTAAGATAGATGCATATAAAAATAATTTATTGTCTTTTTAGCTATGTATATGCTTTTGGGTTTCATTGCTGTCAGCACAGATGACATTTTGTTTCCTAGCCGTATGCCTACAATATGCCAAATAAATGCTCTCATTTGTTAATAGTATTATTATGTTAAGGTCCATCCTCTTCAATTTCCATAATAACTATAGATCCCTCGTTAATGGTTTAATTGTGTTAAAATTTATTTTGTTATATTTCTATATAAATATATTAGACAATTTATAGAGCTTGATTCCTTCCTTCTCTATTTGTGAGAATGAGAGTGTATGTGAATGAGATGAATAACTAATAATAGAATTTTTTAATTGTGAGTGGTTTATTTTTTTCAAGATCCACCTTCCTCGTTGCATGGAGTGTCTATAATGAAAAATTAATAATACATTTTTATAATATTTATTTATTCTAAAATATATTCTTCATATATGTATTGTATGCAGATGTTGTAATTAATATGAATAATTAACAATAAATTTCTTTCTTAGGGTTCAATTATCCTAAAAATTCATGAAATACTCAGCAGCCAAGGATCCATGAGGACATCTCAAATAGTTAAAAAAGGGTAGAAGGTTATGGTTATGGTCATGTTCACAGTCCCCCTCTATAAAACAAGAAAAATAAATAAACAAGCAGGAGCTCCTTTATTACTTATTTAATAATAATAAGGCCCAACCTTTTTTCTTTTTCTTTTTCTTTCTTGACAGATAGGGTAGATAATCTCTAAATCAGTACTTAGCTTGATAATATGCATCTTTTGGTTGCCTGGCCTCTAACTAGCCTAAGGAACACAGTACCTTGAGTTAGACATGTAAAAAAATAATTGATAATTGGTCAAGGCTAATGCTAGGGTGATATGTACCATCAAAAATAATTGGCCTGACTACAACCCTCTGCCAACCATTTGGCAGCTCATGTTTGCCTGCATGTGTGTATCCAATTCATGAACACAATAGGTTGGATTGCATAGGCAGAAAGCAGGTCATATTGGTGGATGTCAAATTCAAATTCACAAACCCAAAACTTAAGGAGTTCTGAGTAGCACAATGCAAATTGACTTCTCCAATGAATTTTGCACAAGGCATGTCATGGTCACCCTTCACTGATTAAAAAAAGTTGAAATTAGAAAGAATGCCCTTGGACATTACACCTTTATATAAGTTATCCATTGCATTAAGTTAGCTATTATTTCAAATTTAATAGCATATTTGGCAAATTAATTGAATTTTATTCAATTAAAGTCCCCTTGGAAAATTCTTTGTATCAAATCAACCTGGTGTGCCCCATGGCAACAGATGGCCTTGGTGATTTAAATGCCTATGACATGAGGTATTCAAAGATACCACTGTTTGGTAGGTGGCTCTCAATTAATTAATCTGTTTTGGTTGTGATAAAGTAATGTCATAACTTTGTCATCATACTAAAATTTTTCTGATGCATGTCACTCTGTATCATAATTAAGAATGATAAACAGTTCCATTATATTTAAATTCAATATTTTCTTTTGGAGAAAACCAATACCAATCATAGTGGATGTGGTTTCTTTTAAATTGATTAGTTTATACAATTTGTGCATGCATTAGTTGCACATGCCCTTCCCAGTTATTTTAAAATTCATTTCACTTCATAGTACATTTTTCCCATGTTAGCCATGACATGAAAGTGATAAACTTCAAACCTTTCAATGAGGGGGGGGGGGGGGGGGGGGGGAAGCTTAAACACCTTCATTTGCATCACACCAAAGAGATGCATGCCATCCTTGGAAATTACTTTCTAAATAATTTTGTTGTAGAATTACTTTATTTTGTTAAAGGAACTCTCTTTATCTCCATTTCTTTTTACAACATTAGAGAGAGGAATAGAGGGTAAGCATGTCAACAGATTTTTTCTAGTGTCAGAACTTGTGCCATTTTAAGTAGACCCAACTCTAATAATCCAATCTAAAACAATATGAAACAAGGCTTGGAGGTCAAGTATGTTGACATCTTAGCGAAAGGGACTAGAACAGTGCATACATGCTATCAAATGCTGGTAAGCACATGCAAATATCCGCACTACATTTGTAAAATTGCTTCTTTTTTTTTTTTTTTTTTTTTTTCTCATGAGATGCACTTCATTTTTTTGTCGCTCTCTAGTAAGGTTTTTTTTTTTTTTTTTTTTTAAAAAAAAGAGTGTTAATAGTATGCTTGCATCTCATATAAAAAGTGAATATATGTCAAAATTACATGCATCAATCTCACTCTAGTTTTCATTTCCATCATTTAAATCACAACGGTAAAAATATTTTAATCTTTCAATGGAAATGAAATGCAAGGCTACCCTAAAACTTTAATAGATAAAGCAAGGCAAGCATGATTCCAAATATCTAGTCATCTATAAATATTATCCATATAGAAAATTAATTTGGAAATCCCTTCAAAATTACTTTAGTTAGCCCTTTTTCATTTGAAATTACAACAATGAACATATTCGAATATTTCAATATAAACAAAAGCCCTGGCCACCTCCACCTGCTATAATGCATAAAGTAATGGATATATATTACCAAATGTTTGAGTATATGTAAACATTATGTGTTACCCTTTTTTTTTTTTTTTTACATTACAATAGTAAAATTATTCCAAACTTTCAATAGAAATAAAAGCCATGATCACCTTTATGGGTTGTAGTGCATATAACAAGACGTGTACATTGCCAAACATCCAATCACCTACGGACATCATCTCTTCTTAAAAAAATTGATGTTAAAATTACTTTTACTTCACAAGATACACTCCCTTTATTGTATTTCCATTTCCAAAAGTATGAGAGAGAGTGAGAGAGAGAGAGAGACCCAAATGAAGGCATATTTTCTATGAAAGGCATATGTATACTACAAGCATACGCACGATACATACTTTAATGCTAGTTATTTTAGGAAAGGTACCTGGTTGATTTGCATTTTAAATTACGATGTAACAAATTTAAACCCTTTCATGGAAAACAAAAAAAAACTCCAACTATTGTTAATGAGTTGTGATGCTCAAGCAAACATGCATGTTGCTAGATGTCCATGCTATTTTTAAGTACACATATGCTAAAGCCACTCCATTCCATGTGATGCACTCATCTTGTTTCTATATCTTGTTTCCACAAGAGATGAAAAGATCTATTGATGATGCTTTGCCAACGAAGTATCCATGCTTTATTTCAAAGAAATGCCTCACCGTAGTTTAATTGTTTTTTTTTATATATTTGAAGCTGCGGCATTTAAAAACATTTATATCATGGATAGAAATCAAAAAATCTAAATAACTACTATTGTAATGCATGCTAGTTACTAGGACGAAGCATGTTGCTAGATGTCGATTAAATTGGCACCTGCAATCTTGTTCTACCAAAAATTTATTGATCGAACAAGGTTCATCATGAATCACAAATATTTTATTAATTTGAACGGTGAAAAAAATGATTAAATACATTGAAATGCCTATGTTGGATTTTTTTTATATATATATTTCATGTATAGCAACAACATGCACCATGATGTATTTAATTTTTGAAAAAATTACAGAGATACTTCTTTAACTTTACCTCAATTTTACTTACATCCTTTTAATTTTAAAATATTTTAATTATATTTTTTTAATTAATAAAATGTATCGATATAATATTTATATCTATTTTTATTAACTAAATATTATTACATGATTCTGACATGATGTTCTAATTTTATGAAAAAAATAAAATTATTTTTGTTATTAGGGGAGTGCCATCCCTGGCCTCTGGTGAGTCGGGGCTATCAGTGAATACAGACCCATGGTCAGGCCATGCCTCCGGTACCTCCTTATGGTTCAATTTAATGCCCAAACCATATTTATTGAAGCTCCTCGATTTAGCGGCGGCGACGGTCTCTGTGTCTCCCACTTCTTCCTCCTCTACCTTTTTCTTTGTGGTATTTTTCTTCTCTGATGATGCCGTTAAGGTCTTAAATTTGGGAACGGTCTTTTGCATAGGAATCGTCGGAGACCTCCACTAGTCTGGTTTCTTTGGAACCGAAACCCAAGGCTGAGCTTGTCACGCTCCAAATCCAGCACCAAAATCGGCACGCGACCGGCCGCACAAACTCTAGGTTTTACTCTAGAGATCATGCAAGGCCTGGGTACACAAGAGTCACCTTAAAAAAAATCTCATTCATCACCAAGTCCGAATATCTGCACGACTCTATGAAAGATAAAAGTAGGGTTCTAAGCTCTACAGCCCAGTAAGGTTCCCTCACAATCACACCAGTATTAATATAAAAACTGAAAGCAACAAGATCATAATCATATAACGAAAAATGATAATTTTTTCGGTCACGCAACCAAAACCAATCACATATCAAGTATATCAAAACCTTTCATATCATTATAATTCATTTATATATTTTCATTAACTTTTCATCTTCTTTAGGGTTCTGGACTAGCCATTGTCATGCAACGCCCATGACTAGCAACCACACTATCAACCATGTATTCTAAGTCCATGGCCAGGCTAGCTCACGTACAAAGCCCGTGACTCTGGCTGTCCCATGTTTTAAACGCCCATGGCCGGCTATTCATTGTACGAAGCCCGTGGCTCCGATAACTTCAGATACATGGCTAGTCCAAACACCGTTATCACTTTAACCATCCACATCATCTTATCAAATCGTATCGCGATGTTAAACCTGAAATCTCAAATCTTTCGATGACCGGCATCACGGTCCAATCCATCAAAAATAATTTTTGTCCGATAAATACAATATCCAGAAATATAAAATAATAACAACCATAGTCATATTGTTCTTCATAAAAACTCAACTATACCATGCAACAATAAATCATGCATGTCAATGCTCATATACTCGGATCAAAATCATGTCTTGTAAAAATAATATATAGACTGGTGATCACGTCCAAAATACTTACCTTCAATCGCTAATCCCAGATATGCGATATCAATCTATACACGAAATTCATCCAAATCCTTCCTGCTCAAAAGATTGACTTCCTACAATAATAAATAAATAAATTTATTCAAACCAAATTCTAGTTTCACAAATTTTGAGAAAGAAGGTTTCCCCTAATTTTCTCTTTCCTCATCTTCTCTCTCCTTCCTCTTCTCTCTCATCTTTATCTCTCCTCTTTCTCTCTCTATCTCGAACTCCAGAATATTTCCAAAACTGATTACTATCCCATGCCATCATAGCATGACAGCCTTTCTCTTCTTTCACACCAAGATCCCTTTCTTCTCCCCTTCTCTCTCATCTCCTCTTTCTCTTTCTTCCTTCTTCTCTCCTCTTTTTCCTTCTCTTTCTCTCTCTTCTCCTCTCTTCTTGGCTCTTTGGCTCTCTACACTATTGGCTCTCGACGTCCCTGATTAAAAAAAGAGCAAAACCAATTCAAAACCACCTTAAATGTCACCTGAGAAGTCCAAAACCATCAAAATAGCTCCCCGGCCGTCTGATTTGTGATCTACGCCTCAAACCACATCTAAATCCGAATCCAAAAGTCTCAGATCAAGCCTAAATTCCCTCGGATCAATCTCAGTTGTTCAATCAGGTGATCGGACGGTCCAGATCACTCAGAAACCCCGTAGACCGTCGTGAGCTGCACGAAATGGGCTGAAAAATGCCTGGGAAACGCGTGGGAAACGTCCACACAATGGCCGGCTTGGGCTGGGCCGCACAACACGCGCCCGCCGCGTCGGGCCGGGCCACGCCTCACGCGCCTGCACACCCGTCCGCATCGCCCCCCCTCGCGCTCACACGTGTCGCCCATGCCACGCGCGCAACTTCGTCCGCCTCTCTCGCCCACGTGTCGTGCCCGCATCGTTTGCCGTGCCCGCGCGCTCCCTCCCGCCCGCTCTTGGGCTGCGCAGTGGGTCTAGGCTGGTCCATTCTGGTGGGCTAGCCAAGCCTTCAATCCCTTTTTTTTCTGGATGTTACATTCTCCTCCCATTAAAATAATTTCGTCTTCAAAATTAGCTTGATTGAGATCTAAATCAGTGCTCCCATCATAATACTTCTAAATTACTACACTTCCACTGCGCACTCTGATATAATTTACTAAACCATCTAGGTTCACTAATAAATTCTTTCAAAAATTTCTATCATGTCTTACTAATCATCATGTTAATTTCTTAATCTCTTATGTCACAATCTTAAACAATCATGACCTGAATTCAATATTACTCATATATATTTTAATCACTTATGCCACAGTCCCAAATCACCACAACCTAAGCTCTAACACTATTCTTGTCATATCCTAATAACCATCATGTCAATATTATTATCATCCACTTGTATCACCATTCCAAGTGATCATAAACCTAAGCTCTGATACCATTCTGTCACGTCCCGAATCCAGCACTAGAATCGACACGCGACCGGCCGCACAAACTCTAGGTTTTACCCTAGAGATCATGCAAGGCCTGGGTATACAAGTCACTTACCTCAAAAAAAATCTCATTCATCACCAAGCCCAAATATCTGCACGACTCTGTGAAAGATAAAAGTAGGGTTGTGAGCTCTACAGCCCAATAAGGTTCTCTCACAATCACACTGGTATTAATATAAAAACTGAAAGCAACAAGATCATAATCATATAACGAAAACGATAAATTTTTCGATCACGCAACCAAAACCAATCACATATCAAGTATATCAAAACCTTTCATATCATTATATTTCCTTTATATGTTTTCATTAACTTTTCCTCTTCTTTAGGATTCTGGACTAGCCATTGTCATGCGACGCCCATGACTGGCAACCACACTATCAATCATGTATTCTAAGCCCGTGGCCAGGCTAGCTCATGTACAAAGCCCGTGACTCTGGCTATCCCATGTTTTAAACACCCATAGCCCGCTATTCTTCATACGAAGTCCGTGGCTCCGATAACTTCAGATCCATGACTAATCCAAACACCGTTATCACTTTAACCATCCACATCATCTTATCAAATCGTATCACGATGTTAAACCTAAAATCTCAAATCTTTCGATGACCAGCATCATAGTCCAATCTATCAAAAATAATTTTTGTCTGATAAACATAATATCCAGAAATATAAAATAATAGCAACCATAGTCATATTGTTCTCATAAAAACTTAACTACACCATGCAACAATAAATAATGCATGCCAATGCTCATGTATTCGGATCAAAATCATGCCTTGTAAAATAATATATAGACTGGTGATCATGTCCAGAATCCTTACCTTCAATCGCTAATCCTAGATATGCGGTATCAATCTATACCCGAAATTCATCCAAATCCTTCATGCTCAAAAGATTGGTCTCTTACAATAATAAATAAATAAATTTATTCAAGCTAAATCCTAGTTTCATAAATTTTGAGAAACAAGGTTTTCCCTAATTTTCTCTTTCCTCATCTTCTCTCTCCTTCCTCTTCTCTCTCATATTTATCTCTCCTCTTTCTCTCTCTATCTCGAACTCCAAAATATCTCCAAAACTGATCACTATCCCATGCTATCATAGCATCCCATGCCATCATAGCATGACAGCCTTCCTCTTCTTTCAAACCAAAATCCCTTTCCTCTCTCCTTCTCTCTTCTCCTCTTTCTCTTTCTTCCTTCTTCTCTCCTCTTTTCCCTTCTCTTTCTCTCTCTTCTCCTCTTTTCTTGGCTCTCTAACTCTCTGCACTATTGACTCTCGACGTCCCTGATTAACAAGAGGAGCAAAACCAATTCAAAACCATCTTAAACGTCACCTAAAAAATCCAAAACCATCGAAATATCTCCCCGACTATCTGATTTATGATCTACGTCTCAAACCACGTCCAAATCCGAATCCGAAAATCTCAAATCAAGCCTAAATTTCCTCGAATCAATCTCAACCGTTCAATCAGGCGATCGGAAGGTCCAGATCGCTCAGAAATCTCGTGGACCATCGCGAGTCGCGCGAAACGAGCTAGGAAACGTCCAGGAAACGCGTGGAAAACATTCACACGACGGCCGACTCGGGCTGGGCCGCACCCGCGCGCTCGCGCACGTGGGCCTGGGCCGTGCAACGTGCGCCCGCCGCGTCGGGCCGGGCCATGCCTCGCGCGACTGCACACCCATCCGCATCGCCCCCCCCCCCCTCGCGCTCGCAAGCGTCGCCCGTGCTACACGCGCAACTCTGTCCGCGTCGCTCACCCGCACGCCACGCCTGCATCGTTTGCCATGCGCTCCCTCGCACCCGTTCCTGGGCCACACGCTAGGCCGTGCAGTGAAATTGGGATGGCCCATTCTAGTGGGCCCGACAGGCCTTCAATCTTTCTTTCTTTCTTTCTTTCTTTTTTTTTTTTTTTTTTTTTTTTTTTTTTTTTTTTTTTTTTTTTTTTTTTTTTTTTTTTTTTTTGGGATGTTACAGAGCTCGGACTTGCCACCCAAGTCAAAGACCATCAGGCTCCGAAGGTAGGGATCGATGAGGGAGTTGTAATTGCCACAGGCTTCCTTGTTTTTTTTTTTTTTTTTTTTTAGGAGCCAAGCGCCATGCATTAAGAATAGAGTACAGAAAGTAGTCTACAGTACAAAACCAGTGACCAATAACCGACCAAGAGAAAGTACATATTCATAAAAAATTCAAAAAACTGGTGTAGCTCCAAGTTCACTGCGGAGAGTTCCAACATTTTTTTTAATAAAAAAAATAAAGAGGGGATAAATCTTGATGTAGCTACGCAGGCTCCATCCCTTCGATGCAAGACCCTCAGATTCCAACATTTCTTTTTCAATAGAAGTAAAGCCTGCAGTCTTTTGAAAAGTTGAACCCACAAAATTATGCAACTAGATCTGGATAAGTTAAAGTTACAAGGAGCATCATCTATGATTCGAATGAGGAGCCACTCTGATTGCAAGACAACAATGCACCAGGTCTTGTTTAAAATTTCCAAACCATTATGACTTGCTAAAAAGAAATTCCTATTGCAATAAAAAGATGAAGCTCTTTCGTTAATATAAGTAGAAAATTTCTTTTGCATTTGCATAGGTGATTAGTACCATGAACAAGAACTGAAATACACAAACCCAGTTATGAGATGGTATCTACATAAGACCCAAAAAAACATTTTCACATAATACCATTGAAGCTCAGAACATTGAGACTATATAAATGAAGAGTTAAAAAGAATGCAGGCTTCCCTGTTATTGGTATTGGTGGTGGACTGGTGGTGGTGTTCATACTGAGCTTACCCACGATGCTATCGATTTCCTCTTCCCCATTGCTAAGCAACGAAGACATCGTTGCCTTGAAGAAGCTTCAGAATAGTGATGCAGAGTCTATGGGGCTTGATATCCTATAATTTGGATGGGGATGGGGATGGGATCGAGCCTGACAACAGATGCTCCTAAAACCTTAAACCCAGATGCAATGTTCTTACCTTGTTTATCAAAAACCTTTAGATGAAGAGATCGAATACATACGACCAAAGGAATCAAGAAATGGAAACCAAAATTGAACTTTGCCAAAATCCTAAACACCACCTCCCATAAAATATATATTTAAATCAGAAGTTGCTAGAACCCTAAACCCAGCACAAATTAAGTATAAAAAGAGTCAACAAATCGAAAACCTTCAAAATTTAGGTTTTATACGAAAAAAAAACTTTAGGGATGATTTCCAGAACATACAGAAAGAGAGAGATGGGGATTAGAAAAACCATGATCAGATCCCAGCACTTCTTCGTAAACAAGCTAGATTTCCAAAGAAAATAGCAAGGAACCAAGTAAAATCTCGCTCGGAAGCTCATAATCGAATTAAGAATTCCATGGGCAAAGAGCATGAACCCCTGCCAGAACTAAAATAGAAAAGATGGAAGTGGGGAGAGAGGGTCAGCAATCTTGAGATAGCGAGAGAGGGAGGGAGAAAGGGTCGGTTGGAAATGTATGAAAATCCCGCAAAGTGGAAGGGGGTTGAAGTACATCGAGGGATTGGCAAAGGTGAGGAGATAATTTGGAGAGAGAAAAGGGCAAGTGATAAGACTCGTTTTCAACTCCTCTCTTTCTCTCCCCCCTCTGTCGGAGAGATTACTATGTAGGTAGTATTTGATTGGTGAACGGGTATTCTTCAAAAATAAAAATAAATATTTTATAAATAAAAATAGATATTCTTCCTGAATAATTTATTTTTATTATTATTTTTTATTTATATTTGAATAAAAATCTGGTATTTCATCCTATTTCAATGTAATTAATACGGTATTATTCAAAATGGTGTTTGGATGAGATGGGAATAAGCATGTATTCTACTAAGAATAGGGAAGGAATTTTTTAAAATCCCAAAAATATCCCTACTCAAATATTAATATAAAATAAGTTATAAAATTCTTTTTTAATTTTATATTTAAGTAAATATATTATTATATTAATAATAATTTAATAATATGATATATTAAAAAGATGTTATACCAAATAATTTATTAGTACGGTTTATGTAAATATTAAATTAAAAATAAATTTATTAATATTAAATTTAAATTATGATGTAAATATTAAATTAAAAATAAATTTATTCAAAAGATAGAATTGCCCCTGGAATCCGAAAACAAGAATCGCATAATTCCATGGAAACCGTGGAATAAGAATTCTGGAATTATATGATTTGACCGGAATAAGATATAATCCTTATTCTTCCTCGAATCTGGAGCCGTTTAGGAGAATAAGAGGTTTATTCCTCTGATTCAACCCCATATTCCACAACCAAACAGGGCCGTAGGGTTTTACATTATATTCCTAATTTTTGGATTGACTTGAGAAAACATAATAGAGATTATGTCTGAAACTTGGGAATGTATCCCAAGTTATTTTTGAAGGTGTTACAGAAGATTTCTAGAGTTTTCTCCAGGAGCCCTTCTGAGTCATGTTGGGTCAAGGGATTTGATCCAGGATTGAGAGTTTTTCATTGAATAAAAGGGATGAGTTTTTTTTTGAAAGATTGTAACATAACCCAATTAGATTATGAGGTTGGATCCAAGTTTATTAAATTGGTTAGGAGGTTAGCTAGTTGGTTGGTTAGTTGGTTGGTTGTAACCAATTAGGAATTCCAACCATGTAAGGAGTCCTAATCAGTTTGTTATTAGCCCAAGACAAGTCCTAACCGTCCATGTGATTGAGTCCTAATAAGATTCAAGTAGTTACAGTCCAATAAGAAGTCCAAGATTGGACGCCCAATCCAAGAAAAAGTTCACCGCCCCATGTGCCTATAAGAAGTGGGGCGTGTGATGGGATAGACTAACTCCGGTTTGCATGAAGAAAGAAGGTCATGGGGGGAGCGCCCCCCTTTGGGGGGCGTCCATAGTTTGAGGCTTGTGATCGTGAGGCTTGGCTCACAGTCCAAGAGGGGCCGACCCTTTGAGGTCCAGTTCGGTATGGAGTCCGTGAGGACTTCTCACGGTCCTGGTCTTGAACCGTGAGGGGTTGAGAATGCCCCTTGGGGCGTGGACCGTGGAGATCTCCTGGGTTTCAAGGAGGCCACGGTGGAGGGCTGCAGAGAGGCGCATGTGAGGGAGATATCACGTGGAGGGCTTGTTCCATGATGGTGTTTCACGAGACTTTGGAGAAGGGATGCACGTTGAGGTATTGTCCGTGCATGGTGTACGTGGATTCTTAGGGCATGAGATCTACAAAAGAGAAGATGTGCGGGACGGCGAGAAGCTTTTGGGTTTTCAGAAAGGCTGTCGAGTATTGTCTTGTTTGTTGTAACAAGGTTTTTCTCCAAAGGAATAAAGCAATCTCTCTTTTTTTCCTACATCTCTTCTTCTTATCTATCTATGAATGTTGAATTCAAGAACAGGTTGTTGGGCTGTATCCTTCCACATTGCTTCCACGATCTTCCGCTGCGTATAGACGCTGGTCCGGATCTCCCAACAAGTGGGATCAGTGTCCTAGGAATTTCCCAACAACTGGTATCGGAGTGGGGTTCGAGCCTTGTTTGAGCGTTGGGAGAGGAGGATTCAAGAAAGAAGAGGTCTGACATTGGCGTTAGGTTTACTGATGCATTGGGAAGCACAGGTTGATGTTGCAGTCATGAGAACAGAGCAGGAAGACATCAGTTCGAGGTCAGGAGTATGGTGAAGCACAAGTCTTAGGAGCTGTGGAGCACGGGTTGATGTTCTAGCTGGGGAGGCGAGATGGCTTCGACGAGAAGATGTCAATTCTGGAGACAGCAGGATGGGTACAGACGGTCACACGGAGCTTGTCAAGAATGGAGAAAGGAAAAGCCTGGATTTTTCAAGTTCACCAGAGTACATCAGCAGAGACGATGCCAGGAGCAGCTCAAGGAGATATGAGACAGTCTTAAGGAGCACCGGGAGGTATCGGGCAATCTGGAGTGTCCCGGTATGGCGGCATTAGCTTAGGGACGGAGATTGGAGCTAATGGAGATGGCAGCTCATGGAGACCGAGGACAGGTCTCAGGGAGTGCCAGGGACATCATGCAGCCGGGAGATAGGCTGGGATACGATGCAGCAGCCAAGTGGAGATGGTTGCTGGGTTCAGTCACTGGGTTAGTAGAAGAGTTGGATGAGCTCTTAATTTTGGAGGAGCCTGCTGGGATGCAGTGTATCCAAAACAGTCTTGGAGGGGTCCATGTGATGCGGAGGGTCCGAGGAGACAACGATTGGGTACGAGGTTCAGGTGCATGCTCATCAAGGTAGTGTTGAGTAGCTGGCCTCGGGGTTTCTTTCTATGGCACCAGTGAGACTTCAGTCTTAGGTGGAGCACCGATGATAGGTGGCTTCATGAGTGGAGCAGGATTTGACATGAGTTCAAAGCGGGAGGTGCAAGGATACTGGCCAGGTCCTAGCACGAGCGCCAGGGATGTACTTAGCCAGGTGGAGCAAAGTGTGCAAAGATTGGCGTGGCTTTATGGAGATGGTGTTAAGTAGAGCTCCAATTACAGCGAGTGCCAGTTCAGGTTCACTGTGTTCTCTCCAGGAAAGTCCAAGGAAAAGTCTAACGCAGCTGCCAGGCAGAAGGAAAGTTACAATAGTGGTGCAAGGATACAAGCAAGGATCTTCAGCTATGGAGGTGATCATCTCAAAGGCCTCAAAGGGCACACAACAGCTGAAGGGTATTGGCAGAGGCAAGGAGGTTCGCATAAGAGGCTGTCAGAACATGCAGTTACAGCGGGGTTGTGCAAGAGGATATTGCCAGGTTTGCTAAGGCTTGGGGCACCAAGGTAGAGATTGTAGGGTTTTGCGTGGTGCTCTCAAGCCTTGGAGAGACATAAGAGACAATGACAGGGAAGTTGGAGGCGATCCCTGGAGCTTGGGAACATGTCCCAAGCTGTCCTAGAGGTGTTCTAAGAGATTTATGGGGTTTTTCCCAGGAGCCCTTTCGAGTCATGTTGGGTCAAGGGGTTTGATCCAGGATTGAGAGTTTTCCATTGAATAGAAGGAAAGAGTTTTTTTGAGAGATTGTAACATAACCCAATTAGGTTATAGGGTTGGGTCCAAGTTTGTTAAATTGGTTAGGAGGTTAGCCAATTGGTTGGTTAGTTAGTTGGTTGTAACCAATTAGGAATTCTAACCATGTGAGGAGTCCTAATCAGTTTATTATTGGCCCAAGACAAGTTCTAACCGCTTATGTGATTGAGTCCTAATAAAATTCAAGAAATAGTTACAATCCAACAAGAAGTTCAAGATCGGACGCCTAATCCAAGAAGAAGTTCACCGCCCCATGTGCCTATAAGAGGGATAGACTAACTCCGGTTTGCATGAAGAAAGAAGGCCGTGGGGGGAGCGCCTCCATTTTGGGGGGCGTCGACGGTTTGAGGCTTATGATCGTGAGGCTTGGCTCATAGTCCAAGAGGGGCCGACCCTTTGGGGTCCGGTCCGGTGTGGAGTCTGTGAGGACTTCTCACGGTCCTGGTCTTGGACCGTGAGGGCTTGAGAATGCCCCTTGGGGCGTGGACTGTGGAGATCTCCTGGGTTTCAAGGAGGCCACGATGGAGGGCTGCAAAGAGGCGCACGTGAGGGAGATATCACATGGAGGGCTTGTGCCATGATGGTGTTTCACGGAGCTTTAAAGAAGGGACGCACGTTGAGGTATTGTTCGTGTGTGGCGTATGTGGATTCTTGGGACGTGAGGCCTGCAAGAGAGAAGACGTGTGGGACGGCAAGAAGCTTCTGGGTTTTCAAAAGGGCTGTCGGGTATATTGTTTTGTTTATTGTAACAAGGTTCTTCTCCAAAGGAATAAGCAATATCTCCTTTTCTCCTACATCTCTTCTTCTTATCTGTCTGTAAATGTTGAATCCAAGAAGAGGTTATTGAGCTGTATCCTTCCACATTGTTTCCACGATCTTCCGCTGCGTATAGGCGCTGGTCCGAATCTCCTAACAAGTGGGATTAGTGCCCTAGGAATTTCCCAACATGCTCGACCCAGGTAGAGAGTGGGGTGCAGGTCATCATCAAAATTTTATTTTTTTAAAAAAAGTGCAAGGGATATTACTCCAACAATCCTTAAAATTTGAAGAATTATTGTCAAAATATATTTTAAAATAAAAATAAATATTTGTTGGCCTGGTGCCAGCTCACGCCTCATAGAGGTCTGGGACCATGTAACGTGGCCGCCAGCTAGGTAGGTCTAGTCCAGTCAGCTCCTCTTAACGGGTACCCTATGTGCTAGCTTCAACGAGCCGGCTCGTGGTCCAGTACCCTGGGTTTGGTGCTCCGGTGCTCGTGCGGGGAGTCGACCCGGGTGCCCATGGTTGCTGCACCAGTTTAAGAGAAATTAACCTGCCTCTTATAATAGGGACGTTCATTTTGTAAGAATGGTTAGGGGCGTCGATCCGATAATTGGTATCAGAGCCTTGGTCTCGGGTTCGAGTCTTCACAAGGGGAAAAACACGATCGTTTCGCTGGGGGGGGATTGTTGGCCTGGTGCCAGCTCACGCCTCGTAGAGTCTGGGACCATGTAACGTGGCCTCCAACTAGGTGGGTCTGGTCCAGTCAGCTCCTCTTGACAGGTACCCTGTGTGCTAGCTTCAGCGAGCCGGCTCGTGGTCCAGTACCCTGGGTTTGGTGCTGTGGTGCTTGTGCGGGGAGCCAACCCGGGCGCCCATGGTTGCTGCGCCTGTTTAAGAGAGATTAACCTGCCTCTTATAATAGGGACGTTCCTTTTATAAGAATAGTTAGGGGCGTCGATCCTACAACTGAGTTTGACCTATTTTGATTTTTAGAATAGAATTTTGCTCGAGCCAACTCGAGTTTTAAGAGCTCTGGGCGAGCCAACTCGCAGGTCGGGCCGAAGCTTTTTAAGTAGGGTTTTCACTTTCCCTATTCATTGTATTTTTTGGATTTTAACCTTTTTATCTTGCCGAGTCCTCACTCCACACTAGAAAACTCTCCAAAAACCCTCTCTAACCTTCTTAAACCTTTAATCTTTGGAGAATGGCGCCTCGCAAGGCGGTGGTAGAGAAAGCAACAAGGGTTGTTCGGACTGTGGCTGAGGAAAGGAGGAGCAAGAGGCAAATGGATACTTCAATTCCGCAAGAAGAACAGCAGATTGAGCTAGAGGAAGTTGTTCCAGCACCCCGGCAAGTCATTCCAATGGGAAATCGACAAGTGACGCCTGGTAGGTGCATTGATTTCAATTTTCTAGAACAAGAACTGTTGAATATTGGTATATGGCTTGAAAGACAGGGTTGGAAGGATTTTTGTCAATTAAATGTTCCAACTTATCCAAATCTGGTTCGACAATTCTTTGAGAACATGTCACTGGGAGTTTTCATATTAAAGGAACAGTAAAAGATAAATTAATAGAGGTGAATGAGCAGAAACTTTCAAATTTGTTGAATATACCTAAAGAAAAAGATTGCTATTTGGTTATAAAGGAAAAAGTGAAGACTCTCAGACTCATCTTGGGAAGATCTAATGTTAAAGGAATTATTCATGTGAGTGCAAACCAGCGCTCATTGGAAATGAGGCTGTTGTACAACATCATTAGCCGGATTTTCCTATCCAGGACAGGCAGATTTGACTGGGTTAGCGAGAGAGATCTTACATTCATGAGGCACCTAATTGAGGGGGAGCCCCTCAACCTTCCATTTATTATGATTTCTCAGATGAGAGAGGCTGTACGTAGGGCATGAGCCTGTTTGCCCTACGGGATGGTGTTTACTTTATTGTTCCAAGATGCTGATATTGATCTCACTGGAGAGGACTGTCGTTTGTTGTTGCACACCGACAGGTATACTGTGAAATCCTTGACCAGAATGGGATTTATTAAGATTGATGGAAATTGGATCAGAAAGACTTCAGGAGTTCTTATAGCACATTCAGAGGACTCATATGATGATGTACAAGCTGCACAGGGACATGGTGAGCAGACTAAGGGACAGACTGATGAGGCTGGACCATCCGAGCCAGCTCCTGCTTCACCACATTCACCAGTTAGGACTCCTACTGCTGCCAGACATGATACTGATGATAGACTTCACAAAGTTTTAGAGGAGATTTCTTGTCTCAGGACTGACACTGACAAGAGGATTAGTTCTCTACAGTCCGAGATGCAGCAGGGCTTTCATGACATTATGGATATATTGAGACAGCTATCTATGGCCAGCCAGCATGCACCTTCTACTGGCACAGCGACTGGCACGGGCACACATGCTGAGTAGGAACATGAGACACATTATACTGATGCACCGTATCGAGCCACACCTGCTGTTGGTGAGCCTCAAGATAGTATGGAGGCTGCTGGATCTGCTAATGTTGGAGTGACTCCTGCTACTCAGATGCTTTCATCCACCAGCACTTTGGCCCTATCTCTTGATCCACCTTCTGCCAGACCTACACCTATTTTTATTTCATCAGAATCAAAGACTAAACCTAAACCTAAATCTAGAGTAACTAGGACTTCTACACCTACTAGGACTAGGATTAGGGATCTCCGCCCTAGGTTCCCCAAATTCAAACCTAGTCCAAGTATTCTAGAGGTTGGTTCCTCCTTTGATGAGGAAGAACCTGATAGTAATCCTAGCACCTCATTCTGATGTTTAGGTTTTATCTTTTTAAGACTTGATGTTGTTGTATTTTGGTTATGTGATACTATTTTGTTATGCCGTGGCACATTTGTAAAGTATCACATATGTTATGTATTGGCTTATTTCTCACATATATATATATACTTCACTTGTTATGAATTAGTGTTATGAATGCATTAATGTTATGATTGAATCAATATTTCTCATATGTTATGAATATATGTTATGAATGAATGTCCATTTCTCATACACCTTTTGTTGATGACAAAAAGGGGGAGCATGGAGACTGTGGTTGGCATGAAAAAGAAAAAGCTATATTAATAAATCCATGTTAATTCATGAAAATTGCAAGTTATGTTGATTCATGAAAATTTCTTGGAAATCTATGTTGATTCATGAAAATTGCTCAAAATTGTTTACAAATGCTATATGGATAATTGAATGTTATGAAACTTTGATGAAATGAATGTTTGATTCATGAAAATTTGATGAAACTTAAGTTTACTTCAAAAGTTTGAAAAATTTCAGAAGTTTCGATACACATTGTATAGTTAATATCCTTGATATATCATGTATCGATATATCATGTTATGATACATATGATACATCATGTTTCGATACACTTGATACACATGTTATGAAGTATTCAATACCATACATTTGATATATTTTGGCACATTGCATTGATACACTGATACCTAATCTATATGATGTGCATAGACTTGAAATTACTGCAATTGTAAAGTGCTTTCAATTTGTTTAATCATGCCCAATGTTTTGTCATCATCAAAAAGGGAGAGATTGTTGACCCCTGGAATGATTTTGATGATCACAAAACATTGGAGCATGTATTTGATACTAACTATTCTCAAATGTTTAAGAAGTTTTGCAGGAATTGGTTACCTTTGTTTAAAATGGTTTTCAAATTTACTTATGGGTAATTCAATTGAGTTTGTAAAGGCCCTAACTTATGAATGCTGTAATCATGAAAAATGGGCTTAAAATTATAAGTATTTTGATAAAGTATGTAGATTAGCTTCTAATTGATTCAATGTTGAAATTTTTGGGAAGCTTGAAGCATATTCTTAAAAGATTTGTAAGAGCCGACTCAAAATGGCATGGCATGGAGGAAGATTCAAAGTTTCAGAACCAAGAGCCGACTCCCAGTTCAAGAGCCGACTCTTCCAGAAATATAGTTTTTGAAGTTCTGAGAACTAGAGCCGATTCCCAGATCAAGAAAAGACTCTAGGTATGTATGTTTATCATGACTGAAAGCTTGAAGGCAAGAGTCGCTCCTAGTTCAAGAGCCAGCTCTCATAGAAGTTTGTTTTTGGCCTGTCTGAGATTTCGAGCCGACTCCTGGAGCTCGAGCCGGCTCGTGGAGCCGTTGTCTGCACTTCAACGACTAGTTGCTGAAATTAAAATTTGAATTCCAATTCATCTCCAACGGCCATTTCACGAATCCCAAAACCCTACAACGGTCATATCTCATGGAAAACTATAAATGAGATTATTTTTGAAGGATTAAACAATTAATTGAGATTTATTGCTGAATTTTCTTGAGAAAACAAAGAGCTTTCAAGTTATTCCTCTACCTACCTCAAAGAGCATTCAAGTTGGATTCAAAGCTTCACCAACTCTACTCTATCATTGAATCCACTCATTGAAGAAGGGAAGAAGCTATATCGAAGAGCATTGAAGAGCACTCAAGGCTTGACTTCATCTTGATCTATATCGGCAACATCAAAATAAACTTGGTTTGTTGTAGTTGCTTGTTATTCATTCTTTATCCTTGTTTATTCTCTAAGAACAGCAAGGGGCTGTATCTTAAGAGAGAGTTAAAGGTTTTTAGGTGAACTTTATAAAACCTAAGTTTGGGTTCTTGGTTTTTCCGGTTTAAAACCAAGTGTTTGGGTTTTCTTTGATGATCCCGTATAAAACTAAAAGGAGTTAGGGTTTCTTTGATGATCCCGGTAAAACCAAAGTGTATAGGTTTGGATTGTAAGCCTAGTAAAATAATCCGACTGTATTCCGGTTGGGGGATATAGTGGAAATCCTAAGTGATCCTTAGATAGTAGATATAGGAGCCGGTTGCTCCGAACCACTCTATTTCTTGGTGTTTGTGATTGTGCTTTCATTGCTTGATTGCTTTAATTTATTTACTTCCGCTTTGCACACATCACTTCTACACTAAAAGAATTTCAAAGTGCACATACTTACAAAACATTTTTTAATCCAATTCACCCATTTCTTGGAAAGCCACCTGGGCAACAATATTTCTATTTTTTGAAAGATAATATGAAGAATCAATGATTAAATAGATGGAAGGAACATATTAATATATTTTATTGATTTTAAAAAATTATTTGAAATATTTTTAAATTAAAATAATTTGATCGTTTCGAAAATAAATTAATCGGCAGGATGGAAATTGCGAAGTTCGCTTCATCAAAATTTATTCTTCCTATCTTTTTGTTAATAAAAAAATTTAAAAAATATAAATTAAATTAAATTAAAGTTATGAAGGTAATTTTTTTATTTTAACTAATAATTTTTCCCTCCGAAGAATGCAGGTTAATGATAAAAATGCCATTGTTTCAGAAATGCACTCTCTTCGTTCCTATTTTCTCTCCCTACATTGAAATAATGTACAAAATTCTAAGAAAACGAAGGCGTGCAAGCACGAACCCGAGTATAATCACATGAAGTGCACGTGACCGAAGTTAGTGTTTATAAGAGAGGCCTCTCCCTTCCACCCCTCCTCTCCGCTTCTTCCCTCATTTGCCCTCTCTCTCTCCGCCATGGATTCCAAGAGAAGTCCCCAAAACTAACCCACTCCTCTCTCTTTATCTCTATCTTTCTCTATCGCTCGGATCCCTTCTCGCCCGGGCGCTCGCCAATCGCCTGCTGTACGGCCCGATAGCGTCCCTTCCGGCCCTTTCTTACCTTCTCATCCCCTCCCTCTTCCCAAAGGTCTATTTTTTCGCCTCATTCGGGCCGGCGGCCAGGCTAGAAACCCTAATTTCATCGCCCGCGGTTCCCGGGAATCCCATAGGAGGGTCATCCGATCGGAGCCGATCCCGGCCCGGGGCGGAGGATGAGGAATCGCCGCAAACGGGCCCTGAAGGAGCTGTATGATGCCACAAGGAAGATCTCGGAATCGGAGGCATGTAGCGTTTCCCCCTTTTGTCCTTCTGGTTAGGTTTCTTATTCGTCGTCGACCAATCGATTCTTTCGAGGTCATTTCAGGTCATCGTGAACCAAATTATTGGATTGTTTGTTGTTAGGATTTGGTTGTTTGCTCATGTCATGTCATTATCGTTGGACATGATACATGAAAGTGGGAAATTAGTTTTTTTTTCTGTGGCTTTTGTGAGAGAATTTTTTTTTCCTGTTTTTTATTTGACAATAAATCACTCTAGTTTGTGGTTTTATAGGGTTTCTGAGTTGGAAGCATGGTTGCATTGCATCGTTGTTTATGCGGTTGATTCCATTGTGCATCTGTTTGGGTAGGCAGTGAGAAATCGTTATTGTTGGTATGTGAATACATCTTGAAGTACATCTGATTTGGTGTTCTTTGTGTAGTGTGTTCGTAGTGATAGTTTGTTGCTTTTTTGATTGCTGGATTTAGTGGTTATATGATGATAATTGTGATTGATATGTCTGTTTCTAATCTGCTTTCTAGGTCACTCCAGTATTGCAAGGGACTTGTCTGATCCAAGGACGTATTGGTGAGGCTGACTATGATCTACGGTGGACAAATTTGGTAGGAGGCATTTTTGACATATTTAAACATGGTTCCTTTTCTTCTAAATATAGCAACTTTATTTGTCATTTTCCTTACCAATGTTATTTTGTGAAGGTTAGTATGAGCGATCTTTGCACAACATTCAATAAGTTGCTTCTTAGATTATTCATAGTAAGGTTACATGACCCTTATTCATGTTACTTCTTAAGATCATTCATTAGTAAGCTTACTAACATGCATGAGCCCAATGGTTACAAGTCATGTTAAACAATGTGGTATAAAGGTGGGCAAGGGACCACATAGCATGTATGTATTATGTGGGCTGCATTTGTGGGTACATATGCAGTTAGTATTTTAAATATTTAAAATAAATACATTATATAGCTTTCTTGAAACCTACATACAACACAACTATTAGCTTGAACCTGTCTTCTTTGCGTTGCCCTGCATTTGAGTGGCCATATGTTTGATTGCATAGTGCTAAGGTCCTGTTTAGCGAAGTAGTAGAGCTATTGTCTATAGAGGTTTGGGCAGTAGAGATTTTACTAGTGGTGCTTATAATAAAAAGCTTCTTGCTATTTGGTAACTACCTTTTCAACATGTCATGGGATTTTAACATTTGTTTGATAACCAAACTAAAATAGTGTTTTTAGTATCTAGAAATGCTAATAAAGGATATTATATATAGTATGTTCAATTGTGCAACTACTTGTATTATCAAAATAGTTATTATAAAGTATTTTTAATTGATTAATTATTTATTTGATATAAATAATAAATGTTTAAATTTATTATAAAAATACAATAATATAATATAATATTGTGATATAATATGATATTGTTATTTAAGTATATCATAAAAATACTATATTATAACAATTTTATAATATAGTAAAATTATATTATTATAATATGAATTTTATATTATAATAATAGTGATCATGATAATATAATATTATTATAGTGTCATAATATATTATTATAACTTTAGAATATTATTATGATTTAAAATTGTTATTATAAAGTATTATTAACTTATAAATTATTTTTAAATCATTTTTTAAAAAAAATCATTGCAAGGACTCGAACTTGTTGCTACAAAATAGCTTCCCAATATATCTCAAGTAGAGCTTTTGCCAAAAGCTCCAAAATTGGAGCTTTTTCTTATAAAACCTTTTTCGACTCTTGGAAGAGCCATAAAGCTTTTTCAAAATTTATACCAAACATCTCAAAATCATTCAAAAGAGCTTTGACTCTCCAAGAAGTGCTTTTTAGCCCTTCAAAGGCAATGCCAAATAGGGCCTGAAAGGGTTAGGTGGTTGCACAATGATAAGTAGGCTGCATATGTAATCACACAATGCAAATCGTACTATGTGTATCTGCAAAGTGCTAGGCAAACTGTTATTTGAGCCTATATTCAGCCAAACTGCATATATTAGCTGCATGCAAGGTATGCGGTGCACTGGTGCAGTTAGGGGACCACATATGCATATGCAATCACATATGCAGTCTTATGTACTGCATTTTGAAACTGGGATATTGAAAATCAAAATGGTACCTCGTACATAAGCTACATGTTCCATGACAGAAATTAAGAGCATATGTGCAACAATAGTCAATGCTTCTTCATTTTTGAATGGTTTTAATTAAGGCATTATCATCTGTTTCAATTCTTACCATATTGCCAAATTGATTGGAAAGTTTTAAAAACATTATGTTTAGTGCTCTTCTAAATATTGTTTGTTATATGCATGAATCGGTATGTTCCTGTAAATGCATGTTTAGTCTATGTATGGATTGCATATATAGATTATTAGACATTCAGTCATACTGGAGTTTGATAATCCCTTGCTTGTTAACTTATTAATTATATATGGGTCTATGTTGTAAAGGGAACTGCATCAATTCTATTACTTGCTCCTCAAGTTAAATGGTATTAGAAACTAAAATTGTTGAATGAAGATTATGAAAAATGCTTCAAGGTTCTTTTATGATTTACCTGTATAATGCATCTTTTTGAAAACTAAAAAAAGGTATATATTCTAGATTTTTTTCTTTAAATTCAACACTTTGTTGTCATGCTGGATCCTAACACATATCTCCTCCTGCGAGATATAATTAAGGTTCTTTTATTTGCACTAGAAAGGAATTAGACTTAGGTCAAGCCACCTAGCCTATGTCTGGGTTGAATGATTTTGAGCTTACCATCAAGTCTAAGTCCAAAAATTCTCTTGAAGCCAAGCCCTAGCTCAAAATTTAGCCTAGAATGAGGACTTAATAAGCCTGACTACACTAGGCATGCATGTCGTCCCAAACCTACGCTTGATTTGGAGAAGAGGGCACCATGGAGAGAAGCAGGCAAAGTTCGCCAAGGTAATCGAAGTTCTAAAGTGAGGTGGTTCGGGCTATGGGGACAGATGGGAGGGACAAGGTTGATGTTGCCATAGCAGATTGATGGAAAGAAAGGTCTGACATTGTGGATTAGTGGAGGGAAGGAGGCTGAGATCATTATAGTGGATCGATGGAGGGAAGGAGGTTGATGCTATCATGATTGGCAGAGGGTAGAGGCCATGGTTTTTGTAAATCATTGCATGGAAGGAGACTGAGGTAGAGATCGGTTTCAGGGAGGAGACTTTGAGGCCATGGATCAACAAAAGTGAGGGGAGAAAGTGAGAAACTTACAAGTGGCAAGAGATGAGAGAAGGGGAGAAATTCATCGATGTTGAGAGAGGATAATAGATGAAGGAGAGAAGAGGGGAGGAAGTCTCTAGAACTAGATAGGAATGGCAACGTCGGGTTTAGTCATTGAATTTTTGGGGAAAAAATGATCCTGACCTTATATCAATTTTCTAACTGGTGACCAAGATATCTTATATAGATATAACATGATGTATAAATATATATTAAAAAAATAGATACATATAATATTAATTGTTTCATAGTTTTAGGATCCAAGTCAGGCTTGAGTAGCGCCAATGCTTGAGTCAGTTCTAATTTATTCTGGCCTTAACTTTCAGGCTTGGCCCAATCATAAAGTTTAAGATTATTGGTTCAACTGCTCATTTCCAGCCCTGCCAGTTATACTCTTTGAACATCAGAAAGTTGCACATTCATGGACCAGATGATTTTTTTTCAGGCAAAACATGGTCCCCGCAAGATTCATTAAGATGAAAAAATTGCTTTTGCATGAAGGACTATGATTATTTGCACCACTTGATGCATAGGTGAGGGGTCTTCAATACATGGTTTTTTTGGTTTATAAGTACTTTAGACCTTGTCGGTCTCATCTGTTGATTTAGATTTTCATTTCACAACCGCCATCCTTGAATCTAGTTATACATGAATCTTTAGATTCTACATGTGCATTTTTGGCACAACTTCATACCTAGGTAAGGGGTTTTCAATGCATGATTTTTTTGTTTATGAGCACTTTGGACCTTGTAGGTCATATCTAATGATTTTGATTTTCATTTCACATCCTCCTATCCTTGAATCTTGTAGTTGAGTTTGACATCCTTGCTTTCCACGTTGTGTTATTATTACTCTACCTAATACATGGATGTACGTAAATAAATGTACATAGATACTTACATACAAACAGGCATGCACATTTTTAGCTTGTAAATGTGCAGATGCAAATGCTCTGAATCAATCTAAATTGTATTTATATAACAAAAATAAAATTAGCAATGATTTGAATCAAGGATATTGCATAGTGATAAGTCTCTCATAGCACAATCTAGACAGATATGGTGACAATTTGGAAAATTGATTCTGCAACAATCAGTTAGAATTGTTTTATGGAGTTGTAGAAGCTTTATGAAGAGCTACTTCAAAATTTAAGACTTGGGAGCAGGGGAGCATGCTAAAAGGTGGGTGGAGTTCACACATGTAATTGAGGGCAAGATTTGAAGGCTAGTTTACTATAGTTAGACTTTTTTCAAATTCTTGGTTTTCATTCTATGTAAGTGTTGGTTAAGCTTTTTTACAAATTAGATGTTTGGAAAAGTGAAACAACAGAAATAAAGAAGTGGTTGGAATCAGCTTCAGACTCTAAAGATCAAGTTTATTTCCTTCAATTTTTGGTAACGGTTACAAAAAGCGAAAAACCAATATTTTAAGATCAGTCCTGACTAGCTGGTTGAACAGGTTGAATTGCTAACTAGCTAGATTTGTGGTTTGGATAAATCAAAATTCAGGAAAACCTTTGTATTTTATAAGAACTGCTTGGACTGGTCATCCAATTGGCAACCTGTTCGATGGTTTTGGTTTTAGATCAACAGTTAGTTTGTAACTAATTATAAAAAGAATATTTCTTTGTCGAATTAGAGGTAGGGCATGTTCACCTATGGCAATATGGACAAGAAAGCAGCTGCAGCTTCCTCTCTTTTTAGCTTTCAACCTTGCAGAAATCCTTAAACTTAACCTGTAGTATTGGAACTTCTCCACTGGGTAAAGCTGGTTGGGAGGATTGGCACTGAATCCCTCCCTCTTCAGTTTTTACTCTCAACCCTGAAGCCCTATACCTTGGCTTTTGCCCAAGCCATCTCAAGCTTCTTCTAGGCATGGACGTTGGCTAAGGCTTCCCATCTCCTCTTAACCCACAAGTTCCATCACTTAAGGCCTTAAAACTTAAACCCTTAAGGGTCAAACTTAAGACTTATGGTTTCTTCATTGAAGGTGACTTAGGTGAGGAAAGTGGCCACCACTTCTTCCCTCTCAAGCATCTAATCGCTTTGGACCTCAACCTCAAGCTTTCAATGCTCAACTGCTTTTATATATGTTAATTGGTACATTGAAACTCCTCTAACTTGATGATGATGTGACACCTTTTTTTTTTGAGAATTTTGATTACTTATATCTTGGTAAGATAGAATGTTACTTGATGAAGAAATAATATGGAAAGATATCATGATAGTATGCATCATTCTGATGTTATATTATTGTACGGAGTGCTAAAAATTGTTAGACAAGTGCTTAAAAGAATAAAAAGTTTTAGAGGTTTCTCTCTTTGATAGAATGTTGCTCAGAATTATTTATTTTTTATCATAATGTATGTTGAACATTTTTCTCTTTCTGTTCTACCTGCCAATTTTGTCTCATTGATGATGTTTGTCTGCATATTAATAAGATGCCAGATATTTCAGTGTGTTTATTTCATACTTTTATTGTTTTGTGAATGATGTCATGCATTTATTGTTAAACACCAGGAATGGAGATTATCTGCGTCAGACATGGTTGAGTACATAAACACATATATGTGCTTTCATGTTCCTATAAACCTTCAGTGCGGTCTGTCTGTATCAGTTGTGAAGCTCTAAGGTCATAATATTTGATATATGATGTTTTAACAATTTGCATATTAACTTTTTCATTCACTTATCTTAAATAGGGCTATTTTCCTGTTGAAGAAAGGAGTTACTTGTGAATGAAAAAATTCACACCAGAGCAGAAGCTGGTACGTGCATCGTGTGTTCTGCTCCTTGCACATCTTGTTTGCACTTGAAGCGAACCATGCCACCCATGGAATCAAAAATCAAAGATGGGCTTTCACATAACACCTCTGGGAGAAAAGAAGATGATAGTTGTTCTTTTATTGGTGACAAAGGTCCTAATTATAAGGGCAGAGAACATGATGACCAGCAGCATGCATCTAGTAGTAGTTTACTAAGCTCTACTTCAAGTTATGATTCATGTTTTCACAATTCTGAAAGTAAAGTACGATTACGAGTCTCGGTTGCAGATGGTGCTCCAGAAGATGTTAAAAGACCCCCCAATGAGTCTTCAGATGAAGCAGTTAATCTTCTCTTGGAGCAAACCATTGTTGCTGCTCGTAATCCATTTCCCTCTAACAGCCAGACAATATCTGATCTGCGCCATCAAACACTCTCGGGTCTAGTTGGTGAGCATCATGTATCAGAATACCATAGGGATAGCATTTCATTTATTTCTGTGGTTAAGGATATTGATACTGCAGTCCATGCTCCTTGTATGGACTTGGACAATACAAATGCAACATCCAGTATTCCATCAACTGGTAATTTGCTTGCCAGAAAGGATGAAAAGCTAGTTCAGACTGAAGCTCTCCTTGATTATCATATTGATGAAATAAAAGAGACTCAGAATGTCTTAAAAAGGCCTGGCACATACCTTGAAGAATCTTTACCAAAGAATTGTGGTTCTAGTCCTGCAAATGCTGGCTCTTACCCCAAATCTAAACATTCTGAGTTGCATCCATCAAAAAGTGATAATTCTTCCCATCATGATTCTTTTTTCAAGGAAAGAAATGCATGTTCGCAACTTCCAGCAGAAATTTTGAAATGCTGTGTAACCAACAAGGAATCTTCACTTGGAGGAGAATTGGCTGCTGGCCATGTTGATGGGCCAGAAAACACTGCACTTGCAAACAGTGATATTAAGAACGCAAGAAGCATAGCAAGTGAACCTACTCCAGTTTCATTGAAGGATACTGATGATGCTAGGAACTGCGGCTTCATGAAAGAGCCATCTCCAAAGTCGAGTTCATTGTTAGAGACAGCTAATATGCAGGTTTCCAAGAATCAACCTCAAACTACCTCTGACAGTGAAAATTCTGCAGAAATTGAGGATGATGTAAGTGCATTTCCTAGCTTCAGTCTCTTATAGAATATCTTGTTTAATGCACTCAGAGTCTTTACTTTCTTCAATGATTTTAATGTATCAATGAGGTTGCTTTTGAACCATAAAAGCAAGATTTGCTATACCAGTCAATACCGTACCATTCCAGTATGCAGTCTTGTACCATACCAATATTTGGTATGTCTACCATACCAGGTGTTTTGTTGGGGCTATGCTAGCATAAATCCTAGATACCATGCATCTTTACTATCCATTCATGCTTATCCTAATTTGAGTTTCTCTCTCAAATACATATCAGAACAACGTATGTGTAGGACAGCTGCTTAGGCCAGCACCGACATTTTATAGGCATCACAAGCTCAGGTCCACCAGTACAACCATGTCTGGATTTTACCTATGTCACTATGTTATATTATAACTACATTTTTTACTCATTTGAAAACATAAACAGTGAATCCTATCCCAGCCATCTAGGATAATTCTCTGTATACTTTTGATTTTAGTGTTAATATTAATGGAGTGAAGAAGGGGGAAGAAAAAACATAATCAATTGGCTATAAGCTCAAAGCCAAAGAATTGATGCTAACAGATGAATTCTCCTTGCATTGTTTGGTTGAAATTTGTTTCTTTATCATTCTAGCCAACCGTCCCATCTGCCTGTCATAGGATTGCTTGTTATGGCTTCATTATCAAGTGAGATTCAGAAGTTTATGCCAGATTTTAGGTAAAATGTGTATGTTTCTAACTGTTGCTTGTCAACTTCTTGATGTATAATTTCTTGATTATTTTGGGGGTACTTTTTGGCGAATGTCTTGAGCTTTCTTGCCGATCAAAGAGGACACATATAGTCTTTTCTATGGAATCAACTCAAAGGGTCTCCAACAAGGCACATTATTTAGATCAAATCGTATCTGCATCCAAGGTGTTCTGATATGAATAGTTCCTAATAATCTTTTGGGTTTAAATCAGATTCACTTTTCTGAGATTTCTACCAAAATTCCAGTTTTAGCTTCTCCTTTCAAGCATATAAATCAAAAATCTTTTAAACTAATGAAAATCTTTTCTTTGAAGTTCTAATATTATGTTGAAGCAATTGAGATTTTGTCCTTAGGCCTGCAAAGTAGTTTTGCAACATATATTTTGTCAAAGTTCAGGGTTTTATGTTATTTGTCTGATATTTCATCTGCTTTTTGATTTAGGTAAAAGTCTGTGATATCTGTGGAGATGCAGGTCAGGAAGAGTTGCTTGCTATTTGCAGTAGATGTAGCGATGGTGCCGAGCACACGTAGGCCCTTTTTTATTCTGATGCATGCTGCATTCTTAATAATGTACCAGATAACATTCTTTGTATTGGGGATAAACACATTAACGGTCCTTTGCTTTTAACCAGTTACTGTATGCGAGTAATGTTGGATAAACTTCCTGAAGGTGATTGGTTATGTGAAGAATGCCAGCTCAAGGAGGTAGCTGAAAATCAGAAAGTGGGTAAATCTGAAGATGCAAGGGAAATGTTAGAAATTCCTTGTTTGAATGAGAAAGATCAGAGTTCTGGAAACACATTTAACCCTGAAGTTTTGCCTAATTTGGAGACCAAGGAAATCAATTCAGATGCTAAAGGGGCAAAAGGACTTCAAAGTGCTCAAGACTCAACTAAGAAGCACCGTAAGAATGTAGAGGTAACTTCAGTTACTAGCAACAAGGTTTCTGAGACAAGTGGTGGGTCAACAGGGATAACAAGTCCTAGGAAAACTACTGTGTTGTCACGTGAAAGTTCGTTCAACAGCTTGGATGTTGGAAAAGTTAAGCCAGTTAACCTGTCACCATCATGTGGTGGTCAGTCAAGGAGTGGCTCTCAGAGCATTGCCCACTCACAAGCTTCTTTGGGTTCTAATTCATCCAAGACTGAAGCACGGTTTGAATCAACAAGAGGTCATTTTGCATATAACGTCTTCAGATTTGATCTGGATCATTTTATTGCTAAGAGATCTAATCTTTTGTATATGGTCTGCTGCAGGGATATTATCAAAGTCGGCATCTTTCAGCTGCTCAAAAATGCCCAAAGTCAAACAGTTGATTGAAAGTGTTCCTCCTAGACAAAAAATAACCAGTTCCAGTGACTCTAGAAAGGAGGGGTTGCACAAAACAATTACAAAATCTGCATCTTTTAAGAGCTCAAATTCAGGCTGCAGTACTGAGTCAGCAAATAAAATCCAGTCCCTTGATCCACTCTGGGCAGAGGATCCAAGAGGAGGGAAACAGGTAAAAGAAAGAAATGTAATAAATAAGAATTCTTCTTCTATATCAGATCGCCCTTCCATTAGTCGTTCTCTATCAGCTAGTACTGGCTCTCCTTTTCCAAAAGTGGATATAAAGTTTCCACAGCAAATTGGGAAGTCAAATAAAATTCCTGATTCAAGCAATGTTGGCACTGATAGAGGATCAAACAATGCAAATAATTTAGGTAAATTAGTCTCTAAATTGGACGTGTACCTTGATTTTATCTTATGAATTTGCCTAGTTTGTTGTTATAATAACTTAACATTTTTTCCATTTTGTGACCTCTTACTCTTAGGATGTAAAGAAGTAAAGAAGCAGTCATCATTTTCATCAAGAAGTTCTGGAAGCACTCCTTCAAATGGATTATGTAAGTCTGAGGATCAGAAGACTTATCAACCTGTCTCAAAGGAAAATGTCCGTGCAAGTTCTGCTGCTGCTGATAGAGCATGTTGTAATCCAGACTCAATTCAACAATGCAGTACACCTCAGGCTGCAGAATCGACACATCGAGATGATAAAACCAAGGACCGTACCTTTTCCAGCAGCTCAAGGCAAACAGCTTCAGGAAACAGTCGGATATTACGGTGTCAAAGGTGTAATGAAACAGGTCATACAACACAATTATGCGCAGTCGACAAACTTCGCATGTCTGCTGTTAGGCCTTCAGCTGAGCGAAATTTAAGGGAGGGGAGTAACAAAAACAGCAAGTCGAAAGACATGGCGGAACCAATGAGTTCAAAAACTAGACCACTAAAAACTAATAAATCACCAGATCAATCTGAGGAAATTTCAACATCCAGTGCTGATCAGAATTCTGAAGTAACTTCTAAAGATCTTCAATCAGGTTCTTTAAGTTGTGCAAGGAATCTACCTTCCATGGAAGAAACAGCTGATGGGCAAGAAGTCTTGAGAGGGTCTGCTGATTTTAGCAAAGCAGCCATCTTTTATGTGAAGCAGAAGACCTCGTACCAAGAGGAAACTTTATGTGTTCCAAAAGATGGCAATATAAATACCATTCCTAACATTTCAGATGAGTTGAATCTGAAATCTCAGCTGCAGATCTTACCTGGCCAAGCTTCTGTTCTTGAACCTCCATTGAGGGTTTCAATAATTCCAAAGCTTGAATTCATTTGGCAGTATGAACTTCACTCCCTCAGTTCATATGGTGTATCCTGGTGTTTGACTTCATCTGGCTTAAATAACTAATCCATTAGATGGTGCTACTTAATTTTCAGGATGTCTGATCTTTTTTGATTTTTACATGCAGAGGTGGTTTTAAGGTGCTGAGAACTGGGGGACTTTCTGAGCTCTGTGATGGTCTTCAGGCTCATCCATCAACTTGTGTGTCACCAAAAGCACTTGAAGCAGCAGTTAAGTTTCCTTGCATAATCCATCTGGAGGAAGTTCCTCGACATAGCTCCTGGCCTCTACAATTTCAGGAGAGCAGTCCTAAAGAGGATAATATTGCTCTTTTTTTCTTTGCTAAAGACATTGAGAGGTTGGTTTGTTCACACAAGCTTTACTATGTTCTTGTAAATCTGCTATTGAGACCTGTATGCTGATGCAACAGACTAACTTCTCTATATTTTTGGTCTGACAGTTACAAGAATAATTACAGCAAGCTGTTGGAAACTATGCTTAAGAATGATTTATCCCTGCAAGGGGACATAGATGGGGCTGAACTTCTTATATTTCCGTCAAATTTGTTACCTAAGAACTCTCAGCGTAAGAAACAGTCTCTTTTGCATATAGTTTTGCAACAGGTGTTTATCCATGAATGGTTGGTGCAGTAATATCCAGTTATCCACAGACAATATGTGCTTCTGTCATAATTTTATGGATGTTCATTTAATGTTCATGGAATTGTCATCTGATTCAGAAGATGCTTGCTATTTTTTTTCAGGGTGGAACAACTTACTTTTCCTTTGGGGTGTATTCAGACAAAGGAAGAAAAAAAGCTTAGATGACATGCCTGTTTTCCAGAAGCTCAATAGGCCTAATTTGAACATGGAACCCTTGGATCAAGATTTGCCCACCCCAATTACGTTAGGAGTTTCTAGCTCCTCTAAAATAAGCTCTCATGAGAATTCAAATAAAGAATTATCCAGGTCTGAAAGATCCCCAAAGAGAAAAAAAGTCAATTCCACTAGCAATGTAGATTTTCGAGATCATTCATCTTCAGGAATCAAGGATAGGACCTGCAATGCACAGGAATATTCTTTCATAAAACCCTTGCATCAGGAAGCAGTTGATAATAACATGGCACTAAAGCTGACTTCATGTTCACTCCCTGTAAGCAGCTCAGGAAAAAACACCAGTTGTACTTGTCCTGAATCAAATCTTCAGATGAACTCTGAGCAGTCATACCTAGGTGTTAAGTATGGTGTCGGTTGGCTGGTAAGCTTTACTTTCCACAGGCATTTTTGTTGAATTTTATTATTTGTTAATCATTGCTACGTGTTTCTCATATTCATTATAGGGATATCACAAATGATTCAAACGGCCATTGGGAATAATTTGCATGATTGTTTCTGGATGTAAATACTATTTAACCACTCATGGTGCATCACATCATAGCTGGAGTGTTCTGCCATAATCCTGTTATCGATCCTTGTGTGTTATCCAGAAACCAATTATTTTAGTATGTCCAATTTATTGTGTATGTAACTTTTTTGTACACTTCTGACTTATTTTTAAGCTGTGATTGTTTTCTATAGTAATCAGTATGGTTGCAAGCACTTAAAAGCATTTATAAAACAAGTAGCAGAAAGAAGAAGCATTGAGTTTGTTCATTGTTGGACTTTGTTTTCTTAAAGCTTACTCTTGTGCAGAACCAAGCTGCAATAGGTTACAGTAAAGTTGATAGTATCTTACTATCTGTCCATGCATGAACTTAAGATCAAGGACAGAAACCTAACATGAAGAAGAGGAAAATAGGATTGCCTTGTGTTGGCATGAAGTCAAACAAAACTTAGTTAAGTGGGGGTGGTGGCTTGAACAGCTTTTGTAAACCAGGCTAATGCTTCTCTGGAACTCAGACCTGGAACCTCTCTATATGGCTCCTCATACTCAATGGTTTTGTTTTTCATGATTGATTGACTGTCAATAATCTTGGGAACTGAACCAGACTGCTAGAGCATGGTTTAATCAATTGGGTTGCAATTCTCTGCTCAGTCTATATCTTATTCTGTAATCCCATAGCACATCCAACTATCTTTAAGGTGGCCTTGTAACCTTATTGTCATGACATCATATCATACCTATCATGGGAATTTAAGGTGGCCTTGTAACCTTGTACCCGTGCATGCATCTTGCACAGATTGGTGATGATCACCAGCCTGTATTAATCTCTGGTACACATGCAAACAATGTCATACAACCATCCTTGGTAATTTGAGTTTTCCATGGTTTGTAACTTTGTATTGCTGTTGCTTTTCCGACTTCACTAACGTCTACCTATCTTCCTACAGAACAATTTCAGTGACAATTCAGATGGCAGAGAAGATTCAGAGCATATATGTCATGTTCATGCTCGTAGTATAGAGAGTAGTCATGGTAAAGATGGAGTATCACCCACATACTCAGTTTCCTCATATTGCGGACCAGGTGATTTTTCCCCTTTTCTGTTATACATTTTATCTGATATATTCAAATATTTCAGCTTATTCTATTTCAACTTCTTCAATACGCAGGTACTCAAATCAAGCAGAAAGGCAACTTTATGAGCAGTGAATCTCTTTTGAATGAAGACCCACTGGAGAATCTGCTAGAGATAGACCACGTCAGCTCAAGGCCTAACAGGAAACCAATGCAATCAAATGCCATGGAAAAACTGTCACATGTTCTTGGTGAAACAATTCTGCGACAAGAAGAGGCAAACTGTTCTGTCAGTGACGAAAAGGAATGCAAGAAGATGAAGCTTGACAATGGAGGATTTTCTGGTTGTAATTCTACAGAAGAAATTCTGAATGCTAAATTGTCATCGAAAGTACATCCGGTGTTATCTAGCTTCACGAATGATAGCATCCATGGTAAGACAATTCCTGAGAGCTCAAGAAGTGTTGAAAGGAACTTCTTTCCAGTGGATTCAGGTCCTGTAAGGGGTAAAAAGGCAGAGGACTTCATATATCTTTCTTCAGATGATGAAGATTTGCCAGAATCCAATGCCCCGGATCTTAAACTAGCTTTGGGAGGAAAAAAGAAATCACTGGGACAGGATATTTTGCCCTTATTTCCTCCAAAGGTTAGCGAAAAGAGTAACCAAGATAAGCCACTTGGTCCGGCAGTTGTTGATGGAGATGATGTCTCGGCATCACTTTCTCTATCACTTGCTTTCCCTCCCTTGGTGAAGGAACAAACAGCCAAATCTGTTTCGAAAACAGAGCAGATGATGCATGAGAAGCCTGGTGCTAACACATCTTTTTTCTTTTTTCATGGATTTGCTGACACTTGAATCAAGCAGGAGCACACTTGGCTTGTAATTTTTCAAAGGGTGTAGTCAAGAGCATGCTGATCATTGAGGATTATCAAGGGCATTGTCAGAGCCTTGCCCCATTTCACTTTTTTCTTCAACTTTCTTTGTTCACTTCTTGCTTCAGAGTGCAGGGTTACAGCTGTTGTATATAAGGAAGGCTGCAATTTTTTACGCCATATGGGTTCACCATGTGGGGCTCCCAATATATTTATTTTGTAAGTCATTGTGTTTACACTTCTTTGCTTTGTTAGGTCTGTTTTGTGAAAATATATGGGGCATGTATTAACAGATGGCTGTCTAGATGTAGATGGTCACTAAGTTATACCAGAAGCATGCCAAAAAGCAGCACCTGTCTTCTCTGTGCAAAACGGGTTGACAATTTGGATATCACGGAAGCACTCCCTTGCTGAATGGTGGTTGGCTCCCAAGCTGCAGCTTCTGTTCCTCTCATATCCTGATCTATGGAGGTTGTTTGCTGACAGCTCAGGTTACAAGAAATTCATCATGTACCCTAGGTTGCAGCAATTTTCTGCGTGGGATGGTTTGTTTTGAAAGAGGGTCCGATGATTCTTCAGGTACAGCATGGATTACAGCAAAATATCTTCCAATGCGATATCTGGCTGGTGCTTCATTGAAATTTGCAAGTTATTTTTCTGTTGGGTATCTTTGCAGCTTGTCATGTTTCTTGGGCTTAACTTTCTGATGTGTTCCACATTTTCTGTAGTTCCCAAGTGAGAGGACCAGGGGAGAAAGTTTGTGATATCATCAATGGTCATCCATATCGCCATGCGAGACCCCAGCATAAGAACAAGATACTTGTACATTGCTTACAGATTAAAGTGACGGATGATTACTCTATTTAAGATTTGTAGTTGCTAGAAAGACAAAAAGATGGACTCTTTATCCACTAGGGTACGTACTTTTACATTATAAAGTAATTAGTACAGATTATGCATGGAGACTCAAAAGTGGATTATGATAGCCTTTGAAGGAAAGAGAATTCCAATGACTTCATCCTCGTTTTCAGTTCAAGCCATTCATTGGGCATATCATCACAGGATAAATCCTTGATTTCCAATATGTTAGGCTCATTTTATGAGGTAGCGTAAGATGGGGACCCACTCAAAATGTGAAACTAATCTGTTGGTCGGTCATAACGCTGATGAGTCGTGGTTTTTACGTTACTTTTCAAAAGAAATTACTGATTATACTCTTCGTTTGCAATTTTATGTTTCAATTCACTGAACTGTTGCATTGACGAGAGGGTCTGCTAGTACCATTGTTTGGGCTTCCACAGATCTTTTAAGTATAAGTGGAGCAAGCTTCAGTACTAGAAATTTTGCAACTTGACACTCAACCTGGACTTCAGAATAAATTGCAGGAGCTCGGGACAATCAACTTAGATGCAGCCAAGTTGCTCCTCTTCCAGCTAAGTGCTGCTTAAGTTGTGTATATTCATAAGACTAATTGAAAGACGCCTTAATGAGCTGAACAAGGCATGAATTAGAAAATTTTTGAATGATTGCAAAAGGTAAGCCACCATTGAATTTTCATCATAGATTTCCGGTGATATATTCTACATTCAGTGATACGGTACCACATGGAAATGTACTGCCAATTCAGAAGTATAGGGCTGTTTGCACCCATTTCATTCTAAATGCAACTTCTGGGCCTGGCTCTTTGAATATATACAGTCCTTGACGCTGTCCATGAAACCTCGCTTTTGGAACATGGTCGAGGATTTTAATAGGTTGAGCAACCGGAAAGGAACAGTAGCAGAACCAAAACCTCCGGTGCACAAGACCAGAGATTTAGTTTGTAGCCTAGAAATTGGCGGGCTCTCCTGTGCGAGGCAGCAAATATATGATCAGATATAAAGAAACCCAGCACAAATTCATTGGCTCGTGGTACAATAATGTAGCGTATGATTAGAATTCCATTTTTCTTCTTACAAGAAAGCCATCCTTTTGGCGATGTCAACCTCCAAATTTCGGCACTCTCCCATTGCTGCCCAGCAGCAGGAAGATCTCCTTCTCCCTCTGCCCAGCAGGGTCCTCCATCTCCGCTCCTGGATCCGCGTTCTGCGTCCCTATGACTCAGGGGAGTTGCTGGGCTGGTTGGAGCTAACCAAAACTAGGCGGTTGGGCTTGTCAACCGTATGGCAGTAAGTACCATGGCTGTAGGCAGCAAAGAGAAGAAGGTATGGGATCTTTCTTGCTGCTAGGTATGGGTGTAAGCTACTTTAGAATGCTTTAGAATGCTGAAGAGGGTGTGTGATCCCTCTTGCTACTGGGAGCAGGGAGTTGTTCCTAGGGAGACCTTGCTGTAATTGTGAGGCTGTTGTATCCTGATGGTGATCTCAGGGTGTATCCCATTTGATAAGGAATATCAAAAAGATTGAGGGTGTTTCCCTGTATTTCTTTGTGTTTCCTTGTGGAGTGGTTGTGAGCTGGGCATCAGAGAGCTACAGCGGGGTTCCGTGAAGGGACTCGAGACAACCTCAACAGAGACCGGGACATCAGGACCAGGATGCGGGTTCTGGAAGAGCAGAACCAAACACCACCAGCAGCAAGCAGCAGGAAGCTGCTTACCTAGTGCACTTGGATGGCTAAGTGCAAGGGTGAAGGCTGGCTAGACAGGGCTTGTCTAGCGCCGGCACGCGAAAAATTCTGGATTATAGAAGTCCGCATGACAAATTGGTATCAGAGCCAGCATCATAAGTTCAAGATTTATTGGGTTATAGAAGCATGTGTATTGACAGGACCCATTAAGCAACCAAAAGCCAGCATCATTCCCGATTCAAGAGTGCCACTAACAATTAAGTTCAAGATTTATATTCAAATAAAGAAACTTCCATGATAAGTTTGAAGAAGGTACAGGAACAGATACATCTAGAAGCAGATACAGATTATGATCAAGAGACTGAAGACATAATGATGACCGCTTCAACATGAAGTGATGTTTTGAAATTATAAAGCATCAGTGTCGCCTACATGGAAGCTTCAACTTCAGGTTCAGCTTCAACAGGCTCTGTTGCCACATTGTTTCCACCCCTCAATCGAGAAGAAACATTGTCAATTGCTGAATTCAGCTGACTTATCTTTGCATTCAGCATCTGACGAGTTTTCTGCTTTTGGAAATCCATACATAGATATCTCAATGTAGAATGAGATGCACACACAGGAAAATGTTTTCTTTTAGTGAGCACAAATAAGTATTTTGTTGGTTACCTCTAAACCTTCATCTTGGTAATATATTGGTTGCTTTGCCCGCCGGAATCCAGATTCATCTTCATTCAGTATGGATCTCCTGATCTGCATAGCAAGAACCAAGCTGTAGTGTCTGGGCACCCGTTACAAGTGGTAAAGATACTTGACTAGATATCCAACAAACATTGCTGCTAAGTCAATCACATAAAGCAGCTCCATGGAGTCCCACAGCCAAGTTTATCAGCCAAGAATTGATATTGCAGCATAACCAACATACATGCAAGAAACCTGATAGGGCCTTTTAAAGACACTCCAAATTTTTATGGAAACCATAAGCTACGTATGGGTTACACTTCACATAACAGTGCTCTGCAATGCATCAATGCAGTGATGTTGGGATTTATTAACGTTATTCAAATAATAACAATGACAACAAAAAGAATACAAGAAAACTTGGCTTAATGTCTTCCAATGATTAAGGAGTAGAATTAAATCAGAGATTGGATGGAGAGAGAGCATTACATTTCTCAAGATGCTAACTGCCGCGGCAACCTGAACCTCATCCAAGTGGTGTTTGAGTTTGATTTTGGCTCCGTGCTATGGATAATGGATTTTTGAATCAAAATTTTGCAATATTCAATGTTAAGGATTAAGGATTTGCAATATCTAATGTCAAGGAAGAGGGGGGCAATCATTTTTCGTCAGGAAAATATTTTTAACTTAAAATGTAATAGTAACTCTTAAGTTTAGGAAGAAAGACCATGAAAATAATTGTCAATCTCAGAAGATCTACCCCAAAAATTTGGTAAACAGAAAAAAGAAAGCTGAATTGCTTGAACAAAAGTGATGGCTACACCAGACATTATTATCAAAAGGCAACATGATCAACACAAGTGTCACCAATGCTTGGATCTCGTAAGTACTCTTTTAGTGTGGCTGTGTGCACACTTGCATGCATGCATAAATGTGTATGTGCATGTGTATGTATTGATATCAGCAAGGATTCGGTCCTATCGGGACATCCCATGGGATATCAGAACAAGCTACCATCCCATATGTCGGGACAGAATGTCTCACTAGCATTTTAGCATTCCAATCAGGATATCTTGGAACGTCTCTTGTCCTGAGTGTCGGGACGGAGCGAGATGCCGGTATGTCCGAGACAGTCCCATCCCATGAAATTTAAAACCTTGAATATTAGAAGGCAACTCAAACAACATGGGTGTCACCAAATGTTTGGATCTAGGAAAAAATACTCTTTTAGCGCGTGGCACTTAAATGCATGCATAAAGGGGGCACTGTTGTAGCCTATTTCTGGATAAACAGTTATGCTAAAGCAATGTCCAAAAATTTGATCTGTTGGTTCAGCGGTGAACGGTGCACAGCTCAGGCAAATAGTGAATTTTCGCCTGCTAATAAAAACTTATAACCATGAGACTTGGTTGCCAATGCCAGTGATATCAAAAATGCAAGTAAACTACAAAATTCTGTGTCCTGTTACTCCACCCAAGTCAAAAAGAGTGTTGACTCATATACCTTGTACAATGATTCAATGAAGCTACAAGTTGGGTGGTTGAATTCCTAGTTGTCGAAACCAGCATATGGCAAGAGGGATATATAGAATGCATTAGCATACGCAATTCACTACCAGACCATTGCAATACGAGGAAAGAATTTGGGCCCCATGTTGCATGAGAATGCTAAAACAATCATGCTGTATATGTCAAACAAGGTCAGACCTCATTGAACCAACACCAAATTAAAGACACGCAATATGTTCATATACAATTGGATTATTGCAAGCATCTTTTTCTAGAAAAAAGATTAAATACCTGCGGGGCAAAGACATAGGCTAATGTTCCAAAGATTGCTCCACCCAAAAGGAAACCAGCAAGAAAATCACCACCCCCACCTCTGGAACCATCATTGCATATAAAATTAGAAGCGTGACGATACATTGGTTTTGAGATGCAGATACAAGATGCAATACCACTCATACCTTGAAAAACAGCATCAGATATTCAAGACAGCAACAAATGCTTGTCATGACAGCAACAAGGCTTGTCATGCATGCAAGAATGATGACAAAATTCTGAATGAGGCACTATCCAACATTATATGATGAGGGACAATCCAGCATCATTATACTGGGAGATGTGGCATATGAAAGGTATTCATATTTCACCAATTTTATAGTTATGGTGAAAAGCAAAAAATGCAGAAATAGATTTTACAGCAGGCCTAAATCAATGCAAGATTCTAAATCCAATCTGGCATGACCTGCTACAATAAGTGACATGTTTGAAATTTAGAATAAATCAATAAGAATAATTAATATCAAAAATAATTTAAAGTTTGTGTTCTGACATCTGAGGTTCATCCAGAATGCACAAATCCAGTAAGCAATATCCAAGACAGCCTAATTCTTTCATCAAATTAGAAATGATGTCCTAGGAAATTGATTGAAGATCAAATTTGTCTAGTAGGACCAAGTGGTCAAAGATTGCTTAGTTGAGCATCAATCTGTTGACTGATGGCACAGATTGTTCTCATTAGTGGGGTAACCACCAAGAACTGTATTAAAGATTTAAAACCACAACTACAACAAAAAAAAAAAAGAAAGAAAAGAAAAGATGAGGGAAAGGATTAAACCAAATAGCATAACTTAGCAATCAATTGATGATGTCTGATCTGACCAGATGAGAAACTGAGAAAGCCAAAACAAATTTCATAATTTTGTGGCCCAAGCAGGGGCAGATGAGCAGATTTTGATGTGGAATCATGGAAACAATGTTCCGCAACATGAGAAGATGGCACCTCAATTGTCTCCATGGGAAACCATAATATGCCCAAGGCATCGACACAATACACTGCATTGATAGCTGGAAACCCATTACTTTAAGCCTTAGATTTCCTTTATCATCATCCATAAATGAACACATACAACTCTTATTTATGTTCACCTTTAAGTGAGAATGCTTCCTAAAACCAATTACTCCTTTGAAGACATAATAAGGATCAGTCAAAACTTGAAGCTACTCCTAGAAGTTTAATGTATTTATATGCTTCAATTTTTTATCATCAGCTATCTATGTGAAAGATGTTAACCTTTTGATGATCTTCAGATATAATCCAAAAGGCCATCAACATTAGTTTTTTGATATATTTCTTCTTCATGTAAATATTTTACTTTCTTCATTTGTCTGCTGAAGGAACCCCATAGCTTGTCTAACCAATTTCTTTATCTTATTGACAATATTTTTATTTGACTTTCTGACATGTAATATAATTTTTTTTTTCTTTTGTTTGGTACCCATTCTTAACATATAGAGATTCTCATTAAGATTGCTTATGGATAACCGATAAGGCTTAAGGACTTGAGCCAACACACACCATGGAATTCACTCAAGTACATTATTTTGAATTACAACAATGAAGTTTCCTATCCATTATATAAGTATCAACCAAAAAAAGTGTGATCCAAGATCAGTTTAGAAAAACATGGGGCCTATTTGGCATTGTTTCTGTTTCTGTGCTTTTCTTTGTCTACAAATTAGAGAAATAGCACATGGAGATTGACATGCAAGATAGCATTTGCATGAAATTTCTGCTATTCTTTGCTTCTATTTCCACTCTATTTTTACAAGCAATAAATCTGTACTTCAACAAGATCTGAATATTTTACAGACAAATTTAAAAAAGTAATGGGCTTCATCATACATTCAATCTATTCATTTTTCTTCTGGGGTTTCTGAAAACAAAAGCAATACCAGCCCCTTTAACATATAGTCTTGTGGAATTTATTTTCTCAACTCCAGTCAACTAGAACTTTCTGGTATGCTCTAAAGATATGCTACTGGTGATGCATTTTTTATGTCAGATCCATGGAAGCTGATAGATGGAAAGCAGAGTAGCAGAATATAAGGTCATCTATGCAGCTCAAAGCACCACAGATCTCTTCACCTGTTTTACATCTAGGATCTAGCACTAAAGCCAGAGACATTCTGGATATTTAGCAGCCTTATATCACTTATGGCATGAAATTAATACATGATTCACCTAATGACAGCACTGCAACATGAAGACTATTACTAAGAACAGGAAGGGTCAATCTAAATAAAGTGATATCACAATCCTAACTATAATATTCTTTTTTCTCTCCATCTATTCCTCAATGGCATCTTCATGCCATGAATATCTGCTCTTGTTATGTGTGTGTAACTACAATTCAAGCAAACTCCACCATGAAAATACTGGATGGTTGTATCTAAATTGAATTGTCAAATCACTCAAATCAAAAGATTATAAAGAATTGTTTATTGAAATTAGATGATTTCAAAGACCTTTCTTAGTGAAGCATGAGTTGGAGATTCTTTGAAGTAATCATATAGGAGATCGTAGGCAGTTTCATTACCAACATTGGTAAACCATCCTTCCTTGATCAAACAATTAATTCTAATAAAAGAACATCTGGCTGTAAGTAGAAACCACTTTCAAATGCAGAGAACATAATAGTTGAAAAAAGGCTTCTAAATACATTACTTCTTAAATGTCGAAAACAGTGTACCTGTACTTAGCATGAACAGACATATACGGACGGCTACTCTGCTGCTTTAAATTCTGACAAAAAGCCAATCGAGATTGATAACCACTTGACAGCCTCAGCTTGTTGGACAGAGGGCTGTATCTCTCAGAGTGAATTCCAGCTAAGAGAACAAGGAAATGGACAGAACAGAAATGGTTTTAGCATATACTGAAAATAACCAATACATCATAAAGTTTGAGTTGCCTATTAGTATATTGAATGCCATTATTATAGTCATGAAGTTTCTCTTAAACTCAGTTTTTCAACCTTAAAGTCCTTTTTTTTTTTCAACTTAATAGTTACAGAAGATATCAAAGTCATTTACGGCATAAGCAGATAATATTAAAACTTTATTGTAATATATTTTCTACTCTTCATTTCTGCATAAAAATTCTCGTTTCAATTTCCTTCCTCTAACATTCTTGTTTCCCCAAACCTGCTAGAATGTTATTCCAAGTTTTCAACTAAAAATTTAACATTGTGACTTATCATAGAATGTTCTGTCTCATACAGAAAATGCTGATATAGAGCATCCTTACACATGACAGTGAAATTGTGAAAGAAAAGGTGTAGAGATGATCATTCTCCACCAGCATTTGCCTTTAAAACCATGAGAGTTTACGTATCTAGACTACAAATCGTCAATTGTGAAAGTAACAATTTGGGGGTATATTTGCATTTTGAAACCGAACGCGAGATCCTTTTTATGAACATTAACAGCCAACAGGTTCCCAAAAGCCAAAACCATTTTTATTATCTTTGGTTGATGGTGAACCCTCTTAGTGGTCAGATAATGTAGCTATAGCCCTAGAGTATGTGAAACATGGAAAATTTACAGAGCAATCGTGCCTCTTTCTTCATAGACAGCTTTCTAATCTAGATATATCTGCATTAAGTCCTAAAGCATACAGTGGGGGAAAAAATGCAAATTAGGAGCTTCGATTAAGGCCACTTTACTAACGAATCTCCACCAACAATAATCAAATCGATATAAAAAATTTAAGAACATCGAATTCCCAACTTCTGTTGCTGGATAGGGCGCAGCATGAGCACCATCTAATACAAACTACAACTTAGAAGGGCGTTATAGGCATATAAATTTAGTGATCTAACAAGCAGTACAGGTACCAGAAGAAATTATATATATATAGTCTCCTTCTAAACAACATAACGCGACACAGATTCGACACCGGAAACCCCAGATCTTCCGAGACAGATCAACGCGAATGGATCTCTATATCAAGAAACAAAAACAAATCCTAACCAGGAACAGAGGAGAGGAATCTGAACGGATTCGAACACCGAAACGCTAGAAATTGATCTAGCAGCATAGCAAGCAAGCGAATTTTCGATGGCATGAAGGAGGAGAAGATCACCCGTGACAAAGAGAGTAGCGGAAGATGCCGCCATGGCGATCGAAGCACGAGAGGCGAAGCGGAGAACCCGAGATGGGAATGAAGCCTTTCTCTCGTCTGAGCACCCTATGGCGAGGAAGAGGGCCGCATTCCACGTATACGATCGCTTTTTTCACACGATTACGAAAAATGGTTGGTGTACCATTAGAGCTTATCCGTCTGATGGAATTTAGACGGCATCAAATATGGTAGAGGATGGGTGATCGGAATATTTGGTTGGTGTAAAACAGGGATGCAAATGGATCGGTTCGGATTGGATCAATGACTCCTATCCAATCTAATTTTTTAATCGGATCATAATAAAAAATCTAGATCTAATCTACTAAAAAATTGAGTTAGATCGGATCGGGTCTACTATCAGAATTTTCAACCCAACGGATCATTCGGGTTGGATCGAGTCCATAAATAATCCGGTTCTAATCAACAAAGTTTGGATCTAAATATGATCCGAATAAAATATAGATAACTATATTTTAATTATTTTATAACTAATTATTATTAACTATAAAATAGATAACAAATAAAATTATTTTTAAAATAAATTAAGATATAAAAATAATTATAACTAGTTTCATACCAGTTTTAAATTATAATTTAAAGGTTCAAATAGATATAATTCTAACAGTATTAGTATATTCGAATCAGGTAGAGTCGGGTCAGGTCCAAATTCAGTAAATCCAGACCCGACCCGAAAAATGAAACGGGTCTAATTTTGGGACACAACCCGAATCCGCAGGTCCATAAAAACGGGTTGGATCGGGTCTAAATGGGTCGGGTCGGATTGGGTCACTGGTCAACCCGACCCATTTACAGTCTTAGTGTAAAATGGAAAAATTGGACGTTTTGTTTAGCTCGGTCTATATGGAAACTGTCAACTTTCTGGCTCACGTGCCGGCGGTTTGCTAATCTGGGATGGCATCTTATAAGTGTCCGCATAAAATTGGTGTCCGTGCGAAAGATCAAAAAGTTGGCATTTCACCGATGCCGGCGTGGCACAAACTTGTTCCCTACTTTGCTCGGATAGTTGCATGGGCTAGGAGATTGGCCCAATATGGTAGCAGGCATGGAGAGATTTTTTTTGATCTTTTTTTTTTAAATTATATTGGGTAACAGGTAATTCATTCAAATAGTCGGTAATTTAATGGATCCTGATATGACTAGGCACTGGCATGACATTCAAGTAGCCAACATGGTGCATGCATCCAACATGGCTAGTTGCCGATATGGCACTTATAATCCATCTCTCGATCTATTAGAGTTCCTGACCGAGTAGAACTTCTGGCAGAGTAGAGCTCCTAGCCGGGTAAAGTTCTTGATATAATAGAGCTCCTGGCAGAGTAGAGCTCATGGCCGAGTAAAGCTCCTAGCAGAGTAGAACTCCTGGCCAAATGGAGCTCTTGGCAAATTAGAGTCCCCGGCCGAATAGAGCTTTCGACCGAGCAAAGCTCCTGGTTGGGTAGAACCCCAGCTGTCCTGAACCTCGACCACGGAAGGAGGTGACTCCCAAGGGCCGAAGGAGGAAAAAAGACTGAAGAATGCAGCGACCCCATATGGGTATGTGTGCCTTGTTTGGCCCCTACGAGGCTAGACGGTGACCGGAGAGGACGGGATCAGTATCTCCGCCAGACTTGTCGTGACACACTGTGAAGGACGAACGGCACCTCACCTACCCTGTGCCCCCCGCAAAGGCGTGCACTGCCGGAGCAAGGTGCTGCATTGCATGCCATCCCTCTCCTATATAGGAGATCCTGTCGGGGGTCCGATCCCTGTGAAATCTGTACCCTCAGAAGATAGTTCCTGCAGCACGCCACCTGCACTCATTGCAAAAAGAGCCCTATTGGCACTCTAGTTTCTATCTGATGAGATACTGCTGGGCCGCACCCTCCCTGGGAGAGTATGGCATAGCATGCCGCTTGCACCTATTACAGAGAAGGCCCAACCGGGACTCCAGTTCTTGTCCCACGGGGTCCTGCCAAGTCGCACCCCTCTTTGGGAGGGTGCGTTGCTAGGATACTGAAGCTGGCTCACCCGTACCAACTGCTATATATATATATATTGGTAAGAAGGATATCCGACAAAGGTAAGAAAAAAAATAAATAAATACAAGAGTAAGAGACGCCCCCATCACTTAAGAAATCCATTCTTTACTCTTTACTCCGAAGAACCCTCTTCACGATGGTCAGCGAGGTTTCCATAACATAGGATCTGTAGCCTTCGAATGCCCTGCTAACTTGACTGCCGGAGTGTCCCCGCGAGGATTCACAGCCCGGGTCTCCTCATTTTTGCAGGTCCGCCCGATAGCCAGGAGCGTCCCATGACGGGGCATCCAACGACACCCAGAGAACTGATGTAGCTCCGAGACCTACTGAGCTTACAGGCAGGAGGCGATCTTGGTGGCAATAGATTATCATGCCAGGTACGGGGGCAAGACCAAGATCAGGGCTGCAAGCATGAAAGCAAGGCAGTAGCCAATGAATCGCCACCCCATTACGGCAACCCAATGGTTGTAATGTGCACACGGGAGGCTTCCGCTAGTCGCATCAGGAGCCCATCCCATCGCAAGGACTGGCGTAGCCAAGAGGTGGAGCTTCCAGCTCCACCACCCCCACCACATGCAGACCAGCACATGCAAGTCACTACCCTTGCACAATAGGTCCAATCCCTGACTGCGGCGATACATCATCTGTAGCACCAACAATGATCTATGGTGACGCAACAACAGCCGGAGACCTCGCGGCCTCCATCGTCATGGCCCCCACAAGTTTTTGGTCCCTCCGGTAGGGACCGTCTTAGGCGTGGGGTGCATCGTATCCACACTCCCCGCGTCATCCGCGAAAAGGACAGTGCACCCTGGGCGATGGGAATTGGAATAGTTCGGCCGTTTGAGAGACCCGCTCCTCGAACTCGAATTATGCTGGTCCCTCGCACTAGCGATGGAGACATGACCGGGGGCTCAAGAGCAAGCCCCCCTAATCTCCGCCTTCTTCCCCAGCGATGGCCTTGATCGAGGGATCGATCGATGACGCCCTTCGGTGGCTGGCTGAGGAGCACCTAGGAGAACATGAACGCAGGTTGGCCGACCTTGCTTGCCAATTAGTAGACCTCCAAGGCACCTCTCATGGGCTAGTAGGCTACAATGCCTGTCCTCCCTTCCCCCGTCGGGTCCAAAAGGAGCCGATTCTTAGCTGGTTTCACATATCCCAGCTAGACCCCTATGATGGGACCATGAATTCCTAGGATCACCTCAAGAGGTACAAAGCCCTCATGCATGTTCAAGCGATGACCAATACCCTCCTTTGTATCGCCTTCCCAGCTACGCTCCATAAGGCGGCTCAAGTCTAATACTCCCACCTCGAGCCCGAGAGCATCGACTCATTTGAAAAGCTGGAAAAGAAGTTCATAACACACTTCGATGCATGTCGCAAGGTGCCACAAGAAGCTTACGGCCTCTTTTATGTTCGCCAACAGGATCATGAATCCCTCAAGGACTACGTGACTCGTTTCAAGGTGACTGCTTTGAAAATCTACAACCTAGACGGGCTTGTTGCCATGTTGGCCCTGAAGAGAGGATTTAGGAGCTCTCGGTTCACTTACTCCCTTGACAAGAAATCCCCTGAGTCCTATTCAGGCTCCTGCTTCACACCCGGAAGTACATTTGTGTGGAAGAGGTCGACTACACTTGGAGAGAGTTGGATAGGAGACCTCTAAAGAGGCAGGCCCATGAGGAGCCGAGTAGGCGTCAAGAGTAGAAGTTTACTCCAACCCCTCAGACCGGCCCCAAGCTACAAAATGCTTCTGATAAAGACAAGGGTTAACCCCTCTTCTTGCCCCAAGAACCAAGATCTTGATGGAGATTAAGGATGAATACTTTCTGCATCACCACCCCCACTGAAGCCATCCAGTGATCATGACAAATCTAAGTATTGCCAATTTCATAGAGATCACGGCTACGATATCGAGGAATGCTGCCACTTGAAGAGGGAGACCGAGGAACTGATCTGATAGGGCTATCTCGGAAAATATGTCGAGTGGACTCCATCGGGGGTTCAAAGCGACGAGGCCCACCATGCTGCCTAGAGAACCAGTCCACAAAGAAGCCGGTAGGGATGATAATTGGGGGGCAGGGAGAGGGCCAAAAAGAACCTGAGGCAGGGATAGGGACACCGATGGAATCATTTTGATGGGGAAGATCTTGTAAGGGAAGAAAACCCTAACAATGATGCTATTGTCATAGATACAATAATAGCAAAACACCCTGTGTTGCCGCCTGGATCGTCGTGGCCCGTAGCTTTGATGCATCGAATTCCTGTCGGGTGCTCGGTTCCCCGTCTCGCGACTGGCTCACTCGCCCACCTCGCGACCGGCTCGCTCGCCCGCCTCGGGGGTCCTGCAAGATAGAGGAAAACCTTAGGCCGAGGATTTCGGCGAAGGCACTTCGACGATCAAGTCAGTGGGACGATCGAGGAGAACAGAAATCTCTGAGATGGAGAGCTTGGGGAACTCTCCGCTTCTATAGGGTGAAAAGAATTCTATAAAGGAAGACCATCCAGAACCGAAAGCATGTTTGTTGCTTCTTACCTTTATTTACCTTGGTCAGAGGCCTCTCTTACCTATTTATGAGATTTGTGAGGCTCCTATAGGCCTGAGAGGCTAGGATAGGCCTGTAAGATCATGATGAGTTGGTGAATCTTCCTCTTCCGGATGGTTCAGAATGTTGGTGAAGGAGCACAGTGCCTTGGATGGAGTGCCCTTTCACAAATGACGTTAGTAGTGGCATGGGAGGTTAGGATAGGCCCGTGAGGCCATGATCGGCCTATAAGGCTCTAGTGTAGTCCTCCTTTATAGGGGGTGCAGCTGGCACGCTAGACTTTACGCGGCGAGGTTGCCATCCAGGCCTCCTTCGTATCTGCTCATTGGAAAACGTGCTGGGTTGAGACGAATGTAGCTGAACTGTTCGCCGCGCCCGACGGTTGAGCCGGCACATGCGTTGCCTCCCATTAACGTCGAGATCGTACTTGGCCAGGTTGAGGCCACTCCGGAGAGGGGACTAGATGGTGCAGTCGTTAGGGAGGACCTTCCCTTCGTTATTCCCCTCGATGCAACTCATGCATGCCACAGTCACATCCTACTGAGGCGTATCGGCCAATTCAGTGAGCTTCTCATGAGTCAATTCCAGTTAGCCGTATCGGCTAGGTAAGCGTGGTCAAGGAATGAGTTACGTCATTAACCATTTTTCCTTAGACACTAGCTACAAAAGAGCTAGCCAGGTAAGAGGTACCCTCATAACCATAGACCATAAGGCTGCTTGCCTAGACACCAATTCGGTTTACCTTCCTCAACCAGATTAGACTTAAAGAACCAGATCAATCACTGAGCCATAATAAATCCTTTTAGATATTTGGATCACACTTTCTAACTATTAGAAACTATAGAGAAATGAAACCTAATTCAACTTTTGATTAGTTTCTTATATCTAATTAATCCAATTCATCTAAACATAGGTCTAACCCAAATAAGGATCTATTCCTAGCCCATCCCATTTAACCCATGATTTATGAATCATGACTTAATATTAGAATCATATCCTAAATCTTAAAATTATACATCTTAATCCTCAATTAAGTGCATCACACTATTTGAAACATTTTCAAAATGAAATGAAACAATTTCATAAAAGTTTGAAGCTTAAAATTACCGTTTCTTAATTTTCTGGTCGAGTCAGCTCTTCTGTCAGCTCTGCTGCTCGAGTCGACTCTTTAGTCAGCTCTTCTGCTCAAGTCGACTCTTCAGTCAGCTCTTCTGCTCGAGTCGACTCTTCCAGAACACATATTTCTGGTTGAATCAACTCTATTCCTCGAGCCAACTCTTCAGTCAGCTCTTCAGCCAGCTCTTCTGGTAGAGCTAGCTCTTCAATTAGCTCTTATGAATGAGCCAGCTCTTCCAGAACACAATTTTTTTAAACTTCAAACGTTTCCACTTGAACTTTTCAAAGTTTTAGATTAAACTTCTTTTAGATCTTATCTGAACATAATTATGATTTATAAATCAAAGATTATAATATTTTTAATCCATTAAATTCCTTACTTTCTTCTTCATAAGATCATGATGCATCGGCATCCCTACATGCCATAGGAGAACCCCTTCGAATGGGAAGAGATGGTCTTTAAACCATACTTTTCTCCTATGACAAGACGGCCATGGCAAATCCACCTTAATTCGAGTACTATGTGAAGGAAATCAAACCGATTTCATAAAAAATATTAAACTAGATGCTTGCATAACTTAGCTCTGATACCATTAAAAGGAAACATGTAGGATCGACATCCCAACCAACTATCCAAAAGGAAGCTCCCTATTTAGAAGTGGCGATTTATCTTTCTTAAGTAGGCAGCACAGCAACCCCGGGCGCACGAGTCGACCCCCCCATCGAGCATCGCAGCACCAACCCAGCGTACTATCACCGAGCCGGCTCTCACCTGGGGACGAACACCGCAGCACCACCCAAGGGGCATTGACGTGGCACCGGCCTCACCTTACCAGTGGCACCCACATACCCGTGGGCCTAGACCCCCCATCCGGACGAACCAAGAGGGTGTGAGCTGGCCCACCCAACAATCCCCCCAGCAAAAAACCCCTCGAGAATTCTGCCTATATGGGGACTCAAATTCGTGACCTCGGCTCTGATACCGACTGGAGGATCGACACCCCAACCAACTATCCAAAATGAAGCTCCCTATTTAGAAGTGGCAGTTTATCTTTCTTAAGTAGGCAGCGCAGCAACCCCGGGCGCACGAGTCGACCCCCCCACCAATCATCGTAGTACCAAACCAGCATACTATCATCGAGCTGGCTCTCGACTGGGGACGAGCACCGCAGCACCATCTAAGGGGCGTTGACGTGGCACCAGCCTCACCTTACCAGTGGCACCCACATACCCGTGGGCCCAGACCCCCCCATCCGAACGAACCAAGAGGGTGTGACCTGGCCCACCCAACAAAACTATTCCTATGGGCGATGCATGTATTTTAAAACTTTTCTAAGAGCATGCAGCAGTGGAAAGTGATAAAACCATTTAATCAAAATATTAATCTAATTAACATAACCCCTTTGCCAGGATCTAGATGCATCTAGAGTAATATAAATATAAAATCATGCAAATATTGTATAAAACAGAATAATTTCTAGAAATCATACAATGATGCAGTATAGCCAATTATGTCATACATAAAATAAGCACATACCTTGGTGACGTTCACCGAAAAGAATCGGAAGTTGCAGAAATGCCTGCCTCTCAGTCGTGATCCCAGGGACGCCACTAACTTGTGGAAAAATCTGGTTCTGCAAATAGCACTCGTTGACCGTCTCTACGGGTGGTTCACACCATGTAATGCGATTCCTTCTCCTTCCTTCGAGGTGCTAGCCTCTCTGAAAACAATATCGGCGGTGACGGACTGAATCTTCAACTCCTTGAAGTCCCGGTTGCTGCAGCAGTGCTAGAACAGAGACTCTTGAGAACCTTTCCCAACACTTTGTCCCAAACTTTCAATAGAAGGTGTGCACTCAGTGATCCCACCCAAACTCAATCAACCCTGAGATCGAATCTCTCAATTTCTCAATAATCAAGGAAGAACTCTATCCCAAAATATTGGTAGAGTCAAAACCTTGATCCAGATTTCTGGGTATGAAATGTGTACGTATATATTTCACCTTCTGCAACCCAGCTATTTTATAACAGCAGAAGCACTCAAAATGATTAAGAGAGATTAATGAGAGATAATCGGGGAGTTATGAGTCTCTTGGGATGCCTGAAACTTTTAGAATTCAGTAATCGCAACAGATAAAAATCTTGAAACGTCTATCATTAATTCCCTTAACCATTAAAGCAATTTATGAAGCATTTTCAGATATTGCCGGAACCCGTCAGATGAGTCGACTCGACCATTCGAGTCGACTCATTCAAAAAGAGTCGGCTCGAACAGAAGTTTGACAACATCTTGTCAAACAAGTCTGGAACGATTTCCAATCGTTTGCATGCCAACAAAGCAAGAAAAAATCCTCGATATGCGACCCCATAGGTTCAAACACTAAACCGGTAGTACCGGAACATTTCTAGTATCAGCCAAAGTCGCCATCTAGCAATGACACCCGGTGTCTGGATAGGTTGAAGGTTGCAGAGCAACATGAACCTGTCGAATATGGAATAGCATTGAACTTATTCCTTGAACCTCCTAATGCTTCGGATAGCATAGGGTTAAACTACCAAACTTAAGCAGTCCATCTAAATATGTCTCAAAGAATCCCTGCAACTCCTTATAAGGAATGCCCTGGCCAAAGCCTTTCTCAATTGAGACATATAAAGCATTCAATCCAAATCATTTGGAGATGTCAATCATATCTCGATCCTACTACCGCTACACAAGTACTTGACTGTACCCAGCAACCTTTCATCATCGGATTAGAAATCCGGATAGTCCGGTGCCTAAGCATAGTGAGTTGCTTGCAAGCTACCATAGTGATCTCAAGTCAAAGGAATAATTCATGTCCATATTCTAATACAAGACTTCTCTTCGATAGCAAGAGAATCTCGCATGAGAGTCACGTTCAGTGAAGTGTCAAACATAACACCCGATATCATACCAGCATCTCCATGTTGCTTGGTTAACAGGATAACCAACAGATATGACATCAACGATATACTCTCGATACACCATCATCCCAAAATAGCTTATCCTTTGGTTGCGAACTAATTTATGAACTACATGATGCATCCTTTCTACATCGCATACAATGTAGCTCAAAGGACATCATCACAAAAAAATTAAATTAAGAAAAATGCACCTGTGATGAATAGCCAAAAAATAATTTTTATTTATATCAAAATTCATATATAAATAGTGTAACCGTCTACAACCTAGACGATTAGCTTTGGGACACAATTCCCAACAGTCCCTCGCTGGCCTGTGCTGTTCAAGGACTTTGATGCCCTCATCTCCATCATCAATGACAAGGGCCTCAAACATATGATGCTCGAGTATGATCACCTTCGCCACTCCGCCGCCAAGCCCACCGCTCGCCTCTGCATCTTTCGCTTCCCCCTCAACCCCTTATCCCCTTCCGTCGCCCTCCTTGATCCCAAGCCCAACTACCAGTGGTTCATCAATGCCCTCAACTCCATCCCCGTCTAATCGCCATTAGATGTCCCAGCTAAGCTTGATCTCGAAAAGGAGGATTAAAGGCAAATTGGAGATGGGGAGACGATGCCAGCGGAGATCCAGAGGCAGATCTAGGTGTGACAATGCAAGTCCCGATAGCATACTGGCCAGAGCAGCATGGCATGGTGATGGCCTACAATGCTTAAGGTATATTTTCTACCAATCCCTTGCCCTCCTTGCATTCTACTATGGTTTAGGTCATGGGTCCGGTTCCAGGTCCAGATACCCGAGATCTATTAGGATCCAGATCTGGTACTTCAATGTTAGACCCATCAAGTATTCGGGTCTGGGGGATCCATTAACTATGATCAGGTCCGGGTCTAGATATCTAGGTTTCAACCCAAACCCGACCTGTTGGCAACACTAGATATTTGGTAGCTCTTCATAAATAAACTACTGTCACAAGGATATGACTCCTAGACCCTAACCTTAACTCCTAGGCATATCTCTTTTATAATATCTATAAGCACATAGACCTAGACATCCGGACCCAACCTTGGTAATCAGACCTAGACTCAAACCCAAATATCCAATGATTCTAGTTTTGAACTACCAGACCCGGATCCTAATAGATCCCGAGTATCCATATCTGGATCTAGGACCCGAAAATCATATTCAAAGAACTAATAGCTTCTTTTTTTGCCACTCCTTTGAAAATTTTAAGCCATTAAATCAAAAATCTAATAGTTCAAAATATTCTTAATATATATATATATATATATATATTATATTATATTATTTGGGTCTTGAGTCTATCAGGTTTGGATATTAAATATTTAGACCCGACTCGTTTATATTATAGTTAAACTGTCCAGGTTCGGTTCTGAGTAAACGGGTCATATGTTAGTATTAGATCCAGATTTGTTGTATAAATATCCATAGGTCTCAAGCTTAGACCCAGCCTGTTGATAGCTCTACATAGACCCTTGCATAGCCCATCCTTGATAAAGGTTCAATCTAATCATCTAGAAACAAAGGGGTTCCTACCTTAGAGCCAATCTTGAGAATAATATCCCTTTCCTACAATTCAAGGGGGAGATTTGAAAGGCAAAGCCAAACCCTAGCTTGTCGAATGGGGTCATGACCTGGCAGAATATGGATCTCAAGCTTTCCAAAGCCAATAGCTACCTAGTGAGTGACCACGACCCTTGCTCCAAGATTTTAGCCTTGGCTTCAACCAAAGGGCAAAGAAACAAAAGTAATCTCTCAGACAAGAGAATACTTGGAGGTCACCATACAAATTCCACGGCAACTTCAAATACTTTCAAATGAAATCAAGAGAAAATCCATGCCTAAGGAATTTTCTAAATTGGGCTCTTTACTATTTGGCACTATATCTATTAATTTCTTCATTAGTTAAGGTGATTACCTTAGTAATTTTTTATTCAAGGGCTATAACATCCTCATCCAATGTCCTCGACATCACCCACTGGAAGCGACATAATCCTTGGACCACATCCATTCTCTTCAGAGGGTCCAACAAAGAAGCCCCTTCCATTACTAGCCTATTGGTGGCCATCCCAACCTCAATCTCCTCCTAAGAGGCAATCTCTAACTTTTGTACATAGAGAAAGTCAAAGAGGGATGGAGAAAATGATAGAAGAGTATTAGGGGAGGGTCGAAGAGTGGTAGCGGAAGGTCAAGAGTAGCTATAGGAGGTTGAAGAAGGTTAGAGAGAAGCTAGGGCCAAATCCTAACTTCGAAGGTCAAAGAAGGATGAAGGAGGTTGAAGAAGGACAATCTATGTGTATGGATGTCTAAGAAAAAAATCAAAGTTTACTCCTCTACCGGGTGCCGTGGTGGATGTGTCAACAATACATGGTTTCTTCCTAGGTTAGTGGTCAACCATGCACTTGGACATGTCTTGTTGCCATCATATTATGTAGGAACCCTCCGATGCTTAAGTTGGTCAGAGCTTTAGCAATAGTAGAATGAAAAGAGTGGTAAAATCTGGACTTTATTTTTTTAGAAGATGTTACTTATCTTAAAGTCCTCTTTGCCTCCCTTTAAATAAAAGGATGATTAGCTAGTTGGTATTGTCAAATCCGGTAACAATCTTGAAAAATCTATGCCCGTTATGATAGTAAGGGTGCCAGCTATGCATATCAGACATAGATGAAGATTTGGTATATTATTGGCAAAGATCTTACATTACAAATAAGTTCATATGCTCACCATCAAAGAAGGCAATGCTGAAGTTTTTGGACATGTAGTCGACTTCAATGATCTATCAAGCAGATTAGTTGTCGTCACTTGCTAGGATTGGTTGGTTGTATATTGTCAATCAAACCAGCTCTTCTATGCATCTCGGTGCTCTATCTCAGGCGAACTTGGATCTTCTTGCTAAGACGGGGCTTCATCCAAATTTAAAATTATTTACTTCTTTTATTATGATGCGTAGTCAGTTGATGTCCAATGCATAGTTAGTTGATGTTATCCTCTGAGGTCATATACTTGACCATTTTTTCTGGCAATGGTCATATTGGTAGGTTATATATGTATATAGGAGTAGTGAGTCACCTTCTTGCCTAGGATTCAAGCTTAGCATGTCCATAAAAAAATTTACTCTTCCAACATTTATGATCATCATCAGGTATATGTGGTGTTAAATCACATCCCTCCACCAGCATCCCATATTTCAAAATCGGCAGCCACAAGGTCAACTCCTCTGCTAATTCCAAAAAGGAGGAGGAGGTAAGGTTAATTTTGTACTTTTATTTTTCTAGATTTTCTACTCTATCACTAAAATCTTTTTTTGGTAAAGCGAATAATTCACCCAACATTTCTAATATGAATACATCCAAAAAAGTCAGAAAAAATATCCAAAAAAGATGGAGTGTCACTCATGTGAGTTCATAACACCGGACCGAAGTGATTGGCAACATAGGATGCCATCCAATCTGCCGTCGTGTTCGCCTCCCGATATATTTGCCGGACTACTATGGAGGGGTAACCGTGCAGCAACAAAGCAAAATCATGGATCAGGGGATGAGAAGGTAGGGACTTGATAGCCTTCCTAATCCAGGAGATGATAGTGGCCGAATCGCCCTCAATGATGAGAAATTCCTATAGCAAGATCTGACGGGCATATCAAATACCCTCCCAAGCAGTCCTGAGCTCCACCACCAGAATAGTAGGGTCAAATAAATGGCAAGCCCCAGCAGCAATGATGCCCAGCCCGGACCCTCGAATAACAAACCCGGCCCCTCCTTCTCTCCCTCTAACACTATCATCAAAATTGACCTTGATGAACCTCGAAGGAGGGGGCTTCCAAGAGATGAAAATCCTTCGGGGTGCTCGAAGAGCTATAGTATAACCCCAGGTCTCCATGGTCATCGCAGTCATCAACTGGTACTCTTTTACTTAGGCCCGAGCTCTTTCAACAATGACCCTAGTGGTGCATCTTGAGGAACTAAAGACCAAAGCATTCCAGAAAAGCCAGATATGATAAGTGTTGCCGCCAAGATCACCGTGGCTTGTAGCTTCGACGTATCACGAATGTGTCGGGTTCCCGTGGGATACTCGTCCCTCCATTTTCTGGCTGGCTCCTTGATCCAGCCATCTTGCAAAAAAGAGGAGACCCGGGCCAAGAATTCAGATGAGGACACTTCGATGATCAAGTTAGACGAGACGATCAAGGAAAATAGAACCTTTATGATGGAGAGCTTGGGGGGGCTCTTCGTGTAGACGGTGAAAGGTAGAATTGAGATGGAAAGAGCAAGCGGAGATAAGAGCGGAGAGCTTGGAAGAGTCAGCTGGAGGTCCCTTGCTCACTCGCTCCACCTCTTCCTCTCACTTGTTTGTTTCTCCTCCTCCCTTTGTTTTTCCTCTCTCTGACCTTATGTATGTGGGATGGCCCAGAGCAGATCTGGGGCTTTGTCCGGGTGTCCCTTTTCATGTGCTCTCTTTGGGAGGGGCTTGCTGTTGCCTACGGTCTCTCTCTTGTCGGGCCGATCCTTAGGAGGAGACCCTTCCATTGGGGGGTGTTGCCACCAGGACCGTCGTGGCCCATAGCTGCCGCGCCAGAATGCACTCCTCTCGCTGCCTGCCGGTCCTCTACTCCTGGACCTGCGAAACAGGGATTAGTGATCCGGGCCGGGGTTTCTGGCGGAGGCACTCCGACGGTTAAGTCGGTGATGATCCAGGGAAACAGATCCTCCTGGTCGGGCCCCTCTTGATGGACTCTGCACTAGGAGGAGTGAACTGATGTGTCGATGAAGGAAAAAAGCAGCAGGGGGAGAGTGACAGCAGGGACAGAGGGGTTCCCTGTTGCTCCGCTTCTCCCTATTTCCCGGCAACTTTCCTTCTACCGTGGTGTTGGTGGTGGCACTCTGCTCTCTCGGTTGAGCTTGCGCTTGTATTTTTTTTGTTGTTATTTTTTTTTGTTTGTTTTGTTACCTTCCCCCTTCCGAGGGTGCCGATCGTTCTTTGTAGTTGAAAACTGGCCATTGGGAGCCTGCCTCGGGATCCTCGCTGGGTTGGCAAGCGCATGGGGCAAGATTCCGTGTCATGGACGGGATGCCTTTCCTGATAGGTGGTAGGGGAAGCTTCCATTCCTTCTGACATCCTCTCTGGTTGTCTCATTTCGGGAAGTCTAGTAGAGTCTCGATCCGGGGGCCGCCGCCTTAGAGGTGCATGCTCTCTGGCTGGCCCATCCCCTGGAAGTACGGTCGGACAGGTAGTTATGGCGGCATGGGGGCGTCGTTCCGTAGTCCCCGGGTGGCTCGCCGGTGTCCTAGGATAGCAGGGTCTGCTATGGTCTGGGTGCTCTGAGCTCGTGCGGTCACCTTGGTGGAGAAGAGAAGAGTGTGGGCCCGGTCCAGAGGGCGCGCGCTCGGAGAGGCTCCACATCGGCGAGCGAGCTCTTGGCCCAACCTCGACCGTAGGGCACTAACCTCCGAGGGTCTCGCTCTGGAGGGCGGAAGACGGACCCGGTCCAGAGGGCGCGCGCTCGGAGAGGCTCCATATCGACGGGCGAGCTCTTGGCTCGACCTCAATCGCAGGGCACTAACCTTCGAGGGTCTCGTTCTAGAGGACGGAGGACGGACCCGGTCCAGAGGGCGCGCGCTCGGAGAGGCTCCACATCGGCGGGCGAGCTCTTGGCCTAACCTCGATCGCAGGGCACTAACCTCCGAAGGTCTCGCTCTGGAGGGCAGAGGACGGACCCGGTTCAGAGGGCGCGCGCTCGGAGAGGCTCCACATTGACGGGTGAGCTCTTGGCCCGACCTCGACTGCAGGGCACTAACCTCCCAGGGTCTCGCTCTGGAGGGCGGAGGATGGACCCGGTCCAGAGGGCGCGCGCTCGGAGAGGCTCCATATCAGCGGGCGAGCTCTTGGCCCAACCTCGACCGTAGGGCACTAACCTCCGAGGGTCTCACTTTGGAGGGCAGAGGACGGCTCCGACCTAGGCATCGAGCTCACGAGCTCGACTTGGCAGAGGACTGAGCTCGACTTGCTGTCCTGGGAGAACTCGACTCAGCTCGACGAAGTGCCCCGAACTGAGGCATTGCCTTGGCACTCGCCGTGGCGATCTCCTTTAACATGGCTCTCGTCAGCTACCCATGTCAGTGGTCTTGCCACATCAGGTATGCTAGTGTGGCACAGATTCTATCCCTCTGGTGGTGCAGTTCCCCGTGGAAGGGGCAGGCACCATGCTGCTGAGCCCCGTGCCAATGTGGAAAGCTTCTATTTTTGGAGGGATCGTTGGAGTATTGTAGGGCCTTGGGGCCTTAGTGGAATACCCTTCTTGGGGGAGGTTCAAGTTTTGTGTCATCGGGGTTGAAGCCCCCGGTTGCACGATTATTAATGTGGCGGCGCGTAACAGGGTTCGGGACCTGGTGGAGCGCAGGCCACCCAGAGCATGTGGGTGGTGCATTACAGAACCTAGGCCCATGGCTAGGCGTGTGCCACCTCTCAAAGGTTGTAGGTGATCAGGAACCTTCTTGTTGTGGTTTGAATTCCTGTCAATTCTCTTTACTGCTGACGAGAACTTGACCCCGGTAGGGTAGGATGGGGCTCGACCTCATAAAGCATGAGCACAATCCCAATCGAGAACTGATCTCAACAGGAGGACTCGCCTTGGCAGCATGAGCACAACCCCAGCCGGGAGCTGACCTTAGACGGAGGGCTCACTTTATGGGCATGATCCCGACCGGGAGCTGATCTCAGATGGAGGGCTTGCCATATGAGCACGACCCCGGCTGGGAGCTGACCTCGACAAGAGGGCTTGTCTTAGCAGCATAAGCATGATCCCGGTTGGGAGCTAATCTCAGACGGAGGGCTCGTCCCATGAGCACGACCTCGACTGGGAGCTGATCTCGACAGGAGGGCTCATATTGACAGCATGAGCACGACCCCACCAAGAGCTGACCTTAGATGGAGGGCTCGTCCCATGAGCATGACCCTGGCTGGGAGTTGACCTTGGTAGGAGGGCTCGCCTTGACAGCATGAGCACAATCCCGGCTGGGAGTTGACCTCGGACGGAGGGCTCACCCTATGAGCATGACCCAACTGGGAGCTGACCTCGATAGGAGGGCTCACCTTGGTAGCATGAGCACGATCCTGACCAGGAGCTGATCTCAGATGGAGGGCTCATCCTATGAGCACGACCCCAGCTAGGAGCTGACCTTGACAGGAGGGCTCGTCTTGGCTCTTCATTTGGCCACCACACCCAGGTGGCGGACTCTTTGCCAGTGAGTCCGCCAGTAGAGGCTCCATGTCAGCGAATGTGCCACATCAAATGCCCCCCACTTCCGGGCCTGAAGGACGAAGCGATGCTCGAGACGAAAAAAGTAATGACCATGCTGACATGGAGGGGCATGCCCCTTGCACCATCAATGCCTCGGATGCCGGTGCCCCGAAATCCTTGCTTCCGTGCCAATAGGACGATGCCACGGCATAGCCCTTTAAGGGGCCATTAATTACCGTGCTTGGCCCGAAGCATCATCACCGTGGGATGCCAACACGTGGCGAACCTCGGAAGACGATAAGACGGGGGGCGGTAGGCTCCTCTTGGAAAGGACCCGTTCCCTTGCCTTTATAAGGGCTTTCCTGGGTGCAAAAAATCAGATCCCCACTGTGTTGCTTACGTCTTACGATTCCCTGTCAATGAAGCAGAGCCACCACCTAGATGTGGAGCAGGACAAGTTTCGAGCTCAAGCCGCCCAGTCCCAAGAGCTTGTAGGCCAGATAACGACCCTCTAGGAAGCGTCACCCAGCATTACGAGCCAGATAATGACCCTTCAATAGGGGCCAGCCGACATATCAATGAGGATGTCCGATCTTGGAGAAGAAATCTGTCGAGCTTGATGCCTCCCCTAGAAGGAAGGAGGAGAAGGGGGAGAGCCCCCAGAGGGGGACGGTGAAATGGCTGCCTTAACGGCGGAGGTTGTGGTCACCATGGAGGCAGCCACGGTGGTCGTGGTGCTGGTGGGTGCCTGCCTTCTCGGGTAGAAGGGACTGGAACATCCCCCTCCAATCCTGCCCGTACCTCCGACACCCAGGGGAGGTACGCTTTGGAGCAAGGTAACCCCGGTGGCTGAGGGTGCGCCTAACCTGGAGGTAGAGCCAGAGTCAAAGCTGCTCGGAATGCCCCTCCAGTCAGCATCATGACCGCACTAAGAGGACCTGCCCACATGTTGGGCAATGAGCGGCAAGGGAGGCCTAAGCCTGTTTCCTTTTCATTATGTAACTAAGTTGTTGGAAGACTTCTCATCTTGTCGGGGGTCACCACGATGTATGAAATTTTTTATCAATGAAAGCTCTTCTTCTCCTTAATCAACATGTGTCATTCTTCTCTTTTCTCTGTTTTTTGCCTAAATTGCTCCAAAGGAAGCCCATCAAGAATTATGAAGGACTCACCTTCATAACTCAACCCCCAGATTTTTTGGCTTTTACTTCTTTCCCTTCTTTGCTTCTCAAGTTCCTGTAGTAAGGAGGCGGGCTTTTATGGTTGCCGTGAGCCCAGCCCAGGCCTTTGGTTGTTGTGGGGTGATGCTGGAGTCCTGAGGTCAGCATGGAGGACTCCGTAGGCATCCCACCCTTGCTCCACCGACCTTGGGGTCGCATGGTCATGAATGCAAAATGCTTATAGGGGCTTCTTGGTTTGCCAAGCTGCGAGCCAAGTGGCAGATGGTGGGGCTTCAGGAGTTTTCCACTAGCATCTCCGGGCTATGAGCGAGGCGAAGGGTGCGAGCCTTCTGGAGGACCTGGCGAAGAAAGCGAGCCTGCTGATGGGGCCTGGCTTGATGATACTTAACTGTGAGTCAAGCGATAGTGGCAGGTTGCCCTACCACCACCTTCGGACTATGAGTACGGCATGGGAGTGCGGGCCTGCTGGAGGGGCCTGACTTGAAGATGTTGAACTGTGAGTCAAGCGGTAGATGGCAGGTTGCCCTGCTGCCACTTCCGGACTGTGAGCATGGTGAAGGAGTGTGGGCCTGCTGGAGCGGCCCGGCTTGATGATACTGAACAGTGAGTCAAGCGATTGATGGCGGGTTTCTATGCCGCTACCTCTGGACCGTGAGCACAGCAAAGGAGTGTGGGCCTACTTAAGGGGCCTGGCTTGAGGGTACCGAACTATGAGTCAAGTGATAGATAGTGGGTTTTCCTACCATCACCTCCAGATTGTGAGCACGACGAAGGAGTGAAGGCCTACTAGAGGGGCCCGGCTTGAGGATGCCGAACTGTAAGTCAAGCGATAGATGGTGGGTTACCCTATCTCCACCTCCGGACTGTAAGCACGGTGAAGGAGTGCTGGTTTGCTTGAGGGGCTCGACTTGAGGGTGCCGAACTGTGAGTCAAGCGGTAGATGGCAGGTTACCCCGCCGCCACCTCCGGACTGTGAGCACGGTGAAGGAGTGCAGGCCTGCTTGAGAGGCCCGGCTTCAAGATGCCGAACTGTGAGTCAAGAGATAGATGGCGGGTTTCCTTGCCACCACCTCCGGATTGTGAGCATATCGAATGAGTGCGAGCCTGCTTGAGGGTGCTGAACTGTAAGTCAAGCGATAAATAGTGGGTTTTCCTGTCACCACCTCCGGACTGTGAGCACGGCGAAGGAGTAAGGGGCTACTTAAGGGACCCGACTTAAGGGTGCCGAACTGTGAGTCAAGTGATAGATGGTGGTTTGCCTTGCCACCACCTCAAAACTATGAGCATGGCAAAGGAGTGCGGGCCTGCTCGAGGGGCCTGGCTTAAGGATGTCGAATTATGATTCAAGCGATGGATGGTGGGTTTCCCTGCCAATACCTCCAGACTGTAAGCACATCGAAGGAGTGCGGGCTTGCTTAAGGGTGTCAAACTGTGAGTCAAGCAGTAGATGGTGGGTTTTCCTGCAACCACCTCCGGACTGTGAGCACGATGAAGGAGTGTAGGCCTGTTTGAGGGGCCCGGCTTAAGGGTGCCGAACTATGGTCAAGCGATAGATGGCAGGTTGCCCTACCGCCACCTTCGGATTGTGAGCACGGCGAAGAGTGCGGGCCTGCTTGAGGGGCCTATCTTAAGGGTGCCAAACTACGAATCAAGCGGTAGATAGCGGGTTTCCCTATCGCTACCTTCGAACTGTGAGCATGGTGAAGAGTGCAGGCCTGCTTAAGGGGCCCGGCTTGAGGATGTCGAACTGTGAGTCAAGTGGTAGATGGTGGGTTGCCCTGTCGCCACCTCCGGACTATAAGCACGGTAAAGAGTACAGGCCTGCTTGAGGGGCCCGACTTGAAGATGTCGAACTGTGAGTCAAGCGATAGATGGCGGATTGCCCTATCGCTATCTCCGAACTGTGAGCACGACGAAGGAGTGCGGGCCTACTGGAGGGGCCCGGCTTGAGAATGTAGAATTGTGAGTCAAGTGGTAGATGGCGGGTTTTCCTGCCGCCACCTCCGGACTATGAGCATGGTGAAGGAGTGCGGGCTTGCTTGAGGGGCCCAGCTTAAGGATGCCAAACTGTAAGTCAAGGGATAGATGGCGGCCCTACTACCACCTCCGGATTGTGAGCACAACGGAGTGTGGGCCAACTTGAGGGACACGGCTTGAGGATGCCAAACTGTGGTCAAGCGATAGATGGTGGGTTGTACTGCCGCCACCTCCGGACTGTGAGCATGGCAAAGAAGTGCGAGCCTGCTTGAGGGGCCCAGCTTGAGGATGCCGAACTATGAGTCAAGCGGTAGATAGTGGGTTTCTCTACCACCACCTCTGGATTGTGAGCACGGTAAAAAGTGCAGGCCTACTTGAGGGGCTTGGCTTGAGGATGCCAAACTGTGAGTCAAGCGGTAGATGGCGGGTTACCCTGTCGCCACTTCCAGACCGTGAGCATGGCGAAGAGTGCGGGCCTGCTTGAGGGGCCTGGCTTGAGGATGTCGAATTATGAGTTAAGCATTAGATGACGGGTTTCCCTGCCATCATCGTCGGACTGTGAGCATGGTGAAGGAGTGCGGGCCTGCTGGAAGGGCCCGGCTTGAGTATGCCAAACTGAGTCAAGTGATAGATGATGGGTTTCCTTGCCGCCACCTCTGGACTGTGAGCATGGTGAAAAAGTGCGGGCCTGCTTGAGGAGCCCAGCTTGAGGGTGCCGAACTGTGAATCAAGTGATAGATGGTGGGTTTTCTTATCGCCACCTCCGAACTGTGAGCACGACGAAGAGTGCGGGCCTACTTGAGGGGCTCGGCTTGAGGATGCTGAACTATGAGTCAAGCGGTAGATGGTGGGTTGCCCTGCCATCACCTCCGGACTATGAGCATGGCAAAGAGTGTGGACTTGCTTGAGGGGTCCAGCTTGAGGATGCCGAATTATAAGTCAAGCGATAGATGGCGGGTTGCCCTGCATCCATCTCCGGACTGTGAGCACGGCAAAGGAGTGTGGGCCTGCTGGAGGTGCCTGGCTTGAGAATGCTGAACTATGAGTCAAGCAGTAGATGGCGGGTTTCCCTGCTGCCACCTCTAGATTGTGATCACGGCGAAGGAGTGCGGGCCTACATAAGGGTGCCTAATTGTGAGTCAAGCGGTAGATGGCGGGTTTCCCTGCCGCCACCTCCAGACTGTGAGCATGGCAAAAGAGTGTGGGCCTACTTAAGGGCCCGGCTTGAGGGTGCTGAACTGTGAGTCAAGTGATAAATGGCGGGTTGCCCTGTCACCATCTCCGGACTATAAGCACGGCGAAGGGGTGCGAGCCTGCTTGAGGGGCCCGGCTTGAGGATGCCGAATTGTAAGTCAAGTGGTAGATGGCGGGTTTTCCTGCCACCCCCTCCGGACTGTGAGCATGATGAAGAGTGCGGGCCTGCTTGAGGGGCCTGGCTTGATGATGCCAAACTATGAGTCAAATGGTAGATGGCGGGTTGCCCTGCTGTTACCTCCAGACTGTGAGCACGGCGAAGAGTGCGGGCCTGCTTAAGGGGCCCGACTTGAGGATGCCGAACTATGAGTCAAGCGGTAGATGGTGGGTTGCCCTTCAACCATCTCCGGACTGTGAGCATAGCGAAGGAGTGCAGGCCTATTAGAGGGACTCGGTTTGAGGATAGAGAACTGAGTCAAGCGGTATATGGCAGGTTTCCCTGCCGTCTCCTCCGAATTGTGAGCACGACGAAAGAGTGCGGGCCAGCTTGAGCGGCCAGGCTTGAGGGTGTCGAATTGTGAGTCAAGTGGTAGATAGCATGATACGGAATGAGCCTAAGATCGATATGAATGCAGGAAAATAGAAACTAATTTTTTTATAATTTTTTAAGAATTTTAATTTGCAGGCTAAAGTTTCGAAATCAAGTAAAGATTAATAGGCAAACTAGTAATGAAAATATCAAACCTACCCGCATATGAACTCATGCCAAAATAATAAAGGAAGGATCTCGAGGATTAATAAACCCCCGGCTAGGATAGCGTACCTTCAACAAATCAAAAATTAAGAGGAGGAAGGATTGTACCAAGCACCAATTCGAAGATCCTGTCAATGACGGGGTCACACAACACTCGGGATCGTTGCCTAGAAAACAAGCCTGTAGTTCCTCAGATCTGGCAGCTATCTAGGATCGGTCCTGGAGGCAAAGAGGGTCTCTTCCTTGGAGGTGAATACCTCAGGGATCCTGCAAGCATCAGAGGTCAGTAAGAGAACAAATAAGAAAGCCAAAAATAGGGAATTAGGGTTCAGAAGAAGGTGGAATCAGGGTTGCTGAAGTTGGCGGCCTGGAAGGGGGAAGAAGACTCCTTGCTTTGGATGGCTAGGGCTTCTTCTCTTTGGGGCGTATTAGGGCTTAAAGAAGGGTGCTTTGGTCAGCCAAGGCTAGGATGGATCAGGGTACACAATTAACTCTCACACTCACACACAAGAATAACACAAGAACAAGATAGCAAGCTTAAAATTTCAATAGAGTTTCATTCATGAATAATAGATTGCTTACAAGAGGGGGAGGGGATGGATATTTATAGATGTTCCCTATGTCTTCTCCTTGTTATGATAGAATTACAAAGTTGAGTGTGAGAGAGATTACAAATTTGCTTAAAAACTAGGAGCTTACAATTTGAATAGAAGCAGAACATAATCTCCTTATTTAATTTGGACTTCTCCCCTTCTTGGACTTGATCAAAGGCACCTTGGGCTTGGTCTCATGGGCTTGGATGCCTAATTGAGTGGGCTTGGGCGTGTGGGCAGCAAGGGGCATCCTCCATCTTGGGCTTGGGCGGCCTCCAAAGAGCTTGGGTGCATGGGCCTCCTGGTAGGCTAGAAACCCTGGGCTGGGGCGCCTAGAATATTCTCTGGCATCTTTATGTGTGGAGCTTTATAGACTTGGGCTTGCTTTGCTCTGGGAAGGCCTGGTGAAGGCTTTGGCTGGTTCTCCTCCTCTTGTGTAACTAGTACTTGACACAGACTTATAACACAAACTTGTACTGGACTTACAGGACTCAATTGGACTAAGGTTAAGATAACTCAACTTATTACAGCACTCAATTCAACTCAGCTGAGCTAACTTTATTACAAAACTCTCAATTGGACTGACTTGATTACAAAACTTGATACATTATTAAGGGTTCAACAAAGCCCTAATCAGTAAACCAGATAGGATCCAGTAATTTGTGTCTGATCTTGGTGCCCCCACCATGGCGGGTTGCCCTGCCACCACCTCCGGACTATGAGCACGGTGAAGGAGTGTGGGCTTGCTTGAGGGGCCTGACTTGAGGGTGCCGAGCTGTGAGTCAAGTGATAGATGACGGGTTTCCCTGCCGCCACCTCCAGATTGTGAGCACGATGAAGAGTGTGGGCCTGCTTGAGGGGTCCGACTTGAGGATGTCGAACTGTGAGTCAAGCGGTAAATGGCAGGTTGTCCTGTTGCCACCTCCGGACTATGAGCACGGTGAAGAGTGCTGGCCTGCTTGAGGGGCCCGGCTTAAGGATGCTGAACTGTAAGTCAAGCGGTAAATGGTCGATTTCCTTGCCATCACCTCCTGACTGTGAGCACGGCGAAGGAGTGTGGGCCTGCTGGAGGGGCCCGGCTTGAGGATGCCAAATTATGAGTTGAGTGGTAGATGTCGGGTTGCCCTGCCACCACCTCCAGACTGTGAGCACGGCGAAGGAGTGCGGGCCTGCTGGAGGGGCCCAGCTTGAAGATGCCGAATTATGAGTCAAGTGATAGATTGCGGGTTCCCTGACGCTACCTCGGGACTGTGGCACGGTGAAGGAGTGCATGCCTGCTTGAGGGGCCTGACTTGAGAGTACCGATCTGTGAGTCAAGAGATAGATTGCGGGTTTCCTTGCCACCATCTCTGGACTGTGAGCATGCGAAGGAGTGCGAGCATGTTTGAGGGGCCCAACTTGAGGATGTTGAACTATGAGTTAAACGGTAGATGGCGGGTTTTCCTGTCACCACCTCCATATTATGAGCACGATGAAGGAGTGCGGTCCTGCTTGAGGGGCCCGGCTTGATCCACCGGACTTGGAGTTGGGCGGATACATTCCTGCATAGGTGAAAGATAAGGTTGCATCAAAAAGAAACTTTAATAATCGAGAAGAATTCTTACATTATTGGTAGTGCATTTTTAAATCGCTCGTGTTCCAGGTTTGCATGCCTTGGGCGCCGAGGTCGGCGAGGTAGTAGGCTCCACTCGATTGGGCCTCGACCACCTCGCTGGGGCCTTCCATGCGAGTTGTAGTAGCGCGCTACTCATTATCGATAGGCTGCCACCCAGGGTCGGGCCTCATCTCTTGTCTCATCCAGTCCCGCATGGATCCTTGGCAGGGTGCCCCGGTTAGTCACTCGACCTCTCCGTTGGTCCGAGGTGCACTACCAGAGCGAAACAGTGATGGATGCCGAGATCAATGCAGAAATCCTCGAAGGTCCTGCGATCGAGCAGGTTGAGTCCGGGGCGCCCCCAAGGTTGTGCTGTAAGGTGCGAACGGTGAATGTCATCACCACAGTACCTTCCCGAGGTGGGGCCCCGGTCGTTATTGGGGGTGTAGTCTCTTCCCTTAGCCCTTTTTGGGTTCTCCTTGTCCTCCAGGACATCATCCCTACCGGCTTCTTGGTGGGCCGCTGGCATCCCTGGTTGCTGCTGAGTTTTCAAGGACCGGTGTTTCTGATGGAGCTGGCGCACCGTCGTAGCCAAGGCTTGGACTTACTGGGCCAGCACGATGATATGAGAGTCTGCCAAAGGCGGCGGCGGTGGAGCGGGGAGTTCCCTCTCCAGGCTATGGTCGCCACGGCGAGAGGGATCTCCCACTCGATTAGCGATGGCTTCACGGGCCCGCGTGGTCACCATTGGACTGTGGGCTTCCACGGATCTCTCCCTTGCAGCGGGGGACTTGACATCAAACCAGCATTTTCGCTTCTCCCCCTTCCTGGAGTGCCAATCTGTTGTCGCCAATATCACCATGGCCTGTAGCTCCGACATGTCATGGATGCATCGGATTCCTGTGGGGCGCTCGTCCCTCCCTTTCCTGGCTAGCTCTTTGGTCTAGCCGCCCTGCAAAAAAGAGGAGACCCAGGCTGGGATTTTGACAGGGACACTCTGATGATCAAGTGAGACATGACGATTAAGGAGAACATAACCTTTGTGGTGGAGAGCTTGTGGGGGCTCTTCGCGTAAAGGATGAAAGATAGAATTGAGGTGGAAAGAGTAAGCGGAGATGGGAGCGGAGAGCTTGGAAGGGTCTGCTGGAGGTTCCTTGCTTGCTCGCTCCCCCTCTCCCTCTCACCTATTTGTTTCTCCTCCTCCCTTTGTTTTTCCTCTCTCTGACCTTATGTATGTGGGATGGTCAGAGCAGATCTGGGGCTTTATCTGGGTGTCCTTTTCTGTATGCCCCCTCTGGGAGGGGCTTGCCATTACCTGCGGTCTCCCTTTTGTCGGGTCGGTCCTTAGGAAGAGACCCTTCCATTGGGGGTGTATGTCGGTGTAGTGTAGATTCTGTCCCTCTGGTGGTGCAGTTCCCTAGGAGTGGCGGGCGCCGTGTCGCTGAGCCCAGTGCCACGATGGAAAGCTTCTATTTCTGGAGGGACTGTTGGAGCGTTGCGGGCCCTAGGGCCTTAGTGGAATACCCTTCTTGGAGGAGGTTCAGGCTTCGTGTCATGGGGGTTGAAGCCCCTGGTTGCACGGTTGTCAACATGGTGGCACGTAACAGAGTTCGGGACATGGTGGAGTGTAGGCTGCCCAGAGCATGCCGATGGGGCGTTGCAGAACCCGGCCATGCACGTAACAGAGTCTGGGACTTGGTGGAGCACAGGCCACCCAGAGCATGCGGGTGGCGCGTTGCAGAGCCCAGGCCCATGGCTGGGCATGCGCCACCCCTCAGAGGTTGCAGGCAATCGGGAACCTCCTTGTTGTGGTTTGAAATCCTATCGATCCTCCTTGCCGCTGGCGAGAACTTTACCTCGACTGGGTAGGATGGGGCTCGACCTCAGGGCGCATGAGCATGACCCTGGTCGATAGTTGACCTCGATATGAGGGCTTGCCTTGGCAGCATGAGCATGACCCCGGCCGGGAGCTGACCTTAGACAAAGGGCTCGTCTTGGCAGCATGAGCACGATCCTGGCCGGGAGCTGACCTTGGATGGAGGGCTCGCCCTATGAACACAATCCCGATCGGGAGTTGACCTCAACAGGAGGGCTCGCCTTGGCAGCATGAGCATGACTCCAGCCGAGAGCTGACCTCAGACGGAGGGCTCGCCTTATGAGCACGACCCCAGCTGGAAGCTGATCTCGATAGGAGGGCTTACCTTGGCAGTATGAGCATGATCCCGGCCGGGAGCTGATCTCAATAAGAGGGCTCACCTTGGCAGCATGAGCATGATCCTGGTCAGGAGCTGACCTCAAACGGAGAGCTCGTCCCTTGAGCACGACCCCGCTTGGGAGCTGACCTCTGTAGGAGGGCTCACCCTGGCAGCATGAGCACGACCTTGACCAGAAGCTGACCTCAAACGGAGGGCTCGTCCTATGAGCACGACCTCGGTTGGGAGCTAACCTCGGCATGAAGGCTCGCCTTGGCAACATGAGCACGACCCCGGCCAGGAGCTTACTTTAGACAGAGGCCTCACCCTATGAGCATGACCCCGGCTAGGAGCTGACCTCGGCATGAGGGCTCACCTCAGCTCTTCGTTTGGCCACCGTGCCCGGGTGGCAGACTTTTTGCCAACGGGACCGCCAGTAGAGGCTCCATGTCAGCAGATGTGTCACATCAGTAAGCAATATAAGCCAAGAAGATAGAAGGAGGGTGAACAGTAGTTGACCCGTGGAGGTCCAAGAAAGTGTCCACCATATCATCAACATGTAGAAAAAGGTGATCATTACAAGTTGTCCTCCAGACATGCAAGGCCCTTGGGCAAAGGAACAGAACATGCTCAATAGACTTAACATCAGCACCACATGCCAGGCAAGAGGGAGGCAAATGAATACCTCTAGCACTAAGCAAAGATCTTGTCGAGAGCCGGTGCCAAGCAACCTTCCACAGAAAGAGATACACCCTACGATGTACCCCCAAGACCAAATCCATCTAATATTAAGGCTCCTCTACAACTCCTGGCAGAGAATATGATACAACTCAAACAAAGGAACTCTAGGCAAAGTAGAAGGCCTCCATACCCTGACATCGGTGCAAGGGTAAATAGGAAGAACAATGGATAAAATCCTTCATCCCAGGATGTCCCCAAATATCTTAAATCACCCTCGAAGAAATCCAGCTGCTACCATCAGGTGTCAAGAGATCAGCAACTGACATAGTATTAGTAATATCCATAGAAAAAAGGTAGGCCATCGGGCTAAAGGAATATCCGAGATCCAAGGGTCATTCATGAAATTAACCAATCTACCATCCCCAATCACCTATCTCATATGGCATATAATATCAGAGGCCCTTGCCAACATCTCCCTCCATATCATAGAACTATGCCGAGCAGTGCACGGAACCCCCTCCGTATGCATAGAAAGAGGGCAATAATGAGCCCTCATCATAGAAGTCCACGTGCTCTTCAAACCCAGCATCAGTCTAGTTGCATGTCTCGCAAGCAGAGCTTCCCTCCTCGCTACCAAAGATTAAATACCAAGTCCTCGCTCTCAGTCGAAAAACCACATTCCACCCCAAAAGATGAACGTCCCGATGAACATTAGAAGAACTCCGTAAGAAAGAGCAAATAGTTTGCTCAGCCTTGAGAATCACAGACTTGGGAATAACAATATTAGAGAGCAAATAAACTGTAAGAGAAGTGAGAACTGACCGAATCAATATTATCCTATCCATTGAAGATGGGGCTCTACTCTGCCAACTCTCCACCCTCTCCTAAACTAGCTGCACAATCCTTTCACAATCCACCTTGCAAAGTCTTTCTCCTAAAATAGGAACTCCCAAATAGCGAAGGACTCCATCACGATTAGCAATTCCTAGAATATCCTTGATCAAATGTTGAAGGTGAATAGGAGTCTTCGAACTCAAGCGAACCTCTGATTTCAGAAGGTGGACTCTCTGTCTCGAAGACAAATAATACCGCTCAAGGACCATCCTGAAAACCCGTGTTGAAGTTGAAAATGCTCGACCCAATAGCAAGCAATCATCTATAAACAACAAATGCAAGATCGAGAAAGTACAAGGAGCGAAAAGATAAGGCTGGAGTGCTAACTCCCGCCCCGCCACCCTCAAAACTTGTGATAAATAGTCAACACAAATAATAAATACATAAGGGGAGAGTGGACAACCTTAAGGAAGACCAATGCTTGAGTAGAAGAACTCAGAAGGAGTACCGTTGATAAGAATAGCAAAGGAAGGCTATATAATACATGCTATAATTCGAGAAATCCACTTATGATGAAAGCCGAAGTCTCCCGGAGGACTCTCCAAAAAACTCCAGCGCATCCGATCATAAGCTCTCTCTCCATATCAAGTTTGATGACCATCAAACTATGACTAGCAGGAGCTCTCCAAAGATTATACATAAACTCATGCACTATAAGAATACTGTAGAGATACATCAACCCCCAACAAAAGCACCTTGCTTAGTATAATAAGCTTATAAAGAATAGGCCTCATCCTGTTAGCCATAAGTTTAGCACACAACTTATAAAGAGTATTACACAAACTGATAGGCATAAAATGATTCAGCTCCGAAGCATCAGAATACTTCATAATAAGAGCAACGAAGATTTGCTTCCAGCTATCAGGCATCTGACTAGTAACAAAAAAATTCCTGTACTGCTAAGACCACATCCCGCGTGATAATAGACCAATATCTCTTGAGAAACATGGAAGGAAATCTATCAGGATCCTGAGCTTTATCTTCAACCAATAACCAGAGGACAGATCGAATCTCATCGACCGAAATTGGATTGAAAAGCCTACAGTTATCATCAGTAGAAATCAGAACCTCGGGATGAGGAGAGTAGAAGGGGAGAAGTACGTCCAAAGGCCCAACCCACCTCGATCGAAAGAACAAAGTGATCTCCCTTCTAATATCCTCAGCATCCTCCATCCAAATTCCTTTCGAAGATTGCAGTGCCCTGATTCGGTTTCTATGCCTCTGAACAATAGTAGCCTGATGAAAAAAAAGAAGAATTCATGTCTCCCTCCTTTAACCACTGAACCCTGGATTTTTATCTCTACATGGTCTCCTACTGACTAAGGAGAGCATGATGCATGGAAAGATTACTTCGAAGAATAGCCAAAATAGAAGCCTCCAAACCCCCTTCACTTTCCTCCTTCTCCTGAAGCTCCTTAATACTATTATCCACAGAAACCAAGGTAACAAAAATATTTCCAACCTCCTCCTTATTCCACCTGAGAAGATGATGCTTGACTAAGGATAACCTGCATGAAATCCAGTACCTCGTATCACCCCAAACTGGCAACCTCCAAACCTCCCTAATAATATCTCAGGATTTAGGATAAGCCAGCCAAAACTTTTCAAACATGAACGGGGAATGACAAGGGGCCAAAATAGTAGTAGAAAGGAGGATAGGACAGTGATCTAAAGCAATCCTAAACAGATGTCATACCGGGTGATCAGGATTCAGTTAGAGCTAGTCCGGTGTAGCAAAAATCCTATCAATATATTCCCAAATCCTAGCTCCACTAGACAGATTATTGTACCATGTAAAACGGGGACCCATAAACCCCAAATCCACCAACCCATTAGCTTTAAGGAAATGGGCAAACTTCCTAGAAGTAACATCCTCTACAAAGGGTCTTCCACCTCTCCAATCCTTTGCTCCAAGAACACAATTAAAGTTCCCCACAACCATCGAAGGAATGCTCTGGTCAATCAAAGCAGATCCTCTTGCCACACAACCCTCCTTTCTTTATAACTTGTGCTAGCATAGGCACTAGAGAGCAACCAAGTAGGACCATAATTTTTTGAGATAACTATGGCCACCTGCTGAGAAATACGATGAAAAATATCCACTTTAGCAACCCCCCTATGCTAAGCCATAATAATGCCACCCGATAATCCCTGGGACTCAATAGCATATAAAGCCCAGTTTCCTAGAAGACGCCGACGGAAACGATCCAAAGCAGGACCACACAGTCTAGTTTCTAACAAAATACAGAAGTCAAGATTATACAACTGCCGCAATCTATGAAAGGTAGAATAAAAGGAGGGCTTGCCTGCTCCCCTAACATTCCAAACCAAGATTTTCATTGAACAAAAAAAGTTACTTGGTGATGCTATCCCCCATCTGAGCATCCATAGCCTTCTATATTCCAGATCCCGCTCCCTTTATAGTTGATTCGGCTCCAGATAAAGCCAACTTTAACTTCCCCACCAGCACCTCATGCCCCTGAATACCTTTAGTACTTCTAGTGCAACACTGAGAGACAGCTTCAATACTTCTAGTGCTACCCTGCGAGACACCAGATAGAGGTTCGTGGCTTACAGGATGATGGATCTTTGAAGAAGAAGCACCAACAGCCTTGGACTGAGGAGGACAGATCGAGTGGACTTCACCTTTGAACCCAAAGTACTAGCTCTTTCACTAGCTTTCCATGCCTTCCCCTAGGTCATTATATCCACCACATTTCCTTTGAAATCTCCTTCTCCGCTCCTTGATATTGGTGGCTGGGTGAAAGGATTTCCTTTGATTTTCCCTCAGGCTCAATATGAGTAGCAGAGAATGAACCAATTGAGGCTTCAAGAATCATAGCCTAACTAGGTTAGCCTGATGCCCTAGCATCATACATCTCCAACCCCTCTCTTTCAGCCAAATCAACCTTACCTTGTCCCTTACTATCTTCACATTGCACCCTTCCTAATAGAGGCAACAAGCTCCTTGGGGACCAGAGAAGTATTGATGGATCAAGATTTTTCAACAACATTGGAACCCTTGCCCCTCGATACCCCTACCATATGGGGAAGGAAAGGACTGACTTGGTTATAAGCCCCCTCCGGTGATGTATAGACCACCGATGAAGAAGTGCTCCCACCAGTGATTGAAGTAGAGGACTCAAGTGGACCCAGGCCTCTCTTCAACGAACCAACTCCATACTCAACCATATGCAAATCCCTTGGTTCGGATTCAATAGGTAAGCCCAATTCCATTTGATCACCTAGTGGGCCAAGAGCAACAAATTTAGCAGCAGGACGACCCACCTCTACAACCAGTTCCTCCTTGGTGAGTCCCGATGATCGCCAACGAGCTACCTTCGACGGTTTTTGCCAACCATCAGAGTCCGGCAAATAGTTGGGAGACGATGTGGTAGCCGTCAATGAAGTCACAGGTGGAGAAGACGAATACGGGTCCAATGATGATGGATCAAGCTCCTTCTCTTTCTCCACATATTTTCTCCCTTTGGCCATAGATCTTGAAACCTAGGTTGACAGATTCTGGAGGTCACAAGCCAAGGCCCAAACTTTTGTCTATCCCCTTCTCCATCCCCTTGCCCTCTGCCACCATGGGAATAGGGATTTCCAACCCTCCCTCTCCTCATATAGCAACCACATTATTCGGCTGTATTGGGAACTTGGCACTATTTGAAGATGACTTCCCCTCCGGAAATCGGTAACACCCATCGGAGCGCCCTAATCTCCCACATCGATAGTAGACCTGTGGGAGATTTTCATTTAAGAATTGCTTATAGAATGTTCATTTCTTTTTCCTGATCAGGACACTCGGCTTGAGTGGCTCCCCCGTGTCAAGTTCAACCCTCACCCAGGCATATCCCGTCTTTTTCATGGAATCTGTGAACTCATCAATGGAAGCCCCAGCATCCGCATCTTCACCACCGCCTTCTGGATTGCTTTCCAGCCCGGGTTGATATTTGGTTCCCACTCCTCCATCACTAGCAGTTGCCCAGCGACAAATCATGGTCCTCCATTCTTCACCAGAGCACAGTCCCCTTTTGACCGCAGCCGCAGAACAAGATAGTCCTCTGGTAAAGCAAAAATCTCAGGATCATAATCAAATTTTGATTTAAACCTTACCTGCTTCAAAACCCAATTCGTCGGAACCCTCCGACCAAGACTTCTCACCATCACCGCCACCCCCTCCAGTTGCCGGCAGGAAACATCTATAACCATCTCCGACAACTCTAAAATTTTATTGAAGAAAGCCCGTAACTTCTCAATCTCCTTATCAGAGATTTTGTAAGACATCCATCAAGGACCTCGTAGCTGATCTTGGATGACCCAGGCTCATGAACGCTCACCATCCCTTGAACTGGCATCTCCTTTGCCGATGTGTCTCGTTAAACTCCCTCCTCCGCCATCCTCTTTCAATCTGTTCGACGAAAGCACCCAAAAAAAATTAAAGGAGCTTGGAAATCAAGCTAGAGCTATGATAACCGTACTTTGGCAACAAAACTATTTCGAGCTATTTTCCTTGTCCACCGTCCTTCCCTGAGAAAGCAAAAAATAAAAAAATAGTCCAAAAATAAAATCAAAAAAAGAGAAAAATTAATAAAATAACCCTAGAGCCCCTGTTGGTTGGTGGTAGTGAAAAAGTTAGGGATATATATAATAAATCCCGTTCACTCGGCTGACGCCAGTGGTAGTCAGGTTGACGTACTCACCTTCGGGTAGGGAACGGCTGGGAAAAAATTAATATGCACCGTGCATCGAACATTCACTTGCTGAAATTGGGGGACCGTCTGAGGGTGGCCACGTCCGGGATCTAATTCTTCTCCCTCTTTTTATCAGCAAAAAAAAAAAAAAAAAAAAAAAAAAAAAAAAAAAAAAGAAAAAGAAAAGAAAAAAAAGAAGAAAAAGGAGTTAATTTTGTACCCTATGCTTTTTGTTCTAGATTTTCTGCGGTACCGCTGAAACCTTCGTAGCGGAGCTACTTCAAGGCTCAAGCTATTTCCCTTGTCTGTCCGAACATCGTCCACCGTCCTTCTCCTCAAATTTATAGTCGAATCAGATCTTACGATCCAAATTAATCCTAATAAATCGTAGCGACTATAAGGTATCAAAGTAAGTTTGATCCCACTTTTGCACCCTCATGAATTATGCGGGTCCCATACTAGCTTATTAGCTTGGGTGGGTTCACGAGAAAAACGTCGATCGAGAAACCTAAGGGAATATTTTCAAAAAGGCCCCCTCCCGAATAACGCGTCAGGCTCGCACTCCCTCCCGTTCTCCCCCACTCGTCCCCTTTTCCCGCCGACGGATCCCCGATCCGCGTCCCTACGTTCCCCCATTCCCTCTCTCCAAACCCTAAAACCCCCTCCCCGAACCCCAAATTCGTCAATTTCTGATCTCTGATCTGCCTTCTTCTCTCCTCTCCTCGCCGGAATATTTCGCTCTGGTCACGGGCTAGGGTTTTCTCTTCTAATCCGGCGATGGGTGCGAGGGCTAGGGTGTACGATAACTGGGAGCGCCTAGTGCGGGCGACGCTGCAGCGGGAGCAGCTCCGGAGCGCCGGCCAGGGCGCCGGCCGGGCCACCACCGGGCTCGCGGGCGCCGTCCCGCCTTCCCTTGTCTCCACCAACATCGACCAGATACTGCAAGCTGCGGACGATATCGAGGACGAGGACCCAAATGTCGCTAGAATTCGTCAGTCCTCTCTCTTTTTCTCGATCACGAGTTCTTTTCTTGTCTTTTTGACCGAATTTTGTTTAAAAGCTTAATCACGAAGCCACCAAATTCAACTTGTTATCCTACATCCATTTGAATGTTATCCAAAATGTCTTTGACACCTTCAATTTTAGCTTTATTTTGGTTCCATATCTGAAAAATTTGGGAAGTGGAGTTGCATTCAATTCACAGGATATATGTATGTCTGTATGTATGTATGTATGTCTGTATGTATGTTTTATGTCTCCATTTGGGATGATGGGCGTGTGTACTTGCTGGGGGTGGGGGTTCCATGTGCAATTTGTTTATCATGTGCTCATGCTAGTCGGTCCTTATCACTGTTAGTATCTCAAAATTACTTTTCCTTGTACAGTCTGTGAGCAAGCATATACAATGGCACAAAATTTGGACCCCAGCAGTGAGGGAAGAGGTGTGCTGCAGTTCAAGACTGGCTTAACGTCTGTTATCAAGGTATTAATACACATTCTGTCACAAGTTTATAGCTTATCATCATGCATTAAATGTTAATTTGCTCAATCTTGTTATAACTTTGTTGGATTGACTTGATTTATTGCAGCAAAAACTTGCTAAGAAAGGTGGAACTAGAATTGACCGTCAACGTGATATTGAGCACCTGTGGAATTTTTATCTAAGCTATAAGAGGCGTCATCGCGTCGATGATATCCAAAGGGAGCAAGAAAGATGGAGGGAATCAGGAACCTTTAGCACAGAGTATACATTGCTGTTCCAAAGTTGAAAATGTTTTATTCTTATTGGTAGACATGCTGCATAAGAAACCAGATTTTATGTTTTATATTAAAAAAAAAATTGATCCTGTGCTTGCATTTCTGGCAATCTAATGTCAATTTTAATAGTTTTGGATGTTTCCTTACTTCAAGATGTTCCTATGGAAAATGCTTATGCTTGTTTGATGGTTCTCTTATTACACTTGTTTTTAACTTTCCTTCTTAATTTTTCTGTTTGATGGCATTGTCTGATGGATATGTTGTCCAAGGGAAAAAAATAGAGAGCAGTAATGCAAAAAGAAATAATTATTAAATAAATGCTGCCAAATTCTTTGCTACTGATCTCAAGATTGTGATATTGCCTTGATAGTCCTAGCCATAGACCCCTTTAAAGGCCTAGGCAGAGTACCGAAGTGATAAGCAGGCACCTAAATAAGACTTTCTTAAAAATTAACAAAATTTTATGCACTGATTAATAGATTACGAATGGGGCATCAAATAACATAATATTGACAAACAATGAGGTTGTCAACTATATAAGAAATGCTTACGAAATCTTTGATTTATTTACTAGGTTTTCCATTATTGTCTTTTGGATAAGTGCTTTTAAGTATTGAAAGCTTCTTAGAAACATAATATGTTCAAGCATCAATAGTATCAAACATACTTGTTATAAATGGACTCAACCTCTCTCACTAAGTAAATACGTTTTTAGTTGTAGAGGGAATTAGTTAAATGATTACATTTACAGTGCTTTCAATAAACAACAAGCAAGTTGTCCATCCAAGACAAAAGTGGACCCACCCTACATGGCAAGTCACCTGCCTAGCCACCAATTTAGGCACTCGGGTGGTCTCCTTGCTTGAAGGCCTAGAAAGTATTGGGAGCATAGCTGGTTGGGTTGTCCAAATGGCTAGGTGGCTGCCTGCAAAACCCTTGGCTCTTTTGATATATGGTCAAAAATACGCTTTGAAATTGATTCTCCAAAGAAAATTTTCTTTAAGCAAAAATAGATGAGCTTTGTTCTGCATAGACATCTTTCTTCAATGTTCTGCTAAAACCAAGTTTAATATCCAGGAGATTTTTCTTCTACGTGCAGTTATTAGTATTTGACAAATACTCAACATCATGCTCTTGTATGAAATTCTAAATAGCTTAGGATAGCTGAAGTAGGATTAATGCGATTGTTTTAGATGAGTGAGATAAATCCATAAGGATGGTATAGATAGGTGAGATGATCAAATTAGAATGGCTCTAGCGATTTGGCTAGCATAATAGCCTCTCATTTGCTTGTGGTTCCAAAATACTAAATGTGACCCGTCTGAGTTTCATTTTCAGAAACTCTCTTCCCTATTTATATTGTCTTCATTCTGGGTTATTGGCAATTATCATGAACTAATTTCTATTGGATAGGCAAGGTTTTGGCTATGACAATTTAGTTTGATTTTATTTGTTCTCCATCAATGCACACCATATGTGGATTTAGTCTCTTTGTAAGTTGTAATATGCCTTTTAGACTTGGTATTCAACTTCCCCCTCCCCCCCCCCCCCACCCCAATTTTATGGGCTAGTGCTGTTTATTGGAAGCTTCGATTGTAGCAACAAAGATGGAGGCTCTTGGTGGGCTGGTTATGTAGGTGGCATTAGATATAAAATTTGTTCCATAAGGAGGACTCAATTTCTACAACTACTCCAAGAATGCATAGATTTTTTACTGGCCATGCACCTCTCTTTCTTTGTTTTTTTGTTAACCAATCCAAATATAACACCAATTTTTATCCGTCTAGTGGTGCTCCTGTGCTGAAAGTCATATGCTTATCTTCTGGAATTGAACATATCACCTCCAAATGAAAAAAAAAAAAACCTGTGTTGGCTGAGAAATGAAATAAGTCTTTTGTTACCAGACTCGAGCAATTAACTTTTTGAAAGACATCTTTTTTCCTTATATTGGATAAATCTAGACCATTATTATGTGGCATATTTAAACATTAGCCTTTCAATAAGTTACTCAAAATAATGCATTTTTTTGTTGTTATAAATCTGTTTACCTTCTATGATATCCCTAAGATGCTCCTTGAAGCAATCATGTTCAATGCTTCACAAACCCATCTATCTTAGGCTTAGCATCATGATGCATGGGTTCTGTGACAATCCTAGATCTCATCAAAAAAAATGCTAGTCAGAAGGTGTTATTTGGGTTTATTAGCTCTATATAAGTATCTAAGATTTACCTAGCGCATGACTAATATGAGACTAAATGCATGCCTGCATGGGTCCTCATATTCTCCCTTTATTTAAGTCTTGGTATCCTTGCCAGGCTAAAGGTCCAAATCCTTTCAAATCCAATCATAAGTACCACAAATCCAATTACAAACACCATGATCAGCTCGTGGTTAGCCCAAATGGGCTTGTGTTGTAGTGTCCCCTAGTCCACATGGGCCATAGGATGAGTTTGCTTCGATATCATTTGTAACAACCTGGGACATCACCTAAAAAAGCTAGTTGAAAGGTGTTATCCAATGTTTAGCCCATAATGACTAAACAAATGCTTGCATGAGTCCTCATGGATTCATAATTGGTTGTTTAAACACAATCTTTCTTCTATTGTTCCTACTTCCATGAGAGTCAAGTGATTTAGGGCAGCCATTTTCTTGTACCTCATTTTGTGCTTTATCTAGTCAATATGTCTCATCTGTCGAGATGTGCACATTGACAATGCTATCAAGTTGTCATTTTTCTAATATTTTTTATCATTAGTGTTCACCCTTAGAACCTGCCACTATTGTGCCTCCATGCTGTTGACTTGGTATTCTTTAGTAATTGTGGCGATGAACTGCTGAAGGAAGATATAGAAATGAGTTCAAGAATCGGTCTATTTGAGGATTCTACCTTTGATGGAAGGGAATATAGAATCTTTTATTTTTATTTAATAGGTGGCCTGGCTTCCTCATTACAATTATAATATTGTATTTTTGATTGCTAGTGTTTTTTGTTGCTCACCAAATGATTATTGCTCTTGTATAGTCAATTTCCTTTCCAATTATATTCAAGTTATATGCTTTTTGCTTTTTCCTTAAATCTTGATTATGAGTATAACATGGTTTGGCTTTGCTTTTGAACTTAGGTTCAAAACAAGGGCTGTAGAAATGAGGAAGATTTATGCGACTCTGAGGGCCTTAATTGATGTTTTGGAGTTACTTGTTGGTGATTCAGCTAATAATAAAATGGGTGAACTCATCATGGAGGAGGTAACATACTCATGAGTTCATACATGGGGATACATCTATACCTTCAGATTGTAGATTAACCTTTGTTACTGCAAATATTAAGTGCCCATGTGCTTGGTCACCTGCAATTCAATATACAAGATTTGAAATGCATTTGATGAATTATCATTATTCCGTATATTTGTGGTATTTTGGCATGACAGATTGATGCACTCTTTTCCTTAATTCTTGCTGTTGGTGTTATATTTTGGTGCGTTTTGTGTGTGTCTATGTATGTTTACATATTTCTCTGAATTGCCTTTGGGTGGCTTATTTCAGGTAAGGAAAATCAAGGGGCCTGATGCGGCCCTGAGAGGAGAACTTACACAATACAATATTGTACCTCTTGATGCCCTCTCTTTGACCAATGCTATCAGCTTCTTCCCTGAGGTGCGTGTTCTCTTGTCTACATGTTTTGTACCTAAATTATGAGTTGGTAATCTGTTAGATTATGACAAAAGGATCTGGACAGCATAACCATAACTTTTAAAGGTAGTTGGCTGAACTCTATGTATCGTTTCAGATCTGATAGTTAAGAAGAGGTCATGCAGAATATAAACAAGTAATTGCTTGTCAAGTTATTATCCTTATTTGATTTAAGATTATGATATTGCATACAATAAACAGTATGAATTTTGTGATTTTATAGATAAGCTAAATCATTGTTAAGTTGCACAAATGGGCTCAAATGCTTGCTCCTGATTCAAACTGAACTGTCTTAATAATTTAAATAGGGTGAACTAAATGAAAAGGTGGCAAGAGTGATTTGTAATATAGAAAGTATTTTGTTAAAGAATAAAAGGATTTGGTAGAATCTGCTGGTGTAATCAGTTTCTATGTTGCCTTTCATGCATGTTCAAGTGATCCCTAATTTTGTTGACTTTCCAAAACCAGAGAGGTGTTTTTTTTAAATGCTTTTATCTTTTCAACTTCTAGAGAATGTTTGCCAAACTTCATGATTTTTTTCCTGGTGATAATTTTGTATTATAGTAATTCTTTTTTTAATTTTTTTTTCATATACAGAAAGAGTATGTTTGAAGTGACATGTGCATCATGATGGTTTGATTGTGGAGATAGGAACTGGGTGTAGGTGACATTTCTACAATTAATTTTTTGAATTTGTTAAATTTACTGAATTTTCGTGGCATGTAGACTTGGCATTTTCATGGTGATTCCAAATATTTCTCTTGCTATTATTCAGTTTGTGTGTGTGATTAGGTTTCAAGTATTTTTGTTGTGTAGGATTTGGGATCTATTTTGTTAAATCATTTTCTTACTTTTGGCATATTGCATGACAATATATATTTTATATACTCAACTTTGCTGCACAACAAAATCTTAATATTGGTTAAATCATACTGATACATAATAGATGGAAAAGGTGTGACTAAATTTCGTTAAGCCATCCCGGAGATTGAAGTCTTTGAAGTCTTCTATTTGTTGTTCTTGTTCAGCTGACATATTTATCATTTTCTTTTGCATGTAATTTGCATTTATGGTTTTGAAAAGCAATTATTATATGCTTCATGCTTCCTTTATTTCCTTTTCATTGTTTTACATTGCTGTCACAAATATTCTGCCATCACATTAAATAGGATGCACATGAAATTGGGTGAAATTATTGACTCTAATGCGATATTGGAGTCAGGGGCGGACCACACCAACTTTCCTTGGGGGAGCCAAAAAAATATAAAAATAAAAATATTAATAAATAATTAAAATTAATTTAAATATTTTTTTATAAATATTATTTAAATTATATTTATCTCGTTTCATAAGATTAAATTCATTAATAATTGAATGTACCATAAAATTTTCAGCTATCTCCTTATCGATATAAGTGACTAAATAATCAATAAAAAAATTATCTTTCATTTGTTGCATAATCTGGTCTTGACAATCTTCATTTTTGAAAATATCTTTTCCGTAGTAGTAGTTGAAACCGGAAGAGTAATAAGTATCACGGACTCGTAGAGGATGCGCGCACCGACCACAATAGTCGCAGCGTCACGCCAAGTACCGTTGGCGCTGCACAAGATGATGGTGCCAAAGATGATGGGGTGTGAGTGCAGTAGCATTGGTGGAAGTCTGGGGCATGACGGGCACCTACCCACCCGTGCCCTTCAAGATCCAATTATGCTACGCGATGGATCCGCCGCTAAGACGGTGCGCGGCTTCACCGCACGCAATGTTCGTCAGTGCAGCGAGGCTAACGAAGGCCACCGAGATGGCAGTCATAGGCCAGTGCATCGGTGGTATCCGGTTTTATATATATGCGCAACCGTCTGGTCTCGTCGTGGGAGCGTTCTGTTGATCGCATCACATGACAAGTTCGGCCGTCATTTTATCCATCGGTGTGGCGAATGGAATGGTGCTGACTGCATGCAGTGATTTCGACCATGACGAATTCTGGAGACGGACACTGATTGAATAATAAAAAGAAAATTCTTTGTCTTCTCTTAAAAAATTATGAAAAAAATTTAATGAAAATCAAAAATAAAATTGGTAGTGATCCCACTTTCAAGTAGAAAAAGTTCGGTTTATAGTATTTGTTTCATTTTAATTTTTTTTAATTCTTCAAATTATATTTAATATTTCCAAATTTAGAAGGGCCAAATATATAAATATAAATATATATATTTAAAAGTTTATATAAAATCTTAATTTATAAAAAAAAATTTAAAAAATTATGGGGGGCCAAGGGGCCTCCTTGCCCTCCCGACAGTCCATTTTTATACATATTTAAAAATTTACAAAAAAAAAATTGAACTTATAAAAGAAAATTAGTGGGGGCCAAGGCCCCTCCTTGCCCGCCCCCCAACAAGCAGTCCGCCCCTGACTGGAGTCATAGTGGACGGTTGACTTGAGTTGTTAACTTGTGCATCCAGTGATTTTGTTTCAGGTTACTGGCAAAATATGAAATCAATGTAATGTCAATACATATATAATACACATATACATGCATGGACATGTGCATCTTCATGTGAATTGGGTGTGTCTCTTTTTTAATCTATTTCTTTGACCTTTTTTGGCAAAGAATGCACTGCATTTCCTGGTTATATACATCATAGCTTGGTAACTTACATTGTGAATCATGCAGGTCAGAGCTGCAATATCTGCAATTGGGTTCGCCTCAGACTTCCCTCGGCTACCTGCTGAATTTGATGTTCCTCAGCTGAGAAGTCCAGATATGTTTGACCTCTTGGAGTTTGTATTTGGCTTTCAGGTTTTCACTTTCTGGCCAATAACTTGTTTGAAGCTCATTTAATTTCTTGTTAGCGTGCTATAAGATAAATCATGTTCCTTTATTTGTTTAAAAGACTTGATTTGTTGCTTTAATTCAGAAAAGTTGAGTGTAAAAAATTATTTGGGCTGTGGAAACTTGAGCTATAATATGTAGATTAATTTTGACATTGTTTTGAGATGCCACTTGTAAAGTTGATATACTGACCTGGTTTATGCGTGGGAAAAATTGCATGAAACAACACATTATAAAGTCATTATCAGGCCACACAAAGATAATAATATAGAAGCTGCTTTCTCCAAACTCTTTGGGGTTGTTTCTTTGTAGTTCTTATCTAAGGTCGATTCAAAAACACTCTTACTTTTTGCATACAAGCCTTCTTGGTTTCATTATCTATTTTTCTGTTTGTTCAGCCTAAATCCAGACTTCTCTCCAACTTACTTGAGGGTCTATTTGGTTGGGGTATATTAGATTACGGGATAATCTGACAATTTTTGGAAATCATTTATCTTGGAAAATGCTTGCGGAGAACCATAACTTTTATCATATTTGGTTAGTGAAAAATTTTCTCGAGAAAATGATACCGGAAAAAATATTATCATGTTTGGTTGGAGGTAATCTTGTATAGGAATATGGTCAAATCTACAAATATGCTCATCAAAAAAATAATTTTTTAATACTAAAATAGCATTGTCATCTTCAATTAATATTTATATAATAACTATATTCACATAACCCATTGCATAATATCATTTGCATTTTAGTTGTTTTGCAAAAATTTCTTATTGAATGAATTTGGAAAGATATCAAAACAAATTTAATGATCATAAATGTACTTTATTGTGGATATTTTTGTCAAGTATGGATTACCACTACTCGGGAATTTACCAAATACCAACTCTCCATGGTATTTGTTCTACTCTCTCTCTGGAAAATAAGCATAGGACTTATCATTTTTTTTACCATCTCTCTCTTCCACTTTTCATACCGAATATGGTAATTTATCATGGGATTTATTTTCTTATGCCAGAGTACCCCCAACCAAATGGAACCTAAATGTTTAAGCCATTACCTAATATTCTTCCAAAGGTTCCAGCCACTTTTTCTCTTTTGTCCTGCATTGCATGTTTTTGTATGAGAATTGATATTACCAGAGCTAAGAATACTATTTGAGAGCAATTTATTGCTCTTTTAAGCTATGACACTTGGACTGGCCATTCTACCCTAATGTACCTGTGTATATATGACATAACACAAATATTGGTGCTGGAAACTAGCTGGACATATTGCCAATACCATTGGACCTGGTTGTCCAAGAAAACATGGTGAACAAGAGGAAGGGATGGGGATGTCCTGAATATAGCTTGGGTTGGGTGGGGGGCAGGGGAGAGAGATTTCAAAGGGTTGTGGGCACCCACTTGGAATGAGGCAGGTTGTTGGTGGGTTCCATCAGCTGATGAGATCACTGGTGGAAGTAGGACACTGGTGATTGATGGATTCCTTTGAGTAATGATGGAGGCCATGGGTGTGAGAGAGATGAGAAAGGGGAAAGTGGAGGAGCCTGGGGTCAGGTTATGGTCTAATAAAAACATAAGATGAAAAAGGGTTGCAAATGAAACAGAGATGGGAAGCTGGGATGGCTGATATTTTAGTAAACAAATTAAGCTTCAGTGCCTGTTTCATATTTAATTTATCATTAAGGAAAATGGACAATTATTTACCTCCAATTCTTGGTTTTTATTAAAAGTTATTTTTTGGTCCTTGACCTTCGTATAAAACAAAAAAGAAAATTTGTATAAAATAGACATAACTGTGTATAGCAAGGGAAAATATGTACAAAATCTGCAACATGAACTAAAATTTAAACAAGACACGGACAAGATGACATGTCCATGAACCTGTAACCAATTTTGGATCCTTTTCTTGTTGAGTCCCTGTGGATTGAGATATAGGATAAGATGAACCTGACCTCCATACCCACACGTGCATCTGTCCCTCATTCTTGAACCCATGAACGTAGCTTTTGAGTCTATTGATGGTCTTGCCCTCTTAAAACAAGAGAAAGTGTAGAGCTTTTTACACAATACCAGAAAAGCCCTTTTCTTTTGTATTGCACTCCATCAGTCCATTCTTCTTTCCCTTTCCTTTGTTGAATTGCAAGCAAAAGAAAACTACTCTTAAGATGGCACTCTGGGGAATGGGGAGAAAACTCAAGAAGGCAACCAGAGCTTTGTCTTCCCCAGCGCAATCTCCAGCACCAGCACTAATTGCTTTAGCAACAGCATTAGATTCAGTTTATAAGAGAATAAGAACATGCATTCGCATTGAAGCTCAGTGAAGAAGGTGGGACTGTGTTGGAAGCGAGTCTAGAAAATACTGGATTCTGAGAGCACCTTCAGGGCAGCCATTTGAACTTCAGCCAAAACCTTGGATACAGATGGAAATCAACCCTGACATTTTACAGCCGCTTGAAAACCTCAGTTCATGTTAAGATCTGAACATAAGCCTCGAGAATTCAGGTATCCAGCCAAGATCTTGTCTCAGCCTAGAGGTCTGATATAGGCCTCACAAACTTCTTGTCAGATCTGATTGGAAATTGTGTGTTCTCCAACCTTGCCATCATAACTCAAGTTGCACCAAGATGAAATATGGGTGGTGGATGGGATTGTCTTGGAGGCCGAGGGCAGCAAGATGAAGAGAGTGAGAGAATGGAGAGTAAGTTGACATCTGTAAGAATGAAACACAAAGCCATACCAACCAACAATCACGGTGGAATGGCTAGTAGTTTTATTGAAATAGGATGCTGAAAAGCAAGGAATTAACCCAAGCAAAGAGGCCAAGTTATGGGGGGCTGCAAAGGGAATAATCAAAGTTCAAAAAAATGTATAGATGTTTATTTAAGTGAAGAAGGTAAATTCTAACAGTATAGCTGTTTTCTATGATGTTAAGTTTTTTGCTTTTAGCATTTTATTTTGCTACTTATTATTTTATGCAAGGTTTGCCATCTTGGCACTGAAACCTATGCCGGTACCATCCTATCACAGTGTCGGCATGCTGTATAGCATGAGATGACAAGGCATACCGGTTCGGTATTGGTACGGTATAATAAGCCCGGTGCAATACGGAACTGGCTGGTACGGCAAACCTTTTTGATGAATTAGGAGGATAATATGTTGCTAACATAATTGATATTTTGCAAATAATTTTTATGAGAATAAATATTTAAATTTGGCATGTATACCTGGCTTGAGATCAAATGAAAGAGTATTCTCCAAAGAAGAATTAAAAAAAAATGTTAAATAGAGAGAGAAATTGGTTGTGGTAAAAAAGTAAGGAAGGCTTTTAAGGCAGGGCGTTGAAGAGAAGAATAACTTTGGTATTTTAAAAACTTTTCCTTTCTATTATTTCAATGGGGCAAAACCATCAATGAACATGAAGGGGCAAAAAATTGCCCTGACAACAGTGTTTTCCATCTTTTGTTGCTCTCTTTTTTCTCTTTCCTAGTTTCACAAGCATGTGCATCTAAATCCTTGTGAAGAGGAATGTGCTAACTAATCTAAAACCAACCCAGAATCATGTGCACTAGTTCATGTATGTCTACCATATAATGTGATAATGTCAAATTTTTTTCTCAAAAAAAGTTAAAGGAATAAATGAACATGAAAAAAAAAGTTGTCTGTTGGGGAAGATTGAGAAATGTGCAAGGCTTACGTTGCAAGCTAGATTGTCTGAGGGCAACAGGTAACGACATTTCATGTCTGGATGTTATTTTCTGCTGTCTGATTTGTGGTCCTGTCCTTCAACTGCAAACTTCTAGCCTCTCGTTTTCTTCCATTGACATGAATATGATTGTAACCCGTGAACAACCATGCCTTAGCTATCAAACCTTCTTCCAAATTTTTGAGCTTGGGTTTTATGAGTCCTTACTGGCTAACAGTTCCTGTTTTGGGCAATCCTTGGTCCTACTGCAAACTTTTTTGAATCTATTCTTGTGACTTCCATTTATGTTAGCATTGCCAAGAGCATGGATCTAAACGTTGCCAATGCTGGGCCAGAGCCTGAACGAGAAAAGGTGGATGGTCGGTGTGAGATTGACATCTATTAATAAAATAAGTTCGAAGTATTGTATGAATCCTAATTCAACATAAAAATTAGAATTCCTGTCTTAATTTTTGAGGGGTACAGCAAACACAGATATGGAGTGGTTAGTATTTTTAGTTTTCTGTTAGATTGACATCTATTAATAAAATAAGTTCGAAGTATTGTATGAATCCTAATTCAACATAAAAATTAGAGTTCCTGTCTTAATTTTTGAGGGGTACAGCAAACACAGATATGGAGTGGTTAGTATTTTTAGTTTTCTGTTAGATTGACATCTATTAATAAAATAAGTTTGAAGTATTGTATGAATCCTAATTCAACATAAAAATTAGAGTTCCTGTCTTAATTTTTGAGGGGTACAGCAAACACAGATGTGGAGAGGTTAGTATTTTTAGTTTCCTGAGAGCAATTTTAAACATAAATCTGAAATCACAGGCAACTGTGTGGTTATGTAAATGTTGATTTGTTAAATGGTCCTGTTAATTACTGTTGCATTGTTCCTGAAGCATTGCTGAAGGTTTGACCTCCTTCATATTTAGTTCAGACAAACTGGTTTCCTTTGCCTGTTGATATTTGTCCATCAAATGAGCATTGTAATTTTCATGTGGTTTTGGATAGTCTAGATCGTGTAACTCAACCATCCAGTCTGTAAACAAGCAATCATAATATACTTGCAACTGTTGATGAGCCACTGGCAGGAGTCCCTTGTGTGCAGTCCATATTTATTTAATTTGACAAGATAAATACATGGTGTTTAGAAGGCCGAGATATCTAGGAAGGTAATTACTAATTACATTGCTAAAATCAAGTGTATTTTTCTTTCTGTGTCTCTTTCCTGCAGGAGTGTATTATGTATTCGTCTTGATCTGCTTTCATCTCTACTATTGTAGAGCAAATTCCTTAGCTTGACTGTTCCACTGTCTCCACATCTCTATAGATACTAACATCTTTTAATAAATACACCCATTCTTTTGGTTTTTGGTCTTAAGGGGATAAGAGTCGAGAGAAGTTTGCAGGTCAAAATTGGGAGTATATCTATGAAGTTAAATAATTGAAAGAATCTTTAATCGGATGGGGATCATAGGCATCTGTTCCTCTCACATGCATGGTGTGTATTTAAAACTATTTTGTGCTTAACTATCTGATGTATTTAATTCTGTATGTGCAGAGAGATAACATTCGGAACCAGCGCGAAAATGTTGTTCTTACCATTGCAAATGCTCAGGCACGACTTGGCTTACCTGTCGAGGCAGAACCGGTCAGTAATTTCTTGTTATCTATATTGAACATAAATCTAAAATCCCTGTCCTGTATTGATTTTGTTTGCTGCACCAATTCATTTACTTGGGAACTGCTCTCAAATGTTATAGCCATTTGAATTTGAAGTTCTGGTAGGTTTTATTGAATCCTTAATTTTTGATTTCTGATGCTGCTGCTCTATCTTCATACTGTTTTGATCATCACTGTATGTTCTCAAACTATCCACTGGACAGATCCCTCAGTGACATTGCTAGGTTTCACCGTCTATTTCTTGTTTGGGTGTGAAGAGTGATGTTTAGTCTTTGAAATTGAATAACAATTACAGCTGTCTTCCCTACCAAGTATGGAATTGAGCTGGCAATCTACTTACTCAAGCCTTGCTATAACTATGAAGTTAAAGAAGGTCTGTAACTCAAGTCATGGAGAAACTTGTCAATTGATGTTTTCATGCAAGCAGGGTTTACGGTACCATCCCGTACCGCTCGGGACGGGGTGTACCATACCATACCGGCCAAGAGCCGGTACTGTTCATCTATAAAAAACGGTCCAGCACTCCGGACTGTTAAAAAAATAAAAAAAATATATTCCGTACCGGTATGTACCGTCTGATTCGGCCCGGTTCGGGCTTGGTTTGATCCAGTTCGGGTTCAGTTCGACCCGGTTTGGGTCAAACAATTTTTCTATGGAAAGGAAAGAAGTTTTTATTAAATTTTGTGGGCTCGATACGGTACAGTACTATACTGTACTGGTCGGTGATTGGTATAGGGCCCGGTACCGGTTTGGTATTCCTTGCATGCAAGATTCATTCATCTTATCGTCCCATGGAAACTAGTCATGTTTTGGGGTTTTTATCAAATGAAGATTTTAATTAGATTAGTAATGTATATTTAAACTCTTCATCTGAACTAAGATGATTTTAGGATTGAAGTATCTCTACTATTCTAAGGGGAGAAGGTTTTGTGACTGGACCCTTCTTTTTATTCTAAATGCCCTATGTAGGTGGACTTTCTTATAACTAAATTGCCCTTCTTTCAGTTCCATTAGAACCAAAAAAGAGATATTCAGTTTCAAAAAATCCAAAAACCCTATAGGGTTTTATGCTAGCAAGTAGAAAGAACTTTCCTATAATCCAAATGATACACAGTTGATTTTTAATTTAAAATTGTTAGACAAGATGGGAGTTATGATGAGTTTTCTAAAAGCAAAATAATATTCAGATGGCCCTGGGCAATAGGAAATAAAATTTGAAAAGGACCCTGTAGTTTCAAAGAAGATGTATATTTCATGCAAAATGCACCTTTGATATTTAATGGTTTAGATCTTTTTTGGTAAATGCTTAAATCTATTTCTGTTTAGTCTTATCTCTGTGCAAGAGATCATATTAATGAATCTTTTAGTTATTCTTCGAGAATTTATTGGTTGCAATTTGAATGTATTTGATCAGTGGTAAGTTTTGGTGTGTGTGCTTGCTACAATGGTAAGGTTTAATTGAGCGGAGGCCGCAGGCGCCTGGTGGTCTTTTTTTTGGTAACAATTCAAGACCTCATCCAAAAAGGGCTAGCTAGAAAGTTATTAATCGAGGTGCTAAGCACTGTTTAAGTATCAAAGTTCTCCCCAATGCACAACCAATGTGGGACTAAAGTCATGCGTAGACAGTTTCTCGTGTAATCCCCAACATTTAAGCCTATCTTTCTGGCTAGGGGAAGAGTCCAATCGCAAACAAATCATGAACACAATGTTGGCTCTTGTTTAGCCCAAACAGGCCTATGCTGCAGTGCCCTCTATGACATGTAGAATGTGGGGTGGTTTGGGTGTGATCTATTTGTGATGACCTAGGGTTTCTCACAAACAAAGCTAGCCAGAATGTTTGTAATTGGAACCTTAGCTTTGTTTAAGTATCCAAGTTCTCCCCAACACATACTAACACTAATGTTACACTAATGTCCCATATGTTAGGACCCATGCGGGTGTGAGTTTAGTCTGGTGATTTTGTGCACTATTAGTGTTAGCGTGCAATATATGGGACATCGATATATGATCCATAATGGTTGAGTGTTTGATGTGTATTCATCATAGTGGTGATGCTTGGGGTGGCTAGAGCTGACTAGTATGTTCTTTATAATTATAAATTATTTGTTATTTTAGCATGTGATTTTCTAAGGTCTTAAGTATGCATTTTTCTGGTTATAGGAGGATATGGCATGTAATGGGCCTTCATCATTTAGAGATGCAAATATGACTTCAGGGATGTATGAGTATATTGAATGCGTAGAGGCTTAGGGATGGGTGGTAATGGAGTTAATATTGGACCACAGAAGCTGTCATTAGAGGTTTAGATGATAAGGGATTATGCTATGAAGTAGGAAAGCTAGTTAGTCTCAGTTGGATGTGGTAGACAAATTTGGATACTATTGGTTGAACATAGCTTTAGATGATAATCTTTCTAGGATTTTTTTGAGAGCCATTAAAAAAACAAAAAAGAACCCTCGATTGAGAGCCATTGGAGAACGCTTGGAGGCTATTAGTGGCTGGATTGCAAGAGGAATAAGAGTTGTATGTGGATATTTATGGACCCTACTCTTTCGTTTATTTTGAATTTGCTTTATCTTGTTGGTGTTGATTCCTTTAAGGCCATTTTCTAGGCGAATCTGTATTTCCTTTAGAATGGAGAGGGGGGCTTCATATTCTTGTTCATTTTTTAAAAAAATTCCCAATATATCCCTGTGAGCCTTATATTGTTACCACTTTCCACTGTAGGCCTATTATTTTGAGTTAACCTCATTAAAGAATTGAAAAAAGAGCCATTATTTCATCACTGTCCCTGCAAATCCGATGTCTTGGGAGGGGTAAACTGGAGATAGACCTAACCTTTGGTCTTTTTTTAAAAAAAATATTTTGCACAAAATATCTGCCCTAGGACTTGAAACTGTGCTATTGCACCTGTCAGCACATGTCTTTTACCATTGCACCAAGCAATGGCCCCTTGAGTTAATCTCCTTGATATTTGTAATTATTTGATTGAGATGCTTGTGCGACAAAAATTTAGTACATTTCAATGGCAAACTTATCATAGATTTGTCTAAGGAGAAAGCAACTGGTAAAAGGATGGGAGGTAGCACTAGTTGTAGAATGAAGAGGTCGAAGAAGAGAGAATGTGCAATGGAGCTTTGCAATCTCCTTATTTTAGTTGTATGCCCCTTCGATTGCTAACATTAGGTATTTCTCTTGGACTTCAGAAAACCTTGTTTTCAAATATTTCAACATGTTGAAACTACTCTATTATATGGTCTGGGTTAGTGTGAGTAATTGAATGTGCTTCATAGATGAAAAAGATAGGGCCAAACAAATAAAGGTTTATGTTCGCTTGTGTTTCATCAGAGTGCGTGCATGCGCGCGCGCGCGTGTACACTTTTGATGTGTTCTTTGAATGTTTTGGGTTTCAATGATACGTGAAATTGCATATTCCATACAAACAATGCCATGCTGGTATGAAACTATACATAGTGGTACAAATGTGCACATTTCAAGATAGTTGTTTAATGCTATCTCTTTCTCCTGAATTAGTCTCCACCTTAAGTTTGTCATTTGCTAAAGCCAAATAGATTTGATTACCGGGGTGTGTCATTAGGTTACAAGGTTCAAATGCCATATTTTAGTGGAAAGTTTGATTATGACCTTTTTGTATTTTTTTAAAGGTAGAATGTATACAAATCATCATTTTTTTTTTAAAAGAAGAACTTTAGTTGTTTGATGGCTTTTATATACTAATACTCTTTTCAAGCTTGCTTAGTCTTTTCATATGGCCAGCTGAGCCTGAGCAGCCTACTACTCGGCCTAGCTTGGCTTGTGTGCACCTTTGTGTACATCTGGGTACATACAAGCTCCATAGCCTCTTTCGTTCTTATTGGATCAGCAATGTGGTATACTTTCTTCTTGAAAGGTTGATATAAGATTTGATGGATTGTTCATTGCTTGAATTGGTTCATTTACTCACTCATTTTTTATGCCTCAGTTGTTTGTAATTAGGTTATCTCTCTATAATTGATTTAATGATATTATTTTTTTTGCAGATTATGGTGCTAGTTGAGTATTAAGTGGATATTCTTTTAGGGTATTGGTGTATAAGGAGTTGTTTGTATGATTGTATCCCAATTACTTGTTACAGTTCAGTACAATTTATGTGCCTTTAATACTCTATTCCCTAGTTGCTGCATTTTGTCTGTCCATTAGTCCCTCCATTTTTTTCATTTCTAATCCCTATGAGTTCATTTAGTGAATGGGAGTTGACATTGGAGGGCATTAATTATAACTCTAACCAAGCTTGTAACTGCCACATGAACACTGCTGATTGCTCTGCTCAAATATAAGGACAGTGAACATGTGCTTGCTCTCCTTTCATTTACTCTTAAATGTTGTAAAATTAAAAAAAATAGTCTCTGGGATGAGTAAAATCTACCTCATTACTTGTGAAATCTGATTATTGGAACACATTGTGATGCAAACAATATTGCTGACCTCTTTTACTATTTCTGAAATGCAGAAAATTGATGAGAAGGCTATCACTGAAGTTTTTCTTAAAGTTTTGGACAACTATATCAAATGGTGTAGATATTTGGGCATACGGATTGTATGGAACAGGTAGCAACTGAAATTTTACTTCTTGGAGATATTTTCTGGTCATGTGATTTATTGACGAGTTTTTGGCTTCATTGCAGCTTGGAAGCACTGAATAAAAACAGAAAGCTGATTTTGATTTCATTGTATTTTCTTATCTGGGGTGAGGCTGCCAATGTTCGATTTCTTCCTGAATGCATTTGCTACATATTTCACAATGTGAGTATTTGTTGTGCTTGCATGTTTTTTTTTTGGCTTATTATTTGTTTTGAGTTTTAAATCTTTGCAGTATAGGATAGATGATGCATTTTAAAAACTCATAAACCTCCATTGTTGTTGTAAGATTAATGTTTGTTTTCAATGATCTACATTAGAATTTTGTTCTTCAAATTTTTGGTTGTCATCATCAATGATTGTTGTGCCAGCACCAGGGTCCAAACTAGTTGCCCAGCAGCACGCCCCCTTTTTGTTCCATGCCAGGCTCGTATCAATACAGTGGAGAGGGCGAGGGAGAGGGAGAATGGAGAGGGGGGATAGAGGGAGAAGGGGAAGAGACGGAGAGGGAGAGGGAGAGGGAGAGGGAGAGGGAGAGGGAGGGAGTGATGAGGCCAATGGAGCAGAAGGGGCAGAGAAAGGTTTTGCCTCTGGTCCCCTATTATTTTTGAAAAATTTAAGTGAAGTGAGCTCTGCTTCTGGTTCCCTTGTTTTGTTTGAAATAAGGATCCTGGAAGGGGCCCTGTTTATTTTCTAAAAATTTCAGTGTAAGTCGACCAACCCCTCATCAACTTCATTTTATTTTTTTCAACATAAAAAAAAACTTTTTAATTTTGAAAAAAAAAAAGTGAAGTTGGCAAGGGGGTTGCCAACTTTACTTAATTTTTTTGAAATCAAAAATGGGCCCCTCCAAGGCCCTGTTTCATTTGAAACAGGGGGAACTGGAGACTGAGTCCCTCCTATGCCCCTCTGTACAGCTCCTCAACTCTCTATGGTCTCCCACCATCTGCGACCCTCCTATTTTTCTCCTCCTCCCCCCCACCTCTTTGTTTTTCTTTCCTCTCATTCCTTCTCGCTCTCCCCTCCGGTTGCTGGTTTCTCTTTTGCTTGCTGGAACCGTCCTGGTCCGCTGCCAATATGGGTATGTATGCCCAGAACTGGGTGGTTCGGGATGGCTTCGCCATCCTTGGTTGTCATATTGCATTCCAATCTTTTCTTTCACATATGATCTCGATTCTTTATGTTCTTTCCCTTGATCTTTCTTCCAGAAATGTCTTTTTCCCTTTATATATATATATGTATATATTTTATGTATGTATGTATTTGCAAATGTGGATGTTAAGAGGTTGGTGCAAGTTCATTTTGCTTTCTTTTAATTATATTTTTGGAATTTTCAAAAAGCTGGTTCTTTTTTTTTTTTTTGGCCAAAATGGATCTGTTTTCCCCCAGAAATGGTCCATGTGGGACTTTACTGAGTTGTCATGTCCCTGCCTTTGTGACTTTTGTAAGAGCATTTTACATGTTGACCACATATGTTATCTGCTTCCATGATCACTATCATGCGAGTGAGGAAGACATTTCCAACAATTAACTTCCTACATGCAACTGGTGTACTAACTTTGTGCATTCATTTGAGGCTTTGGGCATGATGGTCCAGTAAAGTTCAAAATGAACCATTTTCTCATGTAGAAAAGAAAAAGTGGTTTGGAAAATGTGAAAACATGAACCCTATTATAATGATGATAATGATTCAACATCTTTCTTGGATTGTAGAATTTTGTAAACATCTGTGTAAAAGCAGAGCCTTCTTTTTCTCCTCATTAATCATGTAATACCTGGATGTTGACTTATGAACTTCAGACTTGTTTACTCATGGCTGTTATCAATTAACTGAAAGCATGCTTTAAAATGGCTGTATTTTGCAGATGGCAAAGGACTTGGATGCGATATTAGATTCACCCGAAGCTATTCCTGCAAAAAGCTGTGCTGGTAGTGATGGTCATGTTTCATATCTCAGAGAAATTATATTGCCTATTTATGAGACCATGGCAGCGGTGGGTGCTTTCTCTTGGATCATTAACCAAAAAGCTTTTTCTATCTTCCATGCTGATGCTATTTTATAGAATATGTTAGAAGCATTGTTATTTTTCTGCTATTTAAGCACACAGCAAAAAGCCTTGCAATTTCATTGCTATTGCATTCTTTTATTTGTTGAGATGATTGTTATTGTGAGAGTTTGAATAAATAAATAGCTCATAAGTTTTATATTTGTTAATATTTTTTCTTTGATGGCAAATTAAATTGTCTTTTAAAATTTTGAAGAGCTCCCTTCTATTATTTTTGAAACTACCTTCTTTACTTGTGCTTGGACTAGTTTTAGAATTGTTTTTCTGACACCTTCAATGTCATGACCTGTAACTAAAAAGACTAATAGTCCAGAATGTGACATGATAACCAAATATCAAGAAGCGCTACCCCAATATATATGTATTATTGGAGATTAGGACGGGCTGATCCCCACCTTTGTGCCCTTATTCCCACCCTACCTCCTGAGGGCGGCTCCAACTAGAATCGAACCCTTGTCCTCTTGCTCAATTGGCAAGTGGTGGTGGTCAAAACTAAAATAAAGAACTAGCATCCCTTTATGCAGTGTTCCGGTAAACTGCTAATTTTTTATGCAGTGTTCGAGTAAACTGATAATCTATCCTTCTCAAGCAGCTGCTAAAGGCCCTAATTGTAACATCATTCTATAATAATAAATAACAGCGGTTCTTTATGGCCTACTAAACAAACATTTTTCAGACATCAATTATAACTAAGCAAGAAATGGAAAATTGGTACTAAAATATATTTTTATTTTGTTTCTTAGAGGATCATCACAAGTAATTAACAAAATGCTGGAGTTTGCTTCAATCTTTGAAAGAAGACCATGTCTCAACAGTTTACACAAAATTTTACAAATTAAACATAGTAACAAGGGAAGAGATAGGCTAGAACATACATGGATTAAATATGAAGCAAACTCTTGACATATATACACTCGTGGGCGTATAATATCTCTTGATTTGAGGCACAATTCAAACATACCCCACCAAGTAAGGCACAGAGACTCCCATAATTTTAGGTACAACATAACATTGGTACCAAGGCCAACAACACCATCTCTGCTGGTCAGGGAAATGATCATACATAATCTTGACAACAGAACACCAGCATCATCAAGTCAAGCACAGTTTATGAGTTTTAGAGAAGAGTTCCCAAATTGACATCAGATCATGAGCATTAATTTTGATTGTCAAATTTCAAGTCCATAAAGAAGATGCTTAACCCAAAAGTGCTCAAACTAAACAAAAGCAAGTTGATAGCAAAATACTTATATAAATCCATAGGGTCTCATATACAAAATCTGATTTTGTCATGTAGATGCATGATATAAATTCAGAATAACATAGCAAAAGCACATTGAAGGAAAAGAAAAGAGCTGGTGTCATGAATATCTACTCAAATCTCTTACTGCTCTGGTAAACCAGCCACTAATAGCCTCTAGATAAGCTTAAATAGCTCTTTATGAAGTCTTAGGAAGAGAATCATTTAAAATTATATCCAATGAATGGTATCCAGTATTGTGTATTATATTAAGACTAACATGCTCCACTATTCTTTAGCATAATCTCTTATCATGACAACCCTTATTAATGCTTTTTATGGTCCAATAGTAACTCTATCAGAACCCTGACGTGCATTAAAAAGTGACTAAATGTATATTACCACAGATCTTATATTGCTGGCAGCAGAGAAAATTTGCTACAAAAGCTTGGCTTAGGATTGGGTCTTTGTTTGTGCTATAACTGAATTTGCTAGTCAAGGTATTAAATACCGATGGGATGATGGGGCATTCCACTGCCCCAAGTGTTCAGATGGGGCACAGTCCCAAGAGTTAGGAGTTAGGACAGAATGAGTTGAGAAATGGACTGGGACAGGGCGGGATATTTGTATCAAGTGTTGGGACATGTGGCATCCTGTTCCTTGGAGCAAAGGGATGGCTCATCCCATGGCATTTAAAACCTTGTTGGAAGTACTTCACTTACATGACTTTAATCTATAAAAACTTGGGTTCAAAAATCTACTAGACTAGGCAAGAAGAAACCATAGTTTGGCCTTTAGGTATACTACCTTGCAAAAGAACTTGTACAAAATAAATATAAATTAATTCCTTAGAGAATTGCATCTTGGTGCTCTCCATATTTGAAGTTATATCCAAGGTTTGCTATCTCGATGCCGGATCCCATACTAGTACCATCTTAGTATAGTGTCGATATGCGGTACGATACAAGACGACATGATATACTCAATGCTGATATTAGGGTTTTCGAAATTGTCCCGAATCGGGGCATACCATACCGTGTTGGCCAAGAACTGGTGCGGTTCAGCCTTAAAAAATGATTCGGGATCCGAATCATTAAATATGACTTGAATCGGACCGGTACGGATTGGTTCGGTACGGTATGGATTGGTTTGGTATGGTACGGGTCGGTCGGTACGGTATGGGTCGGTTTGGACCGATGCAGTTCGGGTTCGGTTCGGCTCGGTTCGGGTCCCCAGTTCAGCGATTCTTGCTTGAGAGGGGGGAGGAAGATAGTTTTTTCTCAATTCACCAAGACCGGTACATGTACCGGTACGGTACTGTAGCGGTCACTGGTTCAGCAATCCTTGGTCAATACTGTATGGAATGAGACTACGTGCTGGTTCAAAACCAGTATGGAATATGGCAAATCTTGGTTTGATCTGTTAGCCAAATACAAACAAAAAAAAATTGTAGCAAAAGTGCAACTCTTGGTCAACAAACATAAGGGTTCAGTTGAGCGTATTCAACATTACTGACAATAGGATGCCAATCTAATTTCTATTTTGAGAACATTAATGGCTGAAGCCCCTTTTATTTTTTTACTTCTAGAAGAATAATTTCTTAAATGAATTATGAAATGATGCATACCTTAATCAGTGAATCCCTCACTAAGATTTTGTTCTTTTACGAACATAGAGTCTTGAGTAGGAATCACTTTGATTAATCATTTTCTTCCTCAATTTCTTTGCAACCCTTGTACCTTATTCTTTCTTTCTTCACAAATGATGAATCCTTATTCAGTTTGTTTTTCTAAAAGTTCATATTGAGATAATGAGTCATCTAGGATTTCTTCTTGCCATATTTTTTTCCATTGGCTCAAACACTTGGCGGGGCCCTTCAAGCTTGGATTGTGCCATAGGTCCAAATTCGAGGAATTATAACTTCCTCATTTTAGTCCTAAATAGGTCGAATTCTTTCATGGGCCTTGAAATGTATGTGGAAGCGGTCTCACTCAAATTTGAAATGGTTTAAAGCATATTGTCACTTGGTAAAAGGGTCATTATCACTACTTGTTTCACTAAACCCTTGGGATCTAATTTGCTGCTACTAATTTTTTATAATTTTATTAGGTGCAACACTAAATACACAATCATACAGATATTGCAAGTGTGCATGTAAAATAAATAAAAAAGAAAATTAGGCCTATAGGCAACCAGTTTGTTGCATACATTATACTGAATTAGGATACATCATGTGCTATTCCTGTGGGAGCATATATGTATAAATTGCAAATTTTAAAATATGAAGAGTTATGATCTGCTTATTATTTTTTGTATTAATTTTATTTTAGAGAGCTTGATTTTATTTGAAAAATAATGTTTCAGTCCATTGAGATGTTCAGAAAAGTCAAGATTTCTAGGATAGAAAGAAAAAAATTAGGATTCATTGCAGAAACCAAATAAAATGAGAAAAAAACATGGACAATTTTTTGCCTTCTGGCATATTTAAGGTGCTGGCCCCACATCGATTTCATCCTGTCCAGTTTCATGTGTCGTGGAGTTCCATTACATAGAGAGATTATTTTTGTGTTAGAAAATTTGATTTTATTCAATGATGTAGTTTGGGTTTGAGGATTTATGGCAGAGGAGCAATACATGGAATGCACCAAAGTTTTTTTCCCTTCCTCTCTTGTGTATTTTAAGGTGTGGGTGCCACATCGGATTCGCCCATGGAGTCTGGCATTTTCTTTTCTTCTCAGTATATTGCCGGTGAAACTGTAGGATCTAGTGCTTGTGCTTTATATACAGTACCGTGACCCAATTAACCTATCACCAGTCTAGAATCAGATTAATGTTAAAACTCATCGTATCTGGTCGAACTATTGCTTCTTTAGTAGCCTCCTGACTTCTTGTATTTTCTTCCTGCTTTATTTTTTTATGAGCTTGGAATTCAGAATAGAGAAGTTAATACTACTGGTCATTGTTTTTCATGTATGAATTTGGTTTTTTTGCTTCCTACTGTGTTTATGTGCTACAGTCTGAGTTTTATAATTGCCTCAAGAATGTAAGCTCACCTGGTAGCCTGGTACATACTTTGTTTAATGGGACTTGCATCTTAAGCAAATTCATAGTTTCAATTACTATTTCCTCTTGTAATATGCTAATCAACAAGTTTTTCTTGTCTTTCTGTTTTATTTTTGTGACAATTGTATAGATTGATATGTCAGAAGTCATTGAAGCAATTTAAATTTATTCCATTACTTTGTTTGCATTTCTTATTAGTTATCTTTGTTTTGGTCATCAGGAAGCTGCTAGAAATAACAATGGACAAGCTGCGCACTCTGCTTGGCGGAATTATGATGATTTTAACGAATATTTCTGGTTTTCCTTTTTTCCCCATTATTTATTCTGGGTTCTGTTCAAGTTTATATTTCACGTCCTTACTTGTGCTGAACCTGTAGGTCACCTTCATGTTTTGAGCTGGCATGGCCACCAAGGAAGGAATCTTCATTTCTGCGGAAGCCAAAGAAAAAATGGAAGAGGGTAAGTTACAAGCATGTTTTAGTATCCGAACAGTCAGAGACACAGATAAATGCTATCATGGTATTGGTTAGGTCTAATCCATGATGGTTCCCATGCAAATTTAATTCAAATGTTTTCTGGTTACCGGTCTTCCCATCCCAAAGTGATTCATTTGGGTTGGGATTTCATGCAGATCTGTGCCTGTCTAGCCTGTTTTAACCTGTTATGGCCTTCATGCTTTACCAAACTATTTTAAATAACATTTTTACTTTTGATTTTTTTTTTCCTATTGTGGTAGTCTGACATTGATTTTGAAGAAAGCTCTCATTAAACAGTTTGTCCTTCATTCTCCTTTATAGGTTCGGTCCTATTATTGATGATTCTGATGTTTTTAGCTTGTCAAGTGTTGGATCTATCAAAAGATCCTTAATTAATGTCCATAATATTTTGCATACTTACCATGACTTACCAAGAAACAACACTTTTCAGTAATTGACTATTAATGCCACACGAATATTAATTTTTAAATGCTACTTTTCTGGGCCATGATCACATGTTTAATATAATTATGTTTATGTTTAGTTGTCCTTTTTCCTAGTTTACTGACATGCACTCCAACATTTTTTTAAACTTGTGAACATACACTTTCTGTTCTTTGCTGAGCTTGATCTTATTTCCTTCAGCATTAAGCATGCTCGTCATTTTCATATATTAAGTTTACTAAGCAATGTACGGTGCCTTGAGGAACGAGCTTCGCCTAATTGAATCCAGGGGATGGGGAGAGGGAGAAGAAAAGGAGGGGAGGGGGCTAAGCTTCCTTGGGCCACAAATGATGCCTCCCTTGAGTGGATAGCAAGATCCATGAATCCAAGCCCCCGATCCCTGAATCCAAGCCAGAAAGATTCTCGAATCCAAGCTTCATGATCTCAGGTCTGATAGCTTGGTTGCTTTTTGGTGCAGCTTATTATTGATTGGGAGATTGAGGGGATGAATAGGCATCTGTTAACGAGGATCGGTCCTGAGGCACTGTGGGTTCCGTTGCAGTGTGTGAGAGTGGTGGTGGCAATGGTTGAAGCACCAGAGGAGGAAAGGTTGTCATGGTGAGATAGGAGAGTGGTGACGAGTTTTGCAGGAAGTTTTGAGAGGGTGATGAGCCGGGAGCTTCGCAGGAAGCTTTGAGAGGGCGATGTTGAGTCGCGAGCTTCAAGAGATGGTGATAAATAGAGTGAGCTGGTGAAGAGGTAATCCAGAGATGAGCTAAGATCAGACCAACAAATAAGCCAACCTGAAATGAAAAGAAGGATTGTTTCTTCTCAGTAATTGACCGACTTGGGTTGGTTGCTACAAACTGGGCAATTTAAGATGGTTCGGTCATCCTTGGCAGTTTACAAGTTCAGTGCTCTATCTTCAAAACCTAGTAGATGCCCCTCTCATGGTTTGCAATCTTGGCACTGGACCCTGAATTGGTATCATGTTGATATAGTGTCTTTATTGGTTAGTTTAGTGTATCAACACTCGGCACACCCCTCATATTGAGTATTGGTTTGATACTAGAATGGTATGGGACAATACCCTTGGTATGGGGTGATGCACACCGGTACTTTGAGCCCTTGTTCTTTTATACTTGTGATTAAAAGAGATCATTCTGTTCATTTATTTTTCTGATGCAGAACTATAACACTTTCAGACATGTTTTCTAGTCTTGGGTTCTGTTATCCTTGTACATTTTTAATAATTAATATTTTTAATATTGACAGACAGGGAAAAGCAGCTTTGTGGAGCATCGAACCTTTTTACATTTGTATCGGAGTTTTCACCGCTTGTGGATTTTCCTTTTTTTAATGTTCCAGGTTCTGAAGCTCTGCCTTTTTATCCTTGCTGCATTTTAATCAATTATTTGGATTCTTTCAAGATTTTATGATCATCTGTTTTGATGATATGTTTATGCAGGGGTTGACTATCATTGCTTTTCATCATGGTGACATTAACTTGAATACCTTTAAAGTAGTACTAAGCACTGGACCGGCCTTTTTCATCTTGAACTTCTTAGAGAGTATGTTGCTTTATTCTTGTATGTATTCTTGCAGTTTTTTGTCAACTGAACCATATGGTAATGATGTTCTACTTATTTCATTTAGTATTCCATGGATTTTTTTCCATTTTAATTGGAATTTATGTTTTTGTTGCAGGCTGTTTGGATGTTCTACTCATGTTTGGGGCTTATAGCACAGCAAGAGGTTTTGCAATCTCAAGATTGATTATTAGGTTTTTCTGGTTTGGAGTCAGTTCAACATTTATGACATATCTTTATTGGTGAGCTTGGATTTTGTCATGTTATTGTTAATTTTCAGATTTTTAAACATTGCATATTAGTGTGTACAGTTCAACAAATTCAAATATAAATACACAAACTATTTTGTATTTAAATTAATCTCTAACTGATAGTTTCTTGCTACAATTGGGTTCAGGAAAGTTTTGGGTGAACGAAATAACAGTAACTCTGATTCAACCTATTTTCGACTTTATATTCTTGTTCTGGGTGTTTATGTGGCCATCCGCATAGCGTTTGCGCTACTTGTTAAGATCCCAGCATGTCATAAGCTCTCAAATGTTTCTGATCGGTGGCCATTCTTTCAGTTTTTCAAGTGGATCTACCAAGTAACTTCTATCACAGCCCCCTTCTCCAACCATTATCCTTATATGTTAATATTTTTAGTGTGTTGGTTTTTTTTTTTTTTTTTTTTTTTTTTTTTTTTAATTTGTAATTAAATTTCAGGAACGTTATTATGTTGGACGTGGACTTTTTGAGAAGACAAGTGATTATGCCAGGTAGGAGCACATCTTTCTGGAAATCTAGTTTCTTGTTATTTGATGTTGTCTGTTCTTTATTTTTTACACCACATGTTCTTGTTTTAGATATTGTTGCAGGCCGTTTACCATTCATGGCTAGCACATAATAAAGTACATCCCATTAGCGTGGGACTCCAGCTTGAACTTGTTTTTGGCATTATTAACAGATGCAGAACTTCATTTAAACAAGAAAACTAGACAATATTAGAAAAATTAGGTATTATAATGAAAAGTTATTTCAGCGGTATGAATTCAACTGTCTAGCAATTGGCATGCTTGGAATCATAACTTGGGACTTTCTAGGGCTTTATCATGGTTGCGATGTGCATTCACAATTGATCATTGTGATATTGTTTTTCTTTTCTTAAAGCAATTGAGAAAAAGAACACACATTTCGGAAGGATCCTTTTAGATCTTTCCTTCTTTTTTCTGTTTTCTTTTTATATTGCTTGATTAAGTGTAAGAATTGAAAGGAACCTGCATATTGCTTGTAGCTGGTCTAACATAAAATAAATGCTTCTAAGCCATAAATATGATACTCCAATGATTTTTAAAGCACCCAAACAGCCCTAAGTAAATGCTTTTATATACTCTCTGTTTTGCCTGATATTTATTTTGTTAATTTTTGTTGGAAGACAGATATGTGCTTTTCTGGTTGGTGATATTTGTCTGCAAGTTTACCTTTGCGTACTATCTCCAGGCAAGTATATTCGTTGTTAATTTATTTTTCCTGATATCATTCATCTTACTATTGTATTTTAAATAAAAATTTTCATATATGTATATGTAGGACCCACAACTTGTTTTGGTGTATTCCTTAACGATATTCATGTCTGCAGATTAAACCATTGATCCAGCCAACCAAGATAATTGTAGAGCTCCATAACTTGAAGTACTCATGGCATGATCTTGTGTCAAGGGGTAAGCGTATACATATAGAGAGTGAGATGGAGTTTGCTCCTCTTGTGAGGAATGCATATTTACTCTTATTGGTCCCAAAATCAATAATAGTGTATCGAAGTGGGTGTAGAAATGAATGGTTAAAATGATGTGAGACCATATATTACTATAATCTAAGAATTAAAATTTATTGATTTTCAGCTATACATATTTTTATATGTATAGATGGTGATCAGCATGGTGGATTCTCAATTTAAGTTCTTTATCATGTATGTTAACATGCTAGCACAATAAAAACCGTCCATTTTTATGTCTGCACAATGCATAGGTTAGAAACCTCCAAAATAGTGGAATTTTGTTTTAGGCATTTTTACTAGTATAGATTATGATAAACATCTTGGATCTCCAATTTGGATGCCCCATTATTGATTTTGGGATCAACAGGAGTAGATACCCCTCTCCTCTCATGAGGAGCTTAGTCCATTTTACGTGCTTATATACATACATACATACATGCACATACATACGTACATACATATGTGCATGGTTTACATTTGTATTCCTGGACACCTCTGTTGTGAATCTATATATTTGTTAAACTTTGAATGCATCATCCAGTTAGTTATAATAAAATTGTTGTTGATCATTGCCATTAGGATTGCCTAGCATTTGTTTTGTCCTTGCATGTGGCTTAGGTGCTTGTTATAAATTTTCATTATTTATGAGCATCATTGTTGCATGCTTTGCTTTTGAACGAGGGGGTGGCCAGCGAAGTCATGCAAGTTTGCTAGTATTTGTGTCTGCAGAGAAGTTGATGCCTTTAATGGTAAGTCTGTTTGTTGCTTTGTGCAGGGAACAAAAATGCTTTGACCGTCCTTAGCCTATGGGCTCCTGTCGTTGCAGTAAGTTTCCTTTTTGCTCTAACAGGATATATTATGCACTCAAGTTTTTTAGAATTTAGTGGAAAGTCTGTATTTATTCAATTGTAATCACTTGATCCCATGGACTTGAGTCCTGGCAAGATGTCCCACGGGACAACAGGACAGGGTACGATCCCAATTACCAGGACATGACTGTCCCATCATTGTCCCAGCATCCAAATTAGAGCATGTCTTGGGTCATCCTCTATCCAAGTGTTGGGGCGGGGTGGAATGGCGGCCCATCCCATTCCATGGGAAAATCAGCATTGTCCCAAGGGATTCTAAACCTTGCTTGATTCATGTATCCTCTTGGACATTCACTTTGATAATGTATTTGAGGTACATATTCATATAAAATTTTTTGATCTATATGTCAGATCTACCTTCTGGACATTCTTATATGGTACACGCTATTATATGCCCTTATTGGTGGCTTGATTGGTGCACGAGCTCGTCTTGGGGAGGTATTTTTTTTTTACTGTTTAAAATTGATGAAAGAAATTACAACAATTTGATGCTTCTTTGCTACTTGATGGCTTGCTATAGATAATGCATGCTATCTGCAGTGTTATTATGATTAAATCATTGCTAATGTGGTCTTGTTTAATTGATGGCAGATACGATCACTTGAAATGCTTCATAAACGTTTTGAGAGTTTTCCTGAAGCTTTTGTCAAAAATCTTGTCTCATCTGTAATAAGGTCTTTGCTATCTGCTTGCCCCCATGTTGCTTATCAGTTTATTACACCAGCTGTTCTTTAGTCACTCATTTTCTTTTTCTTTCTATAGGATGCCTCAAGGTGGGCAATTTATTCAGGTAATTATTGCTCTTTGATGCATCACTGTCATTGCTGCTGCTATTTAATTGTTGATCTCTAGGACTGATATTATTCTGTCTCTTTTCTTTTTGATATGCATTGATTATTGCCTTTCCATTTCAAGAAACTAGTCCTTTATGAAGGGGAAAGTATGGAATCCTTTTTGTTTTGAAAAAAAAAAGCTCTTTGTGCATCAGGTTTATTGGTTCTTCATTAATGTAGACTAAAATAACTAACATAGTTTAAATAATGCATGGATGATAAAAGAATTAGTTGAATTTTATTTTGTTGCTCAGAGTCTAAACATAACCTTTGATCCTCATAATTTTAAGATTCGAATTTGTAGGATTCAGTAAGCACTACCTATGTCTAGAGTCTCATCTGAAACAAGGTCTTCACATTCGATACTCTGAAACTAAAACTGGAAGTTTTGAATTCTCCTCGGAGCCATCTGATCTGGCGCAAAGTTTGGCTATAAGTGCTTTCTCTGACAATTTTGCAATCGCTTCATTTCTTTAAATCCTGAAAACATTTTCTGTAAATCAAAGATAGATTTCTTGGTTTTTTGAAGATCTTAAAGCATGGCAACATTGTGTTCCACAACATTATGTTCCAACAAAATTTGAGGGATATAATTTTTGGTGTAGGTTTGGTTACTCTTAAACTTTAATCTCACAGGGATGTGGATAGTATTTTATGCTAGATTGCCATCAGACCATAAAGCCATATATTATATTCTAAATATTGCTTTTGAACATTATTATTTTTAAATATGCTTTTTAATTTTCTGAATACATAACATATGAATAACACATCCAAATGTCCGAACAAGATAATGCTTGTTAAATTAGTGCCTAATATATTTTCTCGAACTTATTATCTTTTTTTTTTATTCTTTTTTTTTTTCTGGTTTTAAATAATATATTATTCTTTTATTAACTTGAATTGAAACTGCCAGACCTGAAGTTGTAACCCCCAAAGTTGTTGAAATGGAAATTCATTTGATCTGGCTGAAAGCAGAAATGGAACCCAGTTGCCAGTTTTCTAACCTTGCTCCTGATATTTAGTTGTGCATGAGTCTCTTATATGAAACTGTTTGGACAGCATTCATGCCACATTAAGTTAAAACTTGGCTATTGCTTTCTTCATCTGATAATGAAACACAATCAATTTTGGAAAACATGATGAAATGATGATTGCCTATGGTGAATTCATTACCATTGTTACATGATTTGTGGACACAAAATGGGGAAAACTGCTTATTACCTCTAGTTTTTGCAAATTGATGCATTGGGATGGATAAATGTGTGATGGAATGGGCCACTCCATTTATTTTGTTTGAGATTTTATTTACAAATGAGGATTTTGAAGTCTTTGAATTAAAATATGTTGGCTAGCTACATATGCTACTTTGCGAACTTGTAAATGGTCAACAAGGATATCGAGGGAGCTGTCAGATGCGCTTGCTCGACTCAAATAGGTTTAGTGGACTAGCCAATGAGCTTTTTGACTAGGAAATGGATTAGATTCCATTGCCTCTTTGAATTCATGTGATTACTTTAATTTTTTTTGGTCTCCATATGCTTATCTTTTATAATTTTATTACATTGCTGTCTCATACAAGGATTAAAGTCCCATGAGACATTAGGATGAGGTACTAACCCATGTGTTAGGATATGATTGTCCCGGCCAAGGAACGTTGAACCGATACAGGGACTCATACCGGTCAACGATCGGTATGGTACTGTATTATACCGTTATGATATGGATACTGGTCTTGGTGAAATGAAAAAAAAATTATCTTCCTCCACCCTCTCAACTAACAACAAAAAAAAAGAAAATCGGTCCCGAATTGGCTGAATCGATATGTTCATTCGTGGTTCGGGATCAGTTCGGACAGGTTCTTAATTTTTTTATATTTATAAAGGGGAGAACCGTTATTTATAACCGAACCTTGCCGGTTTGGTGCTGGTCTGGTTTGGTACGGGCCTAACCAGCCGGTTTGGTGATCCTTGGTCCCGGCATTTGTCCCAGCATCCCAATTGGTACATCTTGGGATGATTCTTGATTCAGAAGGATCCTTAGACTCGATATAGATTAATTTGGCTACTAGGAGTAAGGGCTGGATAGGGTCCAGGAGTATGATTTTCTACATCAAGATGCTGAGTTGTAAGTTAGACTTTAGAAGATTATAACTTGGTTTTACGATTCTTGATTGAGATGATTTTTCATTTTTTGAAATTGGATATCTTTTCGAGATCTTCAACTATAGACCAGCTCCTAAAAAGGCTAAATCGGGCCAAAATTTTATTATTTTGACCTTGAAACAAACCGGTCAAATCAAAATTCTCCTTTTTAGGAAAGACTTTGATCGAAGGTTATCTTTTATTACGTGAAGAATTGGATAGGGTGGTAGAAGGCAAAGTTGATGTAAAAGTCGAGATCTATCTCTTATAAAATTTTTATATTTGACATTCCGTTCCGTTCCAATACTTGGGTCAAGGGTTGATCCGATTAGAGAGAAGGAAGGATTTTTTTCAAACCGTTTTTACTTGAATCTCTTCAAAGAAAATAAAAAAGATGATGGAAGAATTGCGAAAGTAGGGCGTAAGCCTCCTTTCATTAATTAATTCTCCATGTATGGTGGTAAATCGAGCTGAAAGGCATTAGGCCCTATCTTTTGTAGAATTTTGAAGGGACCTTATCAAATCACTTTCAGTTTTCTTCCTTCACCTTTTAACCTGTCTTTTCCCAAGTGGAGCCACACTATCTCCCCCTCTTGGAATTTGCATTCCACTCGATGTTTATCATGACAGTCCTTGTATTGTTGCTGTGATTTATGTAGTTGTGCCACGACCACCTGATGCACTTCTGATATTCTCAAGTCTCAAGGAATTTCTGAAGTCATGCTTGGTCTCCTTACAATCTTTTAGTGTAGAAGCAATGGTAAATTGTAGATTGAAAGGACTCTATGGTAAATATTCCAAACATACTTCAAATGGTGTTTTCCCAGTAAAACTATGAATAGCTCTATTGTAAGCAAACTGAAGGTATGGCAGGCTATCATCCCAAGTCTTCATATGCTTGGAATTGTAATCCCAAAGGAGATGCAGCGTGGCACGATTCATGACTTCAGTCTGCCTATCTATCTGTGGGTGGAAGGTAGTACTCTGCTTCAATTTAGTATCCATCATTTCCTAGAAAGATCTCCAAAAATTATTCTGAAAATTGCTATCTCGATATGAAATTATTGAAGAAGGTAGTCCGGGATTTTTTGCATACCTGTCCGAAGAACAACTGAGTTGCTTCTTCTCCTATCACTATTTTATCATAAGGGATCAGACATACCATCTCATTGAACCGATCTACCACCACAAGTAGTCGTGGCCATATCGTGTCCTTTGGCAAACCTCCTAGGAAATCCATCAAGAATCTCTCCCAAGGTCTGCTAGGTACTGGTGGAGGCGTATAAAGTCCCAGCTTCTTATTGGAGGGCTTCGATGTGCTGCATAGTACATAGCCCTTAAATGAATTGTGCCACATCTTACTGCAGCCTCGGCCAATAGACATACCTTTTTAAATTTAATAGTCTTTTCCACTCCAAAGTGTCCTGCAACCCCTGAAGTATGAGTTTCTCGAATCCAATGTACTCTATCAACAGCATGAGGAATGCATAAACATGCTCTCTTATATAGCAGTTCCTCTTTCACGGTGAGTTGTGTTATCATGCCTTTTGTCAATTTCTCCAACTCTTTCTGAAAGTCTGGATTTGATGCTTAGAGATCTTTGTACTCATGACAGGGGAGCTGAAGTTGCATTGCAATCAATATACTGGAGACCAAGGATCGCCGAACCGTGCCGTACTGGTCGGTTCGGGGTGTACTGAACCAGATCAGTGGCCAGTCGGCATGTTTCGGCCCCATAAAATAATTCCCCAATTTTCCAAATAAAAAAAATTATAGAACTGGCCCGAACCGGTCCTGAATCGGCCGAAACTGCTACAAATCGGTCGGTTCGGTCCGGTTCGAACCGGATCGTACCTTTTTTTTTGGCTTTTTCTGTTTGGCATCGAAGCTATAGTGTTGGGGGGTGTTTTAATAATGAAAGAGAGATAGAGAGCTCTCTCTCTCTCTCTCTTTCTTTTATTGCAGGAGGTTAAACTGAAGGAGAAAAAATCATTTTTTTTCTATTTCAAGGCAATCAGTGCTCTAGAAATTGAAGAGCAAAGTAGATTTAAGGTATGTAGAGCATCCTCTTTCCCTATTTGCCTCTTCCCTCTCTTTTTTTTGAAATTCATGAAAATTTAAAAAAATTAAGGGAAAATGTTGTCAAATTTTTTTTGTTAGACATGATTTTAGAGTATGTGGTAGATCTAGGATAGATTTACACAATGATACTAAGATCTTGATTTTTTGTTAAGCATATAATTTTTTAAATTAAAAATTAATTTTGGATTAAAATAATTAATAAAAAAATTATAATTATATATTATTATTATGGGTCTCGTAAGTTATTCTCACTATAAATTTCGTGTCGATTTATCCAAGTTTTGATGTGCCTTATGAATAGTGCTTTAGATCTTAAATTGAAAAAAAATCCTTTAATACATTTTAAGGATTTTAAAAAATTATATGTAGCATCTATGATCGGATTCTACATGAATCTAAGATCAAAATTTTATATAATATCTTTATTTTTCATATTTTTTAAATTCAAAAAATAAAAAAATATTTATTTAAATTTAAAAATTTTAAAAAATTAGTTTAACAAAGTATTAGTTAATATACGTAATTATTGATCTTATATGTAATATAAATATTCAGGTATGGATCCATCGAGAAGAAAGAAGGATCCGGAGTGTGATATTGGTTGGTTGAATGGAGAAATGCTCTCGGGTTGGTATCATTGGAGGTGTAAATGGTACATTGTAGAATTCAAAGATATAGAGGTAACAAGGTTGAAGCAGCACTTGATTGGTGGCTATTCTGATGTATCTGCATGTCAACAATGTCCATAGGAGATCCATCAGTTGATGAGGAAGCATTTTGTTGATTTCAAAGTTGGAAAGAAAAAAGTATCAAAGAAGGCAGAGATGGACCACAGAGTCGCAGAACCACCTTCTTATTATTCTGGGAAGTCGGAGGGAGCATCTATTTTTTCTTATGAGGTATATATGGAGGCTACCATTCAGGCGAGCTTGTATGAGCAAAGACAGTCAGAGAAGATGGCCAGGCATAGACAGCGATTTGGGCCATCAGCTTTTGAGTCCGGATCGAGATTCGGCTCTACTAGTGTTGCAGGAGAGTCTGAGACAGTTTAGGAGGATCTCGTCAGTCAAAGAACTTGTTAGGAGAGGTACCAGCCATATTGCATCCATGTTGAGAGTATTTGGCAGTAGAAGGAAGTTTTCCAGGAACTTCCAGCAGGAGTCATTATCCATGATGTCGATCCACATGCCCTTCCTAGCAGAGATTCCAAGCAATAAAGAATTGCCACAATGCTTGAAAGGATAAAAAGAATGATATATGGCGGGCCATCGGATCCTGGTTCTGTTTCAGTCATATCTCAGTGTACGCAGCAGACAATCTATATTATTGCTCTGCTATTTCATCTATACAAGCTGCTGATATAGGTGTAGATCCGCCAAGATCGAGGAATATTTATGGTCAATTTCTGGACAGTAATAAAGAGCTAGAAAATTGGATTGCCTCCAATCGCAAGTGGCTCGTGTATGGGTTGACAGTGATGTGTGATGGTTGGATTGGTCCTACTAAATGGAGCATCATCAACTTCTTGATTTATTATGATGGATAAATTTTTTTCAGAAGTCTATTGATGTTTTAAATCTGGTGCACAACAATAGTTATATCATTAGATTGATGGAGGAGGTGATTGATCATGTGGAAGAGCATAATATTATGCAGGTCATCACAGATAATGGATTACAGTACAGGATCACAGGGCAGATCTTGATGCAACGGCGACCGAATATTTTCTGGATCCCTTGTGCTGCACATTGTATGGATCTCATGTTGATGGATATTGAAAAAATCCGTAGGGTGCAGAAGATAGTTAAGCTAGAACAGACGATCACCAGATTCATATATAATTATACATGGGTCTTATCATTGATGAGGAGCTTTACAAGGGACGAAATATTGAGACCAAGGATCACACGGTTTGCTATTAATTACATTATACTTGATAGTCTTCTTGGCAAGAAAGTAGAGCCACGTCAGATATTTGTCAGTCATAAGTGGTAGCAGAACAGATATGCTAGGGCAAATACTAAGAAAAATAATGTCGAGAATTTAGTGACGAGACAGACATGCTGGTAGCGGGCTGAGAGGATAGTGAAGGCTATCATGCCTCTATATGAGATATTTCGGACCGTAGACTCTGAGAGGTATGCTTAGATGGGCTTCATGTATTACATGATGCAAAGGGCAAAAAAAATTCAAGAGATAGTTCCATCACATACTTTTGAGTATTTTTGGATCATTGATGGACGGTGGAGTTATCAAATGAGTTCGGATTTGTATCTAGCAGGTACACAGTAATTTATGAGGTTTCTAAAAATTTAAATTAAATTAGATTTGTACAAATATGTTTGACTAATTCTTAAAATATATATGTAGCTTACTATCTGAATCCGTGATCCCAATACTCTATATTTGATATTGTCATGGATGGAGAGCTTATATCTACCTTACGCAATGTTATCTTTAAGATGGAGCCTTATCCAGATGTTGCTGCTATGTGCCCAGAAAAAGTAAGGTTGAAATTGTTGAGTGATTTTTATTAGTACTAATTTCAACAAGTAGCACATGATAATAAAACTATTTTTTTGCAGATGAAATTTTTTAGGAAGGGCACAGATTCTTTTGGATCCATTGTAGCAATCAGAAGTAAATCAAAGATGAATTCTGGTAGGTACTACTAAGTATTAAGTCTAATACTAGATTCACATTGATTTTTTTATTTTGCTGAATTTAAAATTCTAAATAATTTAATGCCTTTTGCAGCTGAGTGGTGGGTGCATTTTGGTGGATTTGCAAAAAATCTGAAAGTTCTTACAGTTAAGATCCTCTTCTAGACGGTGTCATCCTGTTGGATCGATGCCCCTAACCATTCTTAAAAAAGGAATGTCCTTATTATAAGAGGCATGTTTATCTCTCTTAAACCAGCAGCGCAGCAAACTCGGGGCACTCGAGCCAACTCCCCGCCGACTCCCGCAAGAGCAACCCAGGATACTAAACCTCGAGTCGGCTCGTGGGGCCAAGCACCGCAGCACCCAACCAAGAGGAGTCGACCTGAACCCAGACAAGACCCCAACTCACCTAGCTGGCATCGCATTACGCGATTCAGACCTCTGGACGAACCGTGGCCGCAACCACGAGGTGTGAGCTGGCACCTGATTGGCATCCAGTCAACAATCCCACCTCCCAGTGAAACGACTGAGGTTTTTTCCTTGCGGAGACTCGAACCCGAGACCTCAGCTTTGATACCAGTTGTTGGATCGATGCCCCTAACCATTCTTACAAAAGAAACGTCCCTATTATAAGAGGCAGGTTTATCTCTCTTAAACCAGCAGCGCAGCAATCCCGGGGCACTCGAGCCGACCCATCGTCGATCCCCGCAAGAGCAACCCAGGGTACTAAACCTCGAGTCAGCTCGTGGGGCTAAGCACCGCAGCACCCAACCAAGAGGAGTCGACCTGAACCTAGACAAGACCCCAACTTACCTAGCTGGCATCGCATTACATGACCCAGACCTCCGGACGAACCGTGGCCGCAACCACGAGGCGTGAGCTGGCATCTGACTGGCATCCAGTCAACACATCCAGTGGATATGAGCGCAACTGATTTGGCCTTATCCATTCCAAGCAGAGGAACCGTCTGAAATAGAAATGTCTCAATGATCTTGTTTATGTATACTATAATTTAAGGTTGAGGCTAAAATGCATTCAGGAGGAAGTTGAATTGAAATATTCCGATCCCACTACAAGTATATATGTTGATGAGGATGAAGATTCAATGATTGGATGGGTCTTGAGTTAGCAGTAGGAGCCAGAGCTTGATGAGCCAGGATCATCTCTTCGGCCCGTCAGTTTATAGCTAGCAAGGTTGGGGTAGATGTTGGATAATGGACAACAAGCAATATTCCTCACAGGACTCTAGCAGATACAGCACATCGTCCCTCTCCACCATCTATTCGGCTCGGAGACAGGAAAAGGAAAGGTAGTTGCACCTCCATCGGAGCACTCAGTTCATTCAGATTCAGATACCAGAGAGAGTGGTGCTAGTGCTTCTTCAGATAGTAGAGGATTTAGTGATCATGGAAGGGCCGGAGGACAGGAGTCACAGTCGCTTAGTCATATTCGATTCACTGGAGAGTCGTAGTTTAGCCATGCGACATAGGATACAGATCATGAAGTACCAGCTGGTAGACCTCGTGGTGATACGATTTCATATAGGCAATGGGCTCCGCGAGGTCATTCAGGACACGATGCAGCTTTAGCTCTTACACGTGGAGTATAATCCATGGATGTATCAGAGTCATTCTCATATTCATGATCCTCTTACCCGCAGCTTCCGGTAGCTTGTGATCCATATAGTCCATATGGTGCATCCGAGTCATCTTCCAATGATTATTATCCCATGCAGATCAGAGCATCTTATAGATTTGATTTTGCTACTGGTATATTTGGATGGGTCCTTGCACAGCCATATCATCAGTCTTTGGATATCTCTCAGAGTCGGGACTTCAGCGAGGGATCTGCAATGAGGTACGATTCATCACGCATACCTCCTGGGATGACCTTATAGGAGTTTCATGCTGCCTGGCTAGAGGAATTTACTGATCTTCCTATAAAGTATATAAATGATTTTTATATTTATGGACATCGATACTCTACCCGATTCTAAATATTAAAATGTAATTATATTTATATGTTACCTTTCACTTGCATTAATTGTTGATAATCTTACTTTAATTATTATTTTATATCTTATTTTAATTAGAATTAATGTATTAGTATTTTTTAAATCCTAAATCCTAGACCTTGAATTCTAAACTCTAAATCCTAAATCCTAGAGGTCTAAACACTAAATCCTAAGGCCATGAACTCTAAAAAAACAAAAGACTAACCTAAAATCCATTAACAAAAAAAAAAAATGGGCATGCCGGTTTGATCGACATGGTACGGTACTGGCACGTCCACTGTACCATGTGTCGGTATAGTATGGTACCGTACCGTACCAGCCCAGTACTGGTATGGGTCCCAATACCGGTACCGGGAATCTTGCTGGAGATCATATTTGTTGGGGGTTGAGAATAGATCAGCTAATTTGGTCGTTGCTCCTTTCGTATATTTGATCATTAGGTTGAACTGCTGCAAACAAGACATCTACTCATATGTCTAACCTGCTGCAACTTTGACTAGATATGAAGAAATTGAAGCAGCTTATGATTTGTTTGCACAATTGTTTCTTTGTCCAATAGATATGATCGCCAATGCTTCACAGTATGATGTAGGGCGTTTAGCTTCTTATCATATGTTGAATAATTCAGCTGTGATCCTTGAAATATCTCGGAGTGATGTGCTATTGGTTTTCCATCTTGCATGAGTACTGCTCCTAGTGCATAACCTGATGCACCAGCCTTGATGTCGAAAGGCCTTTGTAGGTTTGGAAGTGCTAAGATAGGTACTTTACAAATCTTCTTCTTTAGAAGTTGGAAGGTATCTTCATGATTCTTTGACCATTTAAACTTTCGGTTGGCGTTCGTCAAACCAGGTAAAGAGACTGCAATTACTGAAAAGTGTTTGATGAAATTTCTAACATACTGGCATGCACCCATGAAACTCCTGACTTCAGTTACCATCCTAGGTCTAGGCCACTTTTTCAAGATCGATTTCCAACTTACCTCCAACCCTGAAGCCTAAATACACCAAAGACTGCTTTCCGATCCCTCACTTCTTGAGGTTCAACTTTATCTGATTTCCTGCAGCACCTTTAGGACCTTCATGATATGTAAGACATGTTATTCCCAAGTATTGTTGTAAATTAGAATATTATCAAGGTGCATGATCACAAAATCCTCGAAGAAGAGCCACAATACCTTGTTCATCAACCTTATGAAGGTGGCAGGGGCATTGCATAAACTGAATGGCATGACTAGCCATTTGAATAAACCGTGCCTCATCTTAAAGGCCGTCTTCCAGGTGTCTTCTCACGAACCCGAACTTGATTGTACCCAGATTTCAAATCCAGCTTGGTGAAGTCATATGCATGTTTGAGCTGGTCTAATAAATCATCGATTCGGGGTAGAGGGTATCTATTTTTGATGGTGATCATATTCAAAGCACGATAATTGATGCACATCCTCCATTCTCCATCTTTCTTTGGCACTAGAACCACAGGAGATTTGCATGGTGAATTGCTAGGCTTGATCATGTCTTGGCCGAGTATCTCCGAGGCTTGTTTCTTAATCTCTTCATTCTCCATCTCTCACGGTAAAGTCCTAAATTGAGTAAAGGTGCATCTCTGATTGGTTGAATCCGTGTTCAATTTCTCTTTTAGATGGTAGTCCCTTAATTCATCGGACAAGTTTGCAAACTTCTTCAACAATTGGCTTATCTCATTATTCTGACTTGAATTCAAGTCTTCTATGTTCTATCAAAGGGCTCAACCTCTCTTCATCAGCAACATAAATTTTTTTGCATGCGTTAACGAGTTGCTGTCTGGGCAACAGCCACAAGGTCGACGTTTCCTTGTGTTTTGGAAGTGTTGATCATAAATTCTTTTCCATCCTTCACGAACCAATACTTCTTCAAACATCGATAGAAGATTGCATGTCGATTCAAAAGGTATAGGTTCCAAGGATAACCTAACACACATCCAAAGGTACTACTTCTTAGGTTACTTCATCAACATACCTCTCAATGATGGAGAACTTGAAGGTGCATCTCTTGGTGATCTTTAACTTGACATCTTTTAGAATCCAGCTAAGGAGGTAAGGATGTGGATGAGGCTTGGTCAGCAACCCTTCAACACTTAAGACCCTTCCCAACTCAACTAAGCCGTGTTGGCTTGTTTCTTGCCTGGCTCTCCCTTTTGATTTGATTTACTGCTACCCTTCTTGAATTTGTCACCCTTTTTACCTTTTCTAGACCGATATACTCCTCGATCCCCGTGGCCTTCATGCTAGCTTTGCCGATGTCTTCAACTGTGAAGAGCTTTAACTCCTTTTGAATGCTGTCGTAGAGACCTCCAATATACTTCATGAAAATGTGTGCTAAAAATTTGTATTGCTCATGATCGAGTAGAGTGGGTTGAAGGAAATGTTTCCTTCTTCCTGTTTGGATCAACCCTTGTCCCAAGTATTGGGATGGGGCAGGATGGCAGTGTATCCTGTTTCAGGAAAAATCCGGGATAGCCCCATCTCACGGGATTTAAAACCTTTGTCTAATATTATGCATAAGTTTGTGGATCATTAGAATAGTGGTTTCTTCTGCTAATCTGGCTTGTGTTTGCAGCATTCTAGGGTACAAGTATTTGACTTAGAAGATATTTTTGGTGTAAGGTTTTCATGACCATTGTTATCTTCAGTTTTAAAAGAACAGTGGATATAGTGGTTTCAAGAGCCCGCTGTTATGCTATGTAAATACATGGAAGGCATTTAGGTTTGACCACTATTTAGCTGTTATACCTTTGTAGCAGCAGTTATATAATTGGAGTAATGATTATTATTTCTATTTTCAGGGTTCATTTGCTTGAATGATCTTTTGAAATGTAAAGCTGATCTTTTAAAATGTAAAGCTGCATATGGTATCCATTTGTACTATTTGGTTATATGAAATGTGGCATGATCAGTTTCTCACCATTATTTAACCATTATCTGTTATAATGACCTTTTTAATAATCATCATTTTATTCCCAAAAATAATTTGTTGCAGGGCTGAACTGTACAAATAATGGCTATTTTGTGGGTTCAGTAGGGGTCTATTATTTAGTTATATTGTTAAAACCCTGCACTATCTGCATAACAAGATGGCCAAGGCATGGTTTGGGTTTCTTCATCATATGCATGCCACACACATTTTCAAGGACTACTTCGTTAATGGTATTGTTCGGTTAAGTGATTTGAGAGATTTTAGTTCTAGATATGTGAGAATGATGACCCTTGAAGATATCTCTGGTTTTACATATTTTGCAATATTGTTTTGCATGATTTACTGATCATGTTATTGTCAAAATTTTAATTTTTTTGAATGCTGTCTGTTTTTGTTATGGAAAGAATCCGAATTCATGGTTTTGTCAACTCAGGATTCTCAGGATATGAATAAGGCATATGTGGCTAAGTTCTCACCATTTTGGAATGAAATTATTAAGAGTTTGCGTGAAGAAGATTATATTAGCAACAGGTAAACCTCTATTCTTTTTGAGAGAAAAAATATTGATTATTTGCATATTATAATTTACCCATGCTTTTAACTGTCCTTCTTAACTTATTTTCAGTTTTCTTGATATCCATGTGATTTTTTTCTTCCTTGTTGTCAGGGAAATGGATTTGCTTTCAATTCCAAGCAATTCTGGGAGCTTCAGATTAGTTCAATGGCCTTTGTTTCTTCTAGCTAGCAAGGTCTGCTCATTGATGCTTTCGACACGTTAGTTCTTTTAAAGGCCTGAATGGTGGAATCTCTAGCTATGCTGCTTCTAATCCTGATCTCAATTATTCTAGATCTTATTGGCAATTGACTTGGCTTTGGACTGCAAAGATACCCAGGCAGACCTGTGGAACAGAATATCAAGGGATCAATACATGGCCTATGCTGTTAAAGAATGCTATTACAGTGCAGAAAGGATTCTATACTATCTAGTTGATGATGAAGGGAGACTTTGGTATGATTATCTCTAATATTGTTGGAGATGTGTACTGTGTAATATGTCTTTTTTTTTCTTTTTCCCTTCTGATGAATATGATTTATGTGACTTTTGAGTGCTGCTCTTTATACATGTCTTTTTTGATGACAGGGTAGAGAGGCTCTTTCGTGAGCTTAATAACAGTATTTCTGAGGGCTCTTTTGTATTGACTATTACACTTAAAAAGCTGCAGCTAGTGGTGTCGAGGTTTACTGCCTTGACTGGACTGCTGGTAAGTCTTCATTTACTTGATAGACCAACACTAATTGGCTACTAGTCATAAAAATCTTAGATCTTTAATTTTGTTATTTTTCACTCCAGCTCATTTAGTATATGTTCATGTAGTATCCTGATTACAGGTTGCTTAACCTTGATTTGCATGCCTTTGGGTGGCACTGGATGATGGTGTTATGTTTACTCATGTTCTTTGTTTTTCATTGCTGCAAACCATTCTGAATTGCCTTTGACCATTTGTCTAGTTTTGTATCAAATTCTTTTGCATAGAAGTAACGTATTTGTTCCCTACACGCGGTGCTTATATAATTGTTATTCTTTATCAATTTTATTTTTTCGTTTTTTCATTTGCAGTAATCTTGATGCATCAGTTTAGGGTTTTCTTTATTCTTTGGTAGGCATGTATTGAAGCCACATTGTCTACATGCTTTCCAAAGATATATCAAGTTGTAGACTGGTACTGATTAACCTCGAAGAATATTCATTTTTTGATTGTATGGGTCTATCCATAGGCATCTCTTTTAGGTATATGACTGCTGTGTCAACATCTTTGAATTTGGGAATATGCTGTTTTGGGCACTTGTATCACCATGTGATGCCTGTCCTTGTATCGATCATATTGTAATATTTGTTCTTCATTCTTCATCTAAAGTGTTGTGAATAAAGTTGTGGTTATCATCCTCTAAAATATTGTGTCAAATACAGTTTATTCTTTTCCAAAGCAACAAATTTTGGCATATAACATATTGTCCCTTTCTTGTGGTCTTATTTATTAAATCAAAGCAATAATTTGTGCAGATAAGAAATGAGACTCCTGAGCTGGCCAAAGGTGCTTCTGGAGCTATGTATGACCTATATGATGTTATCACCCATGATTTATTGACTGATACTTTAAGGTAATCAGGAATACTTGACAGCCATTTATGGCATGTGTTAGTTGAACACTTCATGTTACCATTCGTCTAGAATTTAACCAAATGTTTCCCTCCTTAGGGACCAATTTGATACATGGAATATCTTAGCGAGAGCTCGAAATGCAGGAAGGCTCTTTCATAGAATACAGTGGCCCGAAGAGCCAGAAATTGTACGTGTATTTTTAACTGTGTTTGCTGATAATCATTTGTAAGACAATCTATTGACTTTTCCCTTGTCTTTTCACAGAAGGAGCAGGTGAAACGTTTACATCTACTTCTGACTGTAAAGGATTCTGCTGCCAATATTCCTAAAAACTTAGAAGCTAGAAGGAGATTGCAGTTCTTTACAAATTCATTATTCATGGACATGCCTTCAGCCAAACCAGTTACTGAGATGATACCTTTCAGGTACTTGCTCAAGTGCATATTAAATTTGCTTGAATGTTCCAGCAACAGTTTCTGAAATACTGATGGAAAATGCTGCTTTTTTTGGGAGCAGCGTTTTTACTCCATACTACAGTGAGACTGTACTCTATAGTTCTTCAGAACTGCGGTTAGAAAATGAGGATGGAATATCTATCCTTTTCTATCTACAGAAAATTTTTCCTGGTAAGCTAATTAGATAATATGTTTGGACACATTGATTTTTATTTGTAAAAAGAAGGAATTCCATTGTTGATTTGTATCCAAATTTGCTGGTAACTTCATATGTTAGAACACATCCTGAATTAGAGCAATATTTATATAATTTTTTAATTGGCTGAACATATAAAATTAGGGACAAATTTTTGTAAATTGGCTAAACAGCATTTTAAGAACACTAGGATATTGCATGTGTGATGCATGTGGTGTGGAGATGGATGAACACCCGAGAAAAATCTGGAGTTGCTTTTATGAATTGTTGGGTTTAAATGTTTTTTCATTTGAGAAGTGGTTTCAGATATATGATTATGTGGAGTCAACTGGTGCAACTACTTGCCACTTTTGCTCTTATAAGTTTTATTAATCTATTATTATCTTATTACTAATTAATTGTACATTACAGATGAGTGGGAAAACTTTTTAGAACGAATTGGTCGTGGTGGCTTATCAGATGACGTTATCAAGGATAACACTAGTGACATGTTAGAATTGCGATTTTGGGCATCTTATCGAGGCCAAACATTGGCGCGGACAGGTTGGCCTGCTGCAACTTCCTGCTGATGCTTAATAATTGTACTTGAATATCTGCAAGGCAACTCAAAAGTCCCATGATCTTCTGCTTTTAGTTTACCGTTATTTTTATTCTTCTGAAGTGCACCTTCCTCTCTCTAGGTAGATGTTTCAACTTTCAACAATGCTGATATATCTCAATAACAAAACCTCTCATGTACTTTTAGTTTCTTCCAGTGTCAAATACTTATTTTTATTCTTCTGAAGTGCACCTTCCTCTCTCTAGGTAGATATTTCAACTTTCAACAATGCTGATATATCTCAATAACAAAACCTCTGATGTACTTTTAGTTTCTTCCAGTGTCAAATACTTAATTTTGCCTTGAACTGGATTTTTGTTGGGATAAAGCAAAGTGTACAGTGGGCAGCTGTTATTATAATGGGAACTGATGGATGGTAACAAGAAAATATTGATCTCTTTTGATTTTTCGGTTATAACATTATTAAATATTTTATTTTTTATCCAACATGGAGATTAAGTTTTTTAGGATGTGAATTTCACTGTATGTACAATGAAATCGTCAAATAGTGGCTGTTATTCCTGTTGCATTATGGCTATGAATGCAAATGCGCATGGTTGTGGCTGGGCTGGGGTTAACCTGACCCCACTTATTAAAGAATTTGAGGATCCTAGAGTCGGCCTGGTCCTACATTGACCCGAGAACTTGTTCAGATCAGGGCAGGCCCAGCCTAAGCTAATAGCTTTAGCTAATCTCTACTTCCCAGTTTCTTTTCTTGTTATGGTGAATGAAGCCTGCTGGCTTGCAGCCAAAGTTTGCGAAATCAGCCACTTAAATTTGCAGAAAGGGGATCTCAGAGAGAAGGATAGGTTTCACAGTTTATAGTATAGAATGGATGGCCATTTGGGAGAGTTTAGTGTAGAGGCAGGTGAGTTTCAAAGTATTTAAGATAAGAGAATGGTCGGATGTGGCATGCGAGCTGGGAATTTTCAGAGAGTGGGACAACAGGAAATTGGGATCAGAAGGGCTGAATGGTACATGGCCAGTGTGGTCAATATGAATGCGATCTGGTCAGGTCCAACAAGAGTAGAAATGTGACATGGCCTGGCCCATCTTTTGGGCTTGCCCAGTGGGCTGATCCGACACATTAAAATCTGTGATGATGGTCCTCTGAAACCGCTGTAACAGTTGTCATTTTAAAGGGTGGTCAGGATTCATATCCAGTTTCCCTCTCAACTCCAAACCAACTTTTTAACTCCAGAAGCTTACTTTGTTGCAGTGGAACTTATATATACATGTTTTCATTTAATAATTTCATTTGCTGCTCGTGCAGTACGTGGTATGATGTACTATAGAAGGGCGCTTGTGTTACAAAGCTATTTGGAGAGGAGATCTCTAGGAGGTATTTTATTGTAGCTGTTCCTTCATTTAAATCTTCATTCTGGAGTCAATGACATAGATTCTGGTTTACTGTGTAATCTTTCAGGAGTTGAGGGTGGCTATTCTGAAGCTGATTACATTAACACACAAGGTTTTGAAATGTCTTCTGAATCACGTGCCCAAGCAGATCTTAAATTTACATATGTTGTTTCATGCCAAATTTATGGGCAGCAGAAACAGAAAAAAGCTCCAGAGGCTGCTGACATTGCTCTTTTGATGCAGAGGTTATTAGCATCCCTTCTATTTTGGACAACACACGCACACACATTCATGCATATGTACATGCATACATAAATTCTGGTTATTAGCTATTCCAGTTTTGGGAGGTTAATAACTATTCTGGTTTTCAGGTTTTCATGCATGTATGCATGTTATGGGTTCTTTTCATCTAATTGAAACTCCCAGCTCATTTTCCATTTTTTTTCCTGTACTTTCTGTCATCGTTCTGATCTGTGATAGTTTTTTTGTTGGGTAAACTCTAGAAACGAGGCACTTCGAGTTGCCTTCATACATGTGGAGGAAAATGTGTCAGCTGATGGAAAGGTTACACAAGAATTCTTTTCAAAGCTTGTTAAAGCTGATGTTCATGGAAAGGATCAGGTATATTAGCTTGTCTCCTGGGTGATTTAACTGTAAATGTTTTACTGGATATATCCTGCTTGCATTTAAAAAAATTCTTTCTTGGTATTATTCCAACTTTGTTTTGAATCCTATGCTATTTGTAGAATTTTTTTTCTTCTTTCTAATAAAATTCCAAGGGCAGCCTTGTTATTTTCTTCTTTTAGTACTTAACTACAGTGTACAGAAATCTTTTCTTAAGATACCCTTATTTTCTTCTCATAATTGTTGAGAATCAGGGCTTGGCAAATTTTGTTGACTGTATCGGAAATCTGTTCAGTTCATATTTTCTCTTAACCAAGGATAGCATGCAGTAGGAAAATCTGAGAAAATGATTTTAAAAGCATTGTATTATGACAAAATACATTCTTATTATCTACTGAATCTTTATCTGAGATTTATGAGTAATTTTATCTTTAGATCTTTGTTGGAAACTGGTTAATCATTTCTATAGATCACAGAAATTTGTTCCTGGTGCATTACTTTGTAGGTCATTTGCTGGTTATACTTGACTGATATATTTGACATTATACTGAAAAGAGGATGACAGCTGTCTAGGCAAAATTTGGCTGTTATAATTTTGGTTTAGGTGAAATGGCATATAATTGATTTCAGGGAAGTATAGGTCGGCAGCAGTACATATGGTGTAAAGGATTTTTTTTTTTTTTTTTTTGATTTTCTCTGGGATAGTTTCCTTGAAGCATCGCTTGCAGTGGCCCTTGAAATCATTGAGCAAGTCCGGTCCTGCACTATACTGTCAAAATGCATCGGCTTGTCTTTCAAATGTCCTATTATTTATGTTCTTTTGGGAGCTGGTTATGAGAATGGAGGTAGTGCGACCACTGAAATGGTCATCTGGTATTCACATACCTAGCCCTAAACTGATGAATTATGTTTCTGGTTTTCATTGCCAACAAAGTATGTAAGCTTCTCCTGTGCATGTCCAGACAATGTGAAATTTACTGGTGACCTTAAGCTAAACAGAAGAAGGTTGGTAACTTAATATAATGCTTTGGCCCATGCTGGTGGGCAACTGTGTCTAATTAGCTTTGTCAAGATTGAAAGTTGCTCAAGCATTTACAAGTAAATAGCCATGGAGGTTCATTGTTACCCATGCAATTTGTGGACATGTTATCTAAGCATTCAGAAATGCAGTTCATGGTTAAGATTTAATTGAATTTTTGTCAATGAACGTTAGCATTCAACTAGAAGTTGTTTATTGATTGATTAGAAAGGGGGAACTGGAGGTTTTTTTTTGGGTGGGGGTGTGGGGGTGGTGATGTTAGGGTGGGGTGGATCAAAATTGTGCATCAGAGTTCGGTTGCTTGAAGCATAGGTTTCATGGGTGCAAAACTATAACTTTGGACTTGTTTGGTTTGGGAAGAACTTTTCTTCCCAGGGAAGTTACTTCCCTGTAAGTAATTTTTTGGAAATAGAATTTTGATATGTCTGGTATGAAATGGTATGGGGGCATACCAAACCGTACCACCAGCCGACTGACATGGGGTTTGGTTATGGCACGGGGAACCTTGATTCTAGGGAAGGGGCATGCAATATTTATTGATGACCTAAGAGTGCCTTGTGACCATGATGACCATTCATAATCTAATTAAAATCCAGCATTCCCTAGTAACTTAATAGCTAACCAAAGCAAAAACCAAAGAAAAGAAGAATTACATAGAAATCATATATGACTCAAATATTAAAGCTAATTAACTAGGTTGGATCCAAACAACATATTTAAAGTACAATTACATTTATTAACTCAAGTAAAGCTAGTTAATTAACCAGGACTATTAACACATGTAAAAAAACAATTGCTGTCGTCATCATTTCTTTCACTAATTGGTTGCTCTTGCTACCTTTCTCTTTCTTGATACTTCTTTCAGCTGTTGTCTCCAGGCCTTGCCATTAGTGACTTGATCCATCTCCTAGATAGAAGTAGTTATCTAAGGATTAATAGTACTTATGTTCTTATTGCCAGCATCCTCAACTCATGAAAAGATAAGTTTTTATTTTTATTTTATTTTCTTTTGGGTGGGGCGGGGTGCAGGGGGTGTGGGGTATGGTCTGGGGGGTGATTTGAGCATACAAAGCTTACTTGGAACAGCAGACAATTCTTAGAAATCTATTCCATTTGGTAATTTTTTAAAATTTGAATCAAAATAGATTGTTATCCTGTTATCAAGCTTAAGATCAGTATTCAAAGTGCAAGCATTAGAGTTGTTTCATACTTGTTGAGGGATGCCATTTTTATATTTTGATCATGGACAGGTTTTAGCTGTAATTTGCAACATCTTTTCTTTTCTTTTTTTAATGTATTAGTAATTATGTTAGATTATGATTACATTAGTGTAATTCCTCTTGCTCCATGTTATTTTCATTTTTTTTTTTTAATAAATAGGTTTTGTATGTGTTCATTTTTATGCAGGAAATATACTCAATCAAGCTTCCTGGAAATCCCAAACTTGGAGAAGGGAAGCCTGAAAACCAAAACCATGCTATAATTTTCACACGTGGTGAAGCAATCCAGACTATTGACATGAATCAGGTTTGTTTTCCTTTCTGATTTTTTTGTGCATGGTATCTTGTTGCATTTCTTAAACGATTATTAGTATTGCAATGTCAGATTATGATAGAATATTATTTATAGTTGTTAGTTTTGGGATATTTGATGAAATTTTAAAGTTCTCTTCTACAATAGTTTGATAATTGATCCATATGATGTTATTGTTTTGGCTTCATTGCAACTCAGTACTCCATTTTTCAGCAGTTTTAAACTAAGGTTTACCATCTTGGAACCAGACCTTGTACCAATGCCATGTTGATATGGTGTTAGCATGCATAGTATGGGCGTCAGTTTGGCATATTGAGACTCGGTATGCCCCCTTTCCTAGTTTCGGTTTGGTATCGGTATGATATGGTATATCTGGTATGGGGCAATATACATAGGTTTGGTGAACCTTACTTTTACCGGTTTACAATATCTTTATGTCAAGGGAATTAGCAAAACTAACTAGCAATGTAATAAATCAGTGACGCCAGCCACTTGGCACTCAGAAAGACTGTCAGGTTGTGTTTGATGTCATAATCTACAAACAGTTATGATGAAAGACATTGCTATGTAAAGCAAAGAATGGAATGACTGGAATGCCCAATTGTGATCACATGCAAAGGTGAAGATGATGCTCCGAGAATTCAACAAGTTTCTTCAATATGGAGATCAAATATTGCATTTTTTTAAAAAAATTTTCTTAACCATATAAATATGTGAAGTTGGGGTCTTCTTTCCCTCGTGCCCTCCACATGTTTTCTCCATTATGTGCATGAATTAATGTTTGTAGACCATGTTTCTGTTTGCTTGGAAGCTAAGGGCTTATTCCTTCATCCTCTACCCCTTCCCTTTACTGTTGTGATTTATTTGGAAGAAATGCAGGTGTAGGCATGCTGAAAATCAGGGTTTCTAAAATCCTAGCAGAGGCAATTTATGAAACTTTTCATAAAAGAATGTATAATTATTTAAAAATAAGACCTAAGGATCTAACTAACATGCTAATTAGTATTCCATCAGATGAACTTAGATCTGAAATAAAATAAAAATCAGAGAAAGATGGATCAACTTATCTTGATCGCTATTCTTTCTTTTTAATTGGGTCGGATCAGTAGATGTTCGGGGTTATTGTCGGAGTTGCACAATTGCTCGGCCTCTGTTGATATTCACACGGGGATGATGCTGATCGACTTCTCGAGACTCCTAGAGTGCTAGCTCCTTGTAGGCCTCTCCTTTGGTTTGGATCTGGATTTTCTTCCAAGATAATCTCGAAAAAACAATGTTGTAGCCCTTGCAGCCTTTGTGTGAACTTCTCGCGCAATCAGACTGGAATTTTCTTCAGACACTAGGATAGGAGAAGACACTTTCTTCTCCCCTTCTATTCTGTGATCTCTCCTTTCTAGGAACTTTTCGGTCCGTGATTGAACAAGAAACAAGAAGGCAAGGGAGAAATCGGTAGCAGCAAGATGAATCATAGAGAGGTATAGCACTCGGCCTTTTATTTTTTTTCTTATATTTGTCGCACACCCAAACTCCCACCATAAGATGTCTACATTAGATAATAACTCACTCCACATCAGGATCAAATCCCAACTTAATCGAAAACCATTCAAATTTAAGAAAGATTGGCGATCAGAAAGAGGTTTGTGTGAGAAATGATGCACCAGTTTTCTCTCTCAAATTTTGTCGCACAAGTCCATATGGGATTCCAATGGTGTTTGAGAAAGCGATGCAAAGAAACCAAGATAGAAAACAATATGTGCGGCATCCTTATCTAATTCAAACAATTTTGTTGCACAAAATTCAGATCCCATGCCCAACCTTTCACGCCCCAATCAGATAAAAGTTTTATCCCAATTTGAATCCTATTCAAATAATAAAAATGTGAGAAAGAATTGCGTTAAGAAGATATGTGCGATGAGAAAGCATATGGTGCAACAATGTTTCTCAATCTGAATTCTTTTGTCACACAATCCCCTGTTCCATGCCTAATTGAGAGAGTCCAAGCCGATCCAATTAGGTTAGGTGTCCTATTTTAATTGGGTTCAAATTTGGATCAAATCGAATTGAATTCGAGTCCAATTCGAATCGAATTCGAAAAGGTTAACTCTGTCCAAGTCCATCTAGGATCTAAGCTCAATTAGGTCAAGCCTAATTAAATTAAATCTCATTTAAATTAATTAGGACTTGATTCAAAAATTAATTAAATCCTTAAATATTGCAACTCTTGTAATTAAGTCCCGCTGCTAAAATTAGGAGGTACTAAATTTGATCCAAACCTTGATGAGGTCAAGTTCCTATTGTGTGTGATCTCTCATGTTTCATTCTGTTTGGTAGTGAGACATACTATGATCTCTATTACAGATTTACAATATCATCGAAACTCTTTTGATGGACCGAAACTTTTTCAGCTCAACCCTGACATGGATCGTTGATCCAAAAACGATTTAAGTGAGTTCCCACAATCTATCAGTGATACATATCAGTATGTGGTGGTAACCCAGCATAATAGAAGGGTAAACCTCTAGATGTAGTTACCGTGTGATCTACTTCTTCTATCGTGAATTTTGATAAAATAGAGGTCATGGAAAACTCGTCAAACTCCTTCGTCCGTAATATGCCAAATTTAATTAGCTTAAGTCCAACATGAAATTCATGAAAACTCTTTTTCATCCTTGACCTACCTTGACCATGAATCTTTGGACTTAGTTTCTTAAATTGCAAAGGATTGCGAATCTTTTATTGAGATCGATAGATCTCATCTAGACGCATACCTACTCCTATAGCGAACCTATTGCAGCCAACGAATGCCGCTAGGATCCGAATGGCTAGGGATCATGTTTATGTGTTGTCAAAGTATAGCAACCTTATTATAAATAGTCGAGGCATCGCAGGTCAAAAAACCATGCACACAACCACAGTATCAAGAACGTCACTGATGAGTGAGTAGACGCTAAGTGATTTCTCGTATGGTCATGCTTAGTACATTGTTCTTTAACAATCACCTGCACTCTCGTTCTAGTATCTCCATACTGTAGATTAAGATCCATCTATCCAAAGGAAAGTGATCCGTGCACCGATTTTGATGGACCAATCACAGTCCCTTTGATGATCCAACGATCATGAGCAATTCAGGAATTAACCTGTAATGACATGTCTTAAATTCTTAACTTTTGAGAATATATATCATTGACCATTAATTCTTAGTATGATTCTTGGACACATTAACAAGAATAGATAATAATTGTCGAATTTTGTTGATGAAAATATGACTAAGTAGAAATACAATACCCTAGACAAGATATAATGTGCTAGCCAGATTTGCTTCTTGAGCACACACAGCTAACATTATTGTTATCATACTCTTGCATGCTTAATAAGGTGACTTTCTCTATTTTTCAGTTGGTCTTCTTGGTATCACTGTCCCTTTTCTGTCTTTACATTTATCATCCTCTTGTTCTCATATCTAATAATTAGGTGGTGTACCTTTATGTTTTCTTTCACTTTATCCCATCATGATGCAGAACCTTGTGTACTGCCAAATCAAATAATCAATCATTTGAAATGATCTTTCTTCTTTATGTCAACATGGTGGTCTCAATGTTACAGGATAACTACCTCGAGGAGGCTATGAAAATGCGGAATCTACTTGAAGAATTCCGTGGTGATCATGGTCTCCGACCTCCTACAATTCTTGGTGTGAGAGAGAATGTTTTTACTGGAAGGTTGTCCATATGTTCTTGTCAGTATTTTATCTGTAACTTATTATCCCATGTGTCATTGTTTTATGCTCTTACTATTTTTGCCTTTCCCTGTCATCTTCTTCTTAGTGTATCATCGTTGGCGTGGTTTATGTCAAATCAGGAGACTAGCTTTGTTACCTTGGGTCAGCGGGTTTTGGCTTACCCTCTCAAGTGAGTTAATTGTGCCAATCTCTTTTTGTTAGGAGGTTATTTTAAGTGTACAGCATTTTCATGTTTAGAAACTTAATCACTCTAGTGGCACAAATTGGCAACATGTTCATAGAAATGGTTAAAATTGAGTTTAATCAAAATCAGACTGTTTGTTTAGTGCTTTATTATTGTATTTGGCTGTTATATCTTTGTAAATGGTTTATGTTGCCTGTTTAGTAATAAATATTACCATCATAGTCAAGCCTTGTCCAATTATATGGGTTAGCTGGACCTGCATATGAATCCATTGACTTACAATTCATAATATAGTAATGTTAGAGCGGGAATATGTTGCACTTAAATGACATGGGACATTTCAGCCATAATTTGCCTTTGATATCGTTTAAAGACAAAAGTTGGGGCATACATGGTTAGGACTTAGGTCATTCAGGTTTTATGGCAATCATATTATCCCTTTCTTGTTTTCTAGTTTCCACTAGCTGTCTCCATGTTTTCTTTTATTTGTGCATAAATATGGAGAAACACATTCGATGATGGGACCATTGTGTACAAAATCTTGAACTGTGCACTATTCATTTAAAGTTCTATTACGATACCTGAATTACTAGATCCTTATGACAGAGCTTAATTATTTGTGACGTTCCAGAAAAGAAAACTTGTTCTACTTTTTTAGCTGTGGGAGGCAATGTGTTTTTTTTGGGTTGATCCATATATATCCATTTTCCACACCCAAACTTGAAGTAGACTTTCCGGACCCATGCTCAAACTACCTGCTTTACTAGTCTATATCAATAATTGATGGTGGACTTGGTAAGTCATGTAATATAGCAGGTATTATGTAGTTATGAACTATTTATTGGGTTGTTTTAGGACCATATAAAGAGGGAGAAGGGTTTGATGTGTAAGGGCAAGGATGAGATTGATGGAGTGGTTAGAGAGAGAGTCATAGATGACACCTAATAATCGAATAGCCCTCTAATAACCTGATAAACAATTAATAAAAATAATATTAATCTACTTGGATAGATATATTTTTTTGACAAATTACATGCATTGATATATAAAAGTTACTGTATATTGTAGAAATTTTATGTTTGTAAGGGTATACACTATATCTCTAAGTTCTGCATGTTGATTATCATAAATATCATCTTTCAGATTATATATGTGATATATATGTGTATGTAAATGTATGTATTTAGATGCATGCCATTATGTTTAAGCTGGTTAGAACATGTGTTTTGTAAGGCCACAGTCAGTGGTTCTTAGTTTTTGAGTATATAGCTTCATTATTATTATGTTATGGTCCATTAAAAATATGTATGGTGGACAAAATTATCAATAAAATAAAAGGTTTAGGAATTTGTAATAGAGCTTGAAGATTCAGTTTTAGATACGAACCTGAATCCAACTTGACAGGGAAAATCTCAACGTTATAGCTTGACTGGATCTACGTCAAATCTGTTTCGTTTACACCATCTAAGAGAGATTATATATTATTGAGAATCTGAGATATTTTGGGTATGTCTTAGCCCGTACTTAGGCCCAAATCAATGTGGTTTGGGGTTTGATGCTAAGACCTGCTGAATTCCACTTTTTTTTAAGTTTTTGGTGTGCAATATGAGATATGAATATGGCATGATGCATTTTCCAAGTCCAATATATTTTTAAATAATAGGACACTAGATACAAGCAAACTGAGATTAAATGCATATTTTATATGTTACTTAAACATCCGTGGAAACCTTTTTTTGTAGCTTAATTCTAAGTGTGTAGCTGTAAATTATGATAAATAAATAATATGCGAGCATCCCTAAGTTATTTATCAAGAAAGAAATTGTAGTTCTATTTATATAAAACTTAACATTTGACTATAACAAATGGTTGATAATGATGTATTGACCTAGATTTAGTGAATTATTTATGCATGTTATTGAGAGGAATCATGATTGGCCATTTGTCATGTTTATAAGAGGTTATTTATAGGTAGCTTCATTGTTCATCATATTGGACTGTATTGCTTGACATTGGGCATTTGTATCATATTGGTGGGAAACAGATAACTGATAGAGGGATTATCAGTACCATGAACCAATCCATACTGATACTGTATCACCATTGTACTAGCATGGGTACTACTGCAAACCATAGGTATCTTATTGATGGAATGAATTAGCTAGTGCAAGTTATTTGGATAAGGGGAAGTTACTCATGCAGGGAACTGTCGGTGGCCACCAAGGAAGTTTTTATAGTGGATAGTTATTAGTGGGAAGAACTGCCTTTATAGTCAATGAGGTAAGAAGACTTCATTTGGATTCAATTCTCACTAGTTTGCAATAGAACCAAAACAATGTCCTCATTTTTGGTAATTATAACCAAGGATCGCTGAATCGGTATAGGGACCCATACTGGTTAGTGACCGGTACGGTACAGTACTTGTTTGGGTATCGTACCATACCGGTATGGGTACCGTTATCTTTCTCCCTCCTTTCAATTAACAACCCCAAAAAAAATAAAATAAAATTGAAGAACCGGCTCGAACCGGTCGGAACCAGTCGAACCGACCGGTTCGGACCGGTTCTTCAATTTTCTTTTATTTTCCAAACCGGAGAACCGGTTTTTGGCATCAAACTATGCTAGTTGGTTGCTGGTCCGGTTCGGTAAGGCACGATTCAGCAATCCTTGATTGTAACAGTGTCTGCAATGAATAGGCTCTTTTAGCCTCTTGTTCTTAGAACTAGTTTTCTTTTTAGAGTGGAGGTCTTACCTGCTCAAGACTATCTTGGCATATTTCAATCAATGTATGTCAGTATTCTCAGATCAATTATGTTATAAGGATGTATAAATTCAGCTCATATTTCCTTTCTTTGATCAATTGCTGTCTTCTATTGACTTTATCATTCTTTTTTCATTTTTATTACTCTCATTTGAGATGTTCAAGAAAACCTGGACAATCCTCTAATCAATCTAAATCATGGCTGATTATTAGAGAGAACTGAAAATGTGCAAAGACATACACAACAAATTGTTTAAAGATATAATAAATATTTTAGATTGTTTGGTTCCATATCATAGTTTTTGACATATTTTACGACCGGCTGTCAACTTGATGTCAACCCTCCACCTTTCTCATCAGGCCTTGGGACTGGCTACATTCAATATTAAAAGAGAGAAGCTATTGGCATTATCCAAACTCGTACTGGAGATGGTCAGTGATTAGATTGACGTGATAACCAACTACACCAATGTGTTAGACTGGTGAAATAGCCAACACCAAATAGTTGGGAAAAGGTTGTTGTGAACGTGGTTAATGCAAGGTTTTAAATATCTGTAGTGAAGCCCTTACACTTTTTCTGTCAGGAATGATATTAATGCAGTATCAGCATTGATGGGTTATACTAAAACTGACTATGAAAATCTTAAAAAATAAAACAGTTGTTGACTAGTACAATCTGTAAGGTATTTATTGGATATTGCCATGACATCTAATTGGGATACTTTTGTATCCTTTTTTGGACACAAGCGGTCGATTCCTGGGTTGGTTATCATAAAGTTAGTTAGCAATTAACCCTATCATCAGCCATTCTTGGAAAGATTGACATGGGGCCCTCTAATTATGATGGATATTTGTAATTTGTCTAGGAAGTCTGTATTTCAGGTTTCTAGTAATTATTAACCGAAGTTGTTAACAACTTTCCTAGATAAAAAGATCTAATTGGTTCCTTGGTTGAAAAGTAATCTACCTAATCTGTTTTGATCAACAAGACAATTGTTCTTGCAACAGATGGGGTGCATCAAGGTTCTGAAAATTCGTGTGGCTGAAGCTAAAGCAGTTACTTTCGAAGTTATAGAAAGAAAAGCAGCGACTTGAGTTTGAGAGTCAGAGTTGAGAAGAGGATTGCTTACTTCTCTCATTCAAAACCTAAACCGATATTGTATAACTTGTACTAGTTGACTACTGGTATACTATCGTATGGGTCTATACCGTGCCTTGCTGTCATGTATTGAAACATGCATAGTATGAGTCTATACTGTGCATTGCTGGGGCATATTGAAACATAGAGAGGTCAGGTGTGGGGGTGTGTGAGAGAGAGAGAGAGAGAGAGAGAGAGAGAGAGAGAGAAACTCACCCGATGAGGGCTTCAACATGGATAGAGATGGAGGGCAAGCCCAAGGGGGGTGGTGCAACCTACCTAGTTGGCTGTGGCCGATGTTGAAAGAGAGTTGTCGACAAAGCTAGTACAAGATCCGTGTGTGTGTGTGTGTGTGTGCACGCGCGTGTGCATGTGTGCTAGAGTAGAGCATAGGCCAAACTGATTTGCATTGCTGAACCATTCCGGCTTGGTATTGCATGGGGTGCATATTTATTTGACATCTGTTTGTAGCTTTTAGGAGAGAGACGTGGGTCTAGCATTTATGTTTTTTTTCTCACTGCCAATTAGAAATCTTGGGCTCCTAGGGCAATATTGTATAATATCCAACCATTTAGTTGTCTCCTTTCTGTTTCCTTTTCTCATTATTATGGGACGAGGTCTGCTTATTCGGAGATGTTTTAATATTAATGGTATTTGAATAGCGGCATAATTATCCTAGATTTATATTGTAGATACATATGTAAAGCTTCTAAAGCAAGGTTTGCCTAACCAGTACTGAAGGTCATATTGACTAGCGACTTGTTCACATGGTATAGATCTACACCATGTCGTCCCATGGTGTATTGAAACAAGGAGAGCTGGATAGGGAAGGGGAGAGGGAGGAGAGAGAGGAAAAGAGAAAGGGGAGAGAGACCAAGGGAGAGGGCTCAAAAGCCTCATTGTAATGGTTTTTTTTTTTTAATTTTGGAGGGGGGTGCGGTGGGGAGCGAGGGAAGGGTGAGGGTTTCCCTAGCCCTAGTGGGGGAGCGGGGGAGGAAGTTTTTATTGAGCATGGAGTGTAAATCAAATGGTGGAGCTGGTTCAGTGTATTTACTAAGCCAACAGGGCGATCGTCCCGGTTCACCATTGGTTCAGATCGTTACATCCCAAATTGGGCAGTTTGGGGTGGTACGCTAATCATGTTCTGAATTTTGTTTTGTTTTTTATTTTTCCTTCTTTGTTAAAATTATGATTGGCAGTAAATCAACTTTGTTAATCAAATTATCAGATTGTGTTTATCTTTAGATTCTTCATAGTTTTGGAAATTTGGTGTTTGCTTTAAGTGAAAATAAATAAGAGGAATTAATTGTTTATTTGGTCAGTGAGTCAATTAATATATATTCGTGCATATGTTCAATGTTTGAGCATTCAAACTTTTGTTCTTCCTTAACTTGTTAGTCAAGGTATAATTAGACGTGATGATGCCAGATCAGACAGTGTTTAGGCTTCTTAGCTATATTCAGTTTGTAGCCTAGTGATTTCTGCATATTTTCCATTGTAGATTGCTTGTACATAAATTGATTATGTCAATATGATCTTTAATCTTCTTATTTGCTCCCATTTATGTGTTTTTGGTTCTTGCTTTCTCATATATCTGACTTGCAGCTCTTTTTCTTTGGATTCTATTCCTTTTCTGGGCTTCACTTACTTTTTCATAACTGGTTTGGCAACTTTGTTTGGCAATCACCATGAACACAGTGAATGAATAATTATTATTGGAATAACAAGCATTTTCCATCTCTGCTTGCTTGAGAATTTTCTACTTTTGCTTTTCTAGTTTTGGACACTTACCTGTTTGTTTATCTTTATCTTTTTTGTATGTTGTAGTACTAAATCAAGCTTGCCATTGTATTTTGTGCTTAAGGAATAATGCATGATCTCACCCCTTTCCAGGGTTCGTATGCATTATGGTCATCCAGATGTTTTTGATAGGATATTCCATATAACAAGAGGTGGCATAAGCAAAGCATCCCGTGTCATCAATATCAGTGAAGATATATATGCAGGTACATGTGAAAGAGATAAACAACAGATATCTCCTTTTTTTTTTTTCCAAGGAAACTTGCTGCTTTTGCCTAAGGGTTTTGATGACAATATTGATGTTTCAAATGAAGTGAGGTATTTTAATTGCATGTTTGTCACATTGATTTTATCTGCTTTTGTTAGTTCTTTGATGACCAATCCTTTCCACTGATATTAATGTTTTAAATGAAGTAAGGTATTTAGGTAGGAGGGTTTGCCACACCAATTTTTTTTGCTTTTATTAGTTCATGGAAGACTGCCTTTTCACATGAATTCATTTTAGTCTTCGGGTGTTGACTCATGGCTATTGTAAGTCAGATGGAAGCTGCTTGGTATTGTTCTTCAATGATCTGTTTTGGGTGCTCAATGATGTGGTCTCTACCTTCTTTGAAAACTTGTTCCAGCACCCTCTCCTTTATGTGCCTAATAATCCAATTCTCATAGGCCCACATTACTCTATGAAAATGATGTTAACATTATTTCATGTTCATTTTTTACCACATTAATCTAACTTGGAGCTTAGAATAATTTATAATTTTAAAAGCTAAAAAATATGATAGTTTGCTATTTATTTTGAATAGAATAAGATCTTATTGTCTATTTCTTTCATTTTAAACAAGTAATTTAATCGCAACTGTTGTAGTAGAAAATGGAAAAGCAAAGAATTCAATTCCCTTCATGTGAACTATTTATTTTCGAAAAATAAAAGCAAGCAGGTCATACTGTGTCACTTGCAGGTCATATTGTGTCACTTGTCTATCGCCTTGTCCTTTTGCAATTTTGCACTATGTATTACAGAACTTGCTTTGTAATGTCTTATTTCAGTGACAGTAAATTGTGTGCCAAAGTTTAAGATTGATGTCTTGCAGTGAAATGAAGAATGTTCCAAAGTTGTGTTCAAACAAATCATTGCCAATTTTTGCATTAGACCAACCCGGTTTTCACATTTGTCTAAATTATGTCATTCGTATTTTGTATTGATTGGAAAACTCAACACTTAATTTGCCAAGTTCTCTGCTCAAAGTTCATGTTTGGAGGTTCATCAAAAAGGTTCATGTTCAGAGCTCTGGCCAATCTTCTTCACAGAAGGAATTTCAAAACGTACCGGTCATCACCCTTGTGGATTTTGTGCCATATAGAGGAAGACATGATCCATGGTATCAGATACTTCTTGAATGATTGAATAAGTATTGATCCATCTGTAAGATTAAGAGTGACCTTAGATTGTCAGCAGCAATATAATTGAATGCCAGGAATAATAAGATAGTCATATGTCAGCTTTCTAATAAATCTTTTTGTAGTTTACAGCTTAAATTTATGTTGTACAAATCCTCGAAATTTCTTCTTATAATGTTGGTTGCTCTGCCAAACTGCGAGCCTGGTCCCATGCTAAAGTGATTAATGGAGGTAAGCCTGGTGCATGCCAAGCATGGCTACGAGGTACCTAAATTGTAAATCTCGGTTCAACTTCTTGCTGTAAGAAGCCAGTGTACAAACAGTTGTAGCTGGTAGCTGGTCATCTTCTTGTGAGGATGCACGGTAAATAAAGGCTGGAAGTTGGTGTACAATCTTATATACTGTGCAAAGCTGTCATTAGATTCGTTAAAATGAACTGAGATCAAATAACCAATGAAAGACTCCCTCCAGGAGACAGGATGAGTGATGAAGTATAATCTGAAATTGAATCTAGAGGCAGGTAGACTGACAAACCCAAGATGATGAAAATACATACTGATAGAACCAAGGATCCCGGTACCGGTTCCGGGACCTATATCGATCCAATGCTGGTACGGTACCGTACCGTGTGTCGGTATGGTAGGCATGTCGGTTCAAACCGGCATGTTCATTTTTTTTTAGGATTTAGGATTCAGGATTCAGGATTTAGGATTTAAAAAATGCTAATACATTAAAGTAAACCTCTAGTCATTAATTCTAATTAAAGATACAAAATTGTAATTAAAGTAACATTACCAGTAATTAATGAAAGTGAAAGGTAAAATATAAACATAATTACATACTGATATTTAAAATCGGGTTGAGTGTCGATATCTATAAATATCGGGATCATTAATATACTGAGAAAGATCAGTAAATCTCTTTAACCGGACATCATGATATACTGAGAAAGATCAGTAAATCCCTCTAACCAGACATTATTAATATATTGAGAAAGATCAATAAATTCCTCTAACCAGACATCATGATATTTTTGTAAGCTTATCCCAGGAGAGATGCATGATGGATCGTAACTCATTGCAGATCTCGCTGAGGTTCCGACTCTGAGAGGTATCCAGAGATTGTGATATGGCTGTGCAGAGGTCCATCCAAATATACTAGCAGCATAATTAGATCTGTAAGATACTCCGGGCTACATGAAATAATAATCACTAGAAGATGATGTCTTGAATGCACCATATGGATCACAAACTGCTGGTACCTGCGGGTAACAGGATCCTGAATATGAGGATGATCCTGATATATCCATGGATCTTACTCCACGTGCTGGAATTGCAGCTGCATCGTGTCTCGAACGACCTCGCGGAGTCCATCATTTATATGAAATCGTATCACCACAAGGTCTACCAATTAGTGCATCATGGTCTATATCCTGTATTGTGTGACTAAACTATGACTCATCAGTGAATCGAAGATAAATAGACGGCTACGTCTCTGTCCTCGGTCCCTTCCTGATCACTAGATCCTCCACTATCTGAAGAAGCACTAACATCACTTTTTCTGGTGTCTGAATTTAAATGAACTGAGTGTTCCGGTGAAGATGCAACTGCCTTTCTTTTTTCTGTCTATGAACCGAATAAATGGCGAGAAGGGATGATGTGATATATCTACTGGAGCCCTGTGAGGAATATTACTGGTTGCCCATTGTTCAGCATCTATTCCAGCTTCGCTAGCTACAAATCTAGCTGGTCGAGGAGGAGATCCTGGCTCATCAATCTCTGGCTCCTACTACTGACTCACGACTTATCCAATTATCTGATCTTCATCTTCATCAACATAATTACTTGCAGTGGAATCAGAATATTTTAGTTCAATTTCTTCCTAAATGCACTTTAGCCTCAACCTTAAATTATAGTGTACATAAACAAGATCGTTGAGATATTTCTATTTTAAACAATTCCTCTACTTGGAGTGGATAAGGCCGAATGTAGACCAGTTACGCTCGCATCCACTAGAAGATACTATCCGAGAGAGGATCTTGACAGTAAGAACTTTTAAATGTTTTGCAGATCCACCAAAATGCACCTATCTTTCAGCTGCAAAAGATATTAAATCATTTAGAATTTTAGATTCAGCAAAATTTAAAAATCAATCTGTATCTAATATTAAACTTAGTACTTAATAGTATATACTAGGATTCATCTTTGATTTATTTCTGATGGCTACAGTGGATCCAAAAGAATCTGTGCCTTTTCTAAAAAAAATTATCTGAAAAAAGTATTGTTATCATATGCTACTTGTTGAAATTAGTACTAATAAAAATCACTCAACAATTTCAACCTAATTTTCTTTTTCTAGGCACATAGCTATGACATCTAGATCAGATTTCATCTTATATATAACATTGCGTAGGGTAGACATAAGCTGTTCATCCATAGCAATGTCTAGTATGAAGTATTGGAATCTCGAATTTAGATAGTAAGCTGCACATGTATTTTAAGAATTAGTCAAGTATACTTGTACTAATATAATTTAATTTAAAATTTTAGAGAGTCTATAATTTACTGCATACCTGTTTGATGCAAATTCGAACTCATTTGATAACTCCACCATCCATCAATGATCCGAATATACTCAATAGCATGTGCTGGATTTGTTTCTTGGAACTTTTTTCTTGTCTTTTATATGATGTAATACAGGAAGCCCATCTAAGCATATCTCTCAGAGTCCACAGTCCTAAGTACCTCACATAGAGGCTTGATAGTCTCCACTATTCTTTCAATCAGTTGCCAGAATGTCTATCTCGTCATTAAATTTTTCATATTACTTCCCTCAGTATTTTGTCATGCCAGTTCTTTATCCAAAGGCAGCATTGTTCCATGGCTATTCATGTGTGCTCGTACTTGCTAAGCACTGGCACGGCAAGTACCATCTTAGTGCCAGCCCAGCTCATGGCACTCCAATCCTTGTTGGTATCAAGTAGATTCAATTCAGTGAAGTATGAAGAAATTCAACTTGCATTTAGGCTTTTGCTTTTCTTTATCAGGCAAATTAATTAAAAGTTTGCATGAAAAAAGTTGAAAGATCGGCATCGAACTCATAAATAAGGGACAGCTTTTGTTTAAGCTGAATATGTTGATACTTTCTTTGAGTTTGATGAGGTAAATCTGGAAAAAAAAGTATGAACACAGCATTTTGTTTAAGAGAGTAACAAATGTGTGATGAGTGAAACTTCAAATGGTGCAAGTAGCAGTGAATATGTCATATGTTTAAGTAGACTATTGATTTGTGATTTATAGGAGAGTTTTTTTTCTGGCATTTCTTTGACTTCAGCAGCTAATGCACAAAGAAATTCCAGCTAGTTCATACAAATTTTTGATCTATACCACTTAGTTGATGATATGAATCAATCTCATTGTTGCTCGGTTTATTTTTTCTTTAGCTGACAGTGGTTTCCTACAGTATTTTGTCCTTGCATTATGATATAATTTGCTTTTGTAAGGAAGAGCCTTAGGTAGATGCAGGTAAAGACATGGAATTTACTTTGATTTGGTGTTTTGGAATCCATAACAAAAGTATAACATGTTCGATTTACATATTCTCCTGACATTTGGATCCATATGTAACTGTAAGAATTTATTGAACTTAGTAATTTGATGTAACCTGCAGGATTCAATTCTACACTGAGGCAGGGAAACGTCACACACCATGAATATATTCAGGTTGTGCCCATTCAGACATGCTCTTACATCACAATTTGGAAGAATGCTGCTACATTTTGTTTGACTTTGCTTTCTCACAGGTTGGAAAAGGCAGAGATGTTGGTCTAAACCAAATTGCTTTGTTTGAGGGTAAAGTGGCCGGTGGAAATGGAGAGCAAGTCTTAAGTAGAGATGTTTACCGGCTCGGGCAGCTCTTTGACTTCTTTAGAATGTTATCTTTCTACATCAGCAGCGTTGGTTACTACGTGTGCACAATGGTATGCCCTCCAATCCCCCTTCTCTCCCTATCTCTTTGTGTGCTTATCAGTGTCTCTGTGTATCAGAATCAATTTTGAGGTTCATGCTGTCACTAAGTCATGAGAGTTGTTGATGCAGATGACTGTTCTTACTGTATACATTTTCCTATACGGAAGGGTTTATCTGGTAAGCTCACAGAGGCATTTTTTTTTTTCACTGCAATCACATGATGTGCTAAAAGAAAATAAGTTGATGTCTTGCATGCCTAGATTTTTGACAAGCATACAAATAATTTGATGTTGCTGATTTTTTCCTATTGCACTGGTACTTCATATGTAAATGCCTTTCTGATGCTTGATTTCAAAAATTCAGGCACTATCTGGACTTGATTCTGCGATATCACATCAGGCTAAGTTGCTGGGAAATACTGCACTGGATGCTGCATTGAACGCTCAGTTCTTGATTCAGATTGGTGTTTTTACTGCAGTACCAATGATAATGGGTTTCATATTGGAACAGGGTTTATTACAGGTCTGCCTGTCAATTGCCATTACAATCTTCATTAGCGGCTTATCCTCTCCTTGAATTATTTTTGTTATGAATCTGGCTATATTAGACATATTGCTTTAAAATATTATCCTGGCTATTTTAATTTAAAATCCTATACTTTGTCCTCTTGTATGATGTTATTGCTGTAATTAAATTATTTATTTCTGTAAATTTTGGTTCAACCTTATGTATAGGCAAAGGTTATACAAGGTAAATGGCTTTTGGTTTCTAGGCATGTTAGAGGGACCAGATAATGTTAAGTTGTTTGAATCTCCATGGTGGATTTCCCATATTTTTATTTGACTTCTAGATTTGGCTTATATATATATATATATATATATAAATCTCAAACATGTAGAAAAAATTGTTTTACATGAATAACATAACCATATGCGCTTCAGAGATTTTAAAGACTAAGAAGATGTCTAATGGAGGAAGAGCACTTAGTACTGATTTATAATAATAATAGTGATATTCAAACTTATTTTAACTATCATGGTATTAAACTCGTGCCATTTTATGAAACTTTGGAAGAGGGTGATTGAGCACAAATTGAGTTATGTCACAAAAATATCAGAGAATCAATTTGATTTTATATCAGGAAGGTCAACTATGGAAGCTATTTTTCTCCTTCAAAGGTCAGTAGAGAGTTGTAGAGAAAAGAAATAAGATCATTTTACTGATTTATAAGAATAAAAGCGATATTCAAACTTACTTTGACTGTTGTATTAAACTCATGAGCCATATCATGAAACTTTGGAAGAGGGTGATTGAGCACAGATTCGGTTATGTCACAAAAATATCAGAGAATCGATTTGGTTTTATGCCAGGAATGTCAACTATGGAAGCTATTTTTCTCCTTCGAAAGCTAATAGAGAATTGCAGAGGAAAGGAATAAGATCGTCATACTGTTTTTATGGATTTAGAGAAAGCATAGAGTCCTTAGAGAAGTCTTATGGTTGGTGTTAGAAAATAAAGGAGTTTTCATTAGTCATATCTATGTGATTAAGGACATGTATAATGGAGTGGTATAAGAATTACTGATGATAATACAAGTGAGTTTCCCATCATATAGATTTATACCAAGGATTTGCCCTTGGTGCTAATCTTTATGCTCTATTTATGGTTGAACTTACCGGGCATATTCGGGATGATATTCCTTAATTCATGTTATTTGTGGATGTTATAGTCTTAATGGATGAAACTAAGTTTACGATTAATCATAAATTGGAGTTATGGAGTGCATTAGAATCGAGGTATTTCAGGTAAAGACTATGATAGAATACATATAGTTTTAATAAATTTAGAAATAGAGATGAAGGTTGAGTGAAAATTGTGGATCATGATAAGAGTGATCATTTTTGCTATTTTGGATCTATTTTTCATAAGGATAGGGAGATTGCAAAGTATGTTATCCATATGATTATAACAGGATGGATAAAATTGGCAAGCACAATTGGGATTTATATGACCGCAGGATAATTGCCAAGTTGAAGTTAAAAATATTATAGGATAGCCAGACAACTAGCTATGCTTTATGATGCAAAATGTTCGGTAGTTAGAAAATATGTACACAAGATGAGTATGAGCAAAATGAGAATGTTGAAATGGATTTGTCATAATGCAAGAAAGAATAAGAAATGAAGTCAATAGTAAAAAGGTATAGGTGCGACAATTAAAGATAAATTGAGAGAAGGATTACTTAGTTTGATATGTACAACATAGGTTGAGAGATGCACCAGTATGAAGGGATGATTTCATATATGTAGAAGGATTGGGGAGTAGGGGTAGACTGAAAATCACATGGAGTGGAGCAAGGAAGGGATTTGATATTGCTACATTTGTCAGAAAGTGTAGCCCTAAATAGAGGTGGAATGTAGGGAAAGGATTCTTGTAGCTGACCCTAACTTGTTTGGGACTAGGACTTAGTTGAGTTGAGTTTATGCACTTCATCGCAACACCCCCCCCCCCCCCCCCCCCCCCCCCTTCTCTCTTTTTTCTTTCCACATCCAAAGTTTCTCATCAATTATTGCTAACATGCAATGCTTTACTGATGTTGTTGAGTTTCTTTTGACCAATTTCATTGGCATTATTTGCAGGCTGTGTTTAGTTTCATTATTATGCAGCTTCAGTTGTGCTCGGTGTTCTTCACATTTTCGCTTGGAACTAGAACACACTATTTTGGCAGAACAATCCTTCATGGTGGTGCTAAGGTTTGTTGTTTTGACTGATGAAACATGCCTTGAAAGTTGTTTCTTGTAGTCATGTATAACGTTGCTAATGCACTTACAGTACAAGGCAACTGGAAGAGGCTTTGTTGTTCGTCATATCAAGTTTGCTGAAAATTATAGACTTTACTCACGAAGTCACTTTGTTAAGGCGTAAGTCTTGTTATCTTTCAGCCTACTATGCTTTATGTTTGTTATACTGAGAACAATTTTTGTTGGTGTCTGCTATAACTGGAAGTCTTTCCTCTTTTACAGACTTGAAATTGCACTTCTTCTCATTGTCTTCATTGCATATGGTTACACTGAGGGTGGTGCATCTTCGTTTATCCTACTTACTGTCAGCAGTTGGTTCCTAGTTATATCGTGGCTCTTTGCCCCATACATATTCAACCCATCGGGGTTTGAGTGGCAGAAGTAAATTTCTTGACCTAACAATTGTTGCTTCCATTTTGTTTGGATATTTATAGTCAATTGAATGCTAATAGCAGTTCTTAGATTCTGATTTACTTATATTTTTTTATATTTGTTTAGTAATCTTAGATTATAATATGTTTTCTTCCTAAGCAGCAATTAATTTATGCTTTTAATTGTCTCTATGTTATTTTCATTCATGTCATTTTGATATGCGATAACCAGGACTGTTGAGGACTTTGATGATTGGACTGCCTGGCTTCTGTATAAAGGTGGGGTTGGGGTGAAGGGGGAAAATAGCTGGGAGTCTTGGTGGGATGAAGAGCAGGTTTGTCACTTAGTGGTTATCATATCTATATTATGCATAATATCATTTATATCCACAATTTTTTTAAAAAAATTATGTTGATTTCCTCATCATCTCATTTCCTGTTATCTGCTTCTTCTTGAGATCTTTGAGTTGTGATTTTCTAAAGATATAAAATTCTGCAACCCCTAACTTGTCTTATTCCATCAATTTGAAGTCATCTTCTAGTGTCACTTTCCGTCCATGGAAGACTGAAATGTGTAACATCATATGCTTTTTGAGATCATTCTTGGAACTTTCAGGCCAAATGTTATAGTTATTTTAATTTCGTGGGATATAGATTATTGTCAATGGTTAGGGTACTTTCTGAAGATTGACTTCAGAATACCAATGCCTTTACTACATGCATACAAATTTGGGATGTTATAATTGTCGTACCTTTTGCTCACAGCATGCCTGTCTTTGTCATGATTGGCATGACACTTTTAACTAGCATTATCTGCAGCCATAAAAGATAGTCAAATGGATTCCTAGATTATTCCTGCTGGTAGATTACAATTTTAAAATGAATAGAGCGTTGCTTACTAAGTGCTATTGAGTGGATTTGGCACACCTTTTTGAAACCATGACACTGTAAAGCCCTTGTCATTTTGATCTGGTTATTTCCTTGTTTTTAAATCAAGCATATTATTTTCCATATACGAGGAGACAACAGTGACAGCATGAGTAAAATATTCTTTTGGTTTATGAAATTGGGAAGAGAAATAACACCTTGTGAGCTAAATACTATCTTACATGGTAAAATCTTTAATCCTTAAACTGAAGATTGATGCACTACATGGAAGAATGGCCTATATCTCCACTTCTTCATTGGTCACTTAATATAAATCATTCTAGTAAGTGATCGTGTAAAAAATTATGTAGTTTGTATACATGACCGTAGATGTAGGTTTCAGCAGTTGTGCGAAATAATGACATTTCTTTACCTTTTGAGCATCACTCTTAGTTCTTCAAACTTGAAGTATGAATTTTTAAATTGATTTTGAATTGATATCAGAAATTGCTTCAGTTGCAAGTATAGTGCATCTCCCAATGGGAACATTGGGTTCTTGTACAATTTATGTCCTTTTGATTTATGGTTTTGTATGGGACCAACTCATAAGAGCAATGTGGTTCTATTGGCCTAAAATGTTGAAACATTTTGAATTTCTAGACAAATGATATGGTAAGGTATTGTCAATCATGCAAAATTTATCATATGATGTGTCTGCAGATGCATATACATACATTGAGAGGACGCATTTTGGAAACGATCTTGAGCCTCAGATTTCTTATATTTCAGTATGGCATTGTATACAAGCTACATCTAACTGGAAGTAATACTTCATTAGCAGTAAGTCATTGACTTCATTGCTTCTGCGATTCCAATTGCTCCTACACATACTTCATTTTATGCAGATGGCCATTGGTTCTCTTTTGGTTGCATCACTATCTTCTTGTACAAGGTTGAGTTTACTTGCTTTTGTTTATGTCATGTTGCAGTAGTGCCTTACAGAACTACTTTTATTATTAATACATATTTATCTTTATCTTCATAGGAGAATCTCTCTCCAATATATATATATATACACACATATGTACATGAATGCAGACGTATATATGCTGTTGCTCTACAGGATTTCCTATGGTCTTGATTCATGAAATTCAGTTATGGGGCTAAAGAATGAACTAAACTACCCTTTACATATGTCAAAATGGTTATGCCTTAATGGACTATTGCATGTAAGAATACAATAATATTACTTAAAGACAAAGTTTGAGAGATGCTGGTAAAAGTGAATCATGAGCTATGGAGGGAAACAGCCTGACGTATGCACATGTTATAAGAGTAGTGTCATAATTAGACATGTAATATACAATGATACTAAACAAGGATTTAATATTGTAAATCATGCATGTGAAGGTCAGTGGCTGTCATAATGCACATAACGTGTTGTATTGTGTTTATTACGTCCTGAGAGATGGGAAATTGGAAAAAACAAAATTCGGGGTCGGTGGGGGTGAGCTTCTTATATGGTCTATAAAGAACCTTGGAACTTGGCCATTTTTGGTACACCCAACTTATCATCAAGTTGAGTTTCTACTTTCTGTTTTCTATATTGTTACTATTCGAGGCAGTTTGAGAATTCTAGGTAGGTATCCATGTTTTGTGCCTTGATATTGGATGGATGGTTATTTAATCCTTGACATGAAGAAGATTATAATGAGTAGCATATTCACATGTTAATGTAATTTTTAACAATTGCTTTTATGTATACAGTTAGTTGCTGCTGGTTGAGCATGTAGCTTTTCATGATTTATTCTTTCCATTAGAACTAGATATAAGGTTATGCTCTGGATGACTTAGCTTGTGAAGAGACAAAATGTACAGTTTCTGAACTATATAATCTACAGGGTGAATCTGTCTGTATCTTCCGGAATGTTTATATTTGGTAGTTCCTTGCTTTATTGTTGTTTTGATGCAAAAATCACCATCATCAGTTTAATTTGTCAACGTAAAATTCTCCAAGCTAGCCTTTGTAGGGTTTATGTAGTTCTACACAAAATTAGCTTCTATTTCTGGGCTAGAGTAAGTGATGTTCTGTTTAAAAAAATTCGCCGGCATTATTTGTAAACTGGATATATGAGCACAAAATACAAAGCCTTAGATGCTCGACTGCTTATTTTTTATAAGATTGCTAACTACTGGTTCCCCTTTTTCTCTTCAGCTTTATGGTTATTCATGGATTGTGCTGTTTGCCATCATCATCATATTCAAGGTTAGAATAGAATCATCATCGTTCAGCTCTTTCAAAATAGTTATTATGCAGAAGTTAATATTTAGATTTCATTTTCCTTAAAGGGTTCTCTTGTGTGATCATGCAGATCTTTACCTTAAGTCCAAAAAGCACCAATATCCAGCTCTTTCTACGATTTGCACAGGGCGTCTTTGCCATAGGACTCATTGCTGCCCTTGTTGTAGTTGTTGCAGTTACGAACTTGACAATTCCTGACTTGTTTGCAAGTTTGCTGGCATTTATTGCCACTGGCTGGGCCATGTTATGTGTAAGTTGATAACTGTTACTTGTTGCAGTTTCTAATATATGGCTGGAGGTCTTTTTACCCTTTCCATAAAATTATGCATCTTTTATATAATGATTGAATGTTTTGCATTTCTTGATAGTAACTTTAGGCAGACATTTGCCCTAGTTGGAGAACTGCTTTACAAGTGCTATGCCTGTTGATATTTCCTGTAAGGATGTTCAGTAGATGGGATGTTTGCAATCACTCCCACTACTGGATTGATTCAATTGGTACAACCTATTTATTAGAAGTTGGAACACCTTGTTGCGGATGATGAACTCCTTGAACTAACAGCTTTTGGTTGCCTGCAATTTCCCTTTCCTGCGATGGAATTTGCTGTTGCAAGTAGAAACATCGCAAGGCTACTTGCAGGTGCCTGTTTAGTTTGCCTGCAAGTGCAGTTGCACGAACTACTACTTTTACTTTGGATGAGTACAATTGACAGCTTTGCGTAACATCGTTGTGTTTGGTTATCTTGTAAAAGAGGTGGTTTTTATGGGTAAATAAATTGTTTTATTGTCAATACAATATATAAGTTTATGCAACTTGCAACTAAAAGTACATCAAATGCTATATATATGTATTAATGATTAAAATGCAATTAGGTTACTGGAAATTAGTGACATCGTTGCAAAAGTTGCAGTACGTTCAAGGTGAACTTTTCTACCGCCAATGATTTGACAATTGAACAAAGAAAGAATATGTTCCCAGCAATGTCCATGTTCTTAACCTTGAATCATAGTCTTTACCTCAATGCTATGGGAAGTATTAGGTGTTTGTTAGTATTTTTTATGAGATTCTTTATAGACTGAGTTATATGACATTTTGTACCAGGATTTTAGGCCCTGGCAACTTTTGGGTAAAATGAAATTTATGAAGTATGAACCTTAAGGCAAGTTTCACAAAATCTTGCCAAGTTTGTCAAGATGGATGGAGAATGTGCGAGGGGGAAGGAAGAGGGAGAGGGCAGGGGTTCTTGGGCCCCTTCGCTGTGGGGAAAAATCGATCACTTTAGATCCTTATTTTCTTAAAAGAAAATCCTGCAAGGATCAGCTCCGGTGACAACCATGCTCTCCTGCTTCCTCCCTCTCTCACCTGTATGCACTCTTTCTGAATTATTGCATTTGATTCTGCTGGAACTTTACAAACGGGCCTGATATTTTGAAATATACTTAGGATTCAATAGCTGAAATTTTAACCCAATTCGAGAAAAAATATATAATCTGAACTAAAACTGAGAAACAAACTTTTTATTCTTAATAAATTTGAATTTTTGAGTATCATTGTTAGAGTTCATTGGAGGTTGCTCCATGTTTGCCTGTAATACCTTAAATGGTATTCATGTAAAATAATTTTGTATTCCGTAGTCTGCTTATCTATTAGTAGATTGCCTTCTCCCTAGTTGTTTCCACCTTTAAATGGTGGAAAAGACCAAAAAGAAAGGATCATTATGAACTGAAAGGTCCTCCTCTTAGGGTAGGGTGCATCATTTGTCTTGCGTCCCATTATTAGGTTTTGTTTTTTTTCGTGTCCTATGTTGTAGTTATTTGTGTTATTTGTATGCCTTCATATTCGTTGCCTTCTGGTTTTATATTTAAAACCTTAGATTGGGCATGAGGGTTTTCAATAGAGCATTTCAGAAATACTTCATTTGATTTATCCCGAGAAATTCTACCCATGCTGAAGCAAAAAATGCTATCAGGTGTTGCTGATTAGGTTGGTCTATTCTATGAAGCATTAGTTAAATGTTATACCTGACGGATTAGAGGTAAGTTTTAGTGCAAAGAGCTATGCATGCATATCTTGTAGGCTATTTGCAGCTGCTACAAATTCTGGATTGGTCATGCTACCAAATAAATGAAAGATGTTCTTCATCACAGGAGTTTTATGTTGAGGAAGATGTTAATGGTTGAGGAGTACAAGATTTATAATATGAAAAGATTAATTCATGAGCTTTTGCTGTTCTCCAAAGCTTCATTTGAGTTCTAAGCAAAGTTGATCATTGGGTATTTTTCTCATGGTGCTACTATAATACAAATCCCCAATTGTCCATGATGCATCACCTGGGATCTTGAAAATTTAATAATGTTCATTGATCTCATACATTTCCATGATAATTCTTTAGACATATCTGAGCAACAATGGTCGGTCTTTAATCCAAGTTCTAAACTCATAATTATAGCTGAGACATGTTGTAAGTCTTTTGCTGGTTGACTTCTATTAGAAAAACATTTGTCTATGGGGAAATCAACAATGTCAGTTCTGATTAAAACAAGCAAAAAAACAAAAAACAAAACAAAAATCAAAACAAAAGAAAAAAGAGAGGCAAGGCATGCTTCTCAAACAAACAGCTGCCTCTTATTCTCTCGTCTCACAATTATCTTCTCATCTGCTTTTTTTTGCCTCTCCTTGTTTCAGTTATTGATCTACTACCTATATTTTTTCTTTTATTGTTTTGTTCTTCTCGGGCTTATTGTAGATTTATCACGAGCAGGAAAGTAAGTACAGATCAGACTGATTTGTTGCCCTTTTGAGGGTTTGAGATGAATATTGGTTATTCTGTCAAAAAAAAAAAAAAAAAAAGAGATGAATATTCGTCATAAATGCTGTAGTGAGACCTTCTGCCAATGCAGGACTCGTTAATTGTTATTGCCTTCATAAAAATCTGTGACCTTTATATCTGGATGCTTACCTTTGATCCTGATTCCCTGGGTTATTACCTAAGCTGGAGATGCTTTAGCGACACACTCATGACATAGGCAGTTGTAGGATGTTATATGAAAACTAATTCCTTACTATGTTATTGTGCCTTATGTGTGTTTATCATCACACCATGCAGTGCCACTAATTTTTATTCATCTTGACAGCTTTCTATCACATGGCGAGGATTGGTGAGAAGTTTAGGATTATGGCACTCGGTGCGCGAGATTGCTCGGATGTATGATGCTGGTATGGGAATGATTATCTTTGGTCCTGTGGCTTTTCTGTCGTGGTTCCCATTCGTGTCAACATTCCAGTCCCGACTTCTATTTAACCAAGCATTCAGCCGAGGGTTGGAGATCTCCCTTATCCTTGCTGGGAACAAGGCTAATGTTGAAGTCTAGAAAAAGGTGTATACATGCTTCACCGCTGAAATTACATCTTCTGATACTTGGTAGAAGCTATAAGCCGCTGCCCCTTTTTTTTCTATTTTTCCAGTACAAGCGAGGGCTTCTTCATTGTCAGGGCATGTGAGTCTTGTTCCGCTCAGAGAGAGGGAGGAAGATGTGATCTGTGGAATACAAATGATGGTGCTCTGTTAAGCGTTTCGTCAGTTATTTACAATTCATAGCTGTGTACAGTTCCGGTTTTTTATTTTAATTTTTTAAAGGAATGGGACGAAGAAAGGCTTTCCCCCCCGTATTTTATATTTATACAATAGTGATATTGATTACAAGTATTCGGGGGATGGGTTCCCTACAGAATCAAAACCGACGATAGATTTTCAGAACTCTTTGTTTGCAGCACTATGCTTCAGAAAACCGGCTTTTCAGAACATGATGTGTGGAACCGTTAGCAGTTGGAGTGTGTAACGATTATGTCGTGGGAGCGTAATCCCCAGAAAGGTGATCTAGTTTGGATCCCTGATTGTCTTTATCTCTCTGAACAGTAAAGCAAACTTGGTAGTCTCGTTTCCGTACCGGAGATGAATCTGAGTTCGTCTCTGAATCCTTCCCGCGTCAGAAGACCTACAGTGTCTATTGTGGTGAGCAGCTTTGTTCCGTTTGAGATCTGTCTACAATTTATGGCAAACTACAGTTGTTCTGCATGTTGAGATGTCGACGATTTGTCTACAATTTCTGTTACATTTATTTTAGTCCATGTTAGGGAGGTGTAACTATGCCATGACCATTGCTAATTCAATGTTTTTGCCTGGTGTCGACCAAAATCATCCTTCTCGTTTTAATTCCATTTAAAAATTCTAGCTATCACCAAATGCTGTGGCTCGGGAAAGTTTGTTCTTGTCATCCATGTTCTCGTATTTGCTTTGTCTTTGTTCGATCTGTATTCGTGGTTGCTCCTGATCTTCCAAGATCTCTGGCTGGTGTGCATCTTTGTCGGAAAAGAGATCAACCGTTGAAGCTACGCAAAAAATTCCTTTCGATATTGGAATCCAAAGGGAGGGGAGAGACTAGTCAGATTGCTGTCATTGGGTCCGGTGAAGTATGCAATCAAGTTTTTGTTTTTTCTCCAACAGAATACCGGACTTAAGCAAATCATGGTTATCATTGAGGTGGTAGCCTAATTGGTAGAGATTTTGTTCCACTGTTAATAGATCGTGGAGCTATGATTTTGTAGATGATCCAATTAAATTTTAAATATTTTTTGAAATGTGCAATGAGGTTAGGACTTGATGGAGATGGAGACACGTAGGGTAGTTATATCAGAATTTTTTTCTTTTCTATCTTAAAAAAAAAAAAAGAAGATGACGAGATCAGGACTTGGTCGGGATGGAGAACCGTGGGGTAGTTATATCTGGATTTTTTTTTTTTTTTTTTCCTATCTCAAAAAGGAGGAGGGGGAGAAGAAGAAGCAGCAGCAAATCACGGTCCATCCATCAACGCGGCAGATTGATGAAGGACTTCGATCGATGTGAGGACCGTTGGCGGTGGCCTCCACCCCCCCCCCCCCCCCCCCCCAAACACCCACCCACACACAAAAAATATATATATATATATGCTCCGTAAAAAAAATAATATATGCTCCGTCGCTACTGGAGTGCTGGGCTAATTAGTGCTTTTTGTTATTTTTAACCGCAGATGCCGGCCAAAGCTACTTGTCTGCTTAAAGAGATCGAAATCAAGGAGCAAGCAGTGGTTGATTTGGGATCGTAAAAATATTTTATTATTATTATTATTATTTTTTGTTGATAAAAAATAAAAAAGAAAAATTAGATTCTTGACGTGACCCAGACGGTCTCCACCCCAGTCACACATACTATGTATAAGGATGACCGCCATCCCAGCGCCCTCTCTCTCACACCATCCCGTGACGTTCGATTTAGGAGCAAGATTCCACCTGTCCTGCCGCCCTCTGTCTCACGCACGCATTTACTTACCGGTCTCGGCTTCAATCCTCCCTCATAGATATAAAATAGGGATTCCTTTTCGTTCGAGTTTTACCGTGATGTGTTGATAGCCGCCACTTCTCTTGGGCTCGCTCCGTAACTTGTTGGAGAGTTAAAACAAAACAAAAAAAAAAGCGAATAACAAGGAGGAGATAGAAAGGCGGATTGAGTGGAGGTAATGATCTTCGCTCTATTCACCCCCTGTCGTTTCTCATTTTCTTTTATAACTTAATCCGTCATTTAGATTATATTATTTTTGTTTTGCTTTGTTTCCGAGTAATTTTGATCTCGATACTTGATCTTGGATACTTGTGAAGAATGAGTCTCATTCACCTTATACTTGGAATTGATTGAGATGTTTTGGTGATTAATTAAAAGAAATATAACAAAACAGCAGTCAAGGCAAGAGAACGGCTCCATCTAGGTGAGGATTTTATGGAGATGTATGTTTTATGGGAGGGATAGCATGGAGATGAGCCCAGATAGCAATAAATGGTGTTATTGAAACGAAAGATTTCTAGGGAGTTGCTCGTAAATTCTGTCATCATGTAGATGTATGTTTTATGTATCTGATCTATCGACTTGAAAACAATTGCTGTAATGCTTGTTTCTGAAGTAATTTTTTTAGGCTGTCTTGTTTTTTGTTAGGTTATCTTTCTGTATATTAGTTTTCACGGCGGTCATCGATTTTTTTTTTCCTCCGAAAAACATGGTCCTTGTTCAGCATGATTCCTCTATCTGACACCATTTTTATATATGTGTTATTCATCCAGCTGCTCAAGCCTTCGTGTCATTGGACATTGGTATTTTTTTTTGCGGGACCTATGTTGCAATAGTCATTTCGCTCTTTGTTTCTTTATTTCAAAATTTTCCATCGTTTCTACAAAATGAGATTAGCATTTGTTCTTTTTTTTTTTTTTTTTTGAAGTATTGTTATCCTTTGCCCAGGAATACAGTGAAATCCAGTTAACAAGTGAAACCCATAGCTAATCATTACATTATGTTGTTTCTTCTTTATCCTAGAATTATTATGGAGTTCATATGCACTGCCATGAAATATATATATAAAAAAAAGCAAATTTCAATGCTCACATGAACACGAGTGTTCTCCATGAACTGCAAAACTTGAAACCAACCACAATAGCAGACTTTCAAATTTGCCATCATTTGTGCGGGCATTTAGTTTTAGAAAGGAAGGGAAAAGAAAAAAGATATTTCTAAATTTAAAACCTTTTGCCAATAAATAGAAGGTTAAGCTTTTCTGCCATAGAAATCTTGGTTGGCTCCCAATGCATAGCAGTTTATAAGTTTAAAGCATAGTGATATCAATTGGAAGGTTCTAAGGTTCTTTAACAACCTTGCTGCATGTTGATGAATAGCTAATACAACATTACCACGAGACATGGAAAAACTCATTATATTATTGAGTAAAAGGAGTTAAATTATAACAAGTAAGAAGGAAAAGGAATCTAGTGAAATACTTTTATACTTATTTTTGATTGTCAGAGGGACTTTTAATAGTTATGATTTGACACATAAATTGCCTACTAATGGTATCCATAACATTTTCTTATGAGATCGGATTCTGTCTTGGCAGGCTTCTCGTTGTTTCATATCACTTTCATTTAAATTTGCAATTTCTGAGCATATTCCTTCGGTATGCAAATTCATAAATTTTGAGAATAATCTTATACTTGAAAAAGACAACTTGTTGGCAAAAGTTTTGCCTGGTTTCTCCTTTTCTCCAGTATTTTAGTTTGTGATATTGCAAGCATTTAGAAACCCTGAGTTCCAATTGTATCTAATTTTTTTTTACCATATCAGTTCAAAATGTATGATATATCCCAAAGGAGATACACATTCCTTTGCAATCTTTTTATTTGATTGAATTAGCTTGTCTATCACCATTGATGTATGGAGTAATTCTCATGATCTCACTTCATGGAGGTGTAGCTCTTATTATTCTGGTTGTTAGTGCCTGGAATATTATCATGCATCTTTTGTTCCTGCAGTTCATTATATTTCACTTTGTTTATGCATCATAAACCTATCATACTAAACTTGCATATACTTGCATACACCTTCCTGAGTAATGCATTTGACACTGCATTCCCTCCGGGCAGGGAATGAGCTGGGTTGGAATCTCTGCAGGGGCAGGGTCATGTAACGGGCAGATAGCACATAATTCATCCTTGTATGATATACTGATTTCAGTTGCTAATATCTTGTTGTATTGTTTTTCATGATTTTATGTATCAATTGATGTGTAATTGATGAAGGTTGAAACATGTGTTATCAAATCATAGGTTTTAGGTTGTGAGATTGGTGTCAATACATGATTGTGGATACTCTGACATAAAGTTTCTGCAATGAGGATGTAGAGTACCCAAGTTTATTGCTTGTTTATTTTATAAGGAATGATTTTTAATTTATATTAAATTGAATCAGATAATCGGTTGCCCAACCTAGTTTGAATAAAAGAATGACAAAGATTTAGCAGCACATCAGAAAGCAAGGGTGTAAAGAAAATTCCAAAACCAACATCAGAAAACACAGTTTGGATTTATTGTTATTTTCTGTGTTACAGATGGCAGAAGTAGCCAAGGACTTGATTGCTGGAACAGTCGGAGGGGCTGCACTGTTGATTGTGGGTCACCCCTTTGATACCATAAAGGTCAAGCTTCAAAGCCAGCCTGTGCCACTTCCTGGACAACTCCCCAAGTATTCTGGTGCAATGGATGCAGTTAGACAAACAATTGCTGCGGAAGGCCCAAGAGGCTTATTCAAAGGAATGGGAGCTCCACTTGCCACTGTTGCAGCCTTCAATGCCCTTCTCTTTTCTGCGAGGGGCCGAATGGAGGCTCTGCTGAGGTTTGAACCTGGTGCACCACTCTCACCGAACCAGCAAATTGTATGTGGCGCTGGGGCTGGGGTTGCAGTTTCATTTCTAGCTTGTCCAACTGAATTGGTCAAGTGCAGGTTAGTTTTCTCGTGCCTTGATTTACAGCAAAAGATAGAATTTGGAGAAAAAGAAGGAATGTCTATGAATAGATTACATGTACAGTCATATTTTTAATTACAAATCTTCTTAGCATTTTTCTGAGCAAGTAATGTGATGATCTGCTACCAATGTCTTTTACTTTACATGTCAAAGCCTTGGCTGCAGCTGGCCTACTGGGTCTTCACCCTGTATTTGTATACTCTTTGAGATCGTGATAGTTATCATTGTTTTTAGTTTTTGTATCATGCAGTACCAATTTCCTATTTCCTTGGGAGTATTAAAATTCCCCAAGAGTAGGATAAATAACTTTAACCCTTACAAATAGCATTGTTCTGCTGGAGGTTATCCTTGTTTTGCACGAGTCAAGTTGGGTTATGGAAACACATATTGATTATTCTTAACTGTAATTTATTCAGAAGGCTGATAGTTAATATTGATGAGACCTGTACTCATTAGTGAGAAGGGATTTTATCATTATGGTAACCTAGTCTCTTCCACACTCTATCAAGAAAAAGATCTATGTTTCATTCTTACATTGCTTAATGAGGGTTTCTGGTTCTTAGATTTGATCAAATTCTCCCAGAGTTGTAAATGGCTAAAATACTTCACATTCTCTTTAACTTCATAAGAAGTGAGAGTTTGCCAGAATTGGTATTTTGGTTGTTTGGTGTGTGGCAAGATTTTTCTTGTATTAATCCTCAAATTTCTCAGAGGGAAAAAAAAAGAAGACACATTAGAGAACTTGAATGACCTGGGCTGAACCAACAAGACATATAATCTCTCTCTCTCTCAGATAAATCAATGCAGACCAAGTTAATAGAAGCTGGTACAGATCTTTGACACTCTACTTTTACTGGTGTAAAACAGGTTGCAAGCCCAAAGTGCCTTAGCTGCATCTGCCTCTTCTGCTGGGGTAGTAAAATATGGAGGTCCAATGGACGTGGCAAAACTTGTTCTTAGATCAGAAGGTGGTCTGATAGGCCTATTTAAAGGCCTGGTTCCTACCCTGGCACGTGAAGTGCCTGGAAATGCTGTAGTATTTGGTGTCTATGAAGCCCTGAAGCAGTTCTTTGCTGGGGGAAGAGACACTTCAGGACTTGGAAGGGGCTCTTTAATGGTTGCCGGAGGCCTTGCTGGAGCATCCTTCTGGCTTACTGTCTATCCAGCCGATGTAGTGAAGAGTGTGATTCAGGTGGATGACTACCACAATCCAAAGTATTCTGGATCAATCAATGCCTTCAAGAAGATTTTGGCATCAGAGGGGGTCAGGGGCCTTTATAAAGGGTTTGGACCAGCTATGGCGCGCAGTGTTCCAGCCAATGCTGCCTGTTTCTTGGCCTATGAGGTGACAAAATCTAGTCTAGGCTGATGTGGCAGATTGCATTCAAAATTTTCCTCTCCTGTTTAGATATTTTTTCCCAGATTTCCTGGTAAAAACTGTGCTATTCTTCTTCTGTTTACTTTGCTGAGTTCATAAAACCAATTTTTGCCATCGAATTACATCATTCACGATGATGCAGAAAACATGATTCTAAGATAAATGTTCTCCTGTTACAATATTTTGATCAAGGGAAAGGTTGCTCGTTCGATATATCGCATGCATGAGACAATCTTCAGTGCAGTTATAAATAGACTTGCCAGCCGCCCCATGCTCTGTGTGCACAGTGCAGTTATAACCCAGAGTATTTAGAAATAAGCCTTTTGGAAGCAGTGAGAACCAGTGATCGATGATTACTACTGTTGACTTTCATAACCTATTCTGTCAAAGAGCATGGACCAAATGTGATTGTTTACTCAAAGTTGTTGATCCTTGCTCCTTGACCAAAAAATTACTCAAGTTTACTTTCACAACCTATTCTGTCAAACAGAGCATTGACCAAATGTGATTGTTTACTCAAAGTTGATGAACCTTGCTCCTTGACTGAAAAATTACTCAAGTTTACTTTCACAACCTATTCTGTCAAACAGAGCATTGACCAAATGTGATTGTTTACTCAAAGTTGATGATCCTTGCTCCTTGACCGAAAAATTACTCAAGTTTGCAAGGTTGCTGCTTGAGAATTATGGGCGCATAACTGTTCCCACAACTTGTTTCTTTTGAAAGATACGTGTCTTAAGGAAACTGCTAGATATGGACATACAAAAGTAGTTAAGTGCAGATAACATTTCCAAATTAAAACTCTACTTGTGACAGGCTTCAAAGCAGGTGCTCAATGAACAGAAAGGCATTGTCCTTGCTGTTGAATCAGGTTGAGGTTCAAAATTTTACTGCACCAAGATAATTGTTTTAACACAAAATTATGCCCATTAATAGTAACAAAAGTGCTCCACAGAAGATGGATAAATACCAATACGAGGAATTAAACTCGGCATGATCACTGCAAATTTTCAATCTTAGGCTAGCGTTCAGCATGAAGTCTAATTTTCAAAGTTCTCGTTAGACTCCATGGTATATTACCTGACATTTTTCTAATACTAGACATGTCCTGTGATGCTGTTTTTGGCAGCAGGAGACATTAGGGTAAGGATCTCAAGGACTGAGGCCATGGAACTCAAGGCAGCCTTCAAAACCTCTTGTGAACAACCAGGTTTAACTATTGTTCTCACCTGCAGCCAAACAAAAAAAAAAAAAATACAATGAGCAATATTACTAGCATCAATATTTTGCTTACTAATGTATAAAGAATCCTCAATTACTCCAAATTAAAAGCCACTAAGTACATGCAAGTTGCAGCCCAGAACTACCACTACCAAACTATACAAGGACACTGATTCTCTACAACACGAGTCTTTTGATGACAATATGATGGAACTGCATCTCCTGAAACTACCATCTAATTCATCCAAACAGTCTCTTATCAGGAATAAAAAGTGATGTCACATTGAAGGAAAAGTAAGTCCAGCTGAAATAGATGGTGCATTTCATCATGGAGGCCAAGGGGGTGATCTAAGGCATCGAAGACTCAACTTCGGATTCTCAAACAAGATGCATTTCTTCAAAGTCATTGTAAAGATTGATCTAAAGCTATCACTGTCAACTGCATGTGTGATAGACATATGAGATGTCCTTTAAGGTGAGGAGAAAGGGATGAGTTCTACAAGAGAAACTTTATGAATATACCTTCTCAAGGTAAGCTTGCAACTCCTTGACCCTCCCCATGTAATCCTGGTCCTCTACACTCAGACATATGGTCTTGTTGTCAGAACCTGATCCTATATATTGAATGGGCCCTGGATTGGAGTAAAGATCATCCATCAAGAATTTTTCAGAATCACGAAGCAACAACCTGTGAGCAGCAAAGCCAACAAAGTCTTTCAAATTGTGATAATTGTATATAAAATAATTTAATGTTAAAATGTTTACTATTAGTATCTATATATTTCCTGGAGAAATCTCTGCGATCCAAGTCAAATATATTATATATTACATTGTGAATGATAGGCCAAGACAGAAGGGAAAAGTTTTGAGTTGTTGGTTATATTGGCTAGAAAGCTGAACTAATGTTACCGTTTTCTGCTAATGATAGAAAGCTTTTCTTCCATGCAGCATGCATGTCTTGCCTGTTTAACATGAGAATAGGAAGCACTGCCTAAGGATTTACTTGTTATTGGTGGCATAAGTTACCAGATTAAATTTAAATTAAGATAAATATGATAAAATATCCCTTGAAAATGGTATGCTCCAACAATGCTTTCTAAAATTAAAGCAAAGATTTTCATGCTAAAATATAAGTCAAAAAAAGGAAGCAGTTTCTGATAATAATAATAAGGCAAATTTCCTGAGACGAAGCTTCAAAGACACATAATTACTTAAATAAACTTCAACAACATATCAAGTTTACCGTAGTGTCAAGAAGGTTAAAAGACTAGAAATGGTATGCTTAACCACGGTACTCTTAGTTTGCTACGTGTTGTCCCTTTAATAGTGGAAATGCCACTAGTCATTCAAAGAAATGATGGCAGGATTAGCTGTGTCCAATACTTGCTAAAATACCTCTCAAGATTCAAACACAACCTCCTCCATTTCGAGGAGTGCAATCGCTGGCCTATAGGGGAGTTTGCACTTTCCAAGACATATGCCTAATAGAAATATTTCGTGAAACCGGTTTTAAGTTTAGATAAGCTAATATAGTAATAAGAGTTCTGGAAAATCATTGAACTAACCAAGTCAGTTTAATTAATTATCTTATATAGTTAGGAAGATGAAGCAAATGACACAACTAATGTAACACCTATAGCTGGGGATAGAGAGGGACTTAGAAAATAAGTTAGGGAAAATAACATAGTCTGTATGCAGGGAATATTAGAGAGAGAGAGAGAGGTTGCTTTTAGGATAAAGCATGTCATGGTACCATGAGAAGGTAAATTGTAGGAAACAAAGTTGTGAAGAGGTTGCTTTAGGATCACATTAGTATGAGCGTTCCAGTAATCATGACAAGATCGGCTCTTGAGTTGTTATGGCCCTATGCCAAGAATTAGGCTTAAACCATTCTCCTATTCAACATAGAATTATTGAGCGTTGATACTGCAGAGGAGGACACAGTCCAGTATGTTAATTTTGGATGGTACAGTGTTATGACATAAGAATGGCAAAGGGCTTTACATTGGAGCTATAAGGAATAAAGAAGATAAATAAGCAAAACCTCTCCATTTATGTGGAGTTTCATTTGTAAATCAAACCATTGATTTCTACCCATAGCCAGGTCCTACTTCCAACCACAGCCTTTTTCAGTCTACTGCTCCCTTAACTGACCCTTTGATCAGCACTAAATTATATATCCCTTTGAAAGTGAAATGTTTTTATCCTAAGGTTGCATGTGGTAGCAGTCGATACATCCAGATTACTAGTAATTTAATGAGGCACTACCATATTACTATATTTGGTATATTTTTCTGGATGACAATTAATCATGTCTGATAATTTGGATTACCTTTGGGAGGCCAGATTAACACCTTTCAGGTAATCTAGATTTTCAAATTATCCTCCCCTTCTCTCTTCTTTTTCCTTTCCATATAATATAATATATATTATATTATATTATATAATAAATATATTAGTATATAATATATTATATAATATTATGATATTATATTAACATAATGTAATATATTAGTATATTATTATATTATATTAATATATTACAATATTTAAAATATAATATTATATTAATATAATAATATAAAATTAAATATATTATAAATTATTAAATGTATTATATTAAATAATATATAATATATTTAATTTTATATTAATATATCATATTATATTATATTGATATTGTATTAATATAAAATATTATTTTATATTTTATGGATAAAATATATTATATTATCTAATATTATGGTATATAAATTTAATATATTATTTAATATATTTAAGTAATAGATTAAATATATCATCTATTTAATATATAATTTTTTTAATTAAATTTATTTAATATAAAAATATTTTATAAAAATATAAAATATAATTTTTAAAATATTTTAATATAAAATATAAAAAACTTAATAAGTGGATAAAATATAAAAATTTATATTTTATAAATAAAATATAAATTTGATTTAAGAATATTTTGAAATTCTGATTTTACATTATATAACATTACCTGTATGTTTCAAACATAATATACATTACTTGCAATCAATATTACTGGCAATCTACGTTACTGGCAATCCATATTATCTTTCAAGATTACCTGGCAATGTACCGAATGCAATCTAAGTATTTAAAATAGAATCACAACTACCTTGACTTTACAAATTGAATACAATACAATTTACAAGATTGGTAGATCTGACTAAACTTCTGACATGTGGACAATAATGGTTAGATTTCAAAATGAAGATTCACTTAGAAAGTAGGATGTATGCGTCGAGTACAGCAATATTCTAATGGTGTTAAAAAACTACTTACTCATATGGTTTTCCCTTTAAATCCACTGCAACTGGATGAATCGATGGTTTGCCAATCAAAGAAGACCCAGGCCCACGCAGCAGCCTCCTTACGGTCATCATAGTCTGTCCATTGAACATTTAAGAAGACTGAAAGTTTAATGTATGCCAGCTGATCATGTTCTTGTTCATGCCAATGATGTGCACTTAGAAGCAAGTTGTCAAAGATATAATCTAAGTTGTCAGTGTTTTGTGAATGTATTAAAGAATCAGTAATCTATTTTTAATGTACTGACAAGGTGATATTAGGAGCATAAATGTTTCAATTGAAATATAATATGGGAGTAGTAGTTTAAATTTGAATTTGTTGGGTTACTGCAAATGAAGATAGCAATAGGAAGACATATCAAGTTACTTGCTTAATTTTAATAATTAATTAGAAGTAACGAGCCAATATGGATCACTGACCAAGCAAATATCCATGTACTTATCAAGTAACAAAAATAAGTTAAAAGTCCAAAAACTGCTGGTTATAGAAATAAATTATAAGAATTTAAAAGGCCTAAACAAAGCTCATGAAGATCACTATAAGGACAAGTTCATGCTAGGTTTAGTGCCTTAGTTCAGCCCATGGGCCTACTAGAAGCCCAGCTGCAGCAAAAACCAGGCTTGGCCGAGGCCTGCAGGCACACACAGGCATGCAGCCCAGGCAGGCATGCGGTCCAGCATGTGCATGTGGCCCAGAGTGACCATGGCCTAGGCCGGAGCACACGCGTGGTCCACCACGGTCCATGGCATAGGCGCAGCCCATTGATGGGTTGGCACGGTCCACGGGAACAAATTTTAGTTTTTATCACGGTCTATGGCAAGGCTGATGTTGTTATTGCATGATTAGATGCTCCTACATGAGCCGGGCGAAGATCCAATGGCCAGGGAAGGTCTCCAACTCCGATTGGACTTGATCAGCATGATTTGTGGCATGTTTAATAATGATTTGGCAGCCATGAGTCTTTAATAAGTTAAACAGGAGTTGGACAAGATTGAAATTCTTTTCCAATGTGGTTTGAAATCTTGAACTCCTGTTGAATTGCTCTTCGATATAGAAATTATAAAAAGGGGGCAAACGGGCCAGGGACTAAGTGTGTAAGGATCTAGAAGGCTTCGAAGAGGTGTGGCAGTGGCAGAAAAAGCTAGTAGAGGCTAAAAGAATTCCTTGAGAGATGAGAGTTTGTGAGAGGGATTTTTTTTTGTTTCTTATTGAATTTTTTATACGGGATGAGAGTGTAAAATCTCTTTTATAATTTTTTCTCATAATGAAATCTTGCATGCCCTATTGATTGTGTTCTTTATTTTATTCTCTTGCAGTATCAACAACAACATCATGATTTTGAAAATAGAGATTCGTACTTTGCACGAGAGATTTTTCAACAAGTGGTATTAGTGTAAGTGATACCACAACAGTTCAGTATATAGGAAATGTCAGCCAGAAATACAACCAAGTTACTATCTAGAAAGCATGTGTATTTCAAATCGCATGATGTGTCTATATTGAATACCAAAACTTGATGGATACTTCTTAAGTTGCGTTTGGTGCATTGTCAGGCAATTTTGAAATGTAATATGGATTGCTAGTAATGTGGATTGCCAGCAATATAAATTGCAAGTAATATGCATTATTATGTTTGGTATATGCAGGTAATGTTACATAATATAAAATCAAAATTTCAAAATACCTCTAAATTAAATCTATATTTTATTTATAGAATATATATTTATATTTTATCTATTTATTAAAAATATTTTATTTTTTTATATTTTATATTAAAAATATATAAAATATTTAATGCTTTTATATAAAAATAAAAAAAATATTTTTATACTAAATAAATTTAATATAAAAACTTATATATTAAATAATATATTAAATTTATATATTATATTATTAAATATAATATACTATATTATATTATATATTCTATTGATATAAAATTAAATAAATTAAATATATATATTATAATATAAAAGGAAGGGAGAAGGGAGAAGGAGAGGGTAATATTATCTAAAAGATTACCTGGGAGCGCTTCCACTAGAGCTTCGCCAACGACTTTTCCTATTTGGAGGATAGTTTGGTAATATGGATTACCTGAAAGGTGATAATTTGGATTACCACCCATTCCAGAGATAATCCAGATTATCTCTTGGAAGGCATTCCAGATTACTAGACAAGATAGATTGCCATCTAGAAAAATATACCAAATATAATAATATGATTGGTCTCATTAAATTGCTGGCTACCAAACACAATCTTGGATACATGTTTAATACTTGTGTTAAGAATTCAATAAAAAAAGATGCTCTGAATACTTACTAAATCACTAGAGAAACTCTTCTAATACCTCCAAAAAATGAAGGGGAGTGCATTCTCTTTCTTATTTGAATATTAATCTTTTAAAGGTGAATGATCAATTTCTAGATTATGGTATTAATAATAAAACACAATGTATAGATTTGGGCCTATGGGTTTGAGTGATGTAGTAGTGAGTGTTGTGATGGGCCAACCAGACTAGTTAACCAAAGGCTGTGACGAGCCCAAAGGATTAACAAGCCAATGATATGGCATTCGACCAACTCATCTTCAGAGCACATTAATCTGATCAACTCATAAAGGCCAACCAACTCATAACGTCAGACCGACTTAAGGTTAAAAGAATGGGACCAAATGCACCGGTTGATTCAAGAAGAATGAGGATAGCAAGAAAAGAGGTAGTTATTCTACCAGAATAACAACCAACCATTATAATAGATTCGGATTAGTTTTCAATAAAATAATGTTGAGACTAACTGTAAGAAACCACTTTTAACTAAATTCTATTAAGGTAAATGCTTATAAATACCGGTAAGAGGGGACCTCCGGGGGTAAGTAAGAAAAATTAGTTGAAGTATTCCCGATCCTACTTATCTTCTCTAAGATTCTATAGCTATTGCTAGAATCCTTGCCGACTTAAGCATCAGAGTGTCTCTCATCGGAAATCCTCCGATGTGTGGGTTTGTTTTGCACGAACTTGAAGAGAATTGGCTGGTGAATCTTGGTGGTGCGAAAAGATTATTAGGATTCGGTGTCAACAGATTGGCGCACTAGGAAGGGGCAAAAGATTATCTTGAAAAAAGATCTTAAAAGAGAAGATGGTGAAAGGAAGAGCGTAGAATACTTTGGCTGAGAGAGGTCATCCGCCATCTAAGAAAAATGACCCATCCTTGGAAGATAATAATGTTGCCCCCATGATGAGTATAGGATGACAACATATCGGCATTCTCTTAGATAAAATGAAGATTCTGACAGTTGCTGTTCAGAATCTTCAAGAAGTCGTAATCAACAGACATCAACAATCGATTGCCTCTAGATGTAGCCGATGGTCTCCTCTGGAAGAGGATCGGCGACGAGAGCCAAGTCAATGTTCTCAACATCATTATTCTTTGAATTGACATTCGCTCATGCAGCAAGGTTCTCGACTTCATGAATATGGAGAGAGCCGGCTCAAAGGGCAATTCCAGAGGTCCTTTTTCTATATCTTCCAACGACTCTATCCCAAGAAGTTCCTACCATAGTAGAGGAATTCGATGACACGATGACTTCGAAAGGAAATTCCAGAAGCTGGAGCTACAAATTGCTAAGCGCGACGATCAGTGGAGGAGCGACGAGCGGCTCATAGCCTATGATTCACGGTCTCTATTTTCACGAGAATTATGGAAGAATTGATCCCGTCTTACTTCAAGATCCCATAATTAGAACCCTATGATGGAACCATTGACCCTCTTGACCACCTGGACAGTTTTAAAATCTATATGATGATCCAAGGTGCTATTGACGCCCTTCATTGCCTTGCTTTTCCAGCGACCTTAAAGAAGGCTGCACGAATATGGTATTCGAGCCTTCGACCAGGTACTATCCACTCTTTTGATCAATTAGAAAAATTATTTATGGCTCATTTCAGGACCTTTAGAAGGATGCCACGCAATTCGGATAGTCTCTGTTTTATTCAACAAAATGAAGGTAAAACTCTAAGAGAGTACGTGGCCCGTTTCAACTCCGCCACCCTAGAGATCCCTAATCTCAATGAGCATGTGGCTATGTTGGCCATGAAGAAAGGCCTCCAATCGTCTAGGTTCACTTTCTCTTTGGACAAGAAGTTCTCCACCAGCTACTCTGAATTATTGGCATGCGTGCAAAAGTATGCACTAGCCGAAGAGCAAATGGCAAGCCGACGCCAAGCTGAAGGAAGGTTAGTCTCAAAGAAAAGGAGTCAAAAGAACGACGAATCACGGCCTCCTAATAATGAAGGTGTTCCGACTCACATCCGACAAAATAAAAGATTGGTCTAATCAACCAACTCAATCGATGTATCCAAAGAGTTGGTCTAATCCACTAACTCAAACCCGACAAAATAAGGGTTGGCCTAAATAACATACCCAATTGGTATATTTAACAAAAGAGTTGGTCTAACCCACTGGCTTAATCGGTATCTTCGATAGATGAAGAGTTAGTCTATCCCACTAACTCACACCCGACAAAGCAAAGAGTTGGTCTAATTAACCAACTAAATTAGTACATTCAACAAAGTTTGCCTGATCAACTGGCTTGATTGATCTGTTTGGCAAAAGAAGAATCAAAGCTACCAAGAACTCGGTACTAAAGCCTACCTATATATATACTCTTGAGGCACTGACCTCATCATAACATTATTGCTAATCTACCAAAGAGCTGGTACTTAGCAAAAAAAATGACATCATAGAAAAACACTTCGAGTATAATGCCGAAGAGTTTCTACTTAGAAATTTTTCGTATGCAAGGAGGACACACGAGGAATTCGAAGGCAGAAAAGGCATTGGAAGGAAATAAGTCTTTCGTTGACATTCCAAAATTCTGGTACATTCACATGTATCATTCAAAGACAAAAAGAAAATGAAAATTATAAGTGTTGTTGTTCTTCAGCAGCATTCTCTTCGGGGTGCTCCTCGGCTCGATCGGTTGTTTCAGTAGGATTGGCAGCTTCTGGCTCTTCGGCCATTTGCTGCTCATCACCTTCTTCTTCCTCCTCTTCAGCCATGATGATTCTTGATAGGTCTAAGACAGGATAAAGTTTAGCAACTTTATCTCGACAGTTGGTGAAGCCCATCTAGTAGCTCTCTACCCCTGCCTCTATCATCTCGTTGTCAAAGGTAGTGGACTTCTTATAATCTTTGATGGCCTAACGGACTTTCTCTTCTACTTGCTAGACTTTCTCTTCCACCAGTACCTCCCTTTTCTCCACCGCCACTTTTTGGGCCAGAGCTTCATCAGGTTTTTGTAAAGTTTCCTTGATCGGTATTTTTGACGAGTGAAGTTTCTTCTTCTTCTTCAGTTTGGCCTCCAGCTTGGCCACTTTGATCTAGGCCACCTTCAACTCCTCCAGTGAAAGGTTGGCGGTGACACTTTTTTCCAGTTTGCTCTCTAAGACATGCTTAAGTTCTTCGGCCACTTCCTTTTCAGCCTTCACCGACTCCAGCTGATCGTGGAGATTCCGGTTCAGGTCAGCAAATCCCGAGACACTCTCTTCAATCAGAGAGATCTCGTTGATGAACTATAATAAGATAACAAAGATTAGTAATATTCATTATACTTTTTCTAAAGAAAAAGATGAGAAGGGAAGAAAGACATTACCTTGAGGACACTCGGGTACATGGAGGGAATGACATCATCAAGTCGATGAGTCTTTGTTACCTCCCAGTCCTTTAGGAGGATGACGGCCTTCAACAGCCGCCGGGCTAACTAAAGGTTATCCAACCCCGTATCATCAACATATACATTGAAGTCCATGAATTGGTCTTCTTTGGATTGTCGATCCCTCTTGGACCCTACATCCACTTGAGGAGCCTTGCCCTTGTGTGATCGGCAAGGCTGGGATGAAGGCACGGTCGGCTGCTCCGAATGCTGTACAACTGGATGAAGTTCCATCAAGGGGACATCATCGTTGTCAGAAGTTGTCCTTACCACTATTGGGGTATTCCCCCTAACTGGAGCTTTCGAGGGGGCAGTGGTCATCCGGACCCTCTATGCATCCTCCGACTTGGCAAGAGGACCTGCAACCTGTCTCTTCCTGACGGCTTGTCAGAGTCTTCTGGCATCAAGTTTCATTTTCTCATCTGCAAGAAAGCAAAGTATTAGTTAGCTGCATAAAAGTAAAAGAAGAGGAAAAAATAATAAAGTGATTATTCGATAGTATATACCTAAAGAAGGAGACATGCTAATCCGAGCGAGGTAGAGGCTCTTCTCGCTTAACAGCTCCTTCATCGGAGGAGCCTTAACTCCTAAGAGCTTCTCGTAGTCTTCTTTGTCGACTATGAGGACCTTCTTCCCATCATTCGGGGTCAGACTGGGCTCCCTCCACTCGGTATTGAAGCCCCAAGATTAGACAGAGAAAAAGGAAGAAGCAAGGCTTCCATCCATGGATGGCAGACAGAAGCCCTGAGATAAACCTCCGACCGGGACAGGGGTCGATGACCCACCATCCTCGATCATGAAAATCCTTATTCAAGACAAAAGAGCAAAACAAAGAGATCCTAGGCTCTATCTGAAGATCATGGCAAAGGACCAAGAAAGCACAAATGATCCGAATACTATTTGGAATCAACTGTGCAGGGACTACATGATGCAAACTAAAAAGCCGAACAAAAAATGGATGAAGAGAAAAACAAAGACCTGCCTTCAAGTATTCTTTGTATACTGCTATCTACCGGGAGGAGACCTATCTAATCTCTCACTAAAATGAGGGACGACTACCCGAAAATCCTGCAAAATTTTATAATAACTCTACAGGACAGTGACTCCGGATTCACTAAGGCTGCTCCTAATGGACTCAGGCCTAAGTTCTTTTCTATAAGGGCCCCTCCCCTTTGGAGGACTGGGACTATCGGAGGATTCATCTCCTCCCCTACCGGTCGAGGACCTACAGGTGATGGGAACCTCTGAAGACCTAACCATAATGAATAGAGAAAGAAGATCTAACCTGATGGAAGAGAAAGGCCTTGGAGGAAGAAGAGAAGGTGAAGACGAAGAACTCCCTAAGACCAGAACTTGAGAATGGCGGAAAGGTCCGGCCCTAAGGAGGAGAAACTCTTTATATAGGTGGTAGCAATGGTCATGATTTCTTCCTTGAACAACGTGAGATGTTTCTGGTCGTGCCACGTATAGAGATCCCAGCCAAAAATACGACGTCGATGGAAAAAAGTTGGTACGACGGAAAGAAAATCAATGTGTCAGTTTCGATCCGTAAAAACCCGGCTGTCGCAGTAATAAGAGATGACGACGGCTGTGATTGCATCTTCGAGTAACCTCGATGTCTCTGATTATGCCACGAATCGAAAATCCCAATTGAAGGCCAATGGGGGTAAAATCAACATGACCCCTTGATATGAGGGAACGGTTCTGCTACCAATGAAAGTTCGACACCTGGCAAAGGCATAACACCCCAAAAGGAGCAAATTAATATTGCCAACTGACTTCGAGATTTGCCATTATTGAAAGATATCTTCTCTCCTCCCGATAAGGGACGTGGGTGACGAGGCAAAAAAAAAGAAAGAAAAGAGAGAAATCAAAAATTATAAACTCCCACCTTTCAAGGCATCAATATATCTTGAAATTGGGGGTGGGGGGCAAGTGTTGTGATGGGCCGATCGGACTAGTTAACCAAAGGCTGTGACAAGCTCAAAGGGTTAACAAGCCAATGATATGGCATTCGGCTGACTCATCTCCAGAGCATATTAATCCAATCAACTCATAAAGGTCGACCAACTCGTAAAGTCCGACTGACTTAAGGTTAAAAGAATGGGACCAAATGCACCGGCTAATTCAAGAAGAATGAGAACAGCAAGAAAAGAGATAGTTATTCTACCAGAATAACAACCAACCGTTACAATGGGTTCGGGTTAGTTTTCAACGGAATAACGTCGAGACTAACTGTAAGAAATCCCTTCTAACTAAATTCTGTTAAGGCAAATACCTATAAATACCAGTAAGAAGGGACCTCCAGGGGTCAGTAAGAAAAATTAGTTGAAGTATTCTCGATCCTACTTATCTTCTCTAAGATTCTATATCTGTTGCTAGAACCCTTGCTGACTTAAGCATTGGAGTGTCCCCCACTAGAAATCTTCTAGTGTATGGGTTTTTTTTGCAGAAACTTGAAGAGAATTGGCTGATGAATCTTGGCGGTGTGAAGAGATCACTAGGGTTCGGCGTCAATAGTGAGCTTGTAAAAGTTGACAATATCATGTAAAGTGTGGATTATATTATTTAACTCAGATTTTCTTTTCAAGAAAAGATAACATGCTTGATTTTTATATATGTGTGTATGTGTATAGTTATGCATGCATTTATATATAAAATATATATATTTGTTGACATACCCTAGGTGCATCTATGCTCCTTTGCAAGATATTGTCATATCAGCATTTCTGTATCATGTTATCTCCGTATCTCATATTCAGCTCCATGAGTCATAGGATGTTATGATAACTATCTCTAGGAGCCATTCATACCAAAACTGTCACACCCCAAGCCCATCTCATGAGTTGACAAGTGACATGGCCATACATTTTATAGAGTATAATTCTAAGAAAATGTGCAAAGCCTGCTGGTGAATAATAAATTTTCAAAATATTGCTCATCTTTTTCCAGGACAGAGCAATTAACTATTCTATTATTAAATAACATCATAGGAAATAGTCCAATACACATTTATTGATCATCCAGTGGTATCAGACACCTCTATTTCTTCTTTGGTCTCTCACTAGTGGACCCAGATTTAGCCAAATGCTACTCATCCTGAGTCTCTGAGTAGGCAATCAAAAAAGGTATGAAAAGGACTTCTATTGAAGCAGTGTACCTCATCTCATTGCATATCCTGCCTCTAAAATCAATTAACATTAAAATATCTCATTACTTAAAAGTTGATTAATACTGGTTAACAAAACAAAAGTTTTTTTTTTAATTTTTGGATGCATGATTATTTATTTATTCTAACATTTCCTCTATTAAAAGTTTATAAAGAATATCTGATATTCCAGATTTGTTGTTCTTCCCAACTCCTAAGATTACAGGCTGGAATATTCCATGGTAGAAAAGAAGGTTCATGTACTGTCATGACTGTTAGTAAATTTATTGGCCAGATATTTCTGTATAGAAATATATAAAAAGAACTGAGAAGATATAATATTTCATCCTTCACTGAGAAGATATAATTGGCTCCCACTAGAACCACAGAGAACCTCCTAATTGTTAATGACAAATGTCATGTTCAGAGCAATCATTGAGAGCATATCAAGCAAAGGGGGTAAAGTTGCAATGAACTAACTGTAAATGGAGCACCACCACATCGCCACTTGTACACATCATTTTTAAGATTTGTCACTGTAGCCATGTAACCATTAAACCCAGCTGAAAGAAGATGATAGGAAACATGTCCAAGAGCCTGCATGTAAATTTTTAAGACAAATGAATCAATGTATAATTGAAAAATAAAAATAAAGTCATCACTATATAGGTTTAACTTAAGAAACCCTTACATGTGCATAAGCACAATCAAACTTAGAAGGCAGCGATCCTCGTGCTTGATATCCGAAGAAATGACAGATAGAATTGAACTTTTTACCTTTGTAAGTGCCATTTTTCTGTAGATCCCAATTTCAAGAAGAAAGAGGATGATTCAGATTAGCAGAAACTTAAAGCCATCTTGGCCTATTTCTTTTCTCTTTTTTTTTTTAAAGAAAAAAAAAGGAGAAAACCTAGTAGAAGATCAAATAATTGATGGTTAACAGAAATGGTTGATAATCAGCAATTGATAACAGACCTAAAATTTGCTGTGATAAGACTATATATCTAGAGTGTTTATTTCATACCAATCATTGTTCAAAATTCTTCTAATAATTTTGGTAATTATCTGAGAAATTCTAAGGAAGGGGACTAATATATATATGCAGGTATACTGTTGGTCTGTGTGTTCATCATACATAATTTATCCTGATTATCCTATATACATTGCTGAAAACAAAGTATATTAAAATGCAATTATAAGCAAGTCAGTGCTGACAGCTATTAGGTTAATGAAGCACTAACTAGAATTCTGTAGTGTGATTCAACTATTAGATTGTATAGACCAAAATCCTTAAATAGTTAACTATATGGTGATTTAATTCACGTATCTTCTTGATTTACATCATTATCAAGAAGATGCCAACATTTTTCCTCTAATTTCCAGACCAGGAAAAGAAAATGAACTAACACATCTCAAAAGTTCTAAAGCATTACATTGTACCAACTGGTTGATACTTTGTCCTTACAGACTACCAAGGTTCTGTGGTTTTGCTGTATCCTTAAATATGGAGAATGTTCAATGGTTTGGACTGTTGTAGATTTCTCCTAAGTTAATATCTTCCATATACTTTACATCATGTTTAAACCAATATCCATACAAAAAGTAGCTCTCTTGTTTCCATTATTACCACTTCCCATGAAGTGAATGTCAGTGACATTTAGAAAGGTATTCCTTGTCTTTCTTGGTAATTAATAAATTAAAGAATAAGTCATCTAGGATTAATATTTCATTGTGCCTTGATAAACATAATCCTTGACAAGAAAAGAATGGAGAAAAGAAGAAATGGCAAAGACTTCTCTTCATCACATCTTAAGATGGAACATCTCTGAAGTGATGAAACTGATCTTTAAAATAGCAAGATTACATATAAATAATTATGCAAAAGCATAATAAGTCAAATTAAACTTGTGGGATTTTAACAAAATCTTGTGGTTATTTGCATACTTACCATGCCAAACTAAAGAACCAATGTATGTTACCTTACACACATTGGTCATTAGGATGGTAAGAGTTACCAATATGAAACTTTAGATCATGAGTAGGAAGAGAAACAGAAAAAAGGGAGGACCAACTAATGAGAAATATAAGGTGTGGACCAACAGGAGAAATATCATGTTGCTCATACTCAAACATCACATGGAATGGCTATGGACAACAAGCGGTGGTTTTAGAAAGGATCCTCACTTGAGTTACAGATCCTGTCTTGCATGGCTGTATAACTCTATGCATGACCTAGTGCTGAAGTACATTACCCCACTTAGTGTAGCATATTAATTTATAAACTCTTGAATAGCAATATGTACTAACAGTTCCAATAATTATTTAAATTAAACAAATTTACTATGTAATGTTAATAACTTTTGCTGATTTTATAGTGTTATTTCAATTTTTCAATGTTTGACTTTCTGGTAATTATCATCCAAGTAATAATACATAACCAATAGAATCCATGCTATGTAATGAGATTTTATGAGTCAATCATTTTTATGTTCAAGACATGTCTGTTATTGATTCTAAATCCATCAGAAATATTATGGATAAGGAGTAGGTAGTTTTGCGCAGTGTCTCCCTAAAGATTTTTTATTCACCATCTTTTGTGGCTGTGTTAACCATTGAACAATAAGATGCATTTCTTCTGAATTAACCAATAGAGGACATGGATTTTAACCAGCTATATCTTCATAATATTAGTTCAGTAATCTCAATTGTGAACTGCAACTGTTTCAATTTAGGCACGTGAAATTATTGAAACTTCATGATTTGACAAAATGTTAAGATACTAAAACTAGTTAAACAAGCAAGGCATATGTTATATATATCAGATAGATCCACATAAAACTGATGGTGCATAATCAAGGTGGGAGCTTAACTAGAAAATCCCTTGCATAACTAACTAATTTTCAACTTACAGTTCGTGTTTCCATCTCTGTCTCCACTAGTTGAGCTAATAGCTTTTCTGTTTCAATCTGTATCAATAATAGTATTTAATAGTAAATTACCATGATTGTTGCATGCAATTATAAGAGTGAAAGTTAATTGCATCATAGAAGAAATTCTTGTTACATACCTGGGATAACTGTGCAGATTCATCAGACTCGGGGGAAAGAAGAAGCTGCATCATGAACATTTTCTTTAAGAAAAATGTGAGCATACACAGCATTAAGATTAAGTAATTATAACGCGTGGAAGGCCTTAAAAAATATGTAAATATGCAAATACTTGTGATTATTTAATTAGCCAAACCAAAATACAATAAAAATTAACTTTAACATGATAAATGTCACCACTATCCTCTCTTATTTGACATATCAAGTGCCGATCATCATTAACTTCTCCAAGATCTGGCTTTATGAAATCATTCATCAGAAAAAAAATCTTTGATATATATTAGTTGAATAACGGAGTTGTTTTCTTATAAAGAATACAAGAAAGCCTACACTAAATAGTTTTGAGCAATGCAAGTCCAAGGCACATTCCGTAGAGCCTCTCTGGTTAGTGCTGAGGGTGATGTGTGGAGAATCTGATGGGCTATGCTCATATGCAGAATCCAAATTTTAGCCTTTATTGTATTAATTTTTTCATCGCTGTATTCTAGTGCCTTTATGCTTTTATCTGAAACTTCCTTCAGCAATCCGAAGAACAAAAGCACATATCAATACTCAGGGGATATATTAAAGGTATATTGGAGTCAGTCAATTTGTTTCTTTTATTGATTTTAGCCACAAAAATAAAAATTAAATCTATTGATATACATCCTATATCATGTCCCTTTCATTCTACAGCCCTTCTGCTTATTAACGACCTTTTATCTTGTCTTCAAATTCAACATCAGTTATACTTTCATAAAGTGCCAGTTGTTACAATTAGACGCTTAATAGAATCATCTAGAAATGATTTCTTGGACTATAATAACATGAAGCTGGTTTTCCAGAAATCCTTGAAAAATAAAGAGAATAGACAAGCCAAGCCACACCAGAAGTTGTCCCAACATAAGACTAGTTATTCTTAATTTTTCTGAAACTCTATCATGACTCTTGCTTCTGTTGTCTTCACTTTTATGTCTGTCAAGGATCTCCTGATCATTTCTTAATTCCTGCTTCTGCGCACTTGTGATAATTTATATGCTTATATCATGGTTTGAAGTTCAATTAAATAGTTTCAGATTTTGAAAGGTCTGAAGTGAAACAAGTTGATTATATCGACTGTGCCATATGCACAATCTATTTTATCTAGAACTCAAGTCAACTAAGCCTTAATTCCAAACTAGTTGGAGTCAGCTACACGAATCCTTTTCTTCCATTCCACTCTGTTTAGAGCCACAATTTCTGCGAAATGTACTGATATCAGGTCCTTTCTTACTACTTCATCCTATGTGATTTTTAGTTTGTTTCATTTTTTTGGTTCATAGGTTTGTGAATACAAAATTTGCCTCTGTGAATATGTAAATCTAACTAGGAATGTTGTTAATTGCCATTCACTTGTGTTTGCTGCCACTGGCATGGTCGCCAGCCAAACAACCTATGCATGCTGCCTTCTCCTAAATGTCTGCCCAAAATCCATCTAGCTGAATAACTAGATCATACAGTCAGACAGTGAGGCCCATGCAAGAAATGGAACACAGATTGCAATGATATGCTAGTAATGAAGTGCAGTTGTGGAAGTTTCAAAGAAACTAATAACTTAAGCTTGAAGGAAGTTTAAAACCTAGTGCTTTCGATGAACATTCAAATGAATGCATCTAAGTATTTATCCAACAATATCATTAAAAAAAATGTATTTATCCAACAAGCCAGAAGCAACAACACTGCTACTTTCAGTTATTCACTAGACACTGTTGCATGGTGCAAATTCTTTATTTCTTAGAGTTGCATTAGGAAAATGCCTTGACACTTAAATTTGGTGTTAACTTTGAACCATTTTAATATTATTTGGATATATCAAACCGAGAAGTGACAAGTGAAGGCATCACCAATTCACCATACCTGCTTTTTGATAAATGGTGGCATGGACTCATATAAAGCAGATGCCCAAGGAGATAACTGTTTTGAAATGTTGTCAACTGAAACGCCATTCTTGAGAAGAACATGAATTTCCTGAAAAAGTCAATTTTAAGCTCGAACTGTACAAAAGTCAAGAAACAGGTTTCATGGATGGCCAAGTACAAACACATTCATATATAGTGTATGCTTGCTCAGAACCAAAGTAGAACTTCTTTACCATTTTGCACTTGTGCTAGTTATTCTCTTTTCATGCAGTTGAATTTCTATTTAACTGTAGACTGGAAATGTAATAGACTATATATATATATTTATATATATTCAATTCGCCATGCCAATGATGTAATAGACGAAATTACCTGCAAGAGGGCATATACTTCAGGCATACTTTCAATGAGACCTTCAGGTAAAAGAATCACACCATGATATTTGCCTGCAAATGCAAGCCAAGTTACGTCAACTCAGATCATATTTGCCATGACAATGATGTAAATTACCACAGTTACAGTGATGATACTTCAACCTTTCAATTTCTCTATTAATTGGATACTGTCTTTCATATAGTTGTAAGGTATGTAATCTTTAGGTTCTTTCTGGTTAAAGTCTCTTGATCCATATAATATTTTTTATAGAAGTTGAGCACAAGGACCTAGACTTCATGCAATTTTATGATAGTATTGTGAAAGAATTCTTGGAGCAGTTCAAAAGAGTGCAACTTGCATTTAGACAAGCTCACCTAGATAGGAAATGAATATATGGGCAGTGCATCTAAAAACTTCCTAAAGGGAGTAAAGAACCAATTGATCTGAAACTTATTGCAGGTTCTGTGGAATAAGAATACTATCATTTTTCTTACCATCTCTACAGGAAAGCTGGAAAAGTTGAAATCAAAGAAGAAAAAATAACTAAGTGGACTCCAAAAAAGATAATAATGGTTTCTGTAGGATTAAATGGTTATCCCCAAAAGCATAAAATGTATCCACATCAAAAATTGGGAAGTCTATAAGTTAATCAATGAAAATAGTTCTTTCTGTATATAAAGAAAAAGCTAAAAGAACCCAAGATAAATAAGTTGTTCATCAACACAGTTATTAGAAGATGACATGACTTCCTTCCACTAAAATAGAAAATATATGCTCTTTCCATTCGACAAAGAATTGGTACTCAAAAAGTTCTTGTGGCAAACAAAAAAAGAAAAAAGAAAAGGAACACTGCCTACTGAAAGGAAGAAACTAACATGATTTCTTGACATTAAAACAAAAAAAAGGCTGCTATCCAGTTAATGCAAAGCATTTAATTGAAGCCAGATTTTGTTAATATCAAGTCCCAAAATAACAGGACTTACTCCAGCATTTGCCAAAAATAAATACCTAGTTCTGCCCTGGCTTGAACTGCATCACAGATCTGTTTTGTTATATCATAAAGGGTAAGCTTTGAAGCAGCAACCTCCTCACTAAGGATGACCTGACCATTTGTTACAAAAGAATAAATCTTGTTTTTGCACAATATGATGGTAAATAAATACTCTAGATGCTCTTTCTCTGTATAAACATACCATATTTGGATGAGACTGAAGGGCGCATTCCAGGGCAACATGAGATGCTCTCCTTCCCATGAGACGGATAAAATAATAATACTGAAAAACATATAGACAAAATCTTTGGCACTATGTCAAGCGGTGATTGCTTACTTATGATGCAAAATTAAAAAAATCTAATCTTGTAGATTAACTTGGAGCTTAGTCATGACATGACAAAATTCTTGGATTCTGATGACACTCCAATGCAGGAGTAAATGGGAAGGTGCCAGTTTCTGAAGCATCTTTATGTACTTAGCATCTAGGCAAGGGTGCCGGGGGTGGGGGTTGGCATCCATTCAATAATCCGTGAGCTGAGGTCCTCAGATCAGACTAAATTCATTTTGAACAAGTCATGGCCACCTGACTTTCTAATTATGGTATAGTCATCAAGCAAAATACCAAGAGTAATCATGGTAAGAAAGAATAAAATGATTTTGAACAATATCCACTAGAACTTTCCATTTCAGAACTTGACACATTACAGGGTCATCATTTGCCAACTTATAAATATTCATCAGTTGAGGACTACAGTAATACCGAAACCATGTAAACCTATACCTTTTCAGCGGAAAGAGCATCGGTGCATATATTGCTTATGAGTTGAGAATTCACCTGAAGGAAGAAAAGGATCAATATCAAATATGTGGTTCATTCCATACTTCTAAACCAATTGAAAAATGTACAGATTGAAAGATATGATTATGTAAGGCAGGGACTAACATTAATGGTATACTTCATAAGCCTACTGGAAAATAAATACTTTTCATAAAATATAAGTGAGAAGTAGCCTAACAAGACAAATGGCACATCAAATCTTGGCCATTGCCAACCAGAGGAAACATGTGGCTTGTTCTCCATCCACGTGAAGAGGAACTGAAGGCTGCTTCTTAACATGCAGGTGAGAGTGAGACCATTCTCCTAAGCTTATGTTAAAAAGCTCTTTGAAGTAGAATACAACATATATCTTAATGTGTCACATGAATTAAATCCCATGAACATTTTCAAGAATATTGAACATATCTGGTTCCCTGTAAAATCCTATGCAGCATCCTATTGCACTGCTATATAAAATGGATCCAAATATGTACCTCTGGAATACTATTTATTTAGAAATGGATGACCTACTGAATCATTGAGATAGCAGTCAGTGGCATATTCCGATAGTGTGAAAGGAAAGCAAATTTTTATTTTTTTTAAGAAAAGATTTTATATAGTTTATGCAATTACTTCTCATATATTACATTCTTGCCTTTTCTTTTTGGTATCGTACTAGTGAATGAAAACATAAATTGGAAGTTTTAAAGAGAGGTAAGATGGTAAGCTACCTTGCAGATTGTATCAAATCCGACATTAGCTTCAACAAATTGGTTCTTTAGATCCCCATAAAAGGTAACTGGAACGCCAACAACCTGGGAAAATAAGTTTATATGACTATTCTGTGGTACAATGTAATTTTAATGGATTTTCACCATCTTCCCTAAGGAGTGAGTAGGTCACACCAATTGCAGTGGTTTTGCTTGGAGTCAAAAAGAGCAATAATCTTGATCAAATAAGAAAATGACAGGAGTAGAACATTTCAGAAGGAAAGCATCAAGCACCTTTGTCGAACACTTTGCCTCTGCAAATGTCTCAGCAAGCTGAGCTGCATCAGTATTGGATGTGACACCTTAATGTGGAAAGAAGATATAAAGAATGAGTATAGTTTACATAGAACATCTGTTTGTTTAATGGCAATAGTTTGAGGGGAAACTTACCTCCAATAATCACAAGTCCATCCAACTTTAGTGTTTGACATGTAGTTAACGCTGCATTTACTTGTTCTGTTGTTCTTATTTGATCTATTGTTCTTCCCAACATATCATAACCCCCTTAGACAAGCATAAAATAATCAGCAATGTTATATCTTGATCTGCTTATCAAAAACCACATATTCTCTAGCAGAACAACAATTAAAGCTAGTTTACAATTTTTTTGACAAGGACATATAATAATTCTTGAATTAGTTAAGCCTCAAATCAAACTGAGATGATATCATGTTGACGTCAAAAAGATCATCCTATGTATATAACTGATTTCAAAAACACCCATGTATAATGGTTTTAAGATAATGGCTTTTAATGTTCTGAGGGTGTATCTATAAGTATGCCTCAGTGCAAAACATATATTGCACTAAGTAGATAATAAGTAATCCATAGTTCCAAACCGTTCATCATAATTTACACCTTGCAAAACATGGGGAAAAAATTACCCAATTTGAAGAGTTTCAAGCCTTGGGTTAGTAGAAAACTCCATAAATTATTTAAAACTTATCCATTTTACAAATGTAATGCCAAGAAATAGTTACAGGTTTTGACTTTCAGACATTTTGGACCATGTAGATTTTAATGAACAGCATGAACTAATAACTTGGATGACCCATCATGCATTTTGAGATTGAAGGAATAACTTTGTTGTGTATATGTTAGTTAGGTTTTAGGTAGATCATATGGTAGATTGTATCTTATTATTATGAATAGAAAGAATTTGATGAGAAAAGCGAAACATAGATTTAAAACAACATAAAACAAAATTTGCATATCGCTTGCCCGTAATTTATGTGATTAAACAATTGGTTAAGGTCGTGTCAAGCTCCTGGAGCAAAGCACAATAACAAGAAGAAGAACAATAACAACAAAAACTCCAATATAGAAAATACTCCAGATATATTTATTTGGTTTATATTTTTCGATAGTCCATTTTGGCAACTATGATCTTGCCCTAATAATAATATCAGATTTTCAGTTGCTAATGACCTACAATGTTGTCAAATGACTCTTACACACGGGCGGCACATGGGATCATTAATCGGACATAAACATGTGGAGATGTTACAACTAATGAAGAAATGAAAAAAAAAGTCAAACCTTGATTTCTATATTTTGAGACAATATCTTCTGTAATCTCAAGGGTGTTTTGCTTAAATAAACCTTTAGTTCCTCCTGTTATCACAAAAAGAAGATAGTTGACATGTTAAAAAAGCATAACATGATAAGCAATGTGAAAAGATAAGAACAGCAATAGTGAAAAGTCTTACAAAGCTGAAATACAGGTATAGAAAACATGAATTAGTTAATATCATTGTAGACACACAACTAGCTAATAAAAGAGTATATGTTTTTGTTATATAAAAAAAAAAAAGCAAATCACATTCATGATAAGATTGCTATAAAAAGTGAAGCTTAAAACTAACAACATGGTTATATGACTAAAATAAAAGGTAATAGTATTGTAGTAGGAAGATCTAGGGTGTGACAAAAGCATGCTAGAGTTAGTAGATTAATCTGATAGCTGCCAATAAGATTATTTTCATAAAAAGAGAAAAGAAAATAAAAGCATGGAAAGCAAAAGACTATGTGAAGCTTAAAAGTTGAATTTTGAATTCCCAATAAATACAAAAATCATGCTTAATCTCATTAATTGAGGGTTTATTGTATGTCAATTGCTTCCTCCCATAGTATTATCTACATGTGGTGCGGTAGAAACACTTTTCAGTACTTTGATATAAGTCATTTTCACCCTCTCTTACTTTCTAACCTTTCAACCAAGGTTCTACATCCTAATGGAATAGGAGGCATCCCAGCCATCTCGTCCTGTTTCTATGAGAAACTGGGATTATGACAGTTTCAGAACTCCAAAATCCATTTATGTGAGGAGAGAAGAAGAAAGAGAAAAGAAGAAAAGGAAGGAAAGATGAAGAAAAGAAAAAAAGTAAAAGGAAAGAAGGAGAAAAATGAAAGAAATAGAAGAAATGAGAAGAAAAAGGAAAGAAAGAAAGGTAGAAGAAAAAAAAAAGAAGGAAAAAAAGAATAAAAGAATAAAGGAAAGATAAGAAGGAAGATAGATGGAGGATATCAACCGGGACCGAGACTACTGCTAGGACGAGACAATATAATAGGATGTCCTGTTCCATAGAAAAATTAGGATACTTCATCTCATAAGATTTAAAACCTTACTTTCAACATGTATTCACCCATCTCCTTATATGGTTTATTCTTGTTTCATATAACAAATGTCAAAAGCATCCCAAATTGGTTCCCATTATACTATGCCATCCCTAAGCTTTTCTCAAAATATCAAGCTCATCTTCATCTCTACCAAACTCATCTTCCACTTAAAAATCCTTGCAAATGCCCATTTATGCAATTAATAATAAATCTACCATTATAAAAAAAATACAAAATTTCACTTATAAGTCCTAATAATATTTAATGATCACCTAATACTCCAAAACATTTGTTACATATAAATGCTCATTCAATTTTAGAAATTCTCATCTATACGTCTTTTCTCTAATGTTATAAAACCAAGTTAGCAAAAGTAACTTTTGAAGGATATCTTATTTCCCTTCCTACTAATTTTGTCATCTACTTAGACCCTATTTGTTCTAAAGTTTCACTCACTGTCTTATATACTAGTCTAACTAGAATGTTAATGTTTATACTTTATCGCATTTTGTTTTCTAGAATATTTTTATCATTGTACATTTAGTATCCTCATATATACTAGATAATGTAGATTTGTTGAAAAAAGTGAATAGGAATTTTTATTCCTAAACTATCCTTTGAACATGGAAAATTTAGTCCCACATGAAAAGTTTGAAAAAAATTAAGGCTCTTTATAAGAAAACATTTTCCCTTGCTTTTGCATTTAGACTCACCATAGGTGGAGAGCTTGAGGGTGATGCGTAGCATCACCCCCGCGCGCACGTACGCGATGGGAGACAAGGGCGCAATGGGCGCTTTGTAGGCGCATCGTCGCGAGGAGCATAAGGAGCTTTAAAAATTTTTTTGATCAAAAGGATCAGACGGTCAAGATTGATTGAATCAAGATCGTCTGATAATGGGCTAAGATCATGTCAGTCTGGGTCTTAGAGTCAGCTCCTCTGGTGTAAGAGTCGGCTCAATCAGACAGTCAAGAAACCCCGTGGTATGGACGAGTCAACTCGTTGGGTTCGAGTCGACTCGGTTTCATAGTCTTGAAAACTTGTGATCTGGACGAGCCAGCTCTGATGCTTAGAGTTGACTCAGTTCCAAGGTCAAGTCGACTCTAGTGTCGAGAGTCGGTTGCAATCGGCAAAGCATCTGTTCATGCAATGATGATCGCAGCGATCAAAGCACTACGATGATCGGCTGATCACGCGTCCGTTCATGGATCAACGTATTCAGAGGCATTGATAGCGTATCTAATCATGAAACAGCATGCACTAATCGCGTGATCTTTAGATCACGACACGAATTAGCGTATCATGGCTTCCAATAAGCAAATTGATCGCGTGATTTTTAGATCATGATTGAGGAAAGGCATATTCCACTACGAAATGGCTTATCAAGCCATCGGTTATTCCCTTCGATCAAATCTGAGGGTTGCTTCCAAGGGATACCTTAAGACTATCAATAGGTCATCGTTCCTCATTCATTTCATCAAAATTTTTTTTCCTTCTTTTAGGCATTCGCATACTCTAAATAATAGAGTATAGCTATAGTGCATAGAAAAATCTCTTAGGCATTTGCATACTCTAATTAATAGAGTATAACTATAGTGCATAGAAAAATCTCTTAGGCATTTGTATACTCTAATTAATAGAGTATAGCTATAGTGCATATAAAAGAGAAAAGCATTTCTAGTTCGAATTTCTAGTGAATTGTAGTGCTGCTTTTATTAGAAGAAAATTGTTGTATCCTGGAAGACAATCGTCATACACCATAAGCACCATTGCGGGACGAAATTGTCTTAAGGACATAAAGTATAACTCTAGACTTAGTCTTTTTCAAATAGGTAGCCATAATAATCCTAACAATCTTAAGACAATTTTTTGTGTCTGAAGTGCTACTCAAGTGATGGTAACAATGGCTGTACCTGTTCAAGCCGAGAAGCCAGAGAAGTTTGCCGGCACCGATTTTAAGAGATGGCAATAGAAGATGATGTTCAATCTAACAACTTTGAATCTGGTCAGAGTTCTCAACGAAGATCCACCAGTCCTGAAGGAAGAAGAGAACGATAAGCAAATTATCACTGCTGTGGATGCATGAAAGCACTCAGACTTCCTACACAAGAACTATATCCTAAATGGATTAGAGAATACTCTGTACAATGTGTACAGTAGTATCAGTACAGCAAAAGAGCTGTGGACATCCTTGGATAAGAAGTACAAGATCGAGGATGCAGGTAATAAAAAGTTTGTGGTCGGCAGGTTTCTTGACTACAAGATGGTAGACTACATGACCATCATAGAGCAAGTTCAAGAGCTGCAGATCATACTGCATGAGATACATGCAGAAAGAATGTCTTTGAGTGAGTCATTCCAGGTAACTGCTATAATTGAGAAGCTATCCCCATCTTGGAAGAACTTCAAGAACTACCCAAAGCATTAGCGGAAGGAGATAGGACTTGAAGATCTGATTGTCCGCCTGAGGATCAAGAAAAATAATAAGAGCCATGATAAGAAGACTGGAGGACATCATGCTGAGCCTAAGGCCAACCTCATGAAAGCAAGGGTCAACAAGAAGAAATGCAAGTTTCCTGATGAAGGCTATAAATAGAAGAAGGACAATCCTAAGAAATTCAAAGGCAAGTGCTTCATTTGTGGTAAAGTAGGCCACAAATCCAAGGATTGTCATTTCAAGAGAAAAGAAAAGAAGGAAGTCAATACTACTGAAGATACGCTATCCCATGAAGTATCAGAGATGATGTTGTTAGCACTTGTGTTCGAAGTAAATATGGTTGATAAGCTAAATGAATGGTATGTTGACACTGGAGCTACTTGACATGTCTGCTCTGATAAAAGTATGTTCTCATCATATACTCCTATCAGATGTAGAAATCTGCTAATGGATAACTCCGCTACATCGAAGATAGAAGGACTTGGCCGCATTATTCTGGAGATGACATCTGGTAAGGAGCTTCTACTGAACGATGTACTGCATGTTCCTGACATTTGTAAGAATTTGGTATCATGCTCCCTCCTAAGCAAACATGGATTTAGGATGGTGTTTGAGTCTAATAAATTTGTACTTACTAAAGGAAGATCTTTCTAGATAGAGGTTACTTGAATAATTAGTTATTCAAGATGAATGTAATGACTGTACATCGCAACCTTGAAAAGAATAAAGATGCTTCTTCTGTTAATATGGTCGACTCCTCTTATTTATGGCATGATAGATTAGGACATGTGAATTTTAATTCATTACGAAAATTAATGAATTTAGAATTATTATCTAATCATGAAATCGATCCACATTACAAATGTGAAATATGTGTTGAAGCTAAGCTAGCCAAAATACCATTCCATTTAGTAGAAAGGAATATTGAACCTTTAGATTTGATTCACAATAATCTATATGACTTAAAGTCAGTACAATCTAAAGGAGGTAAAAAGTATTTTATAATATTTATTGATGATTCAAATAGATAGTGTTATGTGTATCTACTAAAGTCTAAAGATGATGCTTTAGATATATTTAAATGTTATAAGAATGAGGTTGAAAATCAGCTTGGTAAAAAGATTAAGACTATAAGGAGTGATAGAGGTGGTGAATACGATGCACCGTTTAATGACTTTTGTCAAGAACATGGCATTATTCATCAAACTACATCTCCTTATTCACCTCAATCTAATAGAATTGCTGAAAACATTGAAAGAAATGATGAATGCCATGTTGATAAATTCTGGTACACCACAGAATTTATGGGAAGAAGCAATTCTCTTGGCTAATCATATTCTTAACAAAATACCTCTTACAAGGAAGGACACTACTTCATATGAGTTATGGAAAGGGAAAAAGCCTTCTTATAATTATCTAAAAGTGTGGGGGTGTCTAGCTAAAGTAACTGGTCCAGATCCCAAAAAAGTCAAAATATGACCTAAAATTATTGATTGTATTTTCATTGGTTATACATAAAACAGTAGTGCATATCGCTTTCTTGTATATAAATCAGATATATTTGATAAATAGGAAAATACAATTATGGAATCAAGAAATGAATCATTTTTTGAAGAGATATTCCCTTATAAAGGGATACATGTTATAAGTTCAAATAAAAGAACTTATGATAATATGGCAAGTAGTAGTCATCAAGAAAAATATCCTGAAGATGAACCTAAAAATAGTAAGAGACATAGAGTTACAAAATCTTTTGGTCTTGATTACGTTACGTACATAATAAAAAATGTACCTCAGATATTCAAAGAGGCAATGTCTATACAAGAAGCACCCTTTTGGAAAGAAGTTATTAATAGCGAAATCGAGTCCATCATGCATAATCATACCTGGAAATTGGTAGATTTACCATTAGGTATGAAGTCTTTGGGATGTAAATGGATTTTCAAGAAGAAGTTAAAGGCTGATGGATCAATTGATAAGTGTTGCCGATTTTACCGCGGTGGCCTGTAGCTCGTGAGCTGGCGCCGGTTCTCGGACTTTCTCACCTCAAGATCTCCAAGCTTCCGGTCCTGCAAAACAAAGTCAAAGACCCAGGCCGGGGATTCCGGCGGGGGCACTCCGACGGTCAAGTCAGAGAGCGGTAAGATGGAACAGGACCTCTAAGGCGGGTTCCCGAAGGATTCCCGTGCCTAGAGGAGATGTAAATGAAAGAAGTGTGGGGAAGGGGGGAGTTGAAGCCCGGCTTCCTACGCTGGGTTCACTGAGCTCACGCCTGAGGACTTCTTGGGATCTCCCGGATCGTTCTCTCGATGTTCTCTCCCCTTTTCGACCTACCTTTCCGTCCGCTTTTTCCGTCCCTTTTATACCACCGGACCGGCTTCAGTCCACGTCCCCTCCTGGGGGCTCCCCGAGATATCTGGATCCTCCCCCCTCTTTCTCCTTCAAGCCCGGGAGTTAAGTGGCCGGCACGCCTCGTCCGTCGTGTGTCACGAAAAGGGGAAACTGGCGAGACCTTGGGCCAAGTGCGGGAGCTCTCCTTTTGGGGCGTTGACGATTGGCTCATAGCCATTTCAGGCTTATGCCCGCAAGAATTTCATTCCTCGGTTGAGGAGCCCCGTTTAACTGGTGTAAACGAGGTTTTGCGTATCACTGCAGGCTGTACTGGCGCCCCGTACGGGGTGCAGCGCGCGCCGGCTCTAGTGGCGACCTCGCGACCCGTGCCTCTGCCTCCCCGAGGCTTTGTAGAGTAGGGCTGATTCGGCCGAGGTAGACCTGTCAGGAGGTGTGGTGCAGGACGATTGTCAAACGCCTGCAGCGACCAAAACCCCAAATCAGCGAGAACGGGTTCTGAAAATTCTTGGATGCTAGGATTGAGCAAGATGGGGAAGATCCTTTGAAACCTGCAACGATCAAGCGCTGGAAGAGCAGCGTGATTCCTCACGTTGCCAGCTCTCTACCGGATTTCAATCCGGGTCTTCAAGATTGGAAGGGACGAACGGTGGGTTTCTCACCGTGAATCCCTGTTTCTTTTCTTTTTTTTTATCAAGAACTTGGAACGGAAGGAAGAGTTCCTCACGGAATCGTCCTCTCCCAACCAGGTTTGCAACCTGGTACGCGCGAAGGGGAAAGAAGAGCCGGCGGCCTTCCACGGTTACCAACCACGCCTTCCACGGAACCAAAAAAAACAACAGCACCGTCCCAAAAAAATTCTCAAAGCAAAACTCTCCAAAACAAAAACTCTCGTCCTCCCTTTTTCCTTGGTTCGGGTTTTAAAAAAAAAGCAATGCAAGGTATAGTTGTCCCCCACGTGACTAACAGGGAGGGAATAAAAAAAAAACTAATGTAAACAAATCCAAACGCTGACTCTTGCGTGAAACTCTTCAAACGAATTTTTTTTTTTTTTTAAAAAAAAAATCAAGAGATCACGCCACTAATAAAATTATAATAATAAAACTAAAGACTCCGGTGTTTTCCCGGATCCGAAACTTCACGGATGCAATTAGTGTATTGGGCCTTCGGCCCAATTCCCAATTAATTGTTTTCATCCCAAAAACGGGTCAGATTTGAAACTTGCTTTCCTTGAAGGCGTCTGGACCTGCGCACGTTTCCTGCTGGCGAGGCTGGCGGCCCCAAATCGTCATGGGCCGAGAGCTGAATCGAAATGTCTGGGTTGGGCTTCGCCGAACTATCACTGGGTTGTCCTGTTATATGAGTCAACTGATCAGGTTCAATATTCATCTCGATGTCCGCATCAGGGTGCCACCTGGCAGAGGAGCAGGGGCTGCCAGCATCGGCCGAGGTGGACCCCTCCTGGGTGGACACCTGGCGGAGTGGCAGAGAGGTGCTCGACTTCGGCCGAGGTGGACCCGTCTTGGGGCGCCACCTAGCGAAGGAGAGGAAGGGCCCGGCTCGACCTCGGTAGTGGTGGACCCGTCTTGGGGTACCACCTAGCGAGGGAGCAAGGGGCCGCCAGCTTCGACCGAGGTGGACCCCTCCTGGGCGGATACCTGGCGGAGTGGCAGAGAGGTGCTCGACTTCGACCGAGGTGGACCCGTCTTGGGGCGCCACCTGGCGAAGGAGCAGGAGGGCCTGGCTCGACCTCAGCAGAGGTGGACCCATCTTGGGGTGCCACCTGGCGAGGGAGCAGGAGGCCGCTAGCTTCGGCCGAGGTGGACCCCTTCTGGGTGGACACCTGGCAGAGCGACAGAGAGAGGCTCGACTTCGGCCAAGGTGGACCCGTCTTGGGGTGCCACCTGGCGAGGGAGCAGGAGGCCGCCAGCTTCGACCGAGGTGGACCCCTCCTGGGTGGACACCTGGCGGAGTGGTAGAGAGAGGTTCGACTTCGGTCGAGGTGGACCCGTTTTGGGGCGCCACCTGGCGAAGGAGCAGGAGGGCCTGGCTCGACCTCGGCAAAGGTGAACCTGTATTGGGGTGCCACTTGGCGAGGGAGCAGGAGGCCGCCAGCTTCGGCCGAGGTGGACCCGTCTCGGGGTGCCACATGGCGAAGGAGCAGGAATTTTAAAAGAAAAATCCACGTGGCACCGGCGGCATCCAGCTGGATCTGACACATGTTCCACGTCAGCGGTGTAGCCTTATCAATAAGTATAAAGCCAGATTAGTAACTAAAGGCTTAAAACAAAAAGAAGGTCTAGACTTTTTTAAAACTTATTCACCTGTAACAAGGATAACATCAATAAGAATGTTAATCGCTATTGCAGCCATTAACAATCTTGAAATACATCAAATAAATGTTAAAACAGCTTTTCTAAATGGTGAATTAGAGGAAGAGATTTATATGGAACAACCTGAAAGGTTCATTGTTCCAAGCAAAGAAAAGAAGGTGTGCAAACTTGTTAAATCTTTATATGAATTAAAAAAGCACCTAAGCAATGGCATATAAAATTTGATAATATCATGTTGTCTAATATATTCAAAATCAATGAATGTGATAAATGTGTGTGTACCAAAACCATGCCTACAGGGTATGTGTTAGTCTGCTTATACGTGGATGATTTGTTAATCATAGGTAGTGATACTGATATGATTAAACAAACAAAAAAAATATTGATTAAACATTTTGATATGAAAGATATGGGTATCGCAGATATTATACTAGAGATTAAAATTACTAGAACGTCTGATAAAATAATATTATCTCAATCTCACTATATTGAGAAAATATTAAATAAGTTCAATAAGTATGATACCAGCCCGCTTAAAATACTTGTAGATGTTAATTTATATCTTACCAAGCATACTAGGCAACCCATATCACAACTAGAATATTCACATATAATTGACAATTTAATGTATGTCATAAATTGCACCTGTCCTGACATAGCATATGCTGTTAATAAGTTAAGTAGATTTACTAGTAATCCAAGTCCAAATCATTAGATAGCACTAGTAAGGGTATTAAGATATTTACGATATATCCTAAGTTATGGATTATATTATACAAAAGATCCAGCTGTACTAGAAGGATATAGTGATGCTAATTGGATATCTTTTTCAGAAGACATTAAATCTACTAGTAGATATGTGTTCACCCTAGGAGGAGGTACAGTGTCATGGAAATCCTCAAAACAAACTTGTATAGCTCGGTTCACTATAGAATCAGAGTTTATAGCTTTAGATAAAGCTGGAGAAGAAGCAGAATGGCTTCGAAATTTTGTTGGAGGATATTCCATGTTGGTCTAAACCTGTGTCTGCAATATGTATCCATTATGATAATTAATCAGCTATTTGCAGAGCATAGAATAAGATGTATAATGATAAGTCTAGACATATACATCGCAGATATAATACCATTAAGCAATTACTTGAAAATGGAATAATATCTATTGACTACATTCAGTCAAAGAAAAACCTTACGGATCGACTGACAAAAGGTTTACTGAGAGATCAAGTAAATTATTTATCGAGGGGAATGGGTTTAAAACCTATAACAAATTAATCTTCATAGTGGATACCCAACCTAGTTGACTGGAGATCCCAAGATCTAGGTTCAAAAGGGACAACTAAATTATGAAGAGGTCAACGAAGCACTAAGGATGTAAATTCCTACTGATTCTTATGATAATCACTGCTACCTGCTAGAGGTACTAGGATAAGCATAGCTTTTAAAGATTTTTATAACATGAATATCATGTGGGGTATAGCAGGATACTCTTAATAAGAATCACCTATGTGAATATGAACTGGGCCAATTCTATGAGAATTTTAAAGGCTTTAATTTTTTAAAGTACTCATGAAACCAGGAGTTGTTCAGGGCCAAAATGAACAAAATCATGAGAACCAAAAGGAATGCTCGGAAAGAAGTTGTGTGATTGTTATTGTTTTAGTTTACATCAAATGCTGGAAAGTTCAAGATATCATGTTCACTTTTAACAAGTAAACTCGATAACAAAATACAAAAGAAGGTTCAAAGCCACAAGCTACCAATCCTGATACAACTTCATTCCATTTACTCTCTTTAAATGTCTGCATATTCATTTTCATTTAAAATCTATGTTTGTGGGGGATCGTCTTTGCTGATCTTTGATCTTAGTCCAAAATTTCATTCATGTGAGAGATTGTTGGAAAAAATGAATAAAAATCTTTATTCCTAAACTATCCTTTGAATATGGGAAATTTAGTCCCACATGAAAAGTTTGGAAAAAGTTAAGGCTCTTTATAAGAAAATATTTTCTCTTGCTCTTGCATTTAGGCTCACCATAGGTAAAGAGCTTGAGGGTGATGCTCACCCTTGCGCGTATGCGTGCGCGACGGGCGACAAGGGTGCAATGGCCGCTTTATAGGTGCACTTTGCACGTGCGTATTATCGCGAGGAGCATAAGGAGCTTTAAAACATTTCCTGATCAAAAGGATCAGACGGTTAGAATTGATTGAATCAAGATCATCTGATAATGGGCTAAGATCAGTCAGTCTGTGTCTTAGAGTCGGCTCCTCTGGTATAAGAGTCGACTTGATCAGACAGTCAGAAAATCCTGTGGTCTGGATGAGTTGCCTTGTTGGATTCGAGTCAACTCAGTTTCACAGTCTTGAAAACCTGTGGTCTGGACGAGCCGGCTCTGATGCTTAGAGTCGACTTGGTTCCAAGGTTGAGTCGACTCTAGTGTCGAGAGTCGGTTGCGATCGGCAACGCGTCTATTCATGAAACGATGATCGCAACGATCAAAGCACTATGATGATCGGCTGATCACGCATATGTTCACAGATCAACGTATTCAAAGGCATTGATAACGTGATCTGATCATGAAACAGCGCGCGCTAATCGCGTGATCTGTAGATCATGGTACGAATCAGCATATCATGGCTTCCAATAGGCAAATTGATCGCATGATTTTCTGATCACGGTTGAGGAAAGGCGTATTCCACTACGAAATGGTTTATCAAGTCATCGGTTATTCCCTCCGATCAAAGCTGAGGGTTGCTTCCAAGGGGCACCTTAAGACTATAAATAGGTCCTCGTTCCTCATTCATTTCATCAAAATTTTTCTTTCCTTCTTTTAGGCATTTGCATACTATGAATAACATAGTATAGCTATAGTGCATAAAAAGATCTTAGACATTTGCATACTCTAATTAATAGAGTATAGCTATAGTGCATAGAAAAATCTCTTAGGCATTTGCATACTCTAATTAATAGAGTATAGCTATAGTGCATATAAGAGAGAAAAGCATTCCTGGTTCGAATTTTTGGTGAATTGTAGTGCTGCTTTCACCAGAAGAAGACAGTTGTATCCTGGAAGACAATCGTCATATACCGTAAGCACCATTACGGGACGAAATTGTCTTAAGGACATAGAGTATAACTCTAGACTGGATCTTTTTCAAATAGGTAGCCATAATAATCCTAACAAGATCAACTCAATCAGAAATGGCATGAACCAAATAGTAAGTATCAATAAAGTATTAATGGTTTCACCTTAATACAAGTCAAAGAAATCCTATGAAGATATGTGCTCCTAGGAGAGGCAAGGAACAAGCTTAAAAAGAGAATTGTAGACTAATTAACAACAAATGATGCTCTTAATTTATTAGAAAAGAAGCCTTGCTTAACGAACAATAATTATTTATCGATTGCATATATGGTATCCAAGATGTACTGAGTTCTTAGTTCTTTTCTTAATATCTAACTTCATTCTAGTTTCTATATGTATCCATTAGTCTAAACCAGGTATTTGTCTAATGGATGAAACATAGATTAGTTAAGAATAATCATAGCCTATGCCGTAGCAAATAGTACAATCTGATATTGGCAAGTTTCATTCCTTACTAGCTTTTCTCCGGAAAGTTTTAGTTAGCAGGTAAGGCTTTGGTATTTCCGTCTTACTACAATTGACTTTCTTGAGTTATAGATTTATAAAGGGTATGTTCCCATTCAAAAAAAAAAAAAAAGTTTGAATTTTGAATTGCAGGCTTGATGCCAAGCATAACAAACTAATCAACCACATGACAATTATGTGCTAGGTTTTATGGATAGAGTTTTAGAAGGGAGGGGGGATCATCTAGAGCTGTCAATGGGTCGGGTCCGGACTCGAGACCCGCGGGTCTAGACCCAACGGGTCCGGATCTGGATCTAAATCTAGACCCGTATACTCGGACCCGGATCCGGACCCGTTTAGCCATGATTAAATGGATCCGGGTCTGGATATTACATATCCAGACCCGGCAGACCCGAGATCTGATTACATAAATTAATAATATATATATTTATATATATTTATTTTATTAAGGATCAGATTATGATCCAATGGTTTGAAATCAACCATTTAACTTAAAAAGCCCTCCATGCCCTAACGTCTTCGGTCTTTGAGTCTTTCCCTTCCACGGTTCCACCGAATCCCCCACCCCCCTCGATGATCGACACCTCCCCCACCCCCCTCGACAGTCGACGTCTCCTCCCCTCGACCCTCGACGACGGATGCCTCTTCCCCTCGACCCTCGACGGCGGACGCCTCCTCCCCTCGAGTCCTCGATGGTCGACGCCTCCTCGAGTCCTCAACGGCGGATGCCTCCTCCCCTCGAGTCCTCGACGGCCGACACCTCCTCCCCTTAGGTCCTCGACGGCCGACATCAGCCTCCGCGGCTCCGCCTACCCCTCCGGCATCCGGCTCTCCCTTCCTCAGCTTCGAGCCGATGAGCCCCATCGACCGCCGACATCATCCCTCGCTAGCCGCTCTGCTGCTCCGACATCGGCCTCCGCCTACCCCTCCAGCAGTCCGACAGTCCGGCCCTCCTTTCCTCAGCTCCGAGCCCCTCCAGCAGTCCGGATCCGAGCCCCGCCGGTCGCGCTACCCCGGCATCGACCCCCCGCAGCTACCGTTCTGGGCCGGCTCTCCCTTCCTCAGCTCCGAGCCCCTCCAGCAATCCAGATCCGAGCTCCGTCGGCCACCAACATCGTCGATCATCCCCCCGCTGCCGCTGCCCCTGTCGCGATATCATTCTCATCTTGCCACGGCGCCACAAAATCGGTAAGATATATATATATTTTTGGTAATGCTTGTTCGGGTCCGGGTTCAGGTCTGGATACCCATGATCCGTTCGGGTCCAAGTTTGGTACTTTAAAATGTGACCCGTCGGGTATTCGAGTCCTGGTTTGGGTCCAGTAGCTAAGATCGGGTCCGGATCTGGATATCTGGGTTCCGACCCGAACCCGACCAGTTGATAGCTTTAGAATCATCTCTGAAGAAAGTTGGTCCTGTAACATTTTCTTGAAAAATAAGCTTACAACAATATTATTAGCTTGATGCAATTCTAAAAAAACTCAAATAGATTCCAATTGAAAATCATCATGGATAGATAGGGTTGGACAAGGAATATTACTAATATTGTGGAACTAATTAATTAGACCTATTGTTTTCAAAAAAATGTTATCTACCAATTAACAAATCAAAATTGGTTTTTTGTTAGGTGAGTAAATTTATCTTGCTCATATAATCAATAAAATAAAACTCCTCAACAAGTAACATAATATATTCTTAGGTGCAAAAAAGAAAATATAATGAATCATTATGTCATACATTATGGTTGTTTCTTTTCTTAAAACAAGTAATTGAGATGCTTTTGAATGTGATAAGACTTATTATACATAAACTTATGCAAGAACAATATCAACACACACCACAAAATCCTAGCAGGGTACTTTTGGGGTTATGATGAGACTTTATAGCATCATGTAGCCCGCAAATAACATTATGCCCTCCAGGTGATTGCCGCCCACAAAAGACTACACCAATCCTGGAAATCAGTAAAGTATCATATTATCATTATGATAGCATAAATGTCCAGATAATAATAAAAGTATGAACCAATAATATAGAGCATATACAATATAGAAAAGAAAGAAGGATGAAGTCACGAGTCAAAAGGATACAAATCAGAATTACAAAACATACAACAACAGTAGCACCAGCACCAAGAAGCATATGTATATAAAGTGATATTCTATAAATGTTAGCATATAAAACGTATATTTGAGAGAACAAAGCATATGGAGAAAATAGAGGAGGGAAGGGAGCAACTCATCTATTTCTTCTTGGACGAGGTATAATCTTCACGTGTTATGTGGTTGATTTCTCCTACTAGCCTAGATAGGTCTCGTAGATAGAGCAGTTCCCATGCATTTCCAACTTTAGTTACTAATATAACATTGATTTAATATTTAGTGTTCCCCAACCATTTTCTCAAAAAAAAAAGAAAAAAAAAAAAAAAAAAAAAAAAAAAAGATAATAGTATAACCATGATGGAAAAGCTACAGGACCATGATAATTGGATGGTGAATTAACTGCCATTGTTAATGCTTAAAACATGCCAATTTTTTAAAATATGTCAAAACTAGCTTGTTAATGGTTGGTCAGTACCTCTCTTCTCAGGGCAAGGGGTTTTCCCTTAGAAGAGAATCACAGTACTTCAAATCCAAGGAATTGCTATAAAAATAATATACCATAAAACATGTAAGAAAATAAATGACAAGGAAAACGATTACCTAATTGGTTTTTGTTCTTTTGAAGCATGCACATCAAGAGGGATTTTGCTGGATGAGCTAAAAAGGTGTACAAGTGGCTGGCCATAAGTGAGGGGAAAGGATCTCTGAATCGATTGAGCATCCATGGGATCTATAACTGTTGTGATATCACCAATCTCAACTTGAACATCTGATCCCTGACAAATTGTATATGAAACATTGTCAATCATCTTTCAGTAATATAAATTCATGTTCAGGTAAAGTTGTACCACACACACACAAGTGATTGGTGGGAATATGTCAAAATATTCAAGTTACAAGTAAATTGTGCATTTACTTTTAAAGATAAATTACGTAAGGCATATTATGCACATCAACTACATGGAAATTGATTGTAAAGTGGTACTCAAGAAACAATTCTTTGAAAGGGAAAAATGGGGGTTAAAATACTTCTGCACTAGTGGTACTGCATGCCCTGGGTACACAAAATAACTATCTTAAATGCATGTAGGTGTTTTAGTGCCTCTCTTATATACATTGCTGATTGAAATATACTTATCCAAGCATTACTTTCCACCTTTTATTTATTTAAAAAAATCATGAAAATTTACGAATGATAAGGAGCGTCGTTTTGTTCGTATTTATACTGCAAAGGAAGGAGGGGAAATAAAATGCAGATTTACTTTAAAAACAAGAGAAAAACCTCAAGAATTGGAAATCATTTCGAATATTCACGAAAAAAGAAGGGAATCCGAGATTCATAAAATGCCTTTGCATCAAAAACCTTATATTAATTACCACCTCTCTCAAAAACACTCATGAGTCATAACCCATACTTGCTTCTTTCCATATACGATGAACTTAGGGAGGAGGTGGGAAGGGAGAGGACCTGGAGGCAACGAGGCAGCTCTGGTTCATAGAGGTTTCGTAGCTTCTGAAGGACGGAAAGTTCCATACCATTTCCGAAATCCATCTTCTTCTGATTGTCGAGAAAGAAGAAAGAGAAGACCCCGTATCATAAGCTTTGGCGGGGGGGGGGAGGATAGAGAGAGCAAGGGAAGACGAAGAGAGCAAGGTTATTGTTTTAAATACAGAGATCGCCCTCGACCGTTGGAGTCGGTAACCGTGCTGATGGATCGAGTCGAAGCGCACGTCCCTTGGACGGTTTCTCCATTCCGTCTTTATAGCGGTGGAACGATGATTTTAATGGAAGAAAGAAATAGTTTTCCGAAGGAACCGAGGTTGCAGTCATCGAAATAATAATAATACTAGGGGTACAAAGGAGCCAAGCCGTGCCAAGTCTCCTGACTTGGCTTGGTACATCAAAGCAATTGCCGGAACTCGAGCTCATCTGTAACCGAGCTTCATATCTCGTCCAGTTGCATGCTCTGCCTTGGTTAACAATCTCCATGCATTTAGGTGATTAAACTACCTGACATGCTAGAAAGCACTCAAACTTAACATTACTAGAGTAGCTGTTGATTTGTGACGTACCTTCCCTGGGGTTGATGGGTTTAAAGGATTGGATCGTTGGGAGCGGGGCGAGTTGCTGCTCTGAAATGGCTATAAAATAAGATGGATATTCGTTTCTGGACTCGAGTACGGAACGGGGTGGTGGCGCGGTTGGCTGGCGCGTAGGTCTCATTGCTTCTGAGTGATCCTGGGGTCGAGAGTGCAAGCAGGGCTAGAGAACAGGAAGATGAAACAAGAGAAAAAGGGTCGCATTAGTCAGAGTAATCGGTCTCCATCTCGCAGGACCTTAACTACACCTTCACCGAGCAAGGGTGAAGCCCGAGCAATCAGGAAAAGTCCTTTGTGATTCTTCTGGCAGCAAAGCCAACAATTTGTAGGCTGAATGCCTGTTTTAGAGGGCCATGTTCTACCACGACTGCCAGCTTAAACCTCATGTTTTATCAACGAGGTCTTCTTCTTCTTCTTCTTCTTCTTCTTCTTCTCCTTCTCCTTCTTCTTCTTCTTCTTCTCTCTCTCTCTCTCTAAAGATAGGAGGGATAAATCTAGCATAGCTATCCCGTAGATCCCTGACCTGACAAGAAATGTTTGATTCAAGGCATAGAATTTTCGTAGCTTTTTTCTAAGTTTCTATTTTTCGTAAGCACACGAGCTCAAACTCTATTAATTAATACATATCATTAACACTATTTAGGTTTTCGAGCCTTCATAAACATAATATGTTTCAAACATCTGAGTCTCGAAACATCGACCGGAGTAACCAACTAAACTATCAAAGCGAACCATTCTCAGGAACTGGAGTGCAATGAATAAGAAAACAAGGACATCTGAAGTTCTGAAAAAGATCATATTAGTGGAACTAGTCTTATAATCTATTGAAGTCAATGGAGTGCAAGGTAATCATAATAATAATACATCATAATTTTTTTCATTCAAAATTTAAAAATTAAATTTTGAATTCAAATTTTTGTTGTAATCTTTTCTTATCTATTTCCCATCTTTTCTATTTATTTAAATTTAAAAATTAAATTTTGAATTTAAATTAATGCTCAAATAATTTTTTCTTTTTTTTCTTGTACATGCTATATATATTATATACCCCAAAAAATTTTCAAGAAAATCAAGTAAAATTTTGACTATCTTGTTATATTTCTTTCATGATATCATGACCACTATCGTTGCTCCATCAACTTTTAATATTCTATCCTTCTCACCTCTCAAACTCTCTAGCGACAACTATCTACTGTGGAAGGCATAATGCCTTCATCTACTTCGAACTTGTGATATGGTTGGGTTGATCGATGGAAGTGACCCTTGCCTACCATGGCACCTTCCTGCTCCAATGACGACACAGACGATATCGACGGTGACATATGAAGCCCCTCCTCTAGTTCCTAACTCGACGTACTTGCTCTAGGTTAAGCGAAACAGTAGGTTATAGCATGGCTCATCGCATCCCTCTCTGAATCCTTGATGTCCTTCATCATCAACCTTGACTCTTCTCATGCCATGTGAGACGTCTTTGCCAGAGTGTTCAAGTCTCAATCTTGAACACGTCTTCTATAGCTATGGACTAAGCTGCAGTCCCTTAGGCACGGTACAAGCACCCTCCCTGACTACATCCAAAGAGCTAAAGTGATAGTCAACAACATGGCAGCCATTAGGCATTCTGTCTCTCCTATGGACTTGGTACTTCAAGTGCTTGCATGGCTGGGATCCAAGTTCAATTCCATCATAGCCACACTTTCAAGCACCGAAGGCCTCTCTCTTGACGAGCTTTTAGCCTGTCTCATGGCTCATGAGAGCCTCCTTCAGCATTGAACATGGCTATACTCGAATTCACCGAAGGCCTCTCTCTTGGTGAGCTTCTAGAATGTTGCATACCAAGTCTTACGAGGGCGTGGTCCATCCCATCAACCTACCAACCCATGGCAGATGCTGCAAAACTACCCAGCTCTAACCAAGGGCACTCAGGTGGAGGTCGCAGACGCGACCATGGGCATTTTCACCAACGTCAAGGATCTTGGTGTCATCTATGTCATGAACACAACCACTTTGTTATGGATTGCCCCTAATGCTTCAACCCCAACTTCCATAGAGTTATTCACAATAATAGCCAGTAACAAGTCTCTACTCCTGCTACATTCAACGCCACCATGGAAGGAAATGACACCATATCAACCTTCTGGTGTCTAGATTCAGGTGCCACTAATCATATAACGCCGAACTACAACCAGCTTGACAGTACAACTCAATATCATGGTGCTAATATTCTCTACATCGGTAATGGTGCAGGTTTGTCGATAACTCATATAGGCTTTACTATAATTCCTTGTTGTTGGCGTCCTTTATCTCTCACTAATCTTCTACACGTACCTACTATCACTCACAATCTCTTGTCCGTGTATCAAATTTCTAAAGATAATCATGTATTTTTTGAATTCCACCTCTTTCATGTTATCGTGAAGCATCGGTAACTCGGCAACCTCTACTCCACAGTCGGCTTGAACATAGTCTCTATTAGCTATCGACTTCCAATAAAGATAGTGCCTCTTGAGTTCTCTTTGGCAAGACGACGTCTAAATGTTTGGCATGATCGGCTAGGCCATCCTACCATGCGAGTGGTGTCACGGATCCTTACCAAGTTTGGGCTCCCGATTCATCCTATCCATCGTTTAGTTTGTGTGTTGCTTGTTAAAAAGTCGAGTCATCGACTTCCTTTTTCTTCATTTAGTTCTGTTTCATCTTATCCTTTGGACTTAGTTTTCTTTGATGTATGGGATCCTTTACCAATAACCTCTACTTTTGGAGCTCATTACTATATTTGTTTTATCAATGATTTTAATAAATATCTTTGGATCTTCACTATGCAAAGAAGATCTAATGTACTAGATATTTTTCTTCATTTTCAGCATCATGTTGAACCTCTCTTTGATAAACAAATAAAACAATTCCATAGTGATTGGAGTGGCAAAGGTCCGCTCTTTATCTCGTCATCTTAATGCTTGTGGCGTCTCTCATTGTCTCTCATGTTTACACACCTCTCAGCAAAATGGCGTTGCAGAATGTAAGTATCATCATATATAATTGAAACTACATTAGCTCTCTTAGCCACTGCCTCTATTCCCCGATGATTTTAGGATGATGCCGTTCACACAATTGCCTACTTAATCAATCACATGCCCACACCTCTTTTGTCTAATATTAGTCCTTATGAAAAAATTTTTGGTTTTACACCAAATTATACTTTTCTTCATGTATTTGGATGTGCTTGTTTCCCATATCTACAACCCTATTCCAAACATAAGCTAGAATTCCATTCTAACTTGTATATTTTTATGAGATATAGCAAGTTTCATTATGGTTATCGATGCTTGCACATGCCAACGAGTAAAATCTATATCGTCTGCCATGCTGTCTTTGTTGAAAAGAGACTTCCTTTTGCTGAAATTTCTAGCCATAATACTGGGGCTATTAATTGCTTTTGCTAGCCTTTACCTCCTATGCAGGTTCCACACTTGGACGTGTCAACTGGTACTATATCTGAGCCTTTGGATCAGCCCGTTAGGCACCTGGTCACCCTTTGGCCCATGCATAGCAGGTCGACCAAGGTGTTGACTGTACCTCGTAGCACACGGCCACTTCTAAGCCACCTGCCCAGCCCAGCCTATCCTCATCCACTTCAAGAGAGGTAGATTCTTAGGCGAGAGACACTGGTGCGCCTGCGGATGCACCCACTTCAGTTTATGGTGATGTATGCTAATTGTCAATCTCAACAACAATGCCCTCGCCTCCATCAGACCACACTATTGATGTTGTTCACCCCCCGTCTGATCTAAGTGATAAGCAGCAATAGCAGACTAGCTCAGCCACAATAGCATGCATCCATCCTATGATCATTTGATCACAAGATGGCACATGACGAGCCAAAATCTATAATGCATGAAAAAATGGTATGCATCCTCTCCCATGTTTGCTGGCCTATATTTTATTACCTTCTAAACCCGACATGCTATTATCAAGCTTCCAAGGATCTCAACTAGCATGCAGCCATGTCAGCCAAATTTGATGCCCTTATGTATAATGAAACGTGGATGCTTATACCTCGCACTTCACACATGAATGTGGTCGAGTGTAAATAGGTTTTCAAACTTAAACAATGTTTTAATGGCTCCATTAAGAGATATAAGTTGCAGCTTATAGTGAAGGGATATAGCTAACAATATAGGATTGATTTTACAGAGACATTCAATTCTGTTATCAAAATCACAATAATAAGACTTCTTCTAGCACTTGCCATTTCTTCTATTTGGCTCATGAGACATCTTGACGAGTTTAATACATTTTTGCATGGACACTTAGAAAAAATCATTTTTATGGAGCAATCTTCGAGTTTTGCCCATCCATAATTTTCTCAACATGTGTGTCAACTTAAGAAATCCCTCTATGATCTCTGACAAGCCCCAAGGGCTTGGTTTCAACAGCTTAGCAATTATCTACTTCAGCTTGATTTTATGGGATTCAAGATAGATACTTTCTATTTTATTATGTGTATTGGTGCTTTTTTATTTATATTTTCATCTATGTGGATAATAGTGATTGGTAGTGATGGATCTGGTATTTTCTTATTCATTGATTCTCTTAAGAATGAGTTTTTTGTTCGAAACCTTGATTCTGCTAATTTCTTTTTGGGTATAGAGATATCTCCATATCAAGATGGTTGCTTCTTATCCTAGCAGAAATACATCAAAAATGTACTACAGAGAGTGGTATGTTGGATGCAAGGCTTATCTCAACTCCTCTGGTACTAGATTTTGAATTCAATGGGCTATCCTCACCATTTTCTATCCAGTACTATATCAGATGATTGTAGGGGTGCTACAATACATTACCATCATATGTCCCGATCTCACTTATGTTATCAACAAATTATGCCAATACATGCATGCACCTTTAGACCTACATTGGGCAATTATGAAGCGCACTCTACGCTACCTGAAAGGCACCATAATACATGGTTTATCACTCCATCATTCTAACTTAGAGTTCCATGCATTTAGTAATGCCAATTGGATAGGATGCAATACAAGATTGACCATTCATAGATGGTTTTGCCATCTTTCTTGGTAGGAACTAATCTCTTAGTACTCTAAGAAGCAATCAAGTGTTGCTCGCTCAAGTATTGAGGCCGGATATAAGGTCATTGCTAATACGGCGGTGGAGCTCATTTGGATTCAATAACTTCTCGATGAATTAGGCATTTCTTTTCGTGATCCTCCTGTCCTTTGGTATGATAATATTGGAGCCACTTACTTAGCTGCTAATTCGGTATTTCATGCTCAAATAAAATACATTGAAATTAATTATTACTTTGTGCAGGAACGGGTAGCCACTAAATAACTTCGAGTTTCTTACATCTCCATCCATGACCAGATTGTAGATATCTTTACTAAAACTCCATCGCATCAACCATTCACTCTCTTGTGAGACATGCTTAGGTGGTCGAGTCCTCCTTGTACTTGCAGAGCGTATTGAAGTCAATGGTGTACAAGACAACCATAATAATAATATACCATAAATTTCTTTCGATCAAAATTCAAAAATTAAATTTTAAATTCAAATCTTTGTTATAATCTTTCCTTATCTATTTCTCACATTTTCTCTTAATTCAAATTTAAAAAATTTAAAATTTGAATTTTGAATTTGAATTAATGCTGGAATATTTTCTTTCTTATTTTTCTATTCTACCTGTTATATATATCGTGTACATACTCAAAAATATCTCAAAGACACCGAGTAGTATTTTGGCTATCTTATTCTATTTCTTTCATAATCCTATATATATATATATCATGAATCCATTTCAGCAAAGCAACAAAATCTCAGGTAACCCTGGGATCGGCGATGACACACAAGTTTCTTCTGTAACGCCAGCTCACAAAAGATGGGGCCAATAATATCCCCTATATTGAGAAAATTGATCATAACCATGGCTGCCAGAGATGAATCTATTCTTTCTCAAAGTGCACCTCGAACAAAAGAGGCCTGGGAGGAAATTACAACAGGCGATCAGGCTAACCTGTAACAATGCTGACACCCAAGTTTTCAACGACGAAATAGTTACAGGACCAGTGGACTGGTAGCAAAAGGATGAGAGTCATAAGAAGACGAAGCAGCAGCATGCAACAATTCTAAACATTGATTTTTACCTCAAACAAAAAGGAACCAGAATTATCTGGTTAATTCCACGCACCTAGTTTACATTTTTCTATGACAGCTGAAGAATATAAGTCATCGTACGTTCCTTCACGATTCAAAGAATATGATTCACCATTGTTCCTTACGTACCCAACAATTAATGTTGTACTGCTCACCCGAGAGAACAGATAATCCTTTTTCCTTTGAATTTTCTGAGGCATTATTTAATTTGTGCATATTTTTCTGCACGGAACGATAATACGCAACGAGGCCATCCATCATAATTGATGCAACGTAGAAAGTGGAAGCAGGGAAAAAAAACAAAGAAAGAGACGCAATTGAAAAGGCTGTGACCTTCATGCAATGTACCGTGGAACTCCAGTCCCGAAATAATTGAATGTTCGATTTGAGATCATCTACATGCTTTGTACTGGAACATGCTCCGTGCTCTAATGCAAGTGGTTGAAATCACTCACTTGGAATTGACTGATTTGACCTTGAAGACTTCAGATTGCTTTGTACTGGAACATGCTCCGTGCTCTAATGCAAGTGATTGAAATCATTCACTTGGAATTGATTGATTTGACCTTGAAGACTTCAGATTCTTAGAATTCGAAGTTCGGCTTACAAGTACTATTGTAGGAGTGAGCTTTGTTATTAGAGATCTTGACTCGCGACCGGTCATAGTAGGTAGCAACCGTCTCTGTAGCCCCTCTATCCCTGGGAAGGAATTGCAAGCAGCTTGGATTGGCATTATCTATACGAAATTATCCTTCGAGTTGATCGACTGCTGATCAAGGATGACCCTTCTCCTGTTGTAGGCTGAATTCAATCTAATATCAAGAAAACAGCAACTTATCCCCTGTTGCAAGATATTTGTGCCCTATTGCAGGGGATTGTTTTGGTATCTGTTTAATATATTTATTGCAAAGCAAACTATACAACCAATTATATCATCTTGTTTATTGCCTAGCATTCTAGAGAAGTACTATAGATAGATCCGGACTCCATCCCAGGCTTGCTGAGGGATATTTTATTTTCCAATCTTTTTGAATGTATTCATATCAAGCTTGTATGCGAGCTTCATCTAATCAAAAAAACAAAAGAAGAAGAAGAAAAAATAAAAGAATTAGAAGAAGGGAACCATCCACCTGATGCTGAAAGAAATGTAACGTCAAGGGCAGCATAAGTGCCGAGGAATGATTCTCCAAGCAATCTTCTCCATTTAAAAAGCTATGGACCTCCATTAATAAGGCAAAAGGCCAAGTCAATCAAAGTTTGGAGAAACGCCAATTATACTTCAAAAACAAACAACGCAGAAAGAAGCGAATCATAATAAATCATTCTCTCCTTCACAAAGAAGCATGCAACAGTTTGCAAGCAGAAAGCTGCCCAAAATATTAAAAGCTTTAGGAACTTGTGTTTTAGCTTCAAATGGGTCTTTAGAAAGCACAACCAATGGACAGGTGGAAAGACCCAAGTATCCTCTTAAACCTCACCATGCTGCAAGTCCCTCCTTGACTGGTATAAAAGCAACTCAAACCATACACAACAATGGCTCAAAAATTCTTCTCCTCTTATCAAATACTCGGAAAGTTGAGCTAAAAACACACCCTTGATCCACTGCTTTCAAATAACGGCACTTCATGTAAGTGAGGCGCTCATGTAAAATATCACTCACAAATGAATAAAACTACCGTACCTAACATAAGCTTTTTGTAATGCATATTTAATTATAAAAAAGTTTTATGCGAACCTCATCCGACGTACGGTTTAGTTTTTCTTTATTCTTTTTAATTTTTGTGTGGGGTGGGAAGGACAAGAAGAAGCTACTAATTAGGCACCCTTTTTCATCCCATGGCAATGAGAGACAAAGCAGTAAACCATACCACGAAACCTATGCATGCCGGGAGAAAGCAATTCAACATTCACATACTTGTATAAATAAAAACACTGCCTTCTGGTATATGAAAAGATGAGTGTTGCCCATAAATCACACTTCGCTAGGCTGTGGCAGCACCTGAGAATCTTTTGATCTTCTCCGACACGGGTGGAGGGCTGTTCCTGGGCACCTCTCGGATGGAGACATGCAAGAACGGTCTTCCTTGATCAGTGGTTATTGATGAAGGACCCTCCAATACTTAATTCAATATGAAAAATTTGGACAACAGCATCTAGAGTTGAGAGCCATGACGATGACTGAATGAGCATATGAATGATAGTATAAGATATATCCTTCGGAGATTCCCTCTTACCAATTTATAGAGTTATGCGGAGTAACTAAATGTCGTTAGAGAGATGACCTTCTCTGACATATGTAATAGATTTCTGATAGGTGTTGAAATCTTGTGTCCCGCATCTTTTTTTTTTGTTGATATGCTTCTATTAGGATCTTGCCTTCCACGATCTCTGTTGGAATAGCTGCAACTTGTTCACCTCTGCCTCTTACTCTAAGGTTGGTTTGCTCGGCCAAAATTAGTCTGCTCGGCCAAAGCTGCTCATACTCGGCTACAAGTACTCGACCAAAGTTACCTGGTCAAAGAGATACTCGTACTCAGCCACAGGTACTCGTACTCAACTAAAATTACATAGGCAAGGAGGTACTCGCACTCGACTACAGGTAAAGGGCCAAAGTTATTTAGCCAAGAAGGTACTTATACTCGGCCATAGATACTCATACTCAATCAAAGTTTGCTTCTAGCTTAGTTGTCAATTAAGTTGGTTCGTTGAGGTTGGGTAGTTAGGTTGTTGCCACAACATTACCCCCACTCCCAAGCCCAAAACGCTGCCGATTAAGTGCTTCGACTTTTGTTATTTTTAGACGAAGGAAATTGCATCACCTCTTCAGCTTCAACCTATCGTGGCATCCATACTTTAAAATCATAATAGATTTTTATTAGTGCTTCGGTCTGGAGTTTTGACTATTGGAAGTCGGTTGTTGCTTGGAACCTAACTGTGAAAAGTCGGTTATTGAATTGAACAAGACAATAAAAAGTCAGTTGTTGAGCAGAGCCTGTGGAAATAAAACCCGAACAAAAATGAAAATAGAACCTGACTAAAAGTAGGAGTAAAATCCAAATAAGATGGGAGTAGAACCTAAATAAGAGCGAAAGTAGAATCTGAATAAGAATGAGAATGGAATCCAAATAAGATGAAAGTAGAATCCAAATAAGAATGATAGTGAAATCCGAATAAGAGTGGGAGTGGAACCCAAATAAGATGGGGATAAAATGTAAATAAGAGTAGGAGTAGAATCCAAATAAAATGGGAGTAAAATCCGAATAAGAATGGAATTGGAACCCGAATAAGAATATGAATGAGCCCGAATAAGAGTGGAAGTAGAATTCGAATAAAATGTGAATGAAACCCGAATAAGATGAGAATGAAATCGAATAAGAGTATGATTGGAACCCGAATAAGATGGAAGTGAAACTCAAATAAGAGTGGGAGTGGAACCCCAACAAGAATGAAAGTTGAACCCGAATAAAAGTAGAAGTTGAACCTAAATAAAGATGAAATTAAACCCAAATAAGACAGGAGTAAAATCAGAATAAGATGGGAGTAAGACCCGAATGAGATGGGAGTAAAATCAGAATAAGATGGAAGTTGAACCTGAATAATACATGAGTTCAACCCGAATAAGATGAGAGTTGAATCTGAATAAAATGAGAGTTAAATCCAAATAAAACGAGGTTGAACCCAAATAAGATAGAAGTTAAACTCAAGATGGAGGTTGTAAGCCAGCCAGCCATCTTCTTCAGTCAGTTGTCAATCGATCAAATGGGAATGAGATCCAAGATGAAGGTTGTGAGCCAGCCATCTTCTTCGATCAAATGTCAATTGATCGAATGAGAGTAAAATCTAAGATGGATGTTATGAGCCAACCACCTTCTTCGATCAAGTATCAATCGACCGGATGGAAGTAAGACATAAGATGGAGATTGTGAGCTAGTCATCTTTTTTGACCAGGTGTCAATCGACTGATAGGAGTGGATCTAAAGTGGAGGTTTTGACTGCAGCCATCTTCTTCGATCAAGTATGAGCAAACCAGATAGGAGTGAGATCCAAGATGGAGGTTGTGAGCTGGCCATCTTTCTCGACCGGATGTTAATCAACCGGATAGAAGTGAGATCTAAATAGAGGTATGAGAATGTAGCATCTTCTTCGACTAGATGAGAGTAAGATCCAAGGTAGAGGTGTGAGAATATAGTCACCTTCTTTGATTGAGTATGAGCTAACCGGATGGAAGTGAGATCCAAGATGGAGATGTGAAAATGTGGTCATCTTCCTCGACTAGATGTCAATCGATCAAATGGGAGTGAGATCCAAGATGAAAATGTGAGAATGCAGCCACCTTCTTCGATCGAGTATAAACCGACCTGATGGGAGTGAGATCCAAGATAGAGGTGTGAGAATGCAACAATCTTCTTCGATCGAGTGTTAATCGACCGGATGGAAATGAGATCCAAGATGGAGGTGTAAGAACGCGGCTACCTTCTTCGATCAGGTATGAGCGACCGAATGGGAGTGAGATCCAAGATGGAAATATGAGAACGCAGCCGCCTTCTTCGACCAGGTATGAGCTAATTAGATGGGATTAAAATCCAAGACAGAGATATGAGAATGCAGCTATTTTCTTCGATTGAGTGTTAATCAAGTGGATGTGAGTGATACCTAAGGTGGAGGTGTGAGAAAGCAACTACCTTTGACTGGGTGTTAGTTGATCAAGGTGATCCTCGGAGGAAGGACTGCAGGAGAGATTGTGATGGGGATATTGAAGCCAGCCCAGAATCTGAAGCAGCCCAGATCAAACCTGAAGCCCAACCCAGCCCAAAACCTGAAGCTAGCCCAACCCAGAAGCCCGACCCAGAACTTGAAGCCCAACCCAGCCCAAGCCCTGGGGCCCAAGATCCTGGAGTCGATGAGTACAGATCTTGAAGTCGTCATCATCAATACTAATCTTCATGCAGCACCACTCTTGAATTCAAATTCAAGAGTAAGTTATCAAAATTTTTAGGATAATTTAGGATCTTATCAGTTGTTTAGTTTGAATATTTATTTTTTGAATTTATTTTATCTTTTAATCGGATTTGTTTGTTTTTAAATAAATAGTTCGAATTTGTTAGGATTGGGATTGAGATATCTGATCGGGATATTGGATATCTTAGATTAGTTTATTTAAAGACTTTTCTCATTGGGAATAAAATTAGCGAAGCGATAAATTATTGAGAAAAGAACTTGGGTGTGTCCCGACTTTTCCCCCCTCTCTTCTCCCAATCTTCTGGTTCTCCCCTTCTTCTTTCTGAATTTTCTTTCCTCTCTCTGGTGTTTCTTCTTTCGGTTTCTTCCTGCTACTTCTCTCCCTCTTATTCTCTTTCTTTATTCATCTTTCTGGATTCTTCTCCCTGGTCTCTCTTCCTTCTCTTCTCGGTTACTACTTCCTCCCGTGAGGCCCGTCGGCCCGTTTTCCCAACCAAGCCGGACTTCTTCCCCCAAGCCAGTCTCTCGTTTCTGTTCATCCGTGCGAAGATCCGCCCAAGAATCAAGCATCGAGCATCTCCCCGGATCCTCCCAACCAAGCCAACCACCCCGCCGACCGGAATCTCCCTCCGCTCCCAGCTCGTCACCAATTGCCATCCAACCGCCGATCATCAACGATCCACAGCATCGCCAACTGCCGTCCGAGCGCCCCACCCCGATTCGTCTCCTCCCTTCCACCGTCAGAACCCCATCGCCCGTCCTGATGGATCTCGAGCCACCGTCTTTCTTCCCCGCTGCCGTCGCCGATGGAGAGCCCGCCGGAAATCACGCCGAAGACTTCCCCTATCTCTGGCTTCCGTTCGTGGGGAAGTAGCATCCCGCACCAACGTGAATGAAAGGAGGGGAATGCACGGGTCTCAAAGCATTCAATGAATGCAAAGCCGGTTAATCCCCTGCCGACTTTAGGAATAGCAGAGAAAAAAAAAAGAAGTAAAAGAAAGAAAGTGAAAAAAAAAAAAGAGAATCAGAAAAAAAAAATGAAGCAAAGGGGAAAAAAAGTATAGGTTTATTATTATAAAAAAAAAGAGAAAAAATATGGAAAAAACAAGAGAGTTCATTTGAATAAAAAAATTGGGAAAAAATAATTGGATTTTGGTTTAACCTAGCCTAGGATCATTTCCTAGCGACCAACGATCCGATCTCTCTAGAATAATTCTTGATTCGAGGTCCGTCCCGCATCAAATTGGCTAGTACGATTTTCGTCGATTGAGAGTCAATCGATCAAGATGGCCATCGAAAGAGGGACCACTAGAAAGAGAAGACGTCGACTTGTGCAATCTTCTTCGCCGGCCAAGTATTAGTCGACCAAGATAGTCCTCAAAAGATGGATTGCTGGAAAAAGATTGGCTCGCACGATCTTCTTTGTTAGTCGAGAGTTAGCTGACCGAAATGATCCTTGAAGAAAGAACTGCTGAAAAGAGAAGACTGATAGCTCACACAATCTTCTTCGTCGACCGAGTGTTAGCTGACCGAATGAGACCTCGTCAAGCTCGTCGTACAACCAAGCACCTTCTTCTAAAGGTGTCTGGCCATTTAAGGATGACTTTGAGTAATCGGTTGATTGTGATGATGATTGAATAAGCTTGGATATATGACCTGGGCTCAGATAATTAGTATATAAATAATTTATTCAAGTTCGGAGTACCAGTTCTCAATATCATGAAATACTTAGAATAATAAATAAATTTTTGGACTTCTTTGTCGTCCATCCAAATAAGTTCTCGATTTGTAGCTTCTAAGACTATCTCTAGTCATATATAGAATTCATCTCCAACTTTTAGCTTCGAAAGTGAAGGCTCGAGAAACTTCAATTCTTTGGAAGCTTATCAGCTCCTATCCATCAATTAGCACATAGTTCTTATATTTTTCAAGCCAAAAAGCATTACTTTATAATGATAAAGTGCCTTTTTTGGTTTAGTGTACTCATCTTTGGAAGTTATCCTAATCTGGCCATAATCTGAATAAGCATCCATGAAGTATTATCAGGTCAGTCAATGTGAAGTTCCAGCTGTAGTATCTTAAATCAACTAGAGATCTGCCCCCTAAGCTATAGTCGTAAAACCAAGTACTGCTAGGTTACCGGCGATGGGGCTGAGGAGCGAGACATTTTAGTAGCTAGCTGGGATGCTCCTCGCAATGCAAAGAGCATCCGGTGCAACTGGTAAAGGCATCTTGCACTCAAATGATCACCATTAGGCTTCAAGCCCAGGAAATTCTTTCAAGATAATGCTTGTTCCACTACCTGGCATGCCAATCTGTTATCAACAAATCACCATTTGTCAAGCTGCGACGATGCCTGAGAGTCTTCTGGCATTCTCCGATAAAGATAGAGAGCTGCTCTGAATGCCTCTCGGACAGAGACCTACAAGAATAACCTCCCTTGATTGATGATTAATGACGGAAGACCCTCCGATGCTCAAATTAGTGAGAAAAGTTTGGACAATAGTAACCGGAGTTAAGAGCCATAGTGATAATTGAATGAGCATGTTAGTGTAACCTTTCAAAAATTCTCTCTCACTAATTTATAGAGTTATGCGAAGTAACTGGATATCGTTAGAGATGTGTCATTCTCTAACATGTGTAATGAATTGTTAGAATCTTATCTTCCATATCTTTTTTTTCTGATATCCTTCTATTAAGATGGCATGTTCTATTGAAATTCTGCCTCCTACGATCCTGTCCACCATAATCTCTGTTGGAATGGCTACAACTTGTTCACCCCTACCTTTTATTTCAAGGTCAGTCTGCTCGATCAAGATTACTCGTACTTGACCATAGGCACTCGTACTCGATCGAAGTTACTCAGCTAAAGAGATACTCGTACTGGACCACAGGTATTCAACCAAAGTTATTCAAAAAGATATTTGTACTCAACCACAAGTACTCATACTTGACCATAAATACTTAGACCAAAATTACTCAACTAAAAAGGTACTCATACTCGATCAAAATTTATCTCCAACTTAATTATCAATCTAGTTAGTTCGTCTAGACAAGGAAGTTAGATTGTAACTATAATAATAGGTTTTTTTGTAATCTACTATCACTTTAAACAATGTATCTTATCACAAACTTGAACATTATTTTTTTCTTAGGATACATCAATCCAAGGTTCACAATCTCGATACCAAACTCCACACTAATACCATGTAGTACAATGTTGGTATGTCTAACATAAGGACCGATTTAGCGTACCAAGACCCAATGCATCCCTCATACTAAATCAGGATACTCTTAAATGAAAAAAAAATGATGATATATACATATTTCTGATAAACAAAATACACACACACATATATATATATATATATATATATATATATATATATAGAGAGAGAGAGAGAGAGAGAGAGAGAGAGAGAGATTGTGTCAAAATATTATTGGTCAGTGTCATTAAAATAAGAAAGCCTTATCCAGTTGTGGTACCTGCAATCCAAGGCCATGGGAGGGGCAAATTGAGCATTACCTGATACCTTTTGGCATAATTTTTCACAAAATGGCTGCCCCAGACTTGAACCCATGCCATTGTGCTCGTCGGTCCAAGCCTATTACCAATGCACCAAACAGTGGCCCCTACTACTGGTCAATGTGATATATCCTTATTTTATGAATTTACTTAACGCATAGGTCATTCTTTATCTAATTGTTTACAAATAATAGCTTAAAAGCATTTTAAATCAGAATTTTTCAATACTGATGTTTTCAACCAAATCATGTCTAACCAAAAAATATCAGCACTTTAGAACTCTTGAAACTTGAACTACTTAGAATATGGATAATACTGCCTTCCACATGTTCCTACCAGTGGTAGAATAGAAATGTCTCATCAAACATACTCGGGGCATTTAATAAAGAAACTTCCAAAATACTTTTTAAATTTTTTATTGGACAAAATCAAACACCAGCAAAAAAAAAAAAAAAACACCATGCCTGATGCCCAAATCGAATGATCCTTCTCAAGAACAAGCAAAAAGTTTGTTTCTCTTACCCTTAATCAGAGACTTCCACATGACTAGAACCATATCTGATAGGGCAAGACTTCACATTGAGAGTTCACAATTTATGCATGGTGTTTCATTTTATTGTACTATGACAAAATTATGCTCCTGATAGTGCTCCATAGCATCTCGACATTTTATAACCTTCATGCTTTCTCATCACCAAAAAAAACTCCTAAAAATGTAATTGAAAAACATGACAACTGTCAGGTCACCTCCCGTAGGGGAAATGCTAATAAGATGATACCAGCAACAGCACAATGACAAGAAAATCAGGTCCTTCAAGAAGGTGACTGATGGTCCTTCAAACATCGCACAAGATGGCTGTGATTGGAAAACTCTTTCCAATTTTGACTATTTGAAAGTTTGACTGCAGAATTATTGTTAAACTTTTAGTTGCTTCCACTAATAAATGACTTCAGAAAAAACAATATAAAAAAGATATTTACAGATGATCTCGTAAATCCAACAATATCTGTAAGGGCATATAAATTCAGTAAATATAACTAAGTGGCTTGGATAGGACTTCTAACCTTTGCAAAACTTGTCATACCTAGTGAAATGACACATGCATTTACCAGACATCAATACGAGGAAAGGAAGAACAAAAAATAGACCATCTCGAATTTTGCTTAGGAATGGAAGCACTTGAAACTATAATAGGAAAGATAACAGGATGAAGCGTTTGCTTATGAACGAGGATGTCGAACCACCAAGTTTTTTTTACCTCTTTAAATTTATGAAGAAAAAAACTCCACTAAGTGTTGCATTTACAGTGGAAAATCATATTACACATAAGTTGTGCTGTTAATTTATTGTAAAGAGTATTGACTGCAGTGTCTGCGTGTTTCTAAATTTAATGCCTTGTTCATGCCATAACTATAACCTTCAAGCCTTTCCCCAATCACCTAGTGTCAGATTTATCCTCGTTCACCAAGCATTCCTATTTAGGACTACCCTTCTAATGTTATTCCAATATCAGAAGTTTTATTTAATTTATGTCTCAAAGCTAGTAAAGCAATTTTAAGTTGTTGATGCATGGAAATGGGAAGAAAAAAAAAACATTGATTCACCATGAAAACACTTGGGACAATTCATTAACTAGCTTACGCATCATCACTAGAATCTTTGTAGGAACAAGTACATTAATGTCAATGCAGCAAGCTGCAAGGGTAAAGCTGATAGGGTAGAACAGAAACCAAATCAAGCCACATACCTTCCATAGACACCATAAGCATGAAGTAGGCAAGCCTTCTTCAATCGGTCACCTTCACTTGCTGACAAAGAGATAGTGAACTGTTGTTACAGACCAACTAGCTATTGTGTAGCAGCAAGCTCCTAATCGGTCAAAGTTATCAAAGCACAGGATCTACTAAACATATGGTTCTGCTTCTGTGAAACTCCACAATGCACCATTAAGACTCAATGGCCTTCCCATCATGATATGGAATGACCGTAGATACTTGTAAGGCTGTGAATGAATACACACCTTCCCATCAAGAGACACAAGCTCAGTTCATAAGAACTAGTGACTGTCTTTCTAATGAAACCTTGTGTAGCACTTCCCTTCTATTGCTTTAGCTCCACAACCCACCAGTTTCATTGCAATTATGACATAAAGGCTAAACAACATACTAGCAAGAAGTTAGTAGACATGAACTACCTTTATTATTTTTCCTTCCAGATGTCCTGCTATATCAGCACCTATGTGTCTAGTCATTTTCCTCGATCCAGTCACCATATATCCTACTGATCTTGTTTGGCCCTTTCCATTTCTGAAGAGTCCTCTGACCCTGACTTAGCCCCTGCCTCTGATTGACAATGGTTGACCTCTGTGAAGGAACTCCCATATGATAAACATCTACATGAGGAACTGATGTCATAGATGGAACAATAGTGTCTGCAGGAGCCTTCGTTGATACCCCAGCCTGCTTCAAATCTGGAGCTGCCGAAGAACAATCCCTACCTTCCATCTCCACAAGCCCCCCACCATATTTGTGAAGTTCTGCAACAAGGCATTTGCACACCAATGAAAAAATAGGACTTTGACAGATAATGGATTAAATAGTGAAGCAATAATTAGCATTATTAACACACAAAAAACTGAAGTAACACACACACACTCAAAATGGAGAAAAATTACAGCCAGTTGGCTTGCATTCCCATTGTTCCAAATTGTTTAAACTTTAAACACTAAAACACTTCTCAGATGCCCTTTCTTTTATGCCACCCAGATACTATTTTTTGTAAAGAATGTGCATTGTTCTTTAATAGGATGCAAAGCCAGCAAGCAGTCAAAATGCATGGACCATACTCTCTTTTAATTTTGAGTTACACAATTTCGAAACGTAGCATACACACACATCATTTTGTTTTCTTTCTGGTGGCTAGCAGGGCAACAGCCTAAGAAGTAATATTAATGTAAAGAGAGTACAAGACAGGAATATCATCCATCCAAATCAGTTCGACTGTGGGCCTAGAAACATCACCATTCCAATACGCATACAAATATCAGAGTTACTTGTCATGCACATCAATACCATACAGAAACTACAAATACACTAACAATGCACATGGGCAAATTAGAAAGAATATAAGCATGTATATATGAAGCACTCAAACATATATCCACCTAAGGTTGATTCTTATGCTATTGTATTACACCGGCAGTCAGTCTAGTTCAAGAATAAGAATCTCTCAAAATAAATCCTTGTGATGGTTCTAGATTTACAACCATGGAAACAATGGCATGGCCAAAAATCATATCCATCTCATTCAAGGAAACATGAAATCATACCATAGCATTTTTACTTTTCATCGCATTCACAATGATATTTGCACCAGAACTGCAATTTGAGAAAGAAATAACTAAAACGTACCCGCAGCCCCATGAGCAAAATGGCACTTGCTACCAAATGGGCAATACCCAGTCGTCTCCCACTTGTTACAGATCCTAGTCTTCCAATTTGAAGGCTTCTGATTCGACCCATTCGATCCACCAGCATATGCACCACCTCCAACTGTAGGTGACAGACTGATCGCCACACTCTCCCGAGCCTTTGACTGCTCATCATGCAGAAACGTACACATATCTCCATATGGGCACCCCTCCTCAGTGTAAAACTTCTTACAGTGCCTCCCTTTATAAGACCTCTGCCCATCCCCGCCCAAACTAGACGAAGTCAGAATAGGTATCTGATGCTCCTCCCTCGGCTCCGCTCCCTCCTCCTGCGCTGCCACAATCTCCTGCCAATTGGGCGGGGGCTTCCGGAGCTCCTCCATTCCATGGGCAAAATTACAGTTTGTGATATAGGGGCACGTCCCAGCCCGGAACTTGCAGCAGAACTTGGTCTTGAAGAACATTTTCCCAATCGCTCTCGACTTGCTCATCGACCCATTTCCTTCTGACGAATTCCGGGACTTCTTGCTCGGGGGCTGCTCGCTTCCAGCCCGGGATTGTGACTGAGACTGGCGATCACCGTAGGCCGGATTCGATGGAGTATCAGCAGAGGGTTCTCCATTCCAACTCCGGCAGTCATCCTCGGTCGCCCATACAGCCTGATCACTGGTTGCTATTGCCTGAGCCCAGGGTTCCGGGCCAGTAGCCTCCGGAATGATCTCTATGGCGTTGCTGCTATAATCCATGAAAAAAATTATAGCTAAAATACAAATAAAAACAGGGATCAGATGTCGGAACCCTAATTTGGCAACACCAACGAAACCCAAAATCTTAAAACGATTATAATTAAATTCGAATCTCCATCACAGCTCAGACACGTCCGAATGGTGTCGTTCAGAACCAAAAAAAATAAAAATAAAATCACCCCAATGAGCACGAAACGAGCTGAAAATTTCCAAACCCTAGCTCGTGGAAGGTCAGATTATATCTTAAAAATCAGATTCTCAGATCAAAGGCACCACTTCTGCGACAAGCTGAGAGAATAAAAAGGGTGAAGAAGAACCCAGGAAGACGGGCACGGATCCAAACTCTAGAAAGCCATTTGAGGCCGGAAGAGCTCCGGATCCGTGATCGAAGTGATGGGTAGACTCGGTAGAGTCTCAAGATCTCACCTGGGAAACACCGGAAGCCATGGCCGAGAGAGAGAAGCGGACCTTATCTTCCGTTAAGGAGGGGGAGAGAGAGAGCGAGGTGTAGATGGGGAGTGAGGAGGACATGAGGTTATCTCACCGAGGACAAGGGTTGCCATTTTTGCAGTGCCCGCTTCGGTACCCCAGCTGAACTAGAATTTAGCAGGAGATCCGCGCTCAAACCAGAAAGGCTATTATTTGTTGACGCGTGGTTTTTATTTTTGCCGCAAGATTTTCTTTGCCTCCTTGAGACTAGAAAGCCTGGCCGGCTGGAATTTTGTTTTTTCCCCCCTCTTTACTCTCAAATTAAAATTCAAGTCATAAAAAAAAAAATTTAAAAATAAATAAATAAAGCTTGGATCACGCAACGCACATGATGCGGAGATCTAACAGCCCTCATAAAATGTGCTAGAACTTTCATTTGGTGTGATAGTGGCAGTCCAAATAATTACATGAGTCATGTCATACACATTAGGATGATGGAACTTGTACAAACTAAATTCCAAAATTTTTTGCATCCCATGTAATCATGTGTATATAAATTTTTAGACATTGTCATTAGTATATGTTCTGTTTTTTATATTTATTCTTAATTAGTTTTATTTTTATTTATATTTTAGACCTTAAATCAAAATTTTTGTGTTTTAAGATTTTTGGCTTTTGTGAGAAGGTGGAGTTTTTTGTAATTTAAAATGAAAATTTCGTGCTGGGCTGTGAGGATTTTTGTGTTTTTGAGATTTTTGGCTTTTGTGAAGAGGTTGAGTTTTTTTGCAATTTAAAATGAAAATTTCGTATTGGACTGTGAGGGTTTCGGGCTTACTTTCTACAAAGAGGGTTTTAATTATTTTTATCGATATTTTAGAATTTCTATTTAATATTTTAAATTTTATATAATTATTTTAATTTAATCATTTTTTTAAATTAATTAAATTATATAATATATATATATATATATATATATATTATTAACATGCGTTGCACACTGTCCACTTGCCCATACAAAAATAAACTTCTAAATAATAATTGATATAATATTAAAATACATGCTAATTAACATGTCATTTTGTAGTAAAATAATATTTTAAAGTATATATTTATTAAACTATTTATTTTATTTTTATCATACATTTAATTCATATAAAATTAAAAAATTTATTTCTAACTATTTTGTATCATAAATACTATTAATTAATTCACAATTTCTTCCGCAAGCCCCCAACCCAGAAATAAAAGAAATCATTTTAAGGTCCCACCGAGAGTCGAACTCGGGCTATTGGATTCAAAGTCCAATGTCCTGACCACTAGACCATGGAACCAATACCGCAACAGGCACCAATTATATTCCTTAGTGGTCGTACCTTGGGCTCATTTCAAAATTCATGACTACGAGAACAATGGACCGGGTGATCAAATATCTCCTTGATAGAGTCCCAGCTCAAGTCAGTATTGTCTTGATCACCGAACTGTCAAATTAATGGAGCTAATAATTACACAGAATAAAAACTTTTTTTTTATGGAGGCATAAACCATCTTAAATTCTTATCAAGGTGTTAATTTGGTTAAAATTATTTTTAAGGCTAATGTCATCTTCCATCCCAATTAAAATTTTCACATTTGCAATCTTTTATGTTTTATGTGATTACCTATATTTTGCTTCTAGCTTTGGCACTAAATATTTTTATACAAAATAAATTTAGAATAATTTCTTAGTAATAATTAAAATAGTGCTACAAATGAATTACAGTATAGATAAATCATTCGACCTTGATATGATAGTGAGATCATTTTGGTTTATTAAGGATAATGTCATAGTTTATGGTTCCTTGCTTATTAATTGTCATTCAAGTGGATAAGGGGATCAAGCTTGCTTGTGCATATATTATTGGGCTTAGGCTAAACTTGAATACTCTTGTGAAAGGTAGACTGCACTGGATAAAATATCAATATGAGAATTAAACTCATGATCTTTGTAACTTTGTACCATTCCGTAAAAAATACAAAAGAGGTCATATGTTGTGGGCTTCATAATAGTGACCTAATTTATTGATTGAGGATCAAATTCTGAATTGCTATATATAAAACCAATATATTGTTATTGAATCTCTCGGACAGGGCTGGCTGGAGTGCGCATCTCCTGGTTTCGGCAAAAAAGGTCCCACGGGTCGGTGGTGTTTTGGCGGAGGACACTTCGATGGCTAAGTCAGTGGGAGACTTGGAGCAACAGAATGGATGGTTCGCAAATAGATAGCTCATGAAAAAGCAAGAGCATGCTTACCTTGGGGTTCCCCTTTTACCTTATATAGGTGCGGCGGAACTTTATCGAAATCTGATAGAGACTAGGCTGGAAATGGCCGATTTATCCTTGAAGGAATCTTGATAGTGGCCAGGTGGCACCAGGACGGAGTGGCATCGTGAGATATGCAGAGTAATGGCGCTGAGATGTCAGGAATCTATTGTAATAGAATTCTGGTACCAGCTAGAAGGGGCCTTTGGCGTCTTCGGACCATTCTTGGAACGACCCGTTTTGGATCGATATGGGCCTAACTAAAGTGGATCGATCGAACACTTGGTGGGTCGGTCAAACCTGGCTGAAGGGCTGTCGCTCTGGTTTGGTTCGATGGGAGGCCGGTTGTGTATAATAGTTGTCCCCTTGCTCTTGGCCTTTGGAAGGGCCTGTAGCTTCAAAGGGCGAGAGCATCATTCTCGCATTGAATGCATTCATCCTTGAGACGATTGTGGATCTGATCAGGTATCCCCATCATTGACATCGCCAGCACAGATCCCGGAGCAAGCACGAAATTTGAAGTTTCACGAATCTCGGAGCATATCCAGAATAAATTAGTTTGGGATTTATCTTTTGTTTGAAATTTGAATTAGGATTTGGTTGATTAGGATTGAGATATAGATAGGCTTATCTTATCCTATCTTGTATTTGAATTTGAATCATCCCTATCTTTTTATCTTGTATTCAAATTCAAATGAAGGTTGGACAGGTCTATAAATACCACCCTCAGTCCTTTGTAAAAAAAAACAGTTTGGTTAATAAAGATTTATTTTTAGAAAAGAGTGTTTCTTTTCGTTTGCCCCGCATGGGGGGGTGAGAGGCCCGTCTTTCCTTCGTCTTTGGGCGTCGAGGGGTGTGAGACCCTATGCCTTCGCTTTCGAGCATCGAGGGGGCATGAGGCCCTAGTTATCCCCTTTCCCGTCGAGTCCCCTCTATGTTCTTAGAGATTTTCCTTCATGGTCCTAGGTAGCGATTTGGGTGGGATGTCTTAGGCTACATGTAGTGGGATGGGTGAGATGCCCTAGAGATGAGAGGTCTCTCCGTGAATGTAAGTCCCAAGTCCATAGAGTGTCCAGTTTTCCTACCTCCATCTTCATTGTTCCTTCGCAACCCCTAGAAAAAATAAAATATAAAAAAAAATAGGATACCCTAATCTTCGATGACTTCTCAGCTCGTCGATGATCCTTCCCCTGATCCGTTCCCCATCAAAGGTGAAATGGTCTCCCGATTGCCTGTCATGAATGGTCAAACACTGTCTGGCCATTCCGCGATCCCCTCTCATTTCTCAGACCCTGTTCCGAGTTGGAAATTTCGCCAACAAGTGGTAAGTAGACACAATGGCTCGGAATTTGTTCAGGACCGGTCGCCCCAAAATGGCGTTGTAAGCAGATGTCGTCCAGACAATCACAAAATTAATAGGGAGAGTCTTTTGATAAGGCTCTGATCAGATGATTACGGGCAGAATTATTTCCCCTTCTATGCCAATGGAGTTCCCTCCGAATCCAGTTAATGGTATTAGAGATTCTTGCAGCCTGACTCTAAGCAAGTTCATTCTGACAAAGGCATCATACGGCAAAACTTCAGTAGAGCTTCCATTATCAATGAGGATCCTCCTTACATCATAGTTGGCAAATACTGCCGACACAATAACAGGATCTTCCCAGAGACCTGGGTCTCTCAAAGGTCTTCATCGGAGAAACTAATTACATTAGAACCCTGAGGCCTCTTCAAGATGTCCTGACCTTCTTCATCCCTCCAGTCGGACCAGCGATAGAACATGCCAACATTTCCATCGGTGGGCCGTTGGTTAAGCAGCTCTGTTTCCTTCGGGGGTTTTCTGGTGATGGAAGTTTTAGCCTGACTCCTCTGGGGTCGAACGTACATGTGCAGATACCCTCGCCTGATCAAGACCCCCGCCTGATCAAGTTTTCGATCGTATCCTTCAGTTAGAGGCAATCCTCTGTACTGTGCCCGTGGTCACGATAGAATTGAAGTACTTGTCTTTGTTCCTTGATGCGGAGGGGCTCCTCATCGAGCGAGACCTTTGTAGGAAGGTCTCCTTTTCTATTTCCATAAGGATTTTCTCCCTCGGGAGGGAGAGAGGTGTATAAGTCCCAAACCTCCTGGAGAAGTCCTTCGACTTAGGGCTGCGGCGTTGGGCCGAGTTGGTGCCATCGGTGGGAGGTCAAACTTCGGGAGCCCTATCACTACTCCTCTTGGGAGCCGACCTCCCTTCAGCTTGGCATCGGCTTGCCGCTTGTTCTTCTACTAGGACGTATTTTTGAGCCCGGGCCAGTAGTTCAGAGTAGCTTGTCGAGAACTTTTTGTCCAGTGAGAAAATGAGCCTGGACGATCGCAGCCCCCTCTTGAAGGCCAACATAAGTACATGCTCGTTGAGGTTCGGGATCTCCATGGTCGCTGAATTAAATCGGGCCATGTAATCCTGGAGGGTTTCTCCTTCCTTCTGTTGCACGAGAAAGAGACAATCTATGTTCCTCGGCGTCCGGCTACAGGTCTTGAAATGTGATAAAAAGAGTTTTTCTAGCTGGAAGAAGGAATGGATTGTACCTAGTCAGATGGTGGAGAACCACAACCGAGCCACCTTCTTGAGTGTCACGGGGAAGGCGAGGTAGTGGAAGGCGTCGGAGGTGCCCTGTATCATCATGTGGGCCTTATAAGTGCCCAGATGATCCAAAGGATCGGTGGTGCCATCATAGGTATCCACCTAGGGGATCTTGAAGTGACGGGAGATAGCTTGCCCTATAATTCTGGCAGAGAATGGCGGGCGAAAGTCGAACGCCAGCGCTTCTTCTCCTTTTTACCGGTCGACCAGTTTGGTAATTTGCTCCTCCATGCATTGGAGCTTGCTGGTGTAGTCCCTCGGGTCTTCATCGCATCGCTGATCATCGTTGGAGACCGAATCCACTGAAGAGTGTGAGACGAACTTTACTCTCTTTTCGTCGACATGAGTCCTCTGCGACCTCCGGGGCTCCGGGGTTGTGTGGGAGTAGAGTCGAGGGACTCATTGCTGTCAACTTCCCTTAGTAGCAGGTTGAGACTGGTTCTGGACGTCGCGAGTGGCCGTTGTCCATCGTTGGCCGCATCTTGGAGGTTCTGAACTGCAGCGGCAAGAGTGTTGATGCGATTCAGAAGGGTCTGGAACTGCTATTGTCCCAGGGTGATGGTAGGCTAGGCGGCGTCGTTCTCCTTGAGAGGTTCTCCCGAGCTTATCTGGGAGCGGCCTCTCCTGTTGAAGGTATTCTAAGCTCTTCCTTTCACCATCGTTTTGTCTAGCAATGGATCTCTCATTTTGAAGAAAGAATACAAGGGCAAAGGTTCAAGCACCCCCCTTCCTCTAGCGCCAATATATTACTGCTGAACCTCCCAGACCGGGCTCTCTCGACTAGGCTGGCTGGAGTGCGCGTCTCCTGGTTCCTGCAAAAAAGGTTCCACGGGCTAGTGGTGTTCCGACGGGAGATACTTCGATGGCTAAGTCAGTGGGAGACTTGGAGCAACAGAATGGAGGGATCGCAAAGAGATAGCTCGTGGGGAAGCGAGAGCCTGCTTATCTCGGGGTCCCCCTTTTACCTTATATAGGCACGGAACTTTACCGGAATCTGTTAGGGGCTAAGCTGGAAATGGCTGATTTGCCTTTAAAGAAATCTTGGCAGTGGCCAGGTGTCACCAGGATGGAGTAGTATCGTGGGATCTGCAGAGTAGTGACACTGGATGTCAGGAATCTATTATAATAAAATTCTGGTACCAACTAGAAGGGGCCTCCGAGCCATCCTTTAGCGACTCATTTTGGATCGATATGGGCCTGGCTGAAGTGGGTCGATCGGATCCCTGGTGGGTCGATCAGACCTCTGGTGGGTCGGTCGGACCTGACTGAAGGGCCGTCGGCTCTGATTAGTTTGGAGGGAGGTCGATTGTGTATAACACAATTCATAATGCAATTCAAGATAACATAAAAAATCAAGCAAATTTGAAATGCTATATAAAATTTTGATCAAAATGTTCCTAAATATTATAGATTATCTAATGAAGCTCCCTTTGACTCTTAGAAATGCTTGTGCATTGTTTCACTCCTATATATTGTTAAAACTATATAAACTCATTGACAATTATTTCATAAAACCAAACATAAAATTTAATATTGCAATATATAAAATTATTAGAAATGTGTACTGGTATGACTACTTTATTGAGAAAGAATGTTTTAAAATTCACAGGCGCATCCCAAACTAGGAGCATTAATGGACCAGGAAACCATAGGCTCCATGATTGAAGGCATAACTTTTCTAAAAACACTAACATTCTTTTTTTTTTTAACAAAGAACGAGTTGAAACGAGGCAATGCCTAAGAGAGTTCATGATAACTACGAGAGAATTGAAGTAAAATCTTCACAATATTACAAGTGCCATAATTCTCTGCATGGTACATATATAATTTGCACCATATACAATTTTCAATAGCAATCTTGGCATTCATTGGTGAAGAAGGATAGCTGTCAAACATTTAAAATTGATGTGGTTTGTGCATTGCATACACAACACATCATGTCTAGCATGCAATACCATATTTTATTTAACAACCGTCCATCTTCATAATTTGACAGTACAAACTCTCTAGATTGCAAAAATGTCCATTAAGGATTCGAAATATATTACAAAGCTTGCTGGTTAGTTAAATTGAGAATGGATAAGGGGAAAAAATCAAAATAAACTCCAATCCAATGGTTGCTACGTAGTAGAATAAGGGTAAAACATGGGCATCTCCAACGTCTCCCAAAATCCCCATACCCCAACCAATATTTTTTAGGCTTGCAAGCCTTCGAGTCCCCTATCAGGCCGTCACACCATCATTAACGGTATTAAACCAAAAAAATAAAAAGAGAAAAGCAAACAAATTAACGGCCAAGCCTCTACAAGAATTCAAAACCGGAAAAAAAAAAAAAAAAAAACGGCGGAACGGAGTTGGCAACGAGAAGCAAAATAAAAAGAAAACCCCAGAGCCCATGCAACGCCATGCCCCCGCCGACGAGCCGGAACCCAAGCCGGCAATAGCTTTACCGCCAGCTCCGCCGCCGACCCCAGACGCCATGATATTGTTCCCGGACTACCTCGTCGGCAACGTCGCGACACCGCCGTCGCAGCTCTACCAGGACACAGACAGGCCGGCGGCTGCCTCCGGAGGTAGCGCTCCCCCGCAGGAGATCAGCGACGCCCTCCTCGTCCTGGGCATCATTATTTTCGTATGTCTTTTCATTTACTTATCCATCTACTTGTTCCGCGATGACCTCCGCCGCCACTTCGCCGGCGCCCTTCCCGTCATCATCCTCGTCCGCGGCGGAGGCATGGAGAGGATGCGGGGTGGACCTGGCCACCACAAGGAAATTCAGTTTCAGTAACCAATTTTTCGGTTACTAATAATTAAAAATTAATTATAAATTTAATTTATAATCGATTTTGTAATCAAAATTAATTAATTATAAAAATATAAGTTGCAAAAATTTATTATCCATTTTTTTCGGTTACAAAATTTAGCAAACAATTTTGATATATTTTTGAATTTTTTTTTTAAAAAAAAAACAGTTGCAAAATCGGTTGATAAAAAATAAATTTATTTTTAAATATTTTAAAAAATTCTGAAAAAAATAAAAAATCGGTTGCAAAAAAATTAATTTCTGAAAAAAAATTGTTTGCAAAATCAGTTGTAAAAAAATAAAATTCTAGAAAAAAATAAAAAATCAGTTTAAAAAAAATTAATTTCTGAAAAAAATAAAAAATTGGTTACAAAAAAATAATTTCTGAAAAAAAAATCGGTTACAAAATCGGTTGCAAAAAAATTAGTTTTTGAAAAAAATTAAAAATCGGTTGCAAAAAATTAATTTCTAGAAAAAAATAAAAATTTGGTTGCAAAATCGGTTGCAAAAGATTCATTTATGAAAAAAAAATAAAAAATCGATTGCAAAATCGATCGCAAAAAATTTAATTTCTGAAAAAAATTAAAAAATCGGTTGCAAAATCGGTTGCAAAAAAATAAAATTTTGAAAAAAAAAATTAAAATCGGTTGCAAAATCGATTGCAAAAAAATAAAAATCTGAAAAAAATAAAAAATCGGTTGCAAAATTGGTTGTAAAATAAAATAAAATCGGTTGCTAAAAAAAAATTTAAAAAAATTGGTTGCAAAATCGATTGCTAAAAAAAATAAAATCGGTTGCTAAAATTGAATAATTAAAAAAATATATGTAAAACTGAATTTTTTTTTCTAAATTTTATAAATTTGCCATAGAGAGCTAACTTATAAAGCATCCATTAGGCACAATGTCAACATATAAAGCATCCAATAGGAATAAGAGATAAGCAAAGGCCATATAAAGCAGTCATTTTGCAAAGGCCATGTAAGGCAGCCAATTTTGCACACATAAAATTGGTAGTACTTTGCTAAAAATGCATTAATGATTACTAATACATAGAACTGAGTATTAAGCCAATTTCCTAATAAGTTCCAATGAAAAGAACAACAATACCATCAACACAAAAAAACTGCACATAAAAAAAAAAATTGTTGACATTTCCTTCCAAAATATATGATTACCTAATACTGGAAGACAACAAGAAATGGAATGTCATGCAAAGATATATAAAGACAATATCATTGTGGGATTTCAAAATGAGGCACATACCGCATAACAATTGAGAATTTCGACTCCCACCAAACTTTGAAACTCTCGAGGAAGCAATCTATTGAGCAGGGCACTAATCAACCATCATGAATCAGAATACTTGAATGATACCTGAAATATCATATACCCCTCCCAACTATAACAAAAAATTAAACATTTTTGTTCCAATATCATATACCCCTCCCAAATATAACCACTACTATAAATGCATGAAATAAGATAAATATTGGAAAATAAAGTTACATGCTTCCGTATTTGCACAATACCATGTTTCTTCTCATTCAAGATTTGCAACTTCTTCTCCAATTCTCTTTTCCACATATTGTAACTCGTATATCATTAGAAAGTACAAAAATACCATATTTACAAATGGGTTCAAATGAAGTTAAAGCAGCCAAAAAATACCATAAGTCATAACTTCAACACTGTAATTAATCGTCAGATATAATGAAAAACAGGAAGATTCAGAGGCTCGGGATTGCCTATTTTTATACATTGAGAATGGTTTAAGGCAGCAAATAGTTACTTGCAATAATAGCAAGCCATCCAAATTTGCAACACCATTTAGATCTATGCAAAATGGTCCGATCCAGCATATACTTTTAGCATTTGAAGTATCACGAAGATACCAAGGCAACTCATCACATCCTCTAACCGCAGATAACAAGAGAAGGCAATCCACTAAGTACAATAAAACAACAAAAAGAAAACAAAACCGCCAAACAATAACATTCAGAGGCTCGGGATTGCCTATTTTTATACATTGAGAAGGGTCTAAGGCAGCAAATTGTTGCTTGCAATAATAGCAAGCCATCCAAATTTGCAACACCATTTAGATCCATCCAAAATGGTCCGATCTGGCATATACTTTCAGCACTTCAAGCATCATGAAGATACCAAGGCAACTCATCACAGCCTCTAATCGCAGGTAACAAGAGACAATCCATGAAAATGCACAATAAAACAACAAAAACAGAATAAAACTGTCAAACAATAAAATTCAGAAGCTCATGATTGCCTTTTTTTTACATTGAGAAGGATCTAAGGCAGCAAATGGTTGCTTGCAATAATAGCAAACCATCCAAATTTGCAACACCATTTATATCCAAACAAAATGATCCGATCCAGCATATAGTTTCAGCAGTTGAAACATCATGAAGATACCAAGGCAACTCATCACAGCCTCTAACTGCAGATAACAAGAGGAGGCAATCCATGAAAATGCACAATAAAACAACAAAAATATAACAAAAGTGTTAAACATGAAGAGGTGCAGTTCATAATACAAAGCTAAACAAATAACAGTAACAAGAGGTGTAGTTCATAATATAAAGCAAAACATATAAGAGTAATAGGTGCTGCAAGGTAATATGAATAATGTGCTAATGCTCCTATTCCTCCTCGTCCTTGTCCTCTTCATCGTTATCCTCCTTCTCGCCCCGCTGTGATCCTTGTGCACGATACATCTGAAAAGGATCCATTCCAGTTCCTTGTAAAGGATTACCAGTAAAAGCAGGAGTTGCAGGAGTTGCTGAAGGCTGAAAACTTATGTTGGTTAATATCTCCTGCAACAGTCGTTTATTGTGTTCAACCCGCCTCCGCAGTTCATTCCTTTCTTGCTCGATAGCCTGTACCCGAGCATTGACTTCGGTTTCAACCTGCTTCTTACTTGCTCCTGGAATTCTTTACTATTCAACCATTATACGGGAAATGAAGATTGTCTTGGAAATTTTGACGTTTCTGTCAATGCAGTGGACTCTAATCCTAGCCCATACACCCTTCCTTTCTTTTTTCCACCAATAGTACGAATCCATACATCCAATTTTGATGGTGGAGTTTGTTGCTGGCTAGAATCAGCACTGCTTTGAGTTTGTGCCTCTTTCATGTTACGTCTAAATTCAGACTGAAATATTTAATCCAGTTAGTATAAAAAAAAAATAGAATAAATTAAAATTTTAACTTACGCAAATATTCTTCGATCTCCTGTCAACCCAAGTCTAAACCTTCCTCTGATGAGTATGAATAAATAACTCAGATGGAGAAGGCACATTACCAATCTTCGTAGTCTGTATTTTGAAGAACAAGATATTTTATTAATATGAATTATAAATATATTAAAGATTTCGATTGGTATTGCTTACCAAATTGTATCTATGCTGGGATATAGTGATAGAGCCACATATATGACGTGAAGGACCAAAACCGTCGCTATCAGAAGCCTTATTTGCTTTTACTTTTTCTGTCTTCTCCTGATATTGGGTGGTGCACCAGTGCTCGCACAATCTCTCCTAGCCATGGCAGTCTCTCCATAGCTCTTCTAGCATTAGCAAGGAGATTTTTTAGTTGAGCCGCACCATGTCTTTCAAAATTACGACGTGCCCACATTTCATCCGGTGGCTGAAACTGATATCTCTTCTATTATGAATTCAACAATCGGTTAAATGACAATAAAAATATAAAAAAATAAGTTACATATATCTAAGCAAAATTACTTACCTTAAACTCATCAACCACATATCCTTTACACCGTGCGGTATTTTTTTCCATGATACCCATGGCTCATCAAAATGGCTCCTCAATATGTCTGCAATGGCATTGGCAGCTAGATGAGATGGTAAAAACTTACAAATTATAAGTAAGTCAATCAACAAAACTGATACAACCCACAAATATTTCAATATGGGATATAAGGCTAAAATTTAATATTACTATTATCCCTCTCCATCAAGGATCAGTACAGCCCAACCATCGGTGGTCTGTGAGCCTCGTGCATCGTGAAAACTGCTAGGCTCATGACTAACTGGCACTGCATGAGGAGATGATGAAGGAATAGTGCCGGTGGATGAATGAGGAGATGATGAATGAATAGTGGCCGATCCTAACTGAGGAGATGATGAATGGACTGTAGGAGATGTAGCATAAGTAGGGGGTGGTATAATATACATGATACGGCCTGGAGCATATATAGGAGGTCCTGAGTATAATGGAAGTGAAAACGTGGCTCCTAGTGAACATAGCGCAGTAGTAGTATGTGGGGGACTAATTAGTGGAGGTGCAGGAATAGTAGAAAATGCAGGTGGGATAGTGGATGATGATGATGGAATAGTAACGGAAAGACGATGCCTCCTACCACGACCCCTACCAAATGATGCAGAAGTATTTCCGGATTGATCTGCCATCCATAAACAAATATAAAGAATTTAAATCAACTTCATGAATAATATGATAAAGCAGTTAAATAAAGATTGTACATATAGAGTAAGTTCACATGTCATATCATGATCCACAATATCATTTCTTCCAATTCTATTTCTTGATGACTACACATGTGGTTCAAAATAATATGAACAAAAAGAAATTGTCTCTTGACACAAATATGCCTCGCATATGGATCCTTCAACATGAGCTTTATTCTTGATCATCCGTTTTATTTTGTTAAGAAACCTACATCATTCAAGCATTAAAATATGGTACACGTTATGTACATGATATGTATTTATTACAGAAGAATAGGTTTGTTGAATTGAACTTAGTAATATTTATCTCTCAAACAGGTACATCCAACGATATTGAACTGGACCACCAACTATTGCTTTATATGGTAAATGAATAGGTAAGTACTCCATTGAGTCAAAAAAACTGGGTGGAAAAATCCGTTCCAATTTGCATATAATCAAAGCAATATTCTATTCCATTTGCAACAAGTCGTCGATCCGTAACATTGTTGAGCACAAATCCTTAAAAAACCTACGTAGATCCGCTATAGGCTTCCATACATGATCCGGTAGAGCAATAAATACAACTGGCAAAAAATACTCAAAGAAGACATGGCTGTCATGACTTTTCATTCCAATTAATTTTTTCTTATTCATATTAACACATCTACTTAAGTTAGATGCATAACCGTCAGGCATTTTTAATTCCTTCATCCATTTAAATACACCTCTTTTCTGCTCTAGGTTTAAAGAATATGTTACTTTTGGTTTTAATAAATTTTCGTTAGCCAACTCTTGCAATTCAAGTTCCCTACGCTTGCAGTATTCCTTTAGATTTATTCGTGCTTTGATGTTGTCTTTGGTTTTGCCTTTGATATCCATTATAGTGTTAAAAACATTATCAAATACATTTTTTTCAATGTGCATCACATCCATATTGTGTTTGATCAAATTAGTTTTCCAATATGGTAAATTCCAAAATATACTCTGTTTTAACCAATTATATGTAATCCCATATCCTTCAACTCTGCATGAATCCTGCTCGGTTATATTTGGAATGGAAGATACAGCTTCCCATATTTCTTCTCCAGTCAACCTTCATGGAGGTTGATCTTTTTCAATCAGGATTTTGTAGAATGCATCCTTATTTCTTCTTAGTACATGATCAATAGGCAGAAATTGTCGATGGCAATCAAACCAAGAATTCTTTTGACCATGTTTCAAAGTGAATGCCTTTGATCGGTCCATATAATACGGACACGCTAATTTTCCAGCTGTACTCCATTCGGATAGCATTCCATATGCAGGAAAGTCATTGATGGTCTACATCAATGCAGCCCTCATCATAAAATTTTGCTTTCTTGCAATATCATATGTTATGACACCCTCCTTCCACAAATATTTCAACTCATCTATCAAAGGCTGTAGATACATATCTATCCTGCTCTTTGGATTATGTGGACCCAGAATAATTATTGTCAAGAACATATAAGGAATGGTCATGCACAATTCAAGTGGCTGATTGTAGGGAGTAACAATTACTGGCCAGCAAGAATATGGGGCTGATGACTGAATGTAAGGAGTAAAACCATCAGCACATAGCCCTAGCCTGACATTGCGTGATTCAGCTGCAAAATCAGGATAGCATCGGTCAAAATGTTTCTAGGCTTCTCCATCTGATGGATGACACAATATCCCTGGCTCACGTTTATTCTCATAATGCCATGTTATATGTGGTGCAGAACTCATTGAAGCATACAATCTTTTTAATCTAGAAATTAGAGATAAATAATGCATTTTCTTCATCGGTACCTTTTTATATTTACTGGCTGCACGAAACCGAGGTTTATATCTACCAGCCCCGTAAAATTTGCATTGCTTATCTTCATATTGTTCACCATAATACATCATGCAACCATTAATATAACAATCTATTTTCTCAGCAGTAAGCCCTAGTTTGGACACCAATTTTTTTGTTCTATAAAAATCCTGAGGTATGGTATTATCGGCTGGAAGTGTCTCTTTCATAAGACCCACTATTTGATCAAAAGATCATTGTAAAATATTACCTTCATATTTGATGCTAAGCAACCGTACAGCTACTGATAATTTAGAATGATCTGTACATCCTGGCCATAATGGTTTTTGGACTGAATGCAACAAGTCATAGAATTTTTGATCATCCAAATTCGGTGTCTCCTCTTCATTAGACGAATGGTCAGGTACGTACTCTGTTGCAAATGTATTGAATATCATGCATCGATATGTGTTCTGTGGATCATTATCCATTGCTGCAAATGCAGGATCATTTGCATGCAAATCAGGTACCCCACCCACACGAGGATCACTCTCTCCATGAGATGTCCAATACTAGTAATTCGGTACAAATCCTGTTTTGTAAAGATGAAGCTTCACTTCATCGGTAGTTAAGTACCTTAGATTTTTGCACTTGCAACAAGGGCATTTTAATTTTCCTTCACTTTGAAAGTTAGGTTGTTGACACGCAAAGAGTACAAAATCTTCCACACCTTTTAAAAATTCTTCGGTATATCCCTTTCAATCCGGTAAAAGTCTATTATACATCCAACTACGAAGTTGAAAGATATCTATATTCTGTACCATATCAAAACATGATGATACAGAAAATTATCTTTTCTTGTAAATATTGATATAAATTATAATGTGAAAACCAGAAAGCTCAAAAATGTAGCTGATGAAGCATTGTGTTAGCATTGATACAATATGGATAAACAACAGTCCATCCTATGTACCAAAAAATAAACAACACTCCGACCTCAAATCCTGACCATAATGGTGGGTTTGAATAATCGTAGTCCCATAAAAAAGAGTCCAAAGTCCTAGATTAACTGCCACACACCTAAAGTTGATGCTTATCCTTGTCAGTTGACACCTTGTATCATCAGCACATTGAGTGATATTAGAAAACCACTTACAGCTTTAGATCTCCTCATATGAACAATGAGCTCTGTTTCTTTGCCCCTCCTACGAACCAGAAGACAAAATCCACTACCACCACCAGCTACCAACTCTTTCTTATCACAAAGTCTTAAAATAAACAAACCAACCCCTCCCCGCTGTTCCAACCATCAGAAACCTCTGGTGATCTCATTCTAGAACATGATCAAGAGGAGCCCTATCAGCCTTCCCAGCCAATGATCGATGGGCTAACTCAAAGTTGGGGACCACCTCCTCCTCCACCACCATCACCCACCCAAAGGAAAAGAAAAATATAAGAAATCATGACAGTGACAATTCCTGTCCTTTAAAAGAACAATCCATCCTTGGCCACCACCTTTTGTCCTCGACTGCTCAAAACCAGCCAGCCCTCTCTCTCTGTCCTCTTGACCAGCCTCAAAACCATAGCCAGAATGGACCGAAACCATATGGTTTTGGTGGCTTTGTGCCAGAAAACTCCATGGGATCACAGGAGAGAAGGGGTGGAATGCCGTAGAGGAGCTGGAAGGGCATTGGCTGCGGAGTCGTTTTGTATGGAATCACATACAAACTCTCTCTCTCTCTCTCTCTCTCTCTCTCCTTTTTGGGTCCCTACGGTGAGAAACATATCTAAAGCTGTAGGTGGTTCCTACGATTTGGTTGTTGTTAACCATTATAAAAGAAAATAATAATCAATAGCAAGAGGTAGGCGGTACCCGGCGGTCGGTGGGGCTCGAAGTTATGGAAGGGAGAGCCGGTGGGGTAGGCAATACCCGGCGGCCGGCGTGGCTCGAAGCAGAGGAAGGGAGAGCCGGTGGGGTAGGCGGTACCCAGAGCCAGTGAGGCTCGGAGCTGAGGAAGGGAGAGCCGGAGGGGTAGGTGGTACCCAGAGCCGATGGGGCTCAGAGCTGAGGAAGGAAGAGCTAGAGGGATTGGCGGTACCCAGCGGCCTGCGAGGCTCAGAGCTGAGGAAGGGAGAGCCGGTGGGGTATGCGGTACCCGAAGCCGGTTGTCGAGGGGAGCGAGGCGTCGGCCGTCGAGGGAGGCGTCCGGTGTTGGCCGTGGAGGGAGATTTGGGATTTGGAGAATCGGTGGAAAGGAGAACGAAAGAAAAAGAAGAGGGGCTAGGGCATCGCCGAAAAAGAAAAGCCTATTAATAACCAGGAATTTCTATAAAAAAAAATTTAAAAAAATTCTATTTTTGCAACCAAAAATTCGGTTGCAAAATGTTGACCCTAGGATTGATTTTGATAATTACAAAATATTTATGCATGATATGTTACTAATTATCTTTGTAAAGATTATTTTTGTAGAGTATCATAGGTTTAGAAGATATTTGAAGTAGTTTGGAAGAAGTTTGGAGAAGTTTGAAAGCATTTGGAGGAAGTTCACTCGAGCCAATTCTTTCAGAATGGTAGAGCTGTAATTAATCCGCGCCGACTCGATTCATCCGAGCTGACTCGAATGGTAGAACTGTAATTATTCAATAGAGTTGACTCCAGGATGGCAGAACTGTATATAATCCGAGCCGACTCGACTAGAGTGAGGTTTCACAGTTCTGAGAATTCGAGCCGACTCGATTCATTCGAGCCGACTCGATTCATTCGAGCCGACTCGATTCATTCGAGCCGACTCGATTCATTCGAGCCGACTCGATTCATTCGAGCCGACTCGAATGACTATTCCAGAATAAATATTTCTAAATTATCAATTTTTTTTCAACTGAATTTTTGGTTGCAAAATTTTAAAAAATCTAAAATTAATTTTAAGTAAAATTTTGCAACCGGAAATTCGGTTGCAAAATTAAGAAAAAAACTTTAAAAAATATTTTTCAACTATCATTTTTTTGTAACTGAATTTTCGGTTGCAAAATTCAAAAAAAATTATAATTACTTTTAAATGAAGATTTGCAACCAAAAATTCGGTTGCAAAGTTTTTTTAAAAAAATATATTTTTTTAATTATCATTTTTTGCAACCGATTTTTTGGTTGCAAAATTTTAAAAAAAATTATAATTTTTTTTATTTATTATTTTTTTCAACCAATTTTTTGGTTGCAAATTTTTATTTAAAATTAATTTTAATTTGTTTATAATTTTGCAATCGAAAAATCGGTTGCAAAATTTTTTTTAAAAATAAAAAATATTTTTAAATAAATTTTGGTTTCGGTTGCAAAATCATAATTTTGTAACTGAATTTGCAACCGATTTAAATCGGTTGATAAATTATTAAAAAATTATTCGGTTGCAAAATCGGTCACAAATGTAATCAAAAAATTCGATTGCAAAATCGGTTACTAAAACACTATTTTCTTGTAGTGAGCGGTGCTGGCTTCGTTCCCGGTGGCACCGTACGCCATCGTGAGGGGGGTGACATCGAAGGGGAAGGGCAGGGTGGGGTGCGATTGGGTTACTTAGTCCGGGGGCAGCGGAAGACTGGGTTTCAAAATTTCATATTTGAAATCCTGCTCGGCCGGAACCCTAAATCCTAGGACCACTTGATCATAATAATTAATAAATCTAATCTTTAGGATTATAGAGGAATACCTGGAATGTTATATTTCTTTATTTTCACTAGGTATATAAGTGCATGCCCTCCAGAGGTGATCTGCACAGAAATCAGATCAAAGAAGCACTCCTATGCAAGTTGCTTGTTTGCTTGGGACTCTTCCGGCAATCTTTCAGACTTTTCTCCTTTGCTGGTCCCCTACCCTCGTGATTCCACTCTCAGTTTCCTAATACTCCTCATATTTTTCTCCGTAGGCTCTTGTCTTAATTAGACTAGCATTGTCTAGAAAGAATAAGTTGTGTCTTAAAGAGACAAACTTGTCTTAAGAGATAAGGAGAGAAAATAGGAGATAATATTTTGATGGAAGTCTAATCTGCCTTGGCATCATATTACCGATGCACTTATATAGAGTGGGATAAGGCCCCTGATAAGTCTATCCATCAGCCATTTGATAAGACCCTTCAAATAGAAGGAGTCTTATTGGGATAAAAGGTCATATTTGGGTAAGACTCTTCATGCAGACAAGTCTTTGTCTTTTCGATTTCCAACAATTTCCCTCCTTTTGCCACAAGTCCTTGACCGGTTATGGGAAGCCCAAAAGGTGTGACTTCAGATGTGAGGCATCGTAGAAATGCAAGAGCCTTCAAACAGAAGGACTCTTGGTCTAAAATTCAACGCCAAAATGAAAAGATGCAACTCTCCATTTTGCGCCAATCCCATTCACACCGAATTTCTCCCTCTTGACCAGTCAACACTCTTCCAAAGTGGCGTAGAGATGAGGATAAAGTTCTTTGAAATTTATCTGGCCTTGGAGACTAACTGGTAGAAGAACTATTGGTCCTTCTACACACATGCATTTTGGTGCCCACTCATTTTGGTGCCAAGAGTCCATGTCGTGTTGGACTCTTCCATTTGACCAAGATAAATGCCAAATAAATTCAGATAAATACTGAATTAGGTTGCCCCGCTTAGGACTCAATCCAATTTAAATACCACTTAAATTGGTTAGCCTAATTAGCAAACAAGCTCATCCAATCCAATTGGGTTGGGGTTGGTCTAGCCAACATATACTAGTATGTCAATTAGCTAGCCAATTAGGATCCCATTATCCTAATAAATATGCAATTGACTTCCTTGGCCAATTTCCTAATATGTGTGACCCTTTGGGTTCCACATCTAGCCAGCAATAGGTCTAGGTCCAAGCCAATTCGATCTAATCGAACCTGATTGACCTAATTAGGTCAAATTGAGCTAACCTAAGTTGCCAATTTGAACCAACTTCCGAATTGACTCATGAATCTAATCGAATTGATCCATGAAAACCTACATGACATGATTGACATCTAGCAACGTGTCATGCCTACCCGGAAGATGAGAAATTTGATGGAAATTATCAAAATACCCTTTAGTGAAAAGTTGCCGTGCAATTCAATCATTCGATCTCCCTTTATCCTAATTAAGTGATGGGTATGGATAAATGTCAAATCCTAGTACTTAATCCTTTCGATTTTCAATTCGATAACGAAGACTCGACCGATGAAAGATTAGAAACCCTATCTAATCTCATCTTGCTTTGATCAAAGACTTCCTGAGTCATCATTCGAAGAGATCATACGGGATAACTTCTCCTCTTACGGGAGTGATCGATTCCTTGTTGACCTACTCATTACCTTCATTCACAATCCACCATATTTAGAAACATCCCGTACATGACTTAATTGCCATGAATGATCATGCACTAAAACATGGGTTCATATGCACAAGATACTATGTAGTCTCAGGTCTAAGGACCATATGCACAACTTCCACTAAGAAAACATTCTTTTGACAAGTAAGTAAGACTTTCATTTGATGTTCTCTTATCGGATCAGTTCGGTGAACTCATAACTTAATGAGCACCCACATCCTAGTATTGGTGTCTCTACACAAGTGGCTGAGACAAAACATTCTTTTGACAAGTAAGTAAAATTCCATTTGATGTTCTCTTATCGGATCAGTTCAATGAACTCATAACTTAATGAGCATCCACATTCTAGTATTGGTGTCTCTATACAAGTGGTTGTGAGACAAAATATTTTTTTCATCGAGCATACATAGGATGTGCTGGTCTTTCTAGATTCATCGATCCCCGAATCAAGTATCCAATGACTAGGAACATTTTATATTATAGTTTATAGGAACTTAGGTCTCACTATTATGATCTCCATCATAATCCTAATTTCATTGTCCTAACCTATAGGGTTCATCATAATCTTGATAAAACACAACAGTATGATGAATCAAATATATATTTTTTATAAATAAATAATATCATACATGAACTAGAAAATCATAATAATGTCTATATAAGGATTGGCTTTTAGGGCACCTATCTTCAGGTGCGTAGTGTGCCTGGCGAAGTATGCTGGTGGCGATGACGTGAGGGTGCTTATGATGTGCTGCCACGCGTTCCACCCGGCGTGCATCGACCCGTGGCTCGCGGAGCACACAACGTGCCCGGAGTGCCGGTCGGACCTAGGGGCGATGCTAGACGAGGCGACGCTCCGGGCAGTGATGGAGGCCGCCGGCAATAGCCACGTCACCAACATCGACGAAGAGGGAGAGGGGGAATTCGGGCGATAGGAGGTGGTCAGACGGTCGACGGAGGGAGGACGAGGGGGACCAGCAGGTGACCGGCTGGGTGGGACATATTCACGAGAGTAAAATATATATATTTTTTATACATGTTAGATTTGGTTCGCAGTGTATACTTGGTTTGAATTTGATCACCACCAACGGTGTTACCTGAACTGGTATGGTCCCACGGGCGGATGGCATTTCTTCCCCTTTCTTTTTATTTTTGTTGTTGGTTTTGTAGATTGAGGAAAGAGTGGGTTGATGACTTCCCTAGAGCAATGTATATTGGAGAAGCACCAATTGTGCTTGGGTCTCTTCAGAGGGATCTGTATAGAACCGGACAATGATGAGGTGCAACAATTGGAAGCTTTTTTTTTTTTTTTTATCATCAGATTGTTTGAGATTTTATAATTAAGCATTGCTCACAAATAAAATAAAATAAAATAAATCAAGGATTATGCATAGGCAGTCTCACAAGGTGAAGACTTCTAAATTGCAATGAAAATTTATTTTTTTATAAAATAGAGTAGTTCAAAACAGCCCGAAAATAAAATATTCTTGAGAACCCATTTTTTAGAGGGTAAATAACTTTCCTGAAAATCTATATTTTATTGAATAAATATTTTTCAAACAACATTTAGATTAAAAATAATTTATCTATTTTCTTTTATGTACTAAAAAATAGCTTCGAAATCTATTATCCATATTCCTTTATACTTTTACTTTCGTGACTAAGTTGCTAAGATCTACCGATATTTTTCATAATATCCTTTATTATATTAATATATCTAATATATAAGTTATAATTATATTATATTATATATAATTTAATATACCCATATTAACTTGCCAACCATTGAACTATTTCTGAATCATCGACTCTGCACCCACTCATTCCACTCTCCTTAGATTACATTTAGTGATGGAAACTTTCAAATACGGTAAAATCCCAATATGCTCAGCAATCCTAAGTCTATTTTTGATAGTATGTCAAAGTCGAGTCAGTATTCTCGGATTAAAGTACAAAATAGATTTTAGAAGTTTACCTTCTGTCTTAAAAGCTAAATAGTAGTCCTCTAATATCCTCCCAAATCTAATGGCATTTTGTACTGAAGCCCATCCCACAAACATGCAATTATCTAGCCAAAAAAATAAATGTGAGATTAGCTAGGCTCCTAGAATTGACATACAGGGGGCTAATATTAGTCCTTGAGATATAGCATACAAAGCTGACAAAGGGCATTAGCACAAATAATGAAGAGGTACAGCTATAGCCCGATAGTAGAGTTGAAGAAGAGGTACATGTTGACTCCGTTAATTGATTTTTATGATAAACAAAATATTAAGTATAAGTTGAGTACTAACATGTTCCTTGAAGTATGTTTGATAGAAAAAGGTACTCATCAAAATAGTTAAATTGGATTGCTTGTCAAATGATGAAAAAACCATTTATGTGGATAAAAGATTAGTTATAAATGTACTTAAGTACTTGAGAAATGCTTGAAATGACTTAAAAAGTTCAACTAAAAAAGGTTTCAGCAGAGTTTCAGTGATTTTTGAAGAAATCTCAGCAAGTGTCGACTCACAGTTCAAATATCGACTCATGGCAGTGCAAGTGTCGATTCAAGTCAGCATGCAGAAAGAGTTTCAGATGGCATGGCTGAAGTATCGACTCATGCAACTATAGTGTTGACTCAAGGTGTCGACTCAAGAATCGACTTAAGGCCTGAGAAATTTTTTTTACAGAAGATGCTGAAGTTGAAGACTTGCCTGAAGTGTCGACTCATGGATATCAAGGTCGACTCACCTGAAAATTCCAGAGAGCTTCAATGAAGAATTTTGAACTAGGTGTCGACTCATGGGACTTAAGTGTTGACTCACAACTTGAAGTGTCGACACTTGGAGTTCAAGGAATAGTAATGGCTAGTTTTTCAAATGCAGACTTGGCCCTCTTGGCTCCCAACGACTAGTTTTTCATGTTTAATGGTCATAAACCATCTTTAAGGCTTTGGGATGGTATTTAAGTGATTTGAATTCAAGAAAATCAAAACAAGAAATACAAGCAAGAAGAGAACAAGAGAAAACTAAAGAAAAGAAGAGAAAAGAAGAGAAAAGCAAGTGCATTCACTCCCATTTATTGAGAGTAACTACCTTCAAGTAAAAGGAGGTCTCCAAGCATTCAAAGCTATCAAGAAGCATTCAAGTCCAACACTTTTGAGCATTAATTAAGGCTTCATCAAGTTCTAGACAAGCAATTTCTCCAAGCTTCAAAGAGATATCAGCTTTATATTAGAAAGCTTTTCTTGTTACTTTACTTTATCTTATATCTTTGTTGAAAAGGTTTTTGGTGAGCCTAAGAACAAAACCAAGGAGATTTTTGGTTAGCCTAGTTGAAAATCAATGAGGTTTTTAGTAAGCCTAGTTGAAAACCAAGGAGGTTATTGGTTAGCCTTTGAAAACCAAGAGGTTTTTTTTGGTGAGCCTTATAAAAACCAAAAGGGGGTTTTGATTAGTGAGCTCGGAAAACTGAGCGGCTGTAATCGTAGGAGATTATAGTGAATTCCTAAGTGAACCTTAGGGAGTGGATGTTGGTGCATTGGAAAGCACCGAACCACTATATTTGGCTTGTGTTTGTGATTGTCTATTGCTCTATTTACTTGCTTTTATATTTGTTGCATTTATATTTCTGCTGCATACTCTTCAAGAGCATACACTTACACCTCACTAGCACTTGATTAGATATTTGAATTGGCATAAATTCTTGCAAGTAATTTTTAGAGACTCAATTCACCCCCCTCTTGGGTTACTTAATGGGCAACAAGTGGTATCAGAGCCATGTTCTCAGTATATAGGTCTAACCGCCTTGAGTAAAGATCTATGGCAACCCCCCTTAGTAGTAGTGTAGTTGAGGGACAAGCCTCAAATAGACCTTCATACTTTAATGGATTAAATTATACTTATTAGAAAACTAGAATGAAAATTTACATGCATTATATAGATTATAATTTATGGAAAGTAGTTGATAAAGGTCCTCATATTCCTTCGATCATGGTTAATGGTGTTTCCATCCCAAAGCTTGAAGAGGATTGGGATAAAAATGATATTAAACAATTCGAGATCAATGCAAAAGCAATGAATCTCCTTTATTGTACATTGGATCCTAGTGAGTTCAATAGGATTTCTATATGCACATTTGCCAAAAAAATATGGGACACACTTGAGGTTATCCATGAGGGTACTATCAAGTGAAGAACACTAAAGTTAACATGTTAGTGTTTATTTATAAAATGTTCCACATGGAACTAAATGAATCTATCACTGACATGTACCCTAGATTTACAAACATTGTAAATGGCATGAGAAGTTTAGGAAAAATTATGTTTAATGTCGATCTTGTTAACAAAATTCTCAGATCACTTCCAATATTTTGGGATCCAAAGGTAACAGCCATACAAGAAGCCAAAGATGTTGACAAACTACCATTGAGTAGCTAGTAGGATCGCTCATGACTTATGAGCTAAATTTGAAACAAAAATCTATGGATTTGGACAAAAAGAAAAAGGGGATAGCTTTCAAGTCTACAACACAAGAAGAATCCTCAAATAAAGAATCAGAAGAAGAAGATGATGATGAGAGTGAGGAAGCTCTTCTAGCAAGAAAATTCAAAAAATTCATGAGGAGAAAGAAATTTCCTTACAAGAAAAAGTTTTAACCAAGCAAAGAAAAGGGAAAAGAAAAGGAAAAAAAAAAAGAAAAGGAGAAGTAACTGCCTATCTACTTTGAATGCAAGAAGCCTGGACATTACAAGTATGACTGCCCTCTCCTAAAGAAATTAAGAAAGAAGCTTAGAAAGAAGGCAATGATAGTGACCTAGAGTGACAATGAGGACTTCAGTTCAAATGAAGAACCAACTGAAGTCGCCAATCTATATTTCATGGCACTACAACATAAAGAATAAGAGGTGTGTCTTGCAACTAGAACTGTCAATGGGTCGGGTCCGGACCCGAGACCCACGAGTATTTACCCAACGGGTCCGGGTTTGGATCTAAATCTGGACCCGTTTACCCGGACCCGAACCCAGACCCGTTTAGTCATAATTAAATGGGTCCGGGTCTAGATATTGCATACCAGACCCAATGGACCCGAGACCCGATTATATAAAATAATATTATATATATTTATATATTTATAATTTATATATTTATATATTTATATTATTAAGAGTTGTTGGATCATCATCCAAGGGTTGAAATCAACCCTTGCTTTTATATAAAAGTCCTCTTCCTCTCGCATGCTCGGTGCCCCGCCAGCCCTAGCTATTTCTCTTCAATCAAATCCCAAAATCCCTCCCCCCGATGGCCGAAGCCTCCCCTCCCCTCGACAACCATCATGATCGATGCCTCCCCTCCCTCGACGTCGACGGCCGACACCCCCCTCGACGGCCAATGCCTCTCCCTCGACAGTCGACGTAGCGATGCCTCTCTCCCTTGACGGTTGACACGGCGACGCCTCCCCTCGATGGTCGATCTAGATTGGCATTCGATCGACGTTACCCTCCGACGTTCTCCGGTCTTCTTCACAACTCCTGGTATGTCCCTCCCTTCGTTTACCTCTCCCTCCCTCTCTTTTCATCCCTCCATCGGCCTACCCCTCCGGCTCTCCCTTCCTCAGCTTCGAGCCCCGTCGTTCACCGTTACACGGACATCATCCTCCAGCTGTCTAACAACGGTGCCTTCGTCAGATTCGAGCCTCGCCGGCCATGCTACCCCGACATCGACCCCGGCCCCCGTAGCTCGACATTGACCCCCCGTCGACCATCAACATTGTCGATCGTCCCCCGCCGGTTGCCGCTGCCCCTATCTCGAATTTTGGTAAGTATGATTATGGTATAGTTATGTAAGTATTCAGGTCCGTGTTCGGGTCTAGATACCCAGAATCCATTCGAATCCGGGTCTGGATCCAATGCCTAAGTTCGAGTCCGGGTCTGGATATCTGGGTTCCAACCCAAACCCGACCCGTTGAATGCTCTACTTGCAACCAATGAAAATAAAAGATTATGGTATCTCGATAGTGATTGCTCAAGACACTTGACAGGGGATGTGAAGCAATTTATCTATCTTGAACCAATAAATGGAGGGAGTATAACCTTTGGTGATAATGGTAAAGAAAAAATCATTAGTATTGGTAAGGTTCACATCTCTCATTCTACTTGGATTGATAATGTTCTTTTAGTTAAAGGCTTAAAGCATAATCTTCTTAGTATTAGCTAATTTTGCGATAAAGGTTTTCAAGTTATTTTCAAATCGTCTTTTTGCATTATTGCTAGTCCTGATAAAATAGGAGTGAAATTCATTGAAAAAAGGCATGGTAATATTTATCTTGTTGATTTGGATAATCTATCTTTGCCTAAAGGAGAGTGCTTGGTTGCAATGAATTCCACTATTAATGAGACTAGTTGGCTTTGGCATCGTAAATTAGGTCATGCAAGCATGTATTTACTATCAAAACTTTGCAAAAAGGATTTAGTAAGAGACTTACCAAAACTTAGTTTTGAGAAAGATAAAATTTGTGAAACATGCCAATTTGAAAAACAAATGAAAACATCTTTCAAACCTAAAGATTTTATTACAACTTCTAGGCCATTAGAACTATTCTATATGGATCTCTTTAGACCAACTAAGACATCTAGCCTAGGAGGTAAAAGATATGGATTAGTTATAGTGGATGATTTTTCATGGTTTACATGAATTTTATTTCTTGCTCACAAAGACGAATCATTTTCATCATTTATGAAGTTTTACCGAAAAAGTTTCTAATAAAAAAGGTACTTTAGTTATTTGCATTTGTAGTGATCATGGTTCTGAAATTGAAAATCAGGATTTTGAAAATTTTTGGAATGAAAAAGGAATTGAACATAATTTTTCTGCACCTAGGACATCTCAATAAAATGGAATTGTAGAAAGGAAAATTCATACTTTAGAAGAAATGGCACGCACTATGCTTTATAAAAATGATTGCCAAGATATTTTTGGACTGAAGCAGTTAATACCACTTGTTATATTTTAAATCATGTTTTAATTCATCCGATTTTAAAAAAAACTCCATATGAGCTTTGGAAACAAAGAAAACCAACTTTAAAATATTTTCGTATTTTTGGTTGTAAATGTTTTATCATGAATAATGGTAAGGATAATTTAGAAAAATTTGATGCCAAGTCTGATGAATGTATCTTCTTATGATACTCTACATCAAGCAGGGCATACAGAGTTTTTAACAAGAGAACTTTAGTAGTAGATGAGTCTATACATGTAGTCTTTGAAGAATCTGCTAACAAATCCTCTAGAAAAGAAGCTACTTTTGATGCATGTGCAGGTGCTAAAAAGTTACAGAAGCTGACATTGGATGATTAACTCTCTCAAGAAAATGAAGAAGATCAAGACAAGAATGAAAGAGAAGAAACCATACAATCCACACCAAAGCATCAAGATCTATCCAAGGAGTGGAGGTATGCTCATGGACATCCTAAGAAGTTAATCCTAGGTGATCCATCAAAAGGGATAAGAACAAGATCTTCAATTAGAAATGAATATGATTATATTGCTTTTGTTTTTCAAGTTGAACCAAAATGTTTTGAAGATGCTGAAAAAATCCTAATTGGATTAATGCAATGCAAGAAGAATTAAATCAGTTTGAAAGAAATAATGTTTGGACACTAATAGAAAGACCATCTAATATTTCTATTATTTGCACAAAATGGGTATTTAGGAATAAATTGGATGAAAATGATATTGTAACTAGAAATAAAGCTAGGCTAGTTATCAAAGGCTACAATCAAGAAGAAAGGATTGATTTTGATGAAATATTTGTTCCTGTTGCTAGACTTGAGACAATTAGATTACTTTTAGTATTTGCATATTTTATGAACTTTAAATTATTTCAAATGGATGTTAAAAGTACTTTTCTAAATGGTTTTATTACCGAAGAAGTGTTTGTTAAATAACCACCTGGATTTAAAAATCATGCACATCCTGATTATGTTTTTAAACTACATAAAGTACTTTATGGTTTAAAACAAGTATCCCAAGCATAGTATGAAAGACTTAGCAAGTTTTTAATTAAAAATAATTTCTTTAGAGGCCATGTTGACACTATATTATTTCTAAAAAAAAATGATGATTTATCGTAGTATAAATTTATGTTGATGGCATTATATTCGGTGCTACTAATGAGCTTCTTTGTCAAGAGTTTGCCAAGCTTATGCAGGGAGAGTTTAAAATGAGCATGATGGAAGAACTTACCTTTTTTCTCGGACTCCAAATCAAGCAAACCAAAGATTGAATCTTCATCAACCATGCACAGTATACAAGAGAAATCTTAAAGAAGTTTGGGATGAAGACTACCAGATCAATAGGTATACCTATGAGCCCCTCTTGCAAACTTAATAAAGATGAACATGGTAAATCAATTGATTAGAAATTATATAGAGGAATGATTGGTTCATTATTATATCTGACCGCTAGTAGATCAGATATTATATTTTGTGTTTGTATGTGTACTAGATATCAGTCTAATTCTAAAGAATCTCATATGTTGGCTATTAAGCGTATATTTAAATACTTATCTGGTATAATTAATATTGGTTTATGGTATTCTAGAGATCATCTATTGATTTGATTGGTTATTCTGATGCTGATTTTACTAGGTATAAATTAGATAGAAAATGCACAAGTGAAACTTGCCAATTTCTTGGAGTTAACTTAATCTCTTAGTTTAGCAAGAAACAAACTTCAGTTGCACTATCCATCGCTGAGACTGAGTATATTGCAGCAGGAAGTTGTTGTGCTTAAATCTTGTGGATTAAGCAACAACTTGAAGATTTTAGAATCAAACTAATTAAGACACCTATAAGATGTGATAACACCAGTGCTATAAATTTAACAAAAAATCCTGTTTAGCACTCTAGAAGTAAGCATAATTAAACTAGGCATCATTTTGTTAGAAATCATGTTGAAAATAATAATATTATGCTAGAATTTGTTAGCACTAAAATATAACTAGCTAACATATTGACTAAGCCTCTCCAAGAAGATCGGTTCAGTATGATTAGAAGAGAACTTGGGGTTATCAACCCTTTTGATTGAAATTTCTATCTTTTCATAATCATGAACTCTTGATTGATCAAAATTGCTCGTTAATCATGCTTAATCCTTTTGAATTCCTTGAAATTCTATTTCTTTTTATCAATGGTTGGTTTTCCTTTTTTTTTTATTTTAAGTCGAAGTGTCAACACTTGGAAGTATCGACACTTGACCTTATGTGTTGTGAGTCGATACTTGAATGGCGACAGACCAAGATAAAATAGGAAAATAAAGTGTTTTCTTTATTATTTTCATTCCAAATCGAGCCGACTCATCCCCAAATTGTGTCTACCTTATGGGATGGGATTGACATTACTGATTAGAGCTTATGAAGTGATTGTAGACGATGAGCCCTACAGGCAGCTACTTCGCACAGACGTCTATGATATTATATCACTTTATCAGATAGGGTATTAGCTTGTCAAAGGCCAGTGGAGATGACGCATATCTGGTTAGGTCACTGACAGAGATGATAATATGGTAGAAGAGGAGCGTATCTTTTCAGGTGAGGCAGGGCCCTCAGAGCCATCCTGTGATATTCCTGAGGTTCAGCCCGAGCCTTCGGCATAGCCAGAGCCCACTCCTCAGCCTGAGCCAGCACAGAAAGATATCCTTGGTGCTACAGACAGTTTAGAGGATAGGGTCACTTACATTGAGACTGAGGTGATGATCATTCGTCAGCGAGTCGACATAATTCATATGGAGATGAGGGAGAGCCATCGAGGATTGAGTGATGGCATCTCTGCCATTTTGTCTGCATTGGCTAGACCTTCATCATGCAGAGCTCCTGCACCTTCAGCTCCAGCACCACCTGCTCCAGAACCTGATTTGGATGATGATGAGACTGACTCTGCTGAGTTTGAGATTGATGATATGATGACAGAGCCAGTGCCAGAGGCAGCAATTGACCTTCCTAGGAGTCCTATTCCTGATCCATCTAGATCATCTTTTCAGACTCTGATCCTATCATCCTCATCTTCCAGATCTGATCCACATCATACTTCCATTCCTGCACCTACTCCTATCATTTCATCTTCTAGCACTCTAGTCTTACACTCTTCAGCTTTTCACACATCCTCCCTTATCAGTGAACTTGGATTTTATACTCCTGATCTCCACCATCCTAATTCAGGACCCATTTTTGATCCTTCTCCCCTTTATCTTGATACAGTTCCTTCGGCCAGTTCTGTTCATCCTACTGATATAGGTTCTACCTATTCTGCACCAGCTAGAGGCAGGACATATGTCAGATGTAGAGGATGAGGCTGTCGTGTTCCATTGAGACCTACCCGGACCCGTTTCTCTGATCTCCGGTCGATGTGGCCATGATGCCATGCTTTTACTGATACAGTACCGATTGAGATTAGATCCTCTGATGAGGAGCACTCTTCTTAGGATGGTCTTTATATTTAGATAGTTTATATTTCAGCACTCTTGTATGCATTTATGTTTGTTTACTATCCTGTATCTTTACTTGTATCAATGTATGAAGTGTACTTTAATGAATGAAATCTTTTTTTATATATATCAATATTTTATCCTTGAAATTATATTGCTAAATTTTTGTGATGTTTTCATCATTCCCTCTACTCTAACCTTTTTAAAGATGACAAAAAGGAGGAGAATTAAGTGAAAAATAAGGGGGAGAGACAAAAAAAAGAGAGAGAGATAGATAGGAGAGATAAGTAAAAGAGATATGTATAAGAGTTAACAATGAGAATAAAATGAAAAGCAGTTTGTGTGCGAAAGAAAAATAAATGTAAAAAGCTAAGAGCAATGAGTGAGGGGGAGTAATCCTTCCTTTGCTAAATTGTGTAATCTGTTTTGCTAAAATTTCTTGCAAAATCTTTAAATTCAGTTTTTCGATTTATGAAAACTCATTGAAAATCAGTTTTTTGAATCTTCTTTTGAGGGGGAGTATTTATACTCTTCAATCTTTTATTCAAAAATTTATTTTTGATTACATCCACTATTGCTCTATGATGAATTTCTTATCTTAAAGCATGTTTTATCTCTGATACTTATTTAGAGTATCATGGTACATGAAATTATTTTTAGCTTTGATTCTTTTATAATTCTAATTTAATTTAAATGAGCTTTTAGGCTTTATCTCTGAACTTTCTTCACTGTAATACAAAATGCAATAAGCTTTATGCAAATTGAAAATTTTTTAAGAGCTTATTATATGAATTATACTTAAAGGTTTTGTCATCATCAAAAAGGAAAAGATTGTTGACTCCGTTAATTGATTTTGATGATAAACAAAATACTTAAATATAAATTGAGTACTAATATGTTCCTTGAAGTGTGTTTGATAGAAAAATGGTACTCATCAAAATAGCTAAATTGAATTGTTTGTCACATGATGAAGAAACCATTTATGTGGATGAAAGATTAGTTATAAATGGACTTAAGTATCGACTCATGGCAGTGCAAGTGTCGACTCAAGCTGGCACGCAGAAAGCGTTTCAGATGGTATGGCTGAAGTATCGACTCAAGCCACTCAAGTGTCGACTCAAGGTGTCAACTCAAGACCTGAGAAAAGTTTCTTACAGAACATGTTGAAGTTGAAGACTTGTCTGAAGTGTCGACTCACCTGAAGAAGTGTTGACTCATCTGAGAATTCCAGAGAGCTTCAATGAAGAATTTTGAACTAGGTGTCAACTCATGGAACTTAAGTATCGACCCTAAGTGTCGACTCGCAGCTTGAAGTGTCGATACTTGGAGTTCCGGAAATAGTAATGGCTAGTTTTTCAAATGTAGAACTTGGCCCTCTTGGCTCCCAATAGCTAGTTTTTCGTATCTAACAATTATAAACCATCTTTAAGGCCTTGGAATGGTATTTAAGTGATTTGAATTCAAGAAATTCAAAATAAGAAATACAAGAAAGAATATAACAAGAGAAAACTAAAAATAAGAAGAGAAAAGCAAGTGCATTTACTCCCATTCATTGAGAGCAACTACCTTCAAGCAAAAGAAAGTCTCCAAGCATTCAAAGTTATCAAGAAGCATTCAAGTCCAACACTTTTGAGCATTGATTGAGGCTTCATCAAGTTCAAGACAAGCAATTTCTCTAAGCTTCAAAGAGATATCAACTTTACATTAGAAAGCTTTTCTTATTGTTTTACTTTATCTCATATCTTTGTTGAAAAGGTTTTTAGAAAGCCTTAGAATAAAATCAAGGAGGTTTTTGGTTAGCCTAGTTGAAAACCAAGAAGGTTTTTGGTTAGCCTACTTGAAAACCTAGGAGGTTTTTGGTAAGCCTAGTTGAAAACCAAGGAGGTTATTAGTTAGCCTTTAAAAATCAAAAGGTTTATTTTGGTGAGCCTTGTAAAAATCAAAAGGAGATTTTGATTAGTGAGCCCGGAAAACTAATCGGCTATAATCGTAGGAGATTATAGTGAATTTCCAAGTGGACCTTGTGGAGTGGATGTACGTGCATTGGAAAGCACCGAACCACTATACTTGGCTTGTGTTTGTGATTGTCTATTGCTCTCTTTACTTGCTTTTATATTTGTTGCATTTATATTTCCGCTGTATACTTTTCAAGAGCATACACTTACACCTCATTTGCACTTGATTAAATATTTGAATTGGCACACATTCTTGCAAGTCGTTTTTAGAGACCCAATTCAACCCCCCTCTTGGGTTGCTTACTGGACAACAGTACAGTTATAGCTCGATAGTGGAGTTGAAGAAATTCAAGTGCATTTTGTTAATCAAAATGGTAAAAGATGGTAAATAAATACATGCTAAAATCTAGCCAATTCAACGAGAATGAAAGCCGAAATCCACTAGTCTCCTAAACAAATTATCAACACATGCAATCATAAGCCCGCTCCATGTCCAATTTGATCACTCAATTTTTACATCAACCAAATTTATGTATATCAATATATTTACCATTTTGAGTTAGTTGCATTTCACTTCATACAGGTCATTCAAGAATTAGGTTTTGTTTACCTGAAATAGTTGCCCATAAATAAATAAAAGAAAAAATAGTACGAAGAATATTGAATCATGTACCAAGCAACCACTTAAGTAATGGTGCAACCATGCAAGAAAATTAACCAATCATAAATTTAGCGACATTTATCCTCTAATTAGTAAGAAATTTATAGTTTTGAAAGTCCAAGCAGCAAATGGATAAAGTCGACTTGTGAATTGACTTGAATCCGACCCAATTAGACCTAGTTTGAAGATCTATATATGGGTTGGGTTTAAAAATTAGATCCAATCTAAATTCCAAGTCAAGTCCAAGTCTTGTATTTTCTAGTTCAACCTAAAAAAACCTATATATCAACTAGGTTTAATTTAATAAAAAAAAAGTCAAGACCCAATCAGAACATGATTTGGTTGGATTTGAGAACCTTAACCATGAAAACTTGTTTTTCCTCCGCTCTAAGTATCTTTCCGGTTCATTAAATAAACTTTCATATAAATTAATTCCTCTTTTTCGTTTTTTTTTTTTTTTTTTAATCTCAACAACATCTCCTTTTAGCTATTTTTACTTGAATTATACTTTTATATTGCATTACTCGTTTTTGGTGGATTCATTGCATTCGAGTACAATAATATATATATATTTTAAAAATCATAGTCTATAAATTCAAACATAATTAATTGCTTTAATGAAATTAATTTTTTCAAGAAAAATAAAACTTAAATTATTATTTTTATTTTATTAATTTTTTAAATTAAAAATGAATATTATAATTTAATTATAAAAAGAATAGCTATATATTTGGTTTGAACTAAAAATCCAACCAGATCCCGATGTAACTGCATATTTTATGCTGCATCTAGATCATACCTGATCCAACTACCCGATCCAAATAAACTGCTTGATCTAAATTTTTTTCAATAAATCTGATCCCCGGGTTGGATCCGGGTCTAAAATGCTGATTTGAATATAAAATCAAAGTTAGTTTGGAGTCAATTATCTGTTGCACCCTCGCATTACTGATGGGTTTCTATTGTAAACTTGCAATACAATTATTTCTTTTCATATCCTTAGATTTTTAAATAATTTCACAAATTTTGAACTCAAGTAACCTTGCTTCCCGCTAAAAAATCTTCCCGGTTTCTGGAAAAATACTTCGTTTCCGGGATGGTACGCAAACTGCCCGTGAACCACGGTCTTTCGACGGCTAAGTTGATACGATCTTATAACAATCACCTGAACGGTGTGTTTGACACGCATCCATTTTATTATTATTGTAATTATTATAAAATAATTTTTTTAAGAAGAGGGATAAGGAATAAATCCGGTATAGCTATTCTCGATGGTCTTTACTCTTTAACTCACCGGAAAATATTCGGTAGAAGATGTTGTATTTTACGTAACATCTTTTTATTCAAAATGAGTACGTTAATCCGATATTTTCCTTATCCCTCACCCACGCCACTTGAGTCCTTCTTGATAAGCATAAAAAGAGCCCTTCACGTGCAAGAATTTTGATATGATGTTGGCCCGCTCCTAAAATCCATCTCAACCACCCATTTACGGCGTCGCGCGGTCGCGCCCGAAGGATAACCATTTCCTATTTGTGTACCCACGAACGAATGGATGAGATGTCTCCATTGGTGTAAGGCACCGTCGGATCCCTTTCCCGCATAGAGATTTCTATAGGTCCGTCTCTTAGCCGGTGAGAAAAAAAATTCCTACCCGACTGCCCCCACGAGACCAGATCCTGCGACAACCGCCGCGACGCTCGCTATTAATCGAGAGTGACGCGGAGAACGGATCCGACGGCCGAGAGGTCGGCGGCGGGGAGAGAACGATGATGGGAGATGAGCCCGGATGGTGCCGGCGCCACTCCTACGACCACCGTGGCGCCACTTTCGGCGTTGGCGTCTGCCCCTCGTGCCTCCACGACCGGCTCCTCCTCCTCTGCCCCGAGTGCGCCCAGGTACGCCCCTGCCCCTGCCGCACCTGGCCATCCCTCCTCTCCTTCTCCCCCACTGGCAGCTCCTCCGCCTCGTCCTCCTCCTCCTCCGATCTCGCCGCCTCGGTGGGCGGCGGGGGGCGGCGGTCGGCGAAGAAGGAAGAGAGCGGGAGGGGGGGTGTTCGGAGATCGGGTTCGGTCAGGGTTGCCGGCGACGTTCTTTCCGGCGGCGGCAAGGGTGGCGGTTTGAAGTGGCTGGATCGGGTCTTCTCGATGGCGGCTAGGGCTTTCGGGGGCCAACGGAAGACGGCCGAGGTCGACAAGGAGCAACCGGACGATCTCCAACGCTGAGATGAAATCGAGAGAAGAACGAGTCCAAAAATAAAAAGGGTGAAATTTTTTTCTATTTGTTAATACTTTTACAACTCTTGTATAGATTTTTCTTTTATTCGAAGCTATATAAAAATTCTTGAATTTTTTTTTTTTTTTTTTTTTTTTTTTTTTTTTTTTGTGAAGGGAGTTCTTGATATTTGTTCAATAAAATCGAAGGCAGGTTTGGATGTCTCGATCATTAATAAATGGGAGTTTGGTTCTTGGAAATGATATTAATCTATGTTAATGAAAGTTGCTATCTCATTTCCATATATCATCTCACGCGTTGTCAATCCAAAAACTAAAATATTTTATTATTTTATTATACTGAGATGATTTTTTTAAAAATATTTAATCAATGTATGGACAAAATGATGGATAATCAATGAACCTATCCACTAATTTGGATGTTTCGAAAATTGATTAATAGGTAGTTAGGATATAAATAGAAAAGTTGTTTGGATTCCTAGTGAATCTGAGATCTAATATTTTGGATATTTTTAGAACTACTGGATGAGTATGTTGCAGTATCTCAAAAATCTAGAGATTATATAATATCTTTGTTTATACCAGCAAAGATGACCCAAGACCATAGGGGAAGAAGGGTTGACCGGTCAAGATAGAAGGTCAATCTCGAATAGGGTGTTTGAGATCTCGAGATACCCGTATTACAACACGGCAAAGTACATCCAAAGGGCACTAATTGTAGTTATCATTCTGGAAATTTCTATGTCCATGTATATGGATGAATTGAGAAAAAATATTTAAAGATTTTCTACCATCATGTGACAAATTAGTTAAATTTACTTGTTTTATTATATTTTTTTTAAGCTAAGATTGTATGCACTGCATGGTATGGTATAATGTATGCATCATCTAGCTTATTATATTTCTTGGCAAAGATTAATGAATCATGTAACTACCTATCAATCATTCTATGCGATATTGTACCTTATATAATACAGTCGGAAATATATCTTTTAGTCCCCTCTCCATGCAGGTTACGATCTTTTATTTTGTGGATGCATATATATATACATGCTTTTCCTTTTCCATGCATTGGCGCGTGTGAAAGTTAATGAACTTGGCAGGGAGGGGAGCTCGTCGAACTACCTATATGTAGTTTTGGATAACTTTCGGTTTGAAGTGAGATGGGTAACGGAAAAAATGGTTGCACTCCTGCAAATAAAAAGTGACATAAGACCAGCCATGCGTGTGGGGGCCATACGACAATATGAAATTTAGACCCTTTGATCTTCAAATACACATCCCTTCATTGTGATAATACTATATGGATCCGATAAACATGGCTTGTATATTAGGTTGACAATGCTTAACCATTTAACTCATTTAATTTATTTTAATTTATTATAAATTAGATTAGATTATTTGTTTAATAAAATGGTCGGACTCAGAAATTAATTTTTGATCTATTTAATAAATAGATTGGATATGTGTCGATAGGTTTTTGATCAATTATACATTCAGTCTAATCTATATCTAGTTTGATTGACCTGACTCAATTGCCACCCCAATTTGTAAGTAGGTGAGCAGCTCACCCTCTCTCATTCGTGAGATGACAATTTTTCTCATTCATGAGATGACAATTTTTACCGATCCGATGAATATCCAACCCGACCTGATCCTGATGGGACGGATAAAATCTGACCCGTCTAATTTATAAATGGATATGTATTATATAAAAAAAATCAAATTCGGATTCGAGTCGGGTATGAATAGTAGTACATTTTGATCCAAATATGACACGCTTATATATAAAAAATATATTTTTATAACATATTTAAGAAACTCGTTTAGATTTTAAATAAACTAGGTTTTATGAGATCGGGTTGGAAACATAATTTTTTTTATATCCGATCCGAGACGGGTATGTGGTGGGTATAGAATAGAAAATTTTTGAATGAAACAAATATGAATTTTGGATGATCCAATTCAAACGTGATCTGTTGCCATCCTTGGTACCGGTGCACGTACATGGGTTGGCGTGTAAGGCGCATGCGTAGAGACACTTAAACCTCTGACATAAACCTACTTCAACCATGTGCATGCATTTCCATGATGGAGTGATCACCACTGTGGTGATGGATGGGATCATGGTTGGGTCTGTGTAGTTATACCCGAACACAATACTCTCCACCGAAGCAATAACCTACCCAAGTTTAGTTGAAACGGCGAAAGATAGCCAAGTGGAGAACCATGTGGCAACTGGGGCCTGGTCTTTCCTCTGGAATCCTTAACGAAGGAAATAGATTAGTTAGCCCCCATGATAAACATCGCCACCTGTTGATGGATGGTGATGGAAGGGGGCATAAATGGGATCCCATGGCCCTCCATGTCCTGTTTTGTTCCCCACTTATATGCAAATTAGTGTAGCACGGGGCATTGGATCTCATCAGAGGTTGTCCGATCCCAATCCTTGTTCGACTACAGGAAGCAGTCGCCACCTCAGCTGCCTTCAAAAAATACAAAAGGATTGCATATAAGATGCGTCACACGTCTATATATATAATACCCATGAAGCCAATTCAACACCTTGAGAACATAGTTTTTTATGGCAAGAACAATCGTAAAGGCTAAGTTGTTTCATTGGTTACATGGGAAAAGATCGAGTACAGAACTTCTGTCAATCTGTACAAAATCTACCAAAAATGGTCGGAAATTTGAAATCAAACTCTTCAGAGAACCGATCAAACTCTCTGTCGACATGGGCAATCTGAACTGAAACACGTACACACTTGCATGCGCGTCGTGAAGAGCAGTATATATTACGATCGATTTGTATGGATCCCTCTGAAGCCATTGAACCAACCGATTATCAATCTAGAGTCACCCGGCCTCCACCCCATAGATTATTTGCTTGGAACACGGATCGATCTCCAGCGGCGCGCACGGTGCACCTCACAGAGCATAGGCCATGCAATGCACGCCGGGCATATATGCATGGCTGTCTATCCTACGATGGCATCCATGGGCGCATCTCATCCTGCTGTGCAGCGCATATGCACTGCGATGGATTCGTGCTCATCTGTTTGCAATTTAGTATGAGCGTGTTTAATTCCTTCCAAGCCGCCCTTATCTCAAGTTATATCTTTCGCACAAAAGAATAATCGATCTTCTTCTATCACCTGGACCATCGAATCTTTGCAGAGGTTTCAAAGCATGCCGAATCTCTTCCTTCAATTCCATCCACAGTATAGATCAAGAAGTTGACATCGTACTTTAAAAATTGTACAAATTGCGATCCAATAATTGAGGTGATACAATCCACCCGAATGCCTGGAGCAGTGACACTCTCTATTAGTTGTTGGTGGGTTAAAGCAAACGCAGCTCTGCAAAAAACTGTAGGGATGACCGAGTGTCCGCCACTACAAACAGGTGAAGGATACCTGCAGCCAAATGGGCACTACGGGTAAAGCCCAAAAGATGCTCATCGCGTGCAAGAGGTGTTGGGCCACGCCCATACATACATATGTGCTTCCCAGCTACTACCCCATGACCTAACTACGCGTTCTTGCACGACCTGCTTCCATATAAAACACTCCATGCATGCTTCGAGTCTCATTTATTATTTGAAACATGTTTCACTTCATGGCAACTGGTAGGGTTCTTAGTCTAGCATTTGCACTGCTAAGGGTTGTGTCCGTTTGTACCGCCTCCAGAGGCTTACTTACTGCAGAGTTTGAAGCTTATGGTGCTGACCATGGCATATCTGGGAGCTCTGGTGGCCAAGGAATTGGCTATGATTGGACTGCTCAGGGAGGTATGCATGGTGGTGGTCCCTATGGCGCAGGAGGAGGGCAAGAAACAAACAATGGTGGAGCAGCGAGTGGCGGCGGCAACACTGGTGGCAATAATGGTGGTTGGGAAGAACATGGTGTTGGTTTCAATGGAGGAAGCAATGGTGACTACCACTATGGTAGTGGTCGTGGAGGATCAGATGCCGGTAGCTATGGTGGTAGAGGAGCTGATGGCTTTAATGGATATGGTGCTCATTGGGCTCCTGAAGGGGGTGCAGACGGAGAGCATCATGGCGGCTGCAGTGGCGGCGGTGGTGGTGGAGGAGGTGAACATGATGGCAGCTATAATGGTGGTAGTGTCGGTGGCAGCGGAAGTTATGATGCTGGAGGGGCCTCTGGTAGAGGGTCTTGGACAGGTTACTGGTTCAGCTATGGTAGCAGTGGAGGTGGAGGAGCTGGTGGCAGCACGAGTTATGGTGTCGGCGGCGACAACCGTAATGATGGAAGTGGTGGTAGTGCTTCTCATGGTGGTGCAAATGGCTAGCTAGCTATGGCGACCTTGGGGGAGGTGGAGGCCATGCTCCCTAAGGAGTCCTGGCTTTGACGAGAAGTCTTATCTTAGTAATGTTATTGCTAATGTATTCCTCAAAATTATGGCTAGTATGTATGTGGTATGCCTACTGGTTAACGTGGTGTTGATTCAGTAGTTCTTCGAGGCAATGAACTTTTATGCATGGTATTTTACGTTCAGTTATGCTGGTTTTGTTAACTGTAGCGTGGTAGCTGCAGTGAACAGCGGACAAATACTTGCATGCAGTCCAACCTTGGATAATTTCTCATGACTGCCCACTCTACTGGGTGCAAACGTTGACACATGCGTAGCCGATGATAACCCGTCACACTAATTATTATAGGTTCAAGAAAATTTTTTAAATTTAATCAAATTATTCACATAATCATATCTTGAATTCATGATCGATTAATAATAATTCATGATCTTTACCGATCACACTACAGCCTGAGCTTATCCATGTAGCATATTTTGGGCTTGGTTTCAAATTAACCTCAAATTAGCTTAAAATAATGGTAGTAAACGAATCAAGTTTTCTCCCACGGTTCGAAGCTTCCACTTTTGCCTCGCACTAGACCGGTGCCGATCTTTGGAAACCGGAACTCGTGAAGCCCGACACGCTATAAACCTCACCGACACCAAACCCGAAACCCTCGTCCCTTCTCCTCCCTCTTCCAACCGACCAACTGCTCTGCCAAGGTACCCCTCCCCTCCGAGACCGCCAACCTCGCTGGCCTCCCTCGTATGGCGCAGAGCTCCATCCCCATCCCCGAGTTCTTCTGGTCCCTCGTCGACAAGGCCGACCGCAAGTTCTCCAGGCTTCGCGATCTCCCCAACTACGGCCGCAATCGGTGTCCCCATCGATCCCCTCCCATCTCTGCTCTCAATGCATCCAAGAGCCCTAGCCCTAGATTTATTCGATCTTTCTTCTTCGATTTCTCCAGGAACGACACGGATTTCCACAAGGCCTTCAAGATCTACACGCAGCTATGGAAACTCCAGCAAGAGAACCGGCAGAAGCTGGTGGAGGCCGGGTTGCGGCGGTGGGAGATCGGGGAGATCGCCTCCAGGATTGCTCAGCTTTACTACGGTCAGTACCAGCGGACCAGCGACTCTTCCTACCTCTCCGAGGCCTACATCTTCTATGAGGCCATCCTCAGCCGTGAGTACTTCCGCGATGGCGCGTCGCAGGACGCCGCCCTCGCCAACAAGCAGCTCCGGTTCCTTGCCAGGTTCTTGATGGTTTGCCTCGTGCTCGGCCGGAGGGAGATGGCCAGCCGGCTGGTGAATCAGCTCAAAGCGCTGGTTGATGAGTGCAAGAAGAACTTCCAGGTCAGATTCTTCCAGTTCCTGTCTCCTGTTTCGATTGGATTATTACTTTATTGATAAGATTGTTTCTTTAGAACAAACGTTTGTTTCTAAGATTGTTTGTTCTCAAGAAATGGGGAAGAAATGGATTTGGAGAGATATATAGAACTGCATGCTGTAAGTGACTTATTTATAGTGTATTCTCTCATGATGCTGAGATCTTTTAGGTAATGCTTCTTGGATTAGCCAAAAATAGTAAAAATATAGAAGTAGAAAGAAGATTGAGTTTCGAACCTGCTGAGTTGGTATCATTAATCAAAAATTTCTATGCTAAATCGGAGGTTGAGATACATCCAACAAATGCTTATTTTTTGCATTCTAGGATCAAAAAGAAAATTACCTTTTCTACCTTTTTGACTGATATGGAGCTTTTCAACCATTTGCATGCGTGATAGCATGCATGCATGTGATTGAGTGTGATCATCTGAAACAAAGCTGAATTAACTACCTGCTTCTAGAATTTTGTAAGCATTATTGACTTATGTAGCATATGTTGTCAACTTTTTTGTTTCTGGGATTTATGTATGGAAAAACTGCTTTGATTTTTTTTTTCCTCTAAAGAAATTTACTGTGGTAATGTTGCTTTTAATAAAAAAGTTCTGGTGGCTTTACTTGAAAAATTACATGTTTTTAGAATAAGTGGACCATGATAGTTATTTATGATCTTTGAAAGCCCTTATACTTTGCTTTGAATTGTCTATACAGGAAACAGAGTTCAAAGAGTGGAAGCATGTGGTCCATGAGATAGTTAGGTTTCTTAAAGCTGATACACCTTTTATGAATATGAGGCCTTTGAGATATAGCTTTGCCTTCGATCCACATCCAGATTCTCTTTCCAGTGTAGCTTCTTGTGACACTAAGAGACGTCTACGTGATGCTATCCTAAGCAGCTATTGTCACAGTGGTGAAGTTAGTTACAGCTTCCACTATGATCCATTCTTGTTGTCTTTATTTTATTTCAATGACTTTATATCCACTTTGTGTTCTGAAATTCATATAATTGTGGTCTATGGTAATTAATACTACCATGATTTATTTTTCTGGACCAGGTCAAGTTTACAGAGCTGACTCTGGATACTTTCAGGATGCTTCAGTGTCTAGAGTGGGAACCCTGTGGTCTTTTCTCAGTGAAGAGTAGTGCTGACAGTAGTCATAATGGAACAGGGCCTAATCGCGTCAATCTGTTACAGGATATTAGAGATCCTACCTTGCCACCAAATCCACAGAAATTAATTTTGTACCGTCCAACTGTAACTCATTTCCTCATGGTAAGTTTATCTATACAATCTTAAAAGTATTCCTTTTGATAGAGTTTATCTGCTATTTTGTTTATATTCTGTTTTGAATAACTCTCAATTTAGCCTACTAACTGTTATGAACATAACATTGTTCAACATGTCAACTGTCTTAGGCTAGATTTGTTAATATATTTATTGGTATAAATAAGGATTATGGCTCCTAAGGAAACAGAAAATAAAGACTACTTCCTAGTGAAAACAACTTACTCTTCCATCATCTTGAATCAAATAAAGATGATCTTAGAAATGACTATTCCAAACTTGATGGCTCGGTATTCCTGGTCTCCAGTTGGCCAGCCAATGAACTGGGCATTCCCTTCACATAGGATATGAAAACCCTTTTCAATGCAAACCAACACAAAAGCTTTTGAATCTCATATATGCAGGGATGTTTGCAAGAATTTGAGGCTGATGATGATTAACCACTGTTTGTGAGTCTCCTCCAATCCAGATGTCTTGAGCCCAAGAGAAAGATAGAGCTTCCTTAAGTCTCAGCCATGCTGCAAACAACTCCACCATTGGCAGCAACTTATTAGAAAGATGGCAAGCTTTAGCATAAAGAGACATATAATTGGAATCCTGAATTAAACTTCTAGCACCATTGCTCTTGCTCTCATTTGCTTAAAGAGATCCATCAAATTTAAGTTTAATCCAGTTAGGTTGAGAGAAGGCCAGAAGAGGGGGGGGGGTGTTCAGGAGAACATGTATATTTGGGAAGGTAGACTTCCTAGGACCCAACTCAGATAAGTACTCAACATTGATGGGAGACTCTAGCTAAATAGAAAGCAAGATGAATTACCCAATTGGGAAGCATAGTATCCTGTTAAAAATCTCCAAATCCTAGCCTTCCACAGGTAAGCAAGAAAAGTTTGTTGATGTTTGGAGCAGAAGGGGTGGTCAACTGTTTGAAGAGAAGATAAGCAGGATTTCCAATCGACGGTAGAACTAGTCAAGGTGTGTGGAATATGAAAAACATCCAATTTTGATAACATTCAAAACACATGATTAAGATCTTCTACATCACTATGGAAGCATTGACATTCTATAGAAGATATTCCTTGCCAATGTAGTTCATCCTTACACTGCTTATGAAGTTTTCAAAGAAAAGTTCTGACTCCTGGGTGAACTTTGATAGATTGTACCCAAATAGTTGGCTTAGTGCCTTCATACCTTTGTTTGAGAGCCTTCAAATATGCTTCACTGATCATTTCTCTTCTTCTATGGTAGGAACCTAGCATTGCATATCATCAACCTCCTTAGCCATAGGTTTGGAAAGGATAGATTAACACTGCTTTCTGCAAATAAGTCGTGAATAAGATCCAAACTCCAACCAACCCCTGGCAAGAACAGCTGGCTTACAGACATTCTATTGACATGGGCATCCATATCAATAGAAGTAGTCAGCCTAGATAGAGGGTCTTGACTGATCCATGGGTCATATATAACACCACTAACAAATTTACCATTTCCAACAGTTCATACATAGTCACTGGCAATCAGCTCACAAGTTTCATAAATTTACTTTCAAATAGGTGAGCAATCAACAGGAAATTCATATGAAGACCATTCTCTTATAAAACCATACTTGGCACAGAATACTTGTGTCCACAAATTTCCTTCCTCAAGTACTTCTTTAACAGCTGCTTTACTAAGTAAATCCTTTTGCCAAAGACTAAACATTGGGAGCCCTAGATGACCCATCTTTTTATGGCACACTTACATGGTCCCAACTCACCAAATGCAATCCTCTCTTGACATTAGAATGTCCCCAAAAAACAAAGTTTTTGATTGTCAGTTCTGACCAATCAATAATGCCTCGAGGACTTCTACAATGGGAGAGAACATGAACTGGAAGCTTGAAAATAACACTTCAAAATCTTTCTTAGTAGCTGCTGAAAGAAAAAAAGACAATCATCCACAAATAACAAGTCTGATAGAGCAGTAGACTGAGGTCCTGGTTGGAAGCTTGCAAATCTTCCCATAGACAAACCTTCATTTGGTGATCTAGATAACATGTTGGAGGAAACAATGGCTAGATTTGTTTAAATAAGAAACATTTTTTCTATGTAAGTTGCCAAGCAAAAAAAAAAAAAAAAACTATAACATGACATCCTATCAAGACCAACATGATTATTTCTGAGAACACAATATAAATCCCCAAACCCAGGGGATATGGATTAATTAATAGGGAAGAAAATCAAAAATAGGACTTCAAGTCCACAGATCTGTATGATTTGGGTTGCTGTATTCTGTGATACCCCTTTTCATTTCCTTTTATTTTTTTTGTCATTATACATTAAAATTCCACTAGCACCTTTATTGATTCAATGATCTTTTTGTATATTTCTATTGCTGATCACATCTGTTAAGGGTGTAATGTTAGGCAGAAAATTGGATGCTTTGCTGATATATTGAATTAGTCTTAGGATCAATTATTAATCATGATGACTATTTTATCTTCACAAGCACCCAGGAAAAATATCATTTGAAATTTTGATTTCATTAAGCATGGTGAGCTTCCCATGCAGACATATGGACAATGGCTAATCAGTGATTTGTGTCATCATATAATTGTTGCATTGATTACTTTTTTGGGGACAGGAATGGTCAAGATGTTTTAAGTTGCTGGTTAGAAGATGTATTAAATGAAACATTTGACTATTATTTAGCTCCAACAGGGAAGAATGCTTCCTAGTTGTCTTATGACAGTAGTGGATAGTGATTTCTATTCTGGTTTGTTATTGTTTCCTTTATTTTTGGTGGCTAATACTTTTGGTGCAGGTCGTTGCCACAATATGTGAGGAGCTTCCAGATGATGGGATCTTGTTGATATATCTTTCTGCAACAGGTTAAACATAATTCGTTTTCATCTCTTCCTTTTGTTCATATGCTCTAGATTGTGGCTTAACCATCTTCTACGAACATCTTGCAGGAGAGGGTGGACTAAGTCTTCCTGTACTGTCAAGTTCTGGAGTTCCTACAGATGTTGCTGGAAAAGTTGTGGAGAGCCTTAATAATCTTGCCATGTCCTCTCCATTGAGCTCTCCGCAAGATAGCCCAACCCAGTCATCCAAGGAGAATTACAATCAACCTGGCTTATGGTTAGGTTCACGTGGAAGTCGAGGTACATTTTAGTATTTTACCATCTATATCTAAATATACTCATAAATGTCTGCTTAGATATTATTTTAGCAGGTTTTATTTAACTGCTGTTAAAGTGCGGTTATGCAGGTTTAATATTTCTTTGCCATATTAATATGATGATTTAAGTTCTGGTAGCATAATTCTGTGATGGTCTTCTGGTTAGGTGGCCTTTTGTGTTTGACTTCAGTTCTTTTTCCAGGTTCAAACTACGTGTATCCTTGTGATTTGATCCCATTTACAAGAAGACCTCTCTTTTTGGTTATTGACAGTTATAATAGTCATGCATTCAAGGCAGGTTTGTCAACTCTAATTTCCTCCTGCTTTACTTTTGTGGTCTCAAAAGTATTATGCCTTGGACACATAAATAAACACACACTTTTCAGATGTATTCATTGTATTCTTGCATTTTCTTCCTGAAATATGCAAGAAATGGTATTCTGAAATCAAAGATTTTTAGCAGCTGTGGAAAATGTTAATGCGTGGGTAAAGGTTTTTATATGTTCTTGGTACCAAGATATTTGCAAGCCTTGTGAATTCAATTTACTTTGATTGGAGAAATGATAGTTGTGGACAAAGTTGTATTTATTGTAGCTGCACTTCTATAGCTTCTCATGCTACTCGACATGTTGCAGTTGTACAATCTTTCTTTTGTTTGTTGATGTGTCTCCTTGTTTTGTCTTTAACCATATGCATAACTAATTTATAAAAACATATGTGTATATCATGGTATCTGAATGTGATATGTCCTAATTTCTGATACATGGTGGCTCTTGGCATACTTTAGATACTCCTTTTCATTTAGTTGGGCTTGGCATCTTGTATAAATATCTAGTGTGAAATATTGGTGCATACTGTTGCACACTGATACTGTTTTGCATAGACTGACATATAGTGACAAAACAATTATGATGATTATCTTCACTTAATCCTTCAAATTATATTTAAACTGGTGCATTTTTTTTTATGTTGTTTAACATCTTTTATTTGCCCTTGTTTGTTTCTGACCTCCATGGTGGTCCTGTATTTCTTTCATCTTTCATTTTTCCAAGTAAAAAAGGTTCACTGGGTTGTCTTGCCCTTCTATCTCATCCCAAGGGAATAAATAAGAAATGAGACTGCTGAAGCTATCATCTCAACCCTTACAAAAACTAATGTAATCAAGAAGCATGAATCATGTTCTTATCAATTGGTTTCAGTAAACTATTTGCATTACTATAAATAGATGATCTCTGATATATGAAATGAGTTGGAACATAATGTTGAATGATTTTTAGACAACTTCAATAGTGCAGGATCTGATTTTACATTTTATACTAAGACCCTGTTTGGCATTGTTGTTGAAAGTAGAGCCTTTGAAATTCTTGGAAGTAGAGCTTTTGAGAAGTAGAGTTTTTACAAAAAGCTGTTTGTTGTTTGGTAACTATATTTATAAAATGCTTTGAAATTTTGATACATGTTTGATAATTAAAATAAAAAAAATAGTTTTAGTATGACAAAGTAACAATAAAAAACATTGCATAATATTGTATAGCATAAAATAACATAAATTATTATTAAATATTATTATATATTAAAATATTATTATATTGTATGATATTATTATCATAATATAATATAATATTATTATAATCATAATGTAATATAATATAATTGATTATAATCTAATCTAATAAAAGATTATAATATAACATATTATATTATAATATTATAGTGTTAGAATATTATAATATTATAAAATACTATTATATTATATCATTGTTATAATATAATAATACTATAATAGATTATTTTATATATTTATAATATAAATATTATTATATTGTGTAATATTATTATAATTATAATGTAATATAATATAATGGATTACAATCTAATCTAATAATAGATTATAATATAACATATTATAATATATTAATATAATATAAAAATATAATAATAATATTAAATAATATTATATTAGATTATATTTTTATAATATAATAATACTATAATAGATTATACTATATATTTATAATATATCATAATATTAATTTATCTTTATATTATATTATATTATAGTATAGTATAATAATATAATATGATATGATATAGGATGTAATAATGAGATTTTATTGGTGGGTATTTTGATTATCCAAAAATTATATTTAAATCAAAACAGCTTTCTAACATTGGCAAGAAAGTACTTTTGGGAAGAAGCTCCCGAATGGATCTTTTCTCAAGTAAAACTTTTTAACTTTCTGGCAAGCTAAAATAGCCTTTTGATTTTTTACCAAACATTATTGTATTATCTAAAAATACTTTTGAAGGGCCAGAAAGCACTTTCTGGCACTCTAAAAGCTTAGCCAAATAGGGCCTAAATCAAGTAGTCCATGTGATTGTGCTCATATTTTCTTCTGATTCATGACAATTGTATATAAGCATTGTTTTGAAAATTGTACAGGTTATACATGGAGCAGAGAAGGGAGAGACAACAGCTATGCTCCTTTCTCCAATCTCTCAACCTCCAGTCATGACAGCTACTAGTGATTCTGCTCCATATCAAAATGGAAGCTTATTTACCATGTTTCTCACTGCTCCAGTGCAAGCTTTCTGCTACTTGATTGGTATCTCTGGCATGAATATTGATAAGGTATGGTCAGATCATGCATGCACTTCCTTTATGTAGAGTTCTTTTTTTCTTGTTTCCTTTCTCTTCCTTGGTAGCTTTCTCTTGTTGTTTTTGGTACTAACTAAGTGTTTCAGGATACATACAACAAAGCTGAGAAGTTATTTTCATTGTCTTTAAGTGAGTGGGAAACCATTTTGATGACATCGGTAGCACTTCATCCAGTTTGGATTGAAGTTATGGGTGATCCATTTTTGAGGCGACTCCTTCTCAGGTTATTTTACAAATACTTAAAATTACTATTTCCTTTTTTTTTTGTTCTTATAAACAATCTAAATGCATCCCTTGATGCATCATGTTGTGTTGCTGCATTATTTGATACTGTTGCTAGTCAGACAAGAGAATCATGATTTTAGAAATATGAGTACTACTAAAAGTCATCCCAAGAGATGCATCCCTAGATTGCTTGTTCATATTGGCCAAAGTGCGTAAAGCATGGTTTAGAAGTAATTGCAATTATAATAGTTTCAGAGGGCTCTGATATGTTATACATATTAATGATAGGCATCTAAATAGTGGCAATTGTTTATCCATTATCCTGCTATAATGGCTGTTACATAATGGTAATAACCGGCTCTATTTGACATTGATACCTTTTAGTAAATGAAATAATATTTAGTCCAAAGTTCAAATTTTTATACCAATTTTCCATTCAAGAAAGTTAGTAGCAATAATGGGCATTGTTTGACATCTATACCTTTCAGTAAATAAAATAATATTTCTGGCAAAGTTCAAATTTTTATACTAATTTTCCATTCAAAAACAATGTACCACACTGGAAAAATTAATCTTTTAGTGAGAGAACAGTGATTTGGACAATAACACCAGTACTTTTCCATTTCACTACTGTCTGCTGTTTTCTGTAATAACATAATTGTAAGAACAGTTATAACATCCATCATTTTAATACTAAATAATTCCAAATCATATGGGGAAATGATGCCCATTTTTACCATTATAATATACTATAATGGTTTCAATGGAGGTCCTTTGCTAACAGAATAATGCTATGGAAACTTTTGCATAAATATGTAGATTTTTTTTTTTATCAGGCTGCTCAAGTTTTTTTCTTTCGCATTATATAGGATTGGTCAAGAGTATTTCTAAATAAATAGGAAGGTGACAGGTTTTAGTAGGAAGCAAGTTATTCATCATTTATTGGTTGTAAAAAAATTATCTATTTTCTTGTTGATTACTCCATGTGTGAAAATCATAACTCCTTGAAATACTAGATTGGCTTCTGTCAAAGGTTGCTGATGGCTCACTGACTTTAATAATCTGTCTTTAGCCTATATTTTTTTAGTTCATTTATGCACACAAGTAGAATTTTCATGCAAGTTACGCTAGTATCTTTATAATTAAATTCTTTGTCCTAATTAATAGCAAGTATTATTTCTAATCCTCTTGATGTTGCTGGATTTATTTTTTATCAGATCATCAAATTACTGTATGCCCAACCTTTTGCTGAAAACTCCCCTTAGTTTGTTTGCCATTCTCTATAAGACCTAATATTACATTAATTTCTTGATCAACCTCTATACTAATTACAAGATTTTAAATCCCGTGGGACGAGACTATCTTGGTTTTTTCATGAAACACTTGATACTAGGAACGGGGGATGTCCGAAAGCATTCCGATTATAATGTTGGGATATTGGTGGGACATCCTGTCCTGACACAGGTGATGGCATTCCATCTCGATATCCCATGAGACGTTTCGCTAGGTTCTGAATCCTTGATTAGTTATAAGTTATAACTTAAATATAGCTATAAAAATCCTAATTTGTCTAATTCATCCAACAATGACACAATACTATTTTTCATCCGTAGGCCACAGAAAATTAATGTCTTTATTTAGGCCAACCATTTCCAGAATCATGTTTTGTGTGTGGAAGCGGGTGCTAGTGCAGCTACAGGGAAGCGGATATTCTAAAGACGATTCAAGGAAGCGGTTATGAAATGGGTGAGTTGGAGTTGGAGCTTCGAGTGGGTAAATTATCCTAAGTTTTGTACTGCTAAGGGTCATCCCAACCTTACCCTTATATGATATCCATAACCATAATATATATAAATTACTAGAATAACTATCTAATTGACATTCTGTAAGTATTTGCAACTACTACCATCTTATTTGTCTGTCCATGCTCTAGCATGAATGTTGGACTACCTCTCCTTCCTTGTGATTTAAATAGAAGAGGGTGAAAAGGTAACAGTCATTTCATATGTAAACCTGGTGCTATTCTTTTTCTCTTTGTTGCAGATTTATTTTTTGCCGATCTGTTCTTGCACTGTATGCGCCAGCCAACTGTCAGGAGGAATTCTTTCCTGCCTGCCTGCCTCATCTACCAGAATCTGTCTCTCCAGAGAGCATGGTCTCTCAGTCTTCCATAATGCAGCTTGCCAACTTCTTCGGTGCAATCAACCATTTTCTCTTTAAAGAAGGGATTGTACCAGGAGAATCTGGCACTGATGAAATAGAAATAATCAAGGATTCGGATATTCATGAGTCTCATTTTTCAGCAGCCAATGGGTGCTGAGAAACCAGAACATGCTAATTTTGGGTTCGATCTTCTACTGGGAAGCATTCAAGGTGGCTCCTCTGTTTTAAGGGTCGTTGAAATGCGAATATTGTCTCCTTTCAGAGAGCGTAGCAATGAACATATTGATATGTTCTGGAACTGGGTGGAAATTTCCCCCACTTACATGCTACAAATTGCTTTTATTTGATGCAATCCAATCTGGTTTTGGCTATCTGGTACTGTGTCAGAGGAATGTAGCTGGAAGGCTGCTGGGTTTTGAGCCTGCTGCCTTCTCTACTGTCAAAAGCCTGCGTCTGTATACAATTGAATGACAGTTTGTCTATGCAATCCCTTTAATTGTAGATAAAGGCATCAAAACCGTGAATTCTTAAAGTTTGGATCAACTGTAGAAACAATTCAGTAAAGAAGCGCTGTAACTCATAAGCTTCAGTCCAATTACATCCATATCACGTTTCAATTATACAGGCGCCCGGTACATTTCAGAATGCATCCTGGTTCATGTAATGATTTAGGACTTCATCCAGAAAAGATAAGTAGCTAACTAAGCAGCATCTTGGGTTTGTTGGCCTTGTTCAAAAGAATCAGAGGTCCATCGGAAGCACAGCCATGAAAAGCTAGCTGAAAGGAGTTGTTTACGTGTGTTGGCCATGTATAGATATTTAAGATCTATCCAAAACACATGCTCGCATGATTCCAAATATGTTTTCCGTTTTAAGGTATTTTTGACTCCTTATCAAATTAAGGGGCAAATCCAATTATATTCATTCACAAGCATCTGACGCCATGATTGACTTGTGGTATGTCTGAAGGGCTTCGTGTTTCAGTATTTCTTAATCACGCATAAGCTGTTGGTCAACTTCGTCGATCATATTCATTTTAATATCATTTGTTGCGGTGACCAGGAATTTCATCCAAAAAAAACAAAAAACTCATCGAAAAAGGATTGTTTAGATTCTGTCTCGCTCAAGTTCTACACGGTTCCCAACTTATGCTGAGCTAGATAATCATTTGCGGGGTTCTCACATACTTTCCTGATTAAAGTTTGGGTATCTTTGTTAGGTTTAAGGATCCAAACTTAATTATAAATATTATAATTAAAACTTGATCAGCTTTAAATTTTTTTTTAAAAAAGAAGCATGCTGCAATGTCTACTTATCATGGACGAATCATGGATCTGGATCTGGTCTGATTCGCTATTATTTATAACAATTCATAATCCCATTCATGAATGCTAGCCAATAGATACTGCAGTTCTACATAAGTATCCAATATTTACTTAATATGGAATCAAACATACATTCTGCAAGATGCTGTGCGCCATACAAAGAGGCAACCACCCCTGCTATCACAACTCAAGAGTTGCAACCTAACTTGTATTATATCGATGTCAGCCAAAACCACAATATATAAATATTAATGACGCACTAGATGGCAGTTAGGAATGAGCAAATGAATTGGTGCGATACGTAGACGTGAGTGAGTGTCAAAGAGTTCACCCTTGCCACTCCATGTATCTGGCACGTGACAACTCAGCCTGTACGTGTGTGGAGCACACAAATGGACAACCTCCCCAAATGTTGCAGGAGAGAGAGATCATGGCCTAAACTGTATTGGTATCAACCGAAACTGATATGGCACAATCACTGACGTGGAGCAACATCTGACCTAGCTGGCAAAAGGCGTCACCTGGATGCTGCCGCCAGATAAGGTCCGAGGTCGAGCTCCCGTCCGAGGTTGAGCTCTTGTCCGAGGTCGAGCTCCGGGTCAAAAACAAGCTCTATACCTAAGGTTAAACCTGGATAAGAGCAGGCAGGTCCGCCCTCTTTTGGGCCACTGCGAGAATGGCTGGGATAGTGACCTCGGCAGTTAGTGTCATTATCCTCGCCGGAGCCCTCACGTTGCTCAGAGAAACTGCACCCCCTGCTGGGAGACGCTCCACCAGGGCACGTCGTTTGCATCTCCTGCGAAGGGACGCTCTGCTAGGGCACGTCGTTTGCATCTCCTTATGGAGAGACGTTTCACCAGGATGCCAAGATCTGCAGTACACTATCGGCACCTTCTTTGGAAAGGCGCTCCATTCGGGACGTTGCATCCTGTAACCCACTACCTGCACCATCCAGAAAAGGAATATTTACCAGAAGCCTCAAACCCTATGATATCTCCCACCAGGCTCGTGCTTCGCTAGGTCCCCAGGTATGGCAGCACGACACCCGTAAGGGGAAGTGCTTGTCAGGGTGTCAGGCCCTGTGGCACGCCACTCGCGCTCACCGTAGTGAGAATGCATACTTCGCAGTACTCTGTCTGCATGGCAGAAGCTTTCTTCAAGGATTTCGAATTTGGTCCACCTCCTTCTAGGGGAGGTAGGGACAAACCTATGCTCCGTCCACAGAAACCGCACCAAGAGAGCATCAGACCAGGGCTCTAAGCCCCGCCAGGTGAAAGATGCTTCTATAAGAAGCCCGAAGAGGCCTCCAGCAAGGGTAAGCACACATACAAGCATACAAAGAGGAGCCAAACTCTCGCTGCTCTAACTTCTACTCTTTTTTTCAACATCCTCTAAACATGGAGACCGTTTCGGGCTTCGCTAAGAAGGATATCTGTTTTTCTTGATTGCTCACTGACTTGATCGTCGGAATGTTCCTACCAGAATTCCCGATTCAAGTCTTCTTCTCTTTTTTGCAGGACCGGTTACACATGAAGATCTCCCGACGGGAAGTCTACTCATCCTAACCATATCAGAGCTACAGACTATGGCGATCTAGATGATAACAGAAACTATATAATAATCACTGTGCATCATCTCTAGATATGTCTGCGCTATGTGTGCAAGTGATAATTCAGCCCAAATATTTACAAGAGCTGGAGATTAAGGGATGGCTTTCAGGCATTAACATTGAGATCAGGTTCCTTCTCAAATGCACGTACTCATATTTGAGGCACACGTCTAAGGCAACATGGTCCAATCTTTGGAAACTACTATTATTGCTTTGTCTCAACTCCACTATATTTCCATATATTGGCGTGGAGTTCCTGGATCGGCCGGTCGGAGCCGCTACGTTGCAAGACCGCTCCCTGGTTCACTTGCAAAACAGGTTCCTTACCCGAGTTGTTCCGGTGGAGGATACTCCGATGCCTAAGTCAGTGGCGGATTCCAGCTACAGAATGGGGAAGATGTCGAGAGTGGAAGAGAAAAAGAGTTCTTGGAGATTGAAAGTGTATGTGTGCGAGATTATTCACGCGTACCTCTCGAGCCATCCTTCTTATCCATATTTAAAAGATGGCCTCCGGTCTGTGGCCCGCTCTTTTCCCGGAGATCATGGGGAGCCAATCTCTCCTATGATTAGCGATCGTGGGTTGTCAATGAGCGGTTCCGGCCAGATCGGAAGCGTGGCTGCAGGAATTGCGTACCATGATCATGGCATGATGAGTGTCGATTGTAACCGTTGGTTACAGTTTCCTTTTTGGAACAGATTGTGGTTCAAGCTTCGGGTTTCCCCTTGCGTGGGCCGAAGGCTTGGTATTTCCCCGAGGCCGGAGATCATGTCTACGGCGGGGACCGAAGTTCGTATCTTCGGAAGTCGATGAGTAGTTCAGACTTCGGCCGGGGCCGAAGGTGCTACTCGAATGACTGGCCTTCAAATGTTGTAGTTCAGTATGAAGCCTTGAGTTGCTTGCGGTTGGCCTTCGCTTAGTCCGAAGTCTGTAATCCGGAGAACCGGGGCTTCGATAAATCGAACCAGAGCCTGGTTCGTAGCTGAACCAGGATATCCCAACACCATGTATTATTTTTCTCCAGTAATTCTCGATGGTACACTGTTTTTCTTCAATGCTGAAAAGAAAAGATTTTATATATCATCCCCGCTTTATTATTCTTGTAAATAGTTTTTAGAAGTTAAATCAAAACATAAGGTTGACCGTTAAGATGATACATAGCTTGTAGTTATTTATTCCTCCATTAAAAAATTCTAAAATTCTTTGCACTTTATATATAAGTTTGACAATCAAGAGGATACTATTTATTTTGTAAAGGAAACGGCAACCATTTTTCAGGTACGTATAGAGCCAAAGATATCTTAATCCACTTTTTATCCGAACTGGCCTACCAAAACATTGTTGTTTGTTTAGACTTGAATTAAAAATTATAATCTAATATAATAATGATTGTATTTGGATAATTAAGTTTCCAATTTAAACCTAAATCTATGTGAACTGATCCGAAATAAGTCTGCTACATATTTCTAAACCCTCCTCGAGTATAAATTTAATTTTTTTAAAATAATAAAATTGCTATAATTTGTCTCAGGATTTGTGTTGTTGATTATGATTTTATGTGACTATCAATATTCAAATCTTATGTAGAGTTTGTTGTTGATAATATTCACATATCACATCTTACTGCTTAGTTTTATTTTTTTTTTATTTGATTGACATCTGAATTGTATTTGGAATGTCCCAATCCCTTCTTGCGGATGGAATTTGTTATTTCGTTCATTTTTTTTTCATCATCTTTCTTTCTTAAGTTGATCCACAATGAATCTTGAATTTCCTTTATTTGTATTTTACTCGTCATAAAATGAGAAAAGGTTGATATTTCCACATTTCCATTAAAAAAAAAAAGGGTTGCTAAATTTCATTTTATGTGAATTATTTTTTAAATATCAAGATTTGCATGGTGATATTTTTTTTCCCTTTGAATCGAGGGGATCGACTTGCCAAGATAGTAAAGTTTTATATAACTTTACTAATTCCTACTTTCACTAGGGTTTCGGGAAGAGCCACCTCCTATTGTATAGCTCATTGCTTATGAACCTCTTTCACCAGGATCTTTTTTTTTTAAAAAAAAGATAAATTTTGTATTAAAATTATATATATATATATATATGTGCTTATTCATGGCTGACTATGACAATGATTCAACCAATTTGGGAAAGATACCTCCAACTTACAAAGGAATGGTTATACATTTAGCAATCAACAATGTGCTAATTTAAACAAGGATCTTGTTGAAAATTAACAATGTATTAATTGTGAGAACAAGATGCATGAACTCCATCTAAAAGTATGGGTATTTAAACACAAACGGAGCCATCTACATCTACCGTTCCTCAAATTTATCTTCTTTGCAAAATAAATATCCTTATTTTTTTATTTATTGCTATTTATTTTTAATCTCAAAATCAAGGTATTGTTTGTGGGTACTGGTGGTACTCTTCTGGACTCTTGTTAAGAGTTGACCTGCCAAATCCTCCATCCTCTTTAAGATGATGTTTCTTAACAAAAAGAAAGAAAGATGTTTTATGGTTAGCATGATTATCTTTATTTTCCATTTTGGGTCTATAACAGTACACATAACTATCTAGTTCATAATGATTCAAATGGCTCCTAAAATTTGAGAATGATGAGCCATAATCTTTCTTAAAAAATAGCATGGCATTGTTTAATTACAATGTGAAGTATTAACAAGTGGCATTCCTCATAGAGAGAGTGTACATCAATAGTATATCTAATTGCTATTTACGTACCAATATCAAAATCAATTTTTTGAAGTATAATAATTTTTTTCTCCATACTATAGATTTAGTGTTTTTTTTTTTTTTTTTTTTCATGTGAACGTTATTTTAAAATCTTGGACATGTAAGTTTTTCATGGATTATAGAAGGAGTTGATTCAAAACTAACAAACTTCGAAAGGTACCGGCGAGTTAAAAAAAATTATTAGAGTGTTTGGTCCGTAAAGAAGTAGATATGTTTTTATCCAGCTCGGTCTTTTTCTTCATAAACTCATATTTTATTTTCTATACAATAAAATGAACAAATGATGCCATTTTTTATCTTTTAAATTTATCATATTTTTTTTCTTTTTTCTTTTTTTTTTTTGTAAGAATTCGATAATAATAATAACATCGAAGTGTTTGGGATAACTACAAACTCTAATCACAATTTAAAATAACGGACTCCCCTGCCGATCTTCCACGTGTGCGATGTACGGAAATATGGCCCCATCAAAACTCTTATAAAACCCTTTCCTTTATTTCCCTCCTCTTTCAAAAAACCGCGAAGTCCTCCGTCCTGGGTTCCTCCCGGAAACCCCGACTCCTGAACCCTCCGAGAGACTAAAACCCATACAAAACCCTAGGGCGATCGATCTCAAATTCCCTCACGCGACATGGAAGACGGGGCGCTGCCGACTGCGGATTCCCGGGCCGCGGGCATCCTGCTCGATCTTTTTCCATGATTTTTTTTTTAAAATTTTTCCCCGGGCTTTTGCGGCGATTTCTTGCGTTCCCTCGGTACCAGTTTTCCGAGTTTTCTCGGTTTTACGTTCTGGGGTTTTCTTTTTGTTTAGGGTTTCTGAAAATGAGTGAGTGGGAAAGATCATGTATTTTGTGGTTTGGGCCCAAGAATTTGTCCCGCCCAGTCGTAAGTTCCCCTGTTTTCCCTCAATTTAGTTTTTTTTTTTTTTTTTTTTCTCTGCTAAATTCTTGTCAATAAATATATTTTTTGGTTTTTGGTATTATGGATGCCTTTTTTTGATCCGCAGGGAGCGGGGCTCATTAATATTCAGAATACTTGCTTCCTTAACGCGGTTCTTCAGTGCCTCACCCACACGGTTCCTCTCGTGGAGAAACTTCGGGCATCAAATCACTATTCTACTTGTTCTGGTAGAACTTCTCTTCCTCAATCTGCCTTACTTTTTTGTTTTTTGGTTTTTTGTTTTTTTAATTCTTGGGTGTCTGGTTTTACTCATGGAATTTTGCAGCGGGTCCCGGAGAGTTCTGTGCTCTATGTGCCTTGAGACTTCACACTGACATATGCTTGGACCTCTCGGTATATTTTGTCATCCCGAAACACTTTGCCCTAAATTTGAGCAGTATCCTCTAATTCGCAATTTTTTTCTTGATTTCTTGGTTATTTTCAGTTGTATGATTAGTTTTGTATGTGAGTTATGATTTTGAGATGTTTATATATATATATATATATATTTGCGTACAAATGCAAGTTTTAGAATTTGATGATCCCTTTTTTAGGAAGGTATGTGAAATGCTCTAACAAATTATATAGTGTGCCACATGTTAGATGTCAGTGCTAAGATAGATGTAGATTTGGTATAAGTTAGATAATACCTCTTTACAACTCTTAAGGTATGGTTGCATATTATTTTAGAGTGCAGCACCATTATATGGTCTGATAATTACTGATAATTACTATTTGAGTTGGGTCTTTTGTTGTGGCATTTTTAAACCAAGTAGAGAAGTTTCCTTATCTGCATCACAGATATGTCTATTCTAAGTAATAGAAGTTTCAATTTTTTTTTTTTTTTTTTTCATAAGGAGATAAGAGATCCAATTTAGAACCAGGTTCCTTAACTATATATTATCAGAAATATCATCTGATTTTGAACTAGGCCACCAGGAGGATGCCCATGAGTTCCTCCAATGCTTGCTGAACAGGGTGCACAGCTGTTGCATCAGCCGTGTCTCTGGAAACCAGTCGCCACCTGTGGGAGATGACACTGACAGCCTTATCCAACAAGTCTTTGGAGGCCGTGCAAGGAGCCGGGTATCTTTGGGAACAAATGCTTTCTCTATTTGATTAGCCATGTATACCTACCTTTTGCTTCTCCTGGCTTAAATCTAATTATTCTTGATCTCAGCTGCGATGCTCTGGTTGCGGTCATATATCAGACACATTTGAGTCCCTGCTAGACGTTAGCTTGGGGATTGATGGTATGGCTAGCCTCACAGAGGCACTGGAATCATATACTAAAGTTGAGATGCTCGAGCCTTCACAATGCAACAGCTGCCATGCCAAAGTGCCAGGGGAGAAACAGCTAACATTGGACCAAGCACCACATGTTGCTTTATTCCACCTAAAGAGGTTCAGAATGGATGGTGCTGATATTTGCAAGATCAATAATTTTGTGGAGTTTCCATTGGAGCTGGACTTGCAGCCCTTCCTTAGCTCCCCACAAGATGAAGTAAGTGCTCCTTGTGTTTTATAATCAATTCCAGGTGATAGTAATGGTGCCCCTTGCATTCTTGTCATATCATTGGCCCTCATGCTTTTTTTTTTTTCTTGGCTGATGATTCCTGATTATTCTTGCATAAACGAATTAGTTGAGAGTTGTTCAGTAATTCACTAGTTTTATGAGTTGTTTACTAATTATGCATTACTTTCAGTTACTTTTATTTGTTGTTTCTTGTGCTTTCCATGCATGTCTCTTGGTGAATAAATAATTGTTTTTGTTAAATTTCGTAATTCCAATTATCCAAGTTCATTCTGAACTTTTGGTAAATTTCTGCATTTTAGCAATTGTAAATATTTTCTTATTTTAGTTCGATGGAACATCATTCAAATCCTTTTCCCCGATTTGATTTGTGCTGAGAAACACCAAATTCATGGCTATGATTTAGGTTGTCACAAATTATTCCTGATCTTCTAATATGCATGTACATTGATGAATTAAGGAGCAGTTACAATATGATCTATATGCTGTTGTGGTGCACCACGGAAATCTGAATAGAGGTCATTACTTCAGCATTATCCGTTCATCTCGCTCTTCGTGGCACCTAATGGATGATGCTAATGTGAGTTATCCTTCATAATCTTTGTTACAAGTTAAATTCATTGATCAACAGCTCTCTGATTCTTTTATCTTGAACTTTGTTTATTGCAGGTGGGAAGATGCTCCACAACGGATGTCCTTGATGTGCAGGCATACATGCTCTTCTACATAAAGCAGGGGTCATCACCCTCGTTTTCAAGTTCCATAAAGAGGCAGATGACATGCCAAACTAGTGGAGCACCTGATTTTATAATGGATTGGAGAAATAAAAACTTTGCTTTTGGAGAGTCTATCGGCAGCAGAAGCTGCTCCATGGATTCACCAGAGACAAGAAAGGATCAGATTCCAGGCACAGATGGTACTCCTGAATCTGCTATATGTGAGGTAGAAGGTCATGGCAGTTCATCACCTCCTCTTAGACCTTGCAACAAAGGTGGCATCGGTTACATGGCCGAAAAGAAGTCTCCGTTAGATGAAGTGGTGAAACAATCCACTAGAAGACTTGGTTCTGAAGAAGACATCGTTTGTGTTGGTGCCTTCAATAACGAGACTTCCAGTATGGTTCTTTTATTCTGTTTTAATCCAGATTTCACTTAGAAAATTTGAAGTCCTTTAACCGTGTCCTTCGTTATTTGTTCTACTAGAATTGTTATTATAGAAGTGTCACAATTGTTGCATAAATCATATGAGCTTGTTATATATATATATATATCTTATATTCTATTCTCATCGCTATTGCAGCATTATTGACAGAAGATGATCAAGAGGACCAGCGAAGTCCAGAAAGCCTCGTGAACTCAAAGGATGTTGAGTCAACAGCCACAGAAGCCGCAAAGGATGGAGCAGGATATGAGATGCTCAGAAGCATTCCTAGCTTGCAGAGGTCAAGCTTTCTGTCCTGTGTAACACCACCACACTGGTCGCATAGCCCACGGCCTCTCATGTTGAGGAACCCAATTCCCATGAAGAGGCAGCGCAGAGCACTCTCGGATCTGGATAACATCCCTTCTCAAAGCCCAGAGACACCTGAAGAGAAGTCAACATTTAGCCAGAGCCTCGGTCCGGGCTCCATCAGCATGACTTCTCTGGAGACAACTCAAAAATAAACCCCCATCTCGATCCCGGCGACGCTGATCAGAAGACTCCATAGACAGATAACCCAATAGCCATGATTTTCTAAGTTAAATTTATTAAGGCCTGCATAAATGGGCATTAAGTTCTCCTAAATCTTTACAGTTCCATTCCATCTCCTAATCAATGCACTCAAATTCTCTTGCTTGTAACTTCTGATGACGATAGCCTTCATTGCTTTTACCCATATAATAGACTTCGTATGTGAGTTAATTGGTTTTAAATAATCTATGATTTGAATTCCCTCTCTTTACATACAATATTTTTAGTTATCACCAGGAATTCTTTTCTGTATCATATTCATTGATGAATGAAAAATGGCAGCTTATTAGTAAGCTTTGACTTTCCTTATTCTTGGCTTGTTTGTGATCTGAATGGATCTCAACAAGTGTAATTTACTTTTTTTATTCCTTTCTGGCTTTCTCTGCTGTAACTATTGGAACTATTTATCATATGTTTATATGGGCCTGAGTACTGCACCAAACCGTGGAGTCTGGTTGCTGTGAGGAATTAGAGAAATTATATAAGTGATTAGTGTTGGAAATCTTATCTATTCCAACAATAAAAGAATTCCCTCTAAAACTTTATTTCACTCCTTTTGTTTTCTTCCTTTGCAAACAAGAAACCCTTTTTAGTCCCACATGGAAAACACAACTCTTCTTATTCTTGGATATATTTGTCTTCCTCTCTTGCTTTGTTGAATGGATGTGAGAAAGTTCATGGATGCATGAGCTAGGCCAAGCCCAATACAAATTGAAGAAACTAGTTAACTTGGTGTTTTTTTGCATATCAATGGTTTTGATCTATGGTTGAACTCGTGGCTACGTCGCCTTCAACCAGTGCGTATTTTCTTATAAATGTCAATACCGGTGCGCCTTTAACCTGTGCGTATTTTCTTATAAATGTCAATACCGGTGTTTACCTTCATCCATAATTCTTCAACCTACGGAATCCATCTTTATCTTTTTGCTATTCTTCTCTTCCCTATCCACTATTCAAATTGAAGGAATGATTATATCTCGGTTATTCATCCGTTTCTGACATTGGTGTATGCACGCATGTTAGAAGTATTGTTGCTGTTGTATTCTGGAAGGTAGTCGCATTATCATCTTGCTTTGCTGCACCAAGATATTATCTCCCAGAGATGCAAATCTACTCTTAAAAACAGTGCCTTGCACACCTCAGCCTCTTCTCAGATAGACTCTCCTATACTACAATCACGATTTCATCACCATTTCTGGTACCATCTAACTAATATTTACTACAATCAGTTCAAGAACTTCATGATAATATTCTTTTCATGGACCGAAGTAATAGACCTTGATGATTTAGTCTGTTCATGAATTGTGCTAGTATTTGGCAGTCTTCTTTTGGTCAGCTTTGAAAAGATTGGGTTTCAGTCTCATCCAAGCTTATACCTTTCAAGGCTTCAATTATAACGAAGCATCATGTTCTTCTGGACAGTTCTCTACAGTGCAATCCATTACAGCTTGCAGATTATGTACAATAAGAACCATCATGGTATCTAGTAGTAGTTTCCAGTCGTCTGATAGAATGGAGCAAGGACAGTCATTGATTAACCAAGCAGAATATATCAAGTCAAACATGTAGAATAGCAATTAAGATAAAATAGGTTGACAACTGCAGATCCATGTAGCTTGAGGGTGAGCAGAATGATAATTTTTTTTTTTTTTTTTTTGAAAAGTGAGCAGACTGAATAATTCAGTACTATATTTGCTCTGACGTGTTTTGTTCTTTTAGCGAATCAAATATTCGCTACGAGTGAAAACGAACAACCATTTATCCATGTAACTTTGAGATTTGGAGTAGTTTGAATAATTCAATACTTGGTGCCACTCTTATGGATTTTGCTTTTTTAGTAAATCAAATATTTAACATGAATGAGAACATTAGTTCTATTTTGCAACTTCTCTCCATGAAAATTTAGCTGACTAGTTAGCCAATAGAAGAATAAATTCAATGAAGGAAGTGATCTACTTTTTTTGAACTTATTTCCTCCCCCACCCTTAAGCTCATCATAGGAAAATTTCTTTTATCGATTTAATGCTCCGGTTTCTTTTCCTTTGACATCTACTTCAAAAAATGAAAAGTGTATTCTAAGACAAATGTTCACATCCTCCTTTATAGTGAAACTGTTTTACATATTAAGTTAAATTCATTTTAGATCACTTTGAATAAATAGATTGATCACATATTGTGCTAAAATTATTGGTTACAAATACAGAATCTAGTCGGATTTAACTAACAAGACCATAATTATTTATAGTGAAACCAAACAAGAAAGTAAATAAAATAGCAAATTATGTTAATATTATCTCTACAAATATTCCTTCTTCTTCTTCTCTCTTTTTTTTTTTTTTTTGATGGAACAAAAGGGTAGGGGATTTTACCCCGGTGCAGCTCCCCGTAATAAGCCCCTAGCCCGCTAAACCATGTTCGATTCGGACTGCACGTTTTCCGCGTATCCTTCCCGTCAACTGGACGAGTACGTCAGCCTATCCCCACTACGGTGCCAGAGTTTCGGCCGCGTAACCCCCCAGTCACGTGCCCCAGACTTAATCCGGAATTTAATCGAGTCATCTGCGGGATCATTCCTCAAACCCGTGACCAGTGGGTTATTCACAAGGGCTGCGCTAAGCCTTAACCGACCGCGCTACCACCGTAGTAGTTACAAATATTCCTTCGAGTTGAACAGAATCCATCATTTTTTTTAAACAATGCATGGTTCATCAAATAAACATTCATGGGTACAAGTGAATCTTTGATCAATAGTATAAGAATGTTAGATTGTGATGCATTTGAACCATCACATACATCTAGGTGCATGTGTTGAACCGATGTTCTTAGACATGTGGAGTTCTATTACTTTCACGGCACTATACTATGAATAATTGCAATCTCCACCTATGTAACATCATCAAAAATCGATAACCATGAACCACAAAGAAACCAAACTTTCTCCTATGAAGTTTTCAAAGAAGCACAATTCAATGAATAAGACCGAGCTTCACTTCACATAACCCAGAAGACTCGTAAAATCTGTTATTGATGCTCAAATAAAAACTTTTATGGCTAGGACTAAAATGGAAATTTCCATCTGTCCATGTTTATTTAATAGCAGGACTTTTTTGTAATACAACATAAACCTTAGACCATCTGAACCAACTTACTTCAACATACTTGATAAGCTCAGACATAAGATACCTTATTAGGGGTCCAAATAAAAATCAAAATAGAAAAAAATATATACTAGCCTTAGATATATTTGTTGCCAAAATATACAGTCTCGGAATGCAAAGATCTCCCTCTACAATACACAGCCCATGCGCAGCAACCCAAGAAGTTTGATTTTCATATAGCAATCAAAAAAGCTTGATTTCTATTAAAGGATTCTATCTTGAATATCACTGAGAAGACTGGATGCTATAGAAGTCAGCTTTTTTCCTGTTTCCCCAGCAATGTTCTTAAGGAAGGGTATATCTTGTGATGCCTGAAATGAAAGGCAAGCACTGAATTAATCCTGCAAAAAAAAGTATCGGTATAAAAGAAAAAATATAGCAACAAAAAACTTTGCTGATCTTGGAGAAGTTTCAGAGCAGAATAAAAACATAATTGAGCAAGGTAACTCATACTTTTATTGATTAACTAACTTCAATATATAAGAAGCTTACAAGATAAAAACATGCTTTCAAATTTAAATAAAGCAACTAACTATCTAGAAGGCAAACTGACTTTCAAATTTAAAGGATGTTGATAAAACATCTACCAACAAAATAAGATAAATCTAGGATAAGATATTTTCACATATTCAAACTTCAACAATTTCAACAATTTTAACCGAAAAACTTGAAAATGAGGGAAAAACTTGAATTGGAGCGCAATGCAACAGCACCAAATTCATCACTCATTCATGCCATGCATTTGCATCCCTATCCTGTTGACCCCTGAAATGATTTTGATGATTACAAAATATTGGAGCATGTATTTATGACTAACCTATTCAATTATTCAAGAAATTTTTGTAGGAAGCATTTATCAATGAGTTACTTTATTTCCTACTTAGCTGAAGTTTATTCCAGTGCAATTGTATTAATTGATGAAGTGTATTGAATTGAAGATCTCAAAGTTGTAAAGTCCTAATTTTCATTCTTGTAATCTTGTAAAAAGGGCTATAAATTAGTAAAAATAAGTTTGATTAGGTTAGATATCTTTTTGTGACTTACTTTGAAGTTTCGAAAGACTTGTATTGGTTGGAGATTCAATTGACTGAAATTTTGAAGAAGTTCTACTAGAGCCAACTCATGGATCAAGAGCTGACTCATGGACTAAGAGCTGACTCCTATTCTGACACGGAATGGAGAGTTTCAGAGTTTCAGAAATTCGAGCCAACTCAAAGATATTGAGCTGACTCGTACAGAAGTTTTAAATATCAGGTTTCAGAAACTCAAAGCTTCAAGCCGACTCGACCCAAAAGAGCCGACTCAACCATCTCGAGTTTCAAATAGATCCAGAGTTTGTGTTTATCTTGACTGAGACTTCGAGCTGACTCGTTCAAAGTTTGATTTTCTCTTATCTGAGACTTCGAGCCGACTCAACCATCTCGAGCTGACTCGAGTGTCGGGTTCAGACTTGTAATGGCTAGTCCCAGAATTGATTTTTTGAGTTGCAAGAAAGCTCCAATGGCTCTATTTCGACTCCCTAGGCCCTATAATAGCTAGATCTATTTGAAAACTATAAAGGGAGGTATTTATGATGGATTGAGAGATTTCTTTGATTATTCATTGAAAATTAATAGAGCATTCAAGTGAATTTCAAGTTTTTCACAAACTAACTTCAAGTGAGCATTCAAGAGAGGATTCAAAGCTTCACCAACTCATCCTCAACCATTGAATCCAACTTTTGGGGAAGTCAAGAAGCAGCTTTAAAAGCATTCAAGAACATCTAAAGCAAGGCTTCAATTTGAGCTTCATCAACAACTACTAAACAACTTGGATTTGTTGTAAAGTTGCTAGTTTCTTTTTGAAATATCTTGTATCTTCTCCAAGAGCAGCAATGGAGCTGTGTCTTGTTAGTGTTGAAAGGTTATTAGGTGAGCCTATTAAAATCTAAGTTGGATTTCTTTGGTAAGCCCGATGTAAAAATCAAAGGGAGTTGGGCTTCTTTGGTGAGCCCGATGTAAAAATCAAAGGGAGATGGGTTTTTTTGGTAAGCCCGATGTAAAAATCAAAGGGAGTTGGGTTTGGATTGTGATTCCGGTAAAACAATCCGACTGTATTCTAGGAAGGATATAGTGGAAATCCTAAGTGATGCTTGGATAGTGGACGTAGGAGCGGGTTGCTCCGAATTACTCTAATTTCTTTATGTTTGTGATTGTGTTTGCTTGACTCCTTTGTGATTGTAATTTACTTGCTTTCGTTGCATAATCTATCACAACACCAATACTAAAAAAATTTTAAAGTGCACATACTTGAAAGTTTTTATTATCTCAATTTACCCCCGTCTTGGGAAGCCACCTGGGCAACATATCCCTTTCTTAGAACTTCAAACCTTGGCTTTGGTAGCCTTTCAGTGAAAATATCTACAAGTTATTTTTCTAAAGAATAAAATAGCAAATTTACTTCATGATTCTCTTGTGCTTCTCGTATGAAATGCAACTTGATCTTGAAGTGTTTAGTCCTACCATGCAATACCATGCAAGACGGGATTCTTTGATATTGCAGTGGTAAATTGATTGCCACAATAAATTGAAGTAGCTTTAGCTTGCTCAATTTAAAATCTGCAAGTAATTTCCTGATACATATTGCTTGGTTTACAGTAAAAGCAGTAGCAATGTATTTTGCTTATGTTGTAGATTTGGCAACAGTTGATTGTTTCTTAGAATTTTAACTGAAAATACCAGATTCAAGAGTAAATGCAAAACCTAATGCACTCTTCATATCCTCTAAATATCTAGCCCAATCACTACCAGTATATCCTTATAGAACAAATTCTTTGCTCTTTTTGTACATGATCCCAAGTTTTGTAGTCCCTTTTTCATATCTTAGGACTTTCTTGGCTGCCTTAAAATGTAATTCACTTGGAAAATGCATGTATCTGGATAAGAGACTTGCTGCATGCATTATATCTAGTCTAGAAGCAGAAAGATACAGCAAACAACCCACTAGACTTCTATATTTAGTTGAATCTGATTTTTCAGCTTCATCTTCCTTGTGAAGTTGTTCTCCTAATGCTAACGAAGTTGATGAAGACTTGCAACCAATCATTTGAAATTTTCCTAGTATCTCCTTAGCATATTTGGACTGATTAATAAATATTCTTTGCTGAGATTACCGAACCTCTAAAACAAGGACGTAATTCATTTTCCCAAGATCTGGTATGTTAAATACATTCTTCATTTCAATTTTAAACTGATGAACAAACTAATCACAGCTTCCAACAACCAATAGATCATCAACATATAGAGAAACAAAGAATTTGACTTCCTCATTTCTTAACATATAAAGTTGCTTCATACTTGCTTCTGCAGAATCCCAGCTTGAGCAAATGATCATTAATGCTGCAATACCATGCTCTAGGAGCTTGTTTTAAGCCATATAAAGCCTTTTTAAACAAGTATATTTTATTTTCATATCCTCTTTTAATGAAACTTTCAGGTTGTTGAACATAAATCTCCTCTTGTAGCGATCCATTCAAGAAGGAAAACTTTACGTCCAACTGATGTATTTTCTAACTTTTCTGAACAGCTATAGCAATAAGCAGCTTAATTGTATCACCATGTAGCTTGAGGTTGAGCAGACTGACAATTTTTTTTTAAAAAGTGAGCAAACTGAATAATTCAGTACTCAATGTCTACTCTGATGTGTTTTGTTCTTTTAGCGGACCAACTACTCAGTATGAGTGAAAACAAGCAACCACGCATCCATGTAACTTTGAGGTTTGGAGCAGTTTGAATAATTCAATACTCGGTGTCCACTCTTATGGGTTTTGCTTTTTTAGCAGATCAAATACTTAACATGAATGAGAATATTAGTTCTATTTTGCAACTTCTCTCCATGAGAATTTAGCTGACCGGTTAGCCAATAGAAGAAGAAATTCAACAAAGGGAGTGATCTACTTTTTTTGAACTTATTTCCTCCCCCACTCTTAAGCTCATCATGTAGAGGAAAATTTCTTTTATCGATTTAATGCTTCGATTTCTTTTCCTTTGACATTTGCTTCAAAAATGAAAAGCCTATTCTAGGACAAATGTTCACATTCTCCTTTGCAGCGAATCTATTTCACATATTAAGTTAAATCCATTTTAGGTCACTCTAAATAAATAGATTGATCACATATTATGCTAAAATGATTGGTTACGGGTATGGAATCTAATCGGATTTAACTAACAAGACCATAATTATTTATAGTGAAACCAAACAAGCAAATAAAATTGTACATTCTGTTAATATTATCTCTGTAAGTATTCCTTTGAGCTAAACAGAATCCACCATTTTTTTCAAACAATGCATGGTTCATCATATAAGCATTCTCGGGTACAAGTGAATCTCTAACCGATAGTATAAGAATATCAGCTTATGATGCATTTGAACCATCGTATACATCCAGGTGCATGTGTTAAACCTATATATGTTCTTAAGCACGTGGAGTTCTACTACTTTCACAGCGCCATACTATAAATAATTGCAATCTCCGCCTATATAACATCATCAAAAATTGGTAGCCATGAACCACAAAGAAACCAAACTTTCTTTTATGAAGCTTTCAAAGAAGTACAATTCCATGAACAAGACCTAGCTTCACTTCACATAACCTAGAAGACTCGCAAAATCTGACACCGATGCTCAAATAAAAACTTCATGGACTGAAATGAAAATTTCTATTTATCCATGTTTATTTAGCAACAGGATTTTTTTGTAGATAACATGAACCATCGACCGTATGAACTAACTTACTTGATAAACTCAGGCATAAGATACCTTACTTGAGGGCTCAAATGAAAACCAAAATGAAAAAAAAGATAGGCTAGCTTTAAATATATTTGTTGCCAAAATATACAATCTCAGAATATAAAGATCTCCCATTATAATACACATAGTCCATGCATAGCAATCTAAAAAGCTTGATTTCCATGCAGCAACCAAAGAAGCTTGATTTCTATTAAAGTCTTGAATATCATTGAAAAGATTGGATGCTATAGAAGTCATCTTTTTTCTAGTTTCCACAATGTTCTTAAGGGAGGAAATATCCTGTGATGCCTAAAAACAAAAGGCAAGCACTGAATTAATCCTACAAAAAAAAGTGTTGGTATAGAATAGAAAATATAGCAACAAAAAACTTTACTGATGTTGGAGAAGTTTTAGAGAAAAATAAAAATAGAACTGAGAGCAAGATAACTCACACTTTTATTAATTAATTAACTTTAATCTATAAGAAGCTTATAAGATAAAAACATACTTTTAAATTCAAAAAAAGTAACTATCTCGAAGGCAAACTGACTTTCAAATTTAAAAGATATTGATATAAATGCTACCGACAAAATAAGATAAATCTAGGATAAGATATTTTTACATATTCAAACTTTAACAACTTCAACAACTTTAACTGAAAAACTTGAAAATGAGGGAGAAACTTGAATTGGAGCAATGCAGCAGCACCAAATTCATCACTCCTCCTTGGTGCCATACATTTGCATCCCTAATCTCTTATAACTTCGAACCTGGGCTTTGGTAGCCTTTTAGTGAAAATATCTACAAGTTATTTTTCTAAAAAACAAAATAGTAAATTTACTTCATGATTCTCTTGTGCTTCTCATATGAAATACAACTTGATCTTGAAGTGTTTAGTCCTACCATGCAAGACTAGATTCTTTGATATTGCAATGGCAGATTGATTGCCATAGTAAATTAGAGTAGCTTCAACTTGCTCAATTTCAAATCTGCAAGTAATTTCTTGATTTATATTACTTGGTTTATAGTAGAAGCAACAACAATGTATTTTGCTTCTGTTGTAAATTCGGCAACAGTTGATTGTTTCTTAGAATTTTAACTGAAAACACCATATCCAAGAGTAAATGCAAAACCTAATGCACTCTTCATATTCTTTAGAGATCCTATCCAATCACTATCAGTATATCCAGATAGAACAAATTCTTCACTTTTTTCATACATGATCCAAGTTCTGTAGCCCGTTTTACATATCTTAGGACTTTCTTGGCTACCTTAAAATGTAATTTACTTGGAAAATGCATCTATTTAGATAAGAGACTTGCTGCATGCATTTATATCTGGTCTAGAAGTAGAAAGATATAGCAAACAATCTACTAGACTTCTATATTTAGTTGAATTTGATTTTTCAACTCCATCTTCTTTGTAAAGTTGTTCTCCTAATGCTAATGGAGTTCCTGAAGACTTGCAACCAATCATTTAAAATTTTCTCAGTATCTCCTTGGCGTATTTGGACTGATTAATAAATATTCTTTGCTGAGATTACTAAACCTCTAAACCAAGAAAGTAATTTATCTTTCCAAGATTTGACATGTCAAATACATTATTCATTTCAATTTTAAATTGATGAACAAGCTGATCACAGCTTCCAACAACCAATAAATCATCAACATAGAGAGAAACAAAGAATTTGACTTCCTCATTCCTTAACATACAAAGTTGCTTCAGACCGGCTTCTACAGAATCTCAGCTTGAGCAAATGATCATTAATCATGCAATACCACGCTCTAAGAGCTTGTTTTAAGCCATATAAAGTCTTGTTGAGTAAGTATACTTTATCTTCATGTCTCTCTTTGATGAAACTTTTAAGTTGTTGAACATAAATCTCCTCTTGCAGCAATCCATTCAAGAAGGCAGACTTTACATCCAATTGATGTATTTGCTAAATATTTTGAGCTGCTATAGCAATAAGTAGCTTAATTGTATCACCATATAGCTTGAGGTTGAGCAAACTGGCAATTTTTTTTTGAAAAGTGAGCAGACCGAATAATTCAGTACTCAATGTTTACTTTGATGTGTTTTGCTCTTCTAACGGATCAAGTGCTCATTATGAGCGAAAACAAGTAAACATGCATCCATGTAACTTTGAGGTTTGGATCAGTCTGAATAATTCAGTACTCAATATCCACTCTTATGGGTTTTGCTTTTTTAGCAGATTAAATACTTTACATAAATGAGAATATTAGTTCTGTTTTGCAACTTCTCTTCATGAGAATTAAGTTAACTGGTTAGCCAATAGAAGAAAAAATTCAACAAAGGAAGTGATCTACCTTTTTTGAACTTATTTCCTCCCCCATTGTTAAGCTCATCATGTTGAGGAAAATTTCTTTTATCGTCTTAATGCTTTGGTTTCTTTTCCTTTGACATCAGATTTAAAAATGAAAAGCCTATTCCAGGACAAATATTCACATCCTCCTTTGCAGTGGAACTATTTCACATATTAAGTTAAAATCCATTTTAGGTCACTCTGAATAAATAGATTGATCACAAATTGTGCTTAAATGATTGGTTACATATACAGAATCTAATCTGATTTAAGTAACAAGACCATAATTATTTATAATAAAACCAAACAAGAAAGTAAATAAAATTGCATATTATGTTAATATTATCTCTACAAGTATTTCTTTGAGCTAAACATAATCCATTATTTTCTTCAAACAACACATGGTTCATCATATAAGCATTCCTAGGTACAAGTAAATCACTGACCAATAGAATAAGAATGTTAGCTTATGATGCATTTGAATCATCGCATGCTTTCAGGTGCATATGTTGAACCAATGTTCTTAGGCACATGGAGTTCTACTATTTTCACAGTACTATACTATAAATAATTACAATCTCCACCTATATAACATCATCAAAAATCAGTAGTCATGAATCACAAAGAAACCAAACTTTATTCTATGAATTTTTCAAAGAAGCACAATTTTATGAACAAGAACAAGCTTCACTTCGCATAACCCAGAAGACTCAAAAAATCTGTTATCAATGCTCAAATAAAAACTTCATGGCTAGGACTGAATTGAAAATTTCCACCAGTCCATGTTTATTTAGTAGCAGGACTTTTCTGCAGTACAACATGAACCACAGACCATCTGAACCAACTTACTTCAACTTACTTAATAAGCTCAAACATAAGATACCTTATTGGGGGTTCAAATGAAAACCAAAATAAAAAAAAAGATTGGCTAGCATTAGATATATTTGTTGCCAAAATATACAATCTCAGAATGTAAAGATCTCCTTCTACAATATATATAACCCATGCGCAGCGATCCAAGAAGTTTGCTTTCCATGCAGCAACCAAAGAAGCTTGATTTCTATTAAAGGATTCTATCTTGAATATCATTGAGAAGACTGGATGCTATAGAAGTCAGCTTTTTTCCAGTTTCCCCAGCAATATTCTTAAGGGAGGACATATCCTGTGATGCCTAAAAATGAAACACAAGCACTTAATTAATCCTATAGAAAAAAGTATTGGTATAGAACAAAAAAAATAGCAACAAAAAACTTTGCTTATTTTGGAAAAGTTTCATAGAAGAATAAAAATAGAATTGAGAACAAGGTAACTTACACTTTTATTGATCAACTAACTTCAATATATAAGAAGCTTACAAGATAAAAACATGCTTTCAAATTTAAACAAAGCAACTAATTATCTAAAAGGCAAACTGACTTTCAAATTTAAAAGATGTTGATAAAACAGCTACCAACAAAATAAATTAAATCTAGGATAAGATATTTTCATATATTCAAACTTCAACAACTTTAACTAAAAAACTTGAAAATGAGGGAGAAACTTCAATTGGAGCAATGTAGGAGCACCAAATTCATCACTCCTCCTTGGTGCCATGCATTTGCATCCCTAATCCCTTTCTTAGAACTTCAAACTTTGACTTTGGTTAGCCTTTTAGTGAAAATATCTGCAAATTATTTTTCTAAAGAACAAAATAGCAAATTTACTTTATGATTCTCTTGTGTTTCTCGTATGAAATGCAACTTGATCTTGAAATGTTTAGTCCTACCATGCAAGACTGGATTCTTTGATATTGCAATGGCAAATTGATTGCCACAGTAAATTGGAGTAGCTTCAGCTTGCTTAATTTCAAATCTTAAGTAATTTCCTGATCCATATTGCTTGGTTTACAGTAGAAGCAGCAGCAATGTATTTTGCTTCTACTGTAGATCGGTAGCAGTTGATTGTTTCTTAGAATTTTAACTGAAAACACTAGATCCAAGAGTAAATGCAAAACCTAATGCACTCTTCATATCCTCTAGAGACCATGCCCAATCACCATCAGTAAAACCTGATAGAACAAATATTTTGCTCTTTTTGTACATGATCCCAAGTTTTGTAGTCCCTTTTACATATCTTAAGACTTTCTTGGCTGCCTTAAATTGTAATTCACTTGGAAAATGGATGTATTTGGATAAGAGACTTGCTGCATATATTATATCTGGTCTAGAAGCAGAAAGATACATTAAACAACCTACTAGACTTCTGTAATTAGTTGAATCTGATTTTTCAACTAAAGACTTGATTCTCCTAATGCTAATGAAGTTCCAAGACTTGCAACGAATCATTTGAAATTTTCTCAGTGTCTCCTTGGCATATTTGGACTGATTAATAAATATTCTTTGCTGAGATTGCTGAACCTCTAAACCAAGAAAGTAATTCATCTTCCTAAGATCTGACATGTTAAATACACTCTTCATTTTAATTTTAAAGTGATGAACAAGCTGATCCTAGCTTCCAACAACCAATAGATCATCAACATAGAGAGAAACAGAGAATTTGACTTTCTCATTACTTAACATACAAAGTTGCTTCAGACTTGCTTTTGCAGAATCCTAGCTTGAGCAAATGATCATTAATCCTGTAATACCAAACTCTACGAGCTTGTTTTAAGTCATATAAAATCTTTTTGAGCAAGTATACTTTATCTTCATGTCCTTTTTTGATGAAACTTTCAGGTTGTTGAACATAAATCTCCTCTTGCAGCAATCCATTCAAGAAGGCAGACTTTATATCCAACTGATATATTTTCTAACTTTCTAAGTAGCTATAGCAATAAGCAATTTAATTGTATCAAGTCTGATAACTGGAGCAAAAATATCTATATAACCCACTCCGAGGAGTTGTGCATATCCCTTGACCACCAACCTAACTTGTAACTTGTTGAGAGTACCATCAACATTGAGCTTGATCATGAGGATCCATTTGACTCCAATGACCGTCTTACTTTGAGGTTTTGAAACTAGCTCCCAAGTCCCATTTTTTTTTTTTATAGAACTTATCTCCTCCATGGCAATTCTCCATTCTGAAATTTGAGATGCTTCCTCAAAGCTGGTGACTTTCATAAATGTTGTGAGGGATCTGGTTCCTCTGATAGGAAAATCATCAAAATCTTCTTCAGATGGAATTGACCCTTGGTTCTCAAATTGTTATACTTGTCTAAATTGAACTTGTAATTGTTTAATTTTAGACTTATCCCAGTTCCAATGCTTATTTTCATTGAATTTCACATTCCTGCTAACATAAACTTTTTCAGTCTCAATAATGAAAACTTTATAGTTGTAGGCTGTATCTATATAGCCTATGAACATTGCCGCAGTAGCTTTTCTATCAAGTTTATCTCTCTTGATTTTAGGAACATGAACATAACATATGCAGCCAAAAACCCTCAGATGAATAACTGAGGATTTGCCCAAAAACCAAGCTTCATAGGGTGTCTTGTCAACCAGTGAGTTAATTGGAAGTTTGTTTAACAAATACACTGAGATAGCTAATGTCTCAACCCAGAACATCTTTGGAAGTTTATTTTCTATTAATACACATCTGGCCATTTCTATAATGGTCCTGTTTTTCTTTTCACTCATCCCATTTTGTTAGGAAGTGTACAGTGCAGTGAATTGGTTTTGGATCCCAGCATCAATATAAATCTTCTCTAAAAATTTTGATGTAAATTCAGAACCATTGTCTAGCCTTAGAGCCTTGATTTTGAAGCAAGATTACTTTTAAACCAAGGTCATAAACTTTTGAAATACGCATGATACTTCAGACTTTGATTTGATGAAGAAAACCCAGAAACCTACTGAACACATCTATGAAGATGATGAGATACTTGCTGCCACTCAAAGATTCATTGCTCATAGATCCACAGAGATCTGTATGAACAAACTGAAGTTTTTCTTTGGCTCTCCGATACCGCATAGAAACAAAGGGAAGTCTGGACTGCTTTCCCATTTGACAAATTTCACAAACTTTGTCTATCACAGCAACATTAGGTATATCAAGAAAAGATTATCTCTTTGCAAGTTTTGAAAACCATGATTTTGAAAATGTCCTAGTCTCTTCTGCCATAAGACAAACTCATCATTAGAGACAGGGAATGCATCATTAGAGACTTTCATAGTATCCAAAAAGAAACTTTTTGCTTTCATAGGTATTGTTATCAAATGGATTCCCGAGACATCCAAGATTATGCATGACTTGTCTTTAAACATAAAAAAATAGCCTTTATCTAGTAACTGTCTTAAGCACGCTTAAGAGATTCTGATTTATGCCGGGTACATAAAGAATATCAGCGATGCTTTTAGTATCTGAATTTGTTTGGACAGCTCGAATGCCTTTGCCTTCAACTTGAATTAGCTCTCCATTTCCTATTTTGACTCTAGACTTGAAGGACTTGTCAAGTTTCTTGAAGATAGTTAAACCAGGTGTCATATGATTGGTACGCTCACTATCAGCAAGCCATGTACTTTTGGTCTGAAGTGTAGTGCTGCAAGCTGTAACAAATAATTGCTCTTCTGTTTGTTTAACTTCATCATCTACTACCTGAGCTTGCAGCTGATTTTGTTGGTTTTGTTGCTGATAATTATTCTTTTTCTTGCAAATTTCCTCTAAATGACCCTCGCCATTAGAGATTTTGCAAATCAGATCTGGTCTCCACCTTTTGAAAGATGACCAGTTCTTTTGCAGTGATTACAAGGAGAATACTACCTTCTATCAGAAGTCTTGCTGGTCTCATCAGATTTCTTATCATTCTTTTCATGCTGTTTCTTCTTTTTCTGTTTATACTTAGCTTGGAAAGCATCCTCAGTAGACTTTTCTTGTCGTAGGAGCCTTCTTTGCTCTTGAGCTTGAAAAGCATTGATCAATTCAGCAAGAGTAATGGTGCTTAGGTCTTTAAAGTCTTCCAGAGAGAATATTTTTGCTTCAAATCTCTCTAGAATGCTAACTAGCACCTTTGAACCACATTTCTATCAGGAAAATCTTCTTTCATAATCTTGATTTGGTTGACAACTTTGAGAAACCTATCATTGTAATCTTTAATAGTTTCTGTCTCCTTCATTCTAAGAAGTTCAAACACTCTTCTTAGATTATGCATTTGTATATTTTTGGTCTTTGCACTATCAGAATACTCCTTCAACCTTTGCCATGCATCCTTAGCTATTTCACGGGCCAAGATCCTATTAAAAATGATTTCTGACACAGCTGGAAGGATGCAAGTCAAAGCTTTATATCACTTAGAGACTTGTTCACTATGGTTTTTCATTTGAGCCACAGTAGGATTTGTTGGAAGGCAGGCTGGTTCTACATCATTTTCAGTCACTTCCCACAAATCAAAGGCTCTCAAATAGGCTTTCATCGTAACATTCCACTAAGCATAATTTTGACGTGTGAACTTTGGAGGAAGAGGAGTAAAGCTTGCTGAAGCCATATCAAAAATGATAAGATTTTGTAGAAAACTCATTTTTTCACTCACCTCTCTAAATGTTCTCTCAATTTTTTTTGTTCTCTCACTTTACATGTCTCTTTTGGATGAACCTGATACCAGAATGTTGGTATAAAATAAAAAATATAGCAACAAAAAAACTTTGCTGATTTTGGAGAAGTTTTAGAGAAGAACAAAAACAGAATTGAGAGCAAGGTAACTCACATTTTTATTGATCAATTAGCTTCAATATATAAGAAGCTTACAAGATAAAAATATGCTTTCAAATTCAAATAAAGCAACTAACTATCTGGAAGGCAAACTGACTTTTAAATTTAAAAGATACTTATAAAATAGCTACCAACAAAATAAGATAAATCTAGGATAAGATATGTTTACTTATTCAAACTTCAACAAACTTAACAACTTTAACCGAGAAACTTGAAAGTGAGGAAAAAACTTGAATTAGAGCAATGCAGCAGCACCAAATTCATCAAAAAGCTGCAGTAATCTTGGTACTACTTCTAGATTCTAATATGCAAATTAGACTTCCATGGCATAAAACACCAGCAAAGCAGAACGAGTCCACTGCCGGAAATTTTTAAAATATCGTAGTGTTGTCACCTATATTGTATTCTCAGATGTTGGGCTCTGATATCCTAATAAATGACAACAAGAGATGCTTCAATAAAACTTTTTATGTTAATGTAATTAATGATGATCATTTGTGACCGTCTTCGTATTCATGTTCCTTTGACTTCAAGAAGGGGAATATTTGATGATCTGAACAATCAGATGTCAAAAAAGCAACTTTTAGCATTCACCTGGAAAGAGATTCGATTAATAAGGTCAGCAGCAGTAAGGCCAAGATCAGTGTCATCAGTACGCCGACCAAAAAGATCAGCACTTGATATGGATGTTGAACCCTACAAGAGGCAACTTTAGAAAATCAGAAATCTGTTAAAGGTAATTAAACTATATCAACTGCTCAGAAAGTTCAAATTCTCAATATTTCAGAACTATAATGTGAAGAAACTTAGTCATAAAATTATGGGTGACTATGCCTTCCTACCCCAGAAGAGAACATAATGATGTCACAAACATGTGGAGTTTCACAAATATATAAAAGCAATAACAGAAAATTCATCACATATCATGGAAATAGGAAGATAATTATCTGAATAACAGCATATAAAGTGATTTTTTAAATAATTATATGGACACAAGGAACACGTACAGTAAACCTTTGCAAGGAGATTTGAGCCTCCTTATCACTTGCTTGGTTCTGATCACCAAAAAATTGGGCCGATGAGATGGATTTTGCATTCGAAAACTTCTGTTGTGCTTCATTACTTTCCTCTACCTATAAATTAAACAGAGAAAAAATTTACATAAAATACAAGGATTAAATGGTATGCCTAACAAAAACAATGCATCCAAAATGAACCCAAAGGCGGCCTGTAGATCCATAAATGAATGGTCTAGAAATATATGTAATATAAACCATGCATGTTTCTATATCCTCTGTTAAGACATGATTGCAAGAAACATTTCCAGCCATGAGTAAAACAAATTACTCATCCAGAGAAAAATATAAAGCTTCATATGAGACTGTCTTGCCAAGAATGATCCTTTACATAGGTAAGCTAAATTAAGTATTTCACAACTCACCAAAATGATGTATAAATTGTTTATGTAACACTGCACAAAGCTGGTTCGTGTAATTGGGACAAGTCTTCAAGGTTATGGTTATTCGAGTAATGCTGCAATTCAAGCATTGGATTCCGTCATTTAGAAAAAGGTTTCAGGTGCCAATCCATACTGAGCCAGTACTAGCTAAGGCATGAGGTGAGAAACACTTACTACCAGATAGCGTTGGTCACAGGTGTACCAGCATAGCACAGCATAATTCAGCATGGCTAGTGCATGCCAATCACTGCCTGGCATAACCCAATCCACAGGCACTTAGATCCTTGACTCAGAAATTGAAACCAGCATGGTTCCTCAATAGTAAAGCGAGTCATCTAATTTGGGCCATGCTTGTCATAAGTTTAAGATCCTTGACAGACCAAACACAAAATATTCTTGTGATAAATATTGGCTGATTGAGGTCACATTTACAGATCATGTGAGTCAAATAGAAATACTGTTGTATAAATTGCCGTATTATGCATCTGGATACATGTTGTCTACCATACCCATATATTAACTGATATGGCCATAGAATCTTGCAATAATATGCCTTTGATGTGGAAAATTGTTTTACCATTGGAAACGACATATTACTGTATGCATATACACCACATGTAACACAAAATGGCCAAATTCAGTTGGCATGTTTTAATGAACCATTGCTCCAAAATTAAAGCATTTGATTGTTAAAACCCGCAGGAAATTTGCACCTACTGTTTTCAAGGGATCAAGAATCTAACTTCATCTTCTCTTACGGCCAATGTAATTCTAGATATCAATATAACCAACCATCAAATACCATTTCCTTTTGAACCAGCCACATTCATCACTAATAATTGACTAAACACCATTTCAAGAACAATAGCTTCCAATAAAAAGATCTTATTTGTAAAGACAGGCCAAATCTAAACCAAGCTTGATAGAATACTGTCAATGAAATAGAGTGATTTAAAATGAAAGACAAAATGGAAGACAATAAATGTTAAGCAACAAAAGTAGAACATGGACGGGTCATTCCAACTGTTCTACAGACGTTTAATTAAACCAGTTCCTCATCTGTGGTACTTCAAATATACTAGTTTATAACTATATCAGAATAATAGAACTGTCACTAAATATCACACCTAACTCGCAAATTTTATTGAGCATTTCCTCTAAAAGAAAACCATAAATAAGAGGGCCAAAGGCTTTGCTCTTACCTGAACTTTTGTAGTGGAAACATGTTTCTTAGGAAATCCACTGTCCATTCCAAACTCTGCAAAGAAGCTTGAAGATTTTGGAGGGGCAACATGCTCAATCACTTGAGTGCCTTTCGAAATGTTTTCAGCAGATGGTATGCTCCCCATGTATTCAAAACGAGAAGGAAAAGATGAGCCAAATGTTGTTGTGGAACTAGCTGAGGAAGATACATCTGGTGCTGATTCTTCAGGCTTCTGATCATAGAGATTTTCATTTGGCTGCAATTATGAAACTTCTTTAATGTAAATAGGATACTTCTTCATCATTTCTAAAGTGACAAGTTAAAACTATTATTCTTAGGAGAACATTGAAGTGGACTTGTGAAAGCCTTGCAACCAAATGATCTGAGTTTGTGATCCAAGCAAATGATAAAGTATGTGGGTTGCCAGCTTCCAAGTACATTTTCAACGTCCTCTTGCTAAGACCAGTCATTGAACAGGAATCAAACCATGAACATGAGACTTCAGAATAATAACCATTCTTGACATTTAAAAACAACTCAGATGTACAACTTCTATCGACGGCAGATTTTTTTTTATTTATTATTGAATTGTAACATTATAACTTTGAATCAGCAGAATAGATCCACCTTTGTGGTAAGCTTCCGGGCACCAAGGCCTGCAGCCTTACTTCCGATCTTCCTTGCACCAATGGGCTTTTTAACAGATCTGATAACCGATGATTGAATCGGAGCTTTTGGTGAACGTGCTGTCTCAACAATGTCCTGCCTTTCAAATACATTATCTTTAACTGTATCTATGGGCTTCAAATTATGAAGGCCATTGAATGCATGTGGCGATTGAGATGCAACAGGTGATGAAGGATTGCTAGAATCTTCAGCAAAACTTTTAGCAACTTCTTTGGAAAGTATCTGCCTGTATAACTCGGCAGCCCTTGATGTGTATTTTGCCTCAATTTTGCCTTCATCTGTCCATCCATGCTGCTTAAAGAAAGCATGTGCACGATTGTTGCCCCCGAAAGTCATCATCTTCAGCTGCTCTGGGTTCCACGAGTCCATATTAGTAGATCTGAAGGCATTAAATAGAAAATTTAGAATAGCAATATGCAGATCTTCCAAGAACTTCCACAAATCTTCAAGCTGCTAATTTCTTCAAAAACAGAAAACATATATACAAGCATTGACAACAATAAACTAGAAATTTAGAACAAGTGCATGTGTGTCAGGATACAAGAACACAGGAGTTAGAGGAGTTTTTCGTTTCTGGAAAATGGAAACTAGGGTTTAATCTCAAAAAACCTGACTGTGTCACAGAGGCAGCCTTTTTTTATTGAAAGAGCAGTGTATGGTTTACGAAAATGATATGAAAATCCCATACGACAATTTTGGACAGGTTAAATAAAGTGGACACTTGGATAAACTGATATGAGATTTTTGTAAATGTTTTGTGTTATTCAATGAGACCAGGAACATGAGGACTCAACAGATCCCAGTGCTTGCAACTGCTGGTTAGAGTTTATGGCTTTTAAGAAAACTCTGACAACATTATCTTCAGGGAAACAGAAAAAAAAAAAATCAAAGCTTTCTTTCAAAGTTTTATTCTGGAGAAAAAGAATTCCTAGAATATGATAGAAGAAATAGTGAAAGATATTAGAATCTGAAACAGTTGGTCTGGAATTTACCTGATTCGACTAAGTATAACTAAATACAAAATGGTTTGTACAGGAAATCACAGGGTGACATGCACCTTCATGAAAAGGAAAACCAAAAAACCACCATGAGCTATAGCAAACTTCTACCAAGTTGAGAATACCTTATTTGCTCAAATGTTACGCAATTAGAGATACTGTACCAATCTTAGTGTACCAATACCATGATCACGCTGGTCAGCCATTAGGTTGATATGTTGCGGTACTATGCCATACTAACATAATGCATGGAAGACCATGCTGCTCTAGTATTGATACTACTCCAGAGAGAGGGGGTAGATAGGGGGGAAGAGAGGGAGGGATGCACATGGTTCCTGGCATAGTGGTGGACATGGCAATGTAGGTGGAGATCAATGGTGTCAAGATCCCAGCCCTAACAGCAGTGAATGGGCAGATGTTGGCAGCAAAGTTTGAGGCAACAACACTGAGGCGGTTAAGGGTGCCCAATGGCGGCTGTGCCATCAACATTGGATGGAGAGAGAAAGAAGTGAGAGAAAATGATGAGTGGGATACAGAAATTGATGGGTAGAGATTGGGATGAGCGACGGGATAGGGTTTTAAAAGAGGAGTTGTTTTGGTCCAAATGGACTGGATCAATAATGCCCAAAATAGGGCAGAGCTAGTCAATTCAACCCTCTGTGCACCAGTTCACTATTCCCTGTTTCAAAAGGGCACACCTTCCCAATTCCACCTCAATTCAGTTTGGTATGGTATGCCCTGAATGAGGAAGCTCGAGACAACTCAGCTATCCTTGATTGCTTTATATGTGCTTCTTAATAATAAATGCCTAAGGACCTAATTGGATGCATTATGCGTTGCCATGCAACAACAAACAGATTGATAGAGCTAGAAATATTGTTCAAACAGCATTTTAATATACCTGGCATGTTTCAGGGTTGTCTATTCCCATACGAATTCCATCCATAAAGAAGATAATAAAGATGAACCAGTAATCGTGAAAGGGCAAAGAGTATTAATTATTTAATTTTGATAGAAAGTTTAAGATCTGAATGTATAAAAATATGCTATAGAGGGCTGGCTGAGTATATATGTTGATATTTAGGATTGTAATTGGCTAGTGGGAAAAAACAAAAATCTTACATAAGGTTGAGTAAAGCATAATAACCAAGAGACATACAAGCATGATAAGACAACATTTGCTGTATGGAATGACAATCCACCTCCATGATAGAACTCTCAAGTCTCATCATACATCTAAGTCTAATGCTCATTCTTCCAAACCCCAAAACATTCCTAAATGAATGTATGAATGTAAATCCTAACAACAAATATAAAAGCACTACTACTTCTTCCATTTGAAAAATCTCTTTATATTTAGAAATATATTGATAGAGTTTTGGGCCTTTTGGCTTCTCTATGCCCAAAATGCACTTACAAGGTTATGGCTTGTTATGAATATTAACCAAAGAGAACTAAAGCCCCAAGAGACCTACAAACTGGCAACTCTGAAAGGTGACCTATGTTTGCAGAACACTTGCAAAGTCTCAAAACTCATTTTATTCCTATATATACTAATTAGGTTTCAATATGCACAACATATGCTTTTAAATGAGTTGAGGTTAAGAACGGTTTCCTAGGGGTGCAAATAAGCCAAGCAGCTCGCATGCTACTCAAACTTGACTTGAATCCAAGCTTGACTTGACTCAACTATAACAAGGTCAAGTTGTGCTCGAGTAACAAATACTTGGCTTGAAGGCTTGCAAGCCTAGTTGAGTATATTTATTTTAATAATGTTAAAAGTAGACGAGATATCATACAATTTTGCAAAGTTTGCACATCAGTTGATAAAATGAGCATATCAAATAGAATCTTGGCATCCTCATTACAAAAGGCCTTTCTTATGGTAACTGTAGTAATGTCAACTAACAAGAATGCATGACAAGCTAAAAACTCGAGTATATATTTGAATAAACAACAATATACCATTAGAATATGTTAACACACGATATCTCTATGATGCATTTTATATTTGAAAATCAGGATATCAAAATAAAGATCTTAAACCTTATAAGTATCCTCCATGTTTGAACTAGTAAAAACCTAAAAACTTATCTTTTGGGTATCCCTTGACTATGCATCAAGTAGTTCCAAAATGGAATATACAAATAGAACTAATTCCATATAATGGAGCATAGCATATATAAATTGAAAAGCCATACCACTTGTTTTAATATAAACATGTTAAAAAACACATAGAAACTGAACTTCAACTACTTTGGATCCTTTTAATTAATTAGATCATATCAAAAGTTATTTGAAATTTCTATATGGAGTGGCTCTATATGCATTAACAAGGGCCCTTCAAAATTAATGTTTCCCAATTTGTAGACAGTTTGAATATAGTAGACCACATCCAAAAATTAGGACCTTGATTTTGTAACCTTCATCTTCAAATTTAATCTTTACAGCATCAAACTAGTCAATATTTATCATATAACACTCTCTCTACATTTAACTTAAATATGTATAAGTCTGACTATATATTCAACATTATATATTTTAGTGAATAAAGAATTAACAGTTTACAAATCAAAAAATTAGAAATCCATGTTGTAGAAAAAGAATTAACCATTTAAATACAGTATCATTTGTCAAGTCAAGCCTAACATCAAAAAGCATAGTTAAGGCTCCTCATAGTAATGGTTTCTTCTAACTTATACCGTCCCTAAACATTGTGCCACCCTCCAACACCCCCCCCCCCCTCTCCCCCTCTTCACTTTGGCTGCATTTTGTTAAGGAATGAAGGTGGATAACTCATCTCCAAGCAAACATCATTTCCAAGTCCCAATTTATTTCGAGATTGACTACTATGGTCAAAGGAGCTCTACACCCTAGTATGGTCAAATCAATTATTCCTAATAGATGAAGGGAATCTATTGTACCATCCGTTTTCAATTTAGATTTAATCCATCTTAACACAACCAAAAAGAACTTAGACTAGTTTTAAGAATACACATTATAGTTGGTTCATGAAAATTGAGATAAATTATTCCATTATGTGATGGAATCAGTTATTCCTAAGAGATAAAGGAAATTTATTGTAACTCACTTCAATTTACACTCAATCCATGTTAATCAAATAGAACTCAGAATAGTGGACAGCTATCCCAAGATGTGCTATTCCCAACTAAACAAGGTCTTATATCTAGGAGCGTGCGAAAAAACTGGCTGAACTGCAAACCTGATCCAAACCAGTCTTTTTGGTTTGGTTTGTATCATTTAAAATAATAATAATAATAATAATTCAGTTTGGTTTCAGTTTGAGAAAATTTAAAACTGAAAAAATTTGGTTCAGTTTTGGTTTGAGTTTTTTATACACATACATACACACATACATACACACATACACATACCTACACATACATAGATACATATACATGTATATGTATCTATGTATGTATGTGTATGTATGTATGTGTATGTGTATTACATATATATATATATAAGTATGTATACGTATGTATATTATATATGTATGTATATGTATACATTCATATACGTGTATGTACTATCAACCCAATAAACCGAACCGAACTGAAACAAATTTTTGGATTCGATTTCAAGTGGTTTTTTTAGATGGTTGGTTCAGTTTCAGTTTTAGAAAATTGGTTTAATCAGTTCGATTTTGAATTTAGCTCCAAACTGTCCTGACCCATGCACACCCCTGTTTATATCATAAACCTTCGGTATGGACTGTTGGAAACAGGAAGATCGTGGAAATAAAGAGCCAAAATAAACATGCTAATGCAGTATAAAGTCATTTTTTTGTCACTGATTAGTTCCTGTTTGACATTCAAAACAGTACCATGCCACTCCAACAAAAAGAAAAAATCAAGCTTTTAAGCTACTACAATAGTCAAGTATTTAAAAACTGGAAAGATTTGTTGAAATACCCCGGCACTAAATAATTGCCCCTGCATTCCTATCAATTGCCACTTCCTTTTCTATCAATATGTAACTGCTATTATTATTTAAGTCCTATTAACACCTTCATTTTTTTTTTTTAATTGTGAATATCTTGCCATGCTACCATATGTTCGTTGACAACATGTTAGCAGTATACTTTTGTCCTAGTTTATACCACAAGAAAATTGCCACATCTCATGCCAATCAAAAAGTATACATAGAGGTTTCAATTTTCTGTCAAATTTATCAGCAGACTCCGGACAATAATTACATGCATAACATGATAGCATGGATATGATTACAGGAAAACTTAACCCTGCAACTACAAAAACCTAAGATTGTATACATCAAAATCAGACCAAAAAAACATCTAAAAACAATCCTAAAAAAATCCCTTTATTGGTCGTTTTTCACCAATTCAAGAAGATAAAAGAGCAGAGGGAGGATCGGCTGGCACCTCACGAAGCTGACGTGGACGCCGAGGCTGCGGTGGACGGCGGAGCAGTCCATGCAGAGGAAGATGCCGTACGTGACCGACGCCCAAGTCGGGTTCTTCGCGTTGCAATCGAAGCACATCTGAGACGGAGGAAACCTCCACCATCAAAACCCATCGGAACCCGAGACCCGGCAAAATCTCCAGTTCCCGGAAATGAAATAAAGAGACGGTCCGATCGAGAAGGAGAAGGAGAAGGAGAAAAGAGGAATACCTTGTTCTCGGGTTTGGATCTAAGCTTCCGGAACACCGCGTTCTTGTCGGTTAGGGTTTCGGAAGCCATGGCCGAGGCCGAGAGAGAGAACGGAGAAGGTGGTTTTTGTGCCGGAAAACACCCCACAATTTGAGATCGGGGAGCGAGAGGGAGGGCTGCGGTTCGACGCCGATAGGGGGGATCCTTACAAAATCGAGAGCGTGCGCACGTGATAACAAGGGAAGATGCCACGACTACAAGCCCCCTGCTAGTGTTGGGGCACGTATGGTGTACACGTGTTTGTTCCCTTTTTTTTTTTTAACAGGCATTTGGTATGAAGTGATTATTTTAAAATCAAAAATAATATTAATAAAAATAATAAAATTATTTAATATGATTGCACTCTTATATTATAGTAATTTTAAATTATCTTTACTTTTCAAATCACTATCCAACCTAATAGGATATCCATCGAAATTCAAGATCATCCTAGAATAGTAAACTTAAACTGAAATTTGAACATGAAAATACATTTCAATCCAACAAAAAAAAAAAAAAAGTATATCATTATACTGTTAATATATTATATCAATATTATATATATTATATTATAAAATATTATTAATCATATTATTATTCAATGATAATTTTAATTTATATTAGAGATATATTATTATATTTTATATTTATGTAATGAAATTATTTAATATATAACTTCTACTTATTTTATTTTCTTAATCAAAATAAATGATAGTATTAAAAATAATATATTATAAGTATAAATAGAAGTATTAATTCTATAATAATAATTAATAATCTTTATAGGATTAATAATTTATAAGACTAATAAATATATTTTTATAAAATATATTAAATATTTTATGTAGATATTTTCTATGGTTAATAAATATATTTTATGGAATATATAAAAGATAGTTTTGATATTATATATACAGTGATCTCGAAAACCAGTCCGATATGTTCAAAATTTGGTATGAAGTCTGAACCAATTTCAAATCGGTCCAAAATTTATTGAGCTAGTCCAGTCCAGATCCAGATAATGGGCTTTGACCGGCCCATTTCCAGCCTTGCAGGTTTGGAATAGCTTGCTTGAATAAGTGCATCAGAATTTCTTCCCACTGGAGGCAGCAAAATGAACCGTAGTTCCACAAAAGTTAATTTGCTAATTTCTAGATGTCCAATTAAATATAATTATGCGATCCTAAAATTGTAGTCCCTGCATTTCCAGCACGTAATTAAATACAGCTTTAAGAAGCTAGCTTATAAGTTCAAAGCTGTTGAAAGACATTTATCAAGGAATACGGCAAAATCCTAGTATATATATCAAGTCTACTAACAATGGCATAATTTCCTAGTATATATATCAAGTCTAGCTACTAACAGTGGCATTTACTAACATTAACATACAACATCAACTGAGTCATTCTTTCATGCTCTGGACAGTGAAAAGATCCCACATATATGGATCTGATACTTGTTGTAGCTAGATGTTCTCAGGTTTGAGTTCTTAGATCTGGATGGTTGGATACTTCAAGGTCTTTGACAAAAGACTTCGTATACTAATCATCCATGCATGGTAGCAATCTAACTGGCACTTGCTCGTCGCCCAGCACCAAAGTTGTTTACTGTTGCAAATTGAGTTGACCCTACACGAACTAATAATGGAACCAAGCAAGGCACAAAATCTCATTATCTCGGTGGCAATTTGGTGTTGGTTAATCTGATCCCAACCCAATTCATCCTATATAGTTTGGGCCACGGTGGGCCCCCAAGACCTATACCAGGTTGGGCTCCGGTCCAACTATAACTCAAACCCAGCTAAAGTTTCCTATACGAGGGCCTCCAGCCGATCCAAGTTTTATCCGAGCAAAGATTTTTGGATCTCAACTTGACCTCACTCATTTGTGACCCTTATTCATTCATGCATGGAGAAAATCCTAAGGTTATGTTTGATAGCTGATAATCTATTCCAAATTTAAAAAAATCTCACCATATTATTGTATTTAATTAATTTTTTTATGATAATCTAGAATACTAAGTAATCTGGATTATCTTTTATGGAATAATCTAGATTGTCTTTGGAAAGGATAGCAATATGATTATTACATCTCGGATAATTCTTTGAATAATATTATCCTCTTCTTCTTTCCTTCTCTTTTCTTTCACGCCCCTGGTAACCCGTCCACTGCTCGCCGACGGCTCTCTACCTGTCAACCAGCAAAGTGAGGCTTGCAGTAGAGGCACAAGAAGCTTACAGGGAGAAGGACGCTGTCGTTGAGGCCCACAGGAAGGGGATTGCCATAGCCAAAGCTAGCAAGAGAGCGAAAGTTGTCGTGGGGGCTTGCAATGAGGGTGTCACTGTCGCTGGAGCTCACAGGGAGGGAAAGCTATGTGAGAATTTTCTTGATTTGGGCTAACATTAATTGATATTTTTCTTTTATTAAAACCGGGTTGATTTTATGGTCCATGTTGATAGAAGTAGGTTGAGTCCATTATTATGTGATCATTGTTTGGGCTAGGAGCACCTCATGTGGGTTGGTGTGGTTGAGGTGGCACAATGTGGGCCTTGGCCCAACTGGCCCGTGATGGGAGGGCCTGTTAGGGTTTGCTTATAAATAGTATGCTATGTTCCCTCTCCACTCCTCATAATATATGACATTATGTGAGATTGGTTTTCACGGATTGCCCCATCGATGAGCCGCCTATTACGAGAGGATGCTGGAGAGAATGACCCTGCCTTCGATGTTCATATGAGCATCGCTTCCAGGTTTGGATTCATGGCGATTACAGGTATGTCTTGTAATACTTTTTCTCGAATCTATTTAGTATGATTCTAATCATTTGATCAATCCTAGGGTCGAGGAAACCTTTATTTTTCTACATTAGGTATTAGAGCCCTGATATCTGATTAGAATCATTATTTTATATTTTAGATATGTAAATTTTTATTTTCGTAAAATTTTCTTATTCGTCTTATTTTCTTCACCAACTGATCGTATTGAATGTATGCGTGCCGGACTTTGTTCGTGTTGTTGGGTGGCCGGCGGCACCGTGATGAAGCGTGACTGCCGGAAAGGGAGAAGATGAAGTCTAGAAGAACATAAAAAGTGATCGGGCGTCAAACCCGATCCCGGTGATTGGAACTTAGGATCTCGACCGGTGGCTGAGATTATAATCAAAACCCCCTTTTGTTTCTCCTTCCTTCCCACCGTTGATCACCGATCTCCTTGTGCCCGTGCTCGTCGGCGTTGAGGGGTGGCCAGCGGTGGCAGGGAGAGGCGGCGGTGGCCGGTGGCAGCATCCCAACTGACGGAGGTGATCACCGATAAACAAAAAAAGATTTGGAAGCCGATAGTTGGAGACCGTGGAAGGCCACGATCGGCCATTCCTGGTTCGTGACCATCGAACATTTTTCCAGCCAGTCTTCATGACCGGACCCCCCCCACCAGCGGTGGCAATTTGAGATCCAGATCACCGCCGGAAGGTCGTCATTGAATAGGAACAAGAAAAAAAAGTGAGGACGATAAAAGCAGAGCCGCCGGCCATCGGATGCGTTCTGATCTCCAGCGATACCACCGGAGTTGCCGATCGGGTTTTCCCAGTTGATGGGTGGCTGTCTCGCCGATTCTAGCACCGGCAATAAGGGGTTTTGACAGAGGTAGCGGCGAACTAAAAAAATAATTACCATCTTACCTTTGGACCCGACCGGACGTCGGTGACATCGCCGGAGGCGACGATCGGCAGTCCGTGGTCGGTCATCGTGGCCGTCCGGCCGGTCATGCACCATTGGCGATAGTTTTGGAAGAAAGGGGCGGCGACCTTTTCTTCCTTTGGTTCGGAGCCCCTGTTCTGGGGTGAACCGTGGGAAAGGAGTGGTGGGTTTTGGATTTTGGGTTTAGACCCAAGATCCAATAACCCAATAACCCAACAAGCTAAAAATAAGGGCCATTTTTTTGCATTTAGGCCCCTAGGTTTTCTGGAATTATATATTAGCCCTTTTACAATTTAGTCCCTCCAACATTTATAATTATATTTTGGTCCAAAAGGCCATTTTGCATTTAGGCCCATGGATTTTCTAAAATTGTAAAATATTCCTTCTATAGTTAGGACCTTGAAATATATTGAATAAAAAAAAAGAGACGGTAGGTTGGTAGTGGTGGGAACCACCGTTCCCTTCTCCTCCCATATCTCGCTAGAAGCATCCAGTAGTTATTGACTGGCTGTTATTTAGACGGTAGTGACTAAGGCTCGTCCACCGGTGCCAATGCCGATCGATGTTGGGTCCTTGGGATGTTGCTTTTGGCTCTATTTTTTCAAGGACCTCAAAGGGGTCCTCCGCTATATTACCGCCAGATGGATCCTGTTGGATTTTGGCAGTTCATGGTATCCCATCGCAGGGACCTCGCCATCTTTTGAAAAGAGACAGCGGAGGCTATTACTGGATTATTGGAACCTGCCCAGCTTATGGTGAATGCCGTGGCAGACTTCTTGGACAACTAGACGAGTGGCCGATAACTCTCCTGTATCGCTCCGTTCGTCTCTTCTGGAACTTTGGGTCACCAATGGCTAGGGAATGGCTGCCAGTCATCGGTTTGGCCGGTGGCTCTCTATGGAAGAAGATCTCAAGCTCAGAGAAGTCATCAATAGAGTTTTGAAGGTCTCAGTTGGGATAAAAAGGGAGGAAGAAGAGAATATTTTAAAAAATTTTTGGGTTGATTGGTTATCGGGTTACAACTTGCTTTGAACAGAATTCATTAATTATAAATTTAGCCCAAAATTGTAGAACTGGCTGGATCTAATTACATTGGGGCTTGTTTTAATTTTGGGATTAAGAAGTTTTCTATGCTTAAGCCCCTATAAATTAAATATGAGTCCAAATAAATTTTTGAAATTTACGGTTTGGTCCTTTACAATTATTTTTGATAAAAATCACTGTAACTTGCTCATTTTATATTCGATTTGAGCAATTTTTGGACCGTTAGACTCGTAATAATTTGAAAAATATTTTGATAGATTTTTCTCAAATTTGATAAAATATTTAAATAATTTAAAATTATTTATGTATAATTCTACTGATTATCATATAGTTCGAGTGTGTTTTTTCGCGGCCTCAAAGAGTTTGGAGCAGTTTATGAATTTTGAATAGTTGAGTTATTAAGAATCAATTATTTATCTTTTATTTAGAATTATATATTGATGTCTCTATAATAATTGACCCAAAGTTGGTTGTAATTAATTGTGACACTTATTATATACTACAATTCTTGTCCAAATGTGTTTTATAGTTATGTAGTAAGTGTATCGATAGATGTGGCAATTGGAATGCATTATTATATAATAATATGATCAGTAGGATACATGTTGTAGAGTATCCCATTTTGGACTGATCTTTTGGTGGCATACATATTGTTGAAGTATATCACTTTATGTTCGTTTGGGCATTTGTCTTCCTTGTATGAATAATTTGTGGATTGGTATAAGTATTTATCATCAAAGTGATTTATTTATGTTATCTATGAGTTTTTTCATTATGAGAGGGTTTCTGATTATTGCATACAACTGTCTATCCAAAGGGAGTTGTTGTATGTTTTAACTAGAAAGTTGCATGGGGTATTGTGTTGCAACGGTGCTTTAGCTTTTATGGGCTTATCTACCTAAAGGGGATAGGTTCATGACTGTTAGGATATTTCATTTGCTTGTGGCTTCATGTGAAGAGTACATATGTATATTACATGTTCTGCCCAAAAGGAAAATATGTGATATTGCATTTGGACTCTTGTATATCATTTATGGTATATGCCCATTGACTAGTATTTAGCATTCCTGTCATTTTTGATTATACAGTCATTTATGTTAATAATAATGTTGTTATTCAGTTTTGACTAGATCAAAATATTAGAGGTAGAGGTATATTGGGCTTAGAAAATTTATCTGTCCAAAGGGGATAGATTTTCGAATGCCTTATATCCTCATTATGTTAATCTTTATTTTATTTGAAAAAATATATATTAGGTCTAAGAAATTTGTTTATCCTAATGGAGACATACTTTTCAAAAATTGTATTGACCTTATTTGTGCAGCTTAAAAGTACTTTACATTCTTTGCCTATATGAGAGTTTTATGATAATGCGCATGGTACATTTTATTAAAAATAGCTTATTATATTCAAAACCTTTATTAATTCATTTTTGTACTTCAAATATGTTGCATCATACATGATCCTGATTGATGTTTTATGCCATCTTAGAGGTCATGACTTGATGATCCCTGATTGAAAGGTTTGTGAATTTCGATGGATGGTGACTACCAAAGTGGCATGTTCATTGAGATTTACAAGATCCTTTTGTGAGCTATTTAAAAGGGATTGTGAAGCATTATGTGTTGTAGAGAGATTCCTTATGTTGGTCATTTTCTTTCTAAAGAAAGTTTTGTTATATTGGACCAAAGGTTCTCATTAAAATAATGTTTATAAAGATTTTCTAAAATATATTATTATATTCTCTATTGATTAATTGCATAAAGACTATTTATCAATTTGTATATTTGTGTTCAAAAGAGTTAATGCCCCCATTATGATGACTTTGACTGAAATGTAGATATAAAAACTGAGATTGTGGTAGTACTAAGTATGATGAAATACAAATATTACATTATGTAATGATCTTCCATCTTAGTTGTCTTATTAGAGTACTCTGAAATAAAGCTGCCTTAAAAGTGATTAATTTTATTTAAAATATATTCATATAATTGATTCCATTCTTATTATTGTATCTAAGAATGGTGATCAATTTTGACCTCATTTATGATAGATATATAGAATCTGATAAAAGAGAGTCTAGATAGCTGATAGATGGATAAATTAATATGAGATGGATGGTATGGCGGTGTTAGGATTTATATCTTAAAACTAGAGAGAATTGCACCTAAAATTAGTATTATGAGATTTCTATCTCTAATACATAGGCTGCTCATCATATTTAGTTTTCCTACTGTGCTATTTAATAATCTTAAAATCATGTATATGAAATAATTAATAAATCATATCCTATTCTATTTCAGAAGTTTTTGATACCTTTGAGAAAAGGATAAGGATATTGATAAGGTATATCGGTCACATTCTAAGATTCCATATATAATAAATAAATAGTATTATTAAATATTTGTATAAGTATGGGATGATTGTTTGATATACCATGCTTGAAATTTCTAAGTAAAATGATGTAACTGAGAAGCAAAGTATATTCTGAAAGATATGGTGTGAAGTATGATAAGTGAGTGCAATTTATTATGATATCTCTAGTATAAGATCCTAAATAACTACCATCTATATTTTAAATAAATTCTTAATAAAATAAATATACAAGATATTTTTTTTGAATTAAAGAATGATAGGAAGCCCAATATCTTTTATTTTTATGGTTAGTGCTGTCTTGCAACTCTTAATCATTGATAATCCATCAGTGAATAAATCTTGGTTTTGTAATAATATGTTGTTTATTTTGATTATCCAGATATTTTTAAATAAATACAGATTCTACTATCTTAATAGAGGTATAAAGAATATTGAGATAAATCTTGTCATATTTGTGGATTCTAATTTGCATAATGTCAGATGCTTTTATATATTAGAAGTATGATATTACAAGAAAATAAGTTTTTACTTTTATAAATATTTTGTTTCATCCTACTAGAAAACAGTGGGAGAGTAATATTAAATATGCAAATTAATTATAGTACCTCCATTACTAGTTGATGTAGCACTAGTAAAGAAATTATATGAAAAGAAAATAAATACTTATCATATCTTATAACAATGTAAATGACTGGAGGTTTTGTTTTATAAAAGGCTTGAAAATAGAATCTAGTGGCATTCTTAGATTTACAGGCAAAGTTTGTGACATGTTGCAAAGTCACAATTCATATAGTTTTTATTATAAAACTTTGTCCTGGGTCTTATCATTATTGATTCTGTCTTAAAATCATTTATAATTTTTTATAATCATAGGCAGCTATGTTCTTTAATGGAACAATAAAAGTTTTATCTTTTCTATCTATGTAAAGATAGAGTTTTTAGTCAGTCAGAGATTGTAATTGAAAGGGAAATATTTTGTACAATATACAAAGTCAATATTTGTTGATCCCCTAATCAAGAATAAGATTCATAGTTTTTATAAAATATGTCAAGAATATGGGCATTTTAAAATCTTTTATTTTTTGGATTAGTGAAAGTTTGATGTATTTATACTTTGACTTGATTGATAAATTTTATTTGTTATTGATTGCTGGACTGTAATCCAACGATACATAAGTATCGAGTGCATATGTATAAAGTCTATGTTGGCTGATCCTCTAACCAAGAATTTTGAATCCTGCATGCTGTACAAAGCATGCTGAAAATATGGGCATATTGAATTTTTTTGTTGTGCTTGGTTAGTAGGAGTGACTTTATGTTTATGCTTTATTATTATAAAGCTTGGTTTCATTTGTTTTCTATCATGTGCATTTATATACATTGTTGACATATTAGTTGATGGATTATATTCCTATATGGTTGTATGTGCACATATGGAATAACAAAATATAACGTAGTATCTCAAGAACATATTTTGTCTTGAGAATGACAGTTGTATGGGTATATCTTATTTGATAATTATGAGATCTCATTATGGTTGGAGATATACAGACTTCTTTTGAAATCGTGAGATTTCTCTAGCTCGTGATATAGCATGTGGTTATAGAGAAATCTTGATTGAGTGTACATATATTAATTTATTTTAATTATGAGATATCTCTTTTGGTTATGTACCTCACTAAGACCTGGTATCGAGTTTCAGATTTGTTGTACTGTGTCGTCATTGACACCATTGTTGAGTATGTGAGACAGGATGGCTTGTTATTTGATGCCATCATGATTTCTCTTGCTTATTTTATTTCTAAGCATGTTGACGAGAAATTGGAAGACTGATAATGAAAAATAGCATGTTTTATTGATCACCTTAATGCTATTTTTTTACAACACTACAATACCAAGACTCATGTCGATGGTGTTTATGATGCTTGTAACCATGGATAAGTCCTGTATCGATTAAGTAGTACATCGATCCCTTGATTCGGTATCATGGATACTGTTGGACCGAGTTATTTGTAGGTGCTGTCTATGGATCGTATGGTGGCCACATTTTGTTTTCAACCCGAGAATTGTTTTTAAAATAAAATGTTTTCAAAATTATTAATTAATGTTGCCCAAGTGGGAGAATGCGAGAACTTTCTTGATTTGGGCTAACATTAATTGATATTTTTCTTTTATTAAAACCGGGTTGATTTTATGGTCTATGTTGATAGACGTAGGTTGAGCCCATTATTATGTGATCATTGTTTGGGATAGGAGCACCTCATGTAGGTTGGTGTGGTTGAGACGGCACAGTACAGGCCTTGATCCAACTGGCCCGTGATGGGAGGGCCTGTTAGGGTTTGCTTATAAATAATAGGCTAGGTCCCCTCTCCACTCCTCATGATATATGACGTTACGTGAGATTGGTTCTCACGGCTTGCCCCATCAATGAGCCGCCTGTTACGAGAGGATGTTGGAGAGAATGATCCTGCCTTCGATATTGATGTGAGCATCGCTTTCAGGTTTGGATTCATGACGATTATAGGTATGTCTTGTAATACTTTTTCTCGGATTTATTTAATATACTTCAATCATTTGATCGATCCAATGATCAAGGAAACCTTTATTTTCCTACAAGCTATCACCGGGTCTTATCAAAGAAAGAGAAAAAAGGAAGGACACCCATCGACAGGGGTGAATCAAATAAAAAGAAGGGAGAAGAAAGGGAGGATGCCTGGAAGGGTGGTTAACCGAAGAAGGAGATGGAGTAGACAAAGAAGGAGAAGAAAGGGAGGGGGCAGGGGTGGGAGTGGTAAATCAAAGAAGGAGGAGGGGGGGGGGGGGGAAGGAATGGTGAACCGAAGAAGGGGAAGGGGTGGGCAGCGCTGGTAAGGGCAGGGGTTAGGCGACGCTGGCGGGGATGGAGGGTGGGGGAAATCGAAGAGAAGGGAGAAAAAAAAGAAAGAAAGGAAAGAAAAAATATTTTAAATACTTAGATAAAATATTTTAAAAAATATATTTATAAATATAATATAAATTTAATTTAAAAATAATTTAAAATTTTGATTTTATATTATACAACATTACTTGCATACAACATTACTTGCATGTATCAAATATAATAATCCATATTATTTATAGTCTATATTATCGATAATATGCATTATCGATAATCTATGTCATCCTTTAAAATGGTTCATCAATGCATCAAACCTGATCTAAAATAGTGCAGTTTTAAATGTATTGCCTTTGACAAGACCAAGGGACCGACCACTTGTATGGACCATGATCTCCGAAGAAGGTAGAGAGCTTTGCTAAATTGCCCTCCAGGTAACCCCATAAACTACCGAGTGTTATTTTATATTAGTGTCCAGCAGCACATGCAAGTGGCTTTGAAATAAAAAAATGGTCAACATTTCCAACATCGTGAATGATGTGGAATTACTCGGTTACATCACGGGTCAGTTAACTTTTGGAAAAATAAAGTGAAAAATGGTGGAGCCCTGCCATCAGAATGGTAGGATCACCGAAACATACTCCTATCCTTGATCGAGACACTCTTCTTTCTCAAACAAAAAGAGAAGGGATTGTAAAATAATAATAATAACAATAAAACTTAATTAACCAAGGTGGATGTGCTTATCAAGGAAGTATATATATGCACACTATTTTTGTCAAACTGCCTGCAAAGAGTTGAAATGGACGAGCCAGCATCGCAATTCATTAAATGTAAGATTAAAGGTTTAATTCGTAGAACAAGCGATCCAAATCTGATTCCGAAGAGCTATGCAATCCACCTCGGTGCAAGACCCTCCTTTTATAAGCAGAACTTAATTTCATTGGTGCAGTACTCAAGATCATCAAGAAAAATTATGTTGTATTTCTTTTCTCTTTGATATTAACCGACAACGACCCTATAATTTCCTATTTTCCTATCTTTCAATGAAAAATACAGTTACCAAATGGTCCCCACGGAACCCACGAGTGCTCCAACTTTGTCTTTAACTTTTTGATCCCATTCTCATGACCAAGGACCCCATGATAACTACTATATATAACGTACTCACCAAAAAAAAAAAAAAAAAAAACCATCAGAAAAATAAAAGGAAAGGTGATGAGGGACCGGTGATCGATGGAGATGGAATGATGGTGCCGACTTATTAACTTGTTGAACTGTTTAATAGGGGATATATATTAGGTAATGCACGTAACTACTGCTAGAGCTAGTTGGAAGCTCCACATTCCACACCTAAAGTAGTAACACAAGGTCCCATTCAGACCTTTGCTTTGCATGCAAAGGAAATATGAAGCAAAGTTGATCAAGCTTTCTTACCTTTTATTGGGGTTACCATATATCTACTGGCCTTGAGACGGGATGTTACATCATTAGCAATTACCATCAACGCAAATTAAACATCCAACGGACCAGCAAGCTACCTAATGGGATGGTCCTCTAGATTGTCCCTTTTTTAGGATAAAAGCAAAACATGCTGGCAAAATTGCCAATTGTTACCATTTTATTACTTAAAAAGCAATTGTCAATGCTCTCAGGATATTCTCACTGATGTGACTAATTGGAATATCATGCCGCCTTTATCGTGCCATTGCATTGTTTTTAAGGCTGCAAATGGATCGTGTTGATCCGTGATCCGACCTGATCCGACTCATTTAGATCCGATTTAACTCATTTTTAGAGATCCGTGATTTGAGTTGGCTCCTAAAATTAAATCTATTTTATTTTCTTGGTCAAAATTGGATTTACTGAATTTGGACGCAACCCGATCCGACCCGACCTAACTCGAACATACTAATACTTTTAGGATCGTATCTATCCGGACCTTCAAATTATAATTTAAAATTTATATAAAATTTATTTTTAATATAGAAATAGAGTTATAATTATTTTTATATTTTAATTTATTTTAAAAATAATAGTCTTTGTTATCTATTTTATGGTTAATAATAGTTAGCTATGTAATAATTAAAATATAGTTGTCTATATTTTATTCGGATCATATATAGATTTAAATTTTTTAGATTAGAACTGGATTATTTATGGACCCGGTACAATCTGAATGATCTGTTGGGTTGAAAATTTTGAAAGTGGACCTAACCTGATCCGATCTGATTTTTTAGTGGGTTATGTATGGATCTAATATTAGAATTCGATCAAAGAACTGGATCAGATCGGGATCACTCGTGACCTGATCTAATCTGACCTATTTGCACCCCTAATTGTATTAAATGGGGACATCGGTCGTTCCTTTGATCCTATGTTTAGCCATGGCTACAAATGTAATTACGTCCTCCAGGAATTCTCAAATCTGAACACCCAGGTAAGTTCCATGTGCAAATTAATTTAACTTGCATATAAATCAAAATATTTTGCACTTCAATCCCTACTCTAGGAATTCTTAAATTTGAACACTCTGGTAAGCTTCATGTGCAAATTAATTTAACTTACATATAAATCAATATATTTTGCACTTCAATCCCCCTGCTCTATGTTCATGTATGTCTTAGTTCATGTTGGACCACGTTTAGTACCTTTTGGTAAGTTGTTTTTATTAGCTAAAAAATTAGTTATTTTGAATAAGATTGGCATTACGTGTAGGTTGGATGGGCTATTATCTCCATCTGCCTCATATTTAATTAGGAATAGAGTAAGGTAGCTAAAGTTAGATGGGATGAGTTGGATGGTTTGGATCAGCTAGAGCTATAAAAATTCTTTTTTTATTCTTATAAAATTATTATTTTTTTTATCTTAGAGAAGGAATTTGTGAATATATATATAAATATCGTTAAGGCGATAGCTCGGTTGGTAGAGACCTTGCCTCACTACTAACCGGTCATGGGTTTGAAGTATGATCCAAGCGATGACTTGATTAAATCCATGAATTTTTCTGGAGCCTACAAAAAAGACTGCACCGGGATTTATCTTCCTATTCCATTATTGGTGTAAGTAACCGGTCAAGCCTACAAAAAAGACTGCACCGGGATTTATCTTCCTATTCCATTATTGGTGTGAGTAACCGGTCAAGCCTACAAAAAAGACTGCACCGGGATTTATCTTCCTATTCCATTATTGGTGTGAGTAACCAGTCAAGCCTACAAAAAAGACTGCACCGGGATTTATCTTCCTATTCCATTATTGGTGTGAGTAACCGGTCATGGATTCGAAGTATGATCCAAGTGATGACTTGATTAAATCCATGATTTTTTCTGGAATCTACGAAAAAGACTGCACCAGGATTTATCTTCCTATTCCATTATTGGTGTGAGTGAGAGATTAGGTCACTTTTAAGTAGGAAAAGATTGCACCGGGATTTATCTTCCTATTCCATTATTGGTGTGAGTGAGAGATTAGGTCACTTTTAAGTAGGAAAAGATTGCACCGGGATTTATCCCTATGTTCCTTTTACTTTATATATATATATATATATATATATATATATATATATATATATATATATATATATATATATATATATATATATATATATATATATATATATAGTATCGTATAGTGCTGAGGAGGTCAAATGTTGTTTCACGCGCTCAATATTTCAATTTCTAGGTATTTACTAGGTTGAAAGCTTCTTCCATCATTTGATCATTTACTGTAACACCTAGTGCACATTGCCCTTTGGGATGTGGATTGCGCCATGTATAGAACGCGTTGATATTGCCTCATGTGTGCACCATGTGTGTCATGTAACTCATGCATCTCAAGGACTAGACATATAGATAATATATTGCAATAGATTATTAAGAAATAATACTGTAGAGGTTTGTCACGATGTCACACCCCAACCCCAAGAGACCTGGGCCAGATGTGCGACAGACGGCTATATATTTTTGGGTTCAACCTTCCCAGGGACATACAAGGCCTGTACCAACCATTCTCAAATAAAATGAATAACCAGGCAATCACAAGATTTTTATTAGGCAGGCAATTAAACTATAAGATTTATACTAGGCAAGTAGGTTCAAATGTTCATAAAACCAACGGTCACAAATTTAATAGTATTTAAATATCAAGCATAAAAATCACAATGTCCACTAGATCCTAAGCCTCACTGACTGAATCCCTGGCCCACATGTTCCTCTGGTCCTAAAAAAAAAATGCAAAGGAAAGAAATGAGTTCCCTTAAACTCAGTAAGTCATCATATGTCACGAATATAAATTTACCATGAATCAAAAATTAACTCAATGCATGCAAGTAGCCATAAAATAGAAGCCATTTCAGTTATTTTTCCATTATTAACCTTCTTTATTATTTTTCCTACGTCACACAAACTTTAGGATGGCCATCCATACATACTCACCTAGTCTCTCAGACTATGGCCACAATCAACCTGTGGCTCGTCCCAAAAGAGTCTAGATCCTGTGTCACATACCGCACATCGGTCATGTACCAGCGATAACCCTGCTGGAGGTCCAAAAGGAAAACTAGCTCTGAGTATCACACGAGAAACATGCATCCCAGCATGTGCTAAAATAAAGCAACTAACTCCTGTGTCACATACCGCTCATCGATCATGTGCCAGCGATAGTCCCGCTGGAGGCCCAAAAGGAGTCTAAGTCCTCGTGTGATCATAGTCGGACTAGAGAGCAGCTAAAATCAACTCAACCCATGACTCTTACATCTTAGTCTGTGTTTAAATTTCATAACACGTCGAGATACATGTATGCAGTAAAAAAATAAACAGTGAAATTCAATAATAAGTCAAATAATCATGCATGGCAAAAATTATATAGGTGAGTGATAACTTACAGTTCCACCAACTAAGCACTAAACCTGATTTTCCAAGGACGATGACGATCCTGTATCACAAATTATTTTATTTATTAATTATATAATTAATTCCTATAAAAAGAAATTAAATAGAAATTAAATTCCTTGGAACATCCCCAAATAGTTCCTTTCCTCCCTTCCTCCACCTTCCTTTTTCTTTCACTTTTATTATTATTATTATTATTATTACTATTATTACTAGTTATTATTATTTATTTTTCCTAATTGTGCTTTTACTGGGCCGGCCCATCCAGGAAATAGGCCCGGCCCAACAGAGCCTGGCTCAACCAAGCCCGGCCCAACCGCGTCCAGGACACGGACACAGTGCCCAGACATGGTTCCACGAGAAGAACCAAGGAGGATCGACGGCGATCCTTCCGACCGACCGCTAAGGAGAGTCGCCGGAAGGAAGGGAAGGGACCGGCGGTCCCAACGACGGCCGTCCGACCGCCTGTCGGAGAGCACAGGGATTAAATCCCTTCCCCTGTTAACAGAGATATCACTCTCTGTTAACAGGTCGACCAACATCCCCCCCCCCCCCAAGAGAGCGGAGGAACGGCGATGATCCCCGTGATCGACCGCCTAGAATGGATCGCCGGAAGGGAAGAAGGAATCGACGGCGACCAACTATCGCCAGCCATTTCCCACGATTCCAAAGGAAAAGAAATGAACTGGTCGGATTCCCCCCTCCTCCCCGCCAAACACCCCTACACCAAACGTACTCGAAGGGAAAACGAGGAAGAAGGACTTACCGGCGAGGTGGGTTCTCGGGTCGCAATGGCCACCGGAGGAAGAAGCGCTCCGAAGAGGGCCGAGACGCACAAAGGAGACGTAGGCGTCCTCTGAAGGAAAGAGAACTCGATCCAACGAAGACTCACGAGGTCCCCTCCCCCCTTTAAACCCGCGGAAGACCCTTATCCCCCCCACCCCCGGCGGCATCGACCGACCTTTCCGAAATCTTCTCCGGAAAATCCGAGCTTCCGAGCCAAATTGAATTAGAACTGAAGTCGGCAAGGGCCACCGACTTCAGCCCAAATACAACCCAAAAAAATTAAAAAAAACTGGGCCTCACACACGGTCTCCACTGAACTATGTTATTTGGGTAACTTAATAGTGGGGGTTGTATTTGGTGCATTGCCCAGCAATCCTGAAAGGTAATGTGGATTACTAGTAATATGGATTGCTAGCAATATAGATTATAAAAAATATGGATTAATTATTGTGTTTGGTACATGCATGTAATATTACATAATATAAAATTATAATTTCAAAATATCCATAAATTAAATTTATATTTTATTTATAAAAATATTTTTATATATTTTATCTATTTATTAAATATATATATTAAATATTTTATATTAGAAATATAATGAATATAAAATATTTTATATTTTATATTAAAATTTAAAAATAAAAATTATTTTTTATACTAAATAAATTTAATATAAAAAATTATATATTAAAGAAACTATATATTTAATATATTATTTAAATAAATTAAATAATTTATTAAATTTATATATTATATTATTAAATTTAATATAATATATTTATACTATATATAAATATATAATGTAAATATATATTATATTATATATAAATATAAATATATTTAATATAAATATACTACATTTGTTAAATATATTATATTTAATGCAATATAATATAATGTATCTTATATTATAAAATATAAAATATATAATAAATATTATGTTTATTATATTAATATTAGAATATTATATAATATATTATAATATTTTTATTTCATAATATTATAAATAAAAATAAAATATATTAATATATAATATTATGTTATAATATAATATATTAATAAAAGATATTAATATAATATTATTATATTATATTATTATAATGTTATATTATATATATAGTATATTATATTATAAAAAAAGGGAGAAGGAAAGAGTAATTTATCCAAAAAATTATTTGAAAGACAGAAAAACAAACCAAACATAGTAATATGGTGGGGTCCTATTAAATTATCAGCAATCTAGATGGATTGCCTACGACAAAAGGTAATCTATGAATAAAAATAGGTAGGGATGGCAATAAAATCCAAATTCATGAGTACCCGACCCGACCGATTGGGCCGGGTAGTCAACGCTTTGACTGGGTTTGGGTAAAAATTGAATGCTTAATTTTGGATTTGGACCGGGATTGGATGATATATACCCAACCCGAACCCGATCCAAATTATTTTAATATTTAAATATATATATATATAATTAATATATATTATATTAATTATTAAATATTAGTTATTAAATTTTAAAATACTTAAATACTTTATCCTAATCATTATTTTTCTTTTAATCCTCGATTAATCTCTAGCTCCTTGGCCCCTGCTCCCCTCTTCCTCTTCCTTTCGACAGCTCTTCCTCCTCTCGGATCGGTGAAGAAGTGGTGGTGAGTAGCAGCGGCTTCCTTTTGCTTCAGCTTCCTCCTACAATTATAGATTTAAGATTCAAAATGTCCTTAATCGAGAATTATTCTTTACATTTTTTTACAACTTGAAACTGCGAGTTATATGTAGTTTTAAATTATATTTATGTCTTTATTTACTTCAGAAGTATTGAATTAACTCTTGTTGAATTTTATTTATTTAAGATAATTTAAATTTTATTTTGATTGAATATAAAATTAAATATTGTTGAACTAAAAATGTAGTTAAGTTGTATTTGTTTAATGTATGTATGATTTATAAAATAGTAAATGATTTTAAAGTTGATAAAAATGAAAAAAAAATATTTAATATGACTCAATTGGGTTTAGGCCGGGTAAATCCAAATTACATGATACTCGATTGAGATGAATTTAGATAAAAAAATTCAACCCCAATAGTGTTTGGGCCGGGTTTGGATAGTGTATTGAATATTCGGGTTTGGGCTTAGATAGTTATGCACCTGGCCCGAACCCGGCCCATTACCATCCCTACAAATAGGGCTAGTTGTCATTTGGGCTATTTGGCTCATCAAACCTTTCGAGGACTAGTTATAAGCTATTATCATCCTTTTAGCAATTTTTTTCTTTTTCTTTTAGTGAAAAAGGAGGCGATAAAGAAAAAGAATTAGTTACAAATTGTTATTTACGATAAATAGGATATTATAAAATTATCTATTAATTAATATAAAATTTTAAAAAATAATAAATAATCATGTATAAAGATAAAATATGGTGAATTATGTGGTTCAGTTTTTAGTCTATGTCTACTAATAAAGATGAGAAGATATTTCATTATATCAAAAGATGAAATATAAAGAGTTCACAGTGGCTTCAACAAATAACAAAAACATGATTACAATAAATATATAGTCTTAAATTTTAAAATAATTAAAAAAATCAAAATATCCAAATAGGCTAACTAAATTTTAAAAAATGAAATGAATCTGTATCATAGATCATACCAAATTCAAGCCACACTCAACAAACTTTCATCTTGATTTGAATCCCATCAAGCTACAATACAAAATTATTAAGTACTCTTTTCTATCTCCTTCAACAATCCCTCTAAAGGCCTAGTTTGACATCTTAAAACATGAACTAAGTCCAAGCTATGCTTGGACTTGAGATTGGTAGTTAACTTGATCATCATATATGCTAAATTATTTGCCATAGGAATCTTCTTCAATGCAATAACGCCTTATAACATAATATCCTACATGAAATATTATCTAACATCAATATGCTTGATATATTTTATTTTTAGTCAGGTACATGATAATTTGATTATCATAATAAATAATAGTTATATTATGTTATAAGCTAAGATCATCGACTAAACCTCGCAAACAAGAAACCTTTTTTATTACTATTGTCACTGTCATGTACTATACTTCTTTGTAGACAAACCAATAATGAACTATAAAATCACTTTCCAACTAATGAATAACCTAAGAGAGTGAATATAGTCCATTGGAGACCTCATTATATCCAAGTCACCTATATAATCGAGTCCACAAACCAACAATGCTACTCTAAGTGTATGAACCCTGATCATATACCAAATTAACATGCGCAGTGTCTCTAAGTAGCATAAGTCTATTTCATAAACTGTCAATGAACCCTTTTTGGATGTTCCATGTATCTTTTAACAACACCGATGATTTGTGAGATATCTAGACCCGTGCAAATCATGGTATATATGATACTCCCAATTGCATTAACATATAAAACATGTGAAATATACTCCTCATCTAATTGGAAAAACAAAATAGCTGAAAGTTTGAAATTATTACAAATTAAGTACTAACTGTCTTGCTTTTCTGCATACCAAAATACTTAAGCACATTTTTTATATAATTTTTCTTTGACAAAAATAATTTGCTTATATATCAATCCTTGTAAATCTCCATACCCAAAATTAATTTTCTTTGCTGCACCCAAGTCCATCTCAAATTCAATGCTAAGCTAAGCTTTTAATTTCTTAATCAAAAACATACTCTTTACTGCAATGAGCACGTCATTAGTATAGAGTAATAAATAAATAAAAGAACTATCCAGAAGCCCTCTATGATAAACACAATTATCACAATCACTCTTAGAATAACTATACCCATGCATAAATGCATCAAACTACTCACACCACTACCTAGAAGATTACTTTGAATGCCGGTGATTTTGCTCGAGATTCCTATGGCATGTCCAGTGGCTATGCTAGTAGCGAATTGCCAGAGAAGTAGGTTCCTGGTGTCTCTTGGTGAGATTTTGTTGCTATTATATATATTGCAGTGATGAGTTCCTGCACCTATTATATTGGGGTGTTGAATTGTTAGGAGTTGACCACCGCCGGTAGCTATGCAGGCTTCTTCCTAATAAGCTACACATCCGGCAATTGTTTTATGTCAGGATGACCAGAGTGATGAAGCTAGGAAGTTGTTCTACACTCTCATTCTCACCATGCTTCCAGGTTTAGGCAGATGTCCTCCTTCTAGCACCAATCTATTATTGCGATGCTTTAGCTTAGGATGAACATTGACATGATTCTTTTTCCATTAAAAACTTGCAAGAGAAGTCCACACACACCAAGGGTTCTCTGGCGGGGGATCCTTTGATGGCTAAGTCAACTAGAAATCATGAATAGTATGAGGGAGAGTGAGTGTGTTACCTGAGGGTTTTCCCTTTCCTTCTTTATATAGAGGGAGTTTGTTGATTTGCTATAATCCGGAGAGTTAGGCTTTGTTTGGATAGCCCTCATTAAGGGAAGGAAAAGGAAGGGAAGGGAAGGGAAGGGAAGTGAAATATTATTCTTGTTTGGATAGTTCTCATAAGGGAAAGGAAAGGAAAGCTTAGCTATTAGAAACTTTCCCTTCCTTCCTAATTCCTCCAAATCGGGGAGATTGAAAACTTAACTTAATCAAGAGGAGAGGAGGGGAGGGAAAGGAGTATCATTTTCCTTCCCTTATTTTTTCTAAAAATTGATATCCAAACAACGAAATGGTTAACCCTTCCTTTCCTTTCCTTCTTGATCCCTCCATTCAAACAAGGCTTTAGAGTTTGTTAGAGTAGTGGGCTATTAGAGGTTACCGGAGATTCTTTGTAAAAATGAATGGAGAATTTCAATATGTTATAATATAATTGTCAGCTACAGGAGATAGTAGGTTGGGGTGTGGCCTATACATTAATGATGATATTATGGAGATCATGGGCCATTTTGGCCTTGGGTTGGTCATAGATATTAAAAATAGTCTTGGAGGGCATTTGATAGTGATTTTGACCTTTTGTAGAGTCAGTTGGGATACAAAGAAAGATGTTGGACAATACCCGAGCAGACCAATAGTGGTTGATAGTATTATGCTACCGTTGATAATTAATATCCTTTCAATGCATTTCTGCAATGAGCCCCCACCTTTGCCACGGTTGACAAAGCCCCCACTCTTGTTGCCAACAACTTCTTGTTAGAACAGAACTTTAAAAAATTATGGATATGAATAAATAAATTAACAAAATTTTTTAATATATAAAAAAATTATAAAATACTTACTTGAAATCGCTAAAAAAATAAAATTAAATTCGGAAGTATGCGAGGCAATATCCTAAGGCCTATCTCGACCCCTCGTGCGGGAATTATCGAAAACACTATTCAAGATACGACCGGAATTTTTCTGTCTGCGAGCACGATCGTGGAAGATGTTGATGGAGACTCTTTCAGTAAAATAACTTTAAAATAAGAAAGATTTGAAGGAGAAAATATTAAAGAAAAAGAAAAGAGAGTAGGAAAATATAAAATAAAATACATATCTTTAGACCTCCAAGATGATCTTTTTATAACTATATAAAATTTGACAATTTAAAATTTTATTAGCTTATTAAAGCTTGCAATAAGAAGTCCAACATTCACAAATTAGAAGCCCAACAGTTAAATTATTAAAAGGTCCAACGGTCAAATAATTAAAAATTTCAATGATCAAATAATTAAAAGCAAAACGATCAAATAATTAAAAATAAAACAGTCAAATAATTAATTGATTGGTTAAGAAAATGTTGAATTTTTTCAATACTTCTTGATTCTTTGGCATCCTTCTGGCTTCCTGCCTCTCCATGCCCATGGCCCTCTCCCTCGTCCAGCCGTGACTATTGCCTTCACTATTTCTGGGCATCCCCCAACGGTCAAATAATTAAAAATTTCTTATCAAATAATTAAAAGCAAAACGATCAAATAAGTAAAAATAAAACAGTCAAATAATTAATTGATTGGTTAAGAAAATTTTGAATTTTTTCAATACTTCTTGATTCTTTGGCATCCTTCCGGCTTCCCGCCTCTCCATGCCAATGGCCCTCTCCCTCGTCCAGCCTCTTCTTTTCTCTCGTGATATGATCAAAGAAATCTAGATATTTTTTTAGGATGACAAAATAATCCCGGATCCCAGCAACATTACCATATCAGTTATACACTTGATTAACTACAAATGAATAAATATTGATCATCGATCTGAGATTGGATGATCAAAATTTTAATTTTAATAAAAAGATGGTTGTATCCTCCAAAGCACCGTGGCAAAATCCTTTTGGCTCATAGTTATGGTGGTATTTATGCTAGGATTTATTCTGATCAACGTAGCCGATCGAGCTGGCCTTCTCGAACGAAATCTGACCGATGTACGAGAAGCGGTGCCCGACGTCCGCCAACCATCGCATACATCGCCGTCCAAGGTCCATATCTTTAGGCCCCTGAAGTCTTCCCGCTAGACTCCAAGGCTGACGTCGACTCTTGACCGGAAGCCTTCTCCACCGCGCCTACTTTTTTTTTATTTGTTAATCATGCAGTGTTGCACGCCTCGTCGGTCCGAGGATTTCGTGGATCACGTGTATCAGCCGCCCACGATGGAATTCTTTTTAAAATAATATTTTTTAATAAATATTTATGAAATTAACGTTATATAAAAAAATATATTTATAAAGCTAACATTGTTTTCATACGCCACATCAATGAATTCAAATTTTAAATAAAAAATAATTAAAATAATATAATTTTAAAATAAAAATATAAAAAAAAAATAATTAAAATAATATTAAATTTTTTTTTTAAAAAAAAAGTTATATGCCGTACTCGTGGCATCATCTTAAATGAATCCGCATATCATATCTGCAGCTTTATCTTATTCCCGTATCTCTCTTTTTTTCGAATAAATTTTTTTAAAAGATTTTTAAAAAATTAAAAAATATATAAATAAAATCATAAATTATTACATTAATAATATTATAATATATTAAATTATATATTATAATTATATTATAAAATATAGTAAATATAATAAATATTTATAATATAACATAAATTTTATAATTTAGTTGGTGCCGGTTCAGTCACCGGTCCGATTGCCAGTTTAGTGCCGGTCCAGTCACCGATCCGGTTGCTAATCCGGTGCTAGTCCGATCGCTAGAGATTCGATTTAATCTTGAAGTCGGTCCGATCGTCATGAACCGTCAGGCTGGTGCCAGTGCGACCACCGATCTGATACTATTTGATCGCTAATCCGATCACCAGTTCGATTGCCAGAGACTCGATCTATCCTTGCCATCAGGCCGGAGCCAATCCGGTCATCAATCCAGTTATCAAGTTGATCGCAATCTGGCCATTAGGCCGGTGCTTGCTACTCCGGATCTCCAGGTCCGTGCCACTAAAAAGGGATTTGTTCGTCGCCAAATCTCAAGAAGACAATATACGAGAGGTTGACATCAACGTTGATACATAGGTTATTCATTAGTTACCATTATTATTATTGTTATATTATTAGTATTATTATCATCATGCTGCTCTCTGGACGTATAAAAGGTTAATGTAAATTATGTTATATTCGATATATAAGTTATCATGACAGATGTCTTGGGAAACTAAGTAGGCATGCAAATCTTTATTTACATAGACTCTAAACATGCAGAGATTTGTTGTGGGATAAAAGATTTCATGTTATGTTCTTCGTATCATGCTCTAATTATATTATTATGTATGTTCGTCATGTCTCATTCTCCTGCTCTTTTCTAGAGGCACCTCACTTGAAGTGTCAACCAAATCCTTTTACTTTGGAGAAAAACAAAAAAAAGTTTTATCTTATATGTTGCATCCAAAGCAATAGTTAATAGTAAAAATCCAATAAGTACAAATCCATAAAAGGGTGGCTTGAGGTTCAACAAACAAACTATATATCATCCCTCGTGATCGAGTTAACATTAATGGTTTGCAAATGAGTGGTTTAATTTGAGTGGATTTGGGTTTTAGCAAGTTTTGGATAAAGATGGTGGTTTGATGCAATTCATTCATGATTCATCTAATGTGGAAGCATTTTGGCGTAGTACAATGGTTCGTTCTAATACTTCATTGATGGCTTATTTATTTATTTATTATTTTTTCTTTTTTCTTCTTGAGAGTAGTATTTTTTTTTTTTTTTTTTCTCGATGTTACCAAACCAATTGGGTATTGCATCTTTAGAAGGTCAGGGAGCACCTCTCTATTTTATTTGTGTTGTAGAATGAAAGAAAAAAAAAATCTTGGTTGTAACTCTTGAATGCAAAATTGATACATTATATGGGTTGACTGAACTTTGTGGTTGAGAGGCGTTATATTCTCAATTTTATATGCATGCTTCCTCAATTTTAAAGAATAAAATATAGAATGGTTTTATTTGAAAACAAAACAAGAGGGAGAACATTGAGAATATCCTTGTCATCATGAATTCTTCACCCATCTCTTTGCTTTCCTTTTGTCTACCATATCTAGCAATGTGCTATCATTATCTTTGATAGAACTATATTCCAAGCTCCAACTATCGGATAAGCAAGTAGCACATCTTGGGTAGCAAAACATATGCTAATCATGTTAGAAAAATCTTTAATTCTTTATGTCTAGATCGTACTTTTATGTTCATACAAAATCATAATTGTGGAAGACATATCTTGAATCATTGTACCGGTCCGTAGATCGTGCAGTCCTTGAGATTTCTCTCGAAATTCTTGAGATGTTCCTTCTTTCTCTACTAGGTGACCGGTCTTCTCTCTCCTCACTCTCTTTCCTTATGTAGACGATCGATGAAGAATCGTACATCGCTGTTATAAGAATTGGAGAAAAAAGACTATGTAGTATCTTATTTATAGCTGCATGTGTCTCTCATATCAGAAGACTAATGAAAGACTAAAATCTCAGTTAGAGTTTTACTCCAATCATGTTTACTTAGTTTTATTGAGAATAGTTCTCTTTAATCAATTGGACTCGGATCCAGTACATTTGATCGAGTCAAAAGTTGACCATGTAAGACGATAATTATGTTACATATTAAATTTTAAATCTAACAAATCTATATTAGCACATCTCACTTAATTTGTTCACTCATTTATCTAGTATATCATGATAAAAAAGTAGCTGGGCATTCAAAGCTTCATATAATATCACTCTATAATTTAAAATAAAATGGTCGATTCTCCCGCGAAAAAACCATTGCTGATTCTTCTCCCTTCTCATGGCCCCATACTTCTTAACAAGAGCGAAAGGAAATATGATCTATAGATTTGCCATACTTTCATTCTCGACATGAAGATTGCACTCCTTGAAATGAAGAGAAAGGGCATGAAATGCATAGATTCAGAACTCTAAATTTGGAGAAATCACAACCATCTATGCTTTCTTTCAGGGGCATTGCATGATGTGCCATTAACTAATTTATCTACAAAGCTAAATATGCATACAAACCATTGAATGAGTAGATGGTTGCTCCAATCATCTTCCCCTTTCATGATCTTGCACTTATGCAACATGTGTTGGCGTGGAATCCTTGGATCGGCCGGTCGGAGCTGCTGCGTCGCAGGACCACTCCCTGGTTCACCTGCAAAACAGGTCCCTTGCTGGAGTTGTTCCGGTGGAGGACACTTCGATGCCTAAGTCAGTGACGGATTCCAGTCACAAAATGGGGAAGATGTTGAGAGTGGAAGAGAAAAAGAGTTATTGGAGATTGAAAGTGTATGTGCGCGAGATTATTCACGTGTACCTCTCGAGCCATCTTTCTTACCCATATTTAAAAGATGGCCTCCAGTCTGTGGCCTGCTCTTTTCCCGGAAATCATGGAGAGTCAATCTCTTCCATGATTGGCGATCGTGGATTGTCAATGAACGGTTTCGGCCAGATCGGAGGCGTGGCTGCAGGAATTGCGCGCCATGATCATGACATGATGAGTATCGATTGTAACCGTTGGTTACAGTTTCCTTTTTGGAATAGATTGTGGTTCAAGCTTCGGATTTTCCCTTGCGTGGGCCGAAGGCTTGGTATTTTCCCGAGGCCGGAGATCATGTCTACGGTGGGAACCGAAGTTCGTGTCTTCGGAAGTCGATGAGTAGTTCATACTTCGGCCGGGATCGAAGGTGCTACTCGAAGGACTGACCTTCGGATATTGTAGTTCGGTGTGAAGCCTTGAGTTGCTTGCAGTTGGCCTTCGCTTAGTCCGAAGTCCATAGTCCGGAGAACCGGGGCTTCGATAAATCGAACCGGAGCCTGGTTCATAGCTGAACCAGGATATCCCAACAGCATGCATGCACTTACAATCTAAGGTTTATTATATGTTTCGATAGCAATTGTTACATTGGCCTTTTATCATATCAAACAAATTATTTTTCACCATTGATATCATATTAATGTTTACCTGATTCTTTGGGGATTATGACATTGATAGAACTCTTTGTTAAATACCTTTTGGCTCGACCAATGATACGTTATACTTTGATGGAGATTCGTAAACTACGATGGGATGTGGAGAGCATTATTTATTCTATATCCAGATATGAGATCATGACATGAAGGTTGATACATCAAGGAAGGAAGGTACAGGCTAATACATCAAAAAAAAAAAAAAAAAAAGAAAAAGAGAGAGAGAGAGAGAGAGAGAGAGAGAGAGAGAGAGAGAGAGAGAGAGAGAGAGAGAGGGAGAGAGAGAGAGAGAGTAATGGCTGATACAACAAAGGTGTAGACTAAGTATATATCTAGAGTGTAGATCCAAGAGAATAAGAGTTATAGGTCTAGAATGAAGTTTTAGTGCAACGGAGTCGAAGGATGCTTATTAATAGAACCATATTCCAAGTTCCACTTATTGGATATGCAAGTTCCCACTACAGCAAAATAGGGTTATCCCGACTCTTTTCTGCCGACGCTTCGGAGAAGCGTTGGGAAGAATTAGAATCCGCCGACGGTTTTTGAAAGCGCTGGCAAAACTGAAAGTCCGCCGACGCTTTAAAGCGTCGGCAATTAATCCTGAGTTTTACCGACGCTTTTAAGCGTCGCCGGACCATCCGTCGGAGTCTGGAACCTTTGCCGACGCTTTTAAGCATTGCCAGACTGGACATTTACCGACGCTTATAAGCGTCGCGGAGTCCAGGGAGCTTTGGCGACGCTTAAAAGCGTCGCCACAGTTTTGGACCTTTACCGACGCTTTTAAGCGTCGCCGTACTATACATTTACCGACGCTTTTAAGCATCGCGAAGACCAGGAACCTTTCCCGACGCTTATAAACGTCGCCGGATCGTACATTTGCCGATGCTTTTAAGCGTCGCCGAAGTCCGTGACCTTTGCCGATGCTTTAAAGGATCGCCAAAGATTCCAGGACATTTGGCGACTCTTATAAGCGTCGCTATAGTTTCCTGGTTATTTAGCGACGCTTATAAGCATCGCTAGAGTCAGGACTTTTGGCGACGCTTAAAAGCGTCGCCGGACTCCAAGAAAACCCCCCCCTCCCAATCCTAATTCTCTTTGCAGCCGCCACAACCAACTCCCCCCCCCCCCGAACTCCTCCTCACCCTCCCTCCCCCCTCCTCCTTCTCCTCCTCCTCCCCCCCCCCCCCCCCCCCGCTCGGTCCACCGTCGAACCCCCACGCCCCCCCAACTCCTCCTCCTCCCCCCCCCCCACGCCACCGAACACCCCCCCTCCTCCTCCTCCCCCACCCCACCTCCTCCTCCTCCCCCCCCCCCCCCCCTCCTCCCCCCCCCCACCCCCCCCCCCCCACCACCGAACACCCCCCCCCACTCCTCCTCCCCCCCCCCCCACCCACCCACCGAACATCTCGGAGGGTTTCTGGCGGTTCTTGGAATTTCTGGGGTTTCCTTGGGTTTCTTGGCTAGGAAGCGTGGGATTTGCGGGTGTTTCCTTTTCGATTTCCGCCGCGAGTAATGCTGCTTGGATAAAGGCGTTGTTGGGCTCCGGAAGTCAGCGAGAGTGTATAGTATTTCGGGCAACTTCCCATCTGGGTGACCTCCTTCATGAGCAATCGTGAATCTCGTGTGAGTTATTTTTTTAATTTTAATTTTATTTTTTTAACCCTCTTAGTTTTCTTCTTCTTTTTGTTGTTTTCTTGTAATTTTGTTTTGTTTGGCTTAGTTTGGTTATTTGTTCTTGGTCATCTGAGTACTGTTATGTCTCATGAGTTATAATATATTTAGGGTTAGAAATGATATCATTTTTTTTTGCCTTTTTGTTAAACTTTCTTGACCATTCTGTTAAACTCTATGCTGTTTGCTTTAGTTTCATCCACTGGTGGCTTGTGCAAATTGTGTAACTGTATGTTATTCTGCTCAAATAAAATTTTGGGCAATTAAGAACAATTATTTTTTATTAAAAAAATAATTGAAGGACTGACATGCCCTATAAGGTTATATTAGGGAATCTTCAAAAAGGAATCGGTTTGGGTAGGGTATTGATGCGGCTCCATGGCCAGTGTAATCAATTATGGAGTAATACTAGTTGGGTTTTGGCATTATACATTTAACTCAACTTCTCTGCTTGTCACAAGTTTTCTCCGTGCATTCTCTCATTTCTGGAACTAATTTGAGGATGAGTAGTTCAATAGTTCTCCATCTTTACCTGGGGAAGAATTATTTGATAATCCACAGCACCATTTTGTTAAAAATTTTTGATGGACAACCAAATGTCATTTGTTTTGTTGTATCTCTTTGGTATACTCAGCATCACAATTTTTTTTTCTTTTCCATCAATTTAGTCAGAATATGTTACAGGGAATTATGATTTGTGCTGGTTCTCTTGCAAAACGCCATTTAGCTGCCTCCGTTTTCCTAGTTTTTTTTCCCTCGTTGTGTGTCTTCTGGCCCTATCGTCTTGGATAAATTGCCCAATATGAAGTTTTATCTATAAGAGATTGGTTTCATGGATCTAATGTTATTGATTGGACTGGCCTTTTGACATCCACCTTTTTTAATGCTTGAGGTCTTGGTTGCCAATTATGAACCCTGCTCCACCAATTGCTTAGTTTGATTGGTTTGGGGAAGTTCCTGCCTAAGTTTGTGGGTCAGAGTATGACTATACATTTATTTGTATACTTTGTTACAGTCATCTATTTTAAGAGTCACCATGGGGCTATATATGTACTTGAAATGGATATTTTAATAGGAAAAATTAGCTCAAGAGATGAACTTATGGACCTTACAGGTTGAGTCTTAGTGGACTTGGTGTAATGATTATGAATGTGCTGATATAACACCAGTAAAAACATGGGTCCTCTAAAATAAAATGAACTCAAACCTATTTTTAAAATTGGTTAGTTCAATTGGCATCATAACGGGTATAACCCAATAAGCAAAATCAATCTCAAGCTTTGTTTCAAAAGGAATAATTTGTTTTCATTTGTTAAATAAGATGTGTCGGTGGATCAGAGTGGCCATGTCTATCATCAGTGATTTAGGGCTAATAATTTGACCAAAATCCTTTTCTATTTGAGATGTTTACATATATACCCTTGTCTTATAGCATATTTAATTTCTAACAGAAATCACATATTTTTATATATATATCCCTTCAAATTATCATGTTTCTGGAAATATGACCTTTTTATTACATTTATTGTCTGATGCATTGATAAATAATCATTTTAAAAGTAAATGACATTATTTTACCCCTTTGCATTAGTATCCTTAAAAATAACATTCAATTTATATCATATGTACCTATAATTTTGAATAATTTTTTAGTAATAGAAATAGAGTTGTTTTAACATGAAAGAATTATCTATTAATGATATTAGCCAAAAATCTCATTGGATGACATGGGAAAAAGGGTGGAAGAAGAAGATGATGATACTTACACTCAGTGTATGCCTTATAATATTGTACCGGATGATCATATAAATGATACAACCATTTTGGTTAGGTTGGATTCCGAAGAAGGTACAACTGGTTGATTATGACAAGTAAGTAGTTTGTAAGATGGTTTACATTTTTTTCATTGATGATTATGTTATCTTTTAAATTGCAATTCATTTCCGTTATAATTTGATTATAATGTTGACTGACTTGTTTTTAAATAATGCAGGTTAGGTACATCATGCCTCGAAGGAAGCGATTAGCAGATGTACAGATACAGTTTTCCTAGATCGAGGCTGGTACTTCAGCACAATAGCCTGAGGGCAGTCGATCAGTTTCACATCGGTCTGATGGCAGTCCCTCTATTTCTGCACATCAGCCTCAGGATGACGTTATTCCCTCCAAGTCCGCACATCACGATCCTTCTATGGATCATCCTGATGACGAGCCTATCATCGATGATATACAGATACATGGTACATAATTTAATAATTCTATCTCATTTCAATTCATGCATATGCAATAGTTTTGATATACAATGTTCTGTATTTTTTTTTTTGTAGATGGATCCGGGAGACTCAGGCGTAGGCGAGGACCCACATTAGTCCGTGATGTGTGGCAGTTACCTGAGGGTGAGAGGATAGTGATAGAGTGCAACAAGCTAGGGCAGCCTATTAAGAAAGCTGCTAGCTTGTTGACTAGCTTTCTGGGGACAGTAGCACGTCGTGGTCAGCTATGTCCTCTGAATTATTCGAAGTGGAACGACATACTTCCTGCATATAAAATAGAAATGCTACGAGTTGTGAAGGTAAAAAAATTAATATATTATTTTATATCTTAGATTTTTAATAATTGAATTGCTTTTTTCATTTAATATTTATTTTATTATTTAATTAAATTGTAGAGCAAGTTCGTTCTTCCTTCAGATTCATCTGATTTTGTGCTTAAGTCTCTCAATCACAAGTAGAAAGAATATAGGGCGAAGTTGAAGAGAGACTACAAGCTAGAGGGTAGGACAGAGGAGCAGGTTGTAGCTACCTGTCCTCCTGATGTTCACCCTCATCAGTGGATGGAGCTGGTGCACTATTGGTTCTCTGAGAGGGCACAGGTTGTGTAGCATCATCAAACACTTCGAAATTTATTAATTTTCACTTGTTATAATTATATTTATACAATATATAACATTGTTTTAATTTTATTTTGCAGACGTATTCTGATATTGGTAGAGCTGCACGGCTGCTCAGTCTGTTCCTCACACAGCGAGGTCCAAGAGTTATGCACGGCTCAGGCATGAGTTTGTATGTTTCTCATCCCATAATACTAGTAGTATACTTTTAGTTTTAACATAATGTATCATCATGTATCATGCATGTGTCATGTATAATGGTACGGGGATATAAGATGTGTTATTTTGAATTTTTTTGTAATATTTATTCTTTATATAGGCTGATCAGCAGGGGAGGGAGCCTGGTGAGGTGGAGTTTTATCGGATGACTCACGTTCACCAGGATGGCAGTTTTGTTCGGGACGAGTCCAGAGATATATATGTATTTTTTTATTTATGTTATATTATGATTTATATTTTTATTTTTATTAAGTATTAATATATATATTTTTTGTCAAATATAGAATAGGGCTACCTCTATGATAACCGAGCGTGCTGGCGAGGGTTCATCATCTACACAGAGCAGTCGCATCGAGGCCGAGGTATTCTCGGAGTTGATGGGACCAGAGCGTCCTGGACGAGTGAGGGGTTATGGGATTGGAGTTATCCCTACTCAGTTATCTGAGGTGCGTAGATATACTCGGGATACTAGAGAGAGTCATGATTAGTTACATGTTCGTCAGCTCCAGGAGGAGATAGCAGAGCTCCGACAGACACGTGATGCAGACAGAGCAGAGATGCAGACCATTAGGTCTCAGCTAGAGCATGTTACATCTGTGCTGCATATGTTCATGTCATCTCAGGTAAGTAATTATTTATTAATTTTGTATATATCTAATAATTGATAATATATATAATATATGTATTATAATTCCTGATGTATATATTTCAGGTTCCTGGTGCATCTGCGAGCCGCAGACCTGACGACGACCAGCCTCCCACGGATCAGTGATGCTAGATGGTTTTTTTATTATTTATGTATGTCTTTTTGTTTATTTGAACTTGGATTGATATGTTTATATATATATAAAACTTTTTATATTTGGGTTGTATTTGTGTTTGTGTATGTTGGATGTGATATGTGATACAACTTTGAATATTTTCATTTGTTTGTGTATGTTGGATGTGATACAGGTTTGAATGTTTCTTTTTCGTAATGTATACCGGTTATGGGTTTGTATATATGGCTGTTTATTTTTTTTTTTAAGAAAAAAATTTACCGACGCTTTAAAGCGTCGCTAGTTTTGGATCTGGCGATGCTTTAAAGCGTCGCTAAAACTGGAACTGGCGACGCTTTAAAGCGTCGCTAGGCTTGTGTCTAGCGACGCTTTAAAGCGTCGCTAGGTTTGGTGTCTCCGACGTGGCGAGTTCTAGCGACGCTTTAAAGCGTCGCTAGAATAAACCCTAGCGACGCTTGAGAAAAGTGTCGCTAGAACTGAAAATGGCGATGCTTTAAAGCATCGCTAAATTTGGTGTCTAGCGACGCTTTAAAGCGTCGCTAATCGGCGACGCTTTAAAGCGTCGCTAGGGTTTAGTATAGCGACGCTTTAAAGCATCGCTAAATACCGACGCTTTAAAGCGTCGCTAAAAGCCGACGCTTTAAAGCGTCGCTAGAATTGCGACGTTTTTTCCAAGCGTCGGTAAGTTGCGTCCCAACGCTTGCATAGGCGACGCTTTAACGACGCTTTACAAAATGTCGGGAGATTATTTAGCGACGTTTATAAGCGTCGGTAAAAGTCAAAAAAAGCGTCGGTAAATCCCATATTCACTGTAGTGTCCACAACCTGGGTAGCAAAATATATGCTAATCTATAAGTGCATCTCACTTTGTTCACTAATTTATCTACTATATTATCGTATAAAAATAGCTAAACATCTCAGGATTCATAAAATGTTATCCTACAATTAAAATAAGAATGTTGACTCTCCTTCAAAAAAAAGCTTGCTAATTCTTCTCCCTTCCCATAGGCCTATTCTCCCTTCTTCTTCATCTTCTTTTTTTATTTTCTTATTTTTTTTATTTTTATTTATAAGTAGCCCATTGTCATGCCCCAAACCCAAGACCTGGGCCAGAAGTACGACAGACGGCCGTATGTTCTGGGATTCAATCTTCCCAGGGACATACCAGGCCTGTACCAACCATTTCTTATATAAAATGAGTAACCAGGCAATATACCAATAAAAGCAAAAGTAGGCAAGTAGATTCAAATGTCATAAAGCAAACCGTCATATGTTTATCATAATCTAATTTCAGACAATAATTAAAAAAAAATATGATAGTGTCCACTAGATCCTAAGCCTCACTGATTGAATCCCTGGCCCACGTGTTCCTCTGATCCTGAAAAAAAATACAAGGGAAAGGAATGAGTTTCCCTTAAACTCAGTAAGTCATCATATGTCACAAATAATAATTTACCATGAATCTAGAGTAACTCCATGCATATGAGCAACCATAATATATAAGCCATTTCCCATTATTAACCTTCTTATTTATTTTTCTGACATCATACAAATTTTTAGGATGGCCATCCAAACACACTCACTTAGTCTCTCATACTATGGCCACGATCGGCCCGTGGCTCGCCCTAAAAGAGTCTAGACCCTGTGTTACATGCCGCACATCGGTCATGTGCCAGCGATAGCCCCGCTGGAGGCCCAAAAGGAGTCTAGCTCTGAGTATCACACGAGAAACATGCTTCCCAGCATGTGCTAGAATAAAACAACTCTTGTGTCACATACCGCACATCGGTCATGTGCCAGCGATAGCCCCGCTGGAGACCCAAAAGGAGTCTAGATCCTCGTGTGATCATAGTCGAACTAGAAAGCAATTAAAACCAACTCACCCCATGACTCATTACATCTTAGTCTATGGTTAAATTTCATAACGCATCAAGATATATGTATGTAGCATGAACATAAACAATAAAATTCAATAACAAGTCAAATAATGGGTTCACATCATACATGACAAAATTATATCGGTGAGTGATAACTTACAATTTACTAACTCAGCACTAAACCCAATTTTCCAAGGATGATGATGACCCTGCATCACAAATCATTTTGTTTATGATTTAATATCATTAATTCCTAAAAAAAAAACATAAAATAAATCCCTTGGGACAACCCCAGACAACTCTTTCCTTCCTATCGTTACTGGGTCGGCCCATCCAAGATAATAGGCCTAGCCCAACAGGGCATGGCTCAACCGAGTCTGGCCCTACAAGGCACGGCCCAGCCAAGCCCAGCCCAGCCCAGCCCGGCCCAGCCAAGCCCGGCCCAGCCAAACTCGGCCCAGTCAGCTCGACCCAGCCAAGCTCTAATCAAACCGAGCCCAGCCAAAAAAAAAACTCCACTCTGGCCACAGCACCCCCCCACGATTCCACGGAAGAACCAGGGAGGATCGACGGCGATCCTCCCGTCCGACCAACACGGAGTACTCGCCGGAGGGAGAAGAGGGTCCGGCGACCCCTACGGCGGTCGTCCGACCGTCAGCCGGTGAGCATCGAGCCGGAGACTGCCGCTTGCAACAGAACCTCCCGGTCGATCAAAAAATCCCTCTCTCCCTCTCTCCCCCCCCCAAGCAAGCGAAGGGACGGCGGCGATCCCTGTGATCGGCCGCCCAGGACGGTTGCCGGAGAGGAGGAATCCAGCGATGACTTTTTCGTCGCCGGCCACAACACACGGCTTCAACAGAGAAGAAGAATCAACCGGATTCTTCCTTCCTCCTAGCCAAACAATCACACACTACCCTTTCCGAGGAAAGACTTACCGGCGAGGCTGGCTCCGACCGCAACGACCACCGGTGGAGAGCGCTCCGGCGAGGGCAGGGATACTCGAAGAAGCCGTCGGCGTCCACTGATAGGGGGGGTATTCCGGATCAACTGAGGTACCTGATGCCCCTAAATAACCCGGGAAGAGCCTTATCCCCCCACCTCCGGCGGCGTCGTCGGATTTCTCCGGATTTCCCGCCGGAAAATCCGAACTTCCGAACCCGAAAGAATTTGAACTGAAGTCGGCAGGGGCCGCCGACTTCAGCCCAAATCCTGCCCAATAAGAACTGGGCCTCACACCCATGCTCCGTTAACAAGAGAGAAAGGAAATATGACCTATAGATTTTTCATACTTCCATTCACGATACGAAGCTTGCACTCTTTAAATAAAGAGAAATCATCAAAATGGTAGTACAGCTAGTTGGAATATTATCTCACAACTAATTGGTCATGGATTACAAGCATGACTTTGCCAAAAACTTGATTAAATCCAGAAATTTTGAAATCCGTTGGATGAGTGAGAGAGGAGATGGCACCGCGAGTGTAGCTATGCTGGATTTATTTCCCTTGTCCCTTTTCTTTACCAAAAAAAAAATAAAAACAAAGATAAAAAGTATAAAATGTATAAGATCGGCACTTTAAATTTAGAGAAATCACAACCATCTATACTTTATTTAAGGGCACTGTATGTGCTACTAATTTATATCTATATTGTTAAATATAAATACAAACCACTGAACGCGTTAATGGTTGCTCCGTGTCATCTTCTCCCTTTATAATCTTGCATATATGTAACTGATGTACTTAAAATCTAAATTTATTATATGTTTCAATTGCCATTATTATATTGGCCTTATATCACATGGAACAAATTATTTTTTCACAATTCCTAATTGTACTCAAGTTTACCTAATTCTTTTGGTATCATGATGTTTGATAGATTTCTTTGTTTTAAATTTTTTTTTGCTAAACCAATGATGTGCTATACTTTGACGGAGATTCATACACTATGATGGTCATGAAATTATAAATGCTAACACATCAAAGAAAAACCTTGCATTTGGCAGTCTCACATCAAATACATTTTTTTTTAAAAAAATATAATAATGTGCATGCTATATATATAGAGAGAGAGATGAACTTTGCTTATTTCAAATGAATTTGGAGTCAAATCCGGTTAAATATTTTCACCATCTGATTTACACATATACCCATATAACAAATTTAAAAGATAATGATCACTTTTTCGTCTGCTTGATTTTATGTTTATTTTAAAATATTTATGTTTATTTTATTTGAATTTATATTTATCTTGAAAAGTTTGTGTTTATTATTGGAAGATGAAAAACTGGATTATCCTATTATCATTAATAGTTCTAGTAATCATTAATATATTATTAATGCAAGTAAAAAAAGTTTATTTTTATTCTAAAATATTTTTATTTATTCTATTTGTATTTTCTTTGAATTCATTTATATTTATTTTAAAAATATTTATATTTATTCTGAAAGTATTTATATTTATTTTATTTATAATTTATGTTAATCCTACAATATTTATATTTATTACATAGAAATAAAAAGTGACTATCCTATTCATATTAATAGCCCAGCAATAACATAAACTTTAAATGAAATAAATACAAACTCATTTGGAATAAATACAAACCCTTCCAAATTAAATAGATTTAAAATAAATATAAATAGAATAAGCAAAAATATTTTAAAATAAACAAAAATTTTTGCACTTGTATTAATGATATATTAATTGTTACCGGAACTATTAATGATGATAAAATAATCTACTTTTTCGTTTCTCAATAATAAATATAAATGTTTCTAAATAAATACAGATACATGTAGAATAAATAGAAATATTTTAAAATAAATATAAATCTAAATAGATAGAAAAGCGATTGCTAATTTTTTTAATTTATTATATGAAGATCCGTGTATATTAGATGATAGAAAATTTGATTTGGATTTAACTTAAAATCCATTCGAAAGAAAACAACTTACATAATGCTTGAGTAAATATATCCACTTGCACCTACCGTTAACAAATCCCAAAAGATGATGTAAGAGAGAGACACTCGCAACTCAGACCGACAATAATTAGCAATAAAAGATGACACGCAAGGGGAGGGGAGTGCTAAATTCCTGACGTAGCTCGTCGTTCGGCCCCAACCTGATAGGCAATTGTTGGACCATAAATTTTTATGTATCTTCTCCATGGATCCCAACCTGCTAGGTAATTATTGGACCATAAATTTTTATGTATCTTCTTCATCAAATAGTGAGTACGTCAGTTTAACCCCACTACAGCATCGGAATAGCAGCCGCTCTGTTCTCCGGTCGCTGCATTCAGAAATCTGAAATTTAATCGAGTCATCCATGAGATCATGTCTCGAGTCCGTGACCGGAAAGAGACGAAGCCGTGCTTCTGCCAATCTCGATTCGGATCGTAAATTTTTGCGTACCCTCTCCATCAACCGGTGAGTACGTTAGCCTAATCCCACCAGGACGTCGGAGTAGCAGCTGCTCTCTCTTCCAGTCACGTGCATCCAGAAATTCAAAATTTAATCAAGTCATCAATGAAATCATATCTTGAACTCATGATCAGAGAGAGAGACGAAGCCGTGCTTCTACCAACCGCGCGCTACCACGGCAGTGATGTTAGCTTCGGAATTTGAAGACGTGTTTAGCTTCACACAATTTAAAGCATGACAAATGCAGACTAATTAAGCGCGCACACTTTTTCTTCAACAATAAAAAAAAAATAATAATAATAAAAAACGGTGTCCGATCCTTATATCCCATCCTTCACCTAAAACCGAAGAACCCGAAGCACCCTAAATTAATTGTTTCATGGAGCATCGATGAAGGCAGCGAACTAGGAATAATAATTAAGTTGGTGGAGGGCTCTCAAAATTTTTATTAGAGTTTAGCAAGGCCCGTACCGTCGTGAGCTTGCGGTAGCATATGGGGCTTTCGGCGTACAACCACCTACCGAATGGAGTCAATTATTAAAGACGCTGGGCCACTCACCCTACAGTGCTAATTCTAGAAGAACCATTCAAGCAGGGCAGATACATCACATAAAGACCAGGGAACTGAATCTGGCGGCTTTTCTGCTCTGGGGGAAGGTTAAGTGTTCTGTCGCCTTCTTTTTTCTTTTTTTTTTTTCTTTTTTTAAATGTGACACGATACAATGTATCGTCTCTCATACGGAAAGGTGGAGGTTTTACGAGGCAGGACGGGTGTCGCAATTACTGGGCCAGGACCCTAGCCTACCTGTAACGTTCGCTTTCTAAAACTAGTTTGTTTGCACGTAGAAGCTAAATTTTTTTTTTTTACAAAAAAAATTATGAAAATTAAGATTAGAGACGGTCTAATAAAGACGACGGGGAACATTCCAGCTTACCTAACATCTAGTAACTTTATCGATGAAATCGATCGAAGTCGCGGTAAGCAAGTTTGATTTTTATATAGTAAGAAACATTCCATGCAACAAGTTTTCCAGGTAACGAAGCTAAAAATCTCTAATCAGCGAGAAATTATATTATCAGTGACAGTTACACCGGGCCTGTAGGTTAAACAGGAAGAAGGGTACGTAGTTAGCGTAGGTATGAAATAAATTATCTTGGATCCTTATATCAGCAGAGGAAGCTGAAGAAAGCTTGCAGTATACTACCATATTAATTACTATTATTAATTCCGGTGCTGCTACTTAAAATTTTTTTTAAAAAAAAGAAAAAAAAAGAGGTGACGTAATGTAGCTCTCGGCTGCCGCTTGCAAGACGACAGCAGCGGCTAGAATAAAAGGAGACGAAATTAGTGTAGGTCTCTACTCTCTCAGCTGGCATGAGAGCACGTGTTCATGCTCTTCTGCTTCATGAGAGACAAATCTACCGAAAAAAAAAAAAAAAAACCACCTTGCCATTCAATCTTGTTGATATCTGATATAGCTATCATCCATGTGTAGCCTCGATTGCCATGTGCATTGCTGATAGGCCGAGCGATTGTGTATCCCGGAGGGGTGGCACGGATACATTGGCCCCATCTTGATTCGGCTGGCCAATCAGATCGGCTCCCTACTCGATTTGATCAACCAGTCAGGTAATCCTGCTAGTGATGACAAGCAGTTAACTTGTCTCTTGATCGGGTAACTTCATTAGAATTAGCAAGTAGTTGGCCAGCTTCTTAGTCAGGCCACCTAACACCGAGGAAGCCTTCAGCTCATCTTAGCATGGCTGACTTGAGTGCAAGTAGTGACGGGCAAAATTCTAATAATATCAGATACCATAATAAAAAAAATTTAATAATGAAAATCTCAATAAACAGAATCATATCATCTCAGCCAGATATATTATGGCTGTCAAAAATAGACATCAATTTCGAAAATTTTTTTTACCATGCCATGTAATTTTACAAATAGATAAGAGGGATCTTCGACCTAGATACATATTTAGATACTTCTCTATGCCCTCATATCTTGATTTACTAGATTACTCTGGTTTTTCGATTCTGATTGTTGTAATCTTATATTTTCTGGTAATTGTTTTTAATATTAAAATATTTTATCAAAATATTTAGTTATTTTTTTTTTTTTTTTTTTTTTTCAGGTCACTGGAAAATGAATCCGTCCGTAAAAAAATATCTGATGCTTGCTAAAGGAGAACGGAGTACTCCAACTCAGACACCGGACCTTGATGATAGATGCACGGACGGTAACAATATCTACCTCTTTTCGTTTAAATTATTTTATTACAATATATAAAACCGGAAATGCGGGTCTTTGTAAGATAATAAGGTGGCTAACCGCATGCGAGAGTGAGAAAGGAGACGTTGCATTCGTTCCAGTCCATTGAGCAAAACGTGGACAGAACCTCGTCATTTCGGAGTAGACTAATATAATATAATATAATATAATATATATATTATTAAGGAGAACAGGAAATGATCTGCACTGAATCAAGTGCTTTGATCTGAAGCTAAGTAGCGTGGGTACGGTAAACAGTTGGGATATCGCGACTTCTCTCGATTGGTTTAATGCATTTGGTCACCACCGGTCAAGGCTCGAGACCCCACAATGGGTGCGAGGGGAAAGATGCCGAATTTCTTTTAAATAATATAAATATATATATATTTATAGATATGGGTGCTCGGAGTATATTTATATAAAAATAGGTATTTTTAAATTACATGACAGAAAATAGGTATTTTAATTTTACTTGGATGGTATGAAATCGTCTTTTGACGATTTCAAATTAAATTATTTTTTTAAAAATTAATTTAAAAATTTATGTGATATTTTTAAATTAAAAAAATTATGATGTGATATTTGAAATCATCTATGTCACATACGAGTTCAAAATAACAATTTTTTTCCAAAATTTAATAAATATTATTATTTTTTTAAAAATCTAATTAGTTAATTTTAATTTTAAGTAAATAAATAATAAGTAAAAAATTAATATTAATTAAAATTTTATATATTATTTTTTTGGTAATATTAATTATTATATTATTTTGAAATAACATTAATTAAAAATAACATTAACTAACTATATAAAAATAATATTAATTTAAAAATAATAATAAATTAACTAAAAATAATATTAATTAAAAGATATTATAATAATATATTATAATATCTTTTTATATTATAATAAATATTTTATATTCTAAAATATAATAAATTTATTATAATTTATTATATTATATATATATATTATAACATAGCATAAAAAAATTTATAAAAAATAAAAATTTAAAAATAAAAAATAATCACCAGGTCGATACCATCCGGTCGCTAGTCCGGTACCCGTTCGGTCAACAGTTCGATATCAGTCCGATCTCTTGCTCAGGACCGGCGGTCGGATCGGTGGCAGGATCTTGACAGCCAGACTAGCGATCGGATCTATGGCAGGATCGGCGATCGGATCGGTGGTCCGATCCTGGCGGCCGGACCGACGGTCAGACCGATGGCAGATGTTATGATATCCCTATTTTATTCAAATTAATTAATTATTCTTTATTTTATAAGTTATATCAGATGGCAAGAGGAATCTTCGGCTTTACACTGTTGTCTTCTCGTTATTAACCCTAAGTCTTCGGCTTCGTATCATTATCTCGACCCGAAGACCATGCTTGACTTTCTGGGAAGCAAACTGTTTACTGTCTTCGGTTTCGTGCATCCACATTAATCCGAAGACTATGCCTAAAATATACAATTTCGTATCTATGATCCAGGATGCTTTCTCTATATCTTCGGCTTCATATTATTATTTTGGTCCGGAGACTATGCTTATTATCTTTGGCCTATTGTCTAAAGGATATTATACTCTGGGTCTTCGGCTTCGTATTATTATCTCAGTCCGAAGACGATACTGAATGTCTTCAGCTTCGTGAAATTGTCTTGATCCGAAGACTTGATCTCTCGGGCAAATATCTCCGACTTTATTTCTTCAACCTAAAGATTGTAAGTGTTTATTTTTATCACATCTAAGAAAGATCCGAAGTGTAAAGCTAACATTCCCTTCAGGAGTGCTACTAAAGAGAATGTAAAGATCACTTCAGATCTATGCTTAAAGAAGGAGGATTCTGGAGCACGTGTGGTTCTTAGACAAATAGTTAAAATCTGTTTGAGTTGTTGCAACCGCCCACGTGGTCTGAAGCCTCAGATTGAACAAACCCCGGGTGTAACGTCATTTCCGACAGCCACTACTTGCAGTTAAGAAGTGGTTGCGCTTGTCAACCTCCATAACCGTAAGTAGTTACATTGGAGCCTATAAAGGCTGGTAAGAGGGGATACTCAGGGGATCCGGGCTCTTTTCTTGGACATTTTCGAATTCTTTCTTTCCCATCCTTGCTTCTATAAGCTTTCCATTCTGCTGTTGCTTGAGTCTCTTCTAACTTTGGCATCGGAGTGTCCCCCGCCGGAAAACCTCCGGTCAGGGATCTGTTTTGCAGGTTCTGGTTCGCAGCGGCCCAGCGGAAGGATCACTCCATCCGGTCAACAGAGATTCAGCGTCAACAGATTGGCATGCCAGGAAGGGGGTAGGTTTTTTCCCCTTGATCAAAGGAAAGATTTACTCGAGCAAAAATGGTGAAAGGGAAAGCCCGAAATGCTTCCACAAGCCAGGAGCAACCAGGAAATGACCTTCCAACAGGTAATTTTCTGGCAGATCAAGGAGGGCCTCCCATGATAATGGTGGGCCAGCAATAGTTCGAGGATCTTCAGAACAAAATTGAATGAAGCCCTGACAGCTTTGGTTCAACATCTACATGAGGCTGCAGCTCAAAGGCAGCCACCACCCCCAGTAGTTTCACCCTCCGGCCATCAATCTTTGAAGGAGGGTCGACATCAGGAAATCACTCCTAGCTTTTCACAAGTCCGGTCATCCCGTGGTCGCCATGCTTCTCCATCAGATCGACAAGCCTGGGATCACAATGGGAAGAAAAGAGTTCGGCGATCTCCCTCTGTTTCTTCTAGAAATCTTACTTTGAAGGAGGATAGGCAGAAGGAGATCAATTATGAATTTGAGGAGAGGTTTAAATCCATGCAAGCATAGATTGCGAGAGTCGTGAATCTAAGAAGGAGCGATGAGGTCACATCATTCAACTCACAACCCCCTTTTTCTGATCATATAATGGCAGAAGTTATCCCGAGGTACTTTAAGATTCCACAGTTGGAAGCTTGCGATGGGACCTCAGACCCTCTTGACCATTTGGGGAGCTATAAGGCTCATTGATGGTCCAAGGAGCTACGGATGCTCTTTATTGCCTTGCATTTCCTGCTACTTTAAAGAGGTCTGCTCGAATGTGGTACTCAAGCCTCCCGCCAAAGACAATTCATTCTTTCTCTAAGTTAGAGCGACAGTTCGTCTCGCACTTCAGGATGTGCCAGAAAATGCCGCGGAATACCGACAGCTTGTTTCTTCTCCAGCAGCAAGAGGGAGAAAATTTGAAGGACTTTGTTCGCCGTTTCAACTCAGCCACATTGAAAATCCCTAATCTGAATGAGCATGTGGCAATGTCTGCCTTGAAAAAAGGCTTGAAATCGTCCAGGTTTACTTTCTCCCTGGATAAGAGGTTTCCATAGAGCTATGCCGAACTGTTGGTAAGAGCTCAGAAGTATGCAGCCACTGAGGAGCAAGCGGCGTGCCGAAGAATGGCAGAAGGGAGATTCCCTTCTAAGAAGAAGAATACTAAAGGACCAAATATGCCCAGTTCCTCTAATAACCCTTCCACCCCTAGGCGTAGTCCTAGGCCCAGGCAGCAGAACAATCGCTTTGATACTTATACTTTCCTCAACTTACCTAGGAAGAAGATTCTGCTGGAAATAGAAAAAGAAAAGTATTTTCAAAGGCCACATCCCCTGAAGACACCAGCAAAAATGAGGGACAAAAGCAAATACTGTAGATTCCACCGGGATCATGGCCATAACACTGAGGATTGCTTTCAGCTTCGAGATGCCATTGAAGATCTCATAAAGAGGGACTATTTGGAAAAGTATGTCAACCGCTCTGAGCCTCAAGCCGAAGCCATTATTATTCCCAGGATATCCGATGAAGCCGACCTGCCACATCAGAAGCCAACTGGTGGAGATGTTAGAATGCTCCGTCGGCTATCAACCTGGAATGCCGAAGTTGAAGAGAATATTCTGAAGAGATTGAAGGGAAAAAACTCCATCACATTTTCTGATGAGGATATTCAGGGAGTTCAACTCCCCCATGATGACCCTATAGTAGTCTCGGCAGTCATTGCCAATTTTGATGTAAAACAAATTTTGATTGATAATGGAAGCTCGGTTGATGTTTTGCTGTATGATGCATTTGTTCGAATGGGATTATCTGGGCATAGATTGCGAAACTCTCTTATTCCAATTACGGGCTTCGACGGAAATCAAGTTGGGGTAGAAGGAGAAACAATTTTACCTGTGACTTTTGGGTCTGAACCACACCAAAGGACCCTTCCCATCAATTTTATTGTGGCTAGAACCTCTTCAGCCTATAATGCAATATTGGGGCATCCGACACTGAACAAATTCCGAGCTATTGTTCCCACATACCATCTCTTGGTATGATTTCCTACCAGAAAGGGCATCGGGGAAGCAAGAGGAGATCAAAGTGCTGCTCATCAATGTTTGACAATTCAAGACAAACAACTGGCCAAATCGCTAACACTTGATCAGCTAGATCCCCGAGATGAATCCGAAGACGGCAGAAAACCGGTGGAAAAATACTCTTCATACCTTTATCCGAAGACGATCCTACCAAGCTGCTACAAATTGGCAGTTTACTCGATAAAGAATCGAAGGTAAAGTTAATTTCCTTTCTTCGAGATAATACTGATATTTTTGCTTGGACAGCTTCGGATATGCCCGGAATTCCATCCAATGTAATTACATATTGTCTAGAAGTCTCTCCCAATTATAAACCCGTTCGACAGAAGAAGAGAAATTTTGCTCCAGAAAGGCAGAGGGTTATTGATGAAGAGGTTGACAAATTATTAAAAGCTAACTTCATAAGAGAAGTTCAGTACCCAAGTTGGCTTGCTAATGTAGTTATGGTGAAGAAGTCAAATAGTAAGTGGAGAATTTGCATAGATTACACTGATCTCAACAAAGCATATCCAAAGGATAGTTTTCCATTGCTAAAAATTGATCAGCTGGTTGATGCTACCGTCGGTCATCAGTTATTGAATAATCAGATCCAAATGAACCTTGAAGATGAAGAGAAGACGGCTTTTATCACTGAAAAGGGACTTTACCGCTATAAGGTAATGCCATTCAGCTTGAAGAATGCTGGGACAACTTTTCAAAGACTCATCAATAAAGTCTTCAAGAACCAGACTGGGAGAAATATGGAAGTTTATGTTGATGATATGATTATGAAAAGTCTTAACAAGTCCGATCACATCTCAGATTTAAAAGAGTCTTTCGATGCTCTCAGACGCCATCAGATGAGACTAAACCTAATCAAATGCATCTTCGGTGTAATCTCAGGGAAGTTCCTGGGATATTTGGTTACCAAGCAAGGAATATAGGCTAACCCAAAAAAAATATAGGCTCTTCGGACTATGAGGCATCCTACTTGCAAGAAAGAAGTTCAAAGGCTGATAGGAAGAATTGTTTCTTTGAGTCGTTTCATTTCTCGCTCTGCAGAAAGGTGTTTACCCTTCTTCAAAGTTCTAAGTCAGACTCAGAATTTTGAGTGGACAGAAGATAGCAGAGTCGCCTTTGATGAATTGAAGGAATATTTGGAAAGCCCACCGTTGCTTTCTAAGCCCCGTGAAGGAGAAACACTCTACTTATATCTATCCGTCACTGATGAGGCAGTTAGTTCAGTTTTGGTGCGGAAAGATACCAAGCGTGTGCAGAAACCAATCTACTACACTAGTAAAGTGTTACATGAGGCAGAGGTCCGATACCCTAGAGTGCAAAAGATTATCTTTTCGCTTGTGGTAGTAGCAAAGCATCTTCGGTCTTACTTTCAAGCTCATTCTATCGTGACTTTGATGGATCAGCCTTTGAAGGCCATTCTTCGTTGTCCTGATACCTCTGGGAGGATAGCCAAGTGGGCTGTTAAATTGGGAGAGTTTGATATTGATTATCAACCTAGATCAGCAATGAAGGCATAAGTTTTGGCTGATTTTATAGCTGAGTGCACATGGGGATCTGAAGAGGATCAATCAAAGGCCGAAGAGGAAAAAGTCGAAGATGATCCATAGTTCATTTGGATGTTACATGTTGATGGTGCTTCAAACGTCGACGATTGTGGTGCATGTTTAATTCTTGCTGGTCCGAATGGATAGGTTATTGAATATGCTCTTCGGTTTTCTTTCCAAGCATCGAATAATCAGGCAGAGTATGAAGCATTCATTGCTGGACTTAGAATCTCCAAGAAATTGGAGATCAAAAGAATCAAAGTTTTTTCCGATTCACAGCTGGTAGTGAATCAAGTGAAAGGTGATTTTGAAGCTCGAAATCCAAATATGATTCAACACCTAGAAAAGGTCTGAAGCCTGATATCTGAGTTGGAGTACTTTGAAATTATTCATGTGCCAAGAATAGAGAATTCTCGGGTAGACACTCTTTCAAGACTTGCAACCACCGCACCAGATTCTCTTGGAAGAACCTATGTGGAATATCTTGAAGATCCCAGTATATCGAAATCCCCAACTGAAGTTTGTCAAGTTGAACATGAACCTTCATGGGTGGATCCGATCCTCAAATTTTTAAAGGACGGCGTCTTGCCTGAAGACAAGTTAGAAGCTAAACGGCTTCGGTTGACAGCCTCTCAATATGTCATCCTGAATAAAGCATTGTATAAAAGGTCTTTCATACAACCTTTGCTAAAATGTTTAGGCCCATCCGATGCAGATTATGCACTCAGGGAAGTGCATGAAGGGATATATGGAGATCATCTGGGGGGTAGGTCTTTAGCATACAAAATAATCCGTCAAGGTTATTATTGGCCAACTATCCAGAAGGATTCTGCAGAATTTGTGCGAAGATGTGATCATTGCCAGAGATATGCCAATGTACAAAGACGGCCTGCTAGTCAATTGACTCCGTTGACAGCTCCTTGGTCTTTTGCACAGTGGGGAATGGACATTCTTGGTCCATTTCCTCCAGTCTCTGGGCAGCGGAAGTTTCTCATCGTGGCTATTGATTATTTCACAAAATGGATCGAGGCCGAAGCATTAGCACAAATTACAGAGGCAAAAGTTGAAAATTTTGTAAGGAACTTCATTATCTTCTATTTCGGAATTCCATATTTTATCATAACTGACAATGGAAGGCAGTTTGATAATCCGAAGTTCAAAGGTTTTTGTACTCAGTATCATATTCATCATAAACTTACTTCGGTAGGGCATCCTTAGTGCAACGGAGAGGCTGAAGTAACAAACAAGACTATCCTTCATGGTCTGAAGATCAGACTAAATGATGCAAAGGGATCGTGGGCTGATGAGTTGAACTCAGTTCTCTGAGTATATCGGACCACTCCTCGAACAGCCACTGGTGAATCTCCCTTTCACCTATCCTATGGCACCGAAGCGGTTCTTCCCTTAGAGGTTTCTTTACATTCTCTTCGGATTGATCAGTTTAAAGAGCCTGAAAATTCTAAATGCCGAAGAATTGACCTGGATTTATTGCAAGGCACATGGCTTCCGGCACCGTTAAAAATGGCTATGTACCAACAAAAACTTGCAGGATACTACAACTCTCGTGTAAAAGAACGGGTCTTTCTCCTAGAAGATTTAGTTCTACGAAAGTCTGAAGTATCAAAGCCAACAGAACAAGGTAAACTTTCTCCTACCTGGGAAGGGCCATATCGGATCAAAGAGGTCGTTAGACCTGGGACCTATCAGCTTGAAACTTTAGAAGGGGTTTTATTACCTCGACCATGGAATGTACAAAATCTTCGAAAGTATTATCAATAAAGATTTCGCTCAAGGTCATTAATATAGATTCAATCTGCTTCTCTTCACTCTATTTTTCTTGAAGGCATTATGGTAATCTCTGTGATCTACTATGTGAACTGCCAAGGTAAGCATACCTAGCCTATCTTATTTCTTTTAAAGACATGAAGATGATCTCCGAATCTACTTCATAAAGTTTCGAGTTGGGCTCAAAATAGTCCATCTTAATCAAAAAGGCATGAAGATGATCTCCGGATCTACTTCCCGAAATGCCGAGGTGGGCATGATCAGCCTGTCTTAATTCTAATACAGAAAGGCATGAGGATGATCTCCGGATCTACCTTACAAAGTGCCGAAGTAGGTCCGATTAGCCTATCTTAACCTCCAAATGATTCAAGGAAATCTTATATCCTAAGTCCAAAGATTTAGTGTGAATTCAAGTCCAAGAGACTTGATTATTCTTTGAATTTCTTATATCTTAAGTCCGAAGACTTAGTGTAAATTCAAGTCCAAGAGACTTGATTATTTTTTGGATTTCTTATATCCTAAGTCTGAAGACTTAGTGTGAATTCAAGTCCAAGAGACTTGATTATTCTTTATATTTCTTATATCCTAAGTCCGAAGACTTAGTGTAAATTCAAGTCCAAGAGACTTGATTATTCTTTGGATTTCTTTTATCCTAAGTATGAAGACTTAGTACAAATTCAAGTTCGAGAAAATTATTATTTGGATTTCGTGTACTAAGTTTGGAGACTGTGTAAAGGACATAATTTCTCGCATTATGTGCTTTAGAGTTCTTATTCGTCTGAAGACTTTGTACTTAAGAAAATTTCTGTTCTATCACATGCAAGTAAAAATTCCAAAAAAATTTCATTGATAACGATTCTCTTACATTCCAAAAAGAAGAAAAAAATTACAAATTTCTTAAGGGAGCTTCATCGGTTAAATCTATCAGACCCTTTGCTTCTTTAGCCGTTGTTGGTGCTTCGGAGTCCGCTTGGAGTTCAGGTGTAGTTGGACTCTCAAGATCAAACAGCTGGATGCTTGAAATGTCCAAGTCTGGATAAAGCTTTTGCACCTCCTCTACTCCGTCATTGAAGCCTCCTCGATAGCCATGAGTCCCGGCTTCAACCATTTCAGCTTCGAAGGCCGGAGATGCTTTATAGTTTTCTATGGCTTTCTCCAATCGATCTTTTAGAGATCGGTTTTCCTCAATGGCCTCTTCCTTACATTTGGAAGCTTCTTTGGAGCGTTCGTTCGCTTCCTTAAGTGAGGCCTCCAAGGATCGAATCTTGGCCTTCCTCTTCTTGGATCTCGCCTTTTGTTGAGCACGTTCTGATCGGATTTTATCCACTTCGATTTTCAAACTTTGAACCGAAGCATCATTTTGGACGAGTTTCTCCTCCATAGCTTGTCTTTGCTTCTCGACTATGGTCTTTTCGGCTTTGGCTATTTTTATCTCTTCTTTCATCTTTCTGTAAGTTATTCGGAAATCGAAGATGCTCTCCTCCATGTGAGTAATGTTGTGCATCATCTACAATAACAAAGAGAGCTTAGTAATTGTAAACCTAAGTGCAACACAGTATGAGTATTTACCTTCAAAGCGGAGGAGAACACCGAGTCCGAGATTTCTTCGATGCATCGGGACTTGACGTTATCCCAGTCCTTTGGGAGAAGAGTGCGCTTTAATAACTCTCTCGCCAGTTCACGATTTTTTAAACCTTCTCGATTCGAGAAGGTAGTAAAATCTACGTTGCACCCTCCCTTCGAAGTGACGTTCCATCTAGGGTCCTCTTCGGATCGGTATTTTGACATCTCTTGACTTCTGTCTTCTGGAGGGTCAATCACAGATTCTTTGTTAAAGTTTATATCTTGCTGGCCTGTGGATGGCGCGTGTTGAGGGCTCATCGTAGGGGGCTCATCGTAGGGGATGTCCTCGGAGGTGAGCTTCTGGTGGAACCAGCTGGCACCAGAGAAGTCGAGGGAGTGTCTTCATCTAGTACGGGCCTCATCGGAGGTGCGCTAGAACCCTCTTCTGCCCTTCTTTTCTTTTGGACTTCGGTTGTTGCGGGAGAGGCTACCGTCCTTTTTTTAGAGGCTTGCCTAACCTTGTCAAGTTGAGGCTTCATTTTCTTACCTGCAATTAGAAATAGGAAGATTGTAATGCATGTACATATAGAGAAGAGAAGCAAGAAAAATCCAAAGACCACTTATTCTATACCTAACGTCGGGATTTCGCTGATATGAGCGCGATGAAGATTCTCTTCCCTCAGCAGCTCCTTAAGGGAAGGGATCTCCGGTTCTGACAAGGTCTCAAAATCTTTGGCATCGGCCTTTAATATCCTCTTACCAACGTTCGCATCCAAACACGGAGCCGACCACTAGTATTGAAACCCCAGTGAGTATAATACATGAAAAAGAAGCAAGGCTTCCATCCATGTATCGCACTGGGGGTTCCCTTCAGCAGTCTTCGGCCTGGCCGAGGACCTATGACCCACCATCCTTTGCCGTGAAAGTCTATTTTCAACATAAATAAAACAGTGAACAGGGATGTCTTCGGCTCTATGTTCCTAAGTTTGCAAAGCATTAAGAACCCGCAGATGTTCCTAAAACTATTGGGGGTCAACTAAGCCGGGACTATCTGATACAAGTTAAAAATTTTCACGAAAAAAGGATGAAGGGGAAGCCGAAGACCTGCTTTAAGGTGGTCTTCGTATATGGCTATGGATCGAATGGGAGGCTTATCTACCCTCTCTTCGGGTTGTGGAAGAATCATATTGAAAGTACGTGGAATGTGGTAACACTGTTTTATTTCTTCTATTTTGGCAAGGGTAAAGAAGCTTTGAACGGAATCCGGTGACCATTCCGGACTTCGTTTCCTACGGGAACTTCTCCCCCTACTGGTTTCACCTTGAAGGTTCCTACTAACACCACCTCTTGACGGGATCCTAGCGGTCTCTCTTTCGGGTAGAGCCCTACCCGCTTCACCTACCGGTGAACCATTGCCGGAAGTGGAGGAAGAACTCCCAGAGGACCCCGACATTGAAAGGAATGAGAAAATAGGAGGGAAGAAGGACCTCTGACCTGTAAAAGAACAAAAATGGTGGACCGGACCACTGGGGAAGATGACGGACTGCAGAAAGAATTGGAAATCCAAGAGCACGGGCGCGAAAGAAAGTTTTTCTCTCAAGTTCTCCTCTCTTTTTATAGGTGAAGAAGGGGGGGTCTTCGAGATGGTTCGGAGGACTAAACGGTCGTGTGCCGTATCGACGGCTTCAATCATGGGTACGGTTCATTAATGGGACAAGTTGTGGCGATCCGTGTGAAACCTCGGTATTGGCTGAGATCATGCCAACGAGATCTCCACGTTTAGGATGACCACCACGTGTCCAATCCCTGTCAAATATAAACCTCTTTTCTGGGAATTTTTCGAGATTTTCAGAATCGATGTGTTTTCTTTTGAGGCCACTTGTGGTAGGATGACGCGTGTCCTTGCCATGTCTTGTTGTGCCACTAGGCAGTTATGGCGAAAAGACGCATCAGGGTTCTGCCATCATTGTTCAACGGTTATCGCTAGAAGATAAAATTGAAATACTTCCAATTTTCAAAATATAATCATTTCGAAACTGGGAGTGGGGGACAGCTGTTATGATATCCCTATTTTATTCTAATTAATTAATCATTCTTTATTTTATAAGTTATATCAGATGGCAAGAGGAATCTTCGGCTTCACACTGTTGTCTTTTCGTTATTAACCCTAAGTCTTTGGCTTCGTATCATTATCTCGACTCGAAGACCATGCTTGACTTTCTGGGAAGCAAACTGTTTATTATCTTCGATTTCGTGCATCCACATTAATCCGAAGACTATGCCTAAAATATACGGTTTCGTTTCTATGATCTAGGATGCTTTCTCTATATCTTCGGCTTCGTATTATTATTTTGGTCCGGAGACCATGCTTATTATCTTTGGCCTATTGTCTAAAGGATATTATACTCTGGGTCTTCGGCTTCGTATTATTATCTCAGTCCGAAGACGATGTTGAATGTCTTCAGCTTCGTGCAATTGTCTTGATCCGAAGACTTAATCTCTCGGGCAAATATCTTCGACTTTATTTCTTCAACCTAAAGATTGTAAGTGTTTATTTTTATCACATCTAAGAAAGATCCGAAGTGTGAAGCTAACATTCCCTTCATGAGTGCTACTAAAGAGAATGTAAAGATCACTTCGTATTTATGCTTAAAGAAGGAGGATTCTGGAGCACGTGGGGTTCTTGGACAAACAGTTGAAATCTGTTTGAGTTGTTGCAACCGCCCACGTGGTCTGAAGCCTCAGATTGAACAAACCCCGGGTGTAACGGCTTTTCCGACAGCCACTACTTGCAGTTAAGAAGTGGTTGCGCTTGTCAACCTCCATAACCGTAAGTAGTTACGTTGGAGCCTATAATGACAGGTAAGAGGGGACACTCAGGGGATCCGGGCTCTTTTCTTGGACATTTTCGAAATCTTTTTTTCCCATCCTTGCTTCTATAAGCTTTCCATTCTGCTGTTGCTTGAGTCTCTTCTGACTTTGGCATCGGAGTGTCCCCCACCGGAAAACCTCCGGTCAGGGATCTGTTTTGCAGGTTCTGGTTTGCAGCGGTCCAGCGGAAGGATCACTCCATCTGGTCGACAGAGATTCAGCATCAATAGCAGGAGTGGGAGTCGGACCTGTGCTAGGACGGGCTGCCGGACCTTGGCGGCCGGACCGACGGTCGGATCGGCGGTAGGATCGGTGGTCGAACCAGTGGCCAGACCGTGGCAGCAGGATCGATGCCAGACCTGCCGGTCTGGCCACTAGGTTCCGGCCGCCCGTCCTGGCACCGGTCTGGTGCCCAGTCCTGCCATCGGTCTGATTGTCGATCCGACCGCCAGGGTCCGACCACCGGTGCAGCCCTAGTCCTGCCACATATCCGATCGCCGGTTCGGCCGTCAGGGTCCTGCCATCGGTCCGGTCGTCGATCCTGAGCAAGGGATCGGATTGACACTGGGCTGGCGACCGAACTAGTACCGGGCTGGCGATCGAATGGTATCGACCTGGTAATTATTTTTTAATTTTTTTTCTATTTTTTATTTTTTTAAAATATTTTATACTATATTATAATATATAATATATGATATGATAAATTATAATATATTTATTATATTTTAGAATATAAAAAATTTATTATAATATAAAAATATAGTTTAATATATTTTTATAATATCTTTTAATTAATGTTATTTCAATTAATATTATTTTATTTAATTTATTATTAATTTTAAATTAATATTATTTTTATATAATTAATTAATATTATTTTAAAATAATATAATAATTTATATTACCAAAAAGTAATATATAAAATTTTAATTAATACTAATTTATAATTATTATTTATTTACTTATAATTAAAATTAACTAATTAGATTTTGAAAAAATAATGATATTTATTAAATTTTTTTTAAAAAAAAGGCTATCTTTGAAATTCTCTGCGACATAGACGATTTCAAATATCACATCAATAATATTTTTAATTTAAAAATATTACATCAATTCTTAAATCAAATTAAAAAATAAATTTATTTAAAATTATTTTTGGCAAGGAAGTTGAAGTCGTTTTTATCGAAGTCGATTTCATGACGCGCTAACTTACCACTTAATCTGAAAACATCTACTTTTCTTACCAGGTAATCTAAAAATATCTATTTTTATAAATATACTACCGGGATCCATATCCGTAAATATATATTTTTTCAAATTATATAAAAAAAATTCGGAAGATGCCACCTTAGCACCTGCTCAGATTATCTTTTCGGGATGCGGTCGAGGGTCATTGCGTAGTGGAAACGAAGCGCATCTTCCACATTCAGATACCAGGTATACCATGCTTTGTAAGACTGTTCCGCATCCATGGACTTCAAATTGACCGTGGAACGAAACTATTTTGTTTCTCCTCCATGCAATACATCTAAAAACCATGCCATCCCTTAACTTTGGAGTAACAACCAATTAATTGGTGTTAGTAGTGTTAGGTCCCTTCCATGAATTCTAGGAAAAGAATTAATGTTACATTTTTTTTCGTTTCAGATGCCCGAATATTCTTCTTGTTCTTCAAATAATCTTCTTGTTCTAAATATAAATTGGGGGGGGGGGGGGGGGGGGGGGGGGGAGAGAGAGCTCGGTTCAATTACTTGACGTTGTTGGCCAGATTAAGCGCATGATAATGATATGTTTATCTGAGTCATTGCACCTGGTCAGCTCGATGAGAAGCTTCCATTCCCGGTGCACGCACTGGTACAGTAGAACTGCGGCTGCTGCTACAGCGAAACGAGGCCCACTCTAAAACATAGGCCGAGTGGATAGCTACGCGGTCGTACGGCCACAACTCCGACAACCGGATTCCGAGCCCCGTCTTAAATTAACTTCTACCCCCAGCTCTCCCAACCCAGAAGGCTCCTTCCCCCCTCCCCTGTTTACCTCCACTGCGGCGAACCGATCCCTGGATAGCTTTTGATGCCCCGGAGTCGGAGACGTCGCCGATGAACCTCTGGACCGACGACAACTCCTTCATGATGGAGACCTTCGTGGCTTCTTCCTCCGACATCCCCCACTTCCAGTGGCCGCAGCTGCCGCCGCCTCCCTACCTCAGCCATGAGAGCCTCCAACATAGGCTCCAGAAGCTAATTGAGGAGGCCAGGGACAGCTGGACCTACGCCATCTTCTGGCAGTCCTCCGCCGACGCCGCCTCCGGCGCCGCCCTACTTGGCTGGGGCGACGGCTACTACAAGGGCTGCGAGGAGGATAAGCGGAGGCGGAGGGCCGCCGTTTCCGCGACGGTGCAGGAGCACCGGAAGCGCGTGCTCCGGGAGCTCAACTCCCTCATCTCCGGTGGCGTCGCACTCGACGAGGCGGCGGAGGAAGAGGTCACGGACATGGAGTGGTTCTTCCTGGTGTCGATGACGCAATCCTTCGTCGGTGGCGTCGGGCTCCCCGGCCAGGCGCTACTCTCCGGCGCGCCGGCGTGGATCGCTGGTGGGGAGCGGATGGCCACCGCACCGTGCGAGCGGACGAGGCAGGCCCAGGCGTTCGGGTTCCAGACCATGGCCTGCATCCCTGTCGGCTCCGGCGTCCTCGAGCTTGGATCGACGGAGCGGATCTTCCAGAGTTCCGAGATGGTGGCCAAGGTCCGGGCCCTTTTTAGTTTCGGCGGCCGCGAGACTGCGGCCATCGGATCCTGGCCGCTGCCCCTGCCGATACAATCGGCGGCCGAGACTGATCCGTCCGTCCTCTGGATCTCCGATCCGATCCATCCCGCCCCCCCTGCTCCCGAGATCCCGATCTCGAAACCCCCTTTCCAATTCGAAAACCCTAGCTCCTGTAGCCTCACCGAAAACCCTAGCTCCTGTCCGATTCCCCAACGCTCGCCGCCGCCGCCACCGCCACAGAGTAGCAGTACCGATCCGCAAACCCAATCCGTCCTAGACTTCTCTTTGCCCGAATCCGCATTGAAAACATTCCCTTCGGCCCCGACCTGCAAGCCGGAAGCCTGCGACTTCTCGAATTACGTCGACAGCAAGCGGAATCCCTCCACCGTCGCCGCCAACGGCGGCCTCTTCTTCCACCACCATATCTCCACCGAGAACAGGAACAAGAAATCCACAGGGGCGACATCCAAGGGGAGCAACGACGAGGAGATGCTCTCCTTCTCGTCGGCCGCCACCGCAGCGACTGCCGCGGCCCGGTCCCGCCCCGCCTCCGGCGGTTGCACCACCGGGCTTCTCGCTGGCGACTCGGACCATTCCGACCTCGAAGCGTCGGTCCGGGAGGTGCAGAGCAGCAGGGTGGCGGAGCCGGAGAAGCGACCGAGAAAGCGCGGCCGGAAGCCGGCCAACGGCCGGGAGGAGCCGCTCGACCACGTCGAGGCCGAGAGGCAGCGCCGGGAGAAGCTCAATCAAAGGTTCTACGCCCTCCGTGCAGTAGTCCCCAACGTGTCCAAGATGGACAAAGCCTCCCTCCTCGCCGACGCAATCTCCTACATCAATGAGCTCCGGTCCAAACTCCAGTCTCTGGAGCTGGACAAAGAAGGCCTCCAATCCCAAATTGATGTCCTCAAGGAGGAGAGGGACTTGACATTGGTCCGCCCACCCGCGCCGCTCGATAACGACCTGAAGGCCGTGGTGAACGGCGGCAGCCGGTGCCACGGGGTGGAGGTGGAGGTGAAGATACTCGGCCGCGAGGCAATGATTCGAGTGCACTGCAACAAGAGGTACCATCCTGCTGCGAGGCTGATGATGGCTCTCAGGGAGCTCGATCTCGAAGTGAATTATGCCAGTGTCTCGGTTGTGAACGACCTCATGATCCAGCAGGCAACGGTCAATATGCTGAGCCGGAGCTACACTCAGGAGCAGCTCACCGCCGCACTCTTTGCCCGAGTTACCACCGATCCGGCGACCCTCCATTGATAGATTGCAAGCTTACCAATTCAAGGTTGTCAATGTGCTAGGTGATATGTATCCAGGTAGGCTGCAGTCTCTTTAGCATTTAGCATGAGATTCTTAATCCTCTCAGGTAGGAAAGTTGGAGCTGCTGCTTCCGAGAACTTGCAATTGAGTGGAGCTCCTTTAAGAGGTCTGTTGTTGTATATAGATCATATAGTTTTTATAGGTTCAGTGTAAAATTGTATAGATATATGCCTGCGTGCTGTTGCAGAGGTATCTGCTGTTCTATCCAGTCAACATTTGGTTAGAAGAGAGAGTCATCTATTGTCGAAGGAAGTTAATGGCCTTTGTGATCGAAATGAGCCCTTGCCTTCTTTTGTGTTTTAATCGTTCAGTGATTCAGCTGTTTTGAAGAGCTCGATGATGCAACAATGCATATCTTTTTTTTTTTTTTGGTGGTGGGGGGGGGGGGAACTTTATTGCGAGTGAATCTTTGTGTCTCATTTATGGAGAAAATATTTGATGGATGCTTGTAATAAACCCGAGGGAGTGAGGAGGAGCTGTACCCAGTTTCAGTTAATGGTCTTGTAGCTGATTTTGTTTTCGTTTGAAGTGGAAACTTCTTGTTTCTCACTGTTAATTTTAGTATCTAGCTTAATTTGAGCTTCTTTTGTGGGCTGAAACGCTCCTCCTTTAGCCATAGTCCACTGCAGCTTCTTTGGTGGAGAGACAAAGATAGCTCGGAACGTTTAGAATTTCTTTTTGGCTTTTGCAGCAATTTGATTGGTTTTTACTATCCAGAGCCTTCATTTTTGAGTTTCCTCGAGGTCAATTGTGATGATAATGCGGCTAATAGCGACAATGGAGATGGAGTGGTGTTATATATGCCCGGTCGGACTCGAGATTGAGACGGACAAGGTATTCGGCCGGTTGAGGCGGATTGAAGCCCCCACCAGTCGGCTCCCTCGGAGGCCCGGATGCATCCCCACTGAGGGCCCACGAGCCGATCGGCCATTGGACTACTATTCCAGGGAAGCTGACCTTAGGGAAGCCAACCATCTAAGGGCCGACTAACCAAGAGGCCGACCAACTTGATCCACGTTCGGGAGAACGCCTGAGGATTCCGGAATATTCCCTCCAGCTGGTGTCGGAATTCTATTGCAATAGAATCTTCGACATGGCCACGATCCTGTGCCACCTGGCCATCTCTTTTGATCCTCCCAGAGACAGATCCGGAATTTCATCTTTGCCCTCTAACAAATTTTGGCAGTATCTCAAGCCCATAAAAGATACTCAGGGGACCTCCACGGGGGTAAGTGGCTCTTTCTCTTCCACTCTGCGCTTTTTTTTAACTCTCTCCATTCTATTGCTCCAAACCCTTCGCTAACTTAAGCATCGGAGTGTCCCCCGCCGGAGCATCTTCCACGTCCAGGGGACCTTTTGCAGGTATGCCGGTCGAGGAGTTTTCCCGCGCAGCAGGCAGTGCTCGGTCCAGGGGTGAGCGCAGCAACAGATTGGCGCTAGAAGGAGGGCGGGCCCGAACCTCTGTTTCGCTTCCTGTTCTAAAAGGAGAGATCGATTGAAGAAAGTTACAGATGGTGAGATGAAGAACGCGGAATGTCTCCGCTAGAGGGAGGCACTCCCCCCACAGGCCTGAAGTACTCCGCGAGGAGGATGCCACGGTCACCGCTGCCGAGCCCACCGTCACTCTGGGGCTGCAGCAATTCCAAATGCCGGTCAACCGCATCGAGATACTTACCTCAGCGGTCCAGCATTTTCAGGAAGCGACTGAAGACCGGCGGCAGCCGCTCGCGGTGTCCTGCATTAACCACCACCCAGCTTCCAGGAGGAGCCAGCAGCCTGAGGAGCCGCCCCCTCTTTCCCATGCTGCACCGGAGCCTCGGAGATCTTTGGGGGCTCACACTAGCGGGAAGAGGGCAAGGTCGGCTTTCCCATCTTTCGCCAACTCCGCTCTCCTCAGTGGTCGGCGCCCTGCTGAAGACCCGCATGACTACGGTAGTAAAATCATGCGCATGGAAGAGCGCATGGCGGAGATTATCGAATGGCAAAAGGCCGAAGGGGGGCAAGCCTATGACACCTGGCCACCTTTTTCTACCGAGATCTTGGAGGAGTCCATTCCCCGACACTTCAAGATTCCCCAGGTGGATCCCTATGATGGCACCACCGACCCACTGGATCATTTGGGCATCTACAAAGCTCATATGATGGTACATGGCGCTTTCGACGCTCTCTACTGTATCGCCTTTCCAGCCACCCTGAAAAAGGCCGCTCGGATGTGGTTTGCCGCCCTCCGACCAGGTACGATCCGATCTTTTTCCCAGCTTGAGACTCTTTTTCTGTCACATTTTAGGACATGCAGTCGAGCCTCAAAGAACACCGACTGCCTCTTCCTCATACTCCAGAAGGAGAGGGAGACTCTTCGGGACTACATGGCCCGCTTCAACTCAACGGCCATGGAAGTCCCATATTTGAACGAGGTGGTAGCAATGTCCGCCTTCAAGAGAGACCTCCGATCGTCCAGGCTTACATTCTACCTGGACATAAAGTTTCCAAAGGACTACACCGAGCTGTTGGCCAGGGCCCACAAATACGCCATAGCAGAGGAGAAATTTGCAAGCCGCCACCAAGCGGAGGAGAGATTAGCCACTAAGAAGCGGAGCAACAAGGCTCCTGCAGTCCGACCTCCTGGTGACGACAGCCGACCTACTCGGCGCCGAAGCCCGAAGCCGAGAGACCTTTTTAAGACGTTTGAGACCTATGCACCCCTCTCCCTTTCAAGGAAGAAAATCCTCATGGAAATCGAGAACGAGGCTTACTTCTAAAGGCCTCGACCAATGAGGGGCCCCCCTGCTGCCAGAAATAAGAGCAAGTATTGTCGGTTCTACAGGGACCACGAACACGACATCGAGGAGTGCATCCAACTGAAAGATGCTATTGAAGACTTAATCAGGCGGGGGTACTTAAGCAAGTACGTCCGTCCCCGCCGGGATCGGGCTGAAGATTCTACTGTCAGAAACCCACCTGAAGAGGCTGAACTCCCCAATCAACGTCCGACGGGCGGAGATGTTGGCATGTTGCACCGAGAGTCCGACCAAGGCTATGGATGGGGCCAAGATATTGTGAAGAGGCCCAGGGGCTCTGGCATAATCAGTTTTTCTGATGAAGATTTGTTGGAACCACATCTCCCAGGGGACGACCTTGTTGTTGTGTCGGCAATCATTGCCAGTTATGATGTAAAACGTGTCCTTATTGACAATGGAAGCTATGCGGAGGTTTTGCTGTATGATGCCTTTATTCGGATGAATTTGCCTAGGTCAAGGCTGCGGGACTCTTTGATGCCACTCACTGGCTTTGGGAGAAACTCCGTTGGGGTAGAAGGAGAAATTATCTTACCCGTAACCCTGGGGACAGAATCTCGCCAATGAACTTTCCCTGTCAACTTTGTGGTCGTCCGTACGACCTCGGCGTACAATGCCATCTTGGGCCGACCGGCTCTCAACAAGTTCCGCGCCATCGTATCCACTTACCACTTACTGGCAAAGCTCCCAACTCGTAACGGGGTTGGAGAACTGAGGGGAGACCGTAGGATGGCCAGACAATGTCTGGCCATACATGATAAGCAGCTGAATGAGCGCCCCATGCTGGAACAACTGGATCCCAGGGATAGAGCTGAAGACTGTGGTCAGCCCATCGAAAAGGTTGTGTTCGTTCCACTGAGAGAAGATGATCCCACTAAGGTACTCCAAATTGGGAGTACACTAAGTGAAGAAGTTCGACAGGAGCTGATAGGGTTCTTAAGAAGCAATGCTGATGTCTTTGCCTGATCGGTCTTAGACATGCCAGGCATCTTGTCGGACGTTATTACTCACCAACTAACTGTGGATCCAACATACAGACCTATCCGACAGAGGAAAAGAAGTTTCGCTGTTGAAAGGCAGAAGTCCATCGAGGAAGAAGTGAAAAAACTCCTTGACGCCGGGTTTGTAAGGAATCCCACTATCCAGAATGGGTTGCTAATGTTGTTATGGCAAAGAAGGCCAGTGGGAAGTGGAGGATCTGCATGGACTACACGGACCTCAACAAGGCTTGTTCGATAGACAGCTTTTCCCTACCAAAAATCGACCAGTTGGTGGATGCCACAACTGGTCACCAGCTATTGAGCTTCATGGACGCGTTCTCAGGGTACAACCAGATCAGGATGCATCCCGAAGATGAAGAGAAGACGACCTTCATCACGGATCAGGGGTTGTATTGTTACAGGATGATGCCTTTCGGCCTAAAGAACGCGGGCGCTACCTTCCAACAGCTGATCAATCGAGTCTTCGGAGCGCAACTTGGGAGAAATATGGAGGCTTACGTTGATGATATAATTGTTAAGAGTCTCCGAAGGGCTGACCACATCAGAGACTTGCAGGAATCCTTTGACGCACTTAGACGTCATCGGATGAAGTTAAACCCTGCAAAGTGCGTCTTTGAGGAGATCTCTGGGAAATTCCTCGGTTTCCTGGTCATCCAAAGGGGGATTGAAGTTAACCCTGAGAAGATCAAGGCCATCGTGGACATGGCACATCCGACCAGCAAGAAGCAGGTGCAAGAACTTACGGGTCATATTGCCTCTCTCAGCTGCTTCATCTCCCGGTCGGCAGAGAAGTCCTTACCCTTCTTCAAAACCCTACGCCAGTCGGACCGTTTTCGATGGACCGACGAGTGCCGGTTAGCTTTCGAAGCCTTGAAGGATTACTTGAAGAACCCTCCACTGTTGGCCAAGCTCGTGGAAGGGGAGGTGTTGTACCTATATCTGGCGGCCTCTGACGAAGCCATCAGCGCCGTTCTGGTGCAGATGGGGGAAGACAACCAACAAAAACCTGTCCATTATATCAGTAAAGTCCTCCACGACGCCGAGACAAGGTACCCTAAAGTCCAAAAGCTGGTTTATTCGTTGGTTACGGCGGCAAAGCGCCTCCGGCCCTATTTCCAGGCGCACCCGATTATCGTGCTGACTGATCAACCCCTCAAGGCGATCCTCCGGAGTCCTGACACCTCTGGACGGCTCGCTAAGTGGGCCGTCAGGCTGGGCGAGTTCGACATCTCCTTTTGATTTCGATCGGCCTTGAAGGCCCAGGTAATTGCTGATTTTATTACAGAGTGCACCTGGGGGTCGGAAGCCGCCCCTTCAATTGCTGAAGTACCTGGGACCGATCCAGCAAGAGGGTCCGAGCCCACTTGGACTCTCCACGTAGATGGAGCCTCCAACCTCGCCGGATGCGGGGCGGGCCTGATCTTAGCCGACCCTGACGGACAGTGTCTGGAGTACGCCCTATACTTTGCATTTCAAGCCTCCAACAACCAGGCGGAGTACGAAGCTTTACTTGCAGGGATGAAGATAGCTGGTGAGTTGGGCATCAGCCGAATCCGGGCCTTCTCTGATTCCCAGTTGGTAGTCAATCAAGTGAACGGCAAGTTTGAAGCGAGGGACCCTACCTTGGCTAAGTACTTAAACAGGGTACGAGGCTTTACATCTTCGCTCAAGTTTTTCGAGATTCTCCATATCCCTCGACTGCAGAACTCCCAGGCGGATGCTCTGTCACGGCTAGCTACGACTGTGGTCGGCACCTCCGACCGGACCTTTATGGAACATCTGCAGCATCCAAGCATTGCGGAAGTGACGACCGACATCCATCAAGTTGGGCAGTAGGCATCATGGATGGACCCAATCCGTACTTACTTTGCCCAGGGCGCCCTTCCGGACGACACGGTTGAAGCCAAGTGCGTACGCTCGATGGCCTCCAAATACGTCATTCTCGACGGAACTCTCTACAAGCGGTCGTTTTCACAGCCATTGTTGAAGTGCTTGGGGCCGACCGATGCGGACTACGCACTTAGGGAGGTCCATGAAGGCATTTGCGGCGATCACCTTGGAGGAAGATCCTTGGCCTACAAAATTATCCGGTAGGGATATTACTGGCCCATAATTCAGAAGGACGCGTCAGACTTCGTGCAGAAGTGTGACGCGTGTCAAAGGTATTCGGGGGTCCAGAGGAGGCCCGCCAGTCAGCTGACCCCACTTGTAGCACCGTGGCCGTTTGCCCAGTGGGGCATGGACATCCTGCGACCCTTTCCCCCAGCATCTGGCCAGCGAAAATTTCTCATCGTGGCCATTGATTACTTCACCAAGTGGGTGGAGGCAGAAGCGGTGGCGCAGATAACAAAAGTCAAGGTGGAGAACTTCGTCCGAAATTGCATTATCTTCAGATTCGGTATCCCACGGACGATTATCACAGATAATAGGAGGCAATTCAACAACTCGAGGTTTCGAGATTTTTGCCAGCAATACCACATTTCTCATCGGCTCACCTTGGTCGGCCACCCGCAATCTAATGGAGAAGCTGAGGTCACCAACCGGACGATCTTGCATGGGTTGAAGACTTGGCTGAACAAAGTCAAAGGACTTTGGACGGAAGAACTTTTTCTGTATTGTGGGCATATCGGACCACCGCTCGGACAGCAACCGGAGAAACACCATTCAACTTGACTTATGGGAGTGAGGCGGTCATCCCCGTAGAAATCTCTTTGCAATCTCTGCGGGTTGACCACCTCATCGAGCCGACCAACTCGGAGCAACGAAGAGCCGATTTGGATTTGCTGGAGGAGACCAGGCTACGAGCAAGCATGAAGATGGCAGCTTACCGGCAGAAGATGGCTCGATATTATAATTCGAGGGTTAAGGCACGAACCTTCCAGGTTGGTGACTTGGTCTTGCGGAGGACAAAGATTTCAAGACCGACCGAGCAAGGAAAGCTTTCTCCTAATTGGGAGGGCCCCTATCGAGTCAGTGAAGTAATCAGGCTCGGGACCTACTGGCTTGAGTAGTTGGATGGACAGCAAATATCACGACTATGGAATGTAGATAATCTTTGCAAGTACTATCAATAAAGTCTATAGTTTCCTCCATGTTCATTCCAAAAGTCCGACTCCGGTCGGCAGAGGCCCTAGGGCGGCCCATTTCGAAAGTTCGACTCCGGTCGGTAGAGGCCCTAGGGCGGCCAATTCCGAAAGTCTGACTCCAGTCGGCAGAGGCCCTAGGGCGGCCCATTCCGAATGTCCGACTCCGGTCGGCAGAGGCCCTAGGGCGACCCATTCTGAAAGTCCGACTCCGGTCGGCAGAGGCCCTAGGGCAGCCCATTCTGAAAGTCTGACCCAGGTCGGCAATCACCGCGCATGGCCCATGTGGGATCACGTGATGAACAGATGGAAAACCTGATTCACCTGACGAAGCAAACCAGGAGCGAATCTCCTGGTTCATGAATCCGAACTAAACAAGTTGCCAACCTTCCTGTTTCGGACTTCGAAAAGCCGACTGGGATCACTTGGAAAAATTTCAGAGGAAAAGTGAGTGACCCGCGGCACAGAAAAGCTGACCGGAAACATTTGGAGAAATTTCAAAGGAAAGGGAAGTAACTTATGGCACAAAGAAGCCGACTAACAAGGCTTAGAAAAATTTTGAGAGAGCATCAAACCCAACACATGCGTACATAAAACAAAGGTAAGATTTTTCATTACATTCAAAAATGGGTACTTACAAAAGGTGGGTCGGACCTTTACAAACCCCTTAGGTCAGACCCAAAGAAGGCACATCGGGGGCCTCAACTTTGGCCCCGTCCGCTACAACCAGAGGGACAGCTGGGACTGCAGCAGTAGAAGACTCGACCGGGACGCCCGCTATCTCTACTTCGGCCCTGGCCTCCTCCGCCTCCCCTTCGCCTTGGGGCTCTCCCTCTTCTGCAGGCCCTTTCAGCTCCGCACCCGACAGGTCCAGCTTCGGGAAAAGGAGGGCCACCTTCTTCATGCAGTCATCGTAGCCCTCCCGGTAGAAGTCCGATGCTGCTTCTTCGACCTCCTCGTCGAAGGCGGAGGAGTCCTTGTATGTTGCTACTGCATCCCGGACCTACCTCACGGCTTGCTCCCTAACCTCCTCAAGTTGGGCCGCCAGCTGCATCACTATGGCCTTTTCGTCCTGGGCTCTCTTGTCGACCTCTGAAAATCGGCCCTCCTCCTCTTGCAACCTGCGTGTGAGGGAGGCCACTTTTGCCTTTCTGTTCTTCAGTCTGGCCTCCCGCTCGGCAAGTCGGCCCTCTGCCTCCTTCAAGGCCTTCTTCGATGATTCGGCCTCTGCTTGAGCGGTCGACGACTTCTCCTCCGCCGATTTCAGGGATGCCTCCAAGGCGGTCTAGGTGGCCTCCATAGCAACTTGGGTGGCCTTCAGCTCCTGCACCCTTTTGGTGAAGGTTTTGGCTGAGTGGATTACTCAGCCTATACCATCATCCATCAAAGAAATGTCGTGGAGGAGCTGCGGACACGAGATTATGTTAGAGCCGAAAGAAGAAGGAAAGGGGGGGCAAGGAATCGAACAAGTTGCAAAAAATTAAATGAAGTGCCTTACCCTCATGAGATTGCGGTAGGATCCCACCGCCACATCACTCAGGTTTCTTTGAATCGACCGCTCCTAGTCGAAGTCGGTCATCGCCCCCCTAAGCAGGCTCCGTGCTCTCTGAGGGTGCTTCAGAGCGTTCCAATGCTGGAACCCCTCCGGGCGGACTTCATCATCAGACTCCTCTTCGGCCCCCTCCTCGTCGGCCTCTTATACAGCCACTCCTTTCCCTTTGCCCCCTGAAGGCGTTGCTGTATCTAGACCAACAGGCTCAGAGGCTGGCACAGTCGTTGTACCAGGTAGGTCCGATCGCTCCTGTTCCTGTGGGATGGCCGACTCCCCGGCGACGGATGGAGCCCCGGGCGTCCCGGACGCCTTCGTGGCCAGTACCTCCGTGAGGGGGGTGTCATCCTGGTCGGACTCCACTTCCACAACCGGTGCGGACGGTCTCTCCTCCCGCTTCTTCTTTTGTCTCTCTGCCGTCTGCGTTGGAGCCGACTCTGGGGCGGACCTTTTTCGCACCGCCCGCTAAACAATCTTAGATTTATCTATCTTCCTTATCCCTCTTCCTGTTGCAAAGAAGGTCAGGGTTAGTCAAAGACAAAAATAGCGACGGAGATAGAGGGGCAAACTGTGAGAAAGGAGATCGGCCCTTGCCTAAGAATCTCCGGGAGCTAATTCCTGCCCGGTGAAGGCGGTCTTTGCCTAGCAGCTGAAATGCCGCGGTCGGACCAGCTCCATTGAGTTCATTGTAACTGGCTTGGTCGGCCATCAGGATCGACCTCCCCTCTCGGAGTCTCGCCCATGGCTCCCTCCACAAGGGCTCGAACCCCCGAGGCTGAAGACTACTCACAAAGAAAAACCGGGCCTTCCACCTATGGACGGCCGATGGAAGACACTTTAGGATTTTCCGGCCAGGACGAGAACTGAACATCCACCATTCCCGGCTCCTAAAGTCTTTTTTCAAGAGAAAAAAGTTGTCGAAGAGGGGTAACCCAAATTCAAGTCCGGCCCTATGACACAATACCAAGAAACAGTAGATGATCCGAATGCTATTTGGAGTCAGCTGTGCCGGGGTTACCCTATAATGTCGGAAGACCTCTACAAAGAAGGGATACAGCGGGAATCTCAGGCCGGCCTTGAGGTGGGACTCGTACATCGGTAAATTTCCCGGTCCTAATGGGTTATTCACTCTACCCTCTCGGCCCGGTAATGTTAGGTGCAGAGTGGTGGGGATCCCGTAAACTACTCTAAGGCTCTTGACCTGCTCTCGAGTCATGGACGATGGGATCTCGCTCGGCTCTGGCTGCCTAGGTCGCTGGACGGGGCCCCTACTAGCGGTCGCCATTAATAATGAAGAAGAAGAAAGACTTAGGAGCTAACCTGAAGACAACCCTCTAAGAACCAGGTCTCGCGGGGGAAGAAGGAGCTCTCTCTTGCAGAGTATAGATACAGCCAGCAAACCTTCCCGGGGCATGCCGCCCCTCCTTTTATAGTTCTCCGGGGGGCATCGCTTCATTCTTAACGGGCGTTTCAACAGCCCCATCAGGAGACGCGTCCGTCCACATTTCCCAAAATTGAGGTAACGGGTTGATGGCAGGCGGCGATCTGTGTGCAAGCCAAACCAACGGTAAAGAAGCCGTCTGGAAATTGAAGCCGACCGCTCGGATGCAGCCACCTGGCGCGGCGCGTCTCCTCGTTTTCGCTAGCGCCCCTGCACGCCTGACATTCGTAATGACATCCTTCCGCCATTAATTGCGACCCTCGGCCCCCCCAATGAGGGGCTGACATCTATCCGGGAGGCTGATCGTGGGATGATTTGAAGCATCCCGTCGTGACGATTCCGGATCAGGCCGTACGGGCGCGATCTGCACCAAGAATTATGCTGCTGCACTTCGAGGTCACGTGCCTCCTCAAAGCTCAACAGTAGGGGGCAACTATTATATACGCCCGGTCGGACCCGAGATTGAGCCGGACAAGGCATTCGGCCGGTTGAGGCGGATTGAAGCCCCCGCCGGTTGGCTCCCTCGGAGGCCCGGATGCATCCCCACTGAGGGCCCACGAGCCGATCGGCCATTGGGCTATTGTCCCAGGGAAGCCGACCACCTAAGGGCTGACCAACCAAGAGGCCGACCAACTTGATCCGTGTTCGGGAGAACGCCTGAAGGTTTCGGAAGATTCCCTCTAGCTGGTGTCGGAATTCTGTTACAACGGATTCTTCGACGTGGCCACGACCTTGTGCCACCTGGCCATCTCTTTTGATCCTCCCAGGGGCAGATCCGGAACTTCATCTCTGCCCTCTAATGAATTTTGGCAGTATCACATGCCTATAAAAGGTGCTCAGGGGACCTTCACGGGGGTAAGAGGCTTTTTCTCTTCCTCCGTGCTTTTCTTTGACTCTCTCCATTCTGTTGCTCCAAATCCCTCGCTAACTTAAGCATCGGAGTGTCCCCTGCCGGAGTATCTCCGGCGCCCAGGAGACTTTTTGCAGGTAGGCCAGCCAAGGAGTTTTCTCGCGCAGCAGGCAGAGCTCGGTCCAGGAGTGAGCACAGCAACAAGTGGAATTCGTTATCTGTGTCTTGAATTCTAGATTTGTGGCAGCCGGTGGGAGTTCAATCTCCGACATCACTCAATTCTTAGAGCAAAGCTAAGGATGACTTGAGCAAGCATAACTTATGTGGTACGGGTTTTGAGAGCTGATTTCATGGCAGGGACAAGAGGGGATGCCTGTCGTTCACCCTTGTTGGATGACATTTTGTGCATCTTAAGAAAATGTCCCCCCAAATGCTATGCATATATATTTATTTATTTATTTATTTATTTTTGATAAATCAAAGTACTCATATAATTTTAGTATGAATATAACTAAAAATATCTAAAAATAAAATATCATGAAGCGGCTCGGGAGCCATCCTAAAATTAGACTAGAAAACATCTTTTGAATGCTTTGCGACAAATGATGTCACCTAGTTAGCCACAATGTTTGTCCATGAAAAAGTGCCTGATGTTCACGGAGATGTTTCTTGTTGATAACCTTATGATATCGAGCAATATTGGATAGGTGATGTCTCCTTATATATATTCTTGGATCCATCTAATCACCGTAGTAGTGTCATTCTCAATTATCAAGGGGTCGTTACATGTGGGCTTATAAAAATGGCTTTCATTTGAAATCAATAATTTAATGTCAAATTTATGGATGACAAATTCAGCACCTCTACTATTGCAGCACATACTTCCATGGAAGTTTGTCTTGAGATGGCTTGGGGGTGGAGGCTCCCAAAAGATGAAAACCTCGTAGATTATTACATGAGGAGAAAGAGAGTCCTAGATATCCGGGAACCTCAAGGTCATATCCATTGACGAGGATTGGACTATCTTGGCTATCCATGTCAAATTTTTTTTCAGACTCAAATATTAAACTATTTTTGGATAACCAGATACGGTAAATAATATATCTTGAATCCAAAACTCCATTCATTCCATGAATTTTAGAAAAGACTGAACTAGTACCTTTTATCTTAATAATCAGTAGAAAGGGGCTATGCATATTTATTAACAAGCAAATAGGGTTGTGAACTAAATTGCATTTTATGTGGTAGAGTAAGTCGAAGGAGCACCATGACCGAGTGGTCGGTTATTTCAATTTTTTTTCCTTCATATTTTATTTTTTAAAATTTTATTGGATATATTTATACCAATAAATAAGTATAAAAATAAAGCAGTGGCTTAGCCCCTATTATTGTTCCCATTTCACAGGTCAAATATGGACCAGTCCACGAAGCCGGGCATTCGTAGAGTTCGGTAAAGGGGTTCAGATTTTAGAAGGTCCAATACGCCTCCATTGATCGCGAGCTTGCCGCCAAGCAAGGATGGGCGGGTAAAGTCATGTTTCAAGTGCTGCCAACCATTTGGTTTTTTGTTCGTTCATGCGTGGAGACATGGGCCTTGGCACTGGCGGTACGGTAGGTCACCGTGCCCGGGGGGAATGGTCGGGGAGGCGGTCGAGATCGCATGGGAGAAGTTGGTAAGCAGATGTTTGGATTTATTGCGAACCATTAAATTCTATGTCGAAGTATCCAATGATGGAATGAAAGGCATGCATGGATGGAAACTCATACAAAGGAACGGAGGATATGGCGCAGAAGGAGACGCCAAGAAAACTTTTGGAAATTGATGGTTTAATTGAACAACGAGAAAAATCGAAGGAACAATGTTTGAAGGTGAAAACTATGAACATCTTACCCACATCAAACTGACGATGCCATATGATGCTGAGCTCAACAACAGTATTCTATTTTTTTTTTTTTTTTAAATAATTTTTTATTAAAAAAATAGATAGAAAGTAAATCAAGCTATTTTTGAAGGTTTTCATTCTATCAGGAAATATTAGATATTGGACCGGACATAGAACAGAAAAAAAATAAAATAAAAATAAAATAAAATCTAACATTTTACTCGTCCTAATTATTGCAGGTTCTAAGATTTAATTCTCGATTTAATCGAATCATCTATAAAATTATATTTCAAATTTATGCAGGTTGAAAGTAAGATAAGGTCCGATCTATTTTGACCACCATCTTGATGGTTAGATAAAAAAAAAAAAAAAATCTCTCCTTCGTTTGGTGCCGGCTACCTCTGCTCCAAGGCCAGCAGTAGTAGCCCTCCTGGTGTGCTTCACAGTAAAATTCTCAAGGAAATGTATGGGGTTGAGAAAGGGAACATAGTTGCGTGGAAGTCTCGTCGCTTCACAGTAAAATTCTCAAGCAAATGTATGGGGTTGACAAAGGGAACATGGTTGCGTCGAAGTCTTGTCCTTCCTTCCTCGAAGAGACAAGGACGGCCCATCAAGTAGAAATAGAACACCTTTGCCGGTAGTATAGCAGGTAGAGACTTGGCTCATTTTTTATGTGATCGTGAATTCGAAAAATAATTTCATGAATGATTCGATTAAAATTTTAAAATTTTTGAATGCACGTAATTGAAGGATGAACCGATTGATACTCCGATATCATAGAAGGACTAGGCTGACATGTTCACCGTTTCGGATAAATCACGGAAGATAGAAAAGATACACGAAAATTTGTAACCTATATCGAACAAAGCCTAGCAGGCTGGAGATCAGAATGGAACGCTACATCGAGATAAAATCCTCCTATCCTTCTATTCTAAAAAAAAAAAGAAAATAGAATGCCAGTATTACAGTCGGGCCACTCGACGGGATTGGACAAGAAAAAGTATGATCAACGAAGAGGATGGAGATATTTCTCTTATTTGGTGAAAATTTTCAAATTTTTTTTTATAAAAATAAATATATTTATGTATTATGAAAAAGAAAAAAAATATATAGAAAATAAGTTTTTGACTTTTTTATAGAAAAATTTAATTCTTTAAAAAAAAAATCCTTAAAGCATGAATAAAATAAGATAATTTCTTCTTATTAATAATATACCATATATTTTACATAACTTTTTTCAAAATACTTAATTAAATATTAAATATTTTAAAATATTTTATTTTTCATAACCAATCAAATATATCATGATTATTTAGAAAAAATATTTTAATAAAAAATCTCTACCTACAAGCCCAACTAGCTTTCAAAAAAAAAAAAAAAATCTGATTATTATTTATAATTATTTATTATTTATTTAATTTTTTTTGATGGATTGACTTGATCGAGTCTTAATTGTAAGCCCTTGATTGAGCCGCAAGGATGATAGGTGCAAAAGGCCGGTAAAGTTTAATACTTCAAACTAGTTAGAATAAATCTAAATTATGTAGCAAATTTAGCAAAGCCAATCTATTGCCCGGTGTTTTTTTTTTTTTTTAAGTAAAAAGGATGGGAGATAAATTATGATATGGCAATTCAAGATGCTCAGCAGGATAAAAAGGGAGGCCCTGACCTTTCATTCGATCATGGATTCTAAAAAAATTTCTGGATTTAATCGAATCATTCACGAGATCATGTCTCGAATCTGCGAGAGATCAGTAATCAAACAAGACCTCTTCCACTCGAGCTACTGTATTAGTGGTACTACCTTATTTGCCCAGCTATCCATTTGAAAAAAATGGATGAAATGTAACCTTAAGAAAAAAGAAAAAAAATAAAAAAGCCTTGTGCAATAATATTGAGGACTTATCAATAGCAACTATTACCGGTCACGCCAGGCGCTCTGAACAATCTCTCTCACTCTACAAACCTTGCAAGTCATGATCAAAATTTCATGAAGGGTTCAAGATTGGGCAGACATGGTAGCCATGACCACCAAAATCGTGACACGTAATTCGGGTGCTATCCCAACTTTCAGCATGAAACATGGAACCTTCGCTACTTTCCTTGACCTAGTCTTGGAGAGGTTGTTCCTACCGCACCCTAACTGAAGGTTTAGGGGCGCTATGATTAGTTTTAAGGTCGGCAATTTCACAACAGCAAGGCCCATGTCTAATGGGCTATAAGATGGGCTGGGTCTAATGCTTCGCATCCAAGAAGCTCAGGTGCTTGACCAAGTACTAGTATTGAGAAATTTTTTATACACCATCTTTAATGAAAAAAAAAAATATCGTGACATTGCTACAACGCTAACGTGGCGCGCGTTTCAGGTCCCGCCGGACGCGGTCAATACCACGTAAATTTTTTTAAAAAAAAGGAGGGAGAGAGAGGACGGGTCCACCCGGAGCTGGCGGCCCCTTGCTCCCTCGCTAGGTGGCACCCGGAGACGGGTCCACCTCCACCGAGGTCGAGCCGGGCCCTCCTGCTCCTTCGTCAGTTGGTGCCCGGAGACGGGCCCACCTCGGTCGAAGTCGAGCACCTCTCTGCCGCTCCGCCAGGTGTCCACCTAGGAGGAGTCAACCTCGACCGAAGCTAGCGGCCCCTTGCTCCCTCACCAGGTGGCACCCGTAGATGGGTCCACCTCCGCCGAGGTCGAGCCGGGCCCTCCTCCTCCTTCGTCAGTTGGGGCCCGGAGACGGGCCCACCTCGGCCGAAGTCGAGCACCTCTCTGCCTCTCCGCCAGGTGTCCACCTAGGAGGGGTCAACCTCGACCGAAGCTGGCGGCCCCTTGCTCCCTCGCCAGGTAGCACCCGGAGACGGGTCCACCTCCGCCGAGGTCGGCCGGGCCCTCCTGCTCTTTCGCCAGTTGGTGCCCGGAGACGGGTCCACCTTGGCCGAAGTCGAGCACCTCCCTACCGCTCCACCAGGTGTCCTCCCAGGAGGGGACCACCTCAGCCAAAGCTAGCGACCCCTTGCCCTCTCGCCAGGTGGCACCCGGAGATGGGTCCACCTCCGCCGAGGCCGAAGTCAAGCCTTTCCCCGCTCCTCCACCAGGTGGCGCCCCCTGACGGGTCCACCTCGGCCAGGGCCGGCCCTGCTCAGTGAGGCCTCCGGGAAGTGGGGATGCGGGTTTCAAAATCGCCACTTGGGTAGCGCGCGCCGCGCCTCGTAAGGGGCACCATTACGGTCTGCAGTGACGCGCGAAATCTCGTTTACATCAGCTGGATGGGCCCCGCAACCGAGAAGCGGAATCCTTGCGGGTAGGAGCCCGCAACGGCGGGGCACTCATCGTCAATGCCTTGGAAGGAGAGCGCCAGCGCTCGGCCCAAAGCCTCGCCTGTATCCTTCCCCCCCCCCCCCTTTTTTTCTCGCTAGGCACGGCAAGCAAGGCGATAGGGGCACCGGGTTCCCAGGCCCGAAGGGGAAAGGAAAAGTGGGGGGAGAAAGGCGAGAAGCGGGAGGGAGCTGGAGGCAACATGATGGTATAAAAGGGACGGCAAAAGCGGACAGCGAGGTAAGTGAAAAAAGGAGAACAAAAAGGCACCGAAAGAAGGATCTGGGGAGCCCGAGAGGGGTCCTCAGGCGCGAGCTCGATGAACTCAGCACAAGGAGCTGAGCCTCAATTCCACTCTTTCACACACTTCTTTTGTGAATATCTCCTCTAAGCCTGGGGGTCCTTCAGGAACCCACCTTAGGGGATCTGTTCCATCTCACCGCTCTCTAACTTGACCGTCGGAGCTCCCTCGCCGAAACCCCCGACCAGGGTCTCTGACCTTGTTTTACATGACCGGAAGCTCGGAGATCTCGAGGTGAGACGGTCTGAGATCGGTGCCAGCTCAGAAGCTACAAGCCACCGCGGTGAGATCGGCAACAGATTGACGTGCCAGGAAGGGGGGCAGGACAGCAACCCCAGTGCGAGCCAGCTCTCCGTGGGCAAAAGCGCGCTCCGACCATGGTGATGACACGTGGATGCGAAGCGTCCACCAGCCGAGTAGGGGAAGTCCCTTCCCCTCAAGGGCCGCGTAGCCCGGAGAGGGAGCTTCCTACTCCACCTCCTCTTCCTCCGCAGTCGTCCCCGGTGGACGGACCTTTCGCAGCTGTCATCCAGCATCTGCAAACCCTGACCACAGCAGTGCGGCAGCTACAGCACCAGCAGCACTCCCTAGCCACTTAGCCCTAGCCAGGGACCCCCACGGCTCGGGCCGCGGGGCCCCGCGGAAGCCTGCGCTCCGTCCAAGGCAGACCCTCTTATCCGCGGGTAGTCTCCAACCCCCACGAGAGCCACCAAACTCCTGGGAAGAGGAACTACTCCGGTTCGGCGGATCACGAGAGTCGATCCCCGGCCAACGATGCCGAGACGACGCGGCGCAGCAGGCGACATCGGGGCAAGGCCCCCCGCCGAGATCGATCGACACCCCCTTCGCCAGCGGCGTCGGTGGAAGATTCCACCGACGAGGCCATCAGGCGCCAGGCCGAGAGGCGCCTGGAAGAACACGAGCGCAAGCTGGCGGAGTTCGCCCGTCGCTTTGCCGACATGCAGAACTCCCAGCGAACCCAGCGGGCTATGATGCCCGGCCACCCTTCTCCCGAGAAATCCAAGAGGAGCCGATTCCGAGTCGGTTCCGCATGCCACAAGTGGATCTCTACGATGGGACTACCAACCCCTTGGATCATTTGGAGAGCTACAAGGCTCTCATGAGGGTCCAGGGAGCCACGGACGCTCTCTTATGCGTTGCCTTCCCTGCCACCCTCCGGAAGGCCGCTCGAGTTTGGTTCACCCGTCTCGAGCCCGAATCTATTTGCTCCTTCCATCAACTAGAAGGAAAATTCATGGCACACTTCGACGCTTGCCGGAAGGTGCCAAGAGAGGTGGACAGCCTCTTCTCTATTCGCCAGCAGGACCAGGAGCTGCTGTGGGACTACGTTACCCGCTTCAAGACGGCTGCCCTGGAAATCTACAGTCTGGACGAGCCCGTCGCCATGTTGGCATTGAAGCACGGGCTCAAGACCTCTTGCTTGACCTATTCCCTGAATAAGAAGCCCCCCAGGACGTACTCCGAACTCCTCCTCCGTGTCCACAAGTACATCCGAGCGGAGGAGGCCGATCGCACCAGGCGAGAGCTGGACGGGAAGTCCTCGAAAAAGCCTGCCCCGAGGGATGCCCCCGGGACCCGGAGGCCTGGACCACCTGCTGATCTTCGTCCAGGCCCGAAGCCGAAGAGCGGTGCTGCCCCAGAATGAAATTTCACCCCTCTCCTTGCTCCCAGGACGAAGATCTTCATGGAGATTGAGGATGAACACTACCTTCGCAGACCTCCTCCTCATAACTCAAGGAGCATTCGCGACAAGACAAAATACTACCAGTTTCACCGCGAGCATGGCCACGACACGGAGGAGTGCCGCAATCTGAAGCTAAAAATTGAGGAGCTGATCAAGAGGGGCTACCTCAGGAAGTTCGTGAGGAACGAAGCCCCGGCGAAGGGACAGCCGCTCGTAGCCCTTCCCCTGGTCCCTGCCATTGATAACCGTCCAACGGAGAAGCCGGTGGGCATGATCTCCTGGGGGATCGGGCATGCAACGAAAAGAACCCGGGAGGCGGGAGACCCGGAGGATGTATCCCCCTTTGAAAAGGGGAATGAAAATAAAAATGTAAATAATGATGCAGTGGTGGTCGAGATGACCATCGCAAAGCATCCTGTACATCGCATTATGATAGATAGTGGGAGCTCTACTGACGTGCTTTTTTATGACGCTTTCTCTAGAATGAACTTGTCTCTTGATCAATTAAGGCCGGTGCACAGCCCTCTTGTGGGCTTTACCGGGGATTCGGTGGGGGTCGAAGGGGAGATCACTCTCCCTGTCACTGCCAGATCCCCATCTCGGCAGACTACTGTAATGATGACGTTTACTGTTGTCAAGCTCCCCTCACCTTATAATGCCATCCTTGGCCGTCCGGGGCTCAACCAGCTGGACGCTGTTATTTCCACCAAGAGGTTGCTGGTGCAATTCCCTACCGCCTCTGGGATGGGTGATGAGGGGGACGGCCCAGCCCGTCCAGCATTGCCTTCAGACGGTCCCGGGTGCCCGGGGTACTGAGCTCGGCCCCGACGTCAACGACCTCGACCCAAGGGAGAAGGACCCCAGGGGAGGACCCGTAGAACACCTATTGATGTATCCTCTCGGTTCGGACCCTCAGAAGACTGTGCACGTGGGAGCCCAGCTCTCGGAGGAAGAACAGATTCGCCTGCTGGACTTCCTCCGCGCGAACGCGGATGTGTTCGCCTGGTTTGCAGCCGACATGCCAGGTATCCCCTCGGAAGTCATCACCCACAGGTTGAATGCTGACCCAAGGTGTCGTCCTGTCCGCCAGAAGAAGAGGAGTTTCGCTGCGGAAAGGCAGAAGGCCATCAATGAAGAATTGGAGAAGCTCCTCGCCGTCGGCTTTGTGCGGGAAGTACAATATCCCAGTTGGCTGGCGAATGTGGTCATGGTGAAGAAGAGCAGTGGCAAGTGGAGGATCTGCGTGGACTACACCGACCTCAATCGAGCTTGCCTGAAGGACAGTTTTCCTCTTCCAAAGATTGACCAATTGGTGGACACCACTTCGGGGCATCGCCTTCTCTCTTTCATGGATGCCTTCTCTGGGTACAACCAGATTCGAATGCACCCGGAGGACGAGGAGCACACTGCTTTCATCACCGACCGTGGAACTTACTATTACAAGATGATGCCATTCAGCCTCAAGAATGCCGGGGCCACATACCAGCGGCTGGTTGATAAAGTTTTCAAAGATCAGATCGGACGCAACATGCAGGTGTGCGTGGACGATATGTTGGTAATGAGCAAGCCTCTTTCGAACCACGTTGGCGACCTGGCGGAGACCTTCGGCAACCTCCGGCTTCACCAGATGAAGTTGAACCCAGCGAAGTGCACCTTCGGCGTGTCCGCCGGGAAGTTCTTGGGATTCATGGTGACCTAAAGAGGGATAGAAGCCAACCTGGAAAAGGTCCAGGCTATTTTGGACATGGAGCAACCTACCTCCAAGAAGCAAATGCAGCGACTCACCGACCGGATAGCTACCCTGAGTCGATTTATCTCGAGGTCTGCCGACCGCTGCCGGCCCTTCTTTAAGGTGCTGAGGAAGATGAACGACTTTACCTGGACTGAAGAGTGCCAGGAGGTGTTTGACGAGCTTAAGAGGACACTTGCATCCCCGCCACTGCTCTCCAGGCTCGAAGGAGGAGAGAAGCTTATCCTGTACCTGGCGATCACCCCGGAGGCCGACAGTTCGGTCCTAGTTCGGACTGATGGCCAGGGAATGCAGAGACCGGTGTATTACACAAGCAAACTCCTCCGCGATGCGGAGCTCAGGTATTCCCGGTCTGAGAAACTCATTTTTGTGCTAATTGTGTCCGCCCAGCGTCTTAGGCCTTATTTCTAAGCGCACCCCATTGCTGTCCTGACGGATCAGCCGTTGAAAGCGATACTCAGCCGACCTGACATATCCGGACGATTGGCGAAGTGGGCACTCAAGCTTAGCAAGTTTGACATCACTTATAGGCCAAGGTCGGTCATGAAGGCACAGGTACTCGCTGACTTCTTGATCGAGTGTGCAGGCCTGGGCAAGGGGACGGAGGAAAGCCCTCAGGACCAGCAGCCGGAACCAGGACCCGAGGAGGATGTTTGGATCCTTCATGTAGATGGGGCCTCGAACTCCAGCGGGAGCGGAGCTGGTCTCATCCTCGCCAACGACGAGGGGGTCGTCGCCGAATGTGCACTCCGGTTCCAGTTCGCCGCAACTAATAATCAGGCGGAGTATGAAGCGCTCCTCACGGGGTGAGAGTGTCCCGCGAGTTGGGCGTGGCCAACCGCAAGGCCTTCACTGATTCACAGCTGGTGGCCGGGCAGATCTCTGGGAAGTATGGCGCGCGGGACCACCAAATGGTGAAATTCCTGGAGCTCGTGAGAACGAGCGCGGCAGGATTTCGGTGCTTCAGCATCTCCCATATACCCTGCGGGGAAAATGCTCGCGCGAACGTGCTCTCCCGACTGGCGACCCTACCGGACTCGTTGTTGGGCCCGCCTATGTCGAGCATCTCAAGGCCCCGAGCTACGAGACACCCGTGGAAGTCCAGCAGGTCAACCAAGGGCCCAGCTGGATGGACAAGTACGTCGAGTACATTACCAGCGGCACCTTGCTGGAGGACCACATAGCGGCTCGCCTCATCAAGAGGAAGGCCACGCGGTTTGTTTTAATGGATGGACTACTGTATCGGAGGTCCTACTCCTACCCCCTCCTCAAGTGTCTGAGACCCGTGGAGGCCGTACTCGTACTCCAAGAGATCCACGAGGGCGTCTGTGGGAATCACGTTGGGGGCAGAACACTGGCATACAAGGCCCTCCATTAAGGTTACTTCTGGAAAACGATGAAGGAAGACGCAGCTGACTTTGTGAAGAGGTGTGACCGATGTCAGCGGCATGCCGTGGTGCAGCGTCAGCCCTCCGCTCCACTCTCCCAGCCCTCCGCTCCACTCTCCCAGCTCTCCGCTCCATGGCCGTTCGCTCAATGGGGGATGGATCTCTTATGACCTTTTTTCCCGGCATCCGGGCAGTGAAAATTTCTGATCGTGGCCATCGACTACTTAATATCTTACTAGCCTGTAGTAATTTGGATCTTTTGTATGAAATTAAAAGTTTTCTTTCTGAATATTTTGATATGAAAGATGCTTCATATATTTTTAGCATAGAAATCCATCATAATAGAAGTAAGAGGTTGTTTAGTTTATCTCAGAAGAATTATATTACTAGGATCCTTAAAGATTTGAAATGTCAAGCTGCTTATTAAGTAAAGTGCTAATTATTAAGGATGATAAATTTGATAAATTTTAATATCTTAGAAATAAGATCAAGAGAAATCAGATGAGGGATATATTCTATGCAGCTATAACGGGTAGTCTAATATATGCTCAAGTAAGTACTCATCCTGATATTAGTTTTATTTTAGGAATACTTGATAGATATCAGAGTAATCCAGGTATGGACCACTAAAAGGCTGCCAAAAAGGTGATGCACCATCTTTAGAGGATTAAGGATTATATGCTCACTTATAGGATGATCGATCAGTTGGAGATGATCAGTTATTTAAATAAAGATTTTGTTGTTCATCTCAGTGCTTAGAATTATGTTTATATTTACAAGCTGTTGAAAATTTATTATGATAATTATGTTACAATTTTATTCTCCAATAATGACAAAATTATTGATATGGCAACATCGCTGATGTGGAACGTGCGTCAGATCTAGCTGGCCACCGGGAAGCGCCACGTGGCATCATCACCGAATTCCCTTGCCAGGCGGTTTTCACCACATTCAAAATGACCTTGAGGTCGAGTTCAACACCTCCGCCACTCCGCCAGGTATCGATCCAAGCAGGATCCACCTCGGCCAGACTGGCCCCCTGCCTCTGCTCCTTCGCCAGGTGGCGCCCCCAGATGGGACCACATCGCCGAAGTCGAGCCAGGCTCTCCCTGCTCCCTCGCTTGGTGGCACCCCCAAATGGGTCCACCTCGACCGAGGTCGAGCAGGCCTCTGCCACTCCGTCAGGTATCGATCCAGGCGGGATCCACCTTGATCGGACTGGCCCCTGCCTCTGCTCCTTCGCCAAGTGGTGCCCCCATATGGGACCACCTCATCGAAGTCAAGCCAAGCTCTCACTGCTCCCTCGCTAGGTGGCACCCCCAAATGGGTCCACCTCGGCCGAGGTCGAGCAGGCCTCTGCCACTCCGCCAGGTGTCGATCTGGGCGGGATCCATCTCGACCGGACTGGCCCCCCTACCTCTGCTCTTTCGCCAGGTGGTGCCCCTAGATGGGACCACCTCATCGAAGTCGAGCCAGGCTCTCCTTGCTCCTTCGCCAGGTGGCACCCCCATATGGGTCCACCTCGGTCGAGATCGAGCAGGCCTCTGCCACTCCGCCAGGTGTCGATCCGGGCGGGATCCATCTCGGTCGGACTGGCCCCCTACCTCTGCTCCTTCGCCAGGTGGCACCCCTAGATGGGACCACCTCGTCGAAGTCGAGCCAGGCTCTCCCTGCTCCCTCGCCAGGTGGCACCCCCAAATGGGTCCACCTCAGCCGAGATCGAGTAGGCCTTTGCCACTCCGCCAGGTGTCGATCCAGGCAGGATCCACCTTGGCCGGACATGCCCCCTGCCTCTGCTCCTTCGCCAGGTGGCACCCCCAGATGGGACCACCTTGCCAAAGTCGAGCCAGGCTCTCCTTGCTCCCTCGGTAGGTGGCACCACCAGATGGGTCCACCTTGGCCGAGATCGAGTAGGCCTCTGCCACTCCGCCAGGTGTCGATCCAAGCGGGATCCACCTCGACCGGACTGGCCCACTGTCTCTGCTTTTTCGCCAGGTGGCGCCCCCAGATGGGACCACCTCGCTGAAGTCGAGCCAGGCTCTCTCTGCTCCCTCGCCAGGTGGCACCCCCATATGGGTCCACCTCGGTTGAGGTCGAGCAGGCCTCTGCTACTTCGCCAGGTGTCGATCCAAGCGGGATCCACCTCGGCCGGACTGGCCCCTGCCTCTGCTCTTTCGCCAGGTGGCACCCCCAGATGGGACCACCTTGTCGAAGTCGAGCCAGGTTCTCCCTGCTCCCTCGTCAGGTGGCACCCCCAGATGGGTCCACCTCGGTCGAGGTCGAGTAAGCCTCTGCCACTCCGCCAGGTGTCGATCCAGGCGGGATCCACCTTGGATGGACTGGCCCCCTGCCTCTGCTCCTTCGCCAGGTGGTGCCCCCAAATGGGACCACCTCGCCGAAGTCGAGCCAGGCTCTCCCTGCTCCCTCGCCAGGTGGCACCCCCAGATGGGTCCACCTCGGCCGAGGTCGAGTAGGCCTCTGCCACTCCACCAGGTGTCAATTTGGGCGAGATCCACCTCGGCCAGACTGGCCCCCTGCCTCTGCTCCTTCGCCAGGTGGCGCCCCTAGATGGGACCACCTCACCGAAGTCGAGCCAGGTTCTCCCTGCTCCCTCGCCAGTTGGCACCCCTAGATGGGACCACCTCAGTCGAGGTCGAGCAGGCCTTTGCCACTTCGCCAGGTGTCGATCTGAAAGGATCCACCTTGGTCGGACTGGCCCCCTGCCTCTGCTCCTTCGCCAAGTGGCGCCCCCAGATGGGACCACCTCGCCGAAGTCGAGCCAGGCTCTCCCTGCTCCCTCGCCAAGTGGCACCCCTAGATGGGTCCACCTCGATCGAGGTCGAGCAGGCCTCTGCCACTCTGCCAAGTATCGATCCAGGCGAGATCCACCTTGGCCGGACTAGCCCCCTTGCCTCTGCTCCTTCGCCAGGTGGCGTCCCCAGATGGGACTATCTCGCTGAAGTCGAGCCAGGCTCTCCTTGCTCCCTCGTCAAGTGGCACCCCCAGATGGGTCCACCTCGGCCGAGGTCGAGCAGGCCTCTGCCACTCTACCAGGTGTCGATCCAGGCAGGATCCACCTCGACCGGACTGGCCCCCTGCCTCTGCTCCTTCGCCAGGTAGTGCCCCCAAATGGGACCACCTCGCCGAAGTCGAGCCAGGCTCTCCCTGCTCCCTTGCCAGGTAGCACCCCCAGATGGGTCCACCTCGGCCGAGGTCGAGCAGGCCTTTGCCACTTCGCCAGGTGTCGATCCGAGCAGGATCCACCTCGACTGGATTGGCCCCCTATCTCTGCTCCTTTGCCAGGTGGCGCCCCAAGATGGGGCCACCTCGCCGAAGTTCGAGAAGGCTGCTGAAGACGGCCGGCGCGGGTGGCACACCCGGTACGGAGCCCACATACCTGTAACGGCACGCGGAGCCTCGTTGGTGCCAGTTTGGAAGGCGAACCCTGCCCGAGGCACCAAACCCAGCATCCGGCTACCTGGTATTCCAAAGAGGGAGGGCATGGTCAATGCCTCAGACCCGAGGATGCCTCCACGCAAGCCGAGATCTCGGCAAGTTCCCTCTCTCACGATGGCACGGCCGACAAGGTCAGTTCACCACTTAACTCCCGACCAAAAAAGGGGATGGGAGGGGGAACGGAGGCGAGAGCTCCCGGACCCCGAGAGAGGATCAGGGCGCAACGGGGACCAAGGACCGGCGGCCTAATAAGGGAGAGGAAGGGCGAGAAGGAAGGTAAGCAATCAAGAGAACAAGTAAAGGAGAGGGCAGGCAACCGCAAGAGGTGATCTTGACCCAGAAGCTTGGAGAGAACTCGCAGGGTTGAGACCAGTGAGTCTGGTCATAGAGGCCAGAGTGCCGATCCTCCTCGTTCTCACCCCATTTTCTCATTATAATCCTCTAAGGATGGAAACCCAGCAAGTTCCCGCCTTAGCATATCTGTTCCACTCTACCGCTCTCTAACTTGACCGTTGGAGCGCCCTCGCCGGGAACCCCGGCCCAGGTCTCTAACCTCTTTTTGCAGGTCCGAGAGTAGCGGGATTCCGCTAGTGTAAAGGGGTTCCAGCTCGGTGTCAACCCAAAGCTGCAGGCCACGCGATACGGTCGGCAACAATTATCAATGCTAATAAATACATTAATGTTAAATATCTTATAGTAAATAAGAGAATTAGTAGTCATTATATGTCTATTGATCTTATCGATACTACTTGTATGATAGCTGAACCTTTGACAAAGGTTTAGTATCCAAAAGTTTCAAAAAGATGTAAAATTTATAGATGTTTGTTATTGAAATATTTAGTTTGCAATAGATATTTGTTTTGAGATCTTTTAATACTTTAATGACTATTATTATTTCTATTTAGTTGTTGTTTGTATACATCATGGTTAACTTTTGTCAAAATTAAAGTAAACATAGGAGCCATTTATATGATATTATAGTGAGACCATTATGATAGGGATTATGGTTTTAATAGCATATATATTTTATTATATAAGACTAGGTTAAGTAAGAATTATTGATATCATGATACATGGAAGAGAGTCTGTCATTTAAGATGTATAACCACCATGATCTGCATCAATAATTTTTTACTTAATTAAAGTATAAATAATTTATCAGGGAATAGATAATTGAATACATTTTTTAATGATTGCACACTCATCAAATCAATTTTAAAATCTTAATTTAGTATTATTATTTTGTTTTGAAATTTAAAATATTTTATTTTAAAGTAAAATATTTTGTATAATCAAAGAGTTATTTTTAAGTGATAATATAGGCAAAGTGGAAAAATATTAAATTTAACACTAATATAGCCTAATTATCACTTAGTTAGATTAAACTCCTTGGATCAACCATATATACCGAATCAATTATAGAGAGTCCAATGATTAAAGAAATCTATTCTTGATTAGACAGATCTTCTTGATCAAACATAATTGGAGTCAAACTTTAATTAAAGTTTTAGTTTTATGATGGGAGAGATATGTGCAGGTATAAATATAAAGATAATTTGGTTCTTTTTTTCAACTCTTATAATAGTGGTGAATGGTTCTCCATCAATCACCCATATAAGAAGAAGATGGCAAAAAGAGAGAAGATCAGACACCTTAGGACAAAGATTAGACACCTCAAGGCAAAGAACAGATGTCTCGAAGACTACATGATCTATATGCTTGGGACAATGACACAAGTTATGTCTTATTTTGGTTTTGCATAAATATAAAAATATGATTCAAGCATAAAAGATTAAAGTTTTTTCATAACACTTCTTTCTTTCTATCACGGTCAGTTATATAATCAATATTGATTCAAAAACTGAAACCCAATTTTATGCAGCATTTGCCTTTTCTTTTGTATGATTTTAATTTGAGTACTCATTTATTCATTTTATTCTTTCTATTCAAGCCATAAAGTTGTAGGTTGTTGTATTTTCTATTAGGTATATCATGTTAGATGCAATCCATAGAATTAGCTATAACAAGATCATAAAACTCTATAGATTAGAATGCATGCATGGATCTATAGAGTTTTATATCTGTTGATGTGGAACCTTCGTTGACCAGACGGAGCCACTGGATTGCCAGTTCATTCCCCTGGATACCTGTAAAACAGGTTCCTAATCGGATTTTCTCTGGTGGGGGACACTCTGATGCCTAAGTTAGAGAGGGAGGTTCCAGCAACAGAATGAAGAGTTTCTGAAGAGGAAGATAATGAAAGTATTCTCTTTTCCAGGCTTGCGTAGCGTACCTTGGGTGTCCCCTCTTACCAGTATTTATAGTTGTCATGCCAGAGTATGGTTAGGCTCATCTATCTATGGTTAGGACAGGGTTAATTGACTTTACCCCACATATAATCATAGGTGGTTGCCAACTGGTTCTAGCCAGTCTGGAATCGTTGGAGTTGAAGTTAGTGGCCATGTGGCCATCTCGATATGGTTACTATTGGAGGTAATGGCCACGCGGTTGATCATAACAATCGTATCCACGTTCAAAGATTTGGGGTCAACCGGAGATTCGCTTCTGAGCTTCTTCTTCAGGAAGGGCTGACGTTGAATCGGCGAGATGTCTTTGGGCTTATCCTTCATAGAACAAGCCGAAGACACCTCTGTCATTAGCATCGATGTCCCTCCCTTCGGAGTGGGTTGTGAAATGAAGCTGATGTTGTCTTCGGATCGGTCTTCTTCAGACCAGCCTTCTTTGGCTGATGTGCAGAAGACTGGTCGGGAGCTAGTGGTGGTAGTCTTCAGGACTAACACCTTCGGCTAGGCCAAAGACTGACCACATGTAACTCCCTCCAGGTGCTCCGATTTAGATGCCCGATTCAGAAGGAGTTTGGTGGGCGGTTGAACCAATAATTAGTCCGTGTTGCATTGACATATCATAATAGTTACCCTCCACTCTCAATTTTCAAAGCAATGATTTGCCTTGAAGAGTGAGAGTATTAATGGATTATCGTTTTCTGCCAGGAGGAGCACAACCAATGATGGTAAATCTCGATCCGGTCGCTCGCCATAACTGATATCTGATTTGAAGATCAGGTTGAGGACATGTGTTGTCTTCTTATTGGAACATGAAAAGGCGGGAGCTGGTCGAAGGGTTGCATCTTTTCCTTATATTATGATGATTTGGCCGATCTTTTAATTGAGATCTGGGTAGAGGGCATGGCCTCACCCTGTCCCTTAGGGAAGGTATGTGCCTCTTTTCTGCCATTAGATGAAGTTACATGGATTAGGACTCTTAGCTCTTCCCCTGTCGAATCAGCCTGGTGTTGCTTGGAGTCACACGACCGTATCTGGCACCTGTATATATGGCACAATTAGAGGAAGGATGCTTCTTCTCTCGAGGAGGCGTACTGAAGTGTCTCTTGTCCTCTTATAAATGGGAAAAGAGGACCTGTAGAAGAAGCTTCTCCTCTCCTATTTGCTTCTGCTTTTTATTCAGCCTTTCTTGCTTCTAGTCCCCAGTTTCTCCCACAGGTAGGGTCTCCTTACTTCTCCAACTCTTTCTTGTTTCAGCATGGTTAGGTCTTTAGAGATCCGCATTGCCGACAGGGTCTCCTCTGGGGGAGAGGCCGGGCCTTCGAGCATTTCAGGTCCTGTTAGGGATGTTGCTGTTGAGATTAGACCGGAGCTGATCCCTAGTTCTGTTTCTCTTAGAAAAATAGCCCACCTTCGGGAACATTATTGCCTTTCCGAAGACTTCCTTCTGGTGCTCCCGAGACCTGAAGAACGGGTAAATAGGCCTCCCTCTGGGCGCATTGCTATATACGAAGACCATTTAAAAGCCGGTCTTCGCTTCCCGTTACATCCTTTTCTTTCTTAGGATTTTTAATTTGTATCAGATTGTTCCTGTGTAGTTGACTCCGAATAGTATTCAGAACATCTGCGAGTTTCTGGGTTGTTGCCACATAGCCAATGTGAGAACTAGGACCAGTTTGTTCACTTTTCTCTTCATTTTGAAGAGGGATTTCTATGGCTACGAATGGTGGGTCATCAACCCTCGTCTCGGCCACAAAATAATGAAAGACATGCCCAGCACTATCCATGGGTGGAAGCCCAACTTTGTCTTGATCTCTTCTACTCAACCGTGGGATTTCAATAGTGAGTGGAGAGAACCTCTCCTAGATGCTAATGCCGGCAAGAAGGTTCTAGAGACCTGACTATATTTTGTTGTCTGGTTTGGAGGTCGTCTCCATCCGAGAGCTTTTAGAAGAGAGGAACCTTCACCTTGCTGGGATCAGCGGGTCTCCTATGTTAGGTATAATTGGTAGAAGACTCCGACCTTTTCCCCATTTCGTAGCTCTCCGATTTGGTATATTTTGATATCCGCTTTTGTCTGTAGGTGGCAGGATGAGGCCCGATCTGAGCCTGCTCCGAGAATCTGCTAAGAGGAAGTCAGTTCAGGACTCTTCTTCGGGGTCGGAGGTTCGAAAAAAGGCCCGAGAGGAGGGGCGTAGTAGAAGTGCCACTTCCTCCAGGGGAACGTCTGGAGGGGATGAGGTCCCGCCAATGGAACTCCCAACGGGGCCCCCACCGGCTGAACCCTTATCGAGGGTTAACTCTCTGGTCCAAATCCTGGAGAGTCTGACCTCGGTAGTTGATGTATTATCACCTTGTCCCCCTGTAATGGACAAGGGCAAGGCGCCTCAAGTCGAAGAGGGGTTTGTAGGGAATACCCCTCTAGATAGGGACTGCGAGGTAGACCTCTTGAAGTTTTCTGATGCGAGAGGTCTCGTACTCCCTGACGTAGCCAGGCGAGTGCTGAAAGGTGTCTTGCTGCCTCGTAATTGGGCGGTCACCCAGAATCAGTGTCTCGCCAAAGTATCCGAATCCGCATTTTTCTCCCTGCTCCAGGTAGGACAGCTGTAGCCTCTCTTATTCTCGGTTGATTATCCATATCATAATCAATCCCATGTTTTGATTCCATTGATGCAGTTGGTCCATGATGTCACCTTTTTAAAAGAGGGCCTAGAGGGTATCGACAACTTCCTCCATAGTTTGAAGGAGCTTCAGATGGCCAAGGCCAAAAATAAAATAGCCGAAGAATTAAAGCTATCCATGGAGGAGAAGCTCATCCGTAAAGACGTCGAAGTTCAGGATTTGAAGGGCGAGCTGAAGAAGGCTCAATTGAATATCTCCGAACATGAGGTGAAGCTGAGAAAGAGGAAGAAGCTGATTCATTCCTTGGAGCATTCTGCCAAGGAAAATCAGAAGAAGGCCGAAGATATGGCCAAGACGACCGACGGGGCGGTTAGAAGGGCTGAAGAAGCAACTTTGAAGGCCAAAGCATTTTGAGTTTTATCTTTTGCCATCAGGGTTTCTTCACACTCTCCTTTCTCAAGGAGGGGAGCTACCAATAGGTGGTAAGTCCGAGCTACTGTAGACTATTAACACCCGCTTGCCTCGTATTCCCCTACCAGCGTGCCAATCTGTTGACGTGGAACCTTCGTCGACTGGGCGGAGCTGCTGGATTGCCGGTTCGCTCTCCGGTCGGGGACACTCCGATGCCTAAGTTAGAGAGGGAGGTTCCAACAACATAATGGAGAGTTTCTGAAGAGGAAGATAGTGAAAGTATTCTCTTTTCCAGGCTTGCATAGCATACCTTGGATGTCCCCTCTTACAAGTATTTATAGTTGTCGTGCCAGAGTGTGGTTAAGCTCACCTATCATGGTTAGGATGGGGTTAATTGACTTTACCCCGCATATAATCATAGGTAGTTGCTAACTTGTTCTTGCCAGTCTGGAGTCGTTGGAGCTGAAGTTAGTGGCCACCTCGATATGGTTACGATTAGAGGTAGTGGCCATGCAGTTGATCATAACAACCGTATCCATGTTCAAAGATTTGGAATCAACCAGAGATTCGCTTCTGGGCTTCTTCTTCAGGAAGGGCTGACGTTGAATCGGCCAGACGTCTTCGGGCTTATCCCCCATAGAACAAGTCGAAGATACCTCTGTAATTAGCATCGATATTCCTCCTTTCGGAGTGGGTTGTGAAATGAAGCTGATGTTATCTTCGGATTGGTCTTCTTCAGACTGGCCTTCTTTGGCTGATGTGCAGAAGACTGGTCGAAAGCTGGTGGTGGTAGTCTTCGGGACTAACGCTTTCGGCTAGGCCGAAGACTGACCCCATGTGACTCTCTCCAGGTGCTCCGGTTTAGATGTCCGGTTCAGAAAGAGTTTGGTGGGCGGTTGAACCAATAATTAGTCCATGTTGCATTGACATATCTTAACAATATCTATAGAGTTTTATGATCTTATTTGCAATTATAGGTTATATGGTGTGCAAATCCTTTGCGATGCACTAATTACACTGTCCATCATGCAATAAATGGTCCTGCTTGGATGCAGGCCCTGCGATGCATATCTCGTGTAGGGATGGTAATGGGCCGGGTTTGGGCCGGGTGCATAACTACCCAAACCCAAATCCAAATATTCAATACACTACTCAAACCGGCCCAAACACTATCGGGACTGGATTTTTTTTATCCAAACCCATCTCAATTGGGTATCGGGTAATCGGGTTTACCCGGCCCGAACCTAACTGTGTCATATTAAATATTTTTTTATTTGTATCAACTTTAAAATCATCTACAATTTTATAAATTATACATACATTAAACAAATAAAATTTAACTACATTTTTTGTTCAACAGCATTTAATTTCATATTTAATCAAAATTTATATTATGAAGTTAGTAAACTATTAATTATGATCTTGTTTTGAATTCACCCTGATTAGAATAGGATGAAAAAAAAATCCAATATATATATAATGATTAGGGTATAGGGTTCAAGTATTTTAAAATTTAATAACTAATAATTATAATTAATAAAATATATATTAATTATATATATATATATATTTAAATATTAAAATAATTCGAGCCGGGTTCGGGTCGGGTGTATATCTACCCAGTCCCGGCCCAAATCCAAATTAAGCATTCGAGTTTTATCCAAACCCGGTCCAAACCCAGTCAAAGCGTTGACTACTCGGCCCAATCAGGTCGGGTCGGGTCAGGTACCCATGGGTTTGGATTTTATTGCCATCCCTAAACCCAAACTACATAATTTTTATTTTTCACCTCTTTTTCATATACCTCTTGCTCTCCTTTTTGTGACCTAACAATAGGCGAATAGTTTCCTTACCTAAAATTCTTTTGCCATGTCATTTTTCATAGGAGGATCATCAAGTCATGATTCATGAAATCAATCATTGCTTGGACCACAACCCTTCCAATATAACTGTTCACGTTGAAAAAATGCTTAAAAAGTAGATAGTGGAATAGCAATAAGTCTAACTCACTTCATAGAAAAAATGCTTAAACAGTTTGAATATTTTGATTTAAATCCTATCTCTATCACTTATGATCATAGCTCTCACTTAATTAAAAATTTAAAAGAACCTATTAACCAATTAGGATATTCTTAGAAGATATGATCCTTATTATATATTTTAAATAGAATCCATCCAGATATAGCCTATGTAGTAAGTAGACTAAGTAGGTATACTAATAATCCTAGTAAAGAATATTGGAAAGCTCTTAAAAGAATCTTTAGGTATCTTAAAGAAATCTTAGATTACTCTCTAGTATACTCTAGTTATCTAGAAGTACTTTAGGGTTATAGTGATGCCAATTGGATAACAGATAACTTAGATGTTAAGTCCACCACTAGATATCTCTTATTGTTAGGAGGAGCGCAGTATCCTGGGATTCTTGCAAACAAATAATAATTACTAGAAGTACACTAAAATCCGAATTAACTGCTCTTGACATTGCATGTATTGAAGCACAATGCTAAAATATTTAATAAATAATATACCAATTATTTCACCAAAAATTTTAAAATTTTCTTTAAATTATGATTGTAAAGCTCTAATTGATCTGTTAAATCAATAAATAATTAATAAAAAGATAAATAATCATATCCTGATCAAGTATAAAGCTGTAAGAAATAAAATAAAAGAAGTAATATCTCTATAATTTATAAGATTAAAAAATAATCTGGCAGATCTTTTGACCAAAAGCCTTTCAAAGACTGTGGTATCTGAGACATCGAGGGGGATGGGACTTAAGCTCATATATTAATCACCAGAGTAGACCCCTACCGTCATGGCTCTCCTATAGTTAAGGTTCAAAGGAAAACAACCTCCGAGGTGATGTCTGGGAGCACCAATTTGAAGTCTATCTCTTTCCCATCCCTATGGTGTGGTGCTCTATTATGACGGTTAGGTTGAGCATAGCTCTTAATAGGTCAAAGGTTGTGAGTTCAACAAGGTACGATTTTGTTGCACGTACCCTTAAAGGATCTATCTTAGTGAGAGTAGTCATGAGGCTGCGACTATTGAATCAAGGCAAATCCTTAATAACTCTCATGAAAATCAAGGCAAGCACATGGCCTAGATAGCGCTACCTCGTATTATGATCAGTTCATCTTCATACTGTATATATTTTATACTAAATGCAAGTTCAAACCTAAAAGGTACTTGCATTATGAACAGTAAAACCCTAAAGATCTCTTGTTTTAAACTGTTTACCAAGTTTAATCATATTTTATTTTTTATGGGGGATTGTTGACCTAATGTTATAGGAAGGGAAAAAATTATTAAAATCTTCTTCCCCCCAGGCCACAATGCGCGCTATCCACATGCATGTCATGCAGGTCCATGCATTGGGCCATTTTATTTTTTAATTAATTAATTTTTAAATTAATTTTTTAATGGTCATTTTATTTATTTTTTATTTAATAAAATAACAGCTAGTTTGAGGGCCTTTTTGAGATTTTCTCTGGGATTTTAAGCCTATGAATAGTCCTCTACCCCAATCTTACAATGCATCCAAGAATCCCAAGCCTTTTCTCTCATTCAATTCTTTCTTCTAGAATTTTTTAAAATTCTTTCTTGCTCCTATATTTTTTTAAAAAAAATTGGATTGAAGATGAGCTGATCGATGTCCATTCGAGATCGTGCTACCAATGGATATTGGAGTGTTGGCTTTCAAGTTATACCTTGGAGGAGATTGTGTATTTAATTATTCTTCGCATGAGAAGGGGATCAAATCTCTTTTATGATAGTAGTTCTATCTGCCTCCCGGGACAGACTTTCTAATCATGTTTTGTTGTATTTCTAAATTATTTTGTCACACCAAATTTATTCTGCCACACACTCTATGAAAAAAAATTATTTTTTAAATATTTTAAAAATATATAAATACATATATATATATATATATATATATATATATATTCTATATATTACAAATAACACAAGCTACATATTGTGCCTAACATTATTTTCATATTTATTTATTAGTAGTATTACTCTTGAATATAAACTTTACTCACGTACATATATCGATCTATAGAAGTACCATTGTAGCTGGGTTCATATTTATTCATATGTTAGAGCTCTCCAATTTTTTCCTTTTTCTTCATAAAATTCAAAACGTTGACAAAAACATCTCAAATGTTGACCATGTTTAAGAGCTTCTTTCCACTGCTAGACCAACAAGAATTGCTCAAACCGTTATTTGGAAGCATTATAGATTTCTCAAGTACCGTGGACTTGTTCGCTCTTGTTGTGAAGTCACGTAGAAGGCAATAATTCGGGAGAAAGTTTAAGGTGTTTCTTTGGCTTACTTTGAAGAATAGGCTCCACATGGATACGATTCATGGGTCATCAATAGAGCTATCAAGGAGATAAGTCCGGGTCAAAATCCAGATATTGAGACTCGGATCCAATCTTGATTACTAGATCCAGATCCAGATTTGAATATCTAACAGATCTAGTCTTGAAATATTAGATCCAAATTCTAATGGATTACGGATATCCGGACCGGACCCGAATTCAGGACTTGAAAATCATATGCAAAGATCTAACGACTTCTTTTTTTAACCTTTCCTCTGAAAATTTTGAACTATCAGATCAAAGATCTAATAGCTCAAAATATTTTTAATATATATATATATATATATTTAAATATATATATAATTATTATATTATATTATGTTATATTATTTAGATCTTGGATCTATCAGGTCCGGATATTAAATATCCAGATCCTATCTATTTATCTTATAGTTAAATGTATCTTATGTTAGTATCAGATCCGAACCTGTTAAATAAATATTCATGAGTCTCAAGTCTAGACTTGATCCATTGACAGCTCTGACCATGAGTATCGGTTGCCCGCTTCGTAGTTATAATACGAGATTTATTTCTCGTCTTTTCTTAAAATATCCATTCACCGGGAGTATTTGAACTACATTTAAAACGTGTTTCAATATTAGAGGTTTGCCAGCTAATCTTGATTCTTTGTACATTTCTTGGAGAAAAGAGCATATTCATCCAATCTCACGAAGAGCATGGGATCAATTATTAATGTCGATGCTTTGAAATGTTTGGCATGAGCGGATTAAAAGAATTTTCCTTCGTTGGCGGCGATCCTCCATATATTCAGTTTCTTGAAAGGGATTCCAAATTAGGCTATGTCCTTCAATCTATCTTCTTTCTTCGTGCAACACTTTGGGATTGGGTTTGCCACCTAACCTAATATCCATTGTTTGTGAATTTCTTGGAGGAAAAAGCATATTCATCCAATCTCGCGAAGAGCATGAGATCAATTATTGATGTCGATTTTTTTCGACATATTTGGTATGATCGGAATAAAAAAGATTTCCCTTCATCAGCAATCTACTGTATATTCTGTTCCTCGAAAGAGACTCCACTCTTTTTCATCTTTGGAAAAACTTGGGATAAAAGAAGATGATCGAAGGACATAGCCTAATTTGGAGTCCTATCTCATCTTTAGCTTCCTCTAAATTTCTTATTTTCTCCCTCCCTCCATAACTTCTTCTATTCTTTCCATTTGTACACAATTTTTGCCATAATTTAATTTAATTGAGTGGAGGCTAGGGCGTACCTTACTACCTCAACATTTTCCATTCCAAAAAACAAATAAAAAATGAAAAAAAAATAATTAAAAAAAGGGTCTATCCTAGTTGATCACCAGATAAATTTTGTTCTTTTGTATTTGCATCTTCTAACTTGAGTTATAGTAGTTGTGAATATCTTCCAAGCTCCAGTCCCTCCCATGCCTATGATGCTCCTTAAATGGTGCAGCAGCAGCAGCATCCAACCAACAAAAGGTTCTCTCGCATGGTTACTGCTTGAACTTGGAATCTCCCACCAGCACCAGATTGCATTCGAGGCATGACAAGCTCGACATGTTCAGTGATGAAATTAAGGAGAATGGTTGTCAGGTTAACCAAAGTTGGATTGGATGGAGAGAAGATGATTGGAAAGAGATGAAAGGGGTTTGGATAAAGAGTTCGGATACCCTCCTGAGTTGGATGGTGGAGAAAACAGAGGAAGATCAAAGACATGTACTTAAAAATTTTCACCATTACTGTTTTCTTTTGAGCAAGACCGTGGTAAAACCACGACACATTTCAATTGAATTAATGGAGTTGGAGTAAGAACTGGTTTCACTGTCACTGTTTGGAAAACAAATTTGACCCAAAAGTGATATAGAGGAATATCTCGATGAGAGCTCCAACTGCAGGTCAATATGCGGGCATCTCATTACACACACACACGCGCACGCAAAAGAAAGAAGGGTTGAAAAAAGGTGCATTGAAAAAAAAAATTAAAAATAATAGATGGAAAAATCTTCATCTGATTACATAAAGTTGTTCATGATCAAGTCAGTTACATTTAAAACAATGTTCTATATTTCATAGACTATTTAATTCCAACTTTAAAAACTTGAAACAGGAGCCAACCTTCACAGTGAGAGAGATTTTTTTTTTTTTTTTTTGTGTGCATGTTCTTCAAATGTTTCAGGTTTCTAAGTACTTTCAAAAGGAAGGAAGATACCAAGTATGTCCTTTCTTTTTCCCCATCTCTAACCGAGTTTAATTGGGATCCATGGCTAATATATATATATATATATATATATATATGAGACTTGGGTGTGCGAAACCTCCTTCCAATGCTTGATATATAAATAGCTTATACCGGTGCAAGTCCGGGCCCATTCCTAGTTGTCAGAACTTGAAACAATTCAAGGCTGATGGAATGGTCGAAAATTGAGATAATTCTTGCAATAGCCTTCTGGCCTAATTGCTACTATTTCTTCTCTATCACCAAGACAAATATCGTATGCATGCCTTGACGCCATTACTCCACGAGGCATTCCACCTGGCAAATTTCTTGGATAGGGTCATAAAGCGGAAAGATGTAATAAAATGCTCGCAAAATTTTATGAATGAAAACTCAATTCATATGGATATATAATCTCACGTTGCAGGAAATATTGTTTTCATTGGATTTATCAAAATTTAAACAAAAGACAATTATATTCATTTAATATTTTGAAGTATAGAAACAATTAACAACCCATATCCTCTCAAAATGAAATGTGAATGAATAATCTGGTTACATACACATCTCTCAATAGCCCTAGCACCCAACTGCATTAATTGTCATGGTTTCTCGAAGCCAAAATGAAATTAACAAGAAGGATTTGCCCGCAGCCTTTTAGATTAATCCAAATCCAATATCCATGCAATTAATGCGTAAACTGGTATATTCCAAACAATGCAGGACATTTTGCCATCCTTTCTTCTCTATGCTTCCTTGGTGGTGGCTTTTTGCTTGTGGAGATCCTCGAAGCTCCAGTCCCTCCGGACCCCTCCACTTCGCACCAACCTTGGCTCCCCCAAGGGCAATCGGAGATCCAGGTGGCCTATCAATGGGCTACCGGTGCTCAACATCTTGCGATGATGTCCCTTCTTTTTTTCTGATATCACTTTCATAGATTCGCTCCGCAAATGGGCATAGGGGGGCGGCGATGAGCTTTCCGACCAACTCCTGTCAGTTCCACAGCATCGCCTAATCCACCATGGGCTGTCATAAGGTTCATGCTCGAAGGTAGATTCATGCATGGGTGGTGAATTGCATGAGAGGCATGACAAGCTCTTCATCCTCGATGACAATTGATTTCAGAATTCAACGAGAGATCGGTGAAATCAAATTGGATGAAAGAGAGATGGGCCAGAATTGTTGCCGGAAATCCAGGAACAAATAGGATGAAATTAAAAAAATTAGATTGAGTGGAGAGAGATGGTCATTGAAAGGGGGTTCTAATTTTACATGGTTATTGCAAGGAGGGTAAAGGGATTAGAACAAGGAGGTGCTCGCAACTTTGGGCATCGGAGGAAGGAGCTGCTGCAATGAAACGGCTTCCCCAAGCTTTCCTTGTGCCGACTAAAAATGCCGGTGAAGTTTGCACTTGTGGAGGGTGAAAATTGCAAGATTGCCCTTTGATTTACGTAGCGACTTTGAAAAGGAGTAGGTGCGTTCATGTGGTTTCTTTTAAGAAAGAAGGGCATCAATTAGAAAGGACCGTTGGCTTAAAACTGTTTTCAGTTAAAATTTGGATAAAATAGTGCGGCATTTACCAAAGATTTGGACCGTGCGATACTAAGAAAATAATTGGACCATACATTTTCTTTCAAGGTATAATTTGAAAGCCAGTACTTCAATGTCCGTCGATGGCACGATCTCGAACGGAAATCGATCAGTTCGTCTTTGATCCAAATTTTCAAAAAAAATATAGGAGCGACGAAAAATTTTAAAAAATTCTAGAAGAGAGGAATGAATAAGAGAGAAAAGGCTCGGGATTCTTGGATGCGTTGTAAGGCTGGATGAAAGTCTATTTATAGATTCAAAATTTTGAAAAAAAATTCTAAAAAATTTTCATACTGGCCACTATTTTATTAAATAAAAAATAAATAAAATAAATATTAAAAAATTAATTTCAAAAGCACATGCAGCATGTTGATATGCATGGTAAGCATCACACCACCGTATCGAAGAAACCAATACTATGAGTAAATAATACACAAATCATTTACAACGATGTCTACTCTTCTGTCTCGCGATATACTGATCATATAATACATGATGCATTACCATATAATTAAAATGGTGCTAATATTCTCGATGAAAATGGTGATACAGCAATAAAGCATGGGAAGTCTTTAGCTAAGAGTGTGGATCAATGGCTTGCACTTGCATTAAAATAATTTGGCCATCAAAGTTTTTTATTTGGCAAGCGATGATGATGACATGCATCAACACATCACAGATGCTAACGTCAAATAAAATCAGAAGATGGACTTTCACCGACCAAACATTCAAACGCCGTGTGAGTGCAGGGTAGGAAGTCTGTCACGTAGCTCGTCCTGCAATTTTTATTTCATGGTAATTAATTTTGACAATGTGAACAGGCTGACCGACAGGTTAACATGGAGAATAAAAAAGAATTAATTGGGTCATATGGTTGGACATTTTCAAAGTTTGAATGCATTTTTATGATCAACCATGCATGCATGTATCCAACTCGCATAACTTTTGGACTTCAAACGAAGTCAAGATATAAAAGCTAGCTGCAATGGACTTGGGAAAAGTAATAATATCCAATAAAAAAGCAAAGTAAATAACAAGGCATAATTAGTATGGGTACTTAAAGCTATGTACAGGTAATTAACCATCTAAATCTCTAAAATTAACACTAGCCATAAAATATTTGGAAGAACCTTCATATATGCGACCAAATTAAGGATGAACAGTTGGTCAAAATCGAGCAAAATTAAGACCTGAGCAGAATTCTTTTGTTACAATAACCATGTATTATTTCAGTTTTATTGAAAAGTTTTTGGAGACCGAGTAGCTGAGTAAGATGACTGACTGGGATCGATGAGTATGGAAGACATCTAGGCCGGGGAAATACTTATAACAATAGGCATTATCTGCTTAAAAATGATAAGTATAGTTTAATTTAAGGTGTAGTAGTAATTCTCTTGAGCTACAAAAGATGTTCATTTCCCCAAAAGATGTAGTTTAAGGAAGCTACTCCTGGCTTATGCCTTCCTCTTGCCAGCTCCCACATAGCAATATAGAAGGATTATGGGCATGCTACGTTCATTCTCCATGCATAGCGTTACTCGGTGGATGGCTATTTTAGACATCCATATATATATATATATATATATAAACGAAATGCAGTGCTTATCAAGCTTCTTTCTTTTTTTCTTTTTTTTTGTAAGTAAAAGGAATAGGAGATAAATCCCAGTATAGCTCAAGTTCCTGTCCTAGAAAGGGGATAAAGAGAGAGATCCTGATCTCTCATTCATATCAGGTCCCTGTTCTAGAAGGGGGATAAAGACGGAGATCCTAACCTCTCACTCATATAAGGTCCCTGTCTTAGAAGGGGGATAAAGAGAAAAATCATGATCTCTCGGACCTCTCACTCATACCAGCTATCGTAGATTCCAAGAAAATTTCTAGATTTAATCGAGTCACCTATAGATCATGTTTTGAATCACTGACCGATTGATAGTAAGGAAAGACCTCTACCAACCGGACTACTATCTTAGCAATCTTATCAAACTTTTTCAAAAAATGAGACGTTGACTTTTTGGAGGAAGAACCAGGATCCCTTCTAATTTATATGCTCTTAGAAAGGAATTTGAAAGGGTCTGGTCCATATAGCGTATTTTCTCATAAATTGATCGAGATTGTCCAGCAATTTTTATTTATTTATTTATTTATTTTTCAAATGGAGAGAATAGTTTGGTCCACATCACCCATGTGTCGCTCATGCATCATTGAATGGAAAAATTATCAAGCGGACCAAATCCACCATGGATCATCGTGTTGCTATTACACATTAAAAAAAAAAAAAAAAAAAAGGGAAAGGGAAGGAAAAATGCAGTGATTTTGTCCTAGATCCATGATGGACCTGGTGCACTTAATAATTTCACCATTGGATGGGATCAAATGATCCACCATGTTCAATATTCACCAACCATTTATAGATTCCTAATCATTTAAGAATGGACTTCTATGGTCCGAATGAAAAGAATTCATACTTGCTAATATCAACCATTATATGTTTGATGAAGTGAGGAATTGGTCAAATGTGTGTGTATATATATATTAAAGCATGCATGAGAAGAAGTCTAGTTGGTGGGACAAAAAGCTGGCCAATATCTTTTTAAGCAACTGTAATATTCCTTTTAGGATGTTGTAATTATAAAAAAATATAATTATAATAGACAAGACCGGTCTTAATTTTTTTTAAATAATATAAAAAAATATTTATTGATATAGATGTTCGGGAGTATATTTGTGAAAGTAGATATTTTTGAGTTACATGATAGAAGGATAGATATTTTTGGATTACGTGGCAGGACAGCATGGACATGAAAAGTTGAAATCGTTTTTGCTAAAGACGATTTCAACTTTTTTTTTTTTTTTAATTTGATTTGAACTTTAACGTGACATTTTTAAATTGAATTTGATGTGATAACTGAAATCATCTTTCAGACAGACGATTTCAAATGCTGAAATCGTCTGTACGAAAGACGATTTCAAATAAATTTTTTTTCCTTCAGAATTTCATAAATATTATTATTTTTTAAATTTAATTAATAAATTTTAATTTTGAATAAATAAATAATAAGTAAAAATTAGTATTAATTATAATTTTATATATTATTTTTTGGTAATATTGATTATTATATTATTTTGAAATAACATTAATTAAAAATAGCATTAATTAAGTATATAAAAATAATATTAATTTAAAATTAATAATAAATTAATTAAAATAATATTAATTAAAAATAAAATTAATTAAAAGATATTATAATAATCTATTATAATATATTTTATATTATAATAAATATTTTATATTCTAAAATATAATAAATATATTATAATTTATTATATTATATTATATTATATATTATAAAATTTTTTAAAAAAATTAAAAAATTAAAATGACCGACGACCGGACCGATTGTCGGACCCTATCGGCCGGATTAACGGTCATACCAATGGCAGGACTGAGGGCCGGACCGGTGGCAAGACGGGCGGTCCGGACCCTGGTGGCAGGATGGGCGGTCCGGACCCTGGTGGCAGGATGGGCGATCGGACTGGTGGCAGGACTAGGGGTCGGATAGGTGGCCGATCAGTGGCAAGACCGGTACCAGGTCAATACCATCCGGTCGCCAGCCCAATACCAGTTCGGTCGATAGCCCGATGTCAGTCCGATCACTTACTCAGGACCGGTGGCCAGACTGACCGGACAGACACCCGGTGTAAAATCATAAATTACCATCTTAATAATAATATAAAATATTAATATTATAAAATAAAACTCATTATAATATATAATAAATATTATAATAAATATATTATAATATATTGAATTATAAATACTATATTATATTATAAAATATAATAAATATTTTAAGACGTAATATAAAATTTATAATTTAGTCGGTGCTGATCTAGTTGCCAGTCTGATCGCTAATTTATCTGTCGAGCCAGTGCCAGTTTGACCATCAACCCAGTGTTAATCTGGTCGCCAGTCCGGTCACCAGGCCGATACCAGTCCGGTTGTCAGTTCGATGGGTATCAGTACCTAATTAGATTTGTGATCGGACCGGTGGCTGGACTGGTGACCAGACTGGATTGGATAGATGCGGGTTTTTTTTACTTTTTTTGTCAACTTTTTTCTCCACTTATTTTTTTCTCCACTTATTATGACTTTATTTATATATATTTAAATTTTTAATTTTTTTTATTTTAAAAATGGAGGTGCAGGAATAAGATAAAGTCCCACGTGTGTATGCGGCTTCATTCGTAACTTTTTTTATTTTTTTAAATTCTTTTAAAATTTTAAATTTTTTTAAATTCTTTTAAAATTTTAAATTTTATTATATTATTTTAAATATTTTATATATTATAAATTTATTATGTTATTTTAAATATTTTTAAATTTTATTATATTATTTTAAATATTTTATTATATTATTTTAAATTTTGTTATTTATTTTTTAAAATTTTATTAGATTAGATTTAATTAAAAAAGAGCATTTATGGGGTGCAGGCATTTAATGGTGCATTTATGAGGGATTTTTGATTTAATTTCCTAAATACCCTTTTGAAAGATAAATTCAACTCAGCTAAGAAGGGTATTTTCGAAATTAAATCAAACATTACGAAGGGTATTTTAAAAATTAAATCAAATATTACGAAGGGCATTTTGGAAATTAAATTTAAAACTATGAAAAACATTTTCAAAATTAAATCAAATATTATGAAGGACATTTTGGTAATAAATAAAAAAATAATATATAAAATTTTAATTAATATTGATTTTAAAAGTCGATTTCAGCTTATTTAGAAATCATCTTTTCAAAAAATGTTTTCAACTTATTTAGAAATCGTCTTCTCAAAAAATGTTTTCAGCTTATTTAAAAATCGTCTCCTCAAAAGACGTTTTCAGTTGTATAGAAATCGCCTTTTCAAGAGACATTTTCAGCTAGAAATCGTCTTTTCAAAAGATGTTTTCATCCGAAGTTGATTTTGCATTTTCAAAAGATGATTTTAAGTTTTACGGTGGCCTCCACGTCTGTCCCAAATATCTATTTTGGTAAATATTAAACCTAACACCTATTTTCGTAATTATATTATTAAAAAGCATTATTTTAAAAAAAAATCCCTTAAAATGGGTGAAGATTTAGATGTTAGGCAATTTTCTACTCATCTCTAATATTTTTTAAAAAAAATGCCAAGTTCTTGCTAGGTTTTCCGGTTTCCTCTCTTGACCGAATTTTATTTTTTAAAATCGAATGATAAACATATGAGAAAAATAAGTGATATTCTTACCCACTCCGAGATGAATCGACTCGTTGAGAATCCGGAGATGGAACCATTGAAGTTGGGAATACTTTTAAAATAGAATTAAGCATCGACCCTCTACCTTAATGGCGTGGTGGCGCAGTTGTTTAGCGCGTAGGTCATTTCTGAGTTATCCTGAGGTCGAGAGTTCGAGCCTCTCTCACCCCAACAAGAATTTTTTCATTTAAATGTAAATGCTTAATGTGATGTTATGGATATTCTAAACGTTTGTTATGTTATAAATCTCTTTATTTTTCCATTTAAATGATTAATGTGATATTATGGATGTAAATGCTTAATGTGATGTTATGGATATTCTAAACGTTTGTTATGTTATAAATCTCTTTATTTTTCCATTTAAATGATTAATGTGATATTATGGATGTAAATGCTTAATGTGATGTTATGGATATTCTAAACGTTTGTTATGTTATAAATCTCTTTATTTTTCCATTTAAATGATTAATGTGATATTCTAAACGTTTGTTATATTATAAATTTCTTGATATCTTTTGAGCATCTCGATAATGTTTTATTTTATATATTTTTTTATTCTCGTCTTTTTTTTAAGTAACTTATGATGAGAAATGGATTGGTAGGTGACTTGTCTTTAAAATTTATTAAAAATTAACAAAAAAATAACGATAATATTTTATTTTAATAAATTTTTTATTTTTTTTAAAAAAATTATTTTTATTATTTTTCTTAAGCAACTTATGGTGAGGAAGGCATGGCTAGGTGAGGTGCCTTCAAGATTTATTAAAAATTAACAAAAAATATTAATAATATTTTATTTTATATAATTTTTTTATTCTTATCTTTTTTATAAAAAAAATATTTTTATTGTTTCGCTTAAGTAACTTATGATGAGAAACGCATGGCTAGGTGACATGTCTTTAAGATTTTTAAAAAATTAATAGACCAAATAGAATAGAGGCTAAAATCAAATCAATAATAATAAAAAAATTAGAAAAACTGTCAGATAAAATAGAAGGGAGTTGAGACCAATAATGCTAACATAAGCTGAACCGGCAACCACATTTTTCTTTTATTTGCAAGACCTTTACCATCTCTTTATTTTTTTTAATCTTTGCTTGAAGGAATTGTACCATGCCTGATTCTTTACAGAACCTCCTTGGTCTTCCACGTGGAAATGAAAATTAGAGCTTTCCAATCATCCACTCCAAAGACTGCTAGAATGGCTGTATCTCATTCCATCCTCTCACATTTACATATTATTTATTCTCCAATCAACCCGTAGACCCCGATGGTTAGAATTATTCTTCCAAGTATATTAAATTCTTAACAATTGTTTCATTAGCAGACCCATAAATCATTGAAGTCACGTATCTCCATTTCGAGTCAATTTTGTAAAATGACTTTTGTAGTACTTCTGTCCAATTTTTTTCTAAATAACATCTGAAAGAGTTTAAGCAAGTTTCTCATACATTTTTTTTCCTCCTGTTTTTCCAAGTTTTTATAATTTTTAGTAAAATAAAAGTTCGTACAAGTTTTTTATGAATCAAGAAATTAATTATAGTGCTAAAATCTAGATGAGTTGGGATCTTGACTTCTCCTGACCAAAATAGGAGAATAGGAGAAATTTTGAAAGATCCAAGATTTTTTGAGATCTCGATCGATAATTAAAATATAAGATATTGAAATCTTGATCAATAAGTTATATCTAATATCAATTATTATTTAAAATATTAAAATTAAGATTTATTTAAAAATAACGATTTAATAAGTTAAATAATTGATTGAAAATATTAGTTGATGTATTGAAATTTACCGATTTATTCGATCAAGACAAAAAGCTTTTTTACTTTCTATTTTATGGGATATCTACTATGGATACAAATCTAAATCTTAGCCGATCTCCTGGCTAAGTTAAAAATCTTGAGTTATATGAACATTGGATTTAGCTTAATCTTAAAATGTTTTGTGCCTTTAAAGGGAAGGGGTTGGCAAAGGAGGTGAGGGATAAAACTAAACTGGATCATGACTCGGAGACGTTCTCGCTGGTTGAAGATCACCAAATCCTTTATTTTCGATCAAAGGCTGACTATGTAGCGGTATTGAAGGGTGGAACTTGGTTCGCAGCTAGCTAGCTGATGGCGATGGAGGCATGGGAGTTCGATTTCGTATCAAGGATGAGGGTGATCTAGAAGGCAATGGTTCGGTTGTGGCTTCCAAGACTATCGATGAAGTTTTGGATGTCGTCGACTATCGTTGCCATCATGACGGAGGCCGGCAGGTCACTGATTATGGATGACTTCATCGATCTACTATGGAAGACTGACTATGCACAAATCTAAGTGTAGATTGATTCAAGTAAATCATTGAAGCCTGGAGTATCTATGACTAGAAAGAAAGGTCCTATTTGGCAACCCTTCATCTATGTGAACCATCCCTCCGTTTGCTACCAGTTTAGCCGCCTGGGTCATTTTGATGATGGTTGTCGTTTCCCCCCAACTTGACCTCCTTTTAACACCAGTGATTGCTCACTTCAATGGAGAACTTTATTATCGATGATGGTATTGGCCAAAGTCTCGGGTCGTCGATGCCAATGGTGGTGAAAGGGAAACATGACCTAGTGTTGGATGTTGTAGGTGGTGGCCGACTGAGGCTTGGTTTGTGAACTGTTACTTCCCAGATCCGGCAACCGCGGGTGCCTAGGGTTGTGCCAAAAATGAGGAAGGAGATCAAGTCCAACCCAGGCTCTTCGGAGCCCAACTCTTCCTCCTCTTGACTTGGATCGTCATGGCAATGTCTGAGCTTCCCAGGCTCTCCTTCCAACTCTGATGGTTGGCAAAAACCTTCTAAGATGGCTCATTGTCATTCGCCGATGGATCGGTCCAGGAAGCTAGCGTTCAGATGAGTCAACTCTACCGGGTTGTTACCAAGGACTGAGTCTTCTTTCAAGGAACTAGGCCCATTGGAGGAAGCTATAGACCTAGGTTGTTTGGAGAAACCCAACCCACCTGAGCTGGTGATGTCGGACCTGGGTTGCCTCAACTTGAAATGGTCTAGAAGCCCACTTAAGGCCCCTAGAGTGAAGTCGAGTGAACCATCTTGGGTGGAGCTCGATCCTAAACTTGCTGCACTCGACCCTCGAATGGCCAGCCGTTGCCCTCCGATCATGACCAGAGAGTAGGGGAAATGAGTCGAAATGGGGGCATCCATCCCTTTGCCATGCTGGGAGGCTTTGATGCTGGTGGAGATTGGAGTTGGTGGACTCGCCTCGCCTTCCTGGAGGGTTGACCACTTGTCCTCTTAGGAGATCGATGCCAAGGGGCCAACGACCGGGTTGGACGGAGGTGGTCGAGGTAGCGGTCCGGACTTAATAGTGGTAGAGAAGGCTGGGAGGGTGCCTGGCTCTAGCATAGTGCTTTCGACAAGGAGAGGTCAAGAAGTGAGTGGGAAGATGTTGTCTAGAGCAAGTTCCTCAATAGAGTTTGGGAGTGACGGGGTTGTAATTCAGCTGAAGCTACCTATGGTTCCTAATAGGCAAGACAACACTTCCAATGATAGCCGTGAGAAGGTGGTTCTATAGTTAAAATCTGCTCTTGAAGTGGTTGGTGGTGATTCAATACAAAATGGGGACCAATTGGAATCTTCTAAGGTCTGTGCAGCCTCCATATCAACTGAATTTTTTTTATAAAGATTTTACAGCCAAACCTTCCTTTCATTCTACATTTAGGAGATGGATATAATTGCATAGTCCAGATATATGTATTCTTATGGAGACTTGTCTTTTGGGTCAGAGTCTTGCTCATGCCATGTGGTGCTTCCTAGTCTCTTGGGATTTCTATGCCATAAGTCTCAGGATTTGATAGGGGCTATTATTATAGTTTAGAGATCTAATATAGCAGACATTTATATATTCTATAGATGTACTCAGCAAATCTATATTGTTATTTTTGAAATGAATAGTTCTCCTTGACTCTTATCTGGTATTTATGCTAGTACTCACTATAGAGAGTGGAGGGAACTATGGCTTGAGATCTCAACTTTATTGAGATAGGGCATCCCTTCTCTAGTGGTTGGATAATTTAATTGTATTGATAGTTCTCATGAGAAGAGAGGTGGTAGGACCTTTGTAGATGGAGTAGAAGTTTAGAGAGTTTTGAAAGTTCATTGAGGGGAATGGCCTAGTGGATTTGGTGTTCATTAGGCCCTGGTTTATTTGGTATAACAATTGTTATGGAGGGGCTTGAGCATGGGAGGGGATTGATAGGACTTTTACTGGAGTTGATTGGATTTAGATATACCTGAGACATTAGGTTTCACACTTACTAAGATTTGCTTCTGATTATCGGCCCATACTAATCATGATAGATGCTTTCATTCCCCCACTGGAGCTTGTTTTGTTTCGAGAAGCTCGGACTTTATTATCCTCGATTTGGTGATAGTGTTTGGGGGATCTGGAGGATCCCGATATGAGGCAATGTGAGATACTGAGTGACTAGGAGATTGGACCTTTTGAAATGTAGGCTCCTTTAGTGGAACTATGAAGAAATTGGAGATATCTTTAGAAGATTGGAGGCCACGGAAGTTGCTATTATTGATTTTCAAGATATGGTGGATCGAGAGGATGGGCTTCCTGATGGGGACTTGGCAGAACTCCAGGGGTTTTTAGGCTCGCATCACTCTCTTTTATAGTAGCAAGAGATTTTTTAGAGGCAGAAATTTAGAGCCCAGTGGATCAGGGAAGGGGATAGAAATATCAAATTATTTCATTAGGCCATTATCATAAGGTAGCACAGAAATCAAATATGGGTTATGAGAGATGGCAGCGATAGTGGATTGATATTGGAGGAAGTGTCAAACATGAATTTGTCCCCTTCTTCAAATCGAGATGGTTGGCCAATATGCGGGGAGGTGACTCCTTTTTCTTCTTAGAGCCCCTAAGCCAGTCATTGATTAGAGAACAAGAAGTTGACCAAGGTAGTGTCGATTGAGGAGATCAAGAGAGCACTTTAGTTAATGGTAGAGGATAAAGTTCCTAGACCAGATGGTTTCTCTCATCTTTTTCAGGAGATTTTGGCACATTATTTAGGCGGAGGTGACTGAGGCAGTGATGGAATTCTTTACCACTAAGGAGATGTAGACAGCTTGGATGAGGACTTTTATCTCCTGGTGCCTAAGAAGCCGGATGCTGTTAAGCCAAGCCATTATGGACCTATTAGTTTGTGTATTACTTTATATAAAATTTATGCAAAATTAATGGTCAACAGGATGAAGTCCATTCTATCTCGTTTTATCTATCCTGAGCAGGGAGCTTTCATATAAGGTTGGAGCATTACCGATAATGTGATAATTGTCCATGAGTTCATGCATGATCTTCGCCAGTCTTCAATTTGCCGCTATTTTATGGTAGTTAAGTTGGATATGGAGCGGGCTTATGACCATATGTGCTGGTCTTTCCTGGAGTGTGCCCTGTAGAGTTTTGGATTTCATGCTAGATGGATTAGTTGGATTATGGCTTATGTTTGTTATCCTTCTTATGCCATTCTTCTCAATAGCACTCCTTTGGATTTCTTTTGTTCTACCATTGGCATCTAGTAAGGTTGTTTCTTATCTTCCTATCTCTTTATTTATTATACTGATGTCCTCTCTTGTGCATTTTGGGTGGCGACGAGCAAATTAGACTAGGATCCCTACATGCTGGTCCTAGGTGCTTAACCCATCTCTCACTTGTTATTTGCAGATGAGTGCTTGCTGCTGGACCGGACATCCATCTAAAATATGATAGCCTTCTCCAAGATCCTTGAAGAGTACTGCCAAGCAACTGGGCAAAGAATGAACTTCCTTAAGTCTACTGTCCTATTTAACCTGAAGATAAATATCCAACTCAGACATGCCATTAGATAGAGGCTGGGAGTGGTGGGACAGGAAGGGTACCGGTGTGGCACTATTTGGGTGCTCCCATCTTTGGTTAAAGGCTGAGGAGGGTGGACTACTCGAGAACGGAGCGAGTTATCCAGGAGCATCTTCAGGGATAGTAGTTAGAGCCTTTTCTATAATGGAGAGGGTCATTCTAGTGAGGTATGTTCTTAGCTCTGTGCTTGTCTACTTGCTAGCTAACACCTTGGTGCCGAAGATATATCTTTTAAAGCTTGAGCAACACTTTAGATATTTTCTCTGGGGCTTGCACTAGGGGGAGGGGGAGTTCACCTTGTGGCCTAAGAGGTACTTAGTCAGCCAGTGAGGGACGGGGGACTCAGGATCCATCTCTAATGGTTAGGAGGAAAGCTCTGATTATGAGGCATGCAGCATGTTTTCTTTTTTGTCACAATAGTTTCTAGAGTTCTCTAATGATGGCTAAGTACGGTACTCAAATGTTGTCTACTGCCATCAGAAGCTCTTTTATATGGAGAGAGATTTGTACCCAGATGATGGGGGTTATGACCCAGATCCACTAGGTGGTGGGTGATGGTTGTACTGTTATTTTCTCTATGACTTATGGATCTCTGACCTTCCTCTAAGCAGGTGACCTACCTTTGTCAATATGAAGTTTAAGGGTTTCGTGAGGATATCAGATCTTCTGTATTCGGAGGGGAGTGGGTGGTGCTCGGACCATGTGGCCTAGCTCTTCAGTCCTGATTTAATTGAGAGGGTGCTTTCTATTGCGGTCCCTACTCATGAAGTTTGGGATGTGAGAGTGTGTGTATACTCTTGTGGATAGAGGGTGAGGAAAAGAGACCTTTATGCGATATGTTGTGGGACACTTGCTCGGAGTTTTGATGCAACTTGGATCTGGAGGCTAGGGGTTTACTCAAGAATTAGCTTGTTTCTTTAGAAACTAGTTTACAGTCATCCCCTTTCCAGGTTTATATTAAGAGGTAGGGGAGTGGCCTCCTAGCCATCTGTTCATGTTGTGAGTTGGGAGAGGAAATAGTGGACCATGCCCTTTTCTGGTGCTCAAGAGTAGCTTGAATTTGGGGGTTGGTTGAGTTGATTCCTGAGATTAGCTATATGGAGAGTCCGGCTCAGCTCCTTTTAGAGATGATGAGGCTTAGCTTGGCCTTGAAGCAGGCCAGACCTTCTGCAATCCAAATGGTTTATGTGGCTTATTGTATTTGGCTCCCATGCAGTTTGTCAAGAAGGCTCTCCATGCAGTTTGTCCTGGAACAACAGGGTGTTTGAGTCAAGAAGGCTCTTCATGTGGCTTGTCTTGGAGCATGCTCTGATTTAAATGATGGAGATGCTTTACTTGGAGTTAACTAATTTGACCTTGATGATTTCGGACCACTGAAATTCCTGACCAGCTCTTCGAGCAATCTATAGGATGTTTATTTCCTGCGAGCCCCCATCTCCAACATTTTTTAAGGTTAATTTTGATGGCAGCATGATCGGTGATGATGGAGGAGCGGGCTTTGTCATTAGAGATCCGGACTCGAAATTGGTGACAATGGAAGGTAGCCATCTCTTTGGATCCTCTTTTGGGGGTAGAGTTGTAAGCTACTAGGACTGCTATCACTTATGTGAGACTCATTCTTCGAGCATATCAATTAGTGATTGAGGATGACTCTTCTACTATTATTGGTTGGATTCAATCCTATGCTAGGAGAGCTGCCATTCATCCTTTATTACAAAATATTTCCTTCTTAGTGCAGGGGCTATTTTGCTGTTCATTCAATATGTTTATTGTAAAAGAAACTCTATTGTTGATTGGATCGTTTTTTTTACTGGCCAGTGGGGATATACTTTAGACTATCTCTGATTCCCTTCATGGTCTATTTAGAAATATTTTATATTTTTTTTTATTGTATTGGTATCAAATTTGTACGGATGTTTTGTCTATTTATTAATTTTTTTTTAAAAAAAGAGTTAGACCCCTCTGTCCCCCAGACCGAGTTGCTAGCCTTGGATTCTTGGCTGCGGGGAGATTCCCAGTCTGGGACCCCTTTGTCCCCCAGATCGAGTTGTTAGCGGCATGGGCTGGGATCAGAATCCTCTATCTCGACTGCTTATTCATCGAGGGTGATTCGACCACTGTTATCTCTTGTAGAGCTCGGACGTCTGCTGCTCCTGCTTCCCATCCTATTATCAAAGATATTAGCTTTCTTCTGCAGGACTGTGTATTTACTTCAGTCAGGCATGTGTATAGAGAGGCGAACTCAGCTACTGATTGGGTCGCCTCTTATGTTGCAAATCATCCTGGTCCGGTGTTGTGGATCGATTAGCATTTTGCTCCTGTTCAGTTTCGAGACTTTATATTGTCGGGTTATCTTGGTTGTATTTATTTTCGTCCTTGAATGGAATACACCAATTTATTAAAAAAAAAAAAAAAAAAAAAGTTAGATGGGCTTATCAAATTTATGCAAATCATTTTGGCACGGAATCCTTCCAACCGGATATTTACCCGAACCCTTCCGGGTCAAAGGACTGCTTCCATGCAAATAAACGTTAAAAGCTAGGTCTCCGTTTAATCCTCTTCCGTGGTCGTCATGGCGCCCCTCACCACCTCCCCCAACCTCTCGATCTCTCCTTCCTCCGCTTCTCTTTCTTTTCTTACAATCCAACAACCATATCTCCACGTAATGTTCCAAAACATCCAAAATCCGGCAACAACCCTTCGTGCCACGATTAAAAAAAAAAAAAAAAACAAGAAAAACACCCCTTCGTGTCCAATTCTCACTCCAAAAACAAACGAGTCCTTTCCAAGTCTCCTTCCAATGGATCCCTCCACCTTCCCCCCTCGTCAGCTTTCACCTGTTCCCACTTTGACCGGACACTAGCGTCTTCCACTTCTATCCCCCACCCCAGCCTGAACCGAGCTTTGTTTTTCTGGGAGCCAAATCTAATAACCAATCGCTCGACATCAAAATCACAGCAAGCCAGTTGTAAGGCTAAATGAAAAAAAGGACGGAATATATCTATTCTCCATTCCTTCCACTTCTCTTATTCCTCTCATAGCAACAGCATTTCCCACCTCCTTCCTCTCTTGCTCTCCCTAACAAGCAGTAGCCATTAGAAAAGTCAACAGGACAAATTAAGCCACCAAAAGGCGAGAACTCTTCGATTTTTTCTTCTCCTTTACGCGTTCTCTCCGGTCCAACTTCCACATCGTAAACGACGGACTTGAATCCAATGAATCCGTAGACTTCCATACATCACTTATCTCTCTCTCTTACCTGCCTAACTTCCACTTTAAAGTCTCCAACACCGATCTCGCTCATCTCTCTGCCACTCCATATGATTTCCATTACAGCTCGCAGCGCAAACTAATCACCAAAATGAAAGCAATGGAAAACCCCAATAACCATCACCACCACCACCACCTTGGCGTCAACAAGCTCGGAAGAACCATCAAGAAGATCCCCACCGGCCCCGCCCACCGGCCGCTGCCACCACCGCCGCCGCCGCCAGCCCACATCTATAACATCAGCAAGAGCGACTTCCGCCAAGTCGTCCAGCAACTCACCGGCACCCCAACCCGCGACTCCTCCTCCGCTGTCCCCCCTCCACCCCGCCATCCCCGCGCCAGCCTCCGCCTCCAGCAAATCCGCCCGCCTCCTCTCGCGCCCCCCGTCCCCCGCCCCAACACCGATCCCAGCCCCTCCGTCATCGCCGACTACATGCGCTTCCTCGAGAACTCCCTCCTCTACTCCGATGGCTCTCGCCCGACGCCGCCGCCGCCCGGTCCCCCCGTCTTCCCGTCGCCCAGGGCCGGCCCTCCGCTGCCGTCGCCGGGACCGTTGGCTCTGCAGTCCCCGACCGCGTTTCTGAATTTGGTATCGCCGCGGTCGCCATACCCGCTTCTGTCGCCGGGGATCCAGCAACCCCCGCCGCTTGCTTCGAGCTTGCCCTTTTCGCCTGGGTTCCTGCGGCGCAGGCCACCGCCGCCGTCGCCGGGGTTCTTTCCGCCGTCTCCCTCGGGGTTGTTGCCCTTCGCCAACCCCGAATGGAAGGATCTGTAACATTTTTCTGTAGTCTTTCCGACTCGCAAGCAATTTCCGTGGAAGTGTAAAAAAATAACGAATCTTTTCCTCTCAAGTAGAAGCAGGTGATCTCTAGCTCTTGTATCATTTGTTGACAGAAGAAAATCAAATAAAATGGAAAAAAAATTCAAAGAAAATGGGTAAAAAAAATTATTTTTCTTCTTTTTCTAACCTCTTGTATTATTGGTTGACAGAAGCAGGTGATCTCTAGCTAAGATAATATAATGATATATGGAGGTGGAATAAATTAGGTAGGTGATCAATAAAAATTCTTGTAATTCTATCATTTTGATGTTTGGAAAACTACTGACAGAATTTTTTCAGTGCATGTAGTTTGTTCAAAAGATTATGGTTAGTGATTTTTGTTTTGTGAAGTAAATTAATCATGGAATTCTTTGGTTATGAGAAGGTCATGGTGTCATCTAGGCTCTCACTTGTTGCATGTAAATGATTTTTAGTGGAGGTCACACAAGTAGAAGTCATTTAACTTAAATGGCATCAATGAATATTTTTGAGTGCAAGCATCAATGAAATTATTGTAGTGATTTTGCTTTTCATTTTCGGTGATCGATGAAGACTTGGTCGCCGTTGTAAAACATTTAAGGATTAGGACAGCTACCGATTATTCCTTGGAAACATGCAGCTCACTCTATATAATGTGATAGCCTCCTTATGTTTATACAGATTATTTCCATGTTGTCTTCAATCATATTTATGTGCCGTTTACTCAGTGGTCTCAATCAAGTGATTGGCAGACCTTTATATTTTTGTTATTGAAATATATTATGTCACAAGAGAGTTTTTATTTTGAATCGCGCATTATACACTGCGTGCTCTCATTGTCTGAACCTATGAATAATAAATTATCTTAAGCTGAAAAAGGACCAGATAACTAAGAATGCTAGCATCATGCTAAGGCTAGTATGTAGTACGTGAAGAATGTCTCCCAATTTATTTTCGTGAAAACTATTGTCGTATAGATCATCATGACCTGCAACTACCGCTCGGCATCGGTTGGTGGCACTTCTTTTCGGTGTCTAACGCACGTGCCTGGACCTACAAAAAAAAGGGACCCGGGCTGAGGATCCCGGCAGGAGCATTCCGACGATCAAGTCAGAGGGCGATCTAGAAGAACAGATCCTTGTCGGAGGATTCCGAAGAGGTCTCTACTCTTGAAGGTTTCTAAGAAAGAAACGAAATTAAAGTCTGAGTCGAGAAGGAGAGCAAGAGCAGTGGTAGCCGTTAGGACCCTTTCTCTCTGGGAGTTTTCAAAGGCTCTTGGTGTGCCTTGTGCTTCGCTGAGTAGCCTGCTCCTTCCCGCTTCCCACTTACCTTCTGTCGGAGGCCCCTTTTGATTTTCTTATAGACGGGTTGCCCCTCGAGCGAAGTACGGAGTTCTGTCTCTTTTGTCTTTCTTGGGAGTTCCCTGCACCAGTGGGACGTATGCCTGCTTTCCTTCCCCCTCTCCTCCGAGGTCGTAGGGGGCCTGTTACCCGCTGAGCCTGTAAAGCGTGGAGGGGCCCGTGCCCCATTCATGGTAGGGAGATGTGCTGCTGATCCTGACGTCTTGACAGGACGGTACTCCTCATTGGCACTATCCCACCCTCTGAGGGGGGAGGACTTGGCAGAGCATCGATCCGGGCGCAGGTGCTACAAGGTCTGAATTCTCTGACGAGACCTTCCTCATCTGGGTGGTGCAGATGGTAGGTAGTGGAGCTCCCTTTTCCAGGTGGCACCGATAGTGGACTAGGAGTTTAGTGGCTCCGAGAAGGTGCTCCCTCGCAGCTCGGTGTGCCCTGGCGGAACTCTACTTCGCAGGGGCATAGTTGGTGTGCTCTGGAGGGGAGCCATTCTTCCAGACGTTCCAGGCGGCGTGCCATCTCTCGTCAGGCATGCCAGCCTCCCCAGGTGTGCCAGGGTGAGGGTGATGGCGCCACTTGCCGGCACCGCCGCTTGTCCGCCCGGGGGAGAGGTTGACTTGGACCATGGGATCGACGTCGAGCGGGGAAGGGGACTTCCCTCGCAGGCACGAAGAACGAGGGTCTGACCTCGGTTAGGGCTCGACCTCGGGGGAGCTGCTCTGGCATGAGGGGCGTGAAGAATGAGGGCCTGACCTCGGGAGAGCCGCTCCTTCACGAGAGGCCAGACCGAAGGAGGTTTCGCTAGAGTCTTGCTCCAGTTGGCACTGCCCACCAATGTGGCCGCCAACTGGGTCCGAGAGAGGCTCCACGTCAGTGGTCCCGCCATATCAATTACCCCCCACTCATGAGTCTCGATGCAACGTGGCACTCAGGATGAAGGGAGTTATAGTGATGCTGACATGGAAAGGACAAACATTCGGTGCCATTAAATACCACGATCGCTAGCGATTCATGGATCGTGCCCTGAGGCCAATATGGGGATGCCACGTTAGCGGGTCCAAAATATCATAATGGTTGACGCCGTGCTAAGGTGATCTCCGGAGTATTGAGGCACCATTCTCGGCTGATGTCGACATGTGGCGCGCATCCAGTGATGAGAGGACCGAAATGACTCACGGGCGTAGCCTATCCATTTTGAAAGGAAGGAAAACTTTTTCCAAACCATCTCTTTCGAACCTTCGGACCTCGCAGACGAGACAGAGCCCTTCTTTCCTCGTCCGCCCCTTTTTTCCTCGAGGCATCCAAGTCAGTCTTTCCCATCCTTGTCTTCTTCCTTATCATCTTTGCCTTTGATTAGGTGGAGAGAGTCCCGCCTTAGGACCCACAGGCCTTCTATTCCTTGTTCTTCCACCTCTTTGTCTAGAGATGAGTCCCTCGGGTTGGGGTCATCTTCCCTCCAACAATCCTAATGAAGCTGGACCTTCTTAGCCGAGGACCCCATCCTCTGAAGAGGAGGATGAAGTTCCCTTAAGCCTTAGTGTCCGTAGGAGCATTCGACCAATAGGGATAGTAATAGGTGATCCCAGGGCTCCTTGTCCTGCTCCTTCTCCTTCTAGTCCTCCAACCCCTCCTTCGGTTTGACTGGTCCCTCCGGCGTTGCCTCGGTGATGACTGGAGAGGACCTCTCACGACTCTGGGATACATATGGGATCTTGGACTCTGTCTGGCTCTTTATTTCGGGGCCGAGGGAACGAGTCACCTCCGGTGGCCCGGGTCGGATAGCTCTGTACGAGGACTTCTTTCTCGGGGGTCTTCATCTTCCTCTATATCCTATTTTCTCTCCTTCCTCTGCAACTTTCGCCTAGTTCTAGCCCAGCTTGCTCCCAATGCCATTAGAGTCATCTCCTGCTTCATAGTTCTCTATCATTTTCACGGGATTGTTGCTCGTTTTTTCCTCTTCAAAAAATTTTTCACACTGAAGCGCCACCTAACCGATGAGGGTTGGTGGTTTGTTGCTCCTCGCCTGAAGGGCATTAAGTTTGAACTCCTCTCTTCCATCAAGGGATGGAAGAGTAGGTACTTCTTCGCATCGGTTGAGGGGGTCGATTGGATTTGGAGCGATCCGAACCGGTCTTTGAACTGTAATTCTCAGGTGGAGCTAGTAGACCGGAAGGTGTACGACCAGCTCATCACCTCCCAGATTCCTTCTCTTCAGGATCTACTAATTGAGCAAAACCTGTATGATGTTGGGGTCAACCCAATCCGAACCCTAGGTGAGCCTTCTTTGATAATGTCCCTTTTCCTTCCTTAGATCCTTCTTGGCTTTGGTACTAACTTGCCTTCCTTCTTCTTTGCAGGCATGAAGTTCTCCCTGGATCAAATTTTGGAGATGACCTGGAAGAGGGGTGCGTCTCCTGGGTCCAGGGAAAGCCCAACAAAAAGGACCCGTGAGGAACCCAACCAGGGGCCCAGACTGACTACCCCGTCCGGCTGGGAGAGTGGGCCAGTTGGGCCGGCCTCCTCGTCGCCTGGGCTGCAGGCCCAACTCCCGGTTAGAGCCCGTGGCCCATGCTGTAGCTGAAGCCCCGGAGGTGGTCGAGGTGGAGGCCGAGTCAAAAAAGAGAGAGAGGATGTCGTGTCCACTACCCCCATTTACGATCGAAGCGGCGGGTCCCTGACCGACAGCCCAGGTTCCCCTGTCGTTGACTTCCTTGGGTTCGGCAACAGTCGCAACACCACCGGCCCCAGCGGTTCACCGGATCTCGATGACCATGCAACCAAACTTGACAGTCACCCAGGCATCGCATTGGCCAAGCGGATGATGGAGTTCGCCGTCCAATCATGCAACCACCAGGAGAAGGGCGGCAAGATGTTCTCGGTGGCCATCACTGGCATTCTTCCCCAGCTCTTCGTGGTGAGTTTCCTTTTCATAGCTTCTTTCTTTCACTATTGGTCGAGTTACGTTTGCTGACATTCCTGCTGATGCAGCTTGGCACCGACATCCTCCTCATCCGGGACTTCTGCACCCAGTGGTAGAAACAGGAGGCTCAACAAAAGATGCAGATGGAAGTGCTCGAGGAGGAGGCCAAGACCCAGACAGAAAGGGTCTGGGCTCTTGAGGACCGGAGAAGGGCCCTCCTCATTGAGCTAGTTGATGCAAGGGCAGCGGCAGTCGGAGCTGACAAGCGGGCCAAGGACATGGAGGTGTCCTTGGCCGCTGAGAGGGGGAAGGCCGCCCGTCAGGCGGAGAAGTCTGCCGTAGAGGTGGCATGTCTGGAGGGGGAATCCCAGGTCCTCTAGACCCACTTAGAGGCAGCGCTGGCACAAGTAATGTCAGCAGAGGGGAAGGCGACCGCGATGGAGGAGAAGGCGGCCGCGGTGGTGGCTCTGATGGAGGCCACCAAGAAGGAAACGACAGAGGCAATGTTGAGGTACAAGGCTTCGATGGAGTTTGCAGAGGAGGTGCAGGAGGCGATCATGGACTCCTTCATAAAGGGGCTCATGGTATGCCGGTCAAAGGTGGCGCATGCCTTTTCGGAGCTGGACCTAAAGTCCATCGTCGTTCTGGCAGCCCTTGGAACCAGTGTTGAGGAAGCGAGGCCTTTAGCCGAAGCAGACGAGGCAGCAAGCCCACCATCAGCTTTCGAGGCGGCATCCCCACCAACAGAGAGCCAGGGGGACGCCGGTGACCCCCCTCGCAGTCCTGGGATGGAGCCGTGGAACAGTAGTTATACTTAGGATTTCCATTTTCCTTTTGACTTCTTTGGGGGCTACCCGGCCTGTCGAGGTCTCCTCTATTGTAAAGGAACTTTGATTAATGAAATCCATCTTTTCCTTCATTGAATACTCTTCTTTCCTTCTCTTCTCTCTTTTCTTTTTCTTCTTCTTTTTTTTGACTCCTCATACTTAGGAGTTTTTGTTCAGGGACATCTTAATGGAATTCCTCCCTTTCCATCAGATTGTCTTCTTCCTTTTTCTTTTTTCTCTTGGTGCATGAGTCTGAATCTTCGTTGTGACCACTACACCAATACTTCTCAGGCTCCAATTCCTCCCAGTGGTCCCTTAGAGATAACTGGCGACCGAAGGGGACTTAATGGCCCGGTTAGTTGCCTTCGCCATGCCGAGCGCTTTGCCAAGGGTCCTCAGGTGTTTGGCCAGGGTTGACCACTTATCTTGGGGCCTCCAAGGTTTTGCACCTCCCTCCCTGATTTGGAAGTTGGTGGAGCGTTGGGAAGACCTTGGAGGTTCTTGCAAGTCATCCCTGTCAAGCTAGGATGCCATTGATTTTGTGGGGCAGGAGTTCTAGACCTGCCATCGCCAGCTTGGGATATTGGCTTATCTTTGCCAGACTGAGAGTTTGACTGGCTGAATGCAGGACTTCTGGAGCATCTTGGCTTGTTGTCGCTAGATTGGAAGTTCGATGGATTGAGTGCAGGACTTCTGGAGCATACCAGCTTGCCATCACCAGACTGGGAGTCTGATGGGTTGAGTATGGGACTTCTAGACCATCCTGGCTTGCCATCGTCGGACTAAGAGTCCGACGTGTTGAATGCGGGACTTCTGGAGCATCCCGACTTGCCATCGCCGGATTGGGAGTCTGACAGATTAAATGCAGGACTTCTAGGGCATCCCAGCTTCAAAGTGCGGGGCTTCAGGAGTTTCTCGGTTTTGAAGTGCAAGGCTTAAGGAGTATTTTGGCTTTAAAGTATGGGGCTTCAGGAAGTTCCCAGCTTTGAAGTGTGGGGTTTCAGGTGTTTCTCGGCTTTAAAGTGCGGGGCTTTAGGAGTTTTCTGGCTTTGAATTGCTGGGCTTTAGGAGTTTTCCGGCTTTGATCGCTATACTTGGGATCGAGCGAAGATTTTCCTATACACATGAAAACGGCGTTGCACTGAAAATGAACTTTTAATTAATGGAAGGAAATCTTACATTATTGATAACACATCCTTAAGTTGCTGGCATTCCAAGTTCGCATGAATTGGGTGCCATCCAGCCCGGCGAGATATTAAGCACCATGAGGAAGGGCCTCGACCACTCTATAAGGGCCTTCCTAGTTAGGGGAGAGCTTGCCGCATTTTCCGGACTGCGAGATTTCAGTCCGTCGTAGAACCACTCTGTAAAGGCCTTCCCAATCTTCGGCTTTACATGGAAATTATAGTATCGGGCGACCCGCTACCGTAGGCCACCATGTGGAGCCAAGCCTTGTCTCTTGTCTCTTCCAGAAGGTCTAAGTTAAGCAGAAGTCGGGCCAAATTCTCAGCTTCATCGTATTATTTTATCCGGATCCCGTGGGTAGGCCCAGTTCCATTAGAATCATAGCCTCGATTTCGAAGGCAAGATTGAAGGGTGTCTCACCTGTCACCATCCTGGATGTGGTTTGGTAGGTCCATAGGATGTTGGAAAGTTTTTTGGCCCATCAGCCCTTGGCCTGGTCCAGCCTAGTCCCGAGCCCTTGAAGGATGGTCCGGTTGGTCACCTCGACTTCACCGTTGGTCTGGAGTTAAGCCACCAAGGTGAATCGATGGTGGATGTTGAGATCAAAACAGAATTCTTCAAATGCTTGGTTGTCGAACTGTCGTTCGTTGTCTGTGATGATAGAGTGAGGAAGTCCGAAATGATAGATAATCGACTTCCAAAGAAAGGATCTGACTTTGGCTTCACTGATCCGCGCCAATGGCTTGACCTCGACCCACTTGCTGAAGTAGTCGATGTCCACTATCATGTATCTCCTCTGTCCGGTCGTGATCTAAGATGTCCATTCTCTACTGAGCGAATGGCCAGGAGACGGAGAGTTGAGCGAACGGCGCGGTCGGTTGATGCTATATGCAGGCATGCCGTTGGTAGTGGTCACATCTCTTTATGAAGTTGGCTGCATCCTCCTTCATCATCTCCCAGTAGTAGCCTTGGCGGAGGGCTTTGTATGCCGGTGTTCTGCCCCCCACATGACTCCCACAGAGCCCTTCATGTATTTCTTGAAGCACGAAGGCAGCTTTTGAGGATCTCAAGCACTTCAAAAGCATGTAAGAATAGGACCTGCAGTAGAGTTGCCCATTCATCAACATAAAGCGCGCGGCCTTCTTTTTGAGGAGGCCGGCCTCTATGCGATTTTCGGGCAGGGCACTATCGATAATATATCTGATATAACAATCCATCCAGCTAGGTTCAGGAGCGACATACTGGACCTCGATGGGCAGCTCGTAGCTGGGAGCCTGAAGGTATTCGATATAGGTGCATCCCAACGATGAGTCCGGCAAGGTTGCCAGTCTAGAAAGGGCGTTGGCATAAGCATTCTCTCCATGGAGAATGTGGAAGATGCTGAAATGCCTGAAACCCACTATACTCGTGTGTACCCGCTCCAGGTTCTTTAACATCTGGGCATCTTGGGCTTCGAACTCTCTCGAGACCTGGCCAGCTACTAATAGTGAGTCAGTAAAGACTCTCAAGTTAGACACTCTTAGCTTGCGGGACACCTTTAACCCTGCGAGGAGTGTCTCATACTCCGCCTGGTTATTGGTGGCCTCGAACAGGAAGCACATGCGCATTCGGCTACGACCCCGTCGTGATTGGCGAGGATGAGGCCGGCTCCTCTTCCCCCTGTGTTTGATGCACCGTCCATGTGCAGGACCCAGACCTCCTCGTCAGCTGGCGGCTCCATCTGGTGCTCCGGGAAAGCTCCCTCCAGCTCTTCGCCCATGATGGCACACTCGACCAGGAAGTTTGCTAACAATTATGCCTTTTGGGATGGCCTCAGGTGATAGGTGATGTCGAACTTACTTAGCCTCAGTGCCCACTTTACCAGGCATCCCGACATGTTCGGATGGCTGAGTATTGCCCTCAGCAGCTGATCCATCAGGACTGCAATTGGGCGGGCTTAAAAATATGGCCTGAGATGCTGAGGAGATATAATGAGTGCGAAAATGAGTTTTTTGGAGCGAGTGTACATGATCTCCACATCTTGGAGGAGCTTACTAATGTAATACACTAGCCTTTGAACTCCGTCACCATTTGCGCGAATGGGCACTGAACTGATAGCTCTCAGGGTAACCGCTAGATATAGGAGGAGCTGCTCCTCGTCCTCCGGCCTGGATAGCAGCGGCAGTGATGCCAGGAATTTCTTCAGCTCTTTAAAGGCCTCCTGGCATTCCTTCGTCTAGGAAAAGTCATGCATCTTGCGCAACACCTTGAAGAAAGGTAGGCAGCAGTTAGCGGAGTGCGAGATGAACCAGCTTAGAGTGGCAATCCAACCGGTCAGGCACTGTACTTGTTTCTTCAAGGTGGGGTGTTCCATGTCGATGATTGCTCGAACCTTCTCCGGGTTGGCTTCAATTCTTCTCTGAGTTACCATGAAACCCAGGAATTTTTTGGTCGCCACACTGAAGGTACACTTGGTCAGATTCAACTTTATCAGGTGAAGATGGAGATTATGGAAAGCTTTTGCTAAGTCCGCAACGTGGTCTGATTTTGTTCGGCTCATGATGAGCATGTCATCTACGTAGACTTGCATGTTGCGGCTAATTTGATCTTTGAAGACCTTGTTGACTAAACACTGGTAAGTGGCTCCAGCATTATTCAGGCTAAATGGCATCATCTGATAGCAGTATGTCTCGCGGTCTGTGATGAAGGCAGTGTGCTCATCATCTTTCGGGTACATCTAGATCTGGTTGTACCTGTAGAACGCATCCATGAAGGTGAGTAGATGGTGCCCCAAGATGGCATCCACTAGCTTATCGATCTTCGGGAGAGGAAAGCTATCTTTTGGGCAGGCTCAATTGAGATCAGTGGTCTACACAGATCCTCCACTTTCCATTAGCTTTCTTGAACATGACCATGTTCGCCAGCTAGCTGGGATACTGGACTTCATGAATGAATCTGATTGCAAGGAGCTTCTCCACCTCTTCATTGACTGCCTTTTGTCTTTCTGGGATGAAACTTCTCTTTTTTTATCGAATCGGGCAGCACTTCGGGTTGATGTTCAGTTGGTGAGTGATGATGTCAAAGAGAATTCCTGGCATGTTCGCCATGGTCCAAGCGAACACATCCACATTCGCCCTGAGGAAACTCAGTAGGCGAGCCTTCTCATCTTCCTGCAACTGGGCTCCTATCTGCACTGTCTTCTATGGGTCTTCGCCTAAGGGGCAAGACAGCAGGCACTCGACTGGACTGCCCTTGCAATCCTGGGTTCTTTGGTCAAAGTCGTCAGCCGCAGGATCCTCCCCGGCGCTCCTAGCTTCGGGAATAGCTTGTAAACAGTGCTGAACTGGCTGAGGTGCCCCCCTCATTTCTCCCACGCTGTAGGGGGTCAGGAACTGCACCAACCGTCATTTCGTTGATATGACCACGTCAAGTAAATTGAGCCCAGGATGGCTAAGAATCATATTGTAGACCGAGGAGAGCCTAACAACTATGAAAGTCATCATGACGGTGCTCTGCCAGGGTGGTGACCCGGCAGTAACTGGGAGTGTAATCTCCCCTCCAACCCCTATCGAGTCTTCGATAAAACCGACGAGGGGGACATGAACCGACTTTAACTTAGCAGGAGACAGATTCATCCTAAAGAAAGTATCGTAAAAAAGGATATTAGTTGAGCTTCCACTATCGACTATAATCCGCTTTATAAGATGCTTCGCTATCATCATCTTAATGATAATGGCATCATTATTTATATTCTCCTTCCCAGTTTTTCTTTTCCTCGTAAAGGGGAGTACATTTTCTGACCCTTCTCACTTCTTGATCCTTTTCAGGACTCACTCTATCCCCCAGGACATCGTGCCCACAGGCTTCTTGGTGGGCTGGTTGTCCATAGGTGGGAGAGCCGCGAGCACCTAAGGTTCTACTAGGGTCTTGCCCCCCACAAACTTCCTGAGATAGCCCCTTCTTATGAGGTTTTCAATCTTTCTTTTGAGGTGGCGGCATTCCTCGGTGTCATGACCGTGGTCGTGGTGAAACTGGCAATACTTTGACTTATCGCGGCCACTGGATGGTCTTAGCAGGGCAGGGCGATGCAAATAGCGCTCGCCTTCGATCTCCATGAAGATCTTGGACCTTGGGGCGAGGAGAGGAGTGAATCTTTCTTCTGAAATGGGGGCATTCTTCGACTTCGGGCCCATCTGGAGGTTTGGGGTCGAACCGGGCCTCTACAACCCAGAGGCTTCTTCTTGGGATTATTTCTTCTGGGGCCTCCCATTTAACTTCCTTCTGGTCTGGTCGGCCTCATTCACATAGATGTACTTATGGACACGGAGGAGGAGCTCGGAATAGGTCTTCGACGGCTTCTTGTCCAGGGAGTATGTCAGACGGGAGATCCTGAGCCCCCTTTTTAGTGCCAGCATGGTAACGGGCTCGTCCAAATTATAGATCTCTAGGGTGGCAACCTTGAAATAGGACACATAGTCTCGTAAGGACTCATGGTCCTGTTGCCGAATAGAGAAGAGGCTATTGGTCTCTCACGGTACCTTCCTGCAAGTGTTGAAGTGTGCCACAAACCTCCTCTCTCTAGCTGCACGAAGGAATGGATGCTTTCGGGCTCGAGGTGGGTATACCAGACTCGAGCAGCTTTCCGAAGAGTGGCCGGGAAGGCGATATAGAGAAGGGCATCAGTCACCCCTTGGACTCTCATGAGAGCCTTGTAGCTCTCCAGATGGTCCAAAGGATCGGTGGTCCTGTCGTAGGGATCCACCTGGGGCATACGGAACCGACTGGGGATCGATTTTGCTTGGATTTTTTGGAAGAATGGGGGGCGGGCGTCATAGCCCGCTGGCTAGTATGCGGACCCTGCATGTTGGCAAACTGGTGGGATAGCTCAGCCAGCTTGCGCTCTTGCTCTTCTAGGCACTTTTCAGCCTGGTGCCTAATAGCCTCATTGGTGGAACCTTCCACCAAGGCTGTCAGTGGAGATGGATGCGACGGTTGGGGAGGGCCGCGCCGGGGGGCCATGCCTATGGCGCCTGCGGTGCCTGGCAGCGACACGGTCAGAGGCCAGGGATCGACTTTCCTAATTGACTGACCCACTCCATTGCCTCTTTCCTGGGATCTGAAGGCTTCCTCGGTGATTAGATGTGGCCCGCAGGTGCGATGACCTTCGCTGGAGGGAACGCATGCTACTGCGGGGTCCGTCTGCCTGAGCTGCTAGGGTCCCTGGCTACTGCTGGGTGGCCAGGGATTGATGCTGATGATGAAGCTACCGTATCACTATAGTCAAGGTCTATACCTGCTGGGCGAGAGCGGCAAGCTGGAGGTCCACCAAAGGCGGCGGTGGCGGAGCGGGGAGCTCCCTCTCCAGACTGCATGGGCTTTCGTGAGGGGAGGATCCCCCTACTTGGCATGCCAATCTGTTGCCATCTAGATCATCGTGGCCTGCAGCTCCTGCTAAACGTCGGTTGGTGGCACTCCCGTCCAGCATCCAACGCACGTGCCTAGACCTGTAAAAGAAAGGAGATCCAGGTCGGGGATCCCGGTGAGGGCACTCCGATGATCAAGTCAGAGGGCGATCTAGAGGAACAGATTCTCATCGATGGATTCCGAAGAGGTCTCTACTCTCGAAGGTTTCTAAGAAAGAGACGAAGTGAAAGTCCGAGTCGAGAAGGAGGGCAAAAGCAGTGGTGGCCGTCGGGACCCTTTCTTTCTTGGAGTTTTCAAAGGCTCCTGGTGTGCCTTGTGCTTCGCTGAGTAGCCTGCTCCTTCCCGCTTCCCACTTACCTTCTACCGGAGGCCCCCTTTGATTTTCTTATAAGCGGGTTGCATCTTGAGCGAGGTACGGAGTTCTATCTCTTTTGTGTCTCTTGGGGGTTCCCTGCACCAGTGGGACATAGGCCCGCTCTCCTTCCCCCTCCCCTCCGAGGTCGCAGGGGGCCTGTTACCCGCTGAGCCTGTAGAGTGTAGAGGGGCCCGCGCCCCATTCATGGCAGGGAGATGTGCTGCCAACCCTGCTGCCCTGACAGGACGCTGCTCCTTATTGGCACCGTCCCACCCTTTGAGGGGGGAGGACTTGGTAGAGCACAAGTCCGAGCGCAGGTGCTACAAGGTCTGAATTCTCTGATGAGACCTTCCTCATCTGGGTGGTGCAGATGGTAGGTAGCGGAGCTCCCTTTCCCAGGTGGCACCGGTAGTGGACTGGGAGTTCAGTGGCTCCGGTGAGGCGCTCCCTCGCGAACCGGCATGCCCTGGTGAAACTCCACTTCGCAGGGGCATAGTCGGCATGCTTTGGAGGGGAGCCATTCCTCTAGACATTCTAGGCGGCGTGCCATCACTCGTCAGGTGTGCCATCGCCCGTCAAGCATGCCAGGGTGAGTGATGCGGGACTAATATGCATGCAATTCATTTTGTATATTTTATACGTGGGGTTAGGTGATTAATTCCCAAGTTTCAGATCAAAATTAATTGTAGGGAATTTTGTATGAATTTTTGAAGACAAGCATGCAGATTAGAACCTAGAAAAGTACTAAAGAAGGATCGCCGGGGTTGAGAAGCCTCGGTTAGGGCAAGTTTTCATACAATATAAAGACTAGAGGTAGAGGGGGTGTACCTGACAACGTCTGAAGTGCCCGGTGAAGATCGCAGCAAATGGATCTCTCGTTCCTCGATGGATGTGGCCTGGAAAACCGAGCTAAAGATCCGTGGATACCCGGCTTTCTTCTTGGTGGTCCGATTGAGGCTTGGCTGGAGTCGTTGGATTCGTAGAAACTCGGGGACCTGCAAACAACCAGTCAGGGGTTAGAAAACTCAGAGGAAATCAAGAAAACAAAGGAAAATAACAAAGGGAAGAAAGTTTTGGAGGGGGCTGGAAGGATGGTTGGCGGCAGGAAGATGGTTGCAAACACCGGGAAGAAGAACTCTCAAACCCCTTTATGCACACAGCAGGGTAATCACACAAAGCAATAGAAGAACTCAAGGTTTATTTCATATATCAAAATCTTCCTTCATATAAGAGGCTAGGGTCCTTTAAATAGACCCTTAATCTTGGGCTCCAAGTAAGGGCACATAAGTCTTTACATAAGAATCCTTTTCCCTCTCAAACCCTAGCTAGAAAATAAGGAAACATTAGATAGAAAAATTTCTAAAAATTCTCTTGACTTGGCCAACACTCCAAGGACGCCTAGGGGGGCGTGTTGGGCTTCTAGGATCAGCAAGAGGCCGGCCCAAAGGGGCTCGGGCGCATGAGTTTGGGCCTTTGGAAGCTGGGGTGGCCTGGTAGCCAGGTAGCAGGAATATTTCCTGGTATCTTGCTTCTTAGGGGCTTGGGCTTGGCGCGTGGGCTTGATTTCTTTGGGCTAGGATGCAGATGGACCTCTAAAATCATGGATGCCTTGGTATATGAATATATTTTGGCATCTGGAAGGGAATCTGGGCATCTGGAGAGCATCTGCAAGGAATCAGAGTTTTTTGAATTTTTCCTCCTGGGGTCTTCAAATCTTCAAGCTGGGTTGGACTTGGGCTATACTTCCATGTCTTCAATCTGGTTGGACTTGGTCTTCACTTGTATGATGTGGTCTTGAGTCTTCAATATGGTTGAATAGGACTCAAAAAAATAAAATTAGCTCGACATGAGCTGACTAACACTGGACTGAACTAGCTCAACATGAGCTGACTAGTACAGAACTGAAACTCAAAAGACTCAAATAACAACTAAAATGGACTCAGATGGGCTAAGCCCTTATTGCAGATGGACTTATAAATTATTGATCAATTCACAGAGGGTTGAAAAGCCTCTGTCTTATTCTGGTGCCTCTGGTGTCCGCACCAGTGAGGGCGATGGCACCACTTGTTGACACCACCGCTTGTCCGCCTGGGGGAGAGGTTGAATTGGACCATGGGATCGGCCTCAAGCGGGGAAGGGGACTTCCCCTGTAGGTGCGAAGAATAAGGGCCTGACCTCGACTGGGGTTCGACCTCGGGCGAGCCACTCCGGCATGAGGGGCACCAAGAACGAGGGCCTGACCTCGACCGGGGCTCGACCTTGGGGGAGCCGCTCTGGCACGAGGGGCATGAAGATTGAGGGCCTGATCTCGGCCGGGGCTCGACCTCGGGGGAGCCACTCCGGCTCGAGGGGTGCGAAGAACGAGGGCCTGACCTCGGCCAGGGCTCGACCTCGAGGAAGCTGCTTCGGCATGAGGGGCACGAAGAACGAGAGCCTAACCTCGACCGAGGCTCGACCTTGGAGGAGCCGCTCCGACATGAGGGGCGCGAGAACGAGGGCCTGACCTTGACCGGGGCTCGATCTCGGGGGAGCCACTCCAGCACGATGGGCATGAAGAACGAGGGCCTGACCTCGGTCGGGGCTCGATCTCGGGGGAGTCGCTCCGGCACGAGGGGCATGAAGAATGAGGGCTTGACCTCGATCGGGTCTCTACCTCAGGGGAGCCGCTCCAGCACGAGGGGCACGAAGAACCAGGGCCTAACCTCGGCCAGGGCTCGACCTTGGGGGAGCTGCTCCGGCACGAGGGGCCCCGACCAAAGGAGGTTCCGCTAGAGTCTTGGTCCAGTTGGCACAGCTCGCTAATGTGGCCGCCAGCTGGATCCGAGAGAGGCTCCACGTCAGCGATCCCGCCACATCAGAAATAATATCCGAACATAAAGTTCTACATCCTCGTATGCACCATAACTCCCATCTCATCTCATCTACATAGGCTGAGACCAAAGTACCCCATAAATTTTTAAAATGAGAAGTAGAGGTGGTGCCAAGTTATCATTATAATTCAACATTCCCTCAATCTTACTTTACATAAATCTACTAGTTTTCCGGGACTCTATGAATCATAATAACAAGAAAGCTATATTTAATCTTTTTTGGACTCCTAATTCCGAGGCACTGCCTAAATCTTGATTGCTTTCCTCCGCCCCTGTGATACACCAAGTCTGCAATACTTCTTCAGCCTTGGTTATGAAGTTCCCTATTCGCCACATCTGCCTTAATGAGTTAATGTACTTGTCACCACCATTTTGGTTCAAAATCATTTTAGAAATTTTGGCAATAAACTTGCTCGAAGAAAAAGAGTTCATATAATGTGGAAACAAAATTATTGTAATTGCTTATATTATCCAAAATATGAAGAAAGGAATAGGAAAATAAATGTAATATATTTTAGTAGCTTTGAGTAGCTTCAAGGTTGTTTGAAAACTAGAATCCCATAAACATCCTCGGTTGATATCTCGTGTTCTTGAACATCATTTTCTAGATAGGCAGTTCTACTCATATTTAATGATTTTGTTTGCTGGTTGTTTCGTATGAACCTTGTATCTGTGAGACAAGTCAAAGCAAAAGAATGAGAATTATAGTTTTTTAGCAAAAGCTCATATGATAATTATAGTTTAAGATAATTATTTTTGATTGGGTTTAATTAAATCTCAATCCATTTTTTGATGAGAAAATTCATATATTTATTGAACTTTTATGTTCATATTTCTTGTTAGGCTTTGCATGAAGCCACACATCATTCCCATTATTTGTCAACTTCTCATGTTGGTTGGGCTGCTAGTTGGTTCGCTTGAACTAAGCATCTCAGAATTAAAAATATAGGTGAGATTGGGATCCCTAGATTTTATTGGTGGTTTTTTTTCATAGTTTAATTTATGATTGGAATTTTGTAGCTTATCTCTCTAATTGATAATCTTCTTGAAGGTTTGATTTTAAATAGTGAACGAAACTTCATGAATAGATTTTACTGTCAAATAGCACAACACCATTATAAATGAATGAGCATATTTTCCATTTTTCTCTAATTTTTCAAATGATAGGTATATATTATACATCAACTTTTCTATGGGTTGAATCATGTTATCTTTATATATTTTCATGTCCTTCTCGCAACAAAATTAACATAGGATAATCCTAGATTTTCAATATCCCCAAACATATTGGTGTGTTGGCTTTGAAAACAACAAAATTATTTTATAGTTGATGGTTTAATTGTTTGTATAAAGAGATACTCGTGACATTGCATCTCACCTTTTGTTTCAGTACATGTGGGCCAGTGAATTCTCACCATAATTAATGGGTCGATAGGTAGGTAATTAGGATCCCTGGTTTTATAAGATTTAGCTTCCACCTAGATGAAGTTTCTTCATCATGTCATCTTATGTTAAAAGGCTGATGGAAGTGCACTTATTAAGCTAATTATTGAATGTAGATGCCAATGCCAAAATAATATATATTTTTTTATCCTTAGAAATTTCATTTAGTAGATGGTTTATGCAGGGAATACAATTATTAATACTAACAGCCTAATTATTACTGGTTCAAAGAAGGTTTTAATGTTCGCTTCATTTCTTTCATTCTGGGTTTGGTGGAACATCCTGCAATGCCAACACAGGACCTTAATTACATATACCTACTCTCTTAACACCTTAAAATTGTAAGACATTGGGTTGCTATCATGAATATAAACCTTGGATCACAAATCTATCTGGATAACGTCAGAAATATGGAGCATATACCTGAATTAGGTTGTCCATGCACCAAAATAAAGTCCAGCATACTGATGGCAGCCATCCATCCACGTGGATGTTTGGTGTTGTCCAAAAAAATATTAAATTGAGCACATGTTTGGTGTTTGTTGCTGTGGAGGAGGCCGCAGCCTCCACATATTTGTAGGATGGTTTATGTTGATGCATGGCATGACTTATTGAGGGCCACACAGATATCATTGGATTAAAATGTATGGGCCGGCCCATCCATTCAGTGCTCGGTAGATATATAAATGCTAAGGGAATGATAATGCCAATAATACTGAGAGCAATTCTAAGAGGTTAAAGCTACCAATCTATCTAAACGGACAATGTTTCGGAAGGATTTCGTTTCATGTATTCTCCTCAAAGAAATTTGGATTTTGCATGTATGTTCATGTTGTTTTTAATTTTACACAAGTACCGGTGAAATATATATATATATATACTTTTTTTTTTTTTTTTTTTTTTTTTTTTTGGTAAAGAAAGGGGGGAGAGGGAGGGGGGAAGGAGTTAGACTCCGAGCATGACCATCCTCAGACGGTCCCCCAATCCCAGTCAGAAAATGTTCGATATACGGCACATATTAATTTTCCGCAGCCGTTCCCCATTCGAAGGTAAGTACGTCAACCTACCACTAGCGTCAGCCGAGTGAACGGGATTTATTATATATATCCCTAATTTTTTCACTACCACCAACCAACAGGAGCTCCAGGATTATTTTATTAATTTTTTTTTCTTATTTTATTTCAAAATTTTTAATCAAAATATGTCTAAAACGGAGTTCGAATTCCTGCCAGCTGTTTATGAGAAAAATTTCATAACCAGCTATGCCACGCGACAGTTGCTATATATACTTTCATCATGCGCGTAACCAAGCTGGCAAGCTACATGCATGCACGTATGAATAGGAGAGAGGGAATAAATAGTGTGGAGTCAAGTAGGCAATTTCTAAAGTTGTTTCCAGGTGTTTGTAATTAAAATGGATTCATATCGCTCAATTTAGTTGCAAGTGGTGCATAATATATTTAGCTCGAACGGCATCTTTAATTTATGGAGATCTTAAAAGATGACCTATACCGTACGAGCGGTTCTTTAGTAGTTCGAGCCTTTTCGCACCAAGAGGCAAGAGTCAAGAAACTTGACCTCTACCGTACGAGTGGTTCTTGAGTTGTTCGAGCCTTTTCATACCAAGAGTCAAGAAACTTGACCTCCGTAGGTTCTCATGGCGATCGATGATCAAGGAATTCCAAGGAGTCAGAAAGGTTGGTTTCTTTGAATTGTGTCCAAAGGTCACTCTTGAATTCAAACCAACAATTAATCATCATCCCGTGACCTAATTAAGCACACAATAAGCTAGGTTCGAAGATTTATTAACAAGCAAACCTTTTGATGGATATAACCTTAACCGTCAACCCTTGTCACAACTAGCGTGAATTAGGCGGAACTCATTTTTAGTCACAAATCATGAGAAACGTCAAGTGATACGGATATATCAACTAATTTCAAAATCATATCTTCCAAAATGCATACTCTATTTAATTACTATTGCATCCTCTCAATTTTTAGGTATTGGATTTTTTTTTTTTTTTTAAAAAAAAAAATTCTTCTGCAGACCCAAACCAAATGACATGACAAGTGGGTTCTTCAGGCTTGTGCAAAGAGGGGAATGTTGTTTACAAAGCATGGAGAATGGCCAGTTCCCTCTTAGAAAACTAGTTAGAAGTGTATAATTATTGGTTGGCTTTCGTTACTCGATTGACAATATCCATTAATTTCAATGTGCTGGCTAACTAATTGAAGTCCTTGTCTTCATGTCCGTGCCACCTTTCACGTACCATGCTCTTGGTGATTTATGTCTATTATTTGAATTCATCTAAGAGACATTTTTCCTTCTTTTACCTACTTAGTGAAGGACCTTAACATAGATTATTACAAATATTACATGCCTCTCCATAATCGTTAGCAGGTCAGATTAATGATGGACCGTCAACCGATCAGACATCTCACCTCATAAAGCCAAAAAAATTAGCAATATAAGGAACGAGCCAGATGTACACTATTAGGTCATGTACTTTGAGAACCTAAACTATTGATCTTGATATGTGCAACATCTCGGGTGATGTGGCCAGCAAATGTCAAATAGTTTAGAAGCTCGGCACATAGAGACGATCTTGATTGTCATCGATTAATTGATGACCGGCCATGCGGTCGTGCCACCTACCATCGGCTAGGCGACTTCGACATCTCCTTCGGATCCTTACTGATCGCATAGAAGGTAGCTTAAAATCATTATTTAATGCCTTCCATGGTAATTCCATAATTTCAATCCGTGAGTGACCCGATGCCAAAACAACTTATAATCTCCGCTTTTTTATTACGTGGGCCAATCTTTATCGCACTATCTCCTGTTATTAACATCTCTGTTGCAACGGACAGGGATTCTTCTCCCATCTTGGCAGGTAATCACCTGCAACTCACCACCCAGTAGTCCACTACTATCAACAAACCTGGCTCTCTAGATCATGGAGAATCAGATAGTTATGCTCTACCTGGCATTTTCCTTTTATATAAAGATGAAAAATAGAGAACTCTCAGGTAACGTGCTTACTCTCCCACTTATACTCATTTTTATTGTTCTCCCTCCTTGGCTAACTTATTCACCAGAGAGTTTCTTGTCGAAAGTCAATGTATATGGATTTTTCTTGTAAGTTTTTATCAGTGTGAATGAGTGTCGTCAGCATCTAGTTGGGCAAGAAGCCGGTCTCATTACCCTAATTACCGTAGAAGTGCAATAGTAATAGATCTAAATTTTAAAAGTATATGGAAATTAAAATTAGAATGCTCCTGGACAGTTAATCATATAAAAACATGATTTTCTATCATTAAAGTGTTTAATTTGTTACATAGGCAAGAATCTTCAAAATGCATAATTTTTTATTCACACATAATTCAAATATAATATAGTATAATCAAAATTGTGGCCTTTTACATTCGTGGTTGCAAGGACTAACTACTTTTTACTTTAAAATAAGGATCAATTGCTTAAGAAAGCAATTAATGAGGGGTGCTTGGATTAAATCCAATATAATATTAGGAATAAAGTTACGTTTGGTAGCAGATAATCCATTTAGATTGCTGATAATTTAATAGAGCCCCACCAGATTACTATATTTGGTATATTTTTCTGGATGATAATCTATCATGTCTAGTAATCTGGATTACATTTGAAAGGGATGGTAATTCAGATTACCGTCTCTCAGATAATCTTTTGGATAATATTACACTTCCTTTCTCCAATCCTCTTATAATATATAATAAACTATAATAATAAATAATATATATTTTTATATATATAATATAATATTAATATTAATATTTTTATTATATATATATATATAATATGTTATGTTATATTATAAATATGATGATATTATAAAATATATTTTAATAGTATAATTATATTATATTATAAAATTAATTATATTATATTATATTATATTATATTATATTATATTATAATAATATTAAATATAATATTATAGTATATAATATAATATAATACTATATTTTATTATATTTTATAATATTAAAAATATAAAATTATATAATATATGATATAATATTAAAATATTAAATAATATAACATGATATAAATTATATATTATATTTGATAATACAAAATATATTATATTTAATATAATATAATATATTATATTATATTTAATATAATATAAATATATTATATTATATTTAATATAATATAAATATATTATATTATATTTAATATAATATAAATATATTATATTAAATTTAATAATGTAATATATATTTAATATATCATTTAATATATTTAATTAATATATTAAATATATTATCTATTTAATATATAAATTTTTATATTAAATTTATTTAGTATAAAAATTAATTTTTAACTTTTTAATTTTATTATAAAAAATATAAAATATTCTATATTTAATATATTTTGTAATATAAAATATTTTAAAATATTTTTTATAAATAAAATATAAATTTAATTTAGAAATATTTTAAAATTTTAATTTTATCTTATATAATATTATTTACGTGTACCAAACATAATAATCCACATTACCTATAATCTACATTGCTAGCAATCTATATTACTAGTAATTCATATTACCTTTTAGGATTGCTTGGCAATGCACCAAACTAACCTAAAGGTCCAAACTATAAATATAACCTTTGTTGATAGTGATGTGGTGAGACCGTTGACATGGGTGGCTGACAGGCGCCACATCAAAGGAGACCGCCGCGTCGGCCACCAAGGCAACGCTTAGCTCGGACTGTTCTCCGAGCTGAGCTGAGCTCCCTCAAGGCAACGAGCCGAGCTCCGTCCTCCGCCAGGTAGAGCCCGCGAGCTCGGGATGCCTAGGCCGGAGCCGCCTTCTACCCTCTAGAGCGAGACTCTCGGAGGTTAGTGCCTTGTGGTCAAGGTCGAGCTCAGCGCTCACCCGTCAATGTGGAGCCTCTTCGAGCGTGCGCCCTCTGGACCGGGTCTGCCTTCCGCCCTCCAAAGCGAGACCCTCGGAGGTTAGTGCCTTGTGGTCGAGGTTGAGCTCGGTGCTCACCCGCCAATGTGGAGCCTTTCCAAGCGCGCGCCCTTTGGACCGGGTCCGCCTTTCGCTCTCCAGAGCGAGACTCTCGGAGGTTAGTGCCTTGTGGTTGAGGTCGAGCTCAGTGCTCACCCGCCAATGTGGAGCCTCTCCGAGCGCGCGCCCTCTGGACCGGGTCTGCCTTCCGCCCTCCAGAGCGAGACCCTCGGAGGTTAGTACCCTGTGGTCGAGATCGAGCTCAGCGCTCACCCGCCAATATGGAGCCTCTCCGAGTGTGCGCCCTCTGGACCGGGTTCGCCTTCCACCCTCCATAGCGAGACCCTCGGAGGTTAGTGCCCTATGGTCGAGGTTGAGCTCAGCGCTTACCCGCCAATGTGGAGCCTCTCCGAGCGCGCGCCCTTTGGACCAGGTCCGTCCTCTGCCCTCCAGAGCGAGACCCTTGGAGGTTAGTGCCCTGTGGTCGAGGTCGAGCTCAGCGCTCACCCGCCAATATGGAGCCTCTCCGAGTGCGTGCCCTCTGGACCAGGCCCGCACTCTTTCCTCCTCCATCAAGGTGACCCCACGAGCTCGAAGCATCCAGACCAGAGCAAGCCCTGCCATCCCGGGATGCCGGCGAACCGCCCGAGAACTACGGAACGACGCCCCCCAAATCGCCATTACTACCTGTCCGGCTGTACTTCCAAGGGGATGGGCCAGCCAGAGAGCACAAACCCCTAGGGCGGCGATCCCGGATCGAGGCTCTGCCAAGCTTCCCGGAATGGGACGACAGGAAGGGATGTCAGAACGAATGGAAGCTTCCTCTACCACCTGTCAGGAAAGACGTCTCGTCCATGGCACGGAATCCTGCCGCACGCGCCTGCCAGCCCAGCGAAGATCCCGAGGCGAGCGCCTAACGGCCAGTTTTCAACTACAAAGAATAATCGACACCCCCAAAAAGGGGGGAGGTAACAACAACAATCCACCAACACAAGCACAAACTCCACCAAGAAGGCAAAGCACCACCACCACAGTCACAATTGAAGGAAAACCAGGGATACAAGGAGAGGCGGAGGAACAGGGAACCCCTCTATCCCCGCTATCGTTCTCCCCCTGCAGCATTTTCGTTTTCTTACACATCTCTTACTCCTCCTAGTGTGGAGTTCATCAAGAGAGGCCCGACCAGGAGGATCTATTCCCCTGGATCGTCACTGACTTGACCATCGAAGTGCCCCCGCTGGAAACCCCAGCCCGGATCACTAACCCCTGTTTCACAGGTCCAGGAGCAGAGGACCGCCAGGCAGCAAAGGGAGCGCACTCCGGCATCGGCAGCAGCTACAGGCCACGACGATCTTGGTGGCAACAGATTGTCGCGCCTGGTAGGGACGGGGGCCGAGCGAAGGATTAAGCACTTCATCTCTTTGCAGGCAATCTAGGCAGAAGGATGGTGACAACCATGGCAAGGGAGACCTCCACCAGTCGCGCGGGGGATTCCCCCTCCCGGGGGAACCCACACCGCCAGGAAGCGGAGCCACCCGTGCTGATTCAGCCACCTCCGCAAGAAGCCCAGCTAGCTGCACTCGCCCAGCAAATGCAAGTCCTTGCTAAGGCAGTGCACCAGCTTCAGCACCAGCACCGGTCCGTGGCTACCCACCAGCAGCAAGGGACTCCGGTGGCCCATGCCGTAGCTCCCCACGACAGCCTACACTCCTTCCAAGGAAGGCCGTTGCAGCCACGGGCCACCACCGACAACCGGGACAGCCATCAAGCTCCGGCAAAGAGGCAACGAGCTGGCTCTGCCGACAGAGAGAGCCGCTCACCAAATCTCGGGTGGGAGGCACCCAGACCCCACCGAGGCAAAAAAAGCAAGACCTCCCGTCATGGATGCCGTGCATCCATGTCACCTTTTCCGTCTCCTTCTATGGAGGGGTCCATTGATGAAGCCGTCAGGCGCGCGGCGGAAAGGCGCCTGGAGGAACATGAACGCAAGCTGGCAGAGTTTGCCCGACGGTTTGCCAGCATGCAGGGCTCCGCCATTGAGCCAGCGGGCTACGACGCCTGTCCCCCATTCTCCCAAGAAATCCAAGCAGAGCCGATTTTGCACCAGTTCCTGATGCCGCAGGTGGATCCTTACGACGGGACCACCGACCCCCTGGACCATCTGGAAAGTTATCGAACCCTCATGAGAGTCCAGGGGGCCACCGATGCTCTTCTCTGCGTCGCTTTTCCTGCTACTCTCCGGAAAGCAGCTCGGGTGTGGTTCACCCGCTTGGAGTCGGAGAGTATCAGTTCCTTCGCCCAACTAAGACAGAAGTTCGTGGCTCACTTCGATGCTTGTAATAAGTTGCCACGAGAGGCAGACAGGCTCTTCTCCATCCGGCAGCAGGACCGCGAGCCCCTGCAAGACTACGTGGCCCGCTTCAAGGTCGCCGCATTGGAAATCTATAATCTTAAAGAGCCAGTCGCCATGCTGGCACTGAAGCGAGGGCTCAGGACATCTCGCCTGACCTATTCGCTGGATAAGAAGCCCCCCAAGACCTACTCTGAGCTCCTTCTCCGGGCCTAAAAGTACATCCGTGCCAAGGAGGTGGATCGTACGAGACGGAAGCTCGACGGAGGACCCCTGAAGAAGCGGCCCCCACTAAAGCGTCCGGAACCCGGAAGCCAGCACCCCAGGCTCCGAGCTCTAGGAGGGACCGACCAAGATCGAGAGAGGCCCCCGTTCCCGAGGGAGGTTACACTCCTCTCCTCGCCCCGAGGACAAAGATCCTTATGGAGATCAAAGGCGAGGACTACTTGAGATGCCTGCCTCCGTTGAAGCCCTTCGCCGGCCATGACAAAACAAAGTACTGTTGCTTTCACCGTGACCACGGCCACGACACCGAGGAATGCCGCAACCTCAAGTGGGAGATTGAGGAACTTATCAAGAGAGGCTACCTCAAAAGGTTCATGGGGGGCAGACCTCAAGCGAAGTCCCAAGCGCTCGTTGCTCTTCTGCCAGCTCCAACCATCGACAACCGCCTCATCGAGAAGCCGGTAAGCATGATCTCCTGGGGAGCTCGCGTGCGTCCAAGAGGACCCGGGGGGCAGGGGACTCTGAGAATGTACTCCCCTTTATGAAGGAATGGGAAGATGGGGAAAAAATGTAAATAATGATGCCGTGGTCATCGAGATGACGATCGCGAAGCACCCTGTAAAGCGCATCATGATTGATAGTGGAAGCTCCACAGATGTGCTTTTTTGCGATGCCTTCTCCAGGAAGAATCTCTCTCCCGATAAGCTTAAGTGCGTGCACACCCCCTTGTTGGTTTCACGGGCGATTCCGTGAGGGTAGAAGGAGAAATCACTCTCCTGGTCACTGCCGGAACCCCACCTCGGTAAAGCACCGTCATGATGACTTTCATGGTTGTAAGGCTCCCTTCTGCCTACAACGTGATATTGGGTCGACCCGGGCTCAATTTGCTCGTCACCGTTGTCTCCACCAAGAGACTTCTTGTGCAGTTCCCAACCCCCTACGGTATCGGGGAAATAAGGGGAGCACCCCAGCCGGTGCAGCATTGTTTCCAAACCCTCCCTGGGGCCAAGGTCCCTCAGGACGATCCCAGCATGGATGACCTCGACCAAAGGGCCCAGGACCCCAGGGGAGGCTCGGTTGAGCGCCTACTTTCCTACCCGCTCGGGGATGACCCTACGAAGACGGTACAGATCGAAGCCCAGCTACCCGAGGAGGAGAGGGCCCAACTGCTGGAATTCTTGCAGGCAAATGCAGATGTGTTCGCCTGGACAGCGGCGGACATGCCAAGTATCCCTTTTGACATCATTACTCACAAGCTGAGTGTTGACCCAAAGCACAAACTAGTTCGGAAGAAGAAGAGAAGTTTCGCCCCGGAGAGACAGGCAGCTATCAAGGAGGAAGTTGATAAACTCCTAGTTGCCGGTTTCGTTCGAAAGGTCCAATATCCGAGCTAGCTGACGAATGTAGTGATGGTCAGGAAGAACAATGGCAAGTGGAGGATCTGTGTTGACTACACCGACCTCAACAAAGCTTGCCCGAAGGACAGCTTCCCTCTCCCGAAGATCGACCAGCTGGTGGATACCACCTCTGGCCACCGGCTGCTCTCCTTCATGGATGCGTTCTCCGGGTACAACCAAATCCGCATGCATCCAAAAGACGAGGAGCACACCGCCTTCGTCACTGACCAAGGAACATACTGTTACAAGATGATGCCTTTTGGTCTGAAGAATGCAGGGGCCACCCATTAGCGCCTAGTTAGTAAGGTCTTCAAGGACCAAATCAGCCGCAACATGCAGGTGTATGTGGATGACATGCTCGTTATGAGCAGGCCGGGCTCGAGTCATGTAGCTGATCTCGTCGAGTCCTTCCATAACCTGCGGCAACATCAGATGAAGCTGAACCTGACGAAGTGCACCTTTGAGGTGGCTGCAGGAAAATTCCTCGACTTTATGGTCACTCAGAGGGGCATCGAAGCAAACCCAGAAAAGGTTCAAGCCATCGTCGACATGGAAAACCCGACCTCCAAGAAGCATGTCCAGCGCCTGACGGGATGTGTCGCCACCCTCAGCAGATTCATCTCGAGGTCGGTTGATCACTGCCTGCCATTTTTCAAGGCACTGTACAAAATGCATGACTTCGCCTGGACCGAGGAGTGCAAGACAGCCTTCGCGGAGCTGAAGAACTTCCTTGCCTCTCCCCATTGCTCTCCAAGCCGGAGGAGGGAGAAGAGCTCTTGCTGTATCTGGCGGTTACACCGGGAGCTGTCAGCTCGGTCCTCGTCTGCATAGACGAGGACAAATCTCAGAAGCTGGTGTACTACACCAACAAAATCCTTCGCGACGCGGAGATCAAATATACTCACTCCGAGAAACTCATTTTTGTACTAATAATGTCTGCTAAGCATCTCAAGCCCTACTTCCAAGCACACCCTATAGTGGTCGTGACGGACCAGCCACTGAGAACCATCCTCACCCGACCCGAGACATCCGGAAGGTTGGCTAAGTGGTTCCTGCAGCTCAGCGAATTCGACATAGCGTACCAACCGAGGTCTTCACAAAAGGCCCAAGTCCTAGCCGACTTGGTGGTCGAGTGCACCAGGTTCGCTGAGGAGCCAGAGCAGACAGCAACGGAGCCCGGGCCAGGAGAAGAGCCCTGGATCCTCCACGTAGATGGAGCATCCAATTCCGACGGGAGCGGAGCAGGCCTCATCCTAACCAATAGTGATGGGGTTGTGGCGGAATGTGCCCTTCGCTTCAAGTTTGCCGCAACTAATAACCAGGAGGAGTATGAGGCACTCCTCGCGGGCTTGAGAGTCTCCCGCGAGCTGGGTGTGCGGGACTTGAAAGTCTCCACCGACTCCTAACTGGTTGCCAGACAAGTCTCCGGAGAATATGAAGCGAGGGATGTCCAAATGATGAAGTACTTGGAGCAGGTCCGTGCAAGCACGACAGGCCTCCGACGCTTCAGCATTTTCTACATCCCCCAAAGAGAAAATACGTGCGCGGATGCGCTGTCCAGGCTCGCGACCTTGCTGGACTCGTCGCTGAGACGCACCTACATCGAGTACCTCGAAAGTCCCAGCTACGAGAGCTCGGCAGAGGTACACCAAGTCACCCCCGAGGCGAGCTGGATGGACAAGTATGTCCGGTACGTCGCTGACGGCACCTTGCTCGAAGATCGCGCAGAAGTTGCCCTAATCAAGAAGAAAGCCTCCCGGTTCATTCTGATGGATGGCCAGCTTTACCACCAATCTTACTCTTACCCACTCTTGAGATGCCTCAGGCCCGTTGAGGTAGCCTTCATGCTCCAAGAGATATATGAAGGCCTCTGCGGGAACCACGTGGGGGGGAGGACACTAGCTTACAAAGCCCTCCGCCAGGGGTACTTTTGGGAGACTATGAGGGAGGATGATGCTGACTTCGTTAAAAGGTGCGACAAATGCCAGCGCCATGCCAACATACAGCGTCAACCGACGACGCCAATCTCCCAACTCAGCCCCTTGGCCCTTTGTCCAGTGGGGAATGGATATCTTAGGACCATTTCCCTCAGCACCAGGGCAGCGAAAGTTCCTGCTGGTAGCAATCGACTACTTCACCAAGTGGGTCGAAGCAGAGCCGCTAGCTTGGATCGCGGAAGCCAATGTCCGCCAGTTCTTCTGAAAGTCAGTCATTTGCCACTTCGGGCTCTCCCGTTGCATCTTCACCGACAACGGGCGATAGTTTGACAATCGCGAGTTCGAAGGATTCTGCACTGAGCACGGCATCCAACACCGGTTCACCTCGGTGGCTCACCCTCAAATAAATGGAGAAGCCGAGGTGACCAACCGGACCATCCTTCAAAAACTTAGGACCAGGCTGGACCAATCCAAGGGCAGGTGGGCAGAAGAACTTCCAAGCATCCTGTGGGCCTACCACACGATGCCCAGAACGGTAACTAATGAGATGTCTTTTAGCCTTTTCTTCGGTGCCGAAGCAGTCATCCCGGTCAAACTCGGCGTGCCCACGTTGCGGGTGCAGCAGTATGACGAAGAACGGAACTCGACATACCTCCTGCTCAACCTAGACCTTCTTGAAGAGGCGAGGGACAAAGCCCGCCTGCGGATGGTGGCCTACCGGCAACGAGTGGCCCGGTACTACAACGCCCATGTCAGGCCAAAAGCTTTCAATCCCGGAGACTTGGTGCTACGGCGAGCAGAGGCATCTTTGCCTAGAGAGTGCGGTAAACTTTCACTGATCTGGGAAGGCCTCTACAAAGTAGCCGAGGCCCTCTCACGAGGGGCTTATTACCTTGAAGATCTCGACGGTGTCAAGTTCCCTAGAACGTGGAATGCCGGCAACTTGCAGAAATATTATCAATAGTGTAAGGCTTCTCAGCCATAATAATAATGACAATGGTTTTCTCCTTGCACAAGTGTCTATCTGTTTTGCAGGAAAATACTAGCAATGTCCCCGAGCCCAGCTCTAGGATGTCGACCCAAGACCGGAGCTCAAGTTTCTGGCCAAGAAGCCACCGAGCCATGCAGCTCTCAACTAGCAACGTCCCCGAGCCCAACTCCAGGACGTCGACCCAAGACCGGAGCTCAAATCTCCGGCCAAGGGACCACCGGGCCATGCAGCTCTCAACTAGCAACGTCCCCGAGCCCAGCTCCAGGATGCTAACCCTGGACCGGAGCTCAGATCTTTGGCCAAGAGGTCACCGAGCCATGCAGCTCTCAACTAGAAACATCCCCGAGCCCAACTCCAGGATGCTAATCCTGGACCAGAGCTCAGATCTTCGGCCAAGAGGTCACCGAGCCATGCAGCTCTCAACTAGCAACGTCCTCGAGCCCAGCTCCATGATGCTGACCCAAGATCGGAGCTTAAGTTTCTAGCCAAGGGACCACTGAGCCATGCAGCTCTCAGCTAGCAACGTCCCTAAGCCCAGCTCTAGGATACCGACCCAAGACCGGAGCTCAAATCTCCGGCCAAGGGACCACCGGGCCATGCATTTCTCAACTAGCAACGTCCCCGAGCCCAGCTCCAGGATGCTAACCCTGGACCGGAGCTCAGATCTCTGGTCAAGGGGTCATCGAGCCAAGCCGCTCTCAATCTCAAACGCCTCTGAGCCCAGATCCGAGATGCCAAGGGATCATGGGGCCAAGTAGCTCCCATCAACACCTCGAGCCTAGCTCCAAGGTGCCAAAGACCTAAGACAAGTCCTCAGGCAACCCCTGGGCCCGAGCCTAGCTCCATGTCCAGGAAGGCCTCGAGCCCAGCTCCAAGGCAATCAAGTCCGGTAACCCTCTTCTCTGATCTCCCCACTCGAAAAGAAGACGAGAGGGGAAGGAAAGAAAGAGAACAAGAGGGGTGCCCGGCAAGAACCCTCTTCTCTGATCTCCCTACTCGAAAATAAGACGAGAGGGGAAGGAAAGAAAGAGAATGAGAGGGGCACGCGGCAAGAACCCTCTTCTTTGATCTCCCCACTCCAAAAAAAAAAAAAAGGAAGGAAGAAAGAAAACAAGAAGAAAAAGGGAAAAAGGAGGGGGGAAGGAAAGAAAGAGAACAAGAGGGGGACAAGCCGCCACTTCTTAGTCAACAACATCCCCGAGCCCAGCTCCAGGATGCTTGCCCAAAACCGGAGCTTAGATCTCCGGCCAAGAGAACTTCAAGCCAAGCAGCTCTCAGTCAACAACGTCCCCGAGCCCAGCTCCAGGATACTTGCCCAAGACCGGAGCTCAGATCTCCGGCCAAGAGAACTTTGAGCCAAGCAGCTCTCAGTCATTAACGTCCCCGAGCCCAACTCCAGGATGCTTACCCAAGATCGAAGCTCAGATCTCCGGCCAAGAGAACTTCGAGCCATGCAGCTCTCAGTCATTAACATCCCCGAGCCCAGCTCTAGGACGCTTACCCAAGATCGGAGCTCAGATCTTCGACCAAGGGAACTTCGAGCCAAGCAGCTCTCAGTCATCAACGTCCTCGAGCCCAACTCCAGGATGCCAACCCAAGATCGGAGCTCAGATCTCTGGTCGAGGGACCTGCGAGCACAGCAGCACTCAAGTGTCATGAACCTGCACCCGGCTTGCCCATGGTGAAGTCTAATAACTTAACCCCAGGCAAGGCGAGGCCTCTCTCTCTCTGATCTCCCCACTTACACACAAAAGAAAGAAGAAGGGGAGTAAAAGAAAGAAAGAGCCAGACAAGGAAAATAATTGCAAGAAAACTTAAGCTTCATTGATTGAGTGTCAGTTACAAGCATCCTGTGGGCCCCCGACATGCCGGGTAGCCCTGCCAAGTACAGAAAAGAAAAGGTAAAATGCAAAGGAAATAAAAACAACTACTGTCTGGCCAGACTGCCAGGCTGGGAATCTCCATTAGTAGGGACTTCCGGCTGCGTGGCTCCGGGTTCAGATGGCACGGCCCTGACCTCGACTGGCGCAGGAGACTCGGGAGCAATGGCCTCCTCAGCGTCCGCCTCCTGATCTGAAGTGCCAGGATATTCGAGACGGCTACGGCCCTCGGCTGAGATGAACCCCTCGACCAAGCGACACAGGTATATGAAGCTCTTGAAGAAGGAGTCCGACGCTGTCTGATGGACCTCAGTGAAGAACTCCTACGAGGCCCTGTACCTTGCAACCGCCTCCTCGGCTTCCTTCCTCGTTGCGGTCACCTCAAGCCTAGTGTCCACAGCTGACCTGGCCACCTCCTCGGCTGCCCTCTGGGCCATGACCGACCTCTCCTTCTTCGTCGCCAGCCGGGCCTGGAGGGACTGGGTGATCCCCTTCTGTCAGGCTGCCTCGACATTGAACACGCCCAACTGCTGCTTGGTGTCGGCAAACTCCTCGACCTTTTTCCTTGACTGTCCCTGCTCGCGGTCGAGGCGCTCCTGGAGTTCCTTCGCTCGCCCCTCAGAGTCAGTGAGCTGCTTCTCGAGGTCCTTGACCCGTCGGTCAAGAATCCCTTCGGAGTCGGTCCTCCCTTTCAGGTCAGCCTTCAGCGACGCTATCTCGGCCGCCTGTTGCTACTCAGCTCGCTCCCAGTTTCGGCAGCAGCTCCTGATGAAAAGGACTTCGACACCCATCAGCATCATGTGGGAAGTTAAAAAAAAAGAGAGGAGAAAAGGGGGAGAAAGAAGAAAGAGAGTAAAGTTGCTTACCATGTAAAGATGAGGAAAAATGCTGTCGATCACAGCTCCAACTGGCAGCCCATCCATCTCCTCCCGATCGCATGGCTAGATAGAGAAATCCATCATGCGAGCGGCTAGGGTACGGTTGTTAGCCAAGGAGCTCTCTGGCCCCAGCCTGAACGGGAGGCGGTGCCTAGCCTCGTCCCTCCTGCTCTCTCGGGGAGCAGGTGCGCCTATCTCTCCAGTGGTAGGACCCCCGGGAACCGGTCGGGGATCCGGCGCCGTCACGGTTGGAGCCCCCGTCGCGGGAGGAGCTCCAACATGGGCCTCTCCCCCCTCGGCCTCAACCATCCTCGGACCCGGAGAGCGGGGCGACTCGACGGCAATGGCAGCATCAACCTGGATGGTCACCTCAGGCTCCAGATCGGGGGGTTCGGCCCGTGACCTCGTCCGTCCCTCAGCCTCCTTCCCCTTTGGGGCGGCGGGCATAGCAGGAGCAGACACCGGCACGTCCTCAACCCGGGCCCGCCTCGTGGGAGGCTCAGCGGCCACTCCGGTGGGCGGCCTCTTCTAGGAGAGTGGCAAGGGGTCACCCCCGAGAGGATCATCCCTGTGCACAGGAGCCAAATGGGTTAGCCTAAAGTGAAGAAGAAAAAGAAACACATATGAAGGAAAAAATCGGACTCACCTGGCCCCATCGATGGATCCACCCTGGCGTCAGAAAGGTTCTGCTCCGATAGTAGGACCTCCAGAGAAGGGATCTGGGCAGTGCGAAGCTGCTCGTAGTCGTCCCGATCAGCTGCATCGACCACGGAGATCCGGTTAGGGGACCGGTCCGACTCGCTCCAGGCCCAGTCATCCCCTCGACGTCCGCGAAGAAAAATTTGCTCTTCCACCCTTTGATGGAAGAGGGGAGCTCGAATCTTATGCCCTTCAGGCGGGAGGACAAGGACCACCACCCATCCTTAGTTAGGTGGCGCTTTAGGATGAAAAATGCCCTGAACAAGGAGAACCGGGCGACGAACCCGTGGACATGGCAGAGTACGATGAAGGAGAAGATGACCCTGATGGCGTTCGGCACCAACTATACAGGAACCAGACAGTAGTTGCTCAGAACAGACAGGAAGAAGGGGTGAAAGGAAAATCGAAGACCCTCGCAGAAGGTCTTCTCATAAAAGACGAGACGGCCCAGACCACTAGAAGTTACCCGCTCCCCGGAGCGGGGAACCATGAGCCGAACAGAGGACAGGATGCCATAGGCATCCCGGATGGCCCCCAGCTCCGCGGCAGAAATCATCGAAGCGACCCCGCCTGGACCTGTTGACTGGACAGACTCGGGAGCTGGTTCGAGTAGGAAAAGAAGACAGGTGGGACAAGGAGAAGCCGCCCCTGACTCCTTAATAGACTTGGGGGGGGGGGGCAGGAAGAGCCAGTCTACTGCTAATCCTAAACTGTGTCCCCTCCGACTCCTCATCGAAGGAGGAGAGCGCTATCCCTTGGATGGAAGGATCGGGACAAGACATGCTGCAACGATAACCTAAGAAGAAGGAATACTAGACTTAGAAAAAGAAGCCTACCCCAAAGGGGAAAAGAGGAAGAAGAACATGGCCAATCTAGTTCCCTAGAGAAGAGAAAAACGAAAGTAAATCGCGGAGAAGAAAGGGTCCGGGTACTGCAACAAGCGCGAAGGATTTGAAAGGATAGAAATTTTGAGTAAAACTCTTTTCCTTTTATTTCGGAAGGGCCCATCAAATCCGAGCTGTCATGACCCCCTTGCCAACGGATCCGCGCCACGTGCTGCCCATCGGTGACAAACGCGCCCCAGCCACTCAGAATTCTGCACCTACATTAATTACTCCTCGGACGTGGCCACGTGGCATCTCCGCACTGGCTGACAGGGCCGTCCCTGGAGGCGCCGGCAACCACGGCCTTCACCGCACAGAATTTTTGCCTTTCCACGTCAGCACCACCATTACTCCCTTCGACCCGAGCGCCACGCACTAACGAGCCTCGGGAGTGGAGGCAAATGATGTGGCGAGACCGCTGACGTGGGTGGCTGACAGGCACCACGTCAAAGGAGACCACCGCATTGGCCGCCAAGGCAAAGCCCAGCCCGGATAGTTCTTCGAGCTGAGCTGAGCTCCCTCAAGTCAACGAGCCGAGCTCCGTCCTTCGCCAGGTCGAGCCCGCGAGCTCGGGATGCCTAGGCCAGAGCCGCCTTCCGCCCTCTAGAGCGAGACCCTCGGAGGTTAGTACCTTGTGGTCGAGGTCAAGCTCAGCGCTCACCCGCCAATGTGGAGCCTCTCTGAGCATGCACCCTCTGGACCGGGTCCGCCTTCCGCCCTCCAGAGAGAGACCCTCGGAGGTCAGTGCCCTGTGGTTGAGGTCGACCTCAGCGCTCACCCTTTAATGTGGAGCCTCTCCGAGCGTGCGCCCTTTAGACCGGGTTCGCCTTCCGCCCTTCAGAGCGAGACCCTCGGAGGTTAGTGCCCTGTGGTCAAGGTCGAGCTCAACGCTCACCCGCCAATGTAGAGCCTCTCCGAGCGCGCGCCCTCTAGACCGGGTCCGTCCTCTGCCCTCCAGAGCGAGACCCTCGGAGGTTAGTGCCCTGTGGTTGAGGTCGAGCTTAGCGCTCACCCGCCAATGTGGAGCCTCTCCGAGCGCGCGCCCTCTGGACCAGGCCCGCACACTTTCCTCCTCCATCAAGGTGACCCCACGAGCTCGAAGCATCCAGACCAGAGCAAGCCTTGCCATCCTGGGATGCCGGCGAGCCGCCTGAGAACTATGGAACGGCGCACCCCATACCACCATAACTACCTGTCCGACCGTACTTCTAGGGGGATGGGCCAGCCCGAGAGCACAAACCCCTAGGACGACCACCCCCGGATCGAGGCTCTACCAAGCTTCCCGGAATGGGACGACCGGAAGGGATGTCAGAATGAACGGAAGCTTCCCCTACCACCTGTCAGGAAAGACGTCTCGTCCATGGCACAGAATCCTGCCACACGCGCCTGCTAGCCCAGCGAAGATCCCGAGACGAGCGCCCAACGGCCAGTTTTTAACTACAAAGAATAATCGACACCCCCAAAAAGGGGGAGGTAACAACAACAATCCACCAACACAAGCGCAAGCTCCACCAAGAGGGCAAAGCGCCACCACCACAGTCATGATTGAAGGAAAACCAGGGATACAAGGAGAGGCAGAGGAATAGGGAACCCCTCTGTCCCCGCTATCATTCTTCCCCTGCAACGTTTTCGTTTTCTTACTCATCTCTTACTCCTCCTAGTGCGGAGTCCATCAAGAGGGGCCCGACCAGGAGGATCTGTTTCCCTGGATCGTCACTGACTTGACCGTCGGAGTGCCCCCGCCGGAAACCCCCCCGGGTCACTAACCCCTGTTTCGCAGGTCCAGGAATAGAGGACTGCCAGGCAGCAAAGGGAGCGCACTCCGGCACCGGCAGCAGCTACAGGCCACAACGATCTTGGCAGCAACAGACAGTTTACAAATCTCTTGTTTATCTGTCAAATTATTCAAAATAGATAATATAACTAAACAACTATGCTACAATAGTTGATGTACCATGAAGATTAAGAGTTCAAATTTATAGTCAAAATCTACACATTAACATACATACACACACATATATATATATATATGTATATGTATATATGTATATATGTATATATGTATATGTATATATGTATATATGTATATGTATATATGTATATGTATATATGTATATGTATGTATATGTATATATGGATGTATATGTATATATATATGTATATGTATATATGTATATGTATATATGTATGTATATGTATTTTCTAATTGAATTGAGAAGAAAGTTTATTAGCGCTACCATCCTCCAACTATACGTTTGTGTATGTTACTTGTTGCAATGTGAACTGAGATCCCATCTTGATGTTGTTGGTGTAATTCAGGTTGCCCTTGGCTTGTACAAGACTTTATGCTGATTAATAAAATCTTGCCTGCTTACATATATAGAAAAAGTAAACTTGGAAGTAATATCTTACAATGTTCGCATTGTCATGTTTAATTATCTAGTTCACACAGGGATCTAATGCATCATAGCTTTGCAATTAGCACCACAGAGAGCTCTTCATGATGCATTCTAATCTTTGCATCTTGAAGTGTAATGATCTCTAAAACATCCAAAAGGGCAAAAACAAGTTCCTTATGTGGCTACCCACCTATCTCTTGGATCATTGCTTTTAAAAGCATCGTTTACCCAAAAAAAATCAGCACATGTCAAAGTGCATCTAAGTTACTTAGTAAATTATGATACTTGTTGCCGCTCTTTCTTCGGGACCGGACTCGGTGAACGCGCTGGAGGGCTCCTCGACTGGACAACCTGCAAGAAATCCCTGGGCACCGGAGGGGGGCTCCGGCGGGGGACACTCCGATGCTTAAGTTCGAGGAGGGTTGGAGCAACAGAACGGGAAAAACTTGGAAAGAGAAATCAGAATGGGGAAGAAGAACGTTACCCTTCACGAAGGTCCCCCGGGTGTCTTTTATAGACACCGAGCGCTGCCAAATTCTGTTGGTGAGCAGGCTGGGAAAGCCCGGATATGCCCCCAGAAGAATAGGCATGGCGGCGAGGTTGTGGGTGGCGGCGTGACAGGTGTATCAGAGTAATGGCCATGCGCTGGAGTTCGTTACAACAGAACGTCAGAACTGTTGGAGAGGAAAGGTTCCTAGAAACTTCGGATGACCCCTTCAGTGGGTCGGTTGGCCTCCCAGAAGTCGACCGGGACGTTCAGCAGGATCTCCAGGAACCGACCGTGGCAATCAAAGAGACCGTCGCACGGACGAGGAGGCGCCCGTCAACCCTCAAAGCCTCCAGGTCGGCTCTTTGGAAAAGCCGACCGTGGAGTTGGGTTCCGCGCAGGGACTAGCCGACCGAACGTCGGGGGCCGGACCTGCCGGGGACTAGTCGAAAGGGCGCATCAATACTTATCCAAAAACAAACGGAGCAAGCAATGTTCCATAGATATTAACTTACTTGGCACACTAAAAATTACATAATAAATTAATCAGAGAGGGTAATGCTATATTAACTTCATGTTAATGCAACATTGGCATGCCGCATGGCATGCAAAAATTGGTGCAATCCACAAGATTTGTGCCGTTAACATTAAGTTATGCGGGCCTCTCAGCAATTCTTAATTAAATGTTAAGAACGGTTCAATCTTCAGTAGTTTATATAATGAACACAAAAAAAAATTCATTCTCCTACCATCCACCAGCTATATGTAGATGTATATATATACATACATTATATATAGAGAGAGAGATTTATTACTCTCTATCCATCACTATCAGTTGGTGGAATCTCTGAACCAAAAAGAAGGGCCTCCCTATTTTAAAAAACCCAGGCTTTCCCAAAGTGCGAGCCACTTTTGCTTCCAAGTTCACGACATTCTCAGATCCGCCGCATTGCCCCTTTTCCTTTTTAAGTAATCTGATGGTAAATTTAAAACTATTGTATTAACTACGGCATTAATGTGGCTTTTTTTTTTTTTTTACCATTTTTATATTTTGCTGGGTAAACCCTCCTTCTGTCACGCTGCCCTTTATAATTGATATGCATCTTAAACAAATAAGGAGCGCTCACATCAAAGATATATATATTTTTTTAATTTTATTTTTTATACTGGATCTATTCGTGAGGTCATATTTCAGTGGATCGTAATTTTTTTTTTTTTTTTTGCATATCCTTCCCATTCAAAGATTAATATATCAGTCTCATCTCGCTAAGGTGCCAGTGGAGAGCTCCTTCTATAACCATTACTCCTTTACATAAAGAAAAATTAAGAGGCACCGCTGCAGTACCCACAAGGTTTCAGGACTACGTGGATTTGATTAAGTGGCCTGATGTCAGAAGAACAACCAATCCAATCATGCCACGTGGTGTTGTTCGGATCTCAGTAGTAAGATGTCGCACTCCCACTCGTTTGTTTGGTAATTATTACCTCTCTTTTAACCCCTCCAAAAAGCTTGAGAGAGAGAGAGAGAGATAGAGAGAGGGAGTGCTCTTTGCCTATTTCTCAGGGGTTCATGGGGAACTGGGCATTTGCCAAAAGATACCAACTGAAATAATTAGCCCCTCTCTCACTCTCTTTCTTTCTCTCTCTTTCACCCACCCTTCTTCCCTTTCCTCTCCCTTCCGTTGTGGGATAAACCCCGGCATTTCCCTTCTTTTAAGTCCTCAAAGCTCCCACCTTGTTGGCATCTGTCTCTCTCGTGACAATGCTCCCCTCCAAATCCAAGTAAGTACCAGATCTATACAAATAATCTTCTTGTCCTTGTTTGGTTCTTCTTCAAGCACCTGCTATTCTCGTTTTTTCGGAGTTTATATTCTGGTGGCTGCTGGGTTTTGTTTCATCTTGGATTTGTAAAAAAGTTAGTTTTTTTTGCCCCTTTTTTTTTTTTTTTTTTAATGGGATTGACCATTTGGTGGGATTCAGGATGTTTCCTTGTTCATATGGTTGTCAAGATGCTTCTTTTACTGTACCAATTTTTGGGTTATGCATCAGCGGCACAAGGATTCTTGCTCATTTGGATCTTCGTGGTTCATTGAGCTTGATCTGGTTGTGAAAGCCCCAAACTGGGATCTTGGGTTTGAGGGTACTTAGATTTGTCGGCGAACCATCTAGTGCTCATTTCTAGAACAATGCTATATGATTTCTGGTCCTTTGAACTTAATGTGGATGTGAAAAACCCCAATCTGAGCTCTTGGATTTAGTGGATCCCGAAATGGTTTATGTATACGGCCTTTGCTTTCTTATTCTTCTCTCTCATGGGTTTTGGGCTCGATTTGATACTGTCTTTTACTTTTATAAACTAGAGAGCGGGATCTCTGTTTTAGATCTCTTGCATTATTGTTATGTTATGCCATAGATATGAAATCTGGAAAGGCTATGAGGTTTTTTGGATTTTGAACAGATCTGGCTTATCTGACACTCCAAATAGCAAAACCACACCAGCTACCCCTAGGGTTAGCAAATTAGGTAGGGCTGGATCCACCAGGTCAGATTCTGCGTCGCCATCCCCAGTGCAAAAGCCACGCTTCTCAGTTGATCGGTCACCGAAATCAGTAGAGTCGAAGACTGCCACCAAGACCAGCACTACTCCTGATGTGAGGAAATCAAAATCTTCTACATTTGCTCAAAGTGATTGTTTTTGCTCATCTTTGTCATATGCCTTTTGTAATTGTTTAAAATTTGGCTTTCAATCATAGAAACATCCGCGGACATTGAGGGGATCAGAGCTTCAGGCACAATTGGATGCAGCTCAGGAAGACCTGAAGAAGGCAAAGGAGCAGTTGGCTTCAATTGAGCAAGAGAAGACCCAAGTTCTTGAAGAGTTGAAGGATGCAAAGAGATTGGTTGATGATGCAAATGAGAAGCTCAAGGAAGCTATTGTTGCTCAGAAGAAGGCCGAGGAGAGCTTGGAAATTGAGAAGTTCCGGTCAGATGAATTGGAACAAGCAGGCATTGAAGCTGCACAGAAAAAGGAGGAAGAATGGCAGAAGGAGCTTGAGAACATTCGAAACCAACATGCTGTTGATGTCTCAGCATTGCTTTCTGTAACTCAGGAACTCCAGAGAGTGAAACATGAACTAGCAATGGCCACTGAAGCAAAGAACACTGCCCTCAGCCATGCTGATGATGCTATGAAAATTGCCGAAATCAATGCAGAGAAGGTGGAGCTTTTGTCTGCGGAAGTTAACCGTTTAAAATCCTTGCTGGATTCCAAGGTGGAGAGCATGAATATTGAAGCAGCAGAAATGGTTAAGAAGTTGGATGCTGAAGTCGATGCTTTGAAACAAGAACTTGAGAGAGCGAAGGCAGCTGAGGAGAAGTTGATCGAGATGGAATCTTTGGCTGAAGGGCTTCAAATTGAGCTGGCTGATGCCAAGATGGCTGAATCAGATTCAATTAAGCTTGCTGATGAATGGAAGAAGAAGGCGGAGTTGTTAGAGGTTCAGGTAGAGGAGTCCAAGCAGTCTGAAAAATCCTCATCGGATTCCCTGGCATACACGAGGAAACAGCTAGTAGAGAACAATGCTTTGTTGGACGATGCTGAATCTGAGATTGCCACTCTTAAAGGAAAGATGGAATCCTTGGAGATCGAGGTTGCTGCGTACAAAACTGATCTTGATGAGTCAGATAGGCGTCTTGATTTAGCCCAGCAAGAGGCATTGGACATGGGAAAAACAGTTGAAGTATTAAAGTCTGAACTTCAGGCATTGGAGGAGGAAAAGTTGCAGGCACTTAACAATGAGAAGGCTGTGGCATTAAACATCGAAAGCCTGACAGAGGAAAAAAACAAACTGATTGATGAGCTCAATATTGCTCAAGATGAAGGGGAAAAGGTCAAGAAAGCAATGGAAGGTTTAGCTTCAGCTTTGCATGAGGTGTCAACAGAAGCTAGGGAAACACAAGAAAGACTTTTAACAAAGCAAGCTGAAATTGAAGATGCCCATGCTCAGATAGAGCAATTGAAATCAGCTCTCAAGAACAGTGAAGAGAGGTTTGAAGTGATGCTGGATGAAGCGAGATATGAGATTGTTTGCCTCAAGAAAACTGTGGAAAGATCTGAAACAGAAGCTAAAAACTCAAGTGGTGAGTGGGAAGAAAAAGAGCTTAATTTTGTTAGTGCTATTAAAAAGTCAGAAGAAGAACTTGCTTCTCTCAAGGTTGAAATGGCAAAGGTGGTGGATGCATTCACAGGAGCCGAGCTTGAAGCAAAGGCTGCAAAGGATGATGCAGCCCAAATGATACCTAAGTTAAGAGAAGCTGAATCCAAGGAAATGGTTGCCAATGAAGCAGCGGAAGAAGTGAAGGCTGAGAGTCTGCGGTTGAAGGAAAGGTTGTTGGACAAGGAGAATGAGCTGCAGAGCATCACGCAGGAGAATGACGACCTTCGAATCCGGGAAGCTGCTGCCCTGGAGAAAGTCAAAGAGCTATCTGCATTGCTCACAGAGGCCACTGCCAAGAAAACTGAGGAAAACGGTGAGCTATCAAACGGTGAAAAAGATTATGACCTGCTGCCAAACACTTCTGAATTTCCCAACACAAATGCTGATGAGAGCGAAGCAGAAAAAATTAAGTCAGAAGTACCCTCAGGAAAACACGAAGATTGTAGTACAGAAGAACCAAAAGCCAAAGAAGCTAATGGGAATAAAGATCAAAATGATGAGGAGGAATCTGTGGAAGTTAAGATGTTGGAAAGCTGCAAGGTTGTGGACAAGGATCTTGCATCAGAGGGGGAGCATGAGGCGGAATCCATAGACGACGATTTATACTCAAAGATAGAGAGTGGTAGCTCTGATCAGACAAATGGATTATTAACAAAAGACCTGGATAATGGGGCCACTTCACCTACCAAGCAGCAGCAGGAGCAAAAGAAGAAGAAAGCTTTGCTCCAAAAGTTTGGGAGCCTGCTGAAGAAGAAGGGAAACCATAAGTAGCAGAGAAGCTCCACCACAGGTATCCCATTATTTTGTTTGAACTTGTGCATTGTTGTGCTTTGAGGCTTCTGTTTTATGGTTTCTGATGGTTGTGTTGATCTATCAAGGCTTGTTCTGAAAATTTGTAACAACATAGAAAGTGTATTTGAGATCATCTATTGCTCCTTTGCCAGTTTTTTTGTGTATGTATGAGCTTTGTAAAATTTTTATTATGACATACATTGCTTATAGACTGGAGAAGGAAGATATCTGCTATGATTTTATAATAGCCATGCACCCATTGTATTCATTGAAGGCATCATAGTGATACCGTTCATTGGAAGATGTGGATCTTGTTATATGTGTGGCAAGTGTTTCCTTTTCGAAGTTTGGAGCTGGCTTCATTAATTCCTCGTTTCTTTTTTCATTTCTCTTGCTCGCCTAGCATTGCTAACTTTTTCAGAAACCTCTCATGACGACCATCCATATTAGCTTAGTTCTTTGGCTGTTGCAGGTTAACCCTTGGATGCGGATGACGAGTTTCTCGAATCGAAATGGTTTTTTTTGGTTGGTTGGCATTCTAATATTTTTTCAGAGAACTAGCTGGAGAAGTTAGAAAAGATAATGTTGTGTTAAACATGAGAAAAACTGTTAAATGGATTTCATTTGAAAAGCCTAATATGGATGTACTCTTAGGTGAATGCAAGTGTGTGTTTGACCTTATCTGGTTTTTTTTTAGTGTGCAGGGAAGCTTTAAATTTTTCTGATCAGTTCTTATCACTTTTAAGGATTTCTATTCATGCTTCAAGCAATAGATGACACTCTATAGTCAAATATCGTAGATCTCTTCCTTCGGGGGACTTCTTCCTGCATCAGAGAAGAAGCTTGTGGTGAATACTCTTCAACCTTTCATCCGAAATAAATAAATAAATAAAGGAACTCTTCAACCTTTCACAGTAAAAGATTCATGCCAGAGTGTGAACCGGAAAGCCCATAGCTTGCGCGTGTGTCAGATGCTTAACTGGGTTCGAGGAGTTCTGTGGGCGTTGTTCATGTGAGACCCTTCTGACATCCTCAGACATCTCTGGCATGACATGCCTTGGCTTGGCATGAACCAAGAAAATATTCTTCACCCTTTCTATCCTTCGTATGTCCAAGTTTAATTGAGGGAATGCAAGTCATACGCTCTAAAGACAACCACTACTGCTTTGTAGTCTGTATACTATTATAGTTTAACATTAGACTCGAGGAATCCCCCTGGTTCCTACGTTAGGCCCATGGAAGCGAGTTGGGATTTTTTTAAAAAATAATATTTTTTAAATAAATATTTACCTAACTAGCGTCTTGAAACATATTTATCAAACTAGCATATTTTGGTATACAAGCAATTTCAAATTTTAAAATAAAAAAAAATATTTAAAATAATATAAATAAATTAATAAATTAAAAAATTAAAAGAAATTGTAAGTATAGTCTACGGTTTCATCTTAAATGAAATTGCAGGTTAGATATGTAGTTTCATCTTATTCCTCAACTTTCATTTTTTTAAATAAAAAATTAAAAAATTAAAATATATATATATATAAAGTTATAAATTATTACTCTAATAATAATATAAAATATTAATATTATAAAATAAAACTCATTGTAATATATAATAAATAATATAAATATTATAATAAATATATTATAATTTATTAAATTATATATTATATTATAGAATATAATAAATATAATAAATATTTTAGTATATAATATAAAATTTATAATTTAGTGAGTGATAGTCTGGTCGCCACTTTGGAACCAGTCTAGTTGCTAGTTCGGCCGCCAGTCCAGTACTAGTTTGGTTGTCAGTCCACTTGTCAGGTCGGTGCTAGTCCGGTCGCTAGTTTGGTCACTAGCCCGATGCTAGTTCGGTCACTAGTCTAGTTGCTAGTTCGTCCGCCAGCCCGGTGCTGGTTTGATTATCAGTTCGCTTGTCAAGTCGATGTTGGTTTGGTCGCCAGTTTGGCTACTTGTCCAGTGCTAATCCGATCGCCAATCTAGCCACTAGTCCGGTGCTAGTCCAGTCGTCAATCTGGCTACCAGCCCAGTGCTAGTCTGGTCGCTAGTCTAGTCACTAGTCTATCCATTAGGTCGATGCCAGTCCAGTCGTTTGTCTGGCCACCAACCCGATGCAAGTCTGGTCACTAGCCTGGTGCCGCTTCGATCACCAGTCCGGTACCAGTCCGATCGTTAGTCTAGTAGCTAGACAAGCACCAACCTTATAGCTGAACTAACGACCGGCTAGCACCGAGCTGGCGATCGAATTGGCACCGGCCTGATAGGCGGATTAGCGACTGTACTGAAATTAAATTGGTGACCGAACTAGCACCGGGCTTGATGGCCGGACTGGCACCGACTTGGCAGCTAGACTGTGATCAGACTAGCACTGCCTGATTGCATGACTAGCGATTGGACTAGCACCAAGCTAGCAACTAGACTGGCAGCCAAACTGGCACTGGCCTGACAGGTAGACTGGTGATTGGACTGGCATCAAACTGGCGATCGAAATAGCGACTGGACTAGCACCAGGTTGGCAATCGGACTGGCGACCGAACTAGCATCAACTTAGCGACCGAACTGACGATCGAACTAGCACTGGGCTGGCTACCGAACTAGCAATCGGACTAGCATTGGGTTGGTGGCGGATTGGTACCGGCCTAACGGGTGAATTGGCAACTGGACTGGCACCGAATTGATGACCGGACTAGCATGAAACTGGTGGCCAAGTTGGCGGCTAAACTGGCACCGGCTTGGTATCCAGATTAGCAATCGGACTAGCGACCGAATTAGCAATCGGACTAGCGACTAGAAGAAGGTAGAAATAGTTTTTTGATAGTTTAGAATAGCTTTTTGGTGGCTTGCAAGACAAGGATCCAAGAAAACTTTTTATAGCGATCAAATATGACCATTTTGATTTTTATTGGCTTATTAAAGTTTGTAATAAGAAGCCCAATAATCAAAAATTAAAAGTCCAATGGTTAAATTATTAAAAAGCTCAATAGTTAAATAATTAAAACTCTGATGGTCAAATCATTAGAAATCCTAACAATCAAATTATTAAAAACTTCAACAATTAAATCATTAAAATTAAAATTAATTATTGGAGGAAATTTTGGATTTTTTCGATAATTTCCCTTAAAACTCGAGATTTTTGAAAATAATAAAATATAAAATATAAATTTTTAGATACTTAAACTATGTAGTATGTAAGGTATCTTTACAAGACTTACCTTACTTAGTATGAACAGTTTCTACTTGAAAGAATCGAAATGAACTAAGTTTTGAACTATGTTCCTTTATTCCAAACTTCAACTACCACACATATAGTATAGAATTCTCTATCGTAAGTTTATACATTAATGGTCCTACACATGTATCTTAATTTTTCATGAGAACTTCTAAAGATTGTGAATGTTTCTAGCCATGGCGATGTATAAACTTTTATATAGATGAGGCCCTTTAAAGAGTGTGCAATATTATATCTTGAGAAATATTTCTCGGATCTCATTCAGAGATAAATTTTTCTTAACTACTACGTTAAAGTACTAATCACTATAGAGATAGGATGGAATCTATGACTCCTATATCAAATAAATATCATATACTCCTTGACTAACCAATCAGCTTGTTATTACTATGTTAAACCTCCTTCAAGAAATTTTCTATTATAGAAGTTGGGTTTCCACTGTTAAAAGATCCTTTCTTCCCAAAACTAACCCTCCTCTACTAGTCTATTATTCAAGGTTTTCTACTCAAAGATTTCATAATCCCTCGTATTGATATTATTTTTTCTACTGCTGGGTTAAAGTTTTGTTATCCTCTCTATGATTATGCCTATAGAAGGGCATCTGTTGTATCATGGAATGGAATTCTATTCTCAAGACTAAACCTGCACGAAGGTCAGGGAATCACCTTAGGACCAAAATCTATCCATTATTTTGTTAATAAATCATAATAAAACAAGAAGATGTACGGAAAATATCCAATTAAACTTAGAGTAAGTGGATTTGGACATAGTTGTTCTTGCAGCATCAATTTTATGTAAATTTATCTTATCTTTATTCATTTATGCAATGTGATATTCTATTGATTATTTAATCAACCTTTAATTTTCTTTCAATATAGAGTATTTTTATCACTCTAAATAATTCTATAATAGGAGAAGAACCTTGGAGGTATGTTTACTTGCATAGCTTTAGGTGAACTCCTATGATTGGCACATATCTCTAGATTTTATTATGAATTGATGTCATGTTGATTTTATCTTTATTTTCTTTTAGCTTTCTTATATTGCTATCACACAAGTTATTAACCTGATCTATGGTGGGGACACCAGAGGCACCAGAATAAGACAGAGGCTTCTCAACCCTCTGTGGATTACTTAATCATATTCAAGTCCATTTGTAATAAAGCTTAGTTCATCTAAGTTATTTTTTTATCACTTGAGTCATGTACTAGTCAGCTCACATTGAGCTAGTCATTTTTTGGAGCTCAATACATATCCAGTAATGACTCATATAAGTGAGGACCAAGCCATCCAAGTGAAGATCAATCCAACTAAAGCTATGAGGATCATGGAAAGCCTAGGAGAAGAAATCAGAAGCCCGGGAGATAGGCCCGAAGTCCTAAAACGCAGTCCTGAAGCCCTGAAACGCAGTCCTGAAGCAAACTGGGCTAGCCCAGGCCCAAGAAGGGAGATAAGTGGCGCCAAGACCTTATTCTTACCACCCTTGGTCATCCACTAGGGTCACCTCCCTTGGCCAACCAAGGAAAGAGGAGGGAGAGAAATTTTAGGGATTTTTTCTACATATTTTTTTCTTATTTTCTAGCTAGGATTTGGGTGGGAATAAGACTCCCATGTAATTACTTATGTATCCTTACTTGGAGCCTAAGGCTATGGGTCTATTTAAAGGACCCTAGTCTCTTGTATGAGAGCAATCTTTGATATATAAAATTCTATTGAGTTCTTCTCTTGTTGTGTGCCTCCCTGCTGTGTGCATTAAGGGATCCTGAAGTCCTACCGAAGTGCTGCCCAAAGAAACCCTAGCCGACCAATCTCCTTCAAGCCTTTCTTCCACACGCCTCTTGCTATTTTCCTGAGATTTTTCTTGTTTCCCACCTTGTTTTCTCACCCCTGATGGTTGTTTGTAGGTCCCCGAGTTTCTACGAATCCAATGACTCCAACCGGGCTGCAATCAGACCACCGAGCAGAAAGCCAAGAATCCACGGGTCTCTGGCTTGGTTTTCCAGGCCGCATCCATCGAGGATGAGTGATCTCTTCACTACAATCTTCACCAGATGCTTCAGACATTGCCAGGTACACACCCTCTGCAACCAGTAGTTTTATTGTAGGAGAACTAGCCCTAACCGAGGCTTCTCAGCCCCGGCGATCCCTCTTACTGCTTTCCTACATCCTGATCTGCATGCGTAGTTTTTAAAATTCATATAGAATTATCTACATTATATTTTGATCTGATATTCGGGATTTAACCACCTCATCCAACCCCTAAAATATAAAAAAAATAATCGCATGCATATTAGTTCCGCATCATCTGGTATCAGAGCTTAGGTTAGGGCTTGTTTTCTGCACCCTTCATAGGCCATATATACTTTGTTCTTTTATTTGTTTCTCCCTTCTCAGGAGTTCAAAGATCTTGAAACTTTTTTTGATGGATTCATCTTAATTCAAAGTATTTTACAAAATTTTTTCATATTTTATTTCAGTCTGTGCATTTTCTTCAAGCCAAAATACAGCCTATAAATTTTTAGTTCTATTTTTTTCAGCAAGACAATTTTGGAAGATTTAGGGTTTTGTTTAGTATTTCTTTGCACATCTTTTATTTTTAGTATATTTCCTGCATATTAGAGCATAATCTACAAATATCTTCCTGTTTAAGAAAATTCTAAAATAAAAAAATTACATATAATCAAAAACATAAAAAAAAATATCTAAACCCTAATTTGCATCCTCATCTGCCTGCCATCATTGCATAATTTACTTTAAGGGCACTCTCTTTATGCCAGATAAGGGAAGGAGGTCATTACCTTTTCTTAGTCCAAAACCACCTTCTTTGCATTCCATCCCAAGCCTAACTTAAAATTAACTAGACTTAATTTTGCCCTGGTGGGCTAGGGACACTAACTGGTCGGGTCCGGGCTAAGTGTCAGATCATTGTGTCAAGCTAACCTGTGTGTGCCTTGTGCTTAGTGTCTAGAATGGTGGTTCAGGGATTCAATCCCGAAGGGCTTGTGTGCTGGTCCGCCTACCTGGCCAATCTCTGATTGGTGTCCAGGATTGGCAATCAGGGACCTAACACTCCCCTTACACTTGCCTGGCTGAGTATAGGGTTACTATAGGCTAGTTTGCCACCCTGATTGAGCATCTAGTTTTGGACTCTAGGTCTAGGGAGCTATAGTTGGTTTGATCGAGTCTTGCATGCGCACTAACTTAGGAGTCGATGTGTGTGTTTGATTGCATTAGGAACCCAATGCCAGCAGACTTAATTCAATTCAACTAGTGTGACCATGGAGTCCAACCCTAGGAGAACCCAATACTCTAACCTATATAGGGAGCCCAGTCCTAGGAGAACCCAATACTCTGATCCATATAGAGAGTCCAATCCTAGGAGAACCCAATACTCTGACCCATATAGGGAGCCCAATCCTAGGAGAACCCAATACTCTGACCTACATAGGGAGCCCAATCCTTGGAGAACCCAATACTCTGACCCATATAGGGAGCCCAACCCTAGGAGAACCCCATACCATGATCCATCCTTAGAACCTAACTATAGGAGACCCAATTATGATTACTTGAACCAAGATGGACGACCCATTAGGAGCACCCAACCTTATACACCCACTTTTGATGGAAGACAAGAGTTGTATATTGATTGGGAGGAAAGAATGGATCAGTATTTTGAGTACACTAGGATGTTGGAGTTGGAAAAATTTAGATTAGCCCTACATAGTTTAACTCGATATGCTAAGGTGCATTGGGCAGTTATTGAAATTGAATGTTATCGAGGAGGAAATGAAATACGCACCTGGAAAGCCATGAGAAGTAAATTGAGAGCGAAGTACCTAGGTGAATTTTATGAATACGAACTTTTAGAACAATGGTACGAATTGAGCAGGATAATAAGATTGTGTTTGAGTACATTGACCAATTTAACGAGTGTTACAGTAGTAAACAATATCCATTCGGCCCTGACACGCGCCCTCCTTGGAGGCTGGCACGGCCACATACTTCTCCACTTCGGCCATGTGGCGGTTCAGCCCAGCTCGGCTCGGCCCCACTTCAGCCACGTGGCGGTTCGGCCCAGCTCAGCTCGGCCCCACTTCGGCCACGTGGCGGTTTGGCCCAGCTCGGCTCGGCCCCACCTCGGCGGGGAACCTCAGTACCTCGGCCTCCCTTCGGTCGTCGAGTCCAGCTCGGCTCGACCATGGCACCCCGGCAGCGACCCGCGTGGCTCCGCCCGACCTCGCCCACGGCGCGAAGGCCGGCCCCCAGCCAGCCCACTTTAACCGGGTCAAGTCGGCACCTGGCTCTGCATCGCCCAAGCCCGAGTGGCGGCCAAGTCGGCACTTGGGACAGCCCCAGGTCGGCTCTAGCCGCGTCCAACTCGATGGCACGTCGATACCTTGGTTCGCGTGCACTTCCCGTGTGTGCGCCCAAGTTCTTCCTCCAGGCTCACACCCGTGCGCACAACTGTGCCAGGGCACAACCCCTCTGGCTCTAGTCTGGTAGCGGGTCCTGCATGGCATCGCCGCCGACCTCGCCCGGTCAAGCTCGGCCAGACCGGCACCCTGGCAGCGCCCTGCGCGGCTCCACCGACCTCACCGGCGCGCCTCAGATCCGCCCGTGTCCGGCTCGACGCCTCCGAGCTCGGCACCGCGGCATGCCCAGGGCAGCGCGCCCCCGAGCCCTAGCTCTTCCGGCTCCGTCCGACCTCACCGGCGCGCCTCAGATCCGCCCGCGTCCGGCTCGACGCCTCCGAGCTCGGCACCGCGGCACGCCCAGGGCAGCGCGCCCCCGAGCCCTAGCTCCTTCGGCTCCGTCCGACCTCGCCGGCGTGCTCTGGCTCGGCACCTCCGAGCTCGGCATCGCGGCATGCCTAGGGCAGCGCGCCCCCGAGCCCTAGCCCCTCAAGCTCCAACCGCCCGTGGTGCGCTCGCGGCACGCCCGCAGTCCGGCTCCCGCGGCCCGGCTCCTCCAGCTCCGGCCCTGTGCCAGCCCAGCGCGACCCTGCCATGGCGGCTCCCAGTTCGGCAGCACACATGGCTCCGTTCGTAGAGCTACGGCTCCAGCGTCTTGACCCGGCGCATTGCTCCACCCCGCTTCGGCCACGACCGGCGCGGCGTTCTCCCTCACGTGAAGTCCGGCCCCAGACGGCTTCGCCCGCCCGTAGCAGTCCGGCTCCCGCGGCCCGGCTCCTCTGGCTCCGGTCCGGCGTGACCACGCCCGCACCTCGATCCTGTTCCTCTGGTCCGGCCGTAGGAGAGCAGCCCGGCGTCCCGATCTGATCCGGCCTCCCCCAATGGAGAGCAGGGCGGCACGCCCGTGCTCGGCTCCGCTTCACCCCAGGTCTGGCTCTTCCGCCCATCTCGGCCCGTGCCGGTCCAGGCCCGCACCTCAGCCCGGTATGAACCCGGATCCGCAACACGGACCGGCTCGGCATGTTGGACTCCGGTGGCACGGCTCCGCACCAACCAAGTCTAGCACGCCTGCAGCATGGCTCGTGCCCAATTCGACTCCGGTGGCTCCCAATCCACCGCGCCAGTCTGGCTCCACCCCACGAGGCTCCGCCCGTGCCCGGCTCCGGTCCGGTGGGATGCCTGTCTCAGCTCGGCGCTCCCACGCCCCAGATCTGCCTGCTCCGGCTGTGGTTCCATGCTCGCCACCGGCGCCCAGTTCAGTCACTGCGCACTCATCCATGCATGGGTTCGCGCACGGAGCCCCTGCGCCATGCACACGTCGGTCCACGTGCATGGGAAGGTTCTGGGGGCCTTCTCGCGGTCCGCATAGCAGTCTGGAGTAGTGTTCCAACCGACTCGGCACTTCGGCGTCCCACCCAGCTCGACCACCGAGAGCATCATACGATTCTGTCTCATCAGTGTGGGCTCGACACTCTTTCCAAGGGTCCCCACCCACGTGGGTCCTATGGCATGCTGCTTGACACGCCGCCTGCAAGGAAGGTTTGCATTTAAGTTTCCTAAGCTACTGTTTACACTAACTAGTGAATAGTATCCTGCCCAAGGTACTGCACCCTTGCGCCGACTTCCTGAACCACCCAAAAGAAGAAGGTTCACCAGCCCATCATGGCCTCACAAGCTGACAAGTCTACATCAAGACCAGCACACCTCTTCAAAAGTAACAGGAGCCATTCGTCTATATAAAGACCGGCATGGAAAGGTAAGGGGAAAAAAGAGGTAAGTAAGAGACAACACACTCTCTTCATTATCACCCTCTGGCAGCAGAGAGTCCCCCAAGCTCTCCGTCTCAGAGGTCCCTTATTTCCTTCGATCGTCCCGCTAACTTGATCATCAGAGTGCCTTTGCCGGAATCCCCCGTGCAGGTCTTCCCTATTTTGCAGGTATCGCCCAACGGACGGACGATAAGGAGGAAGATTATTCCTCACCGGAGAGGCCCACAGGAGGGCCACTACAGTACCAAGCCCCTTTCATCCCAACTACAACTATGTTCCCCTTGATCGTCTCCGACCAACGAGCCTGGTGACGCTGGCACGGAGCCCACTTACCTAGGCCACATAAGAGCTACCGGCCATGGCGATCTAGGCGGCAACAACGAGTTTAGTAGGAAATGTAACACAGTCGAACCTGAGTCTAAGATCATGGCTAGATTTCAAGATGGCCTGCATAGGGATATCCAGTGGGAGCTGTTTCATTGGCAAATTCAGGACCTAGAGGAAGCCTATCACCTAGCTAGGAAATTCGAGTTATATCAGAGGGAACTCATGATCAATCAATCTAAGTCTAATAAGGTTAATTTTCTTAAACCTAAGTCCAAACCTAGCCGACTTCCTTTAGACCAGCCTACTACTCCTGTCCCACTAGGATGCAAGGAAAAGACCCCAGAACCCATTAATGAGCCTAAGGTAGAAGTGTATGAGGCTGATCCTAGTTTAGTAGACGAATATGAAGGAGAAGACTTTGAGGAGGATGAACCCCTTGAAAATTTAGAGAAAGAAACTCTTGAGCCCATTGAGAAATCTAAAGAGGCCACCTATAAGGAACCTATAGTGGAAGAACAATTAGGGGAGGAGAACTTAGATACTACTACTAGAACCTTACCTGAGGAAACCATAGAGGAGAGCCAAATTATAGAGTCCAGTCCTAAAGTACAAGAACCTGAAGAATTTATTAAGGACCTGATCTCTTTGAATCAGTATCCTCAGGATGAGCCTCCACCTATAGTTTCCATTAAGGACCTTTTTCCTGAGATTAATAACCCATCCTTCCATTATGCAAACCCCATAGATATACCGCAACCTCGTAAGGTTAGCCTCATTAGTCTAGAATTAGTCCCTGACGCCCCTTCTTTTATCCTACTTTATCCAACTAACCTTGAACCTTTTTCCCTACCCTACCAGACTAATTTTGAACCCACTTCCTATATTCGTTCCTTTCCAGACACCTCCAGCATTTCTAGGATCATTAGATTGCATTTAGCCGAGATTAGCATATTTCATGCATTCATCACGCATGTTAGGTTTGCATCTTACTTCTGGCATACTCTTTGAAATTTGCTGGGAGCTCACTGTAAATTTTCATGTACATGTCAAGCTAGGATCAAACCTAGAGAACCTATAATCTGTTAGGTTTAGATCCAAAGAGTTCAATAAAATCTCCTTCCATAGGAATGCAGAGTCGAGTATGTTAGGTGTAGGTATGAGTCCTTTGCATCACCTGTTAGGAGTCTGCATGTGCCCAGCATGTTCACCACCTGCACTAATTTTGAATAAAACAAGCTAATTCCTGAAGAAGGGTCAAGAAATTTGATGTAGTGGATTCTATCTTCGTTAGGCTTAGGCCTAAAAGAAGCTTCATGCTCGCAGAGCAGGACCTTTTAAAGTGATAGAGAGGGTTGGACCAAATGCCTATGTGTTAGATTTGCCTTCAGATTTGGGTATTAGTTCTATCTTCAATATCGCAGACCTGGTTGAGTACAGGGAACTGGCAGCGATACTTAGTGAGGCCTTTGGACCTACTCCTTCCATTGTGAGTGACCCTAACCCAGAGTGTCTACAAATTATTTGGCCTGAGAGAGGAGAACGGATCGAGCGTATCCTGGACGATCAAGCCTTAACGACCCGAGGCCGCGATTATCAACGCTTCCTGGTCCGATGGCAAGGCCGGCCAGAGTCGGACGATTCGTGGATTTCTTGAGAGGACTTGCAATACCTCAACCCAGACCTCCTCGAGAGATATGTGAGTCAGCTTGATTCCCACTCGACAAGGTCGAGTTCCTCCCACCCCGGAAGAATTGGTGGGGACACCAGAGGCACCAGAATAAGACAGAGGCTTCTCAACCCTCTGTAGAGTACTTAGTCATATTCAAGTCCATTTGTAATAAAGCTTAGTTCATCTAAGTTATTTTTTTATCACTTGAGTCTCGTACTAGTCAGCTCATGTTGAGCTAGTCATTTTCTGGAGTTCAGTACATATCCAGTAATGACTCATATAAGTGAGGACCAAGCCATCCAAGTGAAGATCAACCCAACTAAAGCTATGAGGATCATGGAAAGCCTAGGAGAAGAAATCAGAAGCCCGGGAGACAAGCCCGAAGCCCTGAAATGCAGTCCTGAAGCCCTGAAACGTAGTCCTAAAGCAAACTGGGCCAGCCCAGGCCCAAGAAGGGAGATAAGTGGCGCCAAGATCTTATTCTTACCGCCTTTGGTCATCCACTATGGTCACCTCCCTTGGCCAACCAAGGAAAGAGGAGGGAGAGAAATTTTAGGAATTTTTTCTACATATTTTTTCCTTATTTTCTAGCTAGGGTTTGGGTGGGAATAAGACTCCTATGTAATTACTTATATATCCTTACTTGGAGCCCAAGGCTATAGGTCTATTTAAAAGATCCTAGTCTCTTGTATGAGAGCAATCTTTGATATATAAGATTCTATTGAGTTCTTCTCTTGCTGTGTGCCTCCCTGCTATTTGCATTAAGGGATCCTGAAGTCCTGCCAAAGTGCTGCCCAAAGAAACCCTAGCCGACCAACCTCCTTCAAGCCTTTCTTCCACACGCCTCTTGCTGTTTTCCTGAGATTTTTCTTGTTTCCCACCTTATTTTCTCACCCCTGACAGTTGTTTGCAGGTTCCCGAGTTCCTACGAATCCAACGACTCCAACTGGGCCGCAATCGGACCACCGAACAGAAAGCCAGGAATCTGCGGGTTTCTAGCTTGGTTTTCCAGGCCGCATCCATCAAGGACGAGTGATCTCTTCACTGCGATCTTCACCAGGCGCTTCAGACATTGCCAGGTACATCCCCTCTGCCACTAGTAATTTTATTGTAGGAGAACTAGCCCTAATCAAGACTTCTCAGCCTCGGAGATCCCTCTTTATTGCTTTCCTAGGTCCTGATCTGCATGCGTAGCTTTTAAAACTCATATAGAATTATCTACATCATATTTTGATCTGATATTCGGGATTTAACCACCTCATCCAACCCCTAAAACACAAAAAAATAATCGCATGCATATTAGTTCCGCATTAATCTATGTATGCCTTAGAATATTAGATCAGGGCTTTAAAAATTATAGATGTAATTAAATAAACTAACAAGATTTTTTTAATATAGAAAAAAGATTATAGAATACTTACTTGAAATTGCTAAAAAATGAAAATCAAACCCGTTAGTGTGTGATGCACTGTCCAAGGCATATTTTCATCTTTTGTACAGAAATTATCAGAAACACTATCCTAAGATATGATCAGGATTTATCTGCCTACGAGCATGATTGTAAAAGAAGTTGATGGAGACTCTTTTAACGCCTAGAAAGAAGAAAAACTTTATAATTAAAAAGATCAAAAAAAAATTATAGAAAAGAAAAAACTAAAAGAATGTAGGAATAGTTTTTGGATGGCTTAGAATAATTTTTTTTGTGTCTTGCAAGATAAGGAGCCAAAAGAGCCTTTTATAGCCATCAAATCTGATTGTTTTGGTTTTTATTGGCTAACTAAATATTATAATAAGAAGTCCAATGATCATAAATTAAAAGTATAATAGTTAAATTATTAAAAAGTTCAACGGTCAAATAATTAAAACTTTAATGATCAAATTATTAAAAACTTCAATAATCAAATCATTAAAAATTTTAATGATCGAATCATTAAAATTAAAAATTAATTATTAGAAAGAATTTTGAATTTTTTTAATACTTTGAACCTGGGCGTTGCACATCTTCTAAGAGAAAGAGAGAGAGAGAGAGAGATAGGAATGGCGGAGAAACTTTGGAAATATCTTTCATGTCATTCCATGTTGTGGCAATTTTTACCAATTGGAGCTAAATACTAGGAAAGGTGTGTAAGGGCTTAAATGTACAGTTATTTAGATTATAATAATCAATGATCATTTTCCAAATGCCAAGAAATATAAATAGAAGGGATTTAGCACATAATTGTACCTTAAAAAAAAAGAATAAGGGAAAATATAATTTTGTACCATCAATTTTTATACTATAAGCAATTGAGTGAGTGAACTTCGGGGTATGACAATGTAGTTAATGATCTTGATAAATCACGCAATTTAATTAACAAACTTGATAAATCATGCCAAATCAGCAAATCATACCGACAAAGGCCAACATCATTTGCTCTTTAGTATCACCTGACCATATATAACTTTTAAATCTTCTGATATAGCATCTTATGGATTAAATAACTTTTAAATCTACATTTAATGATATTAAATTTAATTTAAATGATGCTAGGCAGTTGAATTTATTTTTAGTCTTAAATTGTGTTGCCCAATATTTTTAATGAGACCAAGATAGAAAGCAACTCTTAAAGCGAGTAAGAGAGTTGCGTCTACCATTACCGCTACCATCTTTATGAGCCCATGGTACTAGGCATGGAGCTTTGAACTGCCTAGGTTGGGATTGCATTTGCACAATAGATGTTTGGAGTTGACCATCTAGTTATTGAGGATGATTCAACCATAGTGATTGGATGGATCTACGGTTGCACGCAAAGGATGCCACTCATCATCTACTATTGAACATTAGGAGGCTGCTAACCGAGAGTGTTGGTCTCCACATCAAGCACATCTTCTAGGAGATGAACACCACAACTAATTAGATGGCATCTTTTGTTGTAGGGTATTTTGGAAATATACTCTAGATTGACATTAGGCTAGCCCCTAGGTTACTCCGTGACATTTTATTTTTTGATCTTTTTATTTATGCTCATATTAGGTTTGTATGAGTGCCAGAATGGCTCCCCCATGGATACTTGTCACTCAGTGTAGCAAATCTCTTCCTTGATGGCCTCGCCATAGAGGTTGTGGACCATCGTCCACTACACTACTCATGCACCTGCATGATGTATGCCAACATGCACTCCTCCATCAACCCACATGACTTATAGACTGCAAACTCTTCGATCTACCCCTCACCCTTTGATACTACTATAATCGCTACCGCATCCCCACCGCTCAATACCTTTGCTAATATGCCCTTAGATCTGAAGGAACCTAACAAGGCTCCAAATTAGAACCAATCCTATCTAATAGCCTAGCCATCCACCACGATGGATCCGGGAAATGGATACCAACACTGAGAAGGTGGCTTTTTTATATTGCTAAACGCTTATGATTCGAGTAACTCATAATTGGACTACTACTCCTATAGGAGGACGAAGATTTTTTTTTTTTTTAATTGGCACTTCTATAACCATTTAAATTTTTAATTCATTCAAATTTAAATAATTAAAAAAATTTGTAATTCTTAAAATACCATGCCAGAAAATTTAAAAATTATATACGGTCATGTAATGCTAAAAGAACACAGATTGAGCTCTATCAGGGCAATTTCTTGATTTGGCATTGTTGGCGTGGAGTTCCTGTTCCGGCCGGTCGAAGCTGCTGCTCCACAGGACCGCTTCCTGGTTCACCTGCAAAACAGGTCCCTTGCCGGAGTCGTTCCGGCGGGGGACACTTTGATGCCTAAGTCAGAAGCGGGTCCCAGCCACAGAATGGGGAAGATCCTCCAGAGGCAGAGGGAAAGCTCTTTGAATTTAGAGTATGCGTGTATGTATGTGTGTGTACCTCTCTCGAGCGTTTCTTCTTACCGCCATTTATAAAGGGGCGCCCGGCTTGCAGATCCGTTCTTCTCCCAGCAATCACGGGGAGTTAATTTCTCCCCAAGCCGGAGGCGTCTCTTCCTTTCCTGTTGCGTGGTGATCCAGCCAATCTTTCGGCCAAACCGGGGAGTTAATTTCTTACCGCCATTTATAAAGGGGCCCTGGGGTCGTCTCTTCCTTTCCTGTTGCGTGGTGATCCAGCCAATCTTTCGGTTGAGATTTAGATGGTTGTGGTGGCTTCTCCCTGCCCATTGGATAATGGATACGCTTCATCCTGGTCGCTGGTTCAAGACGGGTTGCTTCCCTGAGTAACCCTTGGTCAAATCAACCTGGTGGGACTTCAGAGGCCCCTGATTTTCTTTTGGAAAGAGAGAAGGTCCGGCTAAAAAAGCTTCTTCAACCTCGCCTCATTCTTCACTCAGCCTTCCCTATACTTGTCTACCAGTCTATTCTACAGGTAGAATCTTCCTTATACCTTTTCATTTCATTCTTTTATCATGGAAGAAACCGTAGAAAGTCAGGGAGGACAAGTTGGGCCCTCGGGGGCCAGTGATGTAGTAGGTCCGGAGTCGATCTCTAGTTCAGTTTCTCAGGGGAAGATGGCTCTTCTTCGGGAATGCTATCGCATTCCCGAGAGGTTCCCTTTCGTCCACCCCGCACTTGAGGAACGGGTGAACAAACCTCCCCCCGGGTGCTTAGCCGTGTATGAAGATCATCTGAAGGCTGGCCTTTGATTTTCCCTGCACCCTTTTTTCATCAAAATCTTTTATCTGTACCAAATGGTGCCAGCACAGTTGACCCCGAACAGCATCCGGAATGTCTGCGAGTTTCTGGTCCTGTGCAGTATCGCAAACATAGAACCTAGGACCAACTTATTCACAGCCCTTTTTGTACTCAAGAGGGATTTCCATAGCAACGGATGGTGGGTGATCGGCCCTCAACCGGGCCGCAAGGTCATCAAGGACATGCCTAGCACCATCCACGGGTGGAAACATGTTTTTGTGTTCGTACTGTCCATTGATCCATGGGGCTTCGACACTGTTTGGAAGAAGCCTCATTTAACCGCCAATGATGGGAAGAAGGTCTTGGCGGCTGACCAGTTGATTACGATCTTCTGATTAATTCGGAAGTTACCCCTATCCGTGAGTTGTTGGAGAAGAGAAATCTCTATCTTGCGAGGATCAGCAAGTTCTCCGTATTAGGTATAGTGGCGGAGATTTCTGCCCCCCTTCCCCCGGTTTTGTTGTAGCTTAGTCGACTTAAAGAAACTTTTCTGCTTATAGGTGGTGGAATGAAGCCTGGTGTGAGCTGGCTCTATTAGACTTCTGAGAAGAGGGTAGCTCAAGCCCCTCTTATAAGGTCGGCAGTTCGGAAGAAGGCCCGAAGAGATGGTCCTGAGGGGGACCGGAGCACCTCATCTTCCCGGGGGACCTCAGGGGAAGATGTGGTACCCATGGAAGGGGCCCCATCAGGATCTCATCCAGTCAAAATTCCACCAGTGGTTACCTCCCCGATTCGCACAATGGGGAGTCCGCCTCAAGCAGTGGATGTGCCATCACCTTGCCCCCTGCAGTTGATAGGGGCGAAGCACGGCAAGTTGAGGGAGAGTTCGCCCGTGGGGCTTTCCCAGCTGGAAGCCGTTCGGCAAATTCTTCGGAGCTTTCACCTACGGGGGGACTACTGGTCCCCGCCGTAGCTAGACAGGCACTGAAGAGCACATTGCTGCCTCACGACTTGGCAGTTCTCCGAAGTCGGAACCTTTCCAGGGTGTCTGATTTTGCTTTTTGCACCCTGTAATAGGTATGGTCCTTGTTGTCTCATTTGCTCTGGGAATTGTTCGATCCATAACCCCATATTTTCGATTTAATTGGTCTACGACCTTACCTTTAGGAGAAAGGCCTAGGAAATGTTGACAGCCTCATTCATGGCCTCAAGGAGGATCTCCATACTGCCAGGGCTGCAAAAGAAGTAGCCGAAGAGTTGAGACAGTCTATGAAGAACCGCCTCGTCTGGGTGAACGACGAGGTTCATGAACTGAAGGGTGAACTAAAAAGTGGCCATCTGATAATAGCAGAGCAAGGGGCAGGGTGGAGGAAGAGCAAAAAGCAAGTCGACTCCTTGGAGCGAGCTGCTAAGGAGAATTAAGAGAAGATAGAGAGTTTGACCAAGGTAGCGGAGGAAGCTGCTAGGAGGGCCGAAAAGGTAGTTTTGGAGTCCGAAGCAGCCAAGAGGGAGTCCGCGTCTCAGAGAAAGCGGGTGGAGGATGCTGTAGCAGACATTAGGAAGTCTTCACAATTCCAAGAGGAGATGAATGAAGCATCCTTGTACGGCTATCAGCATGGCTTCAACGATGGACTTTCCAAGGTAAAGGAGGCCTTTCCCCACCTTGATCTTTCTGGCATCCCTTCCTTCAACATAGTCGAAGAAGAAGAAGAAGTGGAGGACGAGGCCGAGACCGTGGAGGAGGCTAAAGAGGCCGAAGAGGCATCGTGTCCGGGTGAGGAGGCCTCTACCTCAGTCGAAGATCTGGGGGTGGCTCCAGCTCTGACCCCAGTTCAGGAGGAGATTCAAGCTAGGGGAGTCCAAGCTGAAGGTTCTTTGGTCCCAGCCCAAGTCGGCGAGATCCATTCTGCGCAGGTTGACAAGTTGCTTCAATTCTGCGGTGTTGGGTCTCCTCCAGTTGATGTTGAATAACCTAAGTAGCTTTAGGTGTGTTTTCTTCTTTGTGTTGCCAATGGCTTTTGTATGACAACTTCTCTGGATTTTGAAGTAGTTTTTTCTTTTCCTGCATATGCTATGTTGTGTTTTCAGATATAGCTTGAACAAAGTTTACTGTTCCTTCTTCTACTTGGTCGAACGACCGTGGCCGAAGGCCGTTTGATTGGTAGTTGATGAAGACGAACTCCGGGATAGGTTAGAACTCCATTGCAGAAGACCATCTACGGTTGATTAGGCTGGTGTCACCTTCCTCTCATAATTAAACCTGTCCGTTGGGGTAGACAGGCGTCAACTCCCCATTGATCGGTGATTAGGGAAGTTTAATTGCGATTCTCGTTGCCCACGTGACGTATCGATATTCGTACAGTCGTAGTTTCTTGCACCTTGTGTGCCGCCAGGTCTCCTTTTTCTAAAAAGGAGCCATTAATGTCGCTGCCGCATGATGGAAATTCCTCCGGGTTCGAAGCGCCGGTAGTTGTTGTCCCGAGAATGACCCTCGAGTGGTCTTCCGGTTCTCGAAGCATCGCTTGGACACGTGGCGCTCTCTGATGCGACTGGGAAAAGACGTGGAGCATGCCTCCCCGCAGTCGGTCGTGGGTGCAGGCTCTCTATAAATAGGACCTTGCCTTCTGCTGCCAAGGGTCACCATCCTCTCAGACTTCTTCTTTCAGTTGAAAATGAGGTTCAGCACCTCCGAGCTTCGACGGGCAGCGAAGAGGAGGGCCATCGACCCTAAGAGGAAGAGGAGTCCGGAGTTCTTCAAACCAGGCGATGATGATGAGCCTCTCGTGGACCGTCTGGAGAAGAAGGTTCGCATATTGGAGGCTCAACTGAAGGAGGCCAGGGCCCAGGTCACGGTGGCAGTCGCGGAGGCGAAGGAGGCTAAGAAGGAGGCGGCGAACGCCGTCTTAGACTTCAAGGCATCCGCTACCTTCAGGGAGGAGGTTACCGAAGTGGCTCTGGACTCCTATCATCAGGGATTCCGGGAATGCAGGGGGAAGGCCTTCAAGTTTTATGACTTGTGAAGGGCATGGACAACATCAAGCCCTCTGTTCCCTTTCCCAGACATGAGTTTGATTCCGACTCCGATGAGGGGTCGGATTCTGGTTCGGATGGGAACCCCGGGGCCACTTCATCGTCCCTCCAGAGCTCCCCCCACCGATACGGGAAAAAGCCGACGGGAGGTTATTGAAATGTTTCCCGCAATCCTTCTACTCCTTTTTTTTTGTTTTTGTCCTCTCTTTATGAGAGTTTCTTTTTCTTCCCCTTTTCTTTTTTTTTTGTAAAAATCAAAAAAGAAATGAAATATCTTTCTCTTACCTTTTCCTATGTGTCTCTTGCGATGTGTTGCATTTTGTCATGTCTAGAGCGTAGATTCCTTGGACCATTTACGGTCTATAGGGAAGATGTGAGGTTGGCTGGACCGCTCTAGAGATGTTTGTCGCTGATAGGAAGGACGACATTGGTCCTTTTAGGCATGTTTTCGGATTTACCGTAGGGTAGGGTGTTTATACCGTTCCTGTGTACTTTTGTCATGATCAAGGTAGGCTGTTCAGGCCCGTCCCGACATGTCTTCAAGTTTACCGTAGGGTAGGTTACGAAAACCATCCCTGCGCCTTCTCTCTCTTTTTTTTTTTTTGTAATGTAAGGTAGGCTGATTAGGCCCATCCCGGCATGTCTTCGGGTTTTCCGTAGGGTAGGTTACCAGAACCATCCCTGTGCCTTCGATCTTCTTGGTGGCATGACTAGGACATCCGTTGCGCTCGTCGGGCATACCGATAAGGCGAGTGGATCAGACTCTCCTTTGCGCAGTTGACCGATTTCTCAGATCGAGCCACTTAGGCTGTTGTCGTCCAGTCAATGCAACAAGCCATTCTGAGTTGAGTAGTGTTGAGCAAATTTGCACAGGAATTTTATGAACTTGTTTATTGATAATATTTGCGAAGGTTTTGTACATTCCATGGCTGGGATAGAGACTTCCCATCCAGGGTCTTGAGTCGATATGCTCCTGGTCGAATGACTTCTTCGACTTGATATGGACCTTCCCAGTTGGGGGAGAGTTTACCCTGTTATGTTGGTCTGGATACTTCTGCCCTTCGCAATACCATGTCCCCTGTGCGAAAAATCTGCTCCTTCACTCTGGAGTTGTAGTATTTGGTGACCTTTTATTAGTATGCTGCCATTCTTATCTGGGCCTGAAGTCTGGTGCTTGACAGCAGATCCAGGTCGATCCTTCTATGATCGGAGTTCCCTGGCTCTTCGTAGTTGTCAATTCTCAGAGACTGTAGGGAGACTTCGATAGGTAGTACGGCTTCGGTACCGTATGCCAGGTTGAATGGAGACTCGCTGGTGGCTGTTCTTGGGATAGTTTGATACGTCCAGAGAACGGAGGTCAGCTCTTCGTCCCAAAGTATTTTGATGGCATTCAACCTTGTCTTCAGACCGTGGAGAATGGTCCGATTAGTTGCTTCGGCTTCTCCGTTGGACTGTGGGTGGGCAACAGAGGTCAACCGATGTTGAACATGATATCGAGCACAGAAGTCCTTGAACTTCGGATTGTTGAACTGTCTCCCATTGTCCGTGATTATGATATATGGGATGCCAAACCGGAATATGATGGAATTTTTTATAAAATTCTCCACTTTGCCTTCTATGATTTGGGCCAGTGGTTCGGCTTCTACCCACTTTGGAAGTAGTCGATGGCCACAAGGAGGAACTTCCTTTATCCAGAAGCTGACGAAAATGGGCCAAGAATATCCATTCCCCATTGGGCAAAAGGCCAAGGAGCTGTCAGTTGAGTCAAGTGGCTTGCAGGTTGCCTCTAAACATTGGCATACCTTTGGCACTGGTCAAACCTTCGCATAAAGTCAGCCGAGTCCTTCTAGATGTAGGGCCAATAATATCCCTGTCGAATGATCTTGTATGCCAAAGACCTACCCCCCAAGTGATCGCCGTATATACTTTCGTGGACCTCTCTCAGGGCGTAATCTGCATCCGTCGATCCCAAGCACTTTAGCAGCGGTTGAGAAAATGATTTCTTATAGAGGGTCCCGTCTAAGATGACATACTGGGATGCCATCCAGCATTTCTTCTTGGCCTCTGCCTTGTCTTCAGGTAGCACGCCCTCATTTAGGAATTTGATGATGGGATCCATCCAGCTTGGCTTGGCATCGATCTGGCGCACCTCCATAGCCTCTTCGGCTATACTTGAAGTTTCAAGATGTTCAACAAAGGTGCGCCCGAGAGATTCTGGTGTTGTAGTAGCCAGTCATGACAATGCATCCCCCCGGGAATTCTCTGATCGAGGGACATGGATAATCTCAAAATGCTCCAGTTGAGAGGATAAGGCCTATACCTTCTCTAGGTACTGCATCATGGTTGGATCCCTGGCTTCATATTCTCCTTTAACTTGATTCACAACCAGTTGGGAGTCTAAGAAGGCCCAGAGTTGTTGAACTCCCAAACTTTTGGCGATCCGAAGTTCGACGAGCAATGCTTTGTATTCGGCTTGGTTGTTAGAAGCATGGAAGGAGAACCGAAGTGCATACTCTATGGTGTGGCCGTCGGGTTCGGCTAGCATAAGACCAGCTCTACATCCAGTAGCATTGGAAGCTCCATCTACATGGAGTACCCAAACGGACTTCGTCTCCTTCGGGACTTCATCTTCTGCCGAAGGTACTTCATCTTCGGACCTCCAGGTGCATTCAGCCAAGAAATCAGAGAGCACCTGGGCCTTCATAGTCGATCGGGGCTGAAAGCTGATGTCGAGTTTACTCAACTTCACGACCCACTTGGCTATCCTTCCCGAAGTATCTAGAGATTGAAGAACGGCCTTGAGGGGCTGATCAGTCAGTACCATGATGGCGTGGGCATGGAAGTATGGCCGTAGTCACTTTGCTGCAATCACTAGAGAGTAGATCAACTTCTACATCCTCGCATATCGCATTTCAGCATCATGTAGAACCTTGATGATGTAGTAGATCAGCTTGTGGGATTCGTCTTCATCTCTCCGGACAAGGATCGAGCTAATTATTTCATCTGAAGCAGAGAGATATAAGTAAAGTACCTCGCATTCTTGAGGTTTGGAGAGCAGAGGCGGAGTTTCTAGGTATTTCTTTAGTTCTTCGAAGGCAGTGCGACGGTCTTCGGACCATTCAAAGCCCTTTGACTGCCGAAGTACCTTAAAGAATGGAAGACATTTCTCGGCTGAATGAGAAATGAACCTGCTTAGGGAGGCAATTCTCCCTGTTAACTGCTGGACTTCTTTTTTGCAGGAGGGATGTCTCGTATCCTTTAGTGCTTGGATTTTCTTAGGATTTGCCTCAATCCCCTGTTTGGTGACAAGAAAGCCCAGGAACTTACCCGAAGTGACCCCGAAGGCGCACTTCGCTGGGTTTAGCTTCATGCGGTAGCGTCGTAGAGCACTGAATGGTTCTTCCAAGTCTTGGATGTGATCCTTTTGGAGGAGGCTCTTGACGATCATGTCATCAACGTAGGCCTCCATGTTTCTCTCCAGTTGCTTTTTGAACATCTTGTTGATTAGCCTTTGAAATGTTGCCCCGGCGTTCTTGAGTTCGAATGACATCATCTTGTAGCAGTAGAGACCTTTGTCGGTGATAATGGCCGTCTTCTCTTCATCTTGGGATCCATCCTGATCTGATTGTAGCCAGAAAAAGAGTCCATGAAGCTCAATAGTTGGTGGCCGGCAGTGGCGTCGACCAGCTGATCAATCTTTGGGAGAGGGAAGCTATCTTTTAGGCAAGCCTTGTTGAGGTATGTGTAATCAATGTAGATCCTCCACTTGCCGTTAGCTTTCTTCACCATTACCACATTGGCCAGCTATTCGGGGTAGTGGGCTTCTCGGATGAATCCTGCTTTAAGGAGTTTGTCTACTTCTTCATCCACGACTTTCTGTCTTTTAGGAGCAAAACTTCTTTTCTTTTGCCGGACTGGTTTATACCCGTGGATAACTTCTAGCCGATGAGTGATTACTTCGGTAGGAATTCCCGGCATGTCTGAAGCAGACCAGGCGAAGATATCAGCGTTGTCTCTGAGGAAACGGATCAGCTCCGTTCTGGTTTCCTCATCAAGCGTATTCCCGATCTACATAACTCTGGTGGGGTCTTCCTTTGTCAACGATACCATAATAGTTCTTTCCATGGGTTCACCAGAGCCTGTAGTTGTATGCCTCTGATCTAGCTGATCCAGAGTTGCAGAGTCAGTGAAGTGCTTATCTTGGATCATCAGACACTGCCATGCCGCTCTCTGATCTCCTCTAACTTTCCCGACACCGTTCCTGGTGGGGAAGCATACCAGGAGATAATGAGAGGAGATCATGGTTCGAAACTTATTCAAGGCGGGCCATCCCAGAATGATGTTGTAAGCCGAGAGGGTCCGGACTACCGTGAAGTTGATCGGCAGTGTTTATTGTCAAGGTTCAGTACCAAGGGTCACAAGCAACACTATCTCTCCCTCGGCATGAACTTGATTACCCCCGAAGCCAGTGAGCGGTATGGGGGATCTCCGTAGTTGATATCTAGGCAAACACATTTTAGAGAATGCATCGTAAATCAAGACATCAGTCGAACTTCCATTATCAACAAGGATTCGCTGTACATCATAGTTGGCCACAACGGCCGAGATTACAAGGGAATCATCATGCAGGAGCCGGACTCTCGCAAGGTCATCATCGGAGAAGAGAATAGCGTTATTGTCCTTGAGTCGCTTTGGGACATCGTCCTCATCCCTCCTCCAGTCGATAGGCCGGTGTATCATCCCCACACCTCCGTTGGTGGGCCTTTGATTTGGCAGTTCGGCCTCTTCAGGAGATGGCTGGGAAACAGTAACTTCCGATCGAGGTCCTTGACGATCAATGTACCGCCCCAAATATCCTCTTTTGATGAGATCCTCGATCGCATCCTTTAGCTGGATTCATTCTTCAATGTTGTGGCCGTGGTCTCGGTGGAATCGGCAATATTTGTTCCTATTCCTTACAGAAGAGGAGGCTTTCATGGGACGGGGCCGTTGGAGATGGTTTTCTTTTTATATCTCCATGAGGATCTTTTCTCGAGGAAGGTTGAGGAGGGTGTAGGAGTCGAATCTTCCTCCCGATGCTCTGGGCCTGGGAGGACTTCTTCAGCGGTCAGTATATTTGTTGTTATTGTTATTGGAGATTGGGGGACCTTATCCCCTGTTGTTCTTTTTTGAAGGGGGCTTCCCTTCGATCAGTCGTCAGTTGGCCGCCTGCTCTTCAGCATCGACGTATTTTTTAGCCCTCGACAAGAGCTCAGCGAAACTTTTGGGAAACTTCTTATCCAGGGAAAAGGTGAGCCTGGATGTACGAAGTCCCTTCTTCAGTGCAGACATGGCCACATGCTCGTTGAGATCGGGGATCTCAAGTGTGGCCGCATTGAACCTGGAAATGTAGTCTCGCAGGCTTTCTCCCTCATTTTGGTGAAGGAGGAACTGCATGTTCGTATTTCAGGGGGTCTTGCGGTAAGTCCTGAAATGCAAGACAAACAATTTCTCTAGCTCGGAAAAGAAATCAATGGTACCTGGACGTAGGCTCGAGTACCACATCCGAACGGCTTTCTTCAAGGTAGCCGGAAATGCGAGGCAGTACATTACGTCCGAAGCTCCTTGGATTATCATATGGGCCTTGAAACTGCCCAAGTGGTCGAAGGGATCGGAGATGCCATCATAGGGTTCCATCTGGGGAACCCTGAAGTGCCGAGGAATGACTTCGGCCATGATACGGTTGGTGTAGGGTGAGCGTAGATCACCACTATCAAGTCGTCAGGATCCTTTAGATCCCGCATTCTCTGCTCCCGCGCCCTCGCTATTTTCGATTCAATGGCTCTAAATCTCCCGTCATAATCAGGAGTCTACTTCGACGCCCTCTCTACGGGAGCAGAGTCTTCGAAGGAGAGGGAGGGAGTTTGCCCAGGTCTTTTCCCTTTCTGCAGGAAATCGACGGGCCTAGGCAGTCTCGAACTTTGGCCTTCAGGAGAGGGCCGAGAACAGGGGGAGAGATGTGTAGAACCCTCCCGTGGAGCTCTCTTCCTTCGGGATCGAGAGCTATATCTGGAGGCAGTCGGCGAGTTTTCCATCGGAAAAGCTCTGTTCTGAAAATCTTGAACCATGGCCGTAAGGTTGGTGACCTGGTTCACAAGGGCTTCAAATTGCTGCAATCCCATGACAACTGTAGGAGGTGGGACATCGTTCTCTCCCGGGGGCGCACCCCCTTGGGATGGAACACGACTTCGACTTGTGGAGGCGATCTGAGTCTTTCCTCTCGCCATCAGAAACTTCTTACTTCCCCTTATTTAGGAGGGAGCTTAAAGAGTGCTGTCTGTCGTGCGGCCCCTACCTGGCACGCCAATCTGTTGGCGTGGAGTCCCTGTTCCGACCGGTTGAAGCTGCTGCTCCACGGGACCGCTTCCGGTTCACCTGCAAAACAGGTCCCTTGCCGGAGTCGTTCCGGTGGGGGACACTCCGATGCCTAAGTTAGAGGCGGGTCACAGCACAGAATGGGAAAGATCCTCCAGAGGCAGAGGGAAAGTTCTTTGAATTTAGAGTATGCGTGTATGTATGTGTGTACCTCTCTCTAGCGTTTCTTCTTACCATCATTTATAAGGGGGCGCCCGGCCTGCGGATCCGTTCTTCTCCCAGCAATCACGGGAAGTTAATTTCTCCCCATGATTGGCAATCATGGATTGTCATTGAGTGGTTCCGGCCAGACCGGAGGCGTGGCAACTGGAGTTGCGCGCCATGATCGTGGCATGGAGATAGTCGATAGTAACCGTTAGTTACTTTTGCCTATCTGGGACAGATCATGGACCCATCATTAGATTTTCCCTGTTTAGGGAGATTCTCGTAATTAAACCGGAAATTTTCCCGTCTTCGGATCTTCTCGGTCGGAAATCCTGTCTTCTGCATGAGTCAAGGACTTGTGTTTACCAAGAATCGGAGATCGTGTCTTCGGCAAGAAACAAAGAGTATGTCTTCGGAAGTCGGTATGGAGCCTGGTCTTCGGTTAAAGCCAAAGACGTAATCCGAAGGTCTTGCCTTCGGGTGTTGTAGGCCGGTGGAAAGCCTTGAGTTGCTCGTGGTTGGCTCAATCTTTCTAGATCCGAAGTCGCTGGCTCGAAGGAAAGATCTTCGATCAGTCGAATCGATATTCGATTCGTACTTAGATCGATATTCTCCGGTAGGCATGATTTATGGTGCTCATGGTCTGAATTACATGATTTTATCAAAATTATAGACTAAGTTGTCATGTCCCGTGATGTATGCACTTGATTGCTGGTAGCAAGAAAGTTATTAAAATAAAAATATATTTTTAAAAACGCTGTAACGGAATGCCATTGTACGCCCCACTCCGTATGGAAGCCCCGCATCCGCATCCGCGGACGGTACTTTATTCCCCCGCTCGGCCGCTTGGGTCCATCCGTAGTCCGCTTTTCCTCTGGCCCATTCACCATCACGAGGGAACAACGAGGGATAACGCGCTATGTATCGCCAAGCCTCGCGCCTTCTGATCCGAACCATCGGGGGCGGCCGCTGTAACGGAATGCCATTGTACGCCCCACTCCGTATGGAAGCCCCGCATCCGCATCCGCGGACGGTACTTTATTCCCCCGCTCGGCCGCTTGGGTCCATCCGTAGTCCGCTTTTCCTCTGGCCCATTCACCATCACGAGGGAACAACGAGGGATAACGCGCTATGTATCGCCAAGCCTCGCGCCTTCTGATCCGAACCATCGGGGGCGGCCGCGGCCGCGGCCGCACCGCCGGCTCCGCGCCCCGGGCCTTCTCTACCGACGTCCCGGCGGCGCCGGCAGAGGACTCGGCGTTCGTGGAGGCCTGGAAGAAGGTGGCCCCCAACATGGAAACCCCGAAGACCCCCCTCGCCTTCATGAAGCCCCGTCCGCCCACCCCCTCCTCCATCCCTTCCAAGCTCACCCTCAACTTCGTTCTCCCCTACCAGTCGGAGATCTCCAATAAGGAGGTTAGCTCCCCCCCCCCTTCTCTCTCTCTTTCTAGATCTCATTCCTTGTTACCTATCGATTTAGAAAAATCAGGGTTTTATTTTGATTAGATGATGCTTCCTTTTTGTGCGAGTTTTGGATCTAGATTTTTTTTAAAAAAATATATATATATCAGTTGTTTGCTTTACGGAAAGATTGGATATGAATAATATCTGATTCGGATGATTTTAATTATGTTGAAGACTCTGATGCTGACCAGATTCCTTTGTTTGTTGGATTGCGTAAGGTTTTGATTGTGTGACGAAGTTTAGATTTCGCGGGTTTACATGTCCCTTTTGCTCTCTGATGGACTGCATAAAGGTTTTGGATTGTGTTGTAAAGTTGGTTTCTTTCCTGTTGTTCTCAAAGATGAGATGTTTTAGGTTTAGTCTGGAGTAGTTGTGGCTAATTTGTTTTCTTGGTTCGATGGCTACCTCCATAAGCAATCTGAAATGAAATATCCTTATTACCGAAGTGATTCGAACTTTGAAATGTAGTTCTTGTTATGAAGAAGGGGAGTCATTGGAAGCCGCGTTCATCTTTTTTTCTTCATTTTAGAAAAAATGTTTCTAAAGCTATAGTATCTTTTACAATTGTAACATATTTGAGCGCTCAAAACATTGTTTATTGTGGATGCTTTTATGCTCTACTGCGAAATGTTCAATGCCTTTAAAATTGGTATGTGGTTGTAATTGTGCATGCGATTGACTTGTTTTCAGTTGAGAATTACTTGTATTTGCACAAAAGTATCTATAATGTTTTCATCATAATTCCTTAAACATTGTACTGAAAGGTTTATACATTTGAATGATTGCAATTCCTAAGTGCCAGTATAAAGCATGGTTTAATACATAAAGATGGCAGTAGAGCCTGCTTGAAATTTGCTAATACTTTGATGGCATTGCAAATAGCATAACCGGTTGGTTGAAGTGATAGGGAGAGGTGAAGAGCATCATGCCAATGTAAGAGAGGTGAAGAGCATTGTGCCAATATGAAACTAACAAGGCATCAAAATGTAATCTTCTGCCATATACCATGCCCCCTTGAAGATTATTGAATTGCTAATTGCCTGTTTCATGCATTGGATGTAGTGTCTTGGGCTATATCTGTGCCTGAAAGGTAGCCACATGAAGTATAAAAGACATCTGTACCCTCAGAATAGTTTGATACTGATTAATGATGGACAGAAATGACATCTCGTTCCTCTAATACCTTTGTTGAGTAAAAGAAATGTAAGCTTGCCATTGATCAATAATTTATAAAGATATCAGATATTGATTTAGACAGAATTACTCCATATCATTGTTTGATTGATTGATTGATCATGGCTTCAGTGCTCTTTCTCCTTCTCTCTCTACCCAAGTCCAAATACTTGAGGATGCACCACCCCAAGGTTCCAAAATCTGGTTAGAGGGGTGTGACCATTGGGGCAAGCCCAAATTCAAAATCATGGTTTCCGGTGTAGACTAGAGTCTTTTGGAGAATGGTACTCATAACATTATTTAGAGTGGTTAAAAACATGTGTTCACCAATGAGTGTACTTATGATGTTTGAGAAAAATCCAACTGTGCTCATCTGACTCTTGCTTTAATGAAGGGATACCTTGTACTCCCCACATGCTCAATGCTTGCTCTGTTTTCCACTAATGGATAGTTTTGTCAGCTGGAGTCCAGTTTGTTAAGAGGTTGCAGGTGCTGATCTTCTTTCTGGAGGCTGGGTGGGGCGTTCTTGCTTCAATGTCATATATAGATGATGCAGGGCTTAGTTGTTATATAAACTGACCCTGGATGTTGGGAAGTAAAGTCTTCAGGTATAGACCAAGCTGAGTCACCTTTTGATGAGAATAGAAACTGCCATGGTAAACATAATGAAACACGGTATATCAAAATCAGAACAAGAAATAGTTTTTTTTCATACAGACAGGTGCTTAGAGGAAAGGAAATTTCTGTGTTTGGCTTTACAGATGAATTTATGGATGCATTTTGGAGGCTGTAGATAAGAAGGAATTCAGGCAAATGAATTTCATCAAGAGAAAAGCAACTGGTGAAAGAATCAGAAAATAGAAGACCTGGGAGTCGTGCTGAGTAAATGTGATTGTTTCTGCTAGTTGATGTCTTAAACGCACTAGGCATGACAGAATATTTGTTTGAATATAAGCTCCTGAATCACCAATCTGTCTGATTCATGATTGAACACCAGCCTCTGCCTCTCCTTGCCAACTCACCATGAACTTCCAATCAACATTCGTGTTCACAACATTAGTCAATCAACTTTGCAGCCATAGCTTGGTGGTTGATATCCCACCTGTAAGGCAAACACCAGTTAAGAAAGAAAACAATATAACCATCCATCCTCCCAAATTAAGTTTTGAAACACTCTTGATCAAATCTGCATTAGACTTAGTGATGTGACAGAGCTCAATCTTAGTGGTTTGTCTGTACATCTGGAAGCTGATCAGGAAAACCGATACTAGGAAATCTATTATAGTGTTCTTCAGCAATGTGGTACGGGAATCTCTTCTTTGAAAGTTAATTGGCTCCTGGACAGATGTCCGTCAACGTGTCATAGCACTTGAAAAGCAACCTTTTAGTGTATGCGACCATGTTGCTAGTTGAATGGTAGTTTTTATACCCTACTTACGAGTTATCATCTTCTTTTATACTACAACTGGAATCTTCATGCCTAAAAGTTTCAATTGAAGTAAGCTACATGACCTTTTTTGGTTGAAGTCTGGATTAACAGCACGCCACCCTCTTTTCAACAGCAATACATGCAAACAGACTTTTGCTGCTTCCTTCTCAAGCACTGCGAGCATGAGATCTACTTCCAGCCCTACATTTGCACTCTTCTTATGTCCTCACCTGGGACTGTCAGTGATTTTTCCAAAACTAGATTGTTTGCTGACCTGAAAGCTCTATCTACACTTTCCCTGCCCACCTTAAAAGAAAGTATAGAACTATTTACTGTATCTTCACCATTGTTTTCCTCATTGAAGTTATGCATAATGATTCAAGCAGCTTTAAAGGGTTTAGCATGTACTGGTTTATATGTATGGCCATCTTTACTGCATCATGGTTACCCCAAGATGCAACTATACCATTATATTGTTAAACGGTAGTGTCAAGATAAGGGCAAATTTTAAAGCCAGATAGCCATAATTAACTGCTCAATTTTCTTCAATGGATTTCAGGTTGATATGGTCATAGTAGCAGCAACAACTGGGCAAATGGGTGTTTTGCCAGGGCATGTTGCAACCATAGCAGAGCTCAAACCTGGGTTGCTCACCGTGCATGAAGGGAGCGAGGTGACCAAGTACTTTGTCAGCAGTGGGTTTGCATTCATTCATGCAAACTCTTTTGCAGATATAGTGGCTGTTGAGGCTGTTCCTGTGGACCACATTGATCCTAGCCTCGTTCAGAAGGGGCTTGCTGACTTTACCCAGAAGCTTAGCTCAGCCTCCACGGACTTGGAAAAATCTGAAGCACAGATCGGGGTAGACGTTCACAGTGCTCTAAATGCTGCACTCTCGGGATGAACATGTTTCTTTAAAGACATGCCTCTTCCTCAATCTCAGCATGGTTAAGAAGTCTATGGGCAACTCGTAAAGGTGAGAAATGATGGAAGGGCAAGATAATAGAGTTTAAATATTTCAGTTGGAAGATTCTTTTGTCACATTCCTCATACCTTGTATTTCCTATTTGATTCATGGGTTTTTGGTCGGAACAAAAAACCACTCTTTATCATTCAAGTAATGGTAGGCTGGTGGCTCATGGAGCATATTGATTTCAGATGAACCAGATACATATGAATTAGCAATAAATATTAGTCGTGATATATCATGTCTCCTAACCTATCAAGCCTATTACTGTAGATAATTTGTTTTCTTCTATGTATGCAGCATGTGGAATTGGAGACGATGAACAAAATGAACTAACTGTATCTATTAAACAAAAAGATCTGATATGGGATTGGATCAGAAATAAAGGATTGTTATGTCAAAATCCCGACAGTCGCAACCATGATACTTTGGTAACCCATTAGCTAGTCGAGGCTCATTACAAGCAGCATGGGTGCGTGATTCATTATTATGAAAAAGAATGAAAAATATGAAAGATTTATCCATTCTCTTCTCCGCGTTAACACACACCCTCTCTCTCTCTCTCTCGGCCCCATTTCTTTTTTACCGTTTTTCGAGATGCTTAATTGGGTTGGTAGGATGGTTAAAACTCCGAAGCCCATACAGGTAAATGAGTTGCGCGTAAGTCTTTGAACATCGCATGCGGTGCAGTAAATCTAGCATGACCCAGGCTATCGGGATGGATTTCGTATCCCTAACATGACCTAGGCTATCGGGGTAGATTTCGTATCTTCTGGAATTACATAATTTGATATCACCGTATCTACAGTCATTTCAAACCTGACAAATAATCATTTTGCCTTCATTTTTTATAGAAGAGGTTACGATCCGAAAAATCGATTTTTATGAAAAAAAATATAGTTGCACTACGACATCCCATCTCAAAGTTCGTTCCATTATTTTTGGATATCTCAGGACCTCCATTTTGTGTTTTTGCTCATTTTTGGTGGTCGAGAAGCCATTGGTGAGCTTCTAGTTATTGAGCATACCTTCCTCCAACTAGAGCTGGAAATGGGCCAGTCCAAAGTCCATTGGATCAGCCCAAAGACTATATTTTAAAAATTTTTAGATCGAATCCGGGCATCCCTTTGGTTCAAAAATTAAATGGACTTTATTTTACAGCCCGAAGACTAGTCCGATATATTTAAAATTTGGTCCGAAGCCTGAACCAATTTTAGGCCGGCCCGAAGTTTATTGAGCTGGCCTAGTCCAGTTCCAGACAATGGGCTTTTGGGCCGGCCTATTTCCAGCCCTAACTCCAACCTTTGAAAAAAAGTGGTTTCGTCTTTCAACGCAAACGGCGAACATAAAAATAATGTAAGAAGAAAATATAGATGGAGGAAAGAAGCATTGCAATCGTTGTTTATTCAGGAGGGGAAGAGACCACCTTAAGATCCGTCCCAAAAGATGCTAGAGAAGTAGAAACAGGTAAGGAAAATTTTTGATTCTTGCTTAGAGTTGATATTTGGTATGTGAACTTTTATTTTACAATTTCTGCATGGATGTCTTAGTTTTTTAATTAAAATGCCCTATATTTTAAACTAGGGTATCATATGTTTTAAACTAGGATGTCGTAATTTCTATTTTACCATTTTAATGGAAAACATAAATTTATCTCTACAAAAGGATGTCACGATATTTTTTAAAACATATTAAGTCTTCATAGTATAAAATCATGACACCGTAGTTCAGAAATTCTGATATCCAAGTTCAAAACCTACAACATCCTAGTTAAAAAAACTACGGCACCCATATAGAAATTATAAAATAAAAGTTTGTAACCCCTTCTACCTCTAATACATATCATCCTTGGCTTGTTTTATGACTCCCAGAGTGTCATAAAATTGTCACGGATGTTATAATATTACTCAAAATGGCCAAAACAGTATTACGATATCCAAGTTCAAAACCTATGACATCCTAGTTAAAAAACTATGGCATCCATGCATAAATTGTAAAATAGAAGTTTGTAACCCCTCTACCTCTAATACATGTCAACCGTGGCTTGTTTTATGACTCCCAGAGCATAAAATTGCCATGGATGCTATAACATTATTCAAAATGGCCAAAACAGTATTACGACATCCAAGTTCAAAACCTATGATACCCTAGTTAAAAAACTACGACACCCGTGCATAAATTGTAAAATATAAGTTTGTAACCCCTCTACCTCTAATACATGTTAACCAAGGCTTATTTTATGACTCCCAGAATGTCATAAAATTATCATGGATGCTATAACATTACTCAACATAGCCGAAACAGTATTACAACATCCAAGTTTAAAATTTACGACACCCTAATTAAAAAACTACGACATCCATGCATAAATTGTAAAATAAAAGTTTGTAACCCCTGTACCTCTAATATATGTCATCCATGGCTTGTCTTAAGACTTCCAGAGTGTCATAAAATTACCACGGATGCTATAACATTACTCAACATGACCGAAATAGTATTACAACATCCAAGTTCAAAACCTACGACACCCTAATTAAAAAACAACGACATCCATGTATAAATTGTAAAATAGAAGTTTGTAGCCCCTATATCTCAAATACATGTCATCCGTGACTTGTCTTAAGACTCCTAGAGTGTCATAAAATATATTGTTTAGAATTTACTACTTAACTTACATTTATGTTTTACTTATGTTTCATGTGATCTTGCAATGGTTCGGCTATCTAGAGTAAAGGCTTCACAATTGTTTAAAAACTATTGCAAGCCAGTAGTGTATGTTGAACAAGTTTGGAAGATAAATTTGTCTAGTCTTCATTTAAAAATCATACGGAAGACTCCTTTCAATGCATTCGTTGACATGCAACCATTTATTGTCGATGGGTGACTACTAGCTGAAATTATTAGATGCTACTAGGGAGGTGACAAGTTTATTTTTTTGTGGCAAGAAACTTACATTCAGTGTCGAAGACATGGCCTTGATTTTGGATCTATCATGCCACGGAAACAAGATTGCAATGGAAGATCAAGATAAGAAGGGTCAGTTATTCAGACGATTTGGAAGAGAATTAAATCTATAAAATAAGGGGCCGAAGAATTTAATAACCCAACTTCATTCATCAAACTTATAAGAGGATGTCGAGGACACTGTGAGATTATGGATTGTATATATGTTCGCAATGTTCTTATCTCCAAAGTCAAATTAATCTTTCCCAGGATATATCATCCCTTACTTGGATGATTTATCCTAGCTGAGTCAACTCGATTGGGCTTCCACAATAAGAGAGTTAACTCTTATGTCTCTCCTAGATGCTACTTTTTGCCTGAGATCAGAGGAGCCAGTCCTAACCAAGAGAAGTGACAAGGTTAAGAGGCAGCCAACTCTGTATAGGTGTACAGTTGCTCTGGTGGTAAGTATCATTAATATGCAGCAAAAATATAATTATATTTATTTTAAATCTTCCATATATTTAATGTATATGATTATTATGTACAGGTTTTGTTCATCGAGCATAGTACCTTAAGAGCCCCAGCACATCCAAATAAACTACCTAGGCTGTTAAAATGGTATGACAGCCAGGTGAAGACACAAAGTGTTCAGCTTGCAAACTTGCAGCCTCATTTGTTGATAAGATAATATATTTTCGATGTTATGTTAATGAATAATGTATCATTATCATTAATATAAAATTATTTTGTTATTGTTCTTGGCTTGCAGGTAGAGATAGCTATTGAGCCTACGATAATGAAACAGTGGCTTATCACTAAAGAAACAAAAGAAACAGAAACAGTAGCATCCCCGAAAAAAGAAAAAAGTTGTGTAAGCTGTGCATAGTTGAAGACTGAAATATAAGAGATAAAGAAGAGGCTTGCGGAAGTTGAAACCCTCCTTAGTTCATTTATAAATAAAGATAGCAATGCCAATAAAGAAGGGCACAAAGGGATGGAGGGAGATGATATTGAGGTTGAGGTGGAAGTCATGGGGCACAATGAAACTATGATGGAGGAAAAAGTTTATGACACCCCTGTGACTGAGGTTGAATATATTAAATATGATAAATTGAAGGATATCCTGTAAGTAAGTATGCAGAAGGGGAGAAAGAAAAATCTCAGGTTCATTCACTTATCAAGAGGGTGAAAAAAAAACTAGGCGACGGAAGGGCTCAAAAATAATAATGGATTCTACTTTTGAAATAGGCTAACCCAAAAAAAAATGAAGATGATGGGCACATCTCAGCCAGATAAATCAAATTTGAATCTTCAAATTGAAGATGATGAAAACTTGATCAATATCTTTTTGAAAAAAAGGATGAACTCGTAAGTTATATCTGTTTTTTTATTATGTATGCTACTTTATGATCGAAAATGTATAATATCCTTCATGTTTATTAATTTCAGAGATGTCATCTACAATAATAAATTCGGAGGCACTATCACTAAGAAAAATATTTTTGATTTGCTAAACAATGACATGATAGTTGATGATATAAATAATGGAGTATTACATCATTTTGTTCTTAATCTTTATGTATGTTATGATATATTTTTTAATAATTATTATATTCATTTTATGCTACTTTATGAAATCAAGTTATTTATAATTAATCAGTTAATATTGTATTCACAGATAATAGATGCCAGGCATGAGTTCATTACAAAGAACTGGACAGAGAATCCAGAAAAATATCATAAGAGTATAATTGCACCTGTAATGACCTCTAGCATGTGCTTAACATCAGCATCACCGTATCATGAACTTACTGGAATAGCCGGGAATATGATTTTTGATGGAGTCAATGTTGAAGATAAGAATGAATTTCAGTTTCTCTTCACTATCATAAACTCAAACAATTTTCACTGGCACCTGGTTGTGGTAGACATGCAAGAAAATATTTTGATGCATCTGAATTCAATAAAATGCAATTCCAAATATAAAAAGTAAATGCAAGTGGCACAAGATACTAGGTTTAATGTTCTATATTTTCTGTGACAATGCTGAGGTAACAAAATGGTCCATGCGAGAGATTAGTGATTGCCCTTCCCAACTTGTAGGATCACTAGATTGCGGTTTGTATTACTTGAAGTACATGGGTTTTATTGCTCACAGGGATATGCCTGATACTTGGGAATTGACAGAAAAAGATATAAACATGTACCGCGACCAGTTAGCAGCAAGAATTTTGAAAGAGAGCCTGAATCAGAAGATTGATAGTGTTGTTAAAAATTAGCATGTAAAAGCAAATTTTTTATTATGTACTTTTTCTTTTCGATTCATGCACTTCTATAATATGTTACACAAATTTGTAACTCAATTGATATTTATATTTTAAGCATGATTCCCAAAGAAAAATTTTGTAATTCATTGAAACAGTAATGTTTTGAATATCATTGTCTTATTACATGTAGTTTATATATTTTTGATGCTATGTTTACTTCCAGAATGTCAAATTTCTTCATTGCTGTGATGATGGTATAAAGGAATGTTATGTTTCTTAACAGGGTGTCATAATTTTGAAACTTGGATGTCGTAGCATTTGAACTAGCATGTCGTAGGTTTTGAACTAGGATGTCGTAGCTTTTGAACTAGGATATCGTAATACTGTTCTAGGTTATTTGATTGATTCTAGAGCACCCGTGGTAATTTTTGTCACTCTAGGAGTCATAAACCAAGCCAATGATGATAGGTATTATGGGTAGAAGGGATTAGAAATTTTTTAATTTATGTTTTCTGCATGGTTGTAGCATTTAAACTATGATGTCGTAGGTTTTGAACTAGGATGTCGTAACTTTAAAACTAGGGTATTGTAATACTGTTCCAGGTTATTTGATTGATCCTAGAGCACCCGTGATAATTTTTATCACTCTAGGAGTCATAAACCAAGCCAATGATGACAGGTATTATGGATAAAAGGGATTAGAAGCATTTTAATTTATGTTTTCTGCATGGTTATAGCATTTGAACTAGGGTGTCAGGTTTTGAACTAGGGTGTCGTAACTTTTGAACTAGAATGTCGTGATACTGTTCCAGGTTATTTGATTGATCCTAGAGCACTCGTGGCAATTTTTGTCACTCTAGGAGTTATAAACCAAGCCAATGATGATAGGTATTATGGATAGAAGGGATTAGAAATATTTTAATTTATATTTTCTGCATGGTTGTAGTATTTGAACTACGATGTCGTAGGTTTTGAACTAGGATGTCGTAACTTTTGAACAGGCTATTGTAATACTATTCCAGGTTATTTGATTGATCCTAGAGCACCCGTAGCCATTTTTATCACTTTAGGAGTCATAAACCAAGACAATGATGATAGATATTATGGGTAGAAGGGATTAGAAACATTTCAATTCATGTTTTCTTCATGGTTGTAGCATTTGAACTAGGGCATCGTAGATTTTGAATTAGGGTGTCATAACTTTTGAACTAAGGTGTCGTAATACTATTTCAGGTTATTTGATTGATCCTAAAGCACTTATGGCAATTTTTGTCACTCTAGGAGTCATAAACTAAGCCCATGATGACAGGTATTACCGGTACAAGGGAATAGTATTGCCCAGGTAGCTACCCAAGAGGGGGATGAATTGGAAATTTAAAAATTTAAAGCAGATAATGTGCAATTAAAAATCTCTTATAAGTGGTAGGTGCCGTGACAGAGTAATAAATTGCAGAAGCTAAATAGAGTCAAGTAAGCACAACACAAACACACAAAATTTATAGTGGTTCGGAGCAACCCAACTCCTACGTCCACTACCCAAGATACCACTTGGGATTTCCACTATATTCACACCCGAATACAGTCAGATTATTTTGCAGGATCACAATCCAAAACCTCTGCACTTTGGTTTTAACGGGATCACCAAAGAAAACCCAACACCCTTTGATTTTGAACAGGCTCACTAAAGAAACCTAACTTGGTTTTACCATGATCACCAAGAACCCAACACTTAGTTTTTATCAAGGCTCACCAAGAATCTATTTGGTTTTCCAACTGGGCTCACCAATAACCCAACAACAATTCAGAAAAAGAATTGAAGTAAAATGCAATAATAAATGACAAACTCAATTTATCGAATAGTTGCCGGTGCAGCTTGATAGAAGTCTACTTGAATGAGCTTGAATTGTTTCACTAGCTTCTTCCAAAATTGCTTCAAGCTTCATATCAGAGTTGGTGAAGACTTGAAGGCTTGCTTGAATGCTCTTGTGCTCTTTTTCTTTTTGGTAGGTGGGATATTCAATGTAGCTCTCAAAACTTTGAAAAACTTTCTTAATTCATTGCTTCAAGGAAGTTCAAATCCTTCAAATATAAGGTCTTCCATCACTCTAAGGCAATTCTATTCGTTGTAGACCGTTGGGAAGTGGTTTGTGACCGTTGGAGTACTTTTTGGCATTCAAAAATAAATTCTGGAACTAGCCGTTGGATACTTGAAAGTGATGTTTGAGTCAACTCGGATCCTTCGAGTCAATAGGTCGAGTCACCAAATCTTCAATGCAGTCGGCTCTTTGTCTCAGGGTGCAAAACTTCACTCTGGACGAGTCGGCTCTTGATAGCTCGGGTCGGCTCGAACTTATATCTTTGAAAAACTTGAACTCGAGGAGTCGGCTCTTTTCAGCTTGGATCGGCTCTTCTTCTCAGGTTCTGAAACCATCACTCTGGAAGAGTTGGCTCGATGCAGTTCAGGTTGGCTCGCTTTCTCAGGTCTTCAAAATTAGGTCTGGCAGAGTCGACTCTTTTTGGTTCGGGTCGGCTCGCCTGGCTGTTCTCAGAAATGTTCAAAAATTGGACTCTAGAGGAGTCGGCTCAGACAAATTCTAGTCAACTCAGATTCACTAAAGTTGGCTCGGTTACCTTTGAGTTGGCTTGGGTTGCTGCATACCAGAATCCTTGCTGCGTGCCATGAAGTAGAGTCGGCTCTTCAACATGCCAGGTCGGCTCGAGTATCTTCTTCAGGATTTTATAATTGAACTCAAAGAAAAAAACTCTTACCAACACTCTTACAACTTTTCAATCATACCAACTCAAATTAATTCTAAGGCGCGCACACACAGAAGTAACCATTTTTATATGATTTTTTTTCTTAGCTTTTTCATTGGGTTCTTCTTTACAAAAATAAATTACAACACAACTCAAACAAGAAACAAAGGTGTAGGAGTTAAAGTTTAAACAATTAACTCATCCTATAAAAACTTGTAAAACACTTGAAGAGTTGTTAGAAATAAATATACATGCTCTAATGTTTGGTTATCATCAAAATCACTTCTAGGATCAACAATCTCTCCCTTTTTGATGATGACAAAATACTGGGCATAAAAAAGCAAGATAAAACTTTACAATTACTTGTATAACTGTATTTGCAAGAATTTATGAACAAGTAAAACAACGAATTGACTTCAATTAGTGCCAAACTATGGAAGGAGAATTAGGGCAATGAGAGGTAATCTCTCCCTCAATAAGATACTTCATGTTTTGACACACTTTCTATGCAATTTCATACTTCAAAGCTCAAAAGTTTCTAACATAAGTTTAAATATTCATAGCTTATTAAGTATCAGAGTTTAAAGCATTTAAAACATTATCAGAGCTTTCATATACATTATGTACCAGAGCTTTCAATCTTCATGAATTAGAGAAAATATATAAACATGAACATATTTTATCCTTTTCATGCAATAACTTCACAACTCTCTCTCCCTTTTTGTCAATCAATCAAAAAGGTAGAGTAAGAGAATAGAATGAGAAAGTATTTAAAATTTGTTTGAGATAATTTCACTTTCTCATATTCAACTTGAAATTCTAATTAAAAAAATCAGTCATTGGATCAGTCATTGTATGAACAATTGAACATAAACATTCATTTGCATTAAGAAATAGAACAATTTAAGAGATAAAAAGTGTATTTTCATTTCATTTCAAAGATGTTCAATACAAAGTACAAAATGAAAAGCAATACATTTAGTCACTATCTATATCTACTTTAGGATGTGAAAGTTGACCAGGAATTTGAATGCCCGGTGGTAGAGAAGCAATAGGGTCAGCATCTAAGATATGAGATGGTGGAATATTGTGGGATCCTTGTGGCCTAAAGTGTGGAGCAGGTTGTCTTGGATGAACAAATTGACCAGCAAAAGGTTTAGAAGAGGGAGGAGCACTTTGAGCAGCTTGGAGATCTTCAATTTTAGTCATCATTTTTCATAAAAAAGTGTTGATAGATTTTAATTCGGCTTCTATTTTCTTTGTACTTTTGGAAGCAGCCAAATTTTTTATTGATTCTTTTATTTCTGCAACTTCCTTTTGCATTATAAAGATTTCCGAGGCTTGTACATTTGCAAAGGCTTCAGGCGAGCCTCTCAGTCTCCCAAACTCACTTTTAAGTATTCCAATACCTTTAGTGTAGTCTTCTTCCATTCTCTTGCCTGCTTCTACTGAGCCCATTCTTATTCTTAAATTATCCATCTCAACTCTATAAGCTTCAAGTACTTGAGTAACAGATTTCTCAATCTTTTCAGAACTTGAAGTAATCAATTGAAGAATAGGTTGCAAATCTGTCTCAGTTGCATGTGCTGTAGTCTTGGAGGTTTCAAGGTTGTCAATTCTACTTTTCATATTATCTATCTGTCCCCCAAACTGATTGAGTCTCTCATCAACAGATTGGCGAAGTTCTTCAAACATAGTAGACATTGAGGAATTAATAGTTTCAGTCAAGTTGCCTAATTGTTGTACAATGAAATTTTGTAACATTGAGGTATCCACAACAAGAGTAGTAGTAGTATGACTGTGAACCAGAATATCAGTGGTGGCCTGAGTGTAGATAGGTGTGCTAAGGGGCATATCAGGCACTGAAACATCTGGAAATGAAGCATCAAAGTCTATCTGGACTGGAGATCCTAGCTGTGGCTGTGACTCTGGAATTTGCATTGAAGTGCCTTTACTAGTCTCCATTTCAGCTTGCTCTTGAATTTCTCTGTTTCTTCAATTATTGGAGCATCAGACTTCTTTTTATAAGTTCCTTCAGATAATAAATAATCCATCGTTTGAAGAGTTTTGGTTGTATAAGTATCGGTATATAAGAGGATTCTGCTATCCTCTCCTGTCAAATCTATATTTGCACTTTGAAAGAAAAGTGAGAGGACCATACCATAAGGCAGACATGCCTTAACTTTTCTCACTATCTCTTTCATTTGACAAATCATGATAGTTGGCAGGTTAATTTTGTCACCATTAATTAGAAACTCCATGAAGCAGAGATCCCACTCACTTACCCAATCAAAGCAGGCAGTTCTGGGAAAAAATATCCTACTGATAAAACTTTGAAGAATTCTCATTTCAATTGACAATGTGCTGGCCTTGAGAATTCCAATTTTATCTACTTTAGTCCTTTCCAGTACTGTTTGCAAAGCTTTAGTTCTGTCTTTTAGGATTGAGTACTCAGTGCCTTCAAATGGCATTTCTAAAACATTTCCAAGAATTTCAGCAGATATAATAATTCTTTTTCCCTTAACAGATGATTCAATAAAGTTCTCTCCTAAGCTCATATTTTCATAGAAAGTTCTGACTAGGTTTGGGTAAGTTTTAATATCCAAGGAACACATGTTTCTCCACCCTTGATTCTCAATGAAATCTCCAATAATAAAACCTATTTCCTTTAAGTATTCGAACAAAATCCTTCTTCCAGTAGTAATAGGTCTCATATCTAAGGAAATCTGGTGGCTTGGAGAAATTGGGCTTGGTTTTTCCTCTGACTGAGGTGGAATTCGGGAAGCACTATCTTCTTGGAACTTTGTTCTCCTTTCTTACAGAGCAGCTTCTGTATCCCGTCTCGATTTCTTTCCAACTACCCTCTTTGGTGCCATTGCAAAAGTATACTTGAGTTTCGAAGTGATTTTTGAAAGTAGGAAGTATTTAGAAAGTTTCTTGGAGGGAAGGAGAGTAGGGTTTAGGAATAGAAATGGAAAAGAAAAACCCTATAGCCCAAACTAAAAAGGGACAGCTTGACATCCGAGCTGGCTCGACCAATAGGTCATCTGCTCGAGTCAGCTCGAGCAGAGGGAGCACACAAGTGATTTTTGGATTTCAATCAAAGCTCATTTAACATAAAGTTTGGGATTAGGAGGTCATCTAGATAATTTGTCCTTAAGATTATAGGAGTGTTTCTGGAGTAGGTCACATAATCCTAGTTCACTTCTAATCATTGCAAATCTATCAAAATTCAAAGGTTTGGTAAAAATGTCTGCAAGCTGGTTTTCAGTTGGCACGAATTCAAGTACAATATCATTATTCAATATATGATCTCTCATAAAATGGTGCCTAATTTCAACGTGCTTAGTTCGTGAATGCTGAACAGGATTTTTTGTCAAATTAATAGTACTTGTATTATCACATTTGATTAGAATTTTAAATTGTGTAACACCAAAGTCTTCTAGTTGTTGTTTAATCCATAACACTTGAGCAAAACAACTACCAGCAGCAACGTACTCTGTCTCAGCAGTGGACAATGCTACGGAGTTTTGCTTCTTACAGTGCCATGAAATTAAATTTAATCCTAGAAATTGGCATGTACCACTAGTGCTCTTTCTATCAATTTCGCAACCAGCATAGTCAGCATCAGAAAAACTAATTAAATTCAAAGATGATTCTTTAGAATACCAAAGACCTAAATTACTTGTACCTTTCAAATATTTAAAAATTCTTTTAACAGCAAGCATATGTATTTTTTTAGGATTACATTGAAATCTAGTACATACACATACACTGTACAAGATATCAGGTCTACTGGCTGTAAGCTATAGTAGGGATCCGATCATACCTCTATATAGCTTTTGGTTAACATTGGATCCACTTTCATCTTTGTCTAGCCTGCAGGTAGTGCTCATGGGTGTGCTAGCCTCTTTGCCTGTTTCCATGCCAAATCTCTTGATTATCTCTTTGATGTACTTGGCTTGGCTTATAAAGATTCCTTCCTTCATTTGTTTGACTTGTAATCCAAGAAAGTAGTTAAGTTCACCCATAAGGCTCATTTCAAACTCACCCTGCATCAACTTAGCAAATTCTCCACAAAGATTTTTATTAGTTGCAGCAAATATAATGTCAACAACGTAAATTTGTTCAACTAACATATCATTCTCTTTATTTTTTAATAAAAAAAGTTTTATCAACATTTCCTTTTTTGAAATCATTTTTAAGTAAAAATTTGCTTAGTCTATCATACCAGGCCCTAGGTGCTTATTTCAAACCATATAAAGCTTTATTCAACCTAAACACATGATTTGAGAAAGTATGATTTTAAAAACCTGGTGGCCGTTCTACAAAAACTTGTTTAGAAATAAATCTATTTAGAAAAGCACTTTTGACATCCATTTGAAAGAAGTTAAAGTTCATGTAGCAAGCAAATGCAAGAAGTAGTCTAATGGCTCTAGTCTTGCTACAGGAGCATATGTTTCATCAAAATCAATGCCCTCCTCTTGATTATACCCTTTTGCTACCAACCTTGCCTTATTTCTTATAATCTTATCATTCTCATCTAGTTTGTTTCTATAGACCCATTTGGTTCCTATGATTGGGTGGTCTGTAGGTGTGTCCAAATATTATTTCTTTCAAACTGGTTTAATTCATCATGCATGGCCATCATCCAGTTATTATCAGTTTCAGCTTCTTCTAGACTATGTGGTTCAATTTGTGAGACAAAGGCTAGGTAGTCATGTGCACCTCTATGTGCTGACCTAGTCCTAACACCATGAGAAGGATCACCAATAATTAAATTTTTAGGATATGAAGTTACATACCTCAATTCCTTTGATAAATCAGTATGATCCTTGCTTACCACTTCATTTCCATCTTGTGTAGGCTTGTCTTGAATGCTTAGATCTTTCATTTTCTTTTGTAGTGTACCTGCATCATTATCTACATACTCATCTTTTCTAGATGGTGAATAGTTAGCTTCATCAAAAACAACATGAATTGACTCTTCTACAGTAAGAGTCATCTTATTAAACACTCTATATGCTTTGCTATGTAAGGAATAACCAAGGAATATAAATTCATCAGATTTTGCATCAAACTTTCCTAGGTTATCTTTGCCATTATTTAACATAAAGTATTTACACCCAAAAACATGAAAATAGTTAATATTTGGTTTTCTTCCATTCTAAAGTTCATAGGGGGTTTTCTTTGAAATTGGTCTAATTAAAACTTGGTTTAATATGTAACAAGCAGTGTTCACCACTTCTGCCCAAAAGTACCTTGGAAGATTACCTTCATAAACATGGTTCGGGCCATTTCTTTCAAAGTCCTATTCTTTCTCTCTACAATACCATTTTGTTGTGGTGTTCTAGAAGAGGAGAAGTTGTGATCAAAGCCATGCTCAGTGCAATATTCATCAAAAAACTGATTTTGAAATTTAGTTCCATGATCACTTCTTATAGAGATAATAGAAAGATTTTTCTCATTTGAAACTTATAAAATTTTTGAAATACATCAAAAGTTTCATCCTTATGTGCAATAAATAATATCCATGTGAATCTAGAAAAGTTATCTACAATCACAAGGCCATATTTCATACCTCCTAGGCTTGTGGTCATAGTTGGTCCAAATAAGTTCATGTGAAGTAGCTCAAGGGGTCTAGTTATTGAAATAACATTTTTTGATTTAAAAATCTTCTTAGTTTGTTTGCCTAATTGACAAGCATCACATACAAAATCAAGATCAACTTTAAAATGTGGCAAACCTCTAACTAGATTCATTGAGATTAATTTGGCAATTGTATGCATGCTAGCATTACCTAATCGTCTATGCCATAATAAACATGACTCCTTGGTCTTAACATTCATAGCCACTAGACTGGAACTACTAGTCATGGCTAGATCATTTAGATCTATCACATAGATGTTTACAAGTCTATGACCAATGAATTTGTTGCTATAGTCAAGAGAGTTAGTTACTACACACATAGATGATTCAAAGATAACCTTGAACCTTTATCACATAATTGACTAATACTCAATAAATTATGCTTCAATTTATCTACTAGCAGCACATCTTCAATAGAAGTACAGGGGGTTATTTTGATCTTACCGATTTTGATTATTCTCCTCTTGCCATTATCTCTAAAAGTAACTAATCCTCCTTTCATTTATAGGATGATGAACTGATCTTTGTCACCCGCCATATGCCTTGAACAGTCGCTGTCAAGATACCATTTTTTCTTTAATTTGTAGGCTGCAAGACAGTCCTGCAAAACGGTCAAGGAGTGATTTTAGGTACCCAAGCTAACTTGGAACCTTTCGGGTTGGCAAAATTGGTTCCCTTTGGAACCCAAATGGTTCTAAATTTCAATGCACCAATCATGAAATTTTTCAAAGAATTGCATTGATGAGATTTATGTCCAAATTTATGACATGCATAATAAATAATTTTATCATTTTTGAATGATGCATGCATTGAAGCTTTAACAGAGGAAGAAGTAGATATATTTGATCTAGAAAATTTTTTAACAGAATTTTTAGGAACATATTTCAAGCCATTTGAAGTAGATTTTGATGGAAAAGTTTTTTAAAGTTTAGCACTTGAAGCTGAAGCTTTTGAAGATACAAGTTTTGTTGTTGAAATCCCTTTGGCATTTAAAGCATTAAATCCAATTCCAACTTTACTTTTTGAATCTTTTTGTTCTTTCAAAATTAGCTTAAGCTTGTTAGAACTCAAAGTAAGTTTTTCTACTAAAGGCTTAAGCTTTTCAACCTCCTTTTTCAAATCAACATTTTCGGCAACTAAAATTTTGTTTGTCTCATTTAAAGTATTTTTCTCATTTTTTAAAATAATAACATTATCAGAAAAGATATTCAATTCTTTTTACAAAATGTTATTCTTTTCAGAAATCTCATCCTTGTCTTTTAATAAAACATCATTTTGTTTCTTCAAGGATTTAATTTTAACCCTAGCTTTCTTGAATTCAATAAGTAAATCATGAAATGCAGAATTTAATTCATCATATGTAAATTCAGTTTGAATCTCAGGGGATGATACCTCATTTTCAAGGCCCATCAAACATAAATTTGTAGATTTCGTGGTCTCTTCTTCTTCAATGGATAAGGATGCTTCACTGTCGCTCCACGTCGCTACCATAGCTTTCTGTTTTTTTCTTAAAACCCTTTTTTAATAATGGACAATCTGGTCGGATGTGCCCTGGTTTTTTGCATTCATAGCAGGTGGGCACTTCTTTCTCTTTTTTCTTTTCCTTGTCCTTCTCCTTACTGAATTCTTTGTTCTTGTGAAATTTTCTAAAATGTCTTCATTTTCTTCTTCCCAAGAACCTTCTGAATTTCCTAACAACCATGGCAACATCTTTGTCTTCCATGTCGCTTTCACTAGAGAAGCATTCTTCTTCCGATTCTTCATTCTTTCTAGAATCCATAGCAGCTTTGAAGGCAATAGATTTCTTTTTCTTTTGATCATCTTCAGTTTGGTGATGCATGGTCAGTTCATGTGTGATGAGAGATCCTAGTAGTTCATCAAGCAATAAGGTGTTCAAATATTTTGCTTCCTGGATGGCTGTCACTTTTGGATCTCATTTATCCGGAAGAGATCTCAGAATCTTCTGTACTAGATCTGCATTAGTATATATCCAGCCAAGACTCTTTAAGCCATTAATAATATCAGTGAAACGTGAAAACATGGCAGAGATTATTTCATTAGGTTCCATTTTGAATAATTCGTAACTATGCACAAGAAGATTAATTTTAGAAGACTTCACTTGAGAAGTTCCTTCATGGGTCACTTCGAGTTTATCCCAAATTTCTTTTGCCAAGGAGCAAATAGAAATTCGATTAAACTCATTACTATCCAAAGCACAGTATAAGAGATTTATTGCTTTGGCATTTAACTCACCTATCTTCATGTCATGTTCGTCCCAATTCTCTTCAGGTTTTGGAACGTCCACTCCATCAATTTTAATCATGGGGATATATGGATCCTTTAGAATGACCTTCCATAGCTGAAAATCAACTGTTTGAGCATAAATTTTCATTCTAGCTTTCCAGTATGCATAATTTATGCCAGTGAAGAGTGGAAGTCTATTAGTTGATTAGCCTTCTGCCAAGGACGTACTCATTGGATGAGCCATCGATCTTTACTCTAAAGTAATCAGAGACACTGCTCTGATACTAGTTGTTGCCCAGATGGCTATCCAAGAGGGAGGTGAATTGGAAATTTAAAAATTTAAAGTAGATAATGCACAATTAAAAATTTCTTATAAGTGGTAGGTGCTGTGACATAGTATTAAATTGCAGAAGCTAAATAGAGTCAAGTAAGCACAACACAAACACACAAAATTTATAGTGGTTCGGAGCAACTCAGCTCCTATGTCCACTACCCAAGATACTACTTGGGATTTCCACTATATTGACACTCGAATACAGTCGGATTGTTTTACAGGATCATAATCCAAAACCTCTACACTTTGATTTTAATGGGATCACCAAAGAAAACCCAACACCCTTTGATTTTGAACAGGCTCACCAAAGAAACCTAACTTGGTTTTACCAGGATCACCAAGAACCCAACACTTGGTTTTTATCAAGGCTCACTAATAACTTATTTAATTTTTCAACTAGGCCCACCAATAACCCAACAATAATTCAGAAAAAGAATTGAAGTAAAATGCAACAATAAATGACAAACTCAATTTATCGGATAGTTGTCGGTGTAGCTTGATAGAAGTCCACTTGAATGAGCTTGAATGCACTTTAATTGCTTTAGTGGCTTCTTCCAAAATTGCTTCAAGCTTCAGATTAGAGTTGGTGAAGACTTGAAGGCTTGCTTGAATGCTCTTGTGCTCTTTTTCTTTTTGGTAGGTGGAATATTCAATGTAGCTCTCAAAACTTTGAAGAACTTTCTTAATTCATTACTTCAAGGAAGTTCAAATCCTTCAAATATAAGGTCTTCCATCACTCCAAGGCAATTCTAGCCATTGTAGACTGTTGGGAAGTGGTTTATGACCGTTGGAGCACTTTTTGACATTCAAAAATAAATTCTAGAACTAGCCGTTGGATACTTGAAAGCGATGTTCAAGTCAGCTCGGTTCCTTCGAGTTGGCTCGGATCCTTCGAGTCGATAGGTCGAGTCAATCTTCAGTGCAGTCAGCTCTTTGTCTCAGGGTGCAAAACTTTACTCTGGACGAGTCGGCTCTTGATAGCTTAGGTCGGCTCGAACTTATATCTTTGAAAAACTTGAACTCGAGGAGTCGGATCTTTTCAGCTTGGGTCGGCTCTTCTTCTCAGGTTCTGAAATCATCACTCTGGAAGAGTCGGCTCGATGCAGTTCGAGTCGGTTCGCTTTCTCAGGTCTTCAAAATTAGGTCTGGCAGAGTCGGCTCTTTCTAGTTTGGGTCGGCTCGCCTGGCTGTTCTCAGAAATGTTCAAAAAATGGACTCTGGAGGAGTCGGCTCAGACAAATTCTAGTCAACTCGGATTCACTAAAGTTGGCTCAGTTACCTTTGAGTTGGCTCGGGTTGCTGCATACCAGAATCCTTGTTGCGTTCCATGAAGTAGAGTCGACTCTTTAACATGCTGGGTCGGCTCGAGTATCTTCTTCAGGATTTTTATAATTGAACTCAAAGAAAAAAACTCTTACCAACACTCTTACAACTTTTCAATCATACCAACTCAAATTAATTCTAAGGCGCACACACACAGAAGTAACCATTTTTATATGATTTTTTTTCTTAGCTTTTTCATTGGGTTCTTCTTTATAAAAATAAATTACAACACAACTCAAACAAGAAATAAAGGTGTAGGAGTTGAAGTTTGAACAATTAACTCATCCTACAAAAACTTGTAAAATACTTGAAGAGTTGTTAGAAATAAATGTACATGCTCCAATATTTGGTTATCATTAAAATCACTTATGGGATCAACAATTAGAAATATTTTAATTTATATTTTTTGCATGGTTGTAGCATTTGAACTAAGGTGTCGTGGATTTTGAACTAGGGTATCGTAACTTTTGAACTAGGGTATCATAGATTTTGAACTATGATATCGTAGCTTTTGAAATAGGGTATCGTAATACTATTCCAGGTTATTTGATTGATCCTAGAGCACCCGTGATAATTTTTGTCACTCTAGGAGTCATAAACCAAGTCAATGATGATAGGTATTATGGGTAGAAGGGATTAGAAATATTTTAATTTATATTTTCTGCATGATTATAGTATTTGAACTAGGATGTCATAGGTTTTGAACTAGAGTATCGTAACTTTTGAACTAGGATATTGTAATACTATTCCAGGTTATTTGATTGATCTTAGAGCACCCGTGATAATTTTTATCACTCTAGGAGTCATAGACCAAGCCAATGATGATAGATATTATGGGTAAAAGGGATTAGAAATATTTTAATTTATATTTTCTGTATGGTTATAGCATTTGAACTAGGGTATCTTAGGTTTTGAACTAGGGTATCGTAACTTTTGAACTAGGATATCGTAATACTGTTCCAAGTTATTTGATTGATCCTAGAGCACCCGTGATAATTTTTGTCACTCTAGGAGTCATAAACCAAGCCAATGATGATATGTATTATGGATAGAAGGGATTAAAAATATTTTAATTTATATTTTTTGCATGATTGTAGCATTTGAACTAGGGTATCGTAGATTTTGAACTAGGATGTCGTAACTTTTGAACTAGGATGTCGTAATATTGTTCCAGGTTATTTGATTGATCCTAGAGCACCCGTGGCCATTTTTATCACTTTAGAAATCATAAACCAAGCCAATGATGACAGGTATTATGGGTAGAAGGGATTAGAAATATTTCAATTTATGTTTTCTTCATGGTTGTAGCATTTGAACTAGGGTATCGTAGGTTTTAAACTAGGGTGTCATAACTTTTGAACTATGGTGTCGTAATATTGTTTCAGATTATTTGATTGATCCTAGAGCACCCGTGGCAATTTTTGTCACTCTAGGAGTCATAAACTAAGCCAATGATGATAGGTATTATCGGTACAAGGGATTAGAAATATTTTAATTTATGTTTTCTGCATGGTTATAACATTTGAACTAGGGTGTCGTAGGTTTTAAACTAAGATGTCGTAATTTTTGAACTAGGATGTTGTAATATACAGATTCATCATAATTTTGTTATCCTTGTTTTAGTATTTGGCCACTTAAAGTAGTATTAAAATTCATATTTAAAAATAAGCATATTCAATAGCATTTCTAATGCATCATGTTATAAATTTCTCTGGATAATTTAAATATATACAGGACTGTACATACACAGGACTATACGACAATTCAGCATTTGATATCATCTCCTCTGTTAGTTGACTGCATACATAAGCATCAAATTTATCTAAAAAAGGATCAGAAGATGGTAAACTGTGTTTAATTACTTATTATGGTACTTCCACTACAATATGGGAAGTCTGTCTCTTGTTAGTACTATCTCTTCTTTCATTTTGCACAGGAGTATCAGTAGAAGCCTTATCCATATTTTTCCTTGATCTCTTTGACTTCTTCTTGACTCCACTTTTAATTCTATTCTCTCTTGGATGACCTTTTATAGTAAGTTGGTTAGGATATTAGATTAGAAGTTCCGTGCTTTGTTTAGCTGCACAGTTAGCATCTATAGCTCTTATGAATAATGATGTAAGATCTTCCATCACTAAATTGAATGCATCTTTAGACATGAAGGCTATCTCTACAAGCTTCATCATCCGATGACTCATCAAAGCATATCTATGATCAATAAAATATAATATTTATATTAGAATTTTGATGGGGACCCGAGAGTCTATTTGAGTCCATTAGTATTGAGTCACTTGTACTAAAGTGAGACAATTGAGTCCTGTAATAAAGTGAGACAACTGAGTCCAGTTGAGTCTACTTAGTCAGGTCCAGTCATTTTTAGTCCAGTCAAGTCCAATCGAGTCCCTGTAGTTTTCATTCAAGTCATGTTCAAGAGGAGGTCAGCATACCAGGAGATTTACCAGGCCCCCCCAACTAGAGCTGGACTTCAGGAACCTGGGCCCTTTCATGCCGCCAAGTCCATAGGAGAGCGCCCCCTCCAACCCATGAAGATGGTGCCCCAGTCCAAGCCGCCCCAGCCCTGCACCCTAGCCCAAGCCCAACACTTGAGATTTCTTGTTCTCAAGTCAGGGTTTCTTGACCCTCAAGTCATATAACCTGGATGAATCTATAAATACCCCACCCCCTCTTGTATTTTTTCATGCCATGGATTAATAAAATTTCTTGAGTTTTCATAACTTACTGTGTGATTTTTTGTGTGAAGGGTATCTGTGTGATCCCTATTGTTCTGTGTGAAGGGTATATGTGTGATCCTTATTATTTTGTGTGAAAGGTATCTATGTGATCCCTATTGTTCCTAAGGATATCTGTATGATCCTTCACTACCCCAGCCTCCTGTGCCCTATCTCCAAAGCTCCAACGAAGCCCTAGCCACCCTCTTCTTTCTTCTTCCAAGCAAGTCCTAATTCCTGATGACTTCTATGCTCGCCAGCGATCCAATCCCCGCATCCTGTCCTCCATCAGTTTGGTATCAGAGCCCAGAGGATTAGGATAGGTTAGAGTATGCTTCATCCTCCATGACACCTACCAGTTCATCCAAGCTTCCGCTCATCTCCCCTGTTTCAGTACCTGATCATGTTCCCACCACCACCAACCACCCTTCTCATCCGTTTGACAACAATCTCCCCACCGAACTAGCAGATGCCCGCTGCCCTGTTCTGCTGCCTGCGCACCATGCCACCTCTGCCCTATGGACCAACTGAGAGTGGCGCAAGGCCATAGACTACTACTACACCATCTTCCAGGACCTCCTTGCGGAGGGCTTCCTCACCCTAATGGCCCGATCCCTCTACGTCGACACCCTTGCCGACCACGAGGTCCTCGCCCTCAAGGAGATGGGCATCACCGATGCTGTTGATGTCCCTAAGAAGAAGGCCCCACCGCTGGTGGTCACCGGCAGCGACCTCCTCCACTTGTCATTCCGCAACAGCCCCTTAGACTTCGTCTTCGCCAGTCGGAGCCTCGACCGATCAAAGTGGCTGGTGCATATCACCTCGAAAATCGTTCGCATGCTGAAGCCCGCTGGCTTTCTGGCCGTTCTCACCATCTCCGTCGTTGACCACTGCTCCCGTCCGTGCCACCATCTCCACCCCAGTGCCAACAATGCCGACGAACTCCGCCTTCGCCCTCTCCCCGTGCTTCGGCCCAAGTCCACTATGCTGCCCTTCTTCCAGCCGGAACCATCGAGCTACACCATCTTCTTCCTCCTCATGATCGAGAAGGACCCAGCCCTAGATCCGCCCGTGCCACCCACCGGATCTCCACCATTGCTAGCCACCGCCCGCCTCCCGTCGTCGATGCCGATGAAGACCACCAGTTCCATCGAAAATGCCGGTGAAGTCCGCCGTTCTTCCCCTATTCCCGTTCCATGATTTCTGCCCATGGAGAAGAAGAAACTCCATCGCACAAACATGAAAGCTGCATGCTCCTCAAAGCACACGGTCCTCAAAGCTGCACGATCTTTAGGGCTGCATAATTTTCAGAGTTGCACAATTCTCAAAGTAGAGCCTCTTTTTATTCCAAGTTTATTTGGGTATATTTGGGTTTATTTGATTGTGTCTATTTTATGGGTTTGTCTCTTTGATATGCTTGGATTCGGTCCCATCAAAGCCCCTGCTGAGCCTGACTCGACGGGTCGAGTTCTTCCCACTCCAGGGGAATGATGGTGACCCGAGAGTCTATTTGAGTCCATTAGTATTGAGTCACTTGTACTAAAGTGAGCCAATTGAGTCCTGTAATAAAGTGAGACAACTGAGTCCAGTTGAGTCCACTTAGTCAAGTCCAGTCATTTTTAGTTCAGTCAAGTCCAATCGAGTCCATGTAGTTTTCATTCAAGTCATGTTCAAGAGGAAAGTTACAGAGCAGGAGATTTACCAGGCCCTCCCAACTAGAGCTGGACTTCAGGCACCTGGGCCCTTTCATGCCACCAAGCCCACAGGGGAGCACCCCCTCCAACCCATGAAGATGGTGCCCCAGTCCAAGCCGCCCCAGCCCAACACCCTAGCCTAAGCCCAACACTTGAGGTTTGTTGGCACTCAAGTCAGGGTTTCTTGACCCTCAAGTCATGTAACCTGGGTGAATCTATAAATATCCCACCCCCTTTTGTATTTTTTCATGCCATAGATTAATAAAATTTCTTGAGTTTTCTTAACTTAGTGTGTGATTTTCTGTGTGAAGGGTATCTGTGTGATCCCTATTATTCTGTGTGAAGGGTATCTGTGTAATCCCTATTGTTCTGTGTGAAGGATATTTGTGTGATCCCTATTGTTCTTAAGGGTATCTGTGTGATCCCTTCGCTGCCCCAGCCTCTTGCGCCCTGTCTCCAAAGCTCCAACGAAGTCTTAGCCACCCTCTTTTTTCTTCTTCCAAGCAAGCCCTAATTCCTGGTGACTTCTTCGCTCGCCAGCAATCTGATCCCCGCATCCTATCCCCTATTAGATTTCATGACAAATGATAGATTTTTGAAAAAAATAAAATAAGACATCTAATTTTAAATAATTCCTTAAATGCATACCGTGATTTTTGCATGCTTTTATCATAAAATTAAGTGTTGTATTCGAGATCGTCGAATTGGTATTTCATATCCTTGCACCATCTATTTAAGAAGTATTTATCTAGGATACGAAATACATCGCTTTGATGAAGAACCAATAAGACATGTATACACAGGTAACCGTTGTACTGAAATGATCCACACTGATATTTAACATCCTCCAAAGTTTGTCATATAAAACCTCGTAATTTTTTATAATGTCATTCTTGATTCCATCAACTTCAATTCTTTCAAATGATTTAATAGAATATACATCACGGTTGTCAACTTCTTTAACTAATTTGGTATTTGATACAGCCATTTCAAGAACCTCATTCTGAAATTTTTTGAATATGCATATTGTATATTTTCCAGCTGCTTGCCTCTCAAAAGGAGAGGATATTTTTAGAAAAGCATTTGTTTGCAATGTTTTATTATCTTTCTTATTTCTTGATTCATATCTTTTCTTTAAGGCATCTTCGTACTTATCGATGAATTCCATAAGCATAGTCTTGGAGTTTATAAACCCATCAAAGAAGTGATTGATGCTCCCGTTCCTTTGTGAAGTTGATATTCCTGTTCATAAATATTCAAAAAATAGAAGCATTAAAGAGAAAAAGTTTGTTAAAAATTTAAAAAAAAAAAACATTAATCAATCATATGACTAACAAACCTACGAAGAATGTATCTTTAAGGTTAATTGGAACTCATTTACCCCGACATTTATATATGTCATTTAACCAATATATAGCCTTGCGTTCTACATATTTCTCCATTAAATGTGCCCATCTTTTCTCGAAAGACACTATGGTAAATAAATTATATATCGCCTCTTTAAACTCTATCATAAATTTGGGATTTGCAATGCAAATATGGTCAATCTTTTCAGGAATCTTCTTCAATATATGTCTAAGATAAAATCTATGTCGTGCATTAGAAAAAAATATCCCTAACAGCAGCCTCGATTGCCTTATCTTGATCAGTTATGATGGCATTAGATGGTTGACCACCATTTGCATCCAGTCATGATTGGAATATCCATTTAAATGCCCCAGTCATCTCATCTAATAACAATGCACAACCAAGCAATGTGGACTGTCCATGATGGTTGACTCCGATAAATGGACAAAAGGGCATTTGATATGTATTTGTCAAATTAGTTGAGTCAAAGGTCAGTACATCACTAAAGTAAGTGCTTGCCAATCTTGACCTAAGATGGATCCAAAAGACAATCCTGAGCTGTCCATTATCATTCAGGTCTAAAGTATAAAAGAAATTTATATTTTTTACTTGTATTTGTGTAAAATGGATTACCATTAACTGTGCATCTCCTTCTTTCAGCTAACTTTGACATTCCCGATAAATAAAATTATGAGCATCCTTCTTTGTAAAATCTAATTATCTTCTACCCCCTTTCTTTCTAGCCATGGTAGAGTATATTTGACTTGTAAAAATATTCACTGTATGTAAATTACTGATCTCTGCCTTTTATGCTATGCTGATCCTCCTATAGAATCGTAGATAATCAGCTGATGATATGGACAGCTCATGGTTATGTTCTAAAAAAATATCAACCAATATACACTTACCATTTTTAGAATTTAGTCTTGCTTTTATCGAAGCCTTACAATCAATTTTGCCAATATCCCTGGGATTCATGGAGTTATCAATTTTTCTAAATTTTTCTTGCTCCAACATGCAAGGTTCTTGAAGCATATTTTTTTATTGTTGTTGGACCTACCACACACTGTTGTGATTTCAAAACCTACTCTCCTTGCATATCTATTGTAAAAATTATATATATCATTTACAGAATTGAACTCCATTCCAATTTTAGGATCAACAGACTCGTTCTCTATAATCGGGGTGATAGAAGAAATGCATTCTTCTGAACAACATCAACAGCATCCTCATCCAAATGATCATTTTGGACTTTTTTCGGATTTCTAATTTCAATGCCATATGTAAAAATATTTGCATTAAAAATCATAAACATCGATATACATAGTTTTAGATGACATTTTATCTATAGCATAATAAATAACGAGTTATGCATTGGATAGAATGAGATATGACAGTGCGATAATACGGGTATAGAACCAAATATTTTTAAAAATAAAAATTTAAACTTATAACACCCTAGTTAAAAGATTACGACACCCGATCATAAAACATGAAACTAAATATAATAACCCCTATTACCTGGAGAACCTATCATTTGTGGACTGAGTTATGACTCCTAAGATGTCATAACATGCTACGAATGCAAAAAGATCACAAATATATACTGAAACATTATTACAACATCCCAATTCAAACACTACGATACCCAAGTTATAAACCAACGACATTCCTGCACAAAAAACTTAAACCAAATGTTTGGATCCATCGTAAGAGAAGTGTTTCAGTATGCATTGCTGATATATGACACCCACAATGTGATAAAATTTTTCTAAGAAAACTTGTTGCCCAGGTGGCTTTCCCAAGAGGGGGGTGAATTGGAAATTTAAAAAGTTTAAACAATTATGTGCTCTTTGAAAATTCCTTGAAGTATTAAGTACTGTGATTGAAATAATTAAAAGCAGAAGCAAGATATAAAAAAAATGCACAACACAAACACAGAAAATTTTATAGGGGTTCGGAGCAACCCAGCTCCTACATCCACTATCCAAGATTATCGCTTGGGATTTTCACTATATTATCCACTGGAATACAGTCGGATTGTTTTAACAGGATCACAATCCAAACTTCTATACTTTGGTTTTTAAACCGGGCTCACCAAAGAAACCCAATACATGATTTTAATAGGATCACCAAGAATCCAACTTGGTTTTACTAGGATCACCAAGAACCCTTACAGTTAGTTTTCAACGGGATTACTAACAACCCACTTGGTTTTTAGACCGGGCTCACCAACAACCCAACAATTCAAAAGGAATTATAAAGAGAAAGCAACAGAATGACAAACAAATTTTGTTGCATGGTTACCGATGCAACTCGAGAGAAGCCCTCTTAATTGCACTTCTATGGCTTCTTCAGCCTCCTCAATAATTGCTTCAAGCTTTAGATAGGAGTTGGTGAAGTCTTGAAGTCTATCTTGAATGCTCTTATAGTGCTCTCTAGCTCACAAGCTCAAGTGAGCATTAAACATTCATCAATCAATTCAAAAGTTGTCCCAAACCTTCTCTTATAGAGTCTTGTACTCATTTCAGATAATTTTAGTCGTTGTAGAATATTGTGATGTGACACTTGATCGTTGGAACACTTTTTGGATTCAAATTTCAAGTTCTAGAACTAGCCGTTAGAAGCCTGAAATCGATCTTCGAGTCGACTCGGATCTACTCGAGTCGCTTGGATCCATAGAGTAGTTCTGGTCCAGTCGACTCTCTTCAATTAAGTCGGCTAGGTTCCTTAGTAGCTTGATTCCTTATTCTGGAAGAGTCGGCTCGCCTTACTTCTAGTTGACTTGGATACTCAGGCCTTCAAAAATATAGACCGGAAGAGTTAGCTCTTTCTCTTTAGAGTCGGCTCGGTGGCTATAGTTCTCAGAATACTTTTTTTGGACTCTGGAGTAGTCGACTCGAACTTTTGAAGGGTCGACTTGAATGTCTGACTGAATGATAAAGTCAGCTCGGACTACCTTCGGGTTGGCTCGCCTGTCTGATTCAGGAAATGGTACTCTGGACAAGTTGGCTCGGGTCCCTTAGAGTCAGCTCGGATATCTATGTGCTAGAAATCTTTATGCGTGTCATATGCTAGAGTCAGCTCAGATGAATTCTTCAGTGATTTATCAGTTTTTCTCCAGAAATCATCCAACAAGTCTTCAAAGTCTCAAGATGCCTTCAAACTCTTCTAACTATATTTCTAAGGGATTTTAAGCTTGAAATACATTTAGAAGTAACCCATTTTCATGATTTTTACTTAACCTTTTCTTTGGATTCTTCTTTACATCAATCACTTACAACACAACTCATTTCAAAAACTAAGGATGTAAGAGTTGTAATTGAGCATTAGAATCATCCTACAAAAACTTGTAACACACTTGAAGAGTTGTTAGTAAAATAAATGCATGCTCCAATATTTAGTTATCATCAAAATCACTTATAGGGTCAACAATCTTCCCCTTTTTGATGATGACAAAAAATTAGACATCAAGAATTCTTTACAATTACATGTATAACTGAATTTGAAAGTGAACATTAACATGTATCAGAGCTAATTATATTTATAAGTAAGTATCAGAGCTTTTTGTGAAAAAGAAAACAGACTATACAATATCAGTGTCAGTGCTTTTATATGTATCAAAGTGTCAAGGCTAGCATTTTCACAAGGTATCAGAGCTATTAATGTATACAAAGTATCAAAGATCAATTTTGTAAAGTATCAGAAATGTGTCAGAGTTGAAAAGTATCAAAGTTAATGCTTTAAGATCTTCAAGGTAAATTTACAAGTTTTGAGAGCATAGAGCATGAACTAAATCTAGTTAGTTTCAACAATTTTTGTCCCCCTTACTTATATATTTTCTATGCAATTTCACACTTTGAATCACATTCTCCCCCTTTTTCTTTCATATTTATTATCTCCTTTTCTTTCTTTCTTTTTCATGCATTTCTTAACATACAATTCTTCCTCTTTTTGTCAGCAATCAAAAAAGTGTTCAATTGATTTTTCAAAGCTCAATTTTTACAATAGAATGAGAAAGTTGTTAATATTTGTTTGAGTTAATTTAACTTTCTCATCTCAACTTTGATGTTCTAATTAAAATTCATTTTGAGAGTAATGCACAAGCTCAATTCATACACAGAAGATATGCCAAAAATGTATTCATTGCATTCATAAAATTTTCATTACAAATTATAAAAGATTGAGATCAAAAGTTTATTCACTATCACTAGGTATATCTACCTTAGTACTAGTGGATGGCCCAAAAGGTGGTACAAAAGATGGTCCAAAAAATGGCATTGAGGCTATTGGGGCCACATATTGAGGCTCAAAATCCTGGGGCCTAAGATAAGGTGCAGGCTGTCTAGGATGTGCAGAGGGTTGAATAGGTGTAGGTATAGGTGTAGGTTGAGGTCTAGGTACAGGCCAAGGTCTGGGAGGGGCAAATGCTGAAATGATAGTGGTGGAGAGCTGATCAAGTTTAAATTGAACTGTTCTCTTCATTTAGCTTCTTCATCTTAGTGTTCAGTGCAACTAATTTAGTAGCTTGGGCATTCGCAAATGCTTCAGCAGAGCCTCTAAGTCTTCCAAACTCAGACCTAAGGATCCCTATACCCTTGGTGTAGTCCTCCTCCATTCTTTTGCCTTATTCCATACCTCCCATTCTGAAGCTTAACTCTCTCAATTCTGTCATGAATTCTTCTATGTTTTGTTCAACTGATTTAACTCCCTCAGTTCTGTCCTGAATTCTTCTATATTTTGTTCAACTGATCTTTTTATAGTTTCAGAGGTAGATAAGAGTGTAGCTGCAAGGGGCTGTGTGTTAAGCTGAGAGGCAGGTCTAGATGACTCAAGTGAGTCAACTCTATTGCATAGCTCTCTGACCTCAGTGTTGAACAGGTCTAATCTAGTGTCCACTGACTGGCGAAGCTCGCCAAACATACTAGTCAAGGAGCAGGTCGGTGTATCAGTTAGTGACATCATCTACTGTTCTATGAACTCTTGAGTCACTGAAATTCCTGTAGAGTGTGTAGATGAACCCGAAGCAGTATGTGCTGGTGGAGAATTACATAAGGGAGTCTCATAATCAATGTGCATTATCTCCACGGCCTCAGTGATACCAGTAGGCTCAGTCTCCATAGTCTCAATAGTAGCATGCTCAGTCTCAGTAGCTACAAACTCAGGCATAGCTGGCTTAGAAGTTGTGGCAAACTCAGTAGAAGCAGCAACAGGAATATCAATAATATCCTCTGAAGTAGCAACTGTGTCCTCAGGTATAGAAGGTCCAGTAATGGAAATCTCCCTGGGAAGCTCCTCACTGTCACTGTCATCAGTGCTGCTAGAAGAGGCTTCTATGGCTCTTGCATCAGACCCTTTCCTTTTCCAAATTCCTCCACTAAACTCATAACCCATGTGCTGTAAAGTCTTGGAGGAATAAGTATCGGTGTGATGTAATGGTCTCCCATCTTCCCCTTCCAAACTGATTCTGGATGCTTGGAATAGCAGTGTTAGAGCCATGCCATAAGGCAAGCAAGCATTGACTTTTCTTATAGCTTCTGACATCTGCATAATCATAATGTATGGTAAATTCAATGCCTCCCCCTCTATGATGTGCTCTATGAAGCACAAATCTCTTTCGCTAACCCAATCAAATCTTCTTGTCCTTGGAAGAAAGATCCGACTGATAAAATTATGGAGCAACCTCATTTCTAGTGAGAGAGTGTTTGCCATAACTGTTCCAACCCCATTAATGTCTTCTCTGTTTAGTATGGTCCTTAGGGTTTTCTCTCTGTCCTTTAGTACCAAATGCTTTGACCCTTATGCCAGCATTTCCAAGATGGTGCTTAGTCTTTCCTCGATAATAGTCACCCTTTTGCCTTTGACAGTTGACTCAATGTGCTATGCCTATACCCTTAGGTTTTCATAAAATGTTCTCACTGAAGCAGGATAGGTAGGCACATTCAATGAATAGAAGTAACTCCATCCTAATTCTTCAATGGAATCTCTAATTTTCAGCCCTAATTCTTCCAGAAAAGTAAAAATGATTCTTCTACCACTTGTAACCAGGCGATTGGACATGGAAATTACTTGCCTTGGTGAGGAAGTTGCAACCATTGTCCTTGCTTCAGTCACTTCATGCTGCTCTTCTCTCTTAACTGCCCGAGTCGGCTCTTCTTGCTGATGCTTTGACCTTCTCTCTGTCTCAGCAATGGGAGTAGTTCTTTGAATACATTTTTCGACAACCCTCTTAGGTGCCACTATCTAGATTTGGGAGAAATTGGAAGATTGGAGCTAAGGAGAGAGTATTTCGGAGGAATGGGAGAGATATTGAGTGGAATGCTAGGATTTAGAGCAAGATAGAAAAGCATGAAAGCTCGGAAAAAGATACTCGACTTTATTAAAAAACATTTTGCCCGATATCTAAGTCGGCTCGGCTAACCCTAAATTACTCGAGTCGGCTCGACCTGATCATAATTTCTCGAGTCGACTCAAACAGAAACTTTCCACAAAAGTTGAAATTGATCAAAAATGAAAATAAATTCAGGAAAATCTCATGAAGAGATGCTTAAAGAGATTGAATTGATGTAGAAGGTTTTCTATATAATTTCTCTTTAATTTTGAAGGGATTGGGATTGAAAAATCTAGAAGGGATCACAAAGATGTAATTCTCCTCTAATCATCTCAAATCTATCTTGGTTGAGTGGCTTAGTGAAAATGTCAGTAAGTTGGTTTTCAGTAGGAATGAATTCTAGTTCAATGTCACCATTCAAAACATGATCTCTAATAAAATGGTGTCTAATCTCTATGTGTTTAGTTCTTGAATGCTGAATTAGATTTTTTGTTAAATTTATAGAACTTGTGTTATCACATTTGATAAGAATTTTGGATTTTGTAACACCAAAATCTTCTAGTTGTTATTTAATCCATAACACTTGTACACAACAACTCCCTACAGCAACATACTCTGCCTCAGCAGTAGATGGTGCTATTGAGTTTTGTTTCTTACAGTGCCACGAGATTAAATTTAGTCATAGAAATTGGCATGTGTCGCTAGTACTTTTTCTATCAATTTTATAACCAGCATAGTCAGCATCCAAAAATCTAATTAAATTCAATGAAGAATGTTTTGAAAACTATAGACCTAGATTGCTTGTTCTTTTCAAATATCTTATGATTCTTTTAACAGCAAGCATATGTGATTCTTTAGGATTTGATTGAAATCTAGCACATATACATATGCTAAACAAGATATCAGGTCTACTTGCAGTTAAGTACAGTAATGATCCAATCATACCTCGATAGAGTTTTTGATCAATGTTGGATCCATCTTCATCTTTATCTAATCTACAAGTTGGGCTCATGGGTGTGCTAATTTGTTTGTTGACTCCATAGCAAACTTCTTGATAATTTCTTTGGTGTATTTGGCTTGGTTAATGAAGATTCCTTTATTTATTTCACTTGAAGTCCAAGGAAGTAGTTAAGTTCATCCATTATGCTCATTTCAAATTCTCCCTGCATTAACTTAACAAATTCTTTACAAAGAGTTTCATTAGTTGTACCAAATATAATATTATCAACATAAATCTGTACAACTAATAAATCATTATCCTTCTTCTTGATGAAAAAAGTTTTATCAATATTTCTTCTTGTAAAATCATTTTCAATCAAGAAAGTGCTAAGTCTATCATATCAGGCTCTAGGTGCTTGTTTCAAACTATATAATGCTTTATTAAGTTTAAAAACATGATTTGGAAAAGCATGACTTTCAAAACCTGGTGCCTGTTCTACAAAAACTTGTTCGGATATAAAACCATTCAAGAATGCACTTTTCATATCCATTTGAAAGAGTTTGAAATTCATGTAGAAAGCAAATGCAAGAAGTAATTTAATGGCTTCTAATCTTGCTATGAATGTATATGTTTCATCAAAATCTATACCTTCTTCTTGGTTATATCCCCTAGCCACTAATCTAGCTTTGTTTCTAATTATGTTGCCTTGTTCATCTAATTTGTTTTTATAGACCCATTTGGTTCCTATGATGGGATGGTCTGATGGTCTTTCAACTAAAGTTCATACCTTATTTATTTTAAACTGATAATTCACGCATGTCCATCATCCAATTAGGATCAGATTCAGCTTCTTCTAAGCTATGAGATTCTCTTTGCGACACAAAGGCTAGGTAGTCATGTGCATCTCTATGTGATGACCTAGTCCTAATACCTTGTGAAGGATCACCAATAATTAAATCTCTTGGATGAAAAGTTATATACCTCCATTTTCTTGGTAGATTAGCATGATCCTTACTTACTGTTTCTTCTTCTTGAGTTGATCTTTCTTGTATGCTCATATCTTCCATTTCGTTTTGAATTGTACATGTATCATTGTCTATGCACTCTTCTTTCTTAGAAGGTGAGGGGTTAGTTTCATCAAAAATAACATGCATAGATTCTTCTACAGTAAGAGTTCTTTTGTTAAATACTCTATATGCTTTGCTATGTATTGAATAACCAAGAAAAATTGCTTCATCAAATTTAGCATCAATTTTTTCTAGATTATCTTTATCATTATTAAGCACAAAGCATTTACAATCAAATACATGAAAGTAATTAATGTTGGGTTTCTTTTATTGCAAAACTTATAGGAGGTTTTCTTTAAAACAGGACGAATCAAAATGCGATTTAAGATATAACAAATAGTGTTCATCGCTTATGCCCAAAAGTATCTTGAAAGATTGTCTTCACACAACATTATTTGGGCCATCTCTTCCAAAGTCCTATTTTTTCTCTCTATGACACCATTTTGTTGTGGTGTCCTAAGAGCGGAGAAGTAGTGATCAATGCTGTTTTCTATGCAATAATCATTAAAAAATTGATTTTCAAATTTCGTACCATGATCACTCATAATTGAAATTATTGATAGATTTTTCTGATCAGAAACTTTTTGTGAAATTTTTGAAAGACTTTAAAAGTTTCATCTTTATGAGCGATAAACAAAATCCAAGTAAATCTATAGAAATCATCTACTATTACAAGTTCATATTTCATACCACCTAGGCTTATGATCTTAGTTAGTCCAAATAAGTCCATGTGAAGTAGTTCAAGGGGTCTAGTAGTTGAAATCATATTTTTAGATTTAAAATCCTCCTAGTTTGTTTACCCATTTGGCATGCATCACAAACATGATTAAGATCTATTTTAAATTTAGGCAAGCCTCTAACTAGATTCTTGGAAATTAGCTTGGCAATAGTATACATGCTAGCATGACCTAATCGTCTATGCTAAAGTAAACAAGACTCCTTGGTCTTAGTATTCATTACAACTAGATTGGAACTACTAGACATGGCAAGATCATTAAGGTCTACCACATAAATATTTCCAAGTCTATGTCCAATGAACTTACTGCTAGAGTCAAAAGATTTTGTTACAATACACATAGATGATTCAAAGACAACCTTGAAGCCTTTATCACATAATTGACTAATGTTTAATAAATTATGCTTCAACTTGTCTACTAGCAACACATTTTCAATGAAAGTACGAGGGATTATCTTGATCTTACCGATTTCGATTATTTTTTCCTTGCCATTATCTCTAAAAGTAACCATACCTCTTTCTTTCATCTCCAGGATGATAAATTGATCCTTGTCACCCATCATATACCTTGAATAGCCACTGTCGAAATACCATCTTTTCTTCAATTTTTGGGCTGCAAGACATTCCTGCAAGACAATCAAAAAATTATTTTAGGTACCCAAGCTAACTTGGGTCCTTACAGGTTAGCGGAGGTGGTTCCTTTGGGAACCCAAATTCTTTTAATTCTATTATTAGAATATGCATTTTTTTTTAATGAATTATATTGAAAGAAGTTATGTCCAACTCCATGACATGCATAACATATAATTCTAGAATTCTGAAAAGGTGTACGAATTGAAGTTCTAGATATTGATCAGATGTAAAACTTTTTCTTATAAAAGATTTTCCATTTAAATTCTTAGGTACATACATTGTAGCTTTAGAAATGGATGCAGAAGGATTAGATACAAAAGCTTCTTGAAATATTGATTTTGGAACATAAACTTTTGAAGATATGAATTTAGTAGCTGAAATTCCATTTGAACTAGAAGAATTGAAACCAATTCCAGCTTTGTTTCTAGAAGTTCTTTGATCTTTTAAAATTAACTCAAGCTTATTTGAAGATAAAATAAGTTTTTCAACTAGTGGCTTTAGTTTTTCAACCTCCTTTTTCAAGTCATTATTTTCAACAGTTAAAGCTTTGTTCTTATCAAGACATGCATTGTTTTCAGTTTCCAAAGCTTTATATTTTTCTAAAAAGACATGTAAATTATTTTGTAATAGATTATTCTTTTATGAAATACCTTCTTTCTCCTTTTGTAAAGAATCATTGATATTCTTTAAAGTTCTTATCTTTACTCCAGCCTTTTTGAATTCAAATAGTAGATCATGAAAAGCATAATTCAATTCATCAAAGTAAATTCTAATTGAGGTTTGGGAGATGTTACGTCATCTTCAAGATCCATTAGATTTAAGTTAGCCATTTTCATGATCTCTTCTTCTTCGGATGAAATCGACTCCTCGCTGTCGCTCCATGTAACAACCATAGTTTTCTTTTTCTTCTTCTTGAAAGATTTCTTTAACAAAGGATAGTCGGGACGAATGTGCCCTGGTTTTTTACATTCATGGCACGTGGGCATCTGTTCTTTATCTTTTTCTCTATCCTTGTCCTTGTCCTTGGAGTGCTCATATCGTTTATGGAGTTTTTTATAGTATCTTTCTTTCTTTTTTTCCATAAACCTTCTAAATCTTCTCATGACCATAACAATATCTTCATCTTCTAGATTATCTTCGGAGAAGGTGTAGTCATCTTCCGATTCCTCATCTTTCTTTGAATCCAATGCAGCTTTGAAGGCTATTATTTTTTTCTTCTTCTGATCATCATCAGTCCTATGCTGTATGGCAAGTTCATGTGTGATGAGTGAACCCATTAATTCATCCAAAGGTAAGGCGTTTAGATCTTTTGCTTCCTGGATGGCAGTCACTTTGGGGTCCCACTTGTCCGGAAGTGATCTGAGAATCTTCTGCACTAGATCAGCATTTGAATAAACTCTGCCAAGACTTTTCAAACCATTAATAATATCTGTAAAACGAGTAAACATGACAGAGATAGTTTCATTTTGTTCCACTTTGAAGAGTTCATAACTATGTACAAGAAGATTAATCTTTGAAGTCTTCACTTGGGAAGTTCCTTCGTGGGTCACTTCAAGTTTGTCCCAAATTTCCTTTGCAGAAGAGCAAGTAAAAAGTTGATTGAACTCGTTAGCATCCAAAGTACAGTATAATAGATTCATGACTTTGGCATTTAATTTCTCCATCTTCATGTCATATTTATCCCAGTCCTCTTCAGACTTTGGGACATCCATGCCATTTGATGTGGCGAGATCGCTGACGTGGGTAGCTGACAGGCACCACGTTAAAGGAGACCGCCGTGTCAGACGCCAAGGCAACACCTCAGCCCGGACTGCTCTGCCGAGCTGAGCTGAGCTCCTTTAAGACGGCGAGCTGAACTCCGTCCTCCACCAGGTCGGGCCCGCGAGCTCGGGACGCTTAGGCCGGAGCCACCTTCCACCCTCTAGAGTGAGACCCTCGGAGGTTTGAGCACTGTGGTCGGAGTCGAGCTCAACGCTCACCCGCCATGTGGAGCATCTCCGAGCACGCGCCCTCTGGACCGGGTCCGTCCTCTGCCCTCCAGAGTGAGACCCTTGGAGGTTTGAACCCTGTGGTCGGAGTCGAGCTCGGTGCTCACCCGCCAATGTGGAGCCTTTCCGAGCGCGCGCCCTTTGGATCGGGTCCGCCCTCTGCCCTCCAGAGCGAGACCCTTGGAGGTTTGAGCCCTGTGGTCGGAGTCGAGCTCAACACTCACCCGCTAATATGGAGCCTCTCCGAGCGCGTGCCCTCTGGACCGGGTCTGCCCTCTACCCTCTAGAGCGAGACCCTCGGAGGTTTAAGCCCTATTGTCGGAGTCGAGCTCAGCGCTCACCCGTCAATGTGGAGCCTCTCCGAGCGCGCGCTCTCTGGACCGGGTCCGCCCTCTGCCCTCCAGAGCGAGACCCTCGAAGGTTTGAGCCCTGTGATCGGAGTCGAGCTCAGCGCTCACCCGCCAATGTGGAGCCTCTCCGAGCGTACACCCTCTGGACCGGGCCCGCACTCTCCCCTCCTCCATCAAGGTGACCGCACGAGCTCAGAGCCCCCAGGCCGGAGCAAGCCCTGCCATCCCGGGATGCCGGCGAGCCGCCCGAGGACTACGGAACGACGCTCTCCATACTGCCATAACTACCTGTCCATCCATACTTCTAGGGGGGATGGGCCAGCCAGAAAGCACTGACCTCCAGGGCGACGGCCCCCGGATCGAGGCACTGCCAAGAATGGGACGACCAGAGAGGATGTCAAAATGAATGAAAGCTTCCCCTACCACATGTCAAGGAAGACATCTCATCCACGACACGGAATCCTATCGCACGCACTTGCCAGCCCAGCACAGATCCCGAGGCAAGCATCTAACGACCATCTTTCAACTACAAAGAATGGTCGGCACTCCCGAAAGGGGGAGGTAACAACAACAACAACAACAAACCTACTACCAACACAAGTGCAAGCTCGATCAAGAGGGCAAAGCACCACCATTACCATCACCACAACAGGAGGGAAACGTGGAAAACAAGGAGAGGCAGAGGAACAGGGAACCCCTCTGTCCCTGCTATCATTCTCCCCCTGCTATGTTTTCGTCTTCACACCCAACTTTTACTCCTCCTAGTGCGGAGTCCATCAAGAGGGGCCCGACCAGGAGGATCTGTTCCCCTGGATCGTCACTAACTTGACCGTCGGAGTGCCCCCGCCGGAAATCCCGGCCTGGGTCACTAACCCCTGTTTCGCAGGTCCAGGAGCAGAGGACCGCCAGGCAACGAAGGGAGCGCACTTTGGCACCGGCAGCAGCTACGGACCACGACGATCTTGGCGGCAACACCATTAATTTTGATCATGGAAATATGTGACCTTTTTAGAATGACCTTTCACAATAGAAAATTGACCACTTGAATATAGATTTTCATTCTAACTTTCCAATAGGAATAATTTATGCCCGTGAAGAGTGGAGGTCTATTGGTAGATTGGCCTTCGGCCAAAGATGTACTCATGGGATGAGCCATCAATCTTTACTTTAAATGTATTCAGAGACACTGCTCTGATAGCAGTTATTACCTTTATGGCTTTCCCAAGTGGGGAGGTAAATTGGAAATTTAAAAAGTTTAAGCAATTATGTGCTCTTTGAAAATCCCTTGAAGTGTTAAGTGCTGTGTTTGAAATAAGTAAAAGCAGAAGTAATATATAAAAAGAATGCACAACACAAATACAAAAAATTTTATAGTGGTTCGGAGCAACCCAGCTCCTACATCTACTATCCAAGATTACCACTTGGAATTTTCACTATATCCCTCATTGGAATACAGTCGGATTGTTTTAACAGGCTCATAATCCAAACATCTACACTTTGATTTTTAAACTGGGCTCACCAAAGAAACCCAACACTTGGTTTTAATCGGATCACTAAGAACCCAACTTGGTTTTACTAGGATCACCAAGAACCCTTACAGTTAGTTTTCAATGGAATCACTAACAACCCACTTGATTTTTAGACCGGGCTCACCAACAACCCAATAATTCAAAAAGAATTGTAAAGAGAAAGCAACAAAATGACAAACAAATTTTGTCGCATGGTTGCCGATGCAGCTCGAGAGAAGCCCTCTTAATTGCACTTCAATGCACTTCTATGGCTTCTTCAGCTTCCTCAATAATTGCTTCAAGCTTTAGGTTGGAATTGGTGAAGGCTTGAAGTCTATCTTGAATGCTCTTGTAGTGCTCTCTAGCTCACAAGCTCAAGTGAGCATTAAATATTCATTAATCAATTCAAAAGTTATCCCAAACCTTCTCTTATAGAGTCTTATACTCATTTCAAATGATATTAGTCGTTGTAGAACGTTGGGATGTGACACTTGACTGTTAGAGCATTTTTTGGATTCAAATTTTAAGTTCCGAAACTAGCTGTTAAAAGCCTGAAATCAATCTTCAAGTCGGCTCTGATCTACTTGAGTCGGCTCGGATCTACAGAGTAGTTCTAGTCTAGTCGACTCTCTTCAATTAAGTCAGCTAGGTTCTTTAGTAGCTTGATTTTTTACTTTGGAAGAGTCGGCTCGCCTTACTTCTAGTCGACTCGGATACTCGGGCCTTTAAAAATATAGACTAGAAGAGTTGGCTCTTTCTCTTTAGAGTCGGCTCGGTGGCTGTAGTTCTCAGAATACTTTTTCTTGACTCTAGAGGAGTCGGCTCGAACTTCTGAAGGGTCAACTCGGATGTCTGACTGAATGATCGAGTCGGCTCGGACTACCTTCGGGTCGGCTCGCCTGTCTGATTCAGAAAATGGTACTCTGTATGAGTCGGCTCGGGTCCCTTAGAGTCGGCTCGAAATCTACGTGTCAAAAATCTTTATGCGTGCCATGTGCTAGAGTCGGCTCTCTTCACTTCGAGTCGACTTGGATGAATTCTTTAGTGAATTATCAGTTTTTCTCCAGAAATCATCCAGCAAGTCTTCAAAGTCTCAAGATGCCTTCAAACTCTTATAACCATATTTCTAAGGAATTTTAAGCTTGAAACACATCTAAAAGTAACTCATTTTCATGATTTTTACTTAACCTTTTCTTTAGGTTCTTCTTTACATGAATCACTTACAACACAACTCATTTCAAAAACTAAGGATATAGGAGTTGTAATTGAGCGTTAGAATCATCCTACAAAAACTCGTAACACACTTGAAGAGTTGTTAGTAAAATAAATGCATGCTCCAATATTTGGTTATCATCAAAATCACTTATAAGGTTAACAAAACTTGAATATTAAAAACTTCGAAACATAAACAACTCGGTACAAAATAGAAAATGAAAGCTTTTATCCTTCGTCATGGGATATTTCAACCGTGTATTGGCTTGAATAAGATTGTTAGATTATGATAAAAAGACCATGAAGAAAAAAGATTTCAAAAAAATGAGTTTTCATTGAACGACATCCTAGTTCAGAAGTTACGACATCCTAGTTCAGAAGTTACGACATCCTAGTTAAAAGATTATGATACCCGATCATAAAACATGAAATTAAATATAGCAACCCCTACTACCTGGAGAACCTATCACTTGTGGACTGAGTTTTGACTCCTAGGATGTCATAACATGCTATGGATGTAAAAGGATCATAAATATATGCTGAAACAATATTACGACATCCCAGTTCAAATGCTAAGACACCCTAGTTATAAACCTACGACATTTCTGCACAAAAACTTAAACCGGATATTTTGATCCTCTGTAAGAGAAGTGTTTCGGTATGCCTTGCTGATATATGATATCCATAATATAATAAAATTCTTCTGAGAAAACCTGAGCATCAAAAACTTCGAAACATAAACAACTCGGTACAAAATAGAAAAAGAAAGCTTTTATCCTCCATCATGAGATATTTCAACCATGCATTAGCTTGAATAAGATTGTTACATTGTGATAAAAAGACCAGGAAGAAAAAAGATTTCAAAAAAAAAGAGTTTTCATTGACGACACCCTAGTTCAGAAGTTACGACATCCTAATTAAAAGATTACAACACCAGATCATAAAACATGAAACTAAATATAATAACCCCTACTACCTGGAGAATCTATCACTTGTGGACTGAGTTATGACTCCTAGGATGTCATAACATGCTACGGATGCAAAAGGATCACAAATATATGCTGAAACAGTATTACGACATCCCAGTTCAAACACTACGACACCCTAAATATAAACCTACAACATTACTGCATAAAAACTTAAACTAGATATTTTGATCTTCCGTAAGAGAAGTGTTTCGATATGCATCTAATGATACCCATGAAAAACATTTCAAAAACTGTGCATTAGCTTGAATGAAAATTGTTAGATTGTGATAAAAAGACCTGGAAAAAAAAGATTTCGAAAAAAAATAAGTTTTCATTGAACGACACCCTAGTTCAAAGGTTACGAACCCTAGTTCAGAAGTTACGACACCCCTAGTTAAAAGATTACGACACCCGATCATAAAACATAAAATTAAATATAATAACCCCTACTACCTGGAAAACCTATCACTTGTGGACTGAGTTATGACTCCTAGGACGTTATAACATGCTATGAATGTAAAATGATCACAAATATATGCTGAAACAGTATTACGACATTCTAATTCAAATACTACGATACTCTAGTTATAAACCTACAACATCCTTGTACAAAAACTTAAACTATATTTATTATCTCTTCCTATCAAGAATATCTATAACCTGTGAACTAAGTTGACTCCCAAAGTGTCATTAACTTTCTCTAACTACCAAAATAGTTGGTGTAATAAAAGAATTATAAAAAGAAAACTAAACAACCAAAATAGTTGGTGTAATAAAAGAATTATAAAAAGAAAACTAAACAAGATTCTATAAAGGCTTGGTTTGCTTCCTATCGAAGATGACATTTTATCTTGAACATATAGAAGAACTCTTCGATAGCTTATTCCAACCTCGAATCAAAATAAAGGAAATCTTCGATGGCTTATTCCAATCTCAGACCAAAACAGAGCACATTTTCAGAGAGAGGAAGAAGCTAGTATTTATATTTGAAAGTTGATTCCTACAACAGGACTCTTATAGTATATTTTAGAGCAAAGGAGATTCTTCCTCAACCTTTACTGATTCCTTGGGCAAAAATCAGAGCATGTTTCAGACTGAAACATTTATCAAAATCCAAGCAAGATGGCGAAAAAAAGGAACCGGAAGGAAATGATATTTTGGTCTGGACAAAAATTTTAAATAAAAGCTAAACGATAATTAATGCTAGTCACGCTCAACTTATAACCTATTATACGTCCCGTCCCGTCATGCCATTTCGGATACAGGTGGACTTATAGGAAAAGGCAGTACGAGCCACGTTGGATTTGCTACACCGCGTGGGGTGCACAAAGACCTAATGAGTTGCATATTATTTCTTTCAACCGGATCATAAACACAGTGCAGGTAGAGGCTAGAGATATTTTTATCTGTAAATGAATCTGACCTGACCTGACCCACTGCTTCTCCTACTTCCAATTCCGGAGCTACCTTTAATTTTCTCGACAAAAATAAAAAATTGAACACGATATTCCGAATTACCTTGTAAATTTGTGATTGATTATGGTGCATTCAGTAATTAAATTTTATGATGTGCACAAGCTTGCATTTGATTAAATAGAAAAAGAAGAAAAGCCACTGCTTTCTTGCTCCCTGTTTAAAAGATACACTCAGTCGCATTAACTTGCCTTCATACATACTGAGCTTTTCTATAGACAACGGAACAGCAGGCGACTGATGCAGATTGGGTGGCAGATCAGTGAAGACAGTATCCTCAGAACCTTGCTCAATGGCATAGGGGGGATTGAGTAATCTTCAATCATCATTTGCCATGATGCCAGTGTGGAAGCCTAAATGCAGCACTGAGCCAGCACATCCAATATATCCTGTACTCCGTGAGAGATGGAGAATGCTATAACTTTGCGAGTTGCCTCCAAGGGCATCCACCTTCAAATGCTTGTTCCAGTACATCTTCAATGCGCTTCACAAGCAAAATCTGTTGAAAAAATTCAGAATAAATGATTTCAGGTTCTTCCATGGAAAGAGATCATAGTTGCTTGTAAACCAGCTATGCTAGAACATGAGAATGATTTAATCAATTCACAATCGGAGGAAAGAAGGAGAAAAAAGAACTGTATATTAAATAGCCTTGTGATGGTGGCCTAGGCAATGTGATGTTCTTGGTTTGACAGTGCATTAGCCATCACCAGGTTTAGATTAGTGCCCATCAAGAGGAAAGTATTTCCATGTTAGCAATAACACTAGATCAAATATGTGCATTTACACCTATAATTAGCCTACTTTGTTAGCATTTAAAGGACAGAACATATAAACTCAAGTACCAGACAAGCCAATACACAGATAACGGTTTTGACGCACAAGGATCTGCATGATAGGGCATGCAACGCAAACCTACATCTAACGTCTTTCCTTGATAACCAGTAAAATTTGAAGTTGTCAATTGCAAATGACATACTTCTCAGCAGTACAAACATCTAAGGCAGTTTATGAGTTGAAGTTTGTCAGAAATTGAGAAAAAGGGAAGTATTAGAAGATGGAGTCACTATAGGAACAAATTACTGCAATATGATACCAAGTTTCAAGAAGTGGTCCTGTGGATTACGAGGCATCCAGAAAATGTGATCCAGATTTTAGCACACCGCCTTGCACCAGATAAGTTTTGCAGGACCACTATATTATTGACTGCCACAACAACACCAACCAACTGCAATTAACCCATCATGTCTCTACTAAAAAAAGATGAGGTGAGGAAAGGACTTTTGCTAACAACCCCCTTTAGTCACTTCCCGAAGCAAGAAGCTACCACACTAGGGTTCCTCTCAGGTTCTCCTCATCTATGACTTTCAAAATATCTGACACCAGGATGGAATAGAGGTCTCAAGCAGTATCAAGCAGTAAGTGCTAAACAGGAGTTCCAATAGCTCAAAAACTTGCAGACGTCCCCTACCAAACTTAGTTCAAATCAAGTGAGTTCATATCATTTAAGGCTGACCTCAGTCTCACATTCACCAAGCTCTCAAATGACCGTGTCCCTGAAAAATTCAGTTCAGCACACTCTCCAAGATAACCACTCCCTTCAACCCTAGTAATTGAAATAATTGCATGAGAATTTCAATAATATTTATAAATGTTGGCAGTATTCTAGATACCTGACTATTCTATTCAATCCAGCATCATAATAAAATTGTCCAACCTAACAAAAATTATATAATTGCCACTGACTTTATTTTGATAAGGTTGCTCCTGATAATTCATCCAGACTAAACGGAAAAACACCCCTTTTTTTTTGTGAAATTTCCTTAATTTCTATGGAATAGTGCATTAATGATGTATGTGTTTCATGAATTATTCTAGAAATATTCTGAACTTAATTGGATTCACGTTTTCTCTGTTTTCTAATTTTCCATCAACTTTTCCCAAATTCCCCTTCTAAGACTAACACTTGAGAGAAACTCATCTACCATGTATATTTCCTAATCCTTGAATATGATTATGTGCAAACCTGTGACCCCAAAAGTTGATAGCTGGTAAGATCAATCTTCACTCATTTAGAGAATCTTTTTCTTTGTTTTTCTTTTTCTTTTTCTAGATCTGGGTGCCCCATGCAGAATTGTACACTATAGGCATACTTAAGGCACCGAATCAGGGAGACCCCACACACAAGAGGACCCTTCCAATAACTGAAATATGCTTAGGATAGAGTATACATAAATGCAAGTCTTTTAGGGAGGAAAAAAGGCTATGGCTTACATGCTATAAAGATATCACTCACATCATGGAAATAACATGGAACATTATTTTAACTTTTAAGCAAGTGAAGACATGACGAAACTACCATGTTTTTTAATTATCATCACCCAAAAAGACTAATTTGTTAAGGGTGTCTACTTAATTATCAGCATGTAAAGATTCTTATGTAGATCAATGTCAGGTAGGGGGTTAAATGTGAAAATTCCTTTAAGTTATTCATCAATCACTTGTTACTTTGCCTTCCACCCGATAATACATCTATCTTCATGCATTAACATATTCTTTTATAATGAATATGTTGTCCAATGCTTGAAGTTCTCTTGCAACAAATGCCCAATGCAGGATATCCCATCATGGGCATGTTAGGTGTTGTTTCTGCCTAATAAAAGAAAAAGTCAGAAGCTAGATTTTCTAGCTTCTCTTAGAAGCACTTTTTTGACTTTTTTCTCGCTTGTAGAAGCAATTCTCAGATAACGTTACCAGCATTTATTTATTCAGACATGCTTTCTTGCTTAGATATCACAAAAGCACTTTTTGTTAAGTAAACCAAACACCCCAAATGAATTCTTTCCAACAACACAGCTTACACATTAGTCCTACACAACTTATCTCACCTAGAAGTCAAGTATGATAAGCATATAATATATGGGATTCCTCCATGAGATGCTACTTTAATTAGAATCCCCTGATAATAACAAAAAATTGAGAGACAAGATAATCTAAGATTCTCATGAATTACTTATATGATGATATGCAACAACCACGATGAGGAATTCATCATTATAACAACCACCTCTGAGCCCCTCCCCTCCCAACATTTTTGCGTAATTAACTTCTCATTTCTACCATGAGCAAAAGAATACCTTGTGTTTCAGCCTTCATCCATTCTTTTTCCAGCACATCTCCAATCACTCCCTACATCACCAAGTTCTGTTTGAATTTCCACCTCTCCTACCACTTCTATTAAGCAACACTCTTTTAATGAGCTCATCAATAACCTTAATAGACATCATGCTGATATAACACTTCAAGATATTTATCTTGAAGTGTTATATCAAGGTTAAAGAATTGTGCCACTTTGTTGAATATGCGAAAAGGAGTAACATGTTTAATAAGAAAGGTAAGCTCAAGAAAAAGATAACCTTCAAGGTTAAATAATTACCTCCATGCCAGCAAGAATGGCTGATGGTACCTCAGCTAAGTCTTTCAAATTGCGTTCAGGCAATATTACTCTCTTGATTCCATATCGATGCGCTGCCAAGACCTTAATATTCAAATTAGTAACAATTAGAAGATTCATTTTGTATACAAAATGCCATCGAATAAATTGTAAATTAGAAACGAATGTTTGGATTTTCTTTATACCACTACACAATTTCATGAACTATGGGGGAAAAAGGACAAATAAAAGGCCTAACTACCTTGTCTTTGATGCCACCAACAGGTAATACAAGGCCCCTAAGAGTCATCTCCCCAGTCATTGCAGTATCTGCTCTGACTTTTCTTTGACTGAACAACGATACTAGCGATGTTACCAAAGTAACTCCTGCTGATGGTCCATCCTTTGGCACTGCTCCAGCAGGAAAGTGTATATGAATATCCCGATTCTCCAGTAAATTGATCTCACTGGCAGGTGACAGCTTCATATCTGCTGCTCGTGCTCTCACCTGAGGAAACCAAGAATAACAAACTATTAAGCTTAAGATAAAAACATGGCACATCAATCAGAGCTATTAAAGCCCAATATAAGGTTTTCAAAAAATATTGATGCATGCCACAAGGAATTAAATGAAATAACGTCTTGATCTGAAGGGAAAAGGTTAAAGAAGTTCCCTTCCATCCTTCAATGTCCAGAATGTTTCCCATGTAAAATTATTGTCCCATTGCACTGATCAACAGAAGTACAAGGTGATCAGTAACAATGCAGCTGGTTGATATCAAAACACTCCAAGTTTTCTTTTTCTTTTTTTTTCTTCCCTTCCTTTTCTCAGCATGCAAAAAATTTCATGTTTGATTGGCCTTTATTAGAGAGAGAGAGAGAGAGAGAGAGAGAGAGAGAGGAGGGATGCATTACAGAAAACAAATGTACACTATAGATACCCCTGCTGTGGAGCTGACTGAAAAATACAATTGGTGTTTATATTTATTGCCTACACAAAAAGGCTAATATGATAATTAGAATTTGATTTCATTAGCTTTCTAGTGTTAAAGTAAAACTATGAAGACTTGCCATATCGTACCAGTACATGTATCAATCTTAGCGAATTAAGAAAAAATTATCTTCCTCCCCCTCTCAAGCAAAGATCGCTGAACCAGACCTGAACCGACCCATACCATACCGAACTGACCCGTACTGGTCCAATTTAGGTCATTTTTTATGGTTCAGGTCTCGAATTGTTTTTAGGACTGAACCATACCCGTTCTTGGCCAGTACGGTATGGTACATCCCGAACCGGGCGGTTTGGGACGGTTTCGAAAACCCTGCTTGCCAGTGATCTATGGTGTGGCTATGTAGTCACTTTCTATTCACATGCTTGCCACCTAGACAATTAAAGAACAATAGTTTATTAAGACCTAGCTTCTCTATTCTAATATAAGACAAAGGTCTTTGAAGGCTTGCCAGTGGCAGATGATGCAATCAGTTCTTTCATCCCTTCTCATTATTCTTCACTAGACAGTTTAAACAAAGATGTTTTAGCAGAATCTTCAACTCTCAACAAATCATAGACAATATCACAACTGTTATTGACTGGATTTTTAGTAATTACGCAGATATACATTGTTGATGTGACCTGTGCCAGACACCTTACCCCTGTTAAACATGTATTCTACATGAAACAAGACATTGATCCACAGAGGAAAATTGATTGGTGGATGACTATAATTATGGCAACTCCTGATTATAATTATGGTAAATCCTAAAAAATCCATTGAAACCAAGCTAGGCCTCTCCTATGTCTCAATCTTCACCTTATACCCCAAATGTATCATATGTTTGACAATTAGTTTCGGTGGAAGAAAAGGAGAGCTCTTATATTAGAGGCATCAATTACACACTACATAAGTAGAATGAACAAAAAATTTAAATATGTAGAATTTAAGAGAACTAGGATTTTGTAAATTTAAGAATCTGCTAGAAGAAAATCAGAAAGGGAAACAAGAGACTATGTTTATAAATCTGATTTTTTTCTCATGTGCACAATGCAGGAAAGAGAGCAGAACACGTAATGTATTAATAAATCAAGTGCTGACATTCTAATATAACTCTAGTTAGGAAAATGGGGATGCTTTACTCAGGAAAACCTTTTTGTTCATTCATTTTATGATTGCAAATCTGGCCATTAGTTTCAGTGGGAGAAAAGGTACATTACATCAATCATGCAGTAAACATAGTAGATTTCAAGTTAAATAATTTTTCATTAATTGTTTATGTAGAATTATGTAAGCATGCAAGACTCTGGTTTAAGACACTTAGCCAGGAAACAAGAAACATATTTACAGAACTATCATCATTTTTGTGTATTTGGTGCAGAGAAAACCAAACACATAATACATTACTAAGTATATGTAGTTTTACTTATGATCAGCACAATGAGATGCTGCTTTCATGACATCCTTTTTGGTCCATACATGTTAAGAAGTAGCACCTTAATCTGTTTGTCATGTATCCCTGGGAACTTGATCTTTGTGCTTTTAAGCTAATGATAAAAAGCTGGATACATGACAAACAAATTTGGCACATTGAACAAGACAAGGCATTAGCATACATTACAAGGAGTACCACTAAAGGAATGAGTTACAAAAAGTACCCATGTGAGAGCTATTTGTGCTGATTCTTTAATAACATCTCCTAGTTGTCCGGTGAGATGCAAATCACCCTTCCCCACCATTTCTGTGGCTTCAACAAATTGAACTTCTCCACCAAAGGATGTCCAGACAAGTCCAACTGATACGCCAGGAGTTGCTACACGTTCTGCAGCTTCTCTGTCATCAAACCTAGGAGGCTGCAATTCCCAGATAAATGGCATGCAAATAAATATTTGATTTGACAAAATTGAATAAATTCAGAGGCAGAAAGATAAAATTCCCAAAAAGTGTCCTCAAACTTCACAAACAAAAGTAACTACCCCAAGCACTTTTTCCAGCATAGCCTCATCTACAACCAGGACGGAGGTACTTGAAAAGGCATTTGATATCTCCTGCCTATTAACACCCATAGGAATAACTTCCATCTCAACTTCAGCACCATCTGCAAGTCTTGTGTCCAGTATTGAACTTGTCATTGGGTGCACCTCTCTGCTAAGTTGAACTGCACAGTCTTGCTCAGCAACCTTGACAGCTGCAGCACGGGCTACGGCAGCTAAGTTTCTTTCAAGATTCCGCACACCAGCTTCTCTAGTATATCTCTGAATTATAATTTTCACCATCGCCTACTCACACGGATCGTTAAGACAGATGAATCATGATAATGCTACAAATGAAAGAAAGGATAATAAAATTGCCAACACAGAAATTAAAATTGCTCACATATATACAAAGATGACATGATTGCAGCACTATCAAGCACAGAAGACTATCTTAGGAACATAAAAGTGATGCAGAATTAAAAAAGAAAACAGCTTAAACATTCCGGCACTGGCGCTATGACATCAATTAAATAGAGGATGTGTCAGTATTAAGGAATTAGTGGACAAAAAAAATGATCCATACAGCTTGTCTTCGGTACACAGGATATATATATATATATAGGACATGGCTGTTTTCAGCAATCATGGACGATCAAGGAGAAATTGATCCATGAAGCTAATTGTGACCCAAGCATCTAACTAGCAGATAACATAAAGAAATGCAGGCAGCAGGCTATTCTATAGCAGGAAATGCTTTATTCCACTTACTTGAATCCCAAAGAATATCAGTTTCCTTATGAACATTATGAACTTATATATACACAAGATGAATATTTCCCATTATCTCCTACTTCTCATTTATAAAGTCAAAAAATAAGCTGGATATTGTAAACAAAACCCATATCAGTATTATAGAAAGACTAAAGCTGACTAGAACCGCCCTCCATGGATCTTCCACATTCCAAAACATATACAAAAATTTATATGTAACTTCCTTCAAAAGTCATTGCTGAATGAGTAAGCTTGAAGGTATTTGGAATAAGGAAAACATAAACACATAATCTTCTTTATCTTCTTTCCTCCACCATTTTACTCTTTTAACTTAATTAAGTACTGCTAATTTAAGTTCTATAAAGAATATGAAAATGATTTGGCAGGAGTTCTGCTTATAAACCTTGTTAACAGCATGGTATAAGAAAATTTATTATAACAGAAAAGAACAAAGGAATTTGAAGAACATTCATCAAGTTACAACTTAATGACAAAAAGGCTCTGCATATGCAGGCTGTCTAATAATAAAAGTTATCTAGTAGCAAGATCATACCTCAGGGATTTGAAGGAATTCAGAGCTCAATCCATGCTGATCAAGAACTCGTGGTATAAGATGCTTCATGGCTATTTTTAACTTTTCTTCTGGTGTATAGCCAGGGAGCTCAATGACTTCCATTCGATCCAACAGTGGTGGGGGAATAGGCTGAATCCTATTTGCAGTTGCAACAAAAATTACCTTTGATAGGTCAAATGGAACATTCAAATAGCTGGTGATCATAATTTAAGGAACACTAGCATAATCAGATGAGGTTTTTATCATTATGCTGACTTCAAATAGAAATCTAATTTCTTCCAACAATATTGTTACTTCTTGTAAACACCAACCTTATACAATTATCGACAATTTCCTAAAACAACAATATGGCAATTTATGGAAAATCCACCATCAAGTAGCAAGCGAGTGACAGATATAATGTCTTCCGACAACCACTGAGCTACAAATTATAAAGAGTTGCAGTATCCACAAATGAAACTCAGAAAAAAAAAAAATCCAGTTCGGGACATGAAACTAAAAATAAACAGCAAAACAACAAATTGTTTCAGCATTTGTGCATGTTTCATGCACCTTATAGTTCTCACTTGGTACTCTGAGGGCAAATTCCTGCATGTGGGGCTTTGAATAGTTTTGGTGCCAGGAAAAAGTTCTAACTGCAATTACCATGCACAACAAGAACTATAAAATCTTGCATAACAAATAAATATGTTTGGACAGGATCATTAACTACGAGAATTAACAAGCATGTTTTAAACTTTTAGTCGTATAAGCATGCATAACAAAGATCATATGAAGAACCCCTAAAAGCCCATAAAAGAAAGGATACTGGTCATTGAATGTTTTGTTCTGTTCTGGATCAAGAACTTCCAATAATGCTGATGCTGGATCTCCACGAACGTCAGAACCTGTCTTGTCAATTTCATCAAGAAGCATAACTGGATTGTTAACAGCCACTCTCTGCAATTAAAGGAAGACAAGAAAAACATGCACGTCACTGGAAACAGCCAGCAAATGGTTTCAAATTGGAGGTTCCATAACAAAGAATACAAAAGAATACCATGATTATCAAGCTGATACTACTATGTTCATGCATGGAAATTTCCCAGTATAATAAAATCAAACCATGACGTTAAACCTTTAGAAATGAAGCAGGCGTTTGCTTTAGATGGGAACCTCATGTGCCAATCAATCACATGACAAGTGTGAAAGCATTAGGCTCAGGCTTGTTGTCAGGACACAATATTTTAGCTCATTTTATTTTTTTAAATATAGAGTTACTTTTAGGAGCAAGGTTCAACAAATTGATACAGAGGATCATATCAACTAGCAAGTGATTCAGTTTGGTACTGGATGTACCATATCCGTATCAACACTAGGGGGATGGAAAGGGAGAAGGGAGGGGGAGAGAGAGATCAGCTCATCTAGGACATGGACGATACCTCCCTTAAGAGGGCAACAAGATCCTCGAATTCAAGGTCCCAAGCCCTCGATCAAGATAGAAAGATCCTAGAATCCAAGCATTTTATGTTGCTTCTTAGATCTAATAACTTGGTTGTCTTTTGGTGTAGATAAACAACAATTGGGAGATGGGGAGGTCAAGGAGCTTCAGATTCGTAACCTTTAGGAAGAAGCAATTGGTAAAGGATGCTTACTGGAACCAAGGGAAGGGAAAGAGAGGGGGAGAGAGAAAGACAGAGTAGGAGAGAGAGCATGAGAGAGAGACAGATCAACTCACCTGGGCCACAGATGATGCCTTCCTTGAGAGGATGGTGAGATCCTCAAATCCAAGGTCCCAATCCCTCAATTTAACCTAGAAAGATCCTCGATTTCATGCCTTTGTGTTTCTTGATCTCAAATCTATGACTTGATTGTTTTTCAGTATAGATCATCATCAATTAGGAGATAGGAAGGCTAAGGGGCTTCGAATTCATGATCTTTATGAATGAGCATTCAATGAGGGACGCCATCAAGGGGATGAATGGGCAGAAACTGGATAGAAGAGCATCACCATTAATAAGGCCCAATTTTGAGGTAGTCCCGGTGGGTTCTATACCAATAGTCACTGTGTCACAGCGACAACAATCGAAGCACTAGAAGAGGAGAGCGTGGTGGGGTGAGAGGAAAGTGATGGGAGATGAACCAAAATCTTTAAAAGAGGGTGGAGAGTCGAGATGAGCCGGAAGCTTTAAGAGAGGGCGTGAAAAAGAGATGAGCCAAACCAAATTATAAAAAGCTTTGAGTTGAACCAAAGGGTCATTTCATCTTAACAAATGACCAATTTGGGTTGATAAGCCTCGAAACAAGTAGTTTAGTATAGTTTCGCTGTTCTTGTCTAAGAGTCTTTAGGTTCAATATTTTCCTTACACAATATAAGTTTTAATAGATTAAGATAAAGTTTTAAATCCCATGAAATGGGATTGTCCCACATTTTACCTGGAACAAGATGTGGTACCATCCTGCCCGTCCAAACACTTAGGACAAGGATGTCCCAAGATGTGCCAATCAAAATGCTAGGACAATGGCAAGATGGCCATGTCCTTAGGACGGTACCCTGTCTTGGTGTCCCATGGGATGTGCCAGGACTTGAGTTTTTGGATTAAGGAATACCTATATATAACTTAGAAGGCAATTCTCAAATTTGATTATCCTTAAAATAATCTGAAGCTGCTAAGTGTGTATCCAAGCTTTTGTCTATACACATGTATTCTACTATATAACCTAAATAATGGAGGAATACATCCATAAAGCTCTACACACCACATCTCCATGTTGCCTGGCCATGTGCATAAGCATTTTGTACTACATATCCAAGAATGAGCAAACTTTTTGATTTCTTTAAGGCATAGAAGTATCATAAATGTCAATATGTTTTTGTATATGATAATAGTCAAGATATAAAATCTATGAAACATCTATCATCAATAATGCCAAAACACTAGCACAAGTTACCCATAGGAGAAGTATATCTTGTAGACATTATTCATCCACTGAAATATAACTCTATATGGACCTTAAGTTAACACTATGTCTCATGAAGATATACCCTTTGATTCTTTCTATTATATGTCTATCTATTTTAGACATGTGAGTTAGAGGCAGCAAAGGTATACAAGGAATAAGATTCTTTGAATTTTGTAGGATTTATAATACAATCTACAAGATTACGGTTTCTCATGCAGAAAAACCTTTTGAGTATTCATAGCCACATAGGTGTCGATAGGTTTGCAACACCAAAACTGGCATGAGTTGTGCCCTTTGTCATTGTTGATCCTCATTTTTTTGTCCGTTATCTCCATCACCAAAATCACTATCATCATTATCATGACAATTACAATATCATCACTACACATATGCGAATGTAAGCTCAAACAACCTAAAGAAGTTTTAATTTATAATCTTAGAATATTTTGGTGCTATAAACTGAAAGGAAGGCAAGCAGCATGGATTGACATTTCAACCAACCTAACTAGCAAGAAAAATTAAACCATGAACTTAAAAATATTGAATTAGCTAAGCAATAGGACGTTATAATAAAGCCTAATATTCACAAATTATAGATTGCATTATTCTTCAATTATGCAACACAAATTGTAAGATTACATCTGTATGACAAATTCTGATGGCATTTTTAAAATTACCAGAATCTAATTTAAAATGGAAAAAAACATATCTAAACACACAAACTAAACAGAAATACGGATATAGTATCTCCTTCGAAAGTAATGCACTTAATATGTTTATAAAAAAACAACAAGGTGGAACATGATATGATCAGTTAGCAAGACAATTTTGATAAACTTATGATGTCGCAGTGTTCCAGGGTGAACCTTTAATCCGTCAATAAGACGACCTGGCATGCTTCCTATGTATGTCCTTCGATGACCTCTGATATCAGCCTCATCCTTGACACCACCAAGAGATATCCGGACAAACTTTCTGTTCAAAGCAGCTGCAATTGATGATGCCAATGATGTCTTTCCAACACCTGGTGGGCCAACAAAACAAAGCACTGGGCCTCGGGCATCAGGTTTAAGCTGCAGTACATTTGATTGCTATCAGTTACAGTAATAGATGCAATAACTACTAAGAGCATGCAAAAAAAAAAAAAGAAGGCCATGGAAAAGGCTAGAATTCCACCTTGCGAACAGCTAAATATTCAATAATCCGCTGCTTAACTTTGAGCAGACCATAATGATCACGGTCAAGACGTTCCTTGGCAGCTCTAAGATCAAGCTCATGTTCTTCACTGACCTTCTGCCAAGGAAGATCGGCAAGGAGTTCAAGGTATACACGTGAACTACTATATCCAGGTTGCTGAGGTTGCATTTTTCGCAGTCGCCTACAAGCAGAAACTTCAGGTTAGAACATTAGTCAGTAATGCAATTGATGTCATTTTTTTAATGAAGATAGAACATTTTGTGTCATTTTGTTATTAAGATAGCAATAGCCACTACAAAATTTTAAATTTTCTAGTGTTGGGTGAAATGCAAATCCAGAGAATCTGTCTGTAAGATGAATACACATGCATGCACGCGTGCATCGAAATATAGTTGATGTATGCAACTATCACCCTGTGTTTTGAAAATCAGAATCTTATCTTAGAATCATGACAAGTTTGGCTTAGGTCGAGACATAGGAGAGGACCGATAACCAAAGCAATTATAAGAACTGCTTCAGAAGCAAAAAAAAAAAAAAAGAAGTCAACTTTACAGCTGCCAATGGTTTCGAGCCTCCAGAAATCAAATCCAAACCTTGATCGGATAAGAAACAACCAACCCAGACCATCTGACCTAGTGTTAGAAAGTCTTAGATTTTACATTGTTTCTTCTTCTATGTTATATGTCTTCATGGTGACAAAAAGATTAAGGTGTTTTCTGCCCAGCATTCTGACATGTCAGCCTAACTATTTATAGATGTAAAATAGATGGAATGGAGTGTCAAAATAAAGGAGAGGATCAAGAGATTATGCATAATGGATAGGGGTGGCAAAATATGACCCAATCCACCAACCCGACCCGTATTTGACCTGCCATAAACATGTTTGGATTTGAAATTAATGGATTCGGATCGTAAACAGGTCAACCTGTTTAACCCGTTTAATATATGGATTGGGTTCAGGTTCTTCATGTCTGACCTATTTAACCCGTTTAGTTTTTGAATTGGGTCGGGTAAGCCATTTAATTTGGTTTATTTATTTATTAAATAGGTAGGGTCGGGCTGGATTGGATAAACATGTTATTTATTTATTAAACATGTTAAACAAGCCGGGTCGAGTTAGGTTAGCAGGTTATCCATTTAATAAACAGGTTAAACAGGCCGGATTGAGTTACCTATTTATTAAATGTGTCAAGTTCAAGTTTTCAATTACAACCCGTTTAATAAATAAGTCAGGTTCAAGTTGAAACTTTTCTAACCCGACCCGTATATATCCGATCCGACCGGACCCGATTGCCACCCCTAATAATGGAGCTTACAAAAAGTCAAGTTCAAGTTGAAACTTTTTCTAACCCGACCCGTATATATCCGATCCGACCCGACCTGATTGCCACCCCTAATAATGGAGCTTACAAAACCCCTAACTTTGGGATACCTTATACTTACAATATGCTCTACCCATCATCAACTAATTTCCTGCACCATATGAAAAACTCTAGCAATGCTAGCCTCCAATAGCATAGCATGACATCCAAAGCATCCATGAGAGAAAGTGAGGAAGGATTACAAAGAATTCTATCCCTCGGATGGAGGTTTTAGCATTGGTTGCAGAAATTGAGCATAAGAGTAATCTAGTTATAGAGAACTGAAGCAATCTAGAAGTCCTTATGTTTTGTCTTCCCCCAAGTTGAAGAACTTAGATGTAACAACATATGATTGTTCAAACATGATAAGAACATCATTTTACCAGCAATCTACATAGCTTACCGCAATTCTCTTTGTGCATGCTTCCAGATATTAGGAGGCATCCCTGCACTCTGCATTTTTCTTTCCAAAGCAGCTATATCATCCTCATCATCATCATTATCACCAAGTTCCTCTTTTATAGCCCTCATCTGGAAGAGCACGAAGATTGAACAAATAGATCAGGGGAACTAGAAATTTGAACCATAACAGCTAAAGTGAATATAAAATAATGCTCAAAATTTCCAATATGTTGTAAGCAAAAAAGACAAACAGAAGGTAGTCTACACTTTAACAATTACACCTAATCTGAGAAGTCAATAGTGCAACTCTGGAAATATTTTTTCTTGTGCATAGCTGACACTTTCAACAATATCCAGAAAGCTGTCAGAAAGGGTGCCATTTTGAAGTTCTTTTATATCTTTTTTATCAATAAATGAAAGTAATTTGAGTTATCTGCTAGCATAATGCTGTAATGAGCCACCCTCTGTCTTCATCTTTAACCCAGAATGTCTGCTGATCAATTCTTTGCTCATCATATGACAAATGTGTTCGAGTAGTCTACAATCATAGTGAGCTTCCCTCTCTCTTCATCTCCACCCTGGACTGTTGGTCGCCTCTTTGTTCTCCATTTTGAATATTCAAGTCAAAACTTTTCATGCAAGTAGTATCTATCATCTTATCCAACAAAAAAGTTGAGGTGAAGTGATGGTGGTGGTTTCTGTTTTTAAAGATTTAATCAAGAACATAATTCTTGGTCTTGCATTATCTCATCTATGGACTTACCACCTGGTAACATCAAACTTTTAAAGGTTTTATTTATACATTCTGTTTACTCTAGTTAGATGTCCTCCTTTGCTTGCGAATCCTCGATCATTCAGCTCCTGTTATGGTTTCAGCAGCCCAACCATCATTTGTCCAAACATTCTTATCCATTACCAATGACATGACCTTTCTAGCACACTGCCTGTCACACTCTACGTGTTGAATCCAAATTGTAGGGCATAATATCCTAACAACCATGGTGCTACACCGCTACTCATATATGGTTTTCCAATTGAAGGGAAACAACCAAAAAAAAAAAGCTTATACAATTTTTTTTTCACACATTAAATAGGCTTAGGAGCCATTATTCGCCAGCATTCTTTTATAGTGCATCATTTCTGAAACAAACTGATTGCTGTACAACACTATTTTCCTTAACAACCTTAACCAATATGCCATTGTTTAAAGCCCCCACCCCAACCCCAACCTCAAAGAAAAGAAAGAAAAGGGCATCATTTGCATGAATCAGCTTCACCAAAGGCATGATAAGTTTGGATAGAGAAGTAAAACATAAGAGACTGCTTATTGCATAGACATACTAGTTTAGTCTACCATATAGGGCACGTTCTTTTATGGATAAATATTATGGAAAAGTTGATCAACTTTTCTATTGACTAACTTATCCATGTTTTTACATCTTTCAAGATGGGTAAGTTACTTTCCCTGGATAGAATTTATCCATGAAATGGAGAAAAGATTTTACGCACCTGAAAGGTGGCTAAATCATTTTCCTTCCAGCCAGAAAAGTATTCAATTTTATTTCTAAAATGCCCTCCTCCTGATTTTCAATGCCTCCTCATTCAATGCCCAATAACTCAGTTATCCACTACCCCCAAACTCTAGTCCCCATAAAGGATGTCATAGAAAATATGGATAAATTTTAACAATTTATCCAGGAAAGTAATAATGTAAAAGAACATGGGTAACAAATTTTGAAACTACTTTTCCATGTATAAAAGAATATGGATAAACCATTTTCTTGTTTAAATGTTGCCTAGGAAATACTTATACAAAAAAATATAGATTCTCAACTAAATTTTTTACCTACAAAAGAACGAGCCCATAATGCTAAGCAGCATTCCTATACATTTCAAGGTGTTGTCCAATCCAGTGAGGTAAATATCTACTAACTTCTTGTTTCATATTTCATCAATGACAAAGCACTAAATCATCAAAGAATACACTATTAACCTATCATAAGCTATTGTAGGAAACAGACCTGTTGACGCAGAAGAAATTCTTTCTGTGATTTTGACAGTTGTCCCTCAACCTTCTGAGTTATTTTTTCTGCTACACGAATTGACTGTTCAGCGAAAAAACAGATGTTAAATGTGTAACATACATATATTTGAGAAAAAAGGAGCAATAGATAAGAAGATATCAGATTGTATAATCTAGAAAGACAAGAATGTATCATAAATGAGAGAACATTATGATGAAAAAAATCATATATAAGAGAGCAAGTTTAACCGTCTTCACCTGCAAGTGCCTGTCCACCAATTCAGTTGCCTTTGAGAGCCTAACTTTTAAGTCAACTGAATCTAACATAGATAACTGCTCCTCAAAACTTATTTCAAAACTAGCAACAAATATATCTGCCAGCCTATGCACAGGAACTGTCTCAAGAAGAACTTTTGTCCGACCAACAGTTTTTTGCTTCTGTAAGCAGTAATCAGAAAGCACATGTCACAACATGTAAACGATAATTGACAAAATAATAGGGAAGTATCATAGATTGCATTTGGAAAAGGCACATTGCACCATTTGAAAACTTGAAAAGGTAGGCACAATCTAAAGACTCAAATGTCTTATTGCTATATTTCAAAAACTCAACTAGAAAGCAATACCAAAACTGGGAGCATGGTATATATTACTGGTATGCATAACTGAAAACAACCAGCAGAAGATGCAGAATATACTAGGCAAAGTAGAACCGTAGGTTTCAAAAATTATAGGGTTGCTCAGATGAGCAACTAAACAATATGTGTTCAAATAAAGTCCTTGTTAATCATTCGAGCCAGCTAATTATTAACCTCAACCTTCCCCCCATGTTTTAACATTTAGCATCCAAAGCTTTTATAGAAAACTACATGATATTGAAAAGGAATACGTTTAAAATTCAAACTCTCACCTGCTCAAGAACAGAAATTAGCTCCGTAGCAGTAGCTTTAAATTGGCGAGATAACAAAATAAGATCTGGGTCTTGTTCTGCTTGCTCCAACTCTAGCAAAAGCAAAAAGATGAAATGTTTCATTCAGAATTTGCTTTGTGAAAAAGGTTAAGAGCAGATAGCAAAGAAATATCAACAGCATGATCACAATTTCACTCAAGAGTTTTTCATGGTCCCCATCAAGATTTTGCATCTCCAAATTATATTGGCTAGCTCAATGATATACACCAATGAGTTAAAACATCTGCTAGGAACAAGATATCAGCAAAAATATATAGATTTAGTACTACCAGAGAGTGCATACATGTTTGTGTGTAACCACGTGTTGCTTGATATGAATTTCCTTTCTTGAGAATCTCATCAATAAAAGGTTATAAATTCAAAAAAGCAAAAGGAATTAGGCATTCCCATACCATTCTTTCAGATCTCTAAACATGAACAATGGTTTGCACATCTTCTTTTAGGTGTATATTAAATGGAATAGCTCGGTGACATATAATTTCTACAAAATTTATAGAAAATAAAACTCAAATCCACTCTGATGTAGTTATAACTTTAATTTCTATGCATTTAATAGCAAGTCCTTCGGTAAAAAAATTGGTTTTCACTTGACAACCAAAAGAAGTAATATTAGTTCCTAGTAGCTACTAATCAATATATACTATTATAACAACCAAAAGATGCATGTATTTGTTTATAGCTACAACTGTATTTTTCTCTCTCTTACTACTACTGATCCAAGAGTGCTTTCCATCGTTAAGCTGTAATCACTTCAATACATAAGTTAAAAAGCTAAGTTCTTGTATAGTTTTATTTAAATATTTGTATAGTGACTAAAGTTGACTGCTTATTTTATGCCACTGAAAACAATTTAAATTACTCAAGAATGATTTAAAACATATCCCCAAAATGTTGTATCCTTCAGTTTGGAGAACCTGAATGAAATATAACTAAAGAAAAGAGAAAATGGAATATGAAAAGGTACAAAGAAGTATCTTACCAGCTTTTGTCATGTCAAGACGTGAGACACGTGCAATATAATAATTTCCTCTTGCACCGAGTTCTTGAACACTAAACCTACACAATCCTTCTAAAACAACTATGTATGTAACCCTTCCACTTGGTTTTTCCACTCCTCTAGAGAGGTGTAAAGCTCTGGCAGCAACACCCCTGGAAATGAGAAGCAAGTTATTGTGTCATAGGCTTCACATAAAGTACACCATGTGTTTGAGTAAATGTAAGAAAGAAAATTTACTTATTATTATTGCGGTGCCCAATTAGGTTACTTTCTGTACTTTTATATGAAAATAAACATTCATAAAACCACCTGGACAGTGTAGGTCAAACCAAACGCTCCCCTACAGGAGAATGTTATTTCCAGCACTATGCTGGAAAGCTAAAAGATAAAAGTAATTTCTCCTTTCTTGTGTCGATGCTGGTTTTCATACTTTGGCTTTTTGGCCTTCTTTGCAAATTTGATGTTTCACCTAAACCAAATAAGAGCACCTAACTGAACATCTAAGATACATATAATTAATCATGTGGGACAATGGAGACTTGGAAGGTAACATTTTCATGAACCACTTTTCACGGTGGTTAATGTCCCACTCTAGTCAATTCCAATGCTCTCCACAAACAAACAAGCAAACAAATAAGAATGTCTGCCAACCACCATCGTCAATTTTCACCAAATTACTCATGACACTTCTTGCAATTTCCACCACAAGAAAATCATTCCGATGGTCATACCTGTTGGCGTGCAAATGAATCTGTTTGCAGTGCCACTGGTCACAAACTTAGTTCAACCACTCTAATCACTCCATAACATAAGTCATCAATATACTTCCAAAAATTTAATTTATTATTTATCCTATTCATCACCTTTATGCATTCAAATTACTTTTCTTATACTTCCCTGGTCGTCTTGGTGAACAACAAGAGCCAGATTGCACTGGTGGGATTGCACTGGTGGGATGCAGCCTCTCAGAATGATAAAGGCATTTTTTGCCACAATGCTAATGGTTCTTAACTCACCTTATATGAAAATTATAGTGATAAAAAAAAAATAACATAAAGAAAAAGACACTGTTAGCAGACCTACCTGTTGTGCCAGTGAATCAACTCTTGCTGGTTCTTTCCATCCTGCTTCTGACAATCCCCCAATACATCAGCTGGACCTTTCAGACTCCTCTCTCCAGAATCATTACCCACACCTTCATCAGGGCAAACGTCCTTCACTCAAAATTTTGTTTCTCGATCCACATTACCAAAAAAGGGAAAGAAAAATAAATCAAAATCACCTTGAGATAACATCGAACCCACTGCCGCCGCCTCCGTGTCCCGGACGGGAAGCACACCGATCAAACCCTTCTCTTCCCTCTGCCACAGTTCTTGCTCCACCAGCTTCACGCTGCAGTGAGTACAATTTCAGCACCATAACATCCCACAAACAATAAAACAAAAAAAAGTACAAAAAAAAAAAAAACGGTGTTGTCAATATGAATCAGCATCGAATTCATTGACAAATTTTCAACGAGAATGACAATTATAGCCACTGAAAACATCAACCAGTCATATCAAAACAGACCCCGGATATCAAAAATCCCAACTATATCAATTCTGTCGTCAAGAATCCTAAGCTGATTAAAATCTCATACCAAGAACCGAAATTTTCAAGAAATTGATTGAGAAAATAGTGAGATTTCAAGAAAATTATCAGGGTTTCGAGAACAAACAAACGAATCTAAAAGAGAAATTCGGCCAAAACCGTATAATTGACCAATTGATAACCTGCTGGGAGAAGTGCAGCGGATTCGGATGATGGCCCCCGGCAAGAGTACTTTGTTCCTGAAAGGAAGAATCCCCAGGCGACTTGGGAGCTCCACCAATTCCGCCATCTCCTCAACGCGAAAGGAGAGAACCGATGGGGTTTATAAGGGTGAGCGGAGGGCGGAGGGCGGAGGGCGGAGGGGGAGAGAGAGAGAGAGGTGGACGAGGTCGACGTCGTTCGAGTGTAATAATTGATAAATAAATTGGGAGTCTTTATTCGCCGCCTGGTGGACCCGGATCCCGTCACCGCACTCTCTCGGCCGTCCGATTATCGGATAAGGTGCTACTGCCACGCCCGATGACGACGGCCCTCCTGCCCGCCAGCGCCCCGGCCGGGTCTGCCAGAGTCTTCCCCCGAGGGCCCCACAATCATTTGGTTGGCACGTTTCACAATAACGATCCATCGACGGACGACACAGTTCAACACGTCACCACCTTCCAGAAGCATGATATTTGATGCGTGTCATGCTTTTATTCGATAGAAATGAAGTTCAATATGACGTTTGCGTGGCGCTGGGAGCAGCGCATCACTTTCGCACGGACTAATTTTACGACTGACCCTGTATTTCCACGCACCACGTGGATCAAGATGACAGGTTTGATTAACGCCTACCCGACCCGTGTTTGGTCTGATTTACCTAGACCACGTACGTGGGCGTGACGAGGCACGAGGGGCCCTCAAGCATTTTCCCTTCACGGGGCGTGCGGGTTGGCGCGCGGGGAAGGCAACGCACGGACCGTATTTCTAGCTATCTAAATTTAAATTTTAATATTTAATAAATTATTTAAATTTAATTTAAATATTATAAAAATTAATTTTTTTATTTAAATTTATTTTAATTGGATATCATGTAATTCAAGTTTATCCGGTTCAAATTTAATTGAATTGCATTGAACATCCTTTTTATTTTTATCAAATTTAAAACTATTTATCATTCCATAAACCATATATATTTTAAATAAATAAAATTTAATTACATTTTGTTACGGTAGTAACCGACCCATTCAGTCCTGGCACAATGATGGGATCCCTTGAAGAAATCAGTCCCTGTGAAGGTCAGGTCGGCAGCTCGGCCAGCCTACTCCGATCGAGTTAGGTTGGCACCTCGGTCAGCCCAGCCCGACCGTGCCTGGAGCCCAGTTCGGCCGGGCTGGCACCCCGACTTAGGTCGGCAGTTTGGCCAGCCCACCTCGGTCAGATCCAGGTCGGTTCCAGTCATCCCAGCTCGGCACCATCCCTGTGCCTCGATCCGCGCGCACCGGAGGTACGCGCATCTAGGTCAATCTGCCAGTCACGCCCGTGCATGTCTGTGCCTAGGAAACAGTCACCTGGCTCTGCACCGCCCTAGCTCCAGCTCTGGCTCTGCGTGCTCCGTCCAGCACACCAGCAAGGGTTCGGCTCCCCTGACTTCGCCCGGTCATGCTCCGGCCCTGCACCGGCACCCCGGCGGTGCCCCGCGCGGCTCCACCGACCTAACCGGCGCGCCCCGGCTCGGCACCTCTGAGCTCGGCATCGCAACACGCCCAGGGCAGCGGGCCCCCGAGACCCGGCTCCTTCGGTTCCGGCCCAGCTCGGCACGCTCGCGGCACGCCCGCAGCGGTCCGGCTCCTGTGGCCCGGTTCCCCCGGCTCCGGTCCGACACAGCCTCACCCGCAGAAGCATGGCACGCTCCCGTGCCCTTGACCCTGCTCCTCCAGCTCCGCCCGATGCGATGGGTAGCAAGGCCCATCTCTGGCTCCAGTCCGGCACGGCCTCGTCCAGGCCGACACCTTGGCAGCGCCCAATCCCGTCTCTGCCGCTGGGGAACGGCGAATCTCCACGATCTTGCACCGGCTCTACACTTGTGCACGCATGGGTCCGCGCCTACGTGCATGGGGCCTTGCACGTCGCCTCGATCAGCGTGCATGAAGGCCCCCTGCGGGTCTTCTCTCGGTCTGCGTGCCTGCATGGCAACTTGAAGCGGCGTCCCGGCTAGCCCGGCACTTTGTCATCACAGCCCAGCTCGGTCACTGGGAGCACCACATAGTTCGGTATCACTCATATGGGCCCGGCGCGTTTCCCGAGAGGCCCATTCACATGGCCCCGACGCTCTTTCCAAGGATCCCCCTCCACGTGGGCCTTATGACACGCCGCCTGACACGCCGTCTGTAAGGAATGTTTGCATTTAAGTTTCCTAAGCTACTGTTTACGCTAACTAGTGAATGGTGACATGCCTAAGGTACTATACCCCTGCACCAACTTCGTGAACCACCCAGAAGAAGAAGGTTCACCAACCTATCATGGCCTCTCAGGCTATCCCAGCGTGACAAGTCTACATCAAGTCCGGCACGCCTCCCCAGGAGCCATTCGTCTACACAAAAATGGGCATAGAGGTAAGGGGAGGTAAGAAAGAAACAACACTCTCTTCATTATCACTCTCTGGCAGCAGAGAGTCCCCCAAGCTCTCGGCCTCAGAGGTCTCTTACTTCCTTCGATCGTCCCACTGACTTGATCGTCGTAGTGTCTTAGCCGGAATCCCCGGCGCAGGTCTTCCCTATTTTGCAGGTCCGCCCGATAGAGGGACAATACGGTAAAGATTTCTCCCACCGGAGAGGCCCACAGGAAGACCACGATGCAGTATCAAGTTCCTTCATCCCCACGACTATGACTATGTTCCCATTGATCGTCTCCGACCGACGAGCCCGGTGATGCTGGTAGGGAATCCACTCACCCGAGCCACGTAAGAAGCTGCAGGCCACGGCGATTTAGGCGGCAACAGTTTGGCGCACCAGGTAAAGGAATGAGGACAGGTATGACTAATCCCTTCACCACCCACCAGGGCTACATGCCCCAGAAGAGCGGTGACGACGCAGGCTGGAAAGGCCGATATACAGGTTACCTTTTCCTAGCCCCCCGCAGTATATTGCTTCCCCTGTCCCCTTCAATGGGGAAGCTGTTGACGAAACCACTAGGCACATGGCAAAAGTATGCCTGAGGAATCATGAGCACCAGCTGGTAGGGTTCTTCCCCTCCCGCTGGACCGTCAATGCACGGGGCTCAGCTGTCAGGCCCTAGGGCTGCAGTGTCCACTGCCGGAGAAGCCCTTCACCGGCCATAGTGATATCACAAGGCGTCGCAACGGCGAACAGGAGACCCATCTCTCAAGATTCATGGTGGGGGGCAGACTCCATGCGGGGGTCCCGAATGCTTGCCGGTCCCCCGTCGCCTCCGACTGCCAACGGCTGCACCACTGTGCAAGCGGCGGACGTTATCACCCGGAGAATTGCACATGCACCCAAGGAGACTCAGGGGGTGAAAAGCCCCGGGGATAACCTCCTCGCCACGCGACTAGGAGAAAGTAAAAGAAGAAAGCTAAACCAGGAGGCCGCGGTCGACGACATGACGATGGCCAACCACCATGCGAAGACCCCTGCGAGATGGCCCAAGTCCCACCATGATAAGTTCATCACCTCGAAGGACTTGGCGACGTGAGGTTCCCTGAGAGCAGAGAGCCCACGGCCCGCAGAGACACTCCCGATGAGGTAAGTCCCCTCACCAACAATTATGATGACGATTTTTTTCCTTGCATGGGTGTCTGCATGTTTTGTAAGAAAGGGTCAACAACGTCCCCGAGCCCAGCTCCAGGATGTCAAAGAAATCTCGAGCCACGTAGCTCCCACTTCCCGATGCCCCCGAGCCTAGCTCCAGGATGCCAGAGGGACTTTGAGCCACGTAGCTCTCAAACTCCAAGCATCCCCAAGCCCAGCTCCAGGACGTCAAAGAAATCTCGAGCCACATAGCTCCCACTTCCTGGCGCCCCCGAGCCTAGCTCTAGGATGCCAGAAGGACTTTGAGCCACATAGCTCTCCAACTCCAAGCGTCCCCGAGCCCAGCTCCAGGACATCAAAGAAATCTCGAGCCACGTAGCTTCCACTTCCCGGCGCCCCCGAGCCTAGCTCCAGGATGCCAGAGGGACTTTGAGCCACGTAGCTCTCCAACTCCAAGCGTCCCCAAGCCCAGCTCCAGGACATCAAAGAAATCTTGAGCCACGTAACTCTCCAACTCGAAACGTCCCCGAGCCCAGCTCCAGGATATCAAAGAAATCTCGAGCCACGTAGCTCCCACTTCCCGGTGCCCCCGAGCCTAGCTCCAGGATACCAGAGGGACTTTGATCCACGTAGCTCTCCAACTCCAAGCATCCCCGAGCCCAGCTCCAGGATGTTGAAGAAATCTCGAGCCAAGCAGCTCTCCATCTCAAACACCTCCGAGCATAGCTCCGAGACTCCAAGGGATCACGAGGCCACGTAGCTCCCGTCAACGCCTCGAGCCTAGCTCTAAGGCCCCAAAGACCTGAGCCAAGATCTCAGGCAATCCCTGGGCCCGAGCCTAGCTCCACATCCAGGAAGGCCTCGAGCCTAGCTCCAAGGTAACCAAGACTGGTAACCCCCCTACCCTGATCTCCCCACTCGAAAAGAAAACAGGAGGGGAAGGAAAGAAAGGGAACAAAGGGGGGAAGCCCGGCAGCCCTCCTCTCTGATCTCCCCTCTCGAAAAGAAGGCGAGAGGGGAAGGAAAGAAAAAGAGCAAAAATGGGGGTCCAGCCAGCATTCTTTCTTCTGATCTCCCCACTTTAAAAAAAAAAAAAAGAAAATGAAAATGAAAAGAAAGATGAATGAAAGAAGAGTGGGGAAGGAAAGAAAGAGGGGGTGAGAAGAAAATACAGCACCATCAAAACTACAGCTCTCATCAATCTCCGTCCTCGAGCCCAGCTCCAGGACATCTTCTCAAAATCGAAGCTCAGATCTCCGGCCAAGGGAACTTCGAGCCAAGCCGCTCTCAGCAATCTCCGTCCCCGAGCCCAGCTCCAGGACATCTTCTCAAGACCGGAGCTCAGATCTCCGGCCAAGGAGACTTCGAGCCAAGCCGCTCTCAGCAATCTCCATCCCCGAGCTCAGCTCCAGGACATCTTCTCAAGACCGGAGCTCAGATCTCCGGCCAAGAAAACTTCAAGCCAAGCCGCTCTCCATCTCAAACGTCTCCAAGCCCAGCTCCAAGATGCCAAGAGATCATGGGGCCACGTAGCTCCCATCAACGCCTCGGGCCTAGCTCCAAGGCGCCAAAGACCTGAACCAAGATCTTAAGCAACCCCTGGACCCGAGCCTAGCTCCACATCCAGGAAGGCCTCGAGCCTAGCTCCAACCCCAACCAAGACCGGTAACCCCCCTACCCTGATCTCCCCACTCGAAAAGAAAACTGGAGGGGAAGGAAAGAAAGGGAACAAAGGGGGGAAGCCCGGCAGCCCTCCTCTCTGATCTCCCCTCTCGAAATGAAGGCGAGAGGGGAAGGAAAGAAAGAGAGCAAAAATGGGGGTCCAACCAGCATTCTCTCTTCTGATTTCCCCACTCTAAAAAAAAAGAAAGAAAAAAAAGAAGAAAATGAAAATGAAAAGAAAGATGAATGAAAGAAGAGTGGGGAAGGAAAGAAATAGGGGGTGAGAGGAAAATACAGCATCATCAAAGCTACCACTTCTCAAGCCCAAGACCGAAGCTCAGATCTCCGGCCAAGGGACCTCCAAGCCATGCAGCTCTCAGTCACCAACGTCCCCGAGCCCAGCTCCAGGATGCCTGTCCAAGAGTGGAGCTCAGATCTCCGGCCAAGGGACCTGTGAACCACATAGCTCTCAATCCACAACACCTTCGAGCATAACAGCTCTCAAGTGTCGTAACTCAACCCCAAGCAAGATGAAGCCCTTCTCTCTGATCTCCCCACTCATGCCAAAAAAAAAAAGAGAGAGAGAGAGAGAAAGAAAAGAAGAAGAAAGGGAAAGAAAAGAAAAGAAAAAGAGAGGGGAATGAAAGAAAGAGAACAAGAAGGAAGCACGACAGCAAAACTACCACTTCTCAGTCATCAACGTCCCCGAGCCCAGCTCCAGGATGCCAACCCAAGATCGGTGCTCAGATCTCCGACCAAGGGGCCTACAGGCGCCACGTCGAAGGAGGCCGCCGCGTCGGACGCCAAGCCAACTCTCCAAACCGGATCGCCCTGCCGAGCTGAGCTGAGCTCCCTCGGGACAATGAGCTGAGCTCCGTCCTCCGCCAGGTCGGACCGCAAGCTCGGGACACCTAGGCCGAAGCCACATCCTTCCCTCCAGAGGGAGATCCTCGGAGGTTAGTGCCCTGTGGTCGAGGTCGAGCTCAGTGCTCACCCGCCAACGTGGAGCCTCTCCGAGCGCGCGCCCTCTGGACCAGGTCTGCTTTTGGCCCTCCAGAGCGGACCCTCGGAGGTTAGTGCCCTGTGGTCGGAGTCGAGCTCAACGCTCACCCGCCAATGTGGAGCCTCTCCAAGCGCACGCCCTCTGGACCGGGCCCGCACTTTGCCTCCCTCCACCAAGATGAAGCTTCCGAGGCTCTGTATTCAAGCCAAAAGTCAGTCAAGCTTCTTCATAAAACAAAGCTGAGGCCAAACTCCCTAATGAAGCCGAGCTTCTCACCAAAGTCAAGCCCTTTGATGAGACCAAGCTCCCTGCTAAGATCACACTCCTGTTGGAGATGAGGAAGACTAACCCCCACTATGGCTGGGGAAGGCAACACGATCCCCGAAAGGAGGAAGCTGTGAAGGCCCAATCACTTCACGCACACCATGCAAGACTGAGGGGTGGGGTTTTGTCCTCCACTCCATGCAAACATGATGAAAAGGGTGATCCTGTCCCACCACACAATCCACTGGGATGCACAATGCTAACCACCGTGGAAGCTTGCGGTGGCTGCACCTCCACCGGCTGGAGTAGTGGATATCCGCACATACGCCAGCAGCACTACCATCCCATGAAGGAGGAACACGTCCGCTCGACTCCAAGTCCAGCGAACTCAAATGAAGCCGAGCTGAAATCAAGCTCCTCAACTCGGCCGAGCTGAAGTCAAGCTCCCCACTGAGCCCCGCATCTACCACATGACTCTCAGTTCAGCTCTTGCCTTACTCACAGTCCGGAGATGTCCGTGGAGACTCCAAGAAGTCCCGCCATCTACCGAGAAAACTGACAGTTTGGCATTTGCTGTGCTCAAAGTCCAAAGATGTCCATGGGAAGCTCCAGAGGACCAACTGTTCATGGCTCGCCTCCTAGCATAGCGAACCAGTGGCTCAGCCATCTCAAGAAGGAGGTAAGAATCCCTACTCAATAATTAAGTTGCTCTCTGGTGCAATTTTGTTCTTCACCAACACAGGAACTCACCCGTCCAACTCCAAGTCCGGCGAAGTTAAGGGCTGAGGTAAAGCTCTTCAGTTCAGCTGAACTGGACTCAAACAAAGCAGAGCTGAGGTCTGGCTCTTCAGTTCGGCCGAGCTGAAATCAGCCGAGCTAAAGTCAGGCTCTTCAGTTCAGCCGAGCTGAAGTCATACCCCTTGGTCTAGCTAAGCCAAGGCCAGGCTCTTCACAGAGCCTCGCACCTGTCATCCGGAGGTGTCCATGGGTGGCTCTATGGGTCCAAACATCTGTGGCTCGCCTCCCAGCATGCCAAACGAGTGGCTTTGCCTCCTCATGAAGAATGTAAGAATCTCTCCCCAATAATTAAAGTTACCCTTTGGTGCAACTTTGCTCTTTATCACTACAGGAGCTCATCTGCCCAACTCTGAGTTTGGTAAAGAAAGACCGGACACCCCGGCACCTAAAGACCGGACGCCTCGGCACCTAAAGACCGGAAACCCCGACGCCTAAAGATCGGACACCCCGGCACCTAAAGACCGGACGCCCCGGCACCTAAAGCCCGAAGTCACCGATGCCTAAAGATTGGAAACCCCGGTACCTAAAGACCGGACGCCCCTGCACCTAAAGACCAGACACCCCGGCACCTAAAGCTCGAAGTCATTGGTGCCTAAAGACCGGACACCCCGGCACTCCAAGACCAAAGATACTGGCACCTTAAAATGGGAAATGATGAAAGTCCCACACCAAAAGCCTCACTGTTGGCTCCACCCAGTGATTTTGATGAATAACAAAATATTTAGTGCATATTGTATACTAATGTGTATTTCAAGTTATGAGTTTTCAGGAAGAAAGCACCTCAAAATCTCAAAAACTTATGTATCATGGCATGCCATGGCACGGAGCATTTTTTGCAAATCTGGACATCCTCTTCATGAAAAAAGGGCATCTACATATTTAATTATTATTTGTTTACGATCCATTTAAGTTTTAAAATTTATATTTATGCTTTTGGACTAATTTGCACTTGAATCTGAGCTTTTCAGTCTCAAGTGTCGACACCTGGGAAGCCAAGTGTCGACACTTCAGTATTTGGCACGAACAAAAATCCTTGGCATGCCAAGTGTCGACACTTAGATTTCCAAGTGTCGACTCAAGGCCTGAGATTTTTTAAAATATAGAACTTTATCATTTGAGAATTTTTGTGTCAAGTGTCGACACCTGTGCATCAAGTGTCGACACTTGAAAGTTCAAGTGTCGACACCTAGAAATCTAGTGTCGATACCTGACAGCCAAGTGTCGACACTTGAAGCCTGACAGCTCTAACGGATCTATTTTTCTGACTTGCAGAACTTGCTTTTCAAGCTCCCAACGGCTAGATCCGAGGCTCCAACGGTCACAAACCATTTTTTAGAAGTTTCTTGGTGTATTTAACCTCCACCAACCTCAATTTAAAGGTATTGAAGTGCATTGAAGTCCATTCAAAAGCCAAAAAGCCTATATTCTCTCAAGTACTCCACATCAAAAGCCTTTTATAGTTTGATTCCCTGAAAAAGCCTACAAGCTCATCCTTACTTCATTCCAAAAGAGGCATTTTGAAGGATATTCCAAGGAAGAGTCAAGAGAAAGCATCAACTTGAGCTTCAAAGATTCCATTCTACTCTTGAAGAGAGTTTGTCTTAGTTTTAAAGTTGTATATCTGTTTTTATCTTGTGATTTGACCTTGCTTTCAAGGGTGTCTTGAAAGAAGGTTGTTGTGGTTTGTTGGTGAGCCAAAGGGATAAAACCAACTAGGGTTAACTTGTGAGCCCGAAGACAAAACAAGTGTTAAGGTTTGTTGGTGAGCCTAGGTGACAAAACCAACTTAGGTTTTGACTTGTGAGCCTTGTGAAAAACAAGTCAGCTATAATCTTGTTTGGATTATAGTGAAATTTCCAAGGATGGCTTGGGGAGTGGATGTAGGTGCTAGGTTTGCACCGAACCACTATAAACCTTGTGTTTGTGTGTGATTGCCCTCTTTCTCTCTTGCTCTTTGGTCATTGCTACTCACTTAATGTTTTCCGCTGCATTCAATCTTGTGCATTGAATTTATTTCTTAAAAACATCACTAGACCTTCACATTATTGTTTTAATTTTTTAAAAGACCCAATTCACCCCCCCTCTTAGGCTCCATTTCTGGGCAACACTCACCAAAAGCTTTAAAGAATTCTCTGAGCCCAACCATGTGCCCGGTCATACATGTACGCACCCAAGTTGTGCGCCTCACCAATTTCTTCCTCCGTGGCAATGCCTTCTACCCGGTCAAAGAGGAGTCCTACTGAAGTGATAGCACCATCATGATGCAGCTAACCTTCAGTCAAGGTACATATAGGCAAGTGAATTTCAAAAAACACCACTTCCTGTTTCTGTTCTGCAGGTATGCTACGACATAGGGCCGAATGGGTAAAAAACTACTCTCCTTGTCCAAAATGAGAAATAACGCCTTGGACTCGGGGAGTGGGGGCATCTGTTACAGTAGTAACCGACCCATTCAGCCCTGGCACAACGGTGGGACCCCTTGAAGAAATCAGCCCCTGTGGAGGTCAGGTCGGTAGCTCGGCCAGCCTACTCCGACCAGGTCAGGTTGGCACCTCGGTCAGTCCAGCCCGACCGTGCCTGGAGCCCAGTTTGGCCGGGCTGGTACCCCGACTCAGGTCGGTAGTTTGGCCAACCCACCTCGATCAGATCCAAGTCCGTTCCAGTCACCCCAGCTCAGCACCATCCCTGTGCCTCAATCCGCGCGCACCAGAGGTACGCGCATCCAAGTCACTCCACCAGTCACGCCCGTGCGTGTCTGTGCCTAGGAAACAGTCACCTGGCTCTGCACCGCCCAAGCTCCAGCTCCGGCTCTGCGTGCTCCCGTCCAGCACGCCCGCAAGGGTTCGATTCCCCTGACTTCACCCGGTCCGGCTCCGGCCCTTCACCGGCACCCCGGCGGTGCCTCGCACGACTCCAACCTCGCCGGCGCGCCCCGGCTCGGCACCTCCGAGCTCGGCATCGCAGCACGCCCAGGGCAGCGGGCCCCCGAGCCGCGGCTCCTTCGATTCCGGCCCAGCTCGGCACGCTCGCAGTGCGCTCGCGGCATGCCCACAGCGGTTCGGCTCCCGCGGCTCGATTTCCCCGACTCCGATCCGACGCGGCCTCACCTGCAGAAGCATGGCACACTCTCGTGCCCTTGACCCTGCTCCTCCAGCTCCGCCCGACGCGATGAGTAGCAGGGCCCATCTCTAGCTCCAGTCCGGCGCGGCCTCATCCAGGTCGGCACCTTGGCAGCGCCCAATCCTGTCTCTGCCGCAGGGGAACGGCGAATCTCCATAATCTTGCACCGGCTCTATACTTGTACATGCATGGGTCCGCGCCTACGTGCATGGGGCCTCACACGTTACCTCGATCAACGTGCATGAAGGCCCCCAGCGGGCCTTCTCTCGGTCTGCATGCCCGCATGGCAACTTGAAGCGGCGTCCCGGCTAGCCCGGCACTTTGGCATCACAGCCCAGCTCGGTCACTGGGAGCACCACGCAGTTCGGTCTCACTCATGTGGGCCCGGCGCGTTTCCCGAGAGTCCCATCCACATGGCCCCGGCGCTCTTTCCAAGGATCCCCTCCACGTGGGCCCTATGGCACGCCGCCTGACACGCCGTCTGCAAGGAAGGTTTGCATTTAAGTTTCCTAAGCTACTGTTTAGGCTAACCAGTGAATGGTGCCATGCCCAAGGTACCGTACCCCTGCACCAACTTCCTGAACCACCCAGAAGAAGAAGGTTCACCAACCCATCATCGCCTCACAGGATATCCCAGCGTGGCAAGTCTACATCAAGACCTGCACGCCTCCTCAGGAGCCATTCGTCTGCACAAAAACCGGCATAGAGGTAAGGGGAGGTAAGAAAGAAACAACACACTCTCTTCATTATCACCCTCTGGCAGCAAAGAGTCCCCCAAGCTCTCGGCCTCAGAGGTCTCTTATTTTCTTTGATCGTCCCACTGACTTGATCGTCGGAGTGCCTTAGCCGGAATCCCCGGCACGGGTCTTCCCTGTTTTGCAGGTCTGCTCGACAGAGGGACGATACGGTAAAGATTTCTCCCACGGGAGAGGCCCACAGGAAGACCACGATGCAGTATCAAGTCCCTTCATCCCCACGACTATGACTATGTTCTCCTTGATCGTCTCCGACCGACGAGCCCGGTAACGCTGGTAGAGAATCCACTCATCCGGGTCACATAAGAAGCTGCAGGCCACGGCGATCTAGGCAACAACACATTTATAGTTTAATTAGTTCCATATTTAATCAAAATAAATTTTAAATTATTTTAGATAAATAAATTCAACAATGCTCAGTTCAGTATCTCTCAAATAAATAAAGATATAAATATAATTTAAAAACATATCCAACTCTAAATTTTAAGTTTCAAAAAGTTTTAGAAGAATAATTTTTGATTAATCCTTGGTTGCAACATCATTCTTCATCTGATCCGCTTACAAACAATTAGTCATTGTTAGTCAGGATTGAATCGGAGGATTAGCTGATTAGGACCCTTTTCAAGCACGTTTTTGAAGAATAATAATAATGACTTAAATATTTTAGGATTTAATAACTAATAGATAATAATTAATAAAATATATTTAATAAAATATATTAATTATATATATTAAAAAATTAAACTATTTTGGATAAGTTTAAGTCGGATACATATCTATCCAGTTCCAGTCCAAATTCAACGTGGCATTCGGATTCTATCCAGACCCGATTCAAAGCATTGTTTATCCGGCCCAATAGGATCGGACTGGATGAGATATTCATGGCTTTGGATTTTGTTGCTATTTTTATTGGCATGCGCGTAGCTTCTTCGGAGGATCGAAATAATCACGAACCGTTGATTTGGAGTGCTCTGGTAAATTGTGAGGAAAATATGGTAGGATGATCGGGATACCTGCCGTTTGATTGAGGTTGGATGGCTGAAGAAGTGCCACGAAGGGGAGAGGACTATTATGGGACCACCACCCAATGATTGACAACAAGTGTGAACGGATGGCACTGTGGAATGTGGTAGAGTGACGGGCAACGCAGGGTGTCCACATCGCCGTGACCAGAATGGGCACGTTGCAATCCAACAAAGTCGATTGGTTTCAATATCATGCCGATGTAATTGACTATTGGGACTTACAAAATTTTCTTTGACCGTTCATCTCCTGATGCCATAATAAAATTGGAGAAAAAAATTAAAAAAAAAACGATCACATTCAACCGGGTCCGGGTTATATCTTTTAGATAAAATACATTGATCGATCTTCTTTCACATGACATCAACTAGTAGCTAACATTTTACACGGATCTCCAAGCACTCCAATATATTTCTTCCATTTATTTGCATAACTTTCCAAATAAATATTATGTGATCAAAACGGGGAAAAAAAAAAAGATCACTCTTTTGCTAAGAAGATACCATCACCTGAATCCCTTGGAAATAATGGAACCACAGGAAATTTAATGAAACTCTAGCTAGACCAAGTTAGGGTTCGACCACCTTTTTCAGAGCTAAACTAGCTAGACTTTGATACATGATCATGGTCATTCATGTATTATGCAAAAGCCATAATTCGAACAAGATTCACATTGTTATGAGGTATCAAGATATGGCGAAGCCATTGGCAGCAAGACTTTGACATCCAGGGCTTATCGGGCTATGTCGTTGCCCGCAAGACTTAGACATCTCATGCTCAGCCCCATATCAAAGGGCATGGGAAAACCGGGTTAAAAATTGTTGAACCTAAGTATGATTGGAATGGATAAGGCTAAATATGAACATGGGCTAAATATTGTTGAACCAATACAAGATCGGTATAGTAAACAAAATTTACCCATTTTCTTCGAAGAGTGCCTTGCCTACCCATATATATATATATATATATATATATATATATATATATATATATATATATATATATTTGACCTACCAAAATAGAAGTCAACTGGCTGATAGCCTAAGAATCTTAAAAATAACTATAATGTGTATTTAAAAATTGAGAATTGAATTTTAGGATCTTAAAAATAACTATAATAACTATATATATTTGACCTACCAAAATAGAAGTCAATTGGCTGATAGCCTAAGAATCTTAAAAATAACTATAATGTGTAATTAAAAATTGAGAATTGAATTCCAGGATCCACGGGACAAATGTGGATGTTAGAAATTTTTTCTTAACTTCGTTGCCAAGATGTTGGTAGATAACCATGAGCAGGAAACAATCTTCTAAAGACAAGGAGGATTGGGTGGGTAGGAATGCCTGTAGTCAATGTGTTGCTGGTGGGGATGGCTCCTCTTCCAACACCTATAAACCACTTTCCAATCACCAACTTTCATTGAGACCCCCATTTGAACATAAGTCTGGGGAACAACATTCAACAAGTTTTATGACCATATGCAAATGTTATTGTAGCAAAATCAGATTTCTATAGCTAATTCAAAGAAAGTTGGTACTTTAAAGTTAGAAGTTGTTGGCTTTAATGACGAAGCTATTTAAGAAGGGATAACAATTAATCATTGTGCTAGCTGCATTCCTTTTTCTTTTTCTTTTTTTTTTTTTTATTTTTAGTTCTTTAATGATATAAAGAAACTGTCACAAGGCTAATGAAAAAAGCATTCAATAAAAAGAGGACAACCAGTCTTTTGCCAAGATATTTGAAGTTTTCGGGAATCTATAAAATCTCTTGCATATATCAAGCATGGCTCACCAGTCACTAGCCTGTCCGATGTCATATTTGCTTCTTCTTTTTTTTTTCCTTTGGGGGAGGGTCAATGATTCATAATTGAATACTTTGCAATCACATTGCCTCAATTTATAATGTATATTACTCAACATCGCAATAAATAGGGATATAAAAAATTCTATTCAAATCATGTAAACCATCCAACTTGATTTGAACTGAATCAAATATGATAATTTGATGATTTAACTGGTCCAATTCGATTAAATAAAATAGAAAAACAAACATTTCGATTTGGTTACCGATTTACTTATTTATATAATACATTGGAACCGAAGCGAACCAACAAACCAAAAATTAAAAAAAAAACTTAAAAATCTAAAATATTGAGTTAACCCTATTTTAATTTAACTTAGGATCAAATTTAACTTAATCATGGACCGAAACGAAGGAATAAAAAATAGAAAATAAATTAACCAACTGTTATACCCAATCAGCTTTTCTCTGAGCCGGACTAAAGTTTCGACCGACCGGCTTAAAGGCGGACCGATCTACTTCATCAGAGATCCGACCGACCCACTCTACCAGAGGTCCGACCGACCCGCTTTATTAGTAGGCCGACCGACCTACTTCATCAGAGGTCCGAATGACCCACTCCACCAGATGTCCAACCGACCCACTTGAGATCCGGCTGACCTACTTCAGCCATACCCATACTAATCAGAAGGCTCTAGAAGCCCCTTCCAGCTGGTACCAGAATTCTGTTACAACAGATCCCACAACGTGGCAATGTCCTGGTGCCACCTGGCCACCACTCTGATTCTCCTAGGGGCAGATCGGACATTCCCAGCCTAACCCCTAATAGATTCTGGTAACGTTCCATGCTTATATAAGGTAAATGGGGGAACCCAAGCGTTAAGAGCATTTTTCCTTCTTCACGAGCTATCTTCTTTTTGATTCCTCCATTCTGTTATTCTAAGGCTCCCGCTAACTTAGCCATCGAAGTGTCCCCCTCCGGAACACCACCGATCCATGGGACTTCTTTATAGAAATCAGGAGAAGAGCGCTCCAGCCAAGCCGAGAGAGCCTGGTCCGAAAGATTCGGCAGTAACAGATTGGTGCTAGAAGGAGGGCGTGAACCTTCGTTCTTGTTTCCCTTCTCTAAAATGAAGAATCCACTGCTAAGGAAGCAATGGTGAAAGGAAGAGCCCAGAATACCTCCATCAGGAAAGGCCACTTGCCGTTAAGATCGAAAGATCCTCCTAGGGAGAATGACGCCGCCCAGCCTACCATCACTCTGGAATAATAGCAGTTCCAAACTCTTCTGAACCATATCGACACCCTTACTACTGCGGTTCAGAACCTTCAAGATGCGGCCAACAACAGGCAACAACCCCTTGCGGCATCCCAAACCAACTATCCGCCTACTGCCGAGGGAAGTCAACAGCAAGGAGCCCCTCAGCTCCGCTCCCACGCGGCCCTGGAGCCCTGAAGGTCTCGAGGGGCTCACGATGATGGAAAAAGAGAGAGGTCTGCCTCACTCTCCTTCGCAGACTCGATCCTTGACGACGATCAGCACCGCATCAAGGACCCGAGAGACTACACCAGCAAGCTCCAGCGCATGGAGGAGCAGATCGCTGAGCTGGTCAATCGGCAAAAGGCCGACGGGGTGCAGGCGTACAACTCTCGCCCGCCTTTCTCTGCCATAATCATGGGAAAGCTATCCCCCGCCACTTCAAAATTCTTCAAGTGGATGCCTACGATGGCACCATCGACCCACTGGATCATCTGGGCACTTACAAGACCCACATGATGGTACAGGACACCTCCGATGCCCTCCATTGCATTGCCTTCCCTGCGACACTTAAGAAGGCAGCTCAGATGTGGTTCTCCGCCAACTGACCAGGCATGATTCACTCCTTTTCCTAGCTGGAAAAACTCTTTCTATCCCATTTCAGGACTTGCAATCAGGCACTGAGGAATATGGACTGCCTCTTCCTCGTGCAGCAAAAGGAAGGAGAAACCCTCCGGGACTACATGGCCCAATTCAATTCAGCGGCCATGGAGGTCCCGGACCTCAATGAAGACGTAGCTATGTCGGCCTTCAAGAAGAGGCTACAATCGTCCAGGCTCACCTTCTCTCTGGACAAAAATTTCTCGACAAGCTACTCCGAACTGTTGGCTCGGGCGTAGAAATATGCCCTAGCAAAAAAGCAAGCGGCAAGCCAACAACAAGCTGAAGGGAGGTCAGCCCCTAAGAAGCAGAGCAACAAGGCTCCCGAAGTCCGACCTCCCAGCGATGGCTTCAACTCGACCCGACGCTTCAACCCTAAGCCGAAGGACTTTCCCAGGAAGTTCGATACTTATGCGCCTCCCTCCCTCCCGAGGGAGAAAATTCTTATGGAGATAGAGAACGAGGCCTTAGCAAGGAGATAGAGAACGAGGCCTTCTTGAAAAGGCCTTGCCTGATGAGGAGCCCCTTCGCATCAAGGAACAGGGACAAGTACTGTCAGTTCCACAGCGACCATGGGGTACAACACTAAAGATTGCCTCTAGCTGAAGGACATGCTCGAAGATCTGATCAGGCAGGGGTACCTACACAAGTATGTCCGACCCCAGAGGAATCGGGCTAAAACCTCTATCACCAGGGACCTCCCGGAGGAAATAGAGCTGGCCAACCAGTGCCCCATCGATGAAAATGTGGGTATGCTCCAACGTCGATCCGACTGGAGGAATGAAGAAGACCAAGACATTGTGAAGAGGCCTCGGAGTTCTAATATAATTAGTTTCTCCGACGAAGACCTCTTAGAGGCCCAGATCCCTGGGAATGACCCTGTAGTTGTATCGGCAGTGATTGCCAACTATGATGTAAGAAGGATCCTCATAGATAATGAAAACTCCATGGAGGTTTTATTGTATGATGCTTTTGTCAGAACAAACCTGCCTAGAGCGAGGCTACAAGAATTTCCAATGCCGCTGACAAGGTTCGGGGGGAACTCCGTCAGCGTGGAAGGAGAAATAACTATGCCCGTTACAATCGGGTCAGAGCCTTGTCAAAAGACCCTCCCCATCAATTTTATGGTCGTACATACGACCTCAGCCTATAATGCTATCTTGGGACGTCCAGCACCTAACAAATTTCGGGCCATCATGTCTACCTACCACTTGCTAGCAAAATTTTCGACCTGAAATGGAGTTAGAGTAATGAGGGGGGACCACAGGATGGCCAGGCAGTGTCTGACCATCCAGGACAGGCAATCAGAAGATCGTTTCACCTTGGAACAGCTTGATCCCAGAGTCGAAGCCGACTGCTACGGACAACCGGTCAAGAAGATTCTGTTCATACCCCTTCGGGAAGATGATCCCATTAAGGTCCTGCAGATTAGAAGCACACTCAGCAAAGAGGCCAAGTTAGAGTTTGTTAGCTTTTTACATGATAATGCCAATGTCTTCGCCTGGTCAGCGTTAGACATGCCAGGCATTCCGTCAGAGGTCATAACCCACCAGCTCAAGGTTGACCCAGCTTACAAGCCTGTCAGACAAAAGAAGAGGAGCTTCGTCCCTGAAAGACAGAGGACGAATGATGAGGAGGTTAAGAAGCTCTCTGATGCTGGCTTCATCAGAGAGGCCCATTACCCCGACTGGCTGGCAAATGTTATAATGGTAAGGAAAGCCAATGAAAAATGGAGGATATGTGTGGACTACACCGACCTCAACAAAGCTTGTCCGAAGGACAGCTTTTCCTTAACAAAGATCGATCAACTGGTGGGCGCCACTGCCGGTCACCAACTTCTGAGCTTTATGGATGCCTTCTCCGGGTACAACCAAATCAGAATGTACCCGGGGGATGAGGAGAAGACATCCTTTATACTGATAAAGGGCTGTACTACTACAAGATGATGCCCTTTGATGTGAAGAACACCGAAACCACTTTTCAAAGATTGATCAATTGGGTTTTCAAAAGGCAACTTGGAAGAAGCATAGAGGCGTATGTTGAATATATGATAGTCAAGAGCCTCCGAAGAGCCGACCACATCAAAGATCTATAAGAATCCTTCGATAGCTTGAGGCATCACCGGATGAAGTTGAACCCGGTCAAGTGCACCTTTGGGATGACCTCCAGAAAATTTCTTGGCTTTCTGGTAATGTAGAGAGGAATCGATGTCAACCTTGATAAAATCAAGGCCGTCATCGACATGGGGCATCCGACCAACAAGAAGCAAGTGCAGAAACTTACAGGCTGAATAGCTTCTCTCAGTCGCTTCATCTCCAGGTCGGCTGAGAAGTGTCTCCCTTTCTTCAAAACCCTGTAGTAGTAGGATCGCTTTCAATGGACCGACGAGTGTCGGTCAGCCTTTGAAGCATTGAAGGAGTACCTGAAGACTCCTTCCTTGCTTGCTAAGCCTATGGAGGGAGAGCCTCTATACTTGTATTTGTCGGCGTCGGACGAGGCAGTGAGCTTCGTCCTCATCCGGATATGGGAGAACATGAAGGTGAAAACACCTACACCTAGCATACATTATGCAAGAAAAGATGGCAGAAAGATATGCATTTTAAAATATTTTTAGACATGCACAACGGAAGGCTCGGTAGATAGATCTAAACGATCTACCGATCTGGCCGTAACAGGATCAAGTATAATAATTGAGCATGCATATAACATCAAAAAAAAGAAAGGAACATAAATATAAACGTCATACCTCTATACCTCCGAGAGTGCTGGAGAGAAGCTATGAAGAGCTGTGAGAAGGAGGAGGGCGCTCGAGCCACACACACGTCTGGCCTCTACAGGATATCCACACCTGGGCTCGACTTTGATCAACTCCCTCAGAGTGCTAGCTCTTTGGGATCCTTGGCCGATCTTCTTCTTCCAGGAAGACTAGGAGGAGAGCAGGAACTCCTTCCCAAAACCTCTCTTCCCAAGACCTAGCTTGATTGCTAGGCAGCACACACCCAATCCTTTAAGCTCTCACTACCCTTCTCAATCTTCTTCTCCAAAAAATCTGTTGTAGTTCTTGTAACCCCTAGCAGCCACCACAATGACCTTTATTTATAGGGGCAGCAGGGAGAGGGAGAAGAAAAAAGGAGGAGATATGAGAGGAGAGAATGGGGGAGAGGATCAAGGCCATACCAAATGGGTCTAACCCATTAAGGCATGTATGACTTTCATACCATAAAGCCTTGGAGCCAAAACTGGTTTGAATTTGAAATTCAAACCAGGTCAAAAATTGCCCAAAAAATCTTCACGAAATCCTCCCAGAAAACTGTTCGTCATAGAAAATATCGACACTCAAAAATTGCCAAGTGTCGACACTTCCCAAGTGTCGATACCTGCAAATTTCCAAGTATCAACACTTGGAACAAAGTCAATTATATTGATTTCGAGTGATGACAAATGATTCCCAATCGTCGATTAGCCACAAGATTAGATAGAAATCTTCTATGGTGTGTGACCCCATAGGTTCGAACATTAAGCTGGTAGAACTGGAACATTTTCAGTACCAGTCAAAGTCCTCATCTAGTAATAATACCCGACGTCCGGATAGGTCGAAGATGCAAAGCACCTCACAAGAACCTCTGGCATATGGTTGTCGCATAATTCATCCCTTTGACCTCACAATGCTTAGAATGACCTAGGGTTAGAGTGCCAACCCTAATTTGGTTTATCCAGATCATGTCTCAATCTCACAAGTTCTGTGACTCCTCACAAGAGCTACCCTGGCCAAGGTTTTGCTGAATTGAGACATAGTGAGTCATTCACTCCAAACTATTTGAAGAGGTCAATTCCATCTTGATCCACCACCGCTCCACAAGTACTTGACTACACCCAGAAACCTTCCATCACTGAATTAAATATCCAGTTAGTCCAGTACCAAAGTACAGTGAGTTGCTTGCAAGCTGCCATGATGACCTCAGGTCTGAGGGACACATATACCCATATCTCTTCGCGAGCAACCCTTTGGCAAAAGGGAGCTCCGCAGATGGTCACGTTTAATGAGATGTCACACATTTCACTTGCATGTCACACCGGTGTCTTCACACTCCTTGGTTAAGAGGACAACCAACAAATGTAACATACAACAACCTACACTTGATACTTCATCGTCCTATAACAATGTATCATTTGGTTGTGAACCAGTTTAAGAACTACTTGATATATCCTCTCTATATCAAACAATGTAGTTCTAAGGACTCCATCACACAAGAGTTCATTACAGGAAAAGTAAATATGATGGACAGCCAAAAATAACTTTTATTTATTAAAAGGGAATTCATATACAAATACAAAAATAGCACAACCGTCTACAGCCTAGACAATTGGCTTTGGGACATAATTTCCAACAAAACAACAATCAAAGGCATGTCTACTATATTAGCAAAATTCTCCATGACATCGAAACGAGATACCCCAAGATGCAGAAGCTTATTACTCCTTGACCATAGCAGCCAAGCGGTTGCACTCTTACTTTCAAGCGCATCCGATCGTCGTCTTGACTGATCAGCCTCTCAAGGCGATCCTCAGAAGCCCCGATACCTCCGGTCGGCTCGCCAAGTGGACCATCAAGCTGGATAAATTTGATATCTCCTTCCAGCCTCGGTCGGCCATGAAGGCTCAGGTGATCGCTGACTTCATAGTGGAATGTACCTGGAGATAGGAAGCACCTCAACCATCAGCCGACACACCTAAGGAAGACATTGCTGAAGAAGCAGAGCCTGCCTGGATGCTCATGTGGACGGGGTGTCTAACCTTGCTGGGTGCGGAGTAGGCTTAATCCTAGCCGACCCCGACAGACAGAGCTTGGAGTATGCCTTGCATTTTGTATTTCAAGTATCAAACAACCAGGCAGAATATGAAGCCCTCCTTGCTAGACTGAGAATAGCCGACGAGCTGGGCATCAGTCGGATCAGGGCATTCTTCGATTCCCAACTGGTGGTGAATCAAGTGAAGAGCAAATTCAAGGCGAGAGATCCGACCTTGGCCAAATACTTGGGCAAGGTACAAAGTCTCGTGACTCGACTTAAATTCTTTGAGATTTTTCATATACCTCGAATGCAGAACTCTCGGGCGAACGCCTTGTCACGATTGGCCACTACCATCATCAACTCCTCCGACCGAACCTTTGTGGAATACTTGCAATGCCTAAGCATTACTGAAGAGACAGTTGGGATCCATCAAATGGAGCAGGAAACCTCCTGGATGAACCCCATCATTGCGTTCCTCATCGAAGGGACTCTGTCGGAGGATAAGATCGAAGCCAAGCGTGTACACTAGACTGCCTTGAAATACATCATCCTCGATAGAACCCTGTATAAATGGTCGTTCACGCAACCACTGCTCAAGTGCCTGGGGCTGTCAGACACCGACTATGCACTTAGAGAGGTGCATGAAGGCATCTGCGGTAACCACCTGGGAGGAAGATCCTTGGCCTACAAAATCATTCAACAGGGTTATTATTGGCCAACCATCTAGAAGGACGCGTCGAACTTCGTCAGAAAATACGATGCGTGCCAAAGATATTCCAACATTCAGAGACGACCGGCTAGTCAACTAACCTCGCTGACCACCCCTAGGCTGTTCGCATAATGGAGAATGGACATCCTTGAGCCATTCCCACCAGCCTTCGGACAACGGAAGTTCTTGATTGTAGCCATCGACTATTTACCAAATAGATGGAAGCTGAGTCACTGGTACAAATCACAGAAACTAAAGTTGAAAACTTCATCTGGAACTACATCATCTTTCGGTTCGGCATACCACAGGAAATCATCACCAACAATGGAAGACAGTTCGACAACCCAAAATTTTGAGAGTTCTACCAGCAATACCATATTTCCCATCGGCTAACTTCAGTCGGACATCCCCAATCCAACGGAGAAGCCGAAATTACCAATCCGACGATCCTGCACAGGTTGAAGATCTGACTGAACGATGCCAAGAGACTCTGGGCAGAAGAACTTCATTCAATGCTCTAGGCCTATCGGACTACCTCCCGGACAGTAATTGAAGAAACTCCATTCAATCTGACCTACAAGAGTGAGGCCATCATACCTGTGGAAATCTCCCTACAATCATTTCGGATCGATCATTTCGCCGAGCTAGCCAACTCTGAGCGGAGAAGAATTGACCTCGACTTGCTCGAGGAAACCCAACTCCAAGCCGGTCTGAAGATGGCGACATATCACCAAAGGATGGCCAAATATTACAACACTCGAGTCAAGGCTTGAAGCTTCCAAGTCGGAGACTTGGTTCTGCGAAAGACTGAGATATCTAAGCCGACCAAACAAGGAAAACTCTCCCACAACTGGGAAGGCCCCTATAAGATAATTGAAGTGATCCGGGCCAGAACTTACCGACTCGAGCACCTGGATGGACGTCAAGTAGCTCGTCCTTAGAATATAAACAACCTCCGCAAGTATTATCAATAAAGGCCATAATTTACTCTACAAGAAAGTCCGACCCCGGTCGGCAAAGGTTCTAAAGCAGCCCACTAAAAGTTCGACCCGAGCGGCAAAGGCTCTAAGGCAGTCCACACCCAAAGTCCGACCCCGGTCGACAAAGGCTCTAAGACAGCCCATCGAAAGTTCAACTCCGATTGGCAAAGGCTCTAGGGTAGCCCACACCGAAAGTCCAACCCCGATCGGCAAAGGTTCTTAGGGCAGCCCACATCGAAAGTCCGACCTCGATCGGTAAAGGCTCTAGGACAACCCACACCGAAAGTCCAATCCTAGTCAGCAAAGGCTCTAGGGCAGCCCACACCGAAAGTCCGACCCCGGTTGGCAAAGGCTCTAAGGCAGCCCACCAAAAGTCCGACCCTGGTCGGCAAAGGCTCTAGGGCAGCCCACATTGAAAGTCTGACTCCGGTCGGCAAAGGCTCTAAGGCAGCCCACACCGAAAGTCTGACCCCGATCGGCAAAGGCTATAAGGTAGCCGATCGAAAGTATGACCCCAGTCGGCAAAGGCTCTAGTGCAGTCCACACCAAAAGTTCGACCTTGGTCGACAAAGGCTCTAAGATAGCCCATCGAAAGCCCGACCCCGGTCGGCAAAGGCTCTAGGGCAGCCCATACCGAAAGTCTGACCCCGATCAACAAAGGCTCTAAGGTAGCTCACCGAAAGTCCGACCACGGTCGGCAAAAGCTCTAAGCAGCCCACACTGAAAGTCTGACCCCGGTTGGAAAAGGCTCTAAGACAGCCCATACCAAAAGTCCGACCTCAATCGGCAAAGGCTCTAAGGCAGCCCACACCGAAAGTCCGACCCCGATCGACAAAGGCTCTAGGGTAGCCCACCGAAAGTCCAACCCCGATTGGTAAAGGCTCTAGGGCAGTCCACACCAAAAGTCCGACCCCGGTCGGCAAAGGCTCTAAGGCAGCCCACCGAAAGTCTGACCTAGATCGGGAAGTACTAATTGAAGTCCCTAAATATTTGGGGATTCCCCTACAAACGGTTAAGTTTAAAAATTTTCTTAGAAATATTTCTAAAAGAGATGAGTTTGGACTAAACCAACCTCTTAACACTTTGGAATATTTTTAAGAGAAATGAGTTTGGACCAAGCCGATCGTTCCATATTCAGAAAGACAAACACTAAAGACACATGTCAAAAGAAGAAGCATTTTCATTTCTTAACAAAAGTTTTTTACAAAATGCAGGGCAGTCTTTCATAAATGTTCTTAAGTATGGCCCTGTGAATACATCGGAGGAACTTCGGCTTCGGCCTCCTACGCCATAGTCGAAGTCCCGACCAAGGCATCCATCAGTTCTGCATCAGCAACAGCTTGGGCATCGGCTCCGATCTCTGACGGGCCCCCTACCCCTCCTGTGTCAACAGCAACCTGGGCATCGGCCCCGGTGCCGGTCGGGCTTACTCCTTCTCCCATTGGTGGCGGCAGCTATAGGGCGGACAGGTCAAGCTCCAGAAAGGCATCGGCCACCTTCTTCAAGCAATCTTCATAGTCATAATTGAAGCTGATCGTCCCGGCCTCCTCCATCTTCGCCTCGAAGACGATGGAAGTCTTGTACTCCGCCACGGCATTGCCGACCGCCTCCACCGCCTGCTCCTTGGCCTCTTTCAGCAAACCCATGTACTTTGCCACCACAGATTGGTGAGCTCGAGAGTTTCTCTCGACTTCGACAGACCGTTCCTCCTCCGTGCTCAGCCGACGGACTAGAGAGTTCACCCTCTTCTTCTTCTTCTTCGGCTTGGCCTCTTTGCTGGCCAGTTGGATCTGCAGGTCTTCTACCTGCTTCTTCAAAGATTCAGCTTCGGTCCGACTGGCCGATAGCCTCTCCTCAGCCGCCCTTTTGGCCACCTCCGACTCTTCGACCTTCGTGGCCGCGACCTTTACTGCGTAGAGCATCTCGCCAAGTCCGTCATCCATCAGCGAGATACCATGGACAAGCTGCAAATGAAAATTTGAGTTAATCATGCACAGAGAAAGAAGAATGGAAAGAAGAAGGTATAAGAATGATGACCTACCCTCATCATGTCACGGTAGGCTTCCTTCGCCACATCGTTCAACTTTCTCCGACTGGACTCCTCCCAGTCGGCCTCTGACATCGACCCCCCTAAGTAGCTCTCTGGCATGCCATGCGTTGTGGAGGGCATGCCAGTGCCGATATGTCTCGAAGCAGACATCATCGGCCTCCTCCCCTTCGGCTGCTCCCTTCCTTTTGTCCGCGGGGGGAGCTGCTTCGGTCGGCCTGGTTGGAGATAAGGCTGAAGCCATCGCCGCATCAATCGGCTCTGACGACTCCTGCTCCGATCGGGCGACCGACTGCCCGGTGGTGGACGAAGACCCTGGCCCTCTTGCCACCAACCTCTCCGATAGAGGCACGTTGTCCTCTTCAAAGTCTGATGCCACTACTATGGCGGGCCGTTCTTCCACCCACTGCTTCTTTGGCTTGTCCGCGGTCGGCCCTGTGGACTAGGTGGCCCTCCTCTTTGCCGCCCGCTCTGCTACCTTGGCCCTGTCGGGCTTCATCTTATCTCCTGTTACAGGGATAAGACCAAAGTAAGTACAGAAGAGGATAAAATTTGTAAAGTGCAAAAAGGATCGACGGCAATGGCTTCTATCCTACCTAAACTTCCGTGACGGCTGATTCCGGCCAGCTGGAGGCTATCCTCCCAAAGCAGCTCCGAAACCATGGTGAGGCTGACTCCCTCTATCTCATTGAAGTCAGCCTAGTTGGCCATAAGTACTGCCCTTCCATTGATGGCTTTCGACCTTGGTTCCCTCCATGATGCTTCGAAACCCCAAGGCCGAAGGCTATTCACATAGAAGAACTGAGACTTCCATCCATGGATAGCTGATGGGAGTCCCCCTAGAATTCTTCGCCCAGGATGGGGACTGAACATCCACCATTCCTGGCTCCTGAAGTTTTTCTTCAGGAGGAAGAAATTGGCAAAAAGGGAGGTCCTAGGTTCAGCTCTGGCTCTACAGCACAGAATCATGAAGTAGCTAATCGCCCGAATGCTGTTCGGAGTCAGCTGCATAGGAGTAATCCTATACAAACGGAAGACCTCGACAAAGAAGTCACAAAGTGGAAATCTAAGGCCAGCCTTAAAGTGGTCTTCATACACCGGGAGGGCTCCCAGTCTCAGCGGTCCGGTCACCTTCCCCTCTCGATCTAGGACGGTAAGATGTAGGGTTGAAGGTATGTTGTACCTAACCCTAATGGCCTTTACCCATTCCCGGGTCATCTCAGACTCGATATCGTTGGGGCCTAGTTCTCTATCCTTGTGGGTGGAACTGCGGCTGCCGGAGGCCATTCTAATGAAGGTTGAAGAGGTGGGGGGAAGACTGACCTGAAAAACAGTTTTCTAGGAAGATGAAAGTGGAAGGAAGAAGACGCTCTCTCTCTTCGAGCACGGATGTAGCAGGAAACTCCCCCTGGGCTCTCAACGACTCCTTTTATAGCCCCTAGAAAGACTGTTTCCCACCGTCCCTCGAGCACCATGATCCAGCCATCAGGCGGTGCGACTCCCCACATAATGGAAGCCGATGCGATGAAAGGAAGCACGTTCGAGTCGTAATCTACGTAGTCGCCAGATCAACGACGGAGAGCACATCCCAAATGCGGTGCCAACTACCTGGATGTCGTCACGTTGCACTAGTCACATCCGAAGCCCGACGGCCGGGCGGGCCAGGCTGGCCACTCATCATTGCACCCCGTCTGCATTAACTGCTTCCCCCCTCCTCCAACGCGGAGCTGACACCTATCCCAAGCATAGGATTCTAGAGTGGGACACGACCAGACACAGTACGCCTGATCAGATTCGCGATCATCCCAAGGGCAAACGCATTAAGTAAGAAATGATGCTCTTGTCCTTCGAGGCTGCAGGTCCCTTCGAAGGCCGAGCAAGGAGGCAACTATTATATCCAATCAGCTTTTCTCTGAACCGGACCAAAGTTCCGACCGACCGGCTTAAGGGCCGACCGACCTACTTCATCAGAGGTCCAACCGACCCACTCCACCAGAAGTTTGAACGACCTGCTTTATCAGAGGTTCGACCGACCCACTTCATCAGAGGTCCGAACGACCCACTCCATCAGAGGTCCGATCGACCCACTTCATTAATGGTCCGACTGACCCACTTGAGATCCAATTGACCTACTTCAACCAGACCCATACTAATCAGAAGGCTCCAGAAGCCCCTTCTAGCTGGTACCAGAATTCTATTACAACAGATTTCACGACGTGGTCATGTCCTGGTGCCACCTGGCTACCACTCTAATTCTCTTAGGGGCAGATCGAACATTTCCAGCCTAGTCCCTAATGGATTCTGATAACGTTCCATGCCTATATAAGATAAATGGGAGAACCCGAGCGGTAAGGGCACTTTTCCTTCTCCACGAGCTATCTCCTTTTTTATTCCTTCATTTTGTTGCTCTAAGGCTCCTGCTAACTTAGCCATCGGAGTGTTCCCCGCCGGAATACCACCGACCCATGAAACTTCTTTACAGGAACCGGGAGAAGAGCTCTCCAGCCAAGCCGAGAAAGCCCAGTCTGAAAGATTTGACAGCAACACTAACCTCCTTATTTAAAAAAAATAGTCTAAGTTTTTTAAGTATCCAAAAAAGTTATACGGACAAATTAAATTGATAATTTAAAAAAATCGAACCAACCCGACCATTTCTAACTCTAGCGAAAAGCACATGGATCCACTACTTTTATAGTGTTCATCCATGACATAATTAATCAATTATTTTATTCCTCCCAATATGACAATTATTTTTTTAATTTTTTTTTCAAGTTTGGGTTGGAGAAGCAGTTGCACTCCAATATAAATCTGGTCAAGAAGGGTGTGGCATGATTTGTATGAAGTGCATGTGATAAGCTCTTTTACTTCAAAATTTAGTCTAAAGCTACCCCAGAGTTAAGCAATCAAGATTTGTATAAAGTGCACGTGGTGTGTTTTTTTCCTCAAAATTTAGGGATTTCTGGAATGGAAACTCTCGTTCCAGCCATTTAGCTAGGAAGTTTCGTTTTTATTTCTGATTAATAAAAAAATAAGAATGCCTTGATCTTTTAAAATGCTATCTCTACTTTCTTTTTAATATTTAATTTTTATTTCGAACATGATTCTGGCCACAAGCCAAACACATCCGATGATATGAACATTTTAATTTTAATTTGGATGGAGAACCAAAATGCCCTAATCTTCTTCTTCTTTCTTTCTTTTCTTTTCTTTCCTTTTCTTTTTTTATTTCCTTTTCTTTTTTTTCTTTTTTTTTTTCTTTTCTTTTCTTAATATATATCCAATGATTCCTCCATAAATATTTTCTCTCTATATTTAATGGGGTGGTCACAAAGACAGGCAAACAGTCCAAGCCACTTAAAAAAAAAAAAAAAAACAGTCCAAGCCACCAAGGTGGGCCTTTGTCCCTGACTTCCATGAATGTGTTGATCATTTTTGTTGGCGTGGAGTTCCTAGATCGATCGATCGGAGCCGCTGCGTTGCAGGACCGCTTCCTGATTTACCTGCAAAACAGGTTCCTTGTCGGAGTTGTTCCGGTGGAGGACACTCCGATGCCTAAGTCAGTGACGGATTCCAACCACAGAATGGGGAAGATGTCGAGAGTGGAAGAGAAAAAGAGTTCTTGGAGATTGAAAGTGTATGTGTGCGAGATTATTCGCGCGTACCTCTCGAGCCATCCTTCTTATCTATATTTAAAAGATGGCCTCCGGTCTGTGGCCCGCTCTTTTCCCGGAGATCATGGGGAGCCAATCTCTCCCATGATTGGCGATCATGGGTTGTCAATGAGCGGTTCTGGCCAGATCGGAGGCGTGGCTGCAGGAATTGCGCGCCATGATCATGGCATGATGAGTGTCGATTGTAATCGTTGATTACAGTTTTCTTTTTGGAACAGATTGTGGTTCAAGCTTCGGGTTTCCCCTTGCGTGGGCCGAAGGCTTGATATTTTTCCGAGACCGGAGATCATGTCTACGGCGAAGACCGAAGTTCGTGTCTTCGGAAGTCGATGAGTAGTTCAGACTTCGGCCGGGGCTGAAGGTGCTATCCGAAGGACTGGCCTTCGGATGTTGTAATTCGGTGTGAAGCCTTGAATTGCTTGCAGTTTGCCTTCGCTTAGTTCGAAGTCCGTAGTCCGAAAAACTGGGGCTTCGATAAATCGAACCGGAACCTGGTTCGTAGCTGATCCAGATATCCCAACAATTTTAATTTTGATTTGGATGGAGAACCAAATATTATATGCCCCCCGCTTTTTTTTTTTTTTAGTATATATCCAATGATTCCTCCATAGATATTTTTCCTCTATATTTAATGTGGTGGTCTCAAAGGCCACCAAGGTGGGCTTTTGTCCGTGACTGCCATGAACACGTTGTCGAGCAATTTTAATAGCTTGGTTTTAATGTGGTGGTCACAAAGGCCACCAAGGTGGGCTTTTGTCCGTGACTGCCATGAACACGTTGTCGAGCAATTTTAATAGCTTGGTTTTAAAGTTCAGACTCGGCCTACTTATAGAAATAGAAATAGAAAGAAAGGGAAGGAAGGAGAAAAAAAAAAATAGAATAAATAAATAAATAAATAAATAGATGGGAGATCAATATTGAATCCACTAAATTTTAATTTGATTTAATTTAAGATCCATCATCAAATAAACCAGATTCTCATAAATTGAATCCAAATGACTATTTGGATCAAACCCATAACCAGATCTAGACCTAGATTTGATCGAGAGTCTCTTTTTTTATTTTAATTTTTTTCACCTTGAATTGAAAGTTAATTACCTATTTGATTTATTTTATCACAGCCTTCATCACTTTAATCGGTAGAGTGTCGAATCTAGGATTTGAATCACTTGCCACTGATGAAATTAATTTTTAGTAAATTATCTATACTTTTAGTATGTTTTACCATGTATGATCTGATTGAAATGTTTAATTAATATCATATTATTTTACACAAATAAGTATCTTATATGTTATACATGGACATGATTTGATAAAATATTAAATTAAACATGTATGAATATTTGAAAATAGATGGTATTTCGTTACATCATAACTGTTGTATTTGTTGATTGTAGTGCTCTCGAGTCCAACTATGATTAACAAGTTAGAATATAGTATCCTTCTAAATCTCTATGGGATAATCATGGTACATGACTGATGAATGGTATATTGTAGTCATGAGCTAATTTCTTTTTGGGCCTAGTTAGGTGGAGTGATTGCTAGCACATACTAAGAAAGTATGTTTTCTCATATGATATCAAAGCTAGTATCCTTCTGGATCTCCATTGGGGTGATCATTGGTACATGATCAATGGACGGTATGTGTAGTCAATATCTAGTCTCTTTTAGGATTAGTCAGAGAGATTAGGAGAGTGAAAGTGGATGTCCATCCTTGTTTATTTTTTGAAATATTTTGTAGTCAAATATGCATAATTAAAAATTATATTGATTGATCTAACATATTTGATTGGCATATGTTTTATGGAGAATCATGAATTTTATATTTCATGAATTAGAGATTGTGATAATATATTGGACTCATGTAGCTTATTATATTTTTTTTGGATGCTATGGAGTAGTCGGGGCTTGGGATCATACCTTGAGGAGCTTAGAAATTGGATGAATTATTGATTTATTCCTTAAAAAAATTGATTAGACTCATTCATCATTATTTAGTGATTAGAAAATTGGATTAAATGTTATTTTTTAATTATTTATGTTTTAAATGATTAGAAAATAAAAAGGCAAACCTTGCATATTCAATGAAATTAAAAGAATATGTAGCCATCTATCATATACCTAACTTAGGCCTCGGGTCAAGATGTGATAGATTAAATGGTATCAGAGAATATGTTCAAGATCAAGATAACTTAGGTAGTGAGAGAGGAAAAGAATTAGGGTTTTAATTGAATATCCTAAAATAATTATCAATACTGAAAGTTTATATAAATTTTCTTTGATAGATATATATTATGGTCCCTAGGATTTTATTGAGTATAAGTATAAAAGGCTTGTACAAATAAAATTTTGATTAAATTTTTCGAGCTTAAATTTTGAAAGAATATCATTGAGACTAGACAATTGATAGATGGATATATATTTTGAGTAATATAAATGAGTTGCATTATGTTGTATTAGCATATGATCTTTTATAAAATGTACTATAAATTTTGAATTTGTTGAAAGTTACATTGAAAAAGAAGTAACAAATTATGGATGTAATTAAAAAGGGTTAGTTCTTTCATGGAAAAAGATAAAATGAAGTAAAGATAATTAAAAGAATGAAAAGTTATTGTAAATAGATTCTTTTACTTTGTTTTGAGTAGACCCTCTAGTTAAAATAAATTGGTCTCTTTATTTTCAATATTTAAGTAGATATATAATATTATAATAAATAAGTTAAGAATATATATATGTGTGTGTGTGCAGTATTATAAATAGAAATGGATTTCTTATTAGTAGAATTGATCTTGTAGTAAAATTATAAAAGTCTATATCTTGAATGAGTTTTTAATAAACTCTTAAATTAGGTTATTAGATGTTTATATAAATAAGTTTGAAATAAAAAAAAATGGTTTCTGTGTTGTCAAGGACCTGATGCCTTGATTGGTAGCAAAATTTTATAAAATAATCTTGAAAGGCTTAAATAAGTTTGACTAAGAAGAGATTCTAGATGGTCGATTATAATCATAAGCAAGTCAATTTGGAGTTTTTTTATTTATCTCAACATAAAGTTGATTTTCTTAAAAGAGTAATTAATTATAAATTATTTAATCCTAATTTGATCGTGAATGAACGTGCAATCATAACAAGATGATAATCATAATCTTAGATTTTTTATCACTTAATTAGTACTAATCTTATTTAGTCTATATCTTAACTGTAATAAATACTTTTCACAACTAATTTAGATCTAGTTATTTGATTTTGATTGAGAAGAAATAATATTTTAAATTATATATTATCTAACGAGCAAAATTTTATAGTTGACATAGAGATGTCAAATTATAAAATAATCTTCAGAAGAGGCTATGCTTTAATATTAAAAATATATATGAGTATAGTAATTAATCTAAGTGATCGAAAAGCTTGCTAGCATTTGAGTGATAGAATCATATGTTTAGTTTGATAAACTTACCAAGTTTGGACATAATGGTATACGTAAGTTTTGGATTAAGCACCTTTAATTTTGATAGTCTTAGATTTTTCAAATTTTGAGGATAAAATTTATTTGAGGGAAGAATGTGAGAACTGACCCAATTTGGCTCATTTTGGATCAAAGTTGGCAATTTCAAGTACTTCAATCCATAAAAAAAGGGACCAAAATAGGGGAGGCGTGATCCCCTACCCGATCCATCTTCATGGAGGATTGGACTACCTAACATGGCCGGTGCAATTGACCAACAGTCTTTGGAGGCCGTTCGCTGGTCCTTATCCTTCTGTTAAGCTATCTATTCGAATTTTTTAAATTCCCCACTTTCTTTGGCTGATCTCTATCAGAGCTCCTTCCCACTACCTCCTTTTTCTCCTCCTTCCTCGACTTCGGCAGTCGCTTGGCTTCTATAACTAAGCCCCCACTATCAAAAATCCGTTCTACATCCCTAAATCCTCACAATCTCTTTCAGTCAAAAAATTTTAAACTATTCGACCCATTTTACTATGGAAACTAGCAGCACCGACTGCATCCTCGTCGTTACCACCCCTCGGTGACAAGCCCCTCTCCTCCTCTATCTTTCTTTGGCTGTTAGTGGTGCTGCTGTGGCAATGAGAAGCAACACCCCATTCCATTATTTTCCTCTTGGCTCCTTTATTGGTGGCTGGACCACCACTAGCTGTGCCACCAGACCCCCCACCCCATCCTGGCCGTGGCCATCGAGCCACCCTTGCCCCTTTCTTTCCTTGGCCTTCCTCACAAGTAAGGCCCTGTTCGGCCAAAATAGGAAGAAAGAAATAAAAAGAAGAAAGAAGAAAAATGAAAAAGAAAAAGATAGAAGAGAGAGAAGAGAGGGAAGAGAGAGAACAGAAGGAGAGAGAAAAGAAAAGGAAAAATTAATTAAATAAAAAAATTAGATGGGAGATCAACCTTGAATCCACTGGATTTCAATTTGATTTAATCTAGATTGATCTATTGTCAACCAAACCAGATACTCATAAATTGAATCCAAATAGCTACCTAGATCAAACCCATAACCAGATCTAAACCAGACCTGATCGAGAATCTCTCTATTCATTCTAATTTTTCCTCTTCTTGAATTGAAAGTTAATTACCTAATTAATTTATTTTACAAGAGCCTTCTTCGCCTTTAGCGGTAGTGGAGTGTCAGACTAGGGTTTAGGTCATGTGTCATTGATGGAATCGATTTTTAGTAAATTATCTCTCTTCCTAATATATTTTACCATGCATGATCTGATTTAAAGGTTTAATTATTGTTATATTATTTTATTCAAATAATTATCTTATATGCTATATATGGATATGATTTAGAAAAATGTTAAATTAAACATGTATGAATATTTGAAAAGGATGGTATTTCATTGCATTAAAAAATATGTTATTTGTTGATTGTAGTACTTTCTAATCCGATTATGATCACACGAGTTAAGATCTAATCTCCTTAATTCTGAACCTCCAATAAGATAATCACTGGTATATGACCGAGGGACGGTATATTATAATCAGGAGCTAGTTTCTTTCTGGACGTAGTCAGGCAAGACAATCATTGGCACATGCTAAGAAAGCATATTTTCTCGTATAATATCGGAACTAGTATCCTTTTGAACCTTCAGTAGGACGAATATTGGTACATGACCAATGAACAATATATGTAGTCACGATCCTGTCTTTTTTAGGATTAGTCACAGGTCGATCATGGCTATAATCGAGAGATTAGGAAAGTGGGAGTGGATGGCTATCATTGATTATTTTTGGAAACATATTGTAGTCAAATATGCATAATTAAAAATTTATATTGATTAATCTAATATATTTCATTGGCTTATATTTTATGAAAAATTATTTAATTTTATATTTCATGAATTGGAGGTTATGATAATTTACTGGGTTCATATAGCTCATTATATCTTTTTTTTTAAGATACTAAAGAGTTGTCAGGGTTCAAGAACATGCTACGAGGAGCCTAGAAATTGGATGAATATTGATTTATTCCTTGAAAAAAAAAAAAGAAGGTTAGACTTACCCATCATTATTTAGTAATTAGAAAGTTAGATTAATTATTATTTTATCATTATTTATATTTTGAGTAATTTTGAAATAAAAGGATAGGTTTTGCATATTTTAGATTAATTATTATTTTATCATTATTTATATTTTGAATAATTTAGAAATAAAAAGATAGGTTTTGCATATTCAATGGGATTAAAAGGATATGCGGCCGTCTATCATATACCTTACTCAGGCCTTGGACTCAGTTGTGACATAGCTCTTTCCACTACACTTCACTCCACGTGTTTGATTTGTTGGATCTAACGAGTGAGCTCTACTTAGAGTTGAGTCTCTCTAAGAGCTATTATGAAGACCGCCAGCACGCTTCATAAACCCCTTTCCTCTTACAATGTATTGCCCCCTCACATAGCTAACCTCACGGTATGAATCTAATTCTTCAATAAATTCTTAATTATAGTCAACTTAGTAAGCATGTTTTAGACACCGATGATTACTAAACTGTTGGCAATCATGGGCAGGATGCACCAACGGATGATCATGATTGGCTGCCATCCACCAGCCTTAAACTGCAAGTTTCATTACTTCGATTTTGTTTCTAAATTATGTGGGACAAAGAACTTGCATTCATGATCATATTAAGGAACATTTTTTTTTGGTAAGAAATTTTAAGGGTATGTTTGGTGGAAGGAAGTTGAACTCTATGATGAAAATAGGAATGAATGGCTCCTATTTCTATCATTTAGTTGGGGAATCATATCCTCATTTTGATTCTAAGATGGAAGGGAAATATTCCAATTCTCCTAAATTTAACCTCTACCCTCCTTTAATATTCAAATCCCATTCGATTTCAATAACAAACCAATGCATCGGAGATATGATTATTTCAATTTGATCATGAATCAAATGCACCCTAAATTCTAACAATGCGAAAAATTAGAATGAACTAATTATTATTAGAGAGAAATTTGAATTTGGAAACTCAATTTTTTTTCAAATAATTTTTTTCTTCAAAGAGGCTTTTTTTTATTATTATTATTTTAATATATACCACTTTTGACTAGGATTCTTTAATCCCATTTTGGAGATGGAAGAATTTTTGGAGCCTTTTATATAAAAAAGTGTTTGTCTATGTCTCCTTGATAGTTGAGATGGTTTGAAGGAAAAACTTAATTTATAACACGCATGAACCAACCATGGTTGGGTCAAGTTAGGGCGCAGGTGCAAATAAACATCCTGCTAATCCAAAATTATATCTTTAATTTTATTTTATTGTTTTACTATTTAGGTTTCCTTTAATTACTGTGTTTAATTTTTAAACATCGGACTTTAATACCTTAGAGGGTTGAGATGGTTCGAAGGAAAACCTTTATAACACACATGAACCGAACCGGGATATGTCAAGTCAGGGTGTGGGTACGAATAAGAATCCTGCTAACCCAAAATCATTTTTTTTTATGGTACCACTTTATCATTTATGTTGCCTTGAATCATTGTATTTAATTTTTTTTTTATAAAATAAGAAAAAGGAGAGGGATAAATCCCTTCGCAGCTACTCCTTACTGGGGCTCCCTCCCTGCCAAACCATATTCGATTCAGGTCGCATATTTTTCATATGCCCTCCTCACTATAGGTGAGTATGTCAGCCTGATCCTGCTAAGTCGACGGAGTAGTGCGCTCTCCCTCCATCCCAGTCACGTGCTCCAGGAATCATTTTTTTTATCGTACCATTTTATCATTTATGTTGCCTTTAATCATTGTATTTTTTTTTTTTTGATAAGAAAAAGGAAAAGAGAGATAAATCCCGTCGTAGCTACTCCCTACTGGGGCCCCCTTCCTGCTGACTATGTTCGATTCGGATCGCGGTCACGTACTCCAGGGCACATCCTAGATTTAATCAAATCACCCGCAGGGATCATGTCTCGAATTCGTGATCAATAGATGAGAGATTTAAGTCCCTACCAACCGGGCTACCGTCTTAATGGCCTTTGTATTTAATTTTTGTGCATTGAGCTTTAATACATGAACATTGTGTTCTAATTTCTAGCAATTGGACACTTTATCTCATGTTTTAATAGGCTAGTAAAAGCCCAAATTGTTAAATTTTTTGATGGTTTTGTTAAAATGGCAATAAGAAGTCATCTTAGAGGCTATCTTCCAAAGTTCTCCCTTTATATATATTTTTTTATTTTAAAGTCTTTCATTGGGTGTTGAAAAGAATCTTCATCAATCTTCATTATAATCATACTCGTAGGTGGAGGATCCTATCATATCTTAGGATAATGTTTCTGGATTTTCCTATGGAAATACGTTTTAGGATAATGTGACAAACACTTTCTATTATGGGAATTACCACCCCGACCTCAAGGCACCCACTGGACCACTGACCAAAGCTGAGCTACTCGCCGTGCAATTGGGGGGCAACTATGATGCCAATCAACGAAGGGACAACAACCAAAGTACCAGTCGACATGGATATGACTGCCAACTATTACTTGGCATTGGCCGGGTAACCAAGGGACTACCAGGCTAGCTATTGTGCCGACTCCCTTTGATGGCCGGGTAACCAAGGGACTACCAAGCTAGCTACTATGCCTACTGCCTTTGGCATCGACTATCTCCAACACCCTATCCCGGTGATCGCATACAATCAAGCATGACTGATACTTCCCCATCGGTACTTGCTAGGTAGCTATTCAGATCCGACTACTCCAACATCCAGATAGTCGCCCAAAGTGGTTACTCGTGCTCGATTAATCCTGAACTTAGTCGGTCATCCATATAGGAACCGACTAGGTCTGAGCTCAATCAGGCACCCATAAGGCCATAGCAAAACCTCCCTACTCTCTTGGCAACAGGCAACCCACTCTCTACTTAGAACCTGCAATATCCGATTAAATGACAACAACTGTCCCAGCTATCCCTACAGTAGGCATGGCTGGCAGAGTGGTGGTAGACTAGTGGAGCAGGTTCGTGGGGGTAGAATCCCAACAGAAGCACCTTTTCTAATAGAAGAGATTTCGATAGGAAAGATCTCCTGAGACATAAGCTTAACAACTTGTCAGAATCCGTTATGCCTGTTAGAAAATGTCATCACCTTGGCAATACTTCGTCACCATGCATAGCACTATAAATAGGAAGAGAGATCCCGGCGAGGTATATTTTTATACACTATCTTTCATGCTTGTACAGTCATCAGGGTTTGATTGCTGTTTTCCATTTCATCCTCTACTTACTGACTTGAGCATCAGATTGTCCCTACTGATAACCCAATCCAGGTTTCCTTGCAGGTCTTCGCTCGAGGACCATCGTGAGTAGCATCCCTTCTTGCTGGAGAAGATCAGAGAACCCTCTCAATATCTTCACAACCCACCGGAGGGTGATCTGGCAGCAATGCTTCCGAATTAATCGGTATTAATTTTATAATTTTATATAAATTATTTATCATTTTTTGTTTTGAAAATATTGTTAGTTTATTTAATCAGGTACCTGGAATGTTAAAGCATTGTTCCAACAACCGTACCTGCTATGCGGTAAAGCAAAATATTGTAAGGAGCTCATGTTGGATGGGCAGAAAATAATAAATTTACTTTATTTTTTCTAGAGAAAAAAAAGAAACCTAATTGCATAAAATAGTGCATGAGCTTATGTTAAGTGCACGGTTCCATCTTGTTTCTGTCATTACCTTTTGGGTTGTTTAATGCTTTCTCATAGGTCGCCAAGCCATGGATTTTTGTTTAGCAAGTAGATGAATCAATCATATTTTTGGTTTTTTTTTTTTTTTTTTTTGGTTAAAGAAAGGGAAGGAGACCTAAGCACGCTATAAACATCGAGATTTAGGTTGCATTGAAAATGCATCGTGAATGAAATCCAAAAGTTGTAATTATTAGGCATAAATATTTGGCCACCAGGGTGAGTCCAAGTTTATGCTTTCTTTGGTGACTTGCATCTAAAGTAGTGGTAGTTATGATGTCCCGAAGTAATGGACCTCACAAGATCATTACATCATTTTGTGAACTATAAGCTTTTGAAACTAAAATAGATTGTTGAAAATGTTGTTATTAGTCATTGTAAGGAAAAATAATGAACTACAAAAAATATTAATTGTTCTCTTTTTTTTTTTTTTTTTTTCCTTCTTTTGAAAATTCTTTGTTTTTTTTTTTGTTTTGTGTGTGTGTGTGTGTGTTTCTTAGCCCAAATGTCTTGGTATAATGAATAAAAACTTGATTAGCATGGTCAGCTTGGACAGTGAATGGGTTAGGTAATAGCCTTTATAAGCATTATCATCAGCTATTAGGTGTTATTATCTTGTGGAAATTTTGTAAGAAAGCACTTCAATTAACTTTTGCAAAAATTAATCACTTTTCTCTATGGTAAAAAATAGACCACTCGCCGAGCTCTTTTGGGGGGGGGCGGGGGCTGGCCGGGCCAGCTTATGCCATCATTATTCTGTAGGCTAACAACATGGGGGATTCCAAGACAATCACATCAATATATCATGGATCAGAGGGGGATGGAGCATCAAGGTATGAACATTTCCTTATTGGTAGATGTACAAGGACTCGTATCAAGCTACACCTTACATCTGGTTAGGCGTATCCATAAGGAAGGTAGCGAAATTCTCTGTACACTGCATACAATATAGAAAATTCAAGCTAGCCCACACCATCTCTTCTTCTTGGTTCACACAGATCCGAGCTGGCATGACAGGATAGATGTAACATGTATTAAATGTTCATTTAAATATTAGATATTGAAAGAGCGGTGTCTGTCATCAAAGTGACGTGCATTAATATCCGGTTAGTATTTTTTAAAAAAAAATAAGCAGATGAAAATGCCCTTCTCTCCAGGATACTTTTTTCTCCAAGATACGTAGATAGCATGTAACAATGGATTTTGCTCGTTCTAAAACATTCGAAAGCTACTTCTAGTAAAATTCTTCCTCGTTCTGAAAAGTACTCAAGGTGTCGAGTCTAAGAAATCAAGTAGCATCCAAGGTTAAAGAAAGATTCTTCTTCGCTTTAAAAAGTACTTTAGATGTTAGGTATAAGGAATCAGTTTTGGTCCGAGATTGAAGTAAATAATTAACGGCTTATTCTATTACTTCAAGACAAAATGTCATTCCTAATAGAAAGTAAAAAATCCTTCATAGATTATTTTTTATAATTTTTTTCATAGATCATTTATCACAGCAACAATTTTGATAGTTAAAGAAAATTTAATATATTAAGGAATCATATAATATCCTAGGATGTCATAAATTACCTAACCCGGTTACATCTTGAATATCAGAAATATTAACTTTTTTCAGTTAGTCATATAATGGAAAGTAAAAAGTTCTTGTACGAAGAATCAATACATTCAATTTTCAGTTTTGTAACTAGGTATTATAATTTTTGTAAATCGGTATTATAATTTTATGAAAATATATCATAAGTCTAATTCTCATATTTTCAAGTCAAGTTATTATCTTACCGAATTATTATATCATATAAGATATTTTAGCCAATGGATGATGGAAATTCATGATAGAAAAATCAAAACCTTCAGTTTTTTTTTTTTGTACCGCGATATCATAAATTTCTAAAGGACTGACATAATTTTATGAAGAGGTGTCATAAGTTCAAATATTATATTTTTAGAAATTTTTTATCTTTTCATCATATTATTATACTCTAGGTATCATATTTATGGTAATGGATAGTTTAAAAGTTATGCTACAGAAAATCAAAATTTTTATTTTATTTTTTTTGTTTTTTACTGAGATAATCATTTTCTCATATTTTCAGCTCGAGTTATCTAATAGCCGTATTATTACACTCTGAGTGTTATATTTTATCCAATGAATAGTAAAAAAGTCCCGGTACAAAGGACCTAACTAATAGTTTTTTATTTTATTTTAAGATGTCATAATTTTCTAAAGGGGTATCATAAATTTTATAAAGAGGTATCATAAGTTCAGTTCTCATATTTTTAGGTTAACTTATCTCTGTGCCGTATTATTATATCCTGAAAATTATATTTTAGCTAATAGATGATGGGGAGTCCTAGTAAGAGAATCAAAACCTGCAATTTTTTTTGTATCGGGATGTAATTAATTTTTAAAAGGATGTCATAATTTTGTGGAGGGGTGTCATCAGTTTAATTCTCATATTTTCATGGTAAATAATCGTTGTGTTGTATTATGATATCTTAGAAATTATATTTTAGCTAACATATGATGGGAAGTCCTGATAAGAGAATCAAAATCTTCAATTTTTTTATGCCAGGTGTCATAAATTTATGAAGGAATTTCATAAATTTTATGAAGGGATATCATAGGTCCAGTTTTCATATTTTTAAAAACTTTTTATCTCTAGACTATATTATTACATTTTGAATATCATATTTTAGTCAATGGATAGTACAATTATCAATATCCTCTAGAGAAAATATCACCTAATACTATTAACATCAATGTTATTGATCTTGCACAGAGATTTCTATAAATGATTTTAAAATTATAGTCTGAAAAATATCTAACATGATCAGTTGGATAAGGTTGCTGGTATTGTACAAAAAAATATATATTTTCCTACTATCTCAAGTATAGATAATGATTATATTGATCCTTATATTGAAATGGATTTTAATTCAGCAAATAACGTATATAATTTCTACAATGGATATGCAAGAAGAGTTGGTTTTGGAATTACAACCATGTATAATAGGTCCAATGACGAGAAAGAAATATGCTTCAAGTATCCAATATGTTGAAGGCAAGAAAAATCTAGGAAAATAGATAATTTCATGAATCCTAAGGATACTAACAAAATTGATTTTAAGGTATTAACAAAAGTAAGACTAAATTCTAAGAATGATAAGTGGACATTGGATGATATTTTTCTAAAATATAATTATGAGCTGTCCATATCAATCACCGATTATCTATGGTCCCATCGAAATATCAGCACATCGAAAAAGGCAAAGATCAGTAATATGCATGCCATAAATATATCTACAACTCAAATATACTTCGTCATGGCAAGAAGAAAAGGGGATAGAAAGTAATTGATTTCACAAAGAATGATGCTCATAATTTCATTTATCGGGAATGTTAGAGTCAACTAAAAGAAGGAGATGCATAGTCAATGGTAATCCACTTCATATAAATACAGGTTAAAAATATAAATTTATTTTATACTTTGGAGCTGAATGATAATAGATAGCTCAGGACTATCTTCTAGATCCATCCAAGGTCAAGAATGTCGATCACTTACTTTGATGATGTACTGAACTTTGACTCAACTTATCTGATAAATACATTTTAAATGCCATTTTGCCCATTTGTTAGAATTAACCATCATGGACAATTCACCTTACTTGGTTGCACATTATTGTCAGATGAGAGAATTGAAATATCTAAATGGATATTCCAGTCATGGCTGGATGGAAATGGGGTTTGATGTGGCAAGAAGCTGGCGTGCTGATGTGTAAATCCTATCAGATGCCATGTCAGAAAGTCCACCACAGTGGACACCCCATCTCGGACTCCTTTGGCCGGGCTGAGCTCCTCCGGATCAACGAGGCAGCCCGTCAGAGCCGAGCTTCGCCCTCTGCCAGGTCGGCACCCGCACGCTCGGGGCACCTAGGCCAGAGCCGAGCGACCTTCTTTGCTAGATCGAGCCCCTTCGAGGCTGAGCCCCCTGAGCCGGAGTCGAGCTCAGCCCTCCTCTGCCAGGTCGAGCCCCTCTGAGGTCGAGCCCTCTGGGCTGGAGTCGCGTGTCGACCTCCTCCACCGGATCGAGCCCCTCTAAGGCTGAGACCCCTGGACCGGAGTCGAGCTCAACCCTCCTCCGCCAGGTCGAGCCCCTCCGAAGTCGAGCCCTCCGGGCAGGAGTCGAGTCCTCCTTCGCCGGGTCAAACCCCTCCGAGGTCGAGCCCCCTGAGCCAGAGTCGAGCTCAACCCTCCTCCGCCAGGTCGAGCCCTTCGGAGGTCGAGCCTCCCAGGTCGGAGTCGAGTCCCAGCTCTCTAGTTCGCAACCAGCTTGGACAGTGTCACCGGCCAACAAGGGGGCGGAGCCACCTCCTCGAAGCGCCGGCGAGCAGCCCGAAGACCGCGAAAAAGCACCTGTCAAGCCATGATGACTATCTACGACCGTCGCTTATACCAAGAAAGCAGGAAGCCCCCTGACCAAGGTGCCGCGCTCTCCACCAACTACCTGCACCGCCCGAAAGGGGAAGTCAACTAGGAGATTCGAATCCTGGGGGTGGTGGCCCCCTGATCGAGGTACTGCAAAACTTCCCGGAATGGGGTGACCGAAAGGAATGTCAGGACACATGATGGTCTCCCTTATCACGAATAGGGAAAGACGTCCCATCCATGGCACGGAACACCACTGCACGCGCACTGCCAGCAGAGGGAAGATCCCAAGGTAGGCGCTCAACAGTCACCTGGACTTAAAAGAACATTGGACACTCCCAAGAGAAAAAAGAGATATGTAAGTGCAAACTCAACCACAGAACATCACACCAGCGAGTGAAGGAGAAGAAGCCATACAGGAGGGCCAGCCCATCTCGGCTAACATCTCTCCCAGCACACTCGCATCCCCACTCACACATCATTCACTCCTCCTAGTGTGGAGTCCATCAAGAGGGACTTGACCAGGAGGATCTATTCCCTTGGGTCGTCACTGACTTGAGCATCGGAGTGCCCCAGCCGAGATCCCTGGCCCAGGTCACTAACCCCTGTTTTGCAGGTTCGTAGGCGCCAGCCAACCCCGGAGGACGAGGGACGATCCGACGTCGACAGCAGCTATAGGCCACGATGATCTTGGCGGCAACAGATTGGCGCGAGAGCTAGGGGGGAGTTGACATGTTTTGATCCGATACTACAATGCCCGAGTGAGGCCCAAGGTCTTCCGAACTGGCGACCTGGTTCTTCGTCGAGCTGAAGCATCTCAACCTCAGGAGTGCGGCAAGCTCTCGTCAAACTGGGAAGGTCCTCATAAGGTGGTCGAAACTCTCCCGCACGGAGCCTACTACCTCGCAGATCTGGACGGTGCCAGATTCCCGCGAACATGGAATGCCTGCAACCTGAGAAAGTATTATCAGTAATGTAATGCTCATCCTTTAACATAATAAAGGCCCTCTTTTGCACAGATTGCCTTCCATCTTGCAGGAATGTCGTTGCCCGGCCCGAGGCCTAGCATGCCAAAACCCGGAGGCCAATTCCCCGATGTCAAAACACGGGCTCGATTCTTCGATGCCAATAATGTAAGGTTCTTCCTCATTGATAATTAAGGTTCCCCTTGTGCAAACGTTTCTTACCTTGCAGGAGAATCTCTGCCAAGTCTTCGAGCCCAGCTCCAAGACATTCAAGCCCGGAGCCAAGCTCTTCGGCTACCAAGTCTGCAACCCCAGCTCCAATACCTCAAAGTCCAGAGCCAAGCTCTTCGGCTACCAAGTTTGCGAGCCCAACTCCAAGACCTCAAAGCCCGGAGCCAAGCCTCCGGCCACCAAGTCTTCGAGCCCAGCTCCAGGACATTCAAGCCTGGAGCCATGCTCTCCGGCCACCAAGTCTGCGAGCCCAGTTCCAAGACATCAAAGCCCGGAACCAAGCTTTCCGGCCACCAGGTCCCAAAGCCCAGCACCGAGACCTCAAAGCCCGTTGCCAAGCTCTCCGGCTACCAAGTCTACGAGACCAACTCCAAGACCTTAAAGCCCGGAGCTGAGCTCTTTGGCCACCAAGTCTTCGAGCCCAGCTCCAGGACATTCAAGCCCGGAGCCAAGCTCTTCGGCCACCAAGTCTGCGAGCCAAGCTCCAAGATATCAAAGCCCGAAACCAAGCTTTTCGGCCACCAGGTCCCAGAGCCCAGCGCCGAGACCTCAAAGCCCGGAGCCAAGCTCTCCGGCTACCAAGTCTACGAGCCCGGCTCCAAGACATCAAAGCCCAAAACCAAGCTTTCCAACCATCAGGTCCCAGAGCCCAGCGCCGAGACCTCAAAGCCCGGAGCCAAGCTCTCCAGCTACCAAGTCTGCGAGCCCAGCTCCAAGATCTCAAAGCCCAGAGCTGAGCTCTTCAACCACCAAGTCTTCGAGCCCAGCTCCAGGACATTCAAGCCCAGCTCCAGGACATTCAAGCCCAGAGCCAAGCTCTGCGGCCACCAAGTCTGCGAGCCCAGCTCCAAGACATCAAAGCCCGGAACCAAGCTTTCTGGCCACCAGGTCCCAGAGCCCAGCGCCGAGACCTCAAAGCCTGGAGCTAAGTTCTTCGACCACCAAGTCTGCGAGCCCAGCTCCAAGACATCAAAGCCTGGAACCAAGCTTTCCAACAACCAGGTCCCAGAGCCCAGTGCCGAGACCTCAAAGCTTGGAGCCAAGCTCTTTGGCCACCAAGTCTTCAAGCCCAGCTCCAGGACATTCAATCCCAGAGCCAAGCTTTCCAGCCACTAAGTCTCAGAGCCCAGTGCCGGGACACAAAGACCCAGAGCTCAGATCTCTGGCCACTAAATCCCGGAGCTGCCGAAGCCCAGAGTTCAACTCCATAGCACTGGAGTCCAGGACACCCAGTGACAAAGCAGAAACCTTTCTTCTTATCTCCTTGCATATATAAAAAAAAAAGGAAAAGAGAAAAGAAGGGAGAGGAAGAAGAGGTTGAGGCCCGAAGTGCCCAAGTCCAGACAGTTGAAGAAAAAACTCATTCCATTGAAAGCAAAGTGTTCATTTACAAATGTTCTCGGGTCCCCGACATACCGGGCAACCCGGGCCAATGCTGGAAAATAAGAAAGCAAAAGTCTAGTATACTTAGTAGCCTCGTCGGTAGGGCTATGCGGCGGTGAAGTTCCTTCCCCCAGGGTCCTGGACTCCTCAGCTCTGGCCTCGGCAACCGGCACCGGCGACGAAAGTTCAGGGATGGCGGCTGATCCCTCCACGACACCCGAATCCATTCTCGAAGCTCGAGGGAAGAGGAGCCGGCTACGGCCTTCATCAGGGACGAAGCCCTTGATTCGTTCGCGTAGGTACATGAAACCCTTGTAAAAGGAGTCCGACGCCGTCTGGTAGAACTCGGCGACGAACTCCTCTGAGGCCTTATACCCATCTAAGGCCCCTTCCACCTCCTTCCTCACCTCGACGGCTTGTTCCCTTGCAGCCTCCGCCAACCTGGCCGCCTCCGCTGCCTCCCTCTCGGCCGCGGCCAGCTTCTCCTTCGCCACATCCAGTTCAGCTTGGAGGGACTGGACGATCCCCTTCTACCGAACTGCCTCGACATTGAAAGAGCTCAGCCTTTCTCGGTGGCCGTGAGCTCCTCGGCCTTGCTCCTCAATTGGCCTCGCTCCCGGTCAAGTTCCTCCTGGAGCTCCGTCGAGCACCTTTCAGCGCCTGCGAGCCCCCTTTGGAGCTCCTCGTACTTCAGACCGAGCTCTCGGGAGGCATCAGACTTCTCCTTCAACTCGGCCTTGAGAGCCTCGACCTCGGCTGCACGTTGCTGGTCGTTCTTCAACCAGTTTCGACAGCAGTCCCTGATGAGGAGCATCTCGGCTCCGACCTGCACCAAGTGAGATGTCAAGAGGAGAAGGGAAAAAGAAAGGGAGCTCCAGGAGACTAAACCCACTTACCTTGAAGAGTAGGGAAAAGATGCTACTGATCACGTACCCCGGTACCTTCCCTGCCATCTCCCGTCGATCGCACGATTGAATGGAGAAATCCATCATACGCTCATCTAGCTTCGGATCCCGAAATAATGAGACGTCGGGCCCTATTCTGAACGGGACCCGACGATAGTCTTTCTCCTTCTTGCCCGTCGCTGAGGCAAAGTCACCCACTCCGTTGCCAGCGGAGGCTTTAGGGGCCTGTTGGGAGCTCGATGCCTCCTCCAGTGGCACCACCGGTGCCGGATCTGCTCCTTCCCGCGCTTCCTCTTCGATGACGACAAGCTCGGGAGAAGGGGGCGGCAGCTGCTGTGGCGGCCCTGGCCTGAACGACCACCTCGGGCTCCGAGATGGGGGCCGGCTCTCGTCGCCTCGCCCGCTCCTCCACAGGTCTGGCCACCCTCCACTCTGGCTTAGATGCAACGACCGCTACTCCCCTTGCTTGTGCGGGAGTAGCCTCGGACTCCCTCCTTCTTAGCTCGATCTGCTTGGTGGGGGCGGCCGTCAATGCACCCTCACCACGAGATCTCTTTAGAGAATGTTCCTCCGCCAATCCTACCGGAGGCCTCTTTTGGGTGATTAAGAGCAGATCTCCCATGGAGAACCTCATACCTGCATGCAGAAGATAGAAAATGCTATGTCAGCCTTGATTCGGAAAGGACAAGTTGAAAGGAGCATAAAAGGACTCGAGCCGAACTCACCCAACTCTCATGTTGGGCCGATCCTGGCCTCGGCAAGGTTCTGCTCTGACAACAGAACCTCGAGAAAAGGAATTTGAGTAGTTCGGAGCTGCTCATAAACATCCATGTCGGCTACTTCGACTACAGAATTTCTATTGGGGGATCGATCTGGGTCGCTCCACACCCAGTCAATCCCCTCAACTGTAGCGAAGAAGAACTTACTCTTCCATCTTTTGATAGAAAAAGGAAGTTTGAATTTGATCCCCCTCGGACGAGAAGAGAGGGACCACCACCCATCTTCGATGGGGTGCCGCTTCAAAGTGAAGAAGGCCCTGAAGAGAGAAAAACAGGCGATGATCCCGTGAAAGTGGCAGAGTACAATGAAGTAGAAGATAGTCCTAACAGCATTGGGGACAAGCTAAGCATGGACCAAGCGGTAGTTGCTTAGCACAAACAAAAAGAACGAATGGAAGGGGAAGCGGAGCCTTTTAGAGATGGTCCCTAGTTCCTAGCAGAGATCGTCGAAGCAATCTCGCCAGGTCCTGTTGACCAGATGGGCTCGGGGATGGGTTCAGGCAGAGGAGGGGGACGAGAAGGACAAGAAGGGTTAAGACCAGGCTCCCTAATGACTATGCCACCAGGGGGACGCCTCCCTTAAAGCTCGAAGCGCGTCCCATCTCCCTCCTCATCAGAAGAAGAAGATGATGGCGGCCTCGGCCTGGAAGGCCCGGCTTCATCCTGATTGGTTGAAGGATGGAAACCAAGCCCGAAATGAGACATGGCAAAGAAAGATCGAAGGAAAAAGAAGAAAACAGGTGAAGGTCCTGAGGCGAGCCTAGCCCTAAGAAGACCAAGGGAAGAAGGAGAAAGCCCTACTCAACCTAGCAGGGAGGAAGAGGACTGACCTGCTGAGAGCTCTGGAAGACAACAATGACCGGACGGATGGAAGAAGAGCTTCGGTACAGTGGCGGGCACGAAAGGTTTGAAAGAAGACGTATTTCGGGAAAGGTAACTTTTCCTTTTGAAATGACCGGCGCATGATCGTACCGTTACAAGTCTCCACCATCGAATCCGCACCACGCGTCACTCATCGGCAGGACTGACGTCCGGCTTCAATTGCGGCCACTCTGGATTCTGCGCCTGCAATAACTGCTCCTTGGATGTGGCCACGTGGCTCCTCCGGGTAGGCTGAAGAAATCGTTTTCTGAGACACCGCCGATTGCGGTCATCATTACGATGGATCCCCACCTTTCCATGTCAAAAGTGCATTTACTCCCTTCGCCCCGAGCGCCCAGCACCGACAGGACTTGGGAGTTGGGGACAAATGATGTCGCAAGAAGCTGGTGTGCTGACGTGTAAATCCTGTCAGATGCCATGTCAAAAAGTTCACCACGGTGGACACCCCATCTTGGACTCCTTTGGCCGGGCCGAGCTCCTTTGGATCAACGAGGCGGCCCATCAGAGCCGAGCTCCGCCCTCCACCAGGTCGGCACCCGCATGCTCAAGGCATCTAGGCCGAAGCTGAGTGACCTCCTTCGCCAGATCGAGCCCCTCCGAGGCTGAGCCCCCTAAGCTGGAGTCGAGCTCAGCCCTCCTCCACCAGGTCGAGCCCTTTGGGCCGGAGTCGCGTGTCGACCTCCTCCACCGGATCGAGCCCCTCCAAGGCTGAGATCTCTGGACCGGAGTCGAGCTCAGCCCTCCTCCACCAAGTCGAGCCCCTCCGAGGTCGAGCCCTCCGGGCAGGAGTCGAGTCCTCCTTCGCCGGGTCAAACCCCTCCGAGGTCGAGCCCCCAGAGCCAAAGTCAAGCTCAGCACTCCTCCGCCAGGTCGAGCCCTTTGGAGGTCGAGCCTCCCAGGTCGGAGCTGAGTCTCAGCTCTCCAGTTCGGCAACCAGCTCAGACAGTGCCACCGGCCAACAAGGGGGTGGAGCCACCTCCCCGAAGCATCGATGAGTAGCCCAAAGGCCATGAAGAAGCACCTGTCAAGCCATGATGACTATAGACGGCCGCCGCTAATACCAAAAAAGCAGGAAGCCCCCTGACCAAGGTGCCGCGCTCTCCACCAACTACCTGCACCGCCTGAAAGGAGAAGTCAACCAGGAGATTCGAATCTCGGGAGCGGTGGCCCCCCGATCGAGGTACTGCAAAGCTTTTCGGAATGGGGTGACCGGAAGGAATGTTAGGACACATGACGGTCTTCCTTATCATGATAAGAAAAGACATCCCGTCCACGGCACGGAACACCGCTGCATGCACACTGCTAGCAGGGGGAAGATCCCAAGGTAGGCATTCAACGGTCACCTGGACTTAAAAGAATATTGGACACCCCCAGGAGAAAAAAGAGGTATGCAAGTGCAAACTCAACCACAGAACATCACACTAGCGAGTGAAGGAGAAGAAGCCATACAGGAGGGCCAGCCCACCTCGGCTAACATCTCTCCCAGCACACTCGTATCCCCACTCACACATCATTCACTCCTCTTAGCGTAGAGTCCATCAAGAGGGGCTCGACCAGGAGGATCTGTTCCCCTGGGTCATCATTGACTTGAGCGTCGGAGTGCCCCCGCCAGGATCCCCGGCCCGAGTCACTAATCCCTGTTTTGCAGGTCCGCAGGTACCAGCCAATCCTGAGAGGACCAGGGACGATCCAACATCGATAGCAACTATGGACCACGACGATCTTGGCAGCAACAGGGTTCAACCACCGAATGCTATCATAACCAACCAAGATAAAGCAATTAAGGCTACTATTAGGTAGTTTTTCTCAATGTACTGCATTGATTTTATCTTTAGCATACATTGAAGAAGATCCCTGACAAGATCAGTTACATATACACAACCAATCCCAAATTTATATTTGAGTTTGATAAGACAATGTATGATATAGGTATGACATAGGCTTTCGAGAAAAAGTGAGCACAATTCATGAAAAAATATGAAGAATGCAAGATTAGAGATTTGTTAAATGATCTTTAAGATCAGTTAAATAATCTTTATGAATGTCAGGATAAATGGATTCCAGTTTATCTTAAAGATGCATTATTCATAGATTTCTATGATATTATATTTGATTTATGTGCACGTTTATAAATTAATAACATATAAAGATATTTAATGCTTTTTTATAATCATGTATATACATGTCATCTTTACAGAGGAGTGAGAGTATCAATTATTTTTTTGATAGATTTGTAAATTCAAAAACTATATTCAAGAAATTATCGAAAAGAATGAAAATGCCTTGGAGAAAAAATATAAAGTATAAAATAAGTAAGATAATAAATCATTGTAAATGAATGCTTTCTTAAAGACATCCTTACCTTTTGATAGGCAAGCAGCATCCAAATATACACAGTGCATATTTAAAAAAATTTAGAATGAGATCCTTAAAATGGCTGCATCAAATATAAAATTAATTAAAGAAATTGACAACTATGCTGTATATTTTGTAAAGTCATTTGAGAAGATTAAAGTTGATAGAATGAACAAGGAGATTATAAAAATTATGTCATTTCATATGATAACTATTTGGAGAAGATTAAATATCAGTGCTGATCCTTTCAATTTAGGGGATACTTATGTAGGCATGATTTATTAGTCCTTTATCAAAGCAAAGTATTTTATATTTCAGATAAATACTTCTTGAAGAGATGGTACAAGGATATGAAATACCAATTCAATAATTTCGACTGCAATATTCAATTTTATGATAAATCACTAGAAAATCCCGGTATGCACTCACATTATATAGATTAAGATATCATATTTTATTTTTATGAAATCTTGTTATATGTCATAAAATCATATTACAAATATAACATCCTATTGATTATAGATATACTTGGTGAGTTATTAGATAATAAAGCTTGTAGAGGTAGTATTCATGTTCGAAGAGGCATTTAATTTAGTAATAGATGATCTAACACCATTTTTCCAAAAAGTAATAGATAACAATTATGTAGCTTAACCAAGTATACAACTTCTTATCCAAGATTCTGACCAAATCTCCATGAAAGGCCATCCAAGAGATAATATAATTAAGAGCAAACTCGATAAGAAGTCAAAGAAGTTAAGAAAAAAATATGAACAAGACTTATGTTGACAAATTTTTTGAACAAACTAAAAAAAAGGCCTAGCCGCGAGCGGGATATTCACTGGCTTTAGCCGATCATGAGATAAATTCATCTGGAAGAAAGTATCATAAAAAAGTACATCGGTAGAGCTTCCACTATCCATCATAATGCGATGTACAGGATGATTAGCGATGGTCATCTCGACCACCACTGCATCGTTGTTTATATTTTCCAGGTCTCCCTCCTCCTAGGCTCTCTTTGACGTGCTTCCTATCCCTCAAGAGATCATGCCCACAGGTTTCTCCGTAGGGCGGTTGTCAACTGCAGGAACGGGGGGAAGGGCCGCGAGCGGCTGGTCCTCCATCGGGGCTTCGCTTCTCACAAACTTCCTAAGGTAGCCCTTCTTAATCAGCTCCACGATCTCCCACTTCAGATTACGGCACTCCTCTGTGTCGTGGCCGTGGTAGCGATGAAACTGGTAGTATTTCATCTTATCACGACTATTTCTTAGGTTCTGAGGAGGCCGGCGAAGGTAGCATTTTCCCTCGATCTCCATGAGGATCTTTATTCTTGGAGCAAGGAGGGGGGTGAAGGTTCGCTCTAGAACGGGACCATTCTTCGGCTTTGGTCCCGGCCGGAAGTCTGTAGGTGGTCTGGGCCTACGGGTCCCAAGGACATCCTTTGGGGCAGGCTTTTTCGAAGGCTTCCCGTCTAGCTCTCGTCTGGTATGGTCGGCCTCCTCAGTGCGAATGTACTTGTGGATGCGGAGGAGGAGCTCAGAATACATCTTTGAGGGCTTCTTGTCTAATGAATACATCAGACGGGTGGTTTTAAGCCCTTGTTTCAATGCCAGCATGACGACGGGCTCGTCCAAGCTATAGATTTCTAGGGCAGCAGTCTTGAAGCGGGTGACGTAGTCCCGCAGCGGCTCCTGGTCTTGCTGGTGGATAGAGAAGAGGCTGTCCACCTCCCTTGGCACCTTCCGGCAAGCGTCAAAGTGTGCCACAAACTTTCCTTCCAGCTAAGGAAGGAGCTGATAGACTCAGGCTCGAGGCGGGTGAACCAAACTCGAGTGGCCTTCCGGAGGGTAGCCGGGAAGGCAATACATAAGAGAGCGTCCGTCGCCCCCGGACTCTCATGAGAGCCTTATAGCTCTCCAGGTGGTCCGGGGGGTCGGTGGTCCCATCGTAGGGATCCACCTGAGGCATGCAGAATCGATTCGGAATCGGATCCTCTTGGATTTCCCGGGAGAATGGTGGTTGGGCGTTGTAGCCCACTGGCCCGCTAGGGGAGCCCTACATGTTGGCGAACCATCGGGAGAACTCTCCCAACTTGCGCTCATGCTCCTCTAGACGTCTCTTGGCCACACGCCTGATGGCCTCATCAGTGGAACCTTCCACCGAGGCCATTGGAGAAGGAGGTGCTGACTAGTCGCGGTAAGGGGCCTTGCCCCGGTGGTGCCTGCTGCACCGGGCAGCTTCAGGATTGTCGGCCGGGGATCGACTCTCGTGATCCATTGACCCAGTATGGTTTCTTTTTGTGGGAGTCTGATGGCTCTCGCGGGGGTTGGTTACCGCCCGCTGACGGGATGGCCTGCCTTGAATAGAATGCAGGCTTTCGCGGGGACCCGTGGGGGTCCCTAGCTGGGGTTGAGTGGCCAGGGAGCATTGCTGATGCTGCAGTTGCCATACAACTGTAGTCAGCGTCTGCAGCTGCTGAACGATAGTTGCAATAAGACTGTCCACCGAGGACAGCTGAGGAGGAGGAGGAGCGGGAAGTTCCCTTTCTGGGCTACGCGAGCCCGGAGGAGAGGGAACCTCTCCCGCTCGGCTGGTGGAAGCTTCACGCCCACGCGTCACCATCATGTTCGCGGTTGAGCTATTCTCTTGCTCATGGAAAGCTTGCTCGCGCAGGGGTTATTGTTCTGCCCCCCTTCCTGGCGTGCCAATCTGTTGCCGATCTTACCGCTGTGGCCTATAGTCTATGAGCTGGGACCGGACCTTGGTCTCATTCACCTCGGGTTTCCAAGCCTCCGGACCTGCAAAACAAGGTCAGAGACCCGGGCCGGAGGTTCCGGTGGGGGCACTCCGACAATCAAGTTAGCGAACGGCAAGATGGAGCAGATCCACTAAGATGGGTCTCTGCTGGATTCCCATGCTTAGAGGAGATATTGATGAAAGAAGTGTGGGAATAGAGGGGTTGACGCTCAGTTTCCTGCACTAGACTCACCAGACTTTCATCTGGGAACTTCCGGGAGCCTCCGAGTCGTTTCTTCTTTCTGTCTATGTTTTTACCCCTCTCCCTGGCTTACCTTTTCACAGTTCCCCCCTCTTCCTCGGGTCCCCCAAGAGCCGAGAGTTAAGTGGCGAGCTTGCCTCGTCCGCCATGCTGTCACGAAAAGAGGAACCTGGCGGGATCTTGAGCCAAGCACGGGAGCCCTCGCCTTAGGGCGTTGACTGCGGACTTCCGGGGTTCCAGGCCCCTGACCGCAAGGATCTGATGCCTCGATCGTGGGGCCCTTCTTGACTGGTGTAAACGAGGTTCCGCGCATCGTTACAGGCCATATTGGGCATCCCGTACGGGGCGTGCCGCGCACCGACTCTAGCAGCGACCTCGTGGCTCGCGCCTCTGATCCTCCCGAGAATTCGTAGAGTAGGGCCGACTTCGACCGAGGTGAACCCATCAGGGGGTGCCACCTGATGAAGGAGCAGGAGCAGCTGACTCCGATCGAGGTGGACCCCTCCTAGGTGGACACCTGGCGAAGTGGCAGAAGAAGGCTCGACTTCGATCGAGATGGACCCATCTTGGGGTGCCACCTGGTGAAGGAGCAGGAACAGCCGACTTTGACCGAGGTGGACCCCTCCTGGGTGAACACCTGGCGAAGTGGCACAAGAAGGCTCCACTTCGACCGAGATGGACCCATCTTGGGGTGCAACCTAGCGAAGGAGCAGGAACGCCTGGCTCGACCTCGATCGAGGTGGACCCGTCTTGGGGCCCCACCTGGCGAGGGAGCAGAGGCAGCCAACTTCGGTCGAGGTGGACCCATCTTGGGAGCAAAGGGAGCAGGAGCGCATGGCTGAGGTGGCGAAGTGGCAGAAGAAGGCTCGACTTCGATCGAGATGGACCCATCTTGGGGTACCACCTAGCGAAGGAGCAGGAACAGCCGACTCCGGCCGAGGTGGACCCCTCCTGGGTGAACACCTGGCGAAATGGCACAAGAAGGCTTCACTTCGGCCAAGATGGACCCATCTTGGGGTGCAACCTGGCGAAGGAGCAGGAATGCCTGACTCGACCTCGATCGAGGTGGACTCGTCTTGGGGCGCCACCTGGGAGGGAGTAGAGCAGCCAACTTCGACCGAGATGGACCCATCTTGGGGTGCCACTTAGCAAAGGAGCAGGAGCGCATGGCTCGACCTCAGCCAAGGTGGACCCATCTTGGGGTGCCACCTGGCGAGGGAGCAAAGGCAGCCAACTTCGATCAAGGTGGACCCCTCCTGGGCAGATACCTGGCGAAGTGGTAGAGGGAGGCTCGACTTCGGCCGAGGTGGACCTATCTTGGGGTGCCACATGTTGAAGGAGCAAGAGCGCCTGGCTTGACCTCGACCGAGGTGGACCCGTCTTGGGGCACCACCTAGCGAGGGAGCAGAGGCAACCAACTTCGACCAAGGTGGACCCCTCATAGGCGGACACCTAGCGAAGTGGCAGAGGGAGGCTCAACTTCGACCGAGGTGGACCCATCTTGGGGTGCCACCTGGCAAAGGAGCAGGAGCAGCCGACTCCGGCCGAGGTGGACCCCTCTTGGGTGGACACCTGGCGAAGTGGCAGAGGAAGGCTCAACTTCGATCGAGGTGGACCCCTCCTGGGCGGACACCTAGCGAAGTGGCAAAGGAAGGCTCGACTTCGATCGAGGTGGACCCGTCTTGGGGTGCCACCTAGCGAAGGAGCAGGAGCGCCTGGCTCGACCTCGGCCATGGTGGACCCGTCTTAGGGTGCCACCTGGCGAGGGAGCAGAGGCAGCTAACTTCGACCGAGATAGACCCCTCATGGACGGACACCTAGCGAAGTGGCAGAGGAAGGCTCGACTTCGATCGAGGTGGACCCGTCTTGGAGTGCCACCTGGCGAAGGAGCAGGAGCGCTTGACTCGACCTCGATCGAGGTGGACCCATCTTGTGGCGCCACCCGGCGAGGGAGCAGAGGTAGACAACTTTGGCCGAGGTGGACCCCTCCTGGGCGGACACCTGGCGAAGTGGGAGAGGGAGGCTCGACTTCGACTGAGGTGGACCCAGCTTGGGGTGCCACCTGGCAAAGGGGCAGGAGAGCCTGGCTCAACCTCGACCGAGGTGGACCTGTCTTGGGGCGCCACTTGGCGAGGGAGTAGAGGCAGCCAACTTCGACCGAGGTGGACCCCTCCTGGACGGACACCTGGCGAAGTGGCAGAAGAAGGCTCAACTTCGATCGAGATGGACCCATCTTGGGGTGCCACCTAGCGAAGGAGCAAGAACAGCCGACTCTGGCCGAGGTGGACCCCTCCTGGGTGGATACCTAGCGAAGTGGCAGAAGAAGGCTCCACTTCGACCGAGATGGACCCATCTTGGGGTGCCACCTGGCGAAGGAGCAGGAACGCCTGGCTCGACCTCGACCGAGGTGGACCCGTCTTGTGGTGCCACCTGACGAGGGAGCAGAGACAGCCAACTTCGACCGAGGTGGGCCCCTCCTAGGCGGATACTTGGCGAAGTGGTAGATGGAGGCTCGACTTCGGCCGAGGTGGACCCATCTTGGAGTGCCACCTGGCGAATGAGCAGGAGTGCCTGACTCGACCTCGACCAAGGTGGACCCATCTTGGGGCGCCACCTGGCGAGGGAGCAGAGGCAGCCAACTTCGATCGAGGTGGACCCCTCCTGGGTAGACATCTGGCAAAGTGGCAGAGAGATGCTCGACTTCGACTGAGGCGGACCCATCTTGGGATGCCACATGGCGAAGGAGCTGGAGTGCCTGGCTCGACCTCGGCCAAGGTGGACCCGTCTTGGAGCACCACCTGGCGAGGGAGCAGAAGTGCCTGGCTCGATCTCGGCCGAGGTGGACCCGTCTTGGGGCGCCACCTGGCGGGGGAGTAGAGGCTGTAAACACTTTAAAATGTAATTAATAAAAATTACTATTTAAAAGGATTTTAAAAAAATGTGTGGAATGGCTAAATGGCCAAATGATCGAACGGTCATCGTGCATGGGCCACGCATTAAGGAACGGTTTGCTAGGAGTTTTGAGACTTCCAGTAACGAACAACAATCCCTCACAAATTTCAAAACTCATAAAATATTTAAATTCGATAAATAATTTAAATAATAAAAATTTTGGATTTTTACTGTCTTTAGTGTAAGTACCTTCTAGTTTTGAACTTATATTTAGTATAAAATATATACAGTATGAAGACGAATTGATCATAATACAGAGTAGTGCTATCTAGGCTATGTATTTGCTTTGATTTTCATGAGAGTTACAAGGGATTTGTCATGGTTCCATAGTCGCGGTCTCACTACTACTCTTACTAAGATAAATCCTCCAAGGATACATGCAACGAAATCATACATCGCTGAACTCATAGTCTTGGATATATTAAAAGCTATGCTCAACCTAACCATCATAATAGAGTACCATACCATAGAGATGGAGTGGAGATAAACTCTAAGTCGGTGCTTACAGACATTAACTCTAATATCATTTTTCTTTAAACCTTAACCATGAGGTTGACATGACGATAGGGGTCCACTCTGGTGACTACCATATAGGCTAATGTCCCATCCTCCTCGATGTCTCAGATATCGCAACCTTTGAAAAGCTTTTGGTCAAAAGATCAACCAAGTTATTTTTAAATCTTATAAATTAAAGTGATATCATATTCTTCATTTTATTTCTTACAACTTTATACCTGACTAGGATATGATTGCTTATCTTTTTATTAATTATCTATTGATTTAACAAATCAATTAGAGCTCTACAATTATAATTTAATAAAAATTTTAAAATTTTTGATGCAAGAATTTTTATATTATTTATTAATTTTTTTAATCACTATACTTCAATGTATATAGTGTCAAGAATAGTCAACTTAGATTCTAATATACTTCTAGTAATTATTATTTATTTATAAGAATCTCAGGATACTGTGGCTCTTCCTAATAAGAAAATATAACCAATAGTAAACTTAACATCTTATCTGTTCCTCAATTTGCATCAATATAACCGTCAAGCACTTCTAAATGACCTGAGTATATTAAAGAGTAATCTAAGGTTTCTTTAAAATACTTAAAGTTTTTTCTAAACCTTTCCAATATTTTTTACTAGGATTGCTAGTATGCTTACTTAGTCTGCCTACTACATAAGCTATATCTGGACGGGTTCTATTTAAAATATATAATAGAGATCTTACTCTAAAAATATTTTAATTATTTAACAGGTTCTTCTACTATTTAAAATATCTGGACGGGTTCTATTTAAAAATATATATATGTGTATATATATATATATGTATGTGTGTGTGTGTGTGTGTATATATATATATATATATGTGTGTGTGTGTGTGTATATATATGTGTGTGTGTGTGTGTGTGTGTATATAAAACACAAAATCCAAGTAATATTATCCTACATAAATGTAACCCAAATAACTATCATTTATTTAAATGAACATCACTATGGAGAATACTACATATCCTATCAAAGTGTACTAAAATCTTCTCTATTTTCTAACATAAGGAAGCAAATGAAGAGAGGGGAAAAAAATCTATATAAGTTCTTTTTCTAAAGAAAAGATAAATTGAAAAAAAATAAAAACTTTTCTTTATTAACATATAAAAAGCAATAAAATAAATGATTTTATAATTCCTATCTTCATCTTTCTTTGTTCTTGCTAAACTAGAAAAGCTTTCTAAGAGCAAAGGTAGGAAATCTTTTTCTCTTAATTTTTAAAATTAATTTTTTAAAAAAACCATTACTTATAGCATATCGAAAAAAAGAATATTTTAGCATCTTTAACCTAAAATTTTCGTCAATTGCTTCAACTCTTTTACCATATTTCATCGTGAAGGAAGTTAAAGTGAAGGCACCTATATAGTGGATTTGTCGAGAAAAGGAGAGACAAGGAAGTATATCTTGAAATATTTTCACAATAATACTTATTTTACAAAAGAAGAGAAAGATGAAAGGTAAAATTTTTTGACTTTTTTTTCCTTTTGATTTTTCTTGATTTGATCTAGATGAGGAACATAAATAGTTTTTATTAATAATTTTGTATGCAATATAGTTCATATCTCCATAGCCACATCTATCTTTTAAGCTAGTTGCTTAGCCCACATATTAGGCAAATAAGGTATTTCTTAAACAGTCCACTTATATAATTCATAGCCAACATTCAAAGCAAATTATAAAGCATAACTTGCAAAAAAATAAAGGTTACCATATTTGCCATTTTGGAGACATGGTTTTTTCTATGAGTAAAGAATTATGATTTTTGACGTTCCTTTCAAAATAATAACTTATAGCTTTTCACAATGAATTTTTCTTTTCTTAATTTTTTAAAGTATTGATGTATATGGAGCAAGTCTACCCCATTACAGATGGAGTACTAATAGTCCTCTTTGAATCTAAGTGGCTTTAACCACCTTAAGTAAATTTTGAAGTGAAAGAGCTATAAACTAGCTCGAGCATTAACTGCATTAGCAACCAATTTTAAAGGATGTTTTTAAGACAAATTCAAAAAACAAATCTAAAATTTTCTACATTTTGTAATAATTATTTGGATACTAAAATAATATATTATTCAAATAACACCCTCTTATATGCTAGATTAGGTACATGGCTCCAACCTCCCCTCTATATTGGTGCTCTCTGATGATGATTATGAGCATTAATGACTTGTCCTCATCATATCCTCATTTTTTTTGCCACCTCTTTTTTTATCACAATCAATGAGATTACGAACCTGACATGTTCTTTTCAAAGATCATCAATCCCTCGCTAATCTCTACATCTAACCAGTCTCTAGTCCTTTGTATGCTTTTCTATTTAGCTAGTAATCGTTGATGCCATTTTCATGACAACCTCTGTCAATCGATTTTTTGGGACTTCATTTTCCATCTCCATCATCATCTACCTCAAATGTCACAACTCTATTTTGGAGAATGGCAATATGGTAATAGAGGGGCCTACGGTGTTTAAGGTAGCAAATCAACTGTAATATAATCAGTTGTGAAATAAGGAATGATTTTTAATGTTTGCTACTCAGGTTATGTATATTTCTCGGATATCATTTAAAGTTAATATAATTTTTAAACTCAAACTTCTCGTATTATATAGAATGTCGATGATTTAGAAAAAAAATAGTAAATTTAGCCGAATATTTTTGATTTCATATTCAAAAAACTTTAATACAGTGCACGAAACAATTCTTTGAAAAAAATATATATATATATATATATATTGGCAATGTTAATGCTGCCTGACTCAATTTTATTTCAAAATTATAATTAATAAATACATATCCAACAAATACAAGTATTAATTTGTCACCCTTTAACTTATAAATAATGCACCGATAACAACTTATAACTGTTATATAGTTGTTGACAATGGAGACAGAATGAATTGAAAAAATATATACCCAAATACATCATCTTTCATCAATTTTATATCATTCTTATCATAAATCTAACAATCTAATTAGCAAATTTATAACCGCCTCTCCTATTTTAGTGGAGAGAAGTTTCCATGGAATATAGGCATGCAACGTAGGAAAATAATGATTAGAAGATTACTTGTCATGCATCATTTAAATAACCACCACAATTCATTGGTTAGTATTTTTCTTGTTTTTCTTCTTCTAAAAATGTCTATATATAAACAACACAAGATCCAAGTAATATTACCCACCAACATAGATGGACCCTCAACAACAATCGTTTATTTTAATTCAACATTACCAAGGCGAATTAAATATATAGCCAATGAAAACGTGCTAAAATCTTATTTATATCCTAAGATAAGGGAGGAAATCAAAGGGAAAGATCTGTTGGCTATCCTTGAACCAACCTTAATTAGATCCAAACCAACATGCCAAACTTAAGAAATTATTATTTTTTTCAAAAAAAAAAAAAGACAAAATAAAAAGCTCACTATACAAGGAAAAGATATTTATTTTTAAAATAATGAGGAGGAGGTCAATACCAAGAACAGAATCCCCCATATTTCTCGGTCTTGTGTGCCACTACCAACCCACACCATGACGCACCCATCCTCCCCATTCTTTTCGCCACCTATTCTATTATTTATTTCAGCAATGTTCACTAATTAACACCAAATCCAAAACCCCAATTAAGGAGAAAACATTCATTAGCCTCACCCAAAAAAAAAAAAAAAAAAAAAAGGACGCGCGCGTGATGGTTTCAAGGCGTTGGGAGCAAGTGGAAGAAAGGGCCCGACCCGCGCCTTCCATCCCTGCGTGCTTTTTAGAGAGAGAGAGAGAGTAAGAAGGCCATCTTTGGACTGATTCGTTCGTTTCGAGCGCATCTTTCTCCTCTGCCCATCACTTCGCTCGCTGTGGGCTTCGCTCCCCGGGTGACACCGAATTCGGACGGGTGGCGCGAGAAACCAAGAGCCCAAAGACGCTCTTTTGGTTTTGGCCTTGCCTTCACCTCCTTCCTCTTTTCTTCCATCTCTTTTCTTTGCGGAATCCACCGCTCTCCTCCTTTTCCTCAATGGCTGCTCAGGCCCAGCACCCTCCAACGTTCTGCTTCTAGATCGGTGAGTCTTTCTTTCTTCTTTCCCAGTTGATGGTCGGTTTCTTGGCTCTCTCGTTCCAAATAGTTTGGTTTATTTTTTCAATGTAGTTATCGCCGTGAGGACGCGTGCAGAAGCGAGCAGGAGAGGAAGGGCATGGAGTTTTCCCAAACGCCTGCTGGGTTACTGGACCGGTCGGCCGTGTTCTTCTCCAATGGAGGTTGGTTTGGCCCCGGTTCTCTTCTTCTTTTTTCTTTTGAAAGATTGCTCTTTTTTTTTTTTCTGTCTCCTTAAATGACATGGCTTTGTTTGGTGGCAGCTAGTGGGAATCCACGGAAGCGGGGAAGGGAAGCGGGACCCATTCTAATGGATAGCCCGGCGCCGGGGGACTCCGTTAATCTCCTGTCGTTGCAACCGCCGGCCGCTGCGTCCCTCTTACCCCCCACGGTGATAAGTCTCGCCCAGCTCCAAGCTCGTCCTCCTCTCGTTTCCACCGGCCTCCGGCTCGCCTTCGAAGGCCAGCACCGGCTCCAGAGCCATAACCAGGCTAATCCCCTGCTTTCATCCTCGGTCTTCCCTGTTTTCTCCGATGAACTTGCCCTCCAACTCAACCAACACCAGGACGAACTCGACCGGTTCCTCCGGGCCTGCGTAAACTTTGTCTCTCCTCTTTTACCGTTCTCCTTTTCGTCGGTCTTTCCCTCCGTGGCTAAAGGTAGCTCATTTTTCTCATGGCAGGGAGAGCATCTTCGCCGGACGCTGGCGGAGAAGTGGCAGCGGCACAGCCGGGCTTTGCTGTGCGCAGCAGAGGAGACGGCAGCACGGAGGCTGAGGGAGAAGGAGGCGGAGGTGGAGCAGGAGGTGAGGCGCGCGGCCGAGCTCGAGGAGAGGCTCGCCCGCCTAAAAGCGGAATCTTTGGCGTGGCAGGCCAAGGCTGTGACCGACCAGGCGGTGGCCGTCTCCCTCCACGCCCAGCTCCAGCAGGCCCAGGCCGCCGCCGCCGCCGCCGCCGCGGAAGAGAGGGAGGGTGAGTGCCGCGACTCGCCGGCGGAGGACGCCGAGTCGTCCCACGACGACCCGGACCGGGCGCCCCGGGCAACGTGCCGGTCGTGCCGGGCGGCGGTGGCGTCGGTGGTCGTCCTTCCTTGCCGCCACCTCTGCCTCTGCCCCGACTGCAGCGGCGCCTCCCCGTCCTGCCCCGTGTGCCGCTGCGCCACCACCGGAAGCCTCCACGTCTTCTTCTCCCAATAAATGAGACCACTCCGACGCCTTATCATCGCGGCCCAAAACCCATCAAGAAATCAGAAATTTAGAATAGGGAGGACCTTGGAAACAGTGAAGAAGTCCGAAGAAAATCACTTTTTTTTTAAAAATCAAAAATTGCTCCCTTTTTTTTTTTTTTTTTTTTGTTGAATTTGGGAAATTCGTTTTAATATGTAATTTAATTCCTTTTTTGTTTTTTGAAATTAAGAAGAGGATCTATAGTATTCATTTTGTTTTTGGTGCTACTTTTCGTGGTTGGGTGGAATTAAGTAGGCATGGCCGCATGGGAGGTGAGCGGACCCATGCCGTTCGGCTGGTACGCTCACGGCCTTTCGTCCATATCCAGCGTCCGCTTAGGTGGGTGCAGTTAAGATACCGCGCACCGCTGACGTACCACGGGCTCGCGCTCGGTCGTACTCGCGGGAAATGGTGGGAGAAGGGGAGAGCTGTCCGTCCGATCCCTATGGTCCGTCCGTATCCGTGGTGCCATACACGGAAGCGTGGGTGTCTTTCCTTTGATTCTTGGTACGCAACATCTTCTGCTTAATATATATATATATATATATATATATATATATATACGAGCTTGCACATAGTCTTGTTGTGCATGAAGTGTTTTGTGTGATGACGGCATTGGATTTGTTTTGCTTGCAATGGTGACTCAAAAAGAAGAATAAAGGTTAGAAGAAGGCTGGTGCCAACCAACTTTGGATAAGTCGGTTTAGCATGCTAGCTTCCAAAAGGTGGTGCTCATGCGTTTAATTATATATATATATATATATATATGATATAGTGTCGTGCTCCAATCTCAAAACCTGGACCAGATGTACGACAGATAGTCATATGTTCTGGGGTTCAACCTTTCCAGAGACATACAAGGCCTGTACCAACCTTTCTCAAATAAATTGAGTAACCAGGAAATCACAGGATTTTTTTTTTATTAGGCAGGCATAAGATTTACACCTAGGCAAGTAGATTCAAATGTTCATAAAGCCAACGGCCACACATTTAACATTATCAAATATCAAGCAATAAAAGTAACAATGTCCACTAGATCCTAAGTCTCACTGACTGAATCCCTGGCTCATGTGTTCCTCTGGTCCTGAAAAAAAAATGCAAGGGAAAGGAATGAGTTTCCCCTAAACTCGGTAAGTCATCATATGTCACAAATATAAATTTACCATGAATCAGGAGTAACTCCATGCATGCGAATAACCATAAAATATAAGCCATTTCAAATATATTCTCATTATTAACCTTCTTTATTATTTTTTTTTGGCATCATACAAATTTTAGGATGGCCATCCATACACACTCACCTAGTCCCTCATACTATGGCCACGATCGATCCGTGGCTCGTTCCAAAAGAGTCTAGATCCTGTGTCACATTCCGTACATCGGTCATGTGCCAGCGATAGCCCTGCTGGAGGCCCAAAAGGAAACTAGCTCTGAGTATCACACGAAAAACATACTTCTCAGCATGTTCTAGAATAAAGCAACTAACTCCTGTGTCACATACCGCTCATCGGTCATGTGCCAGCGATAGCCCCGCTGGAGGCCCAAAAGGAGTCTAGATCCTCGTGTGATCATAGTCGGACTAGAGAGCAACTAAAATCAACTCAATCCATAACTCTTACATCTTAGTCTGTGTTTAAATTTCATAACACATCGAGATACATGTATGCAGTATAAACATAAGCCGTGAAAATTTAATTATGAGTCAAATAATCATGCATGGCAAAAATTATATCGGTGAGTGATAACTTACGATTCCACCAACTAAGCACTAAACCCGGTTTTCCAGGAACGATGACGATCCTGTATCACAAATTATTTTATTTATAATTTGATATAATTAATTCCTATAAAAAGAAATTAAACATAAATTAAATTTCTTGGGACATCCCCAGACAGTTCCTTTCCTCCCTTCCTCCACTTTCCCTTTTCTTTCTTTTAATTATTATTATTATTATATTATTATTCTTTATTTTCCTAATGGTGCCTTTACTGGGTCGGCCCATCCAAGAAAATAGGCCTGGCCCAACAGAGCCTGGCTCAGCCGAGCCCGACCCAACAAGGCCTGGCTTAACCGAGCCCAACCCAACCCGCCCGGCCACTGCGCCCAGACCATACCTCACGGGAGAACCAAGGAGGATCGACGGTGATCCTCCCGTCCGACCGCCAGGAAGAGTCGCCGGAGGAAAGGGAAGGGACCGGCGGTCCCAACGGCGGCCGTCCGACCGCCAGCCGAAGAGCACAGGGGTTAAACCCCCATCCCTATTAACAAAGACATCACTCTCTGTTAACAGACCGACCAACATCCCCCCCTCCCATGCGAGCGGAGAAACGGCGGCGATCCCCGTGATCGACCGCCCGGAATGGATTGCCGGAAGGAGAAAAGGAACAGGCGGCGACCTACCATCGCCGGCCATTTCCCACGATTCCAACGGAAAAGAAAAGAGTCGGCCGGATTCTTCCCTCTACCCCGCCAAACACCCCTACACCAAACATACCCCCAAGAAAAAAGAAAAAACGAGGAAGAAGGACTTACTGGCGAGATGGATTCCGATCGCAGCGACCACCGGTGGAGAGAGCACTCCGGCGAGGGCTGAGACATGCGAAAGAGCCGTCGGCGTCCACCGATAGGGAGGGTAATCGGGATCAACAGAGGTACCCGAGGTCCCTAAAAAAACCCAAGGAAGACCCTTATCCCCCCCACCTCCGGTGGCGTCGACAGGCTTCTCTGAAATCTCCGCCGAAAAATCCGAACTTCAGAGCCAATTCGAGTTTGAACTGAAGTCAGCAAGGGCCGCCGACTTCAGCCCAATAAGAACTGGGCCTCACATTCTCCCCACCTAAAAAAAAAATTTTATCCTCGAAATTTAAAAAAAAAATCTAAGTATTCCAAAACTCAAAGATGCGCAATCCAAAACTTGTATGATTCAATACTCACAAGTATTATTCTATCCAAATTCAATAATTCTAATAAGAGCATCTCTTCTTCCATCATATACATTTTAAATTAATTATAGTATCTTTAGTCTACTACACTTCCGCTGCGTACTCTGATATAAATTTTCAAATCATCAAATATCTTTCAATACCCTAATTCTATCCCACTCTCACTAACTATGATATCTTGATCTTAAACCTTTGCTCTGATACCATTCTGTCATGCCCCGAATCCAGATCAAGGATCGGCTACGTGACCGGTCGTGCAATCCTGGGTATCCCCCAGAGATCATGCCAGGCTTAACTTTCAATTCAACATCCAGACAATGATAGGGAACAACTTTCCATAAAGATTAATAGAAAATAAAATACAAATAAAATATAAACTCAGGGATTAACACCTAAATCCTAGCTCCTCACTGACTGGTCCCAAAGCCCAAATAATCTTCGATATCTGAAACAAAAATATAAGAAAATAGGGATGAGCTACACAGGCTCAGTAAGTTATCAACATCTCCAATATACATACACCAACATGCCACTAATAACAACAAGCATGACACATCATACAACAAGATGTCCAGCAATATAATAATATAACCAACAACCTGATGCAAATATGTATACTTAAATGCAACCGACACAGACACGACACGACTATGGATGGCCAACCATTTACTCTACTCACCTAGTTCTCTGACTATGGCCACGATCGGCCCGTGGCTCGCCCCGAAAGAGACTAAATCCTGTGTCACATATCGCTCAACAGTCATGTGCCAGCAATAGCCCTGCTGGAGGTCCAAAAGGAAAACTAGCTCTGAGTATCACACGAGAAACATGCATCCTCTGCATTTGCCTGTCATGCATGGCTAAAATAAGGCAACTAGCTCCTGTGTCACATATCGCTCAACGGTCATGTGCCAGCGATAGCCCCGCTGGAGGCCCAAAAGGAGATTAGGTCCTCGTATGATCATAATCGAACTAGAGAGCATCTATACCAACACAATGTACTTATACCAACACAATGCATCCACACCGAAATGATGCATGCAATCCAATGCAATCCCACAATGTACCCACACCAATACAATGTACTCACACCAACACAATGCACCCACACCAACATGATGCAAGCAATCCAATGCAATCCTATCCAGATATATTACATATATTTACTAATTCATAAATATGTACATATTGGCATACAATATCAGAGGTCAAGATAACTTACCGAAGAGCATCCATCAACTAGTACAGTCCAACACTAAACCGGGTCTTCCAAAGTCAACAATGATCCTGAATCACAAATTAAAAAGAAATTAAATAAAAACTAAATTTTTCTGGGACATCCTCAGCTAGCAGTCATTTTCCTACCTTCCTTTTATTTATTATTATTAATATCATTATTATTATTTATATATATATATTTTTGATTATTTCTAAATTGTACCGTCACTAGGCCAGCCCATCCCAGAAACAGGCCAGGCCCAACACAGATAGAAAAACTCGGCCCAACAAAGTCTGGGCCAACTGAGCCTGGCCCAACAGAGCCTGGCCCAGCTGAGCCCGGCCCAACAGAGCCTGGCCCAGTTGAGCCCGGCTCAACAAAGCCCAGGCACAGTGCCCGGACCAAAAATTCCACGGACAACCCAAGGAGGATTGGCGGCGATCCCCTCGATCGATCGCCAGGAGGAATCGTCGGAAAGGAGGGAAGAGACCGACGATCCCGACGACGGCGGTCCGACCACCTGCCGGAGAGCACCGGGACCAAAACTCTTCCCCTGTTAACAGAGACACCACTCTGTTAACAGGCCGATTAACACCCCCCCTCGAGAGAACGGAGGAACGGCGGCGATCCTCGTGATCGACCGCCCGAGATGGATCGCCGGAAGGGAAGGGAGGGACCGGCGGCGTCCCCGGTGGCTGTCCGACCACCAACAGAAATCCAGCAAACCAAATTCCCCCTTTCCCCCGACCGGTCGTCCCTACTCAAGCCTGTGCTCGATAAGAGACGGGCTCCCGTCCGTCGCCGCTGCTGCCCACGTTCAAACGAAACCAAGGGATAGGGTACTTACCGGCGAGGTCGGCGGTGGTTCCGGCAGCACCAGAGAAAAGAGCGATCGTTGAAAAGGGCCGTGGCACAAGAGAAAATCGCCCGGTACGATCAGCGTCGATCTTTGGCGTCCACCGGAAGAGGAAGGTTCGGCTGGAGGAGAGGCACGCGAGGAGCCTTTAAAACCAGAGAAAACCCTTATCCCCCCGGCACCGATCGACCGGCTTCCGCAACTTCCGCCGATCGTTCCAAAGTTCGGTGCCAAAAGAAATTTCGAACTGCAGTCGGCAACCCAGTTGCCGACTTCAGCCCAAACCTGCCTGGATTGAGCAGCCGGATGGGCTGGGCCTCGCACATAGTTTCTGCCTTTTAGACATATATACGAGGAGTGTAGCTCATGAGTCGGTATAGGTTTTGAGTGAACATCTACTATTGCTTGCTTAGCTACAAAGTTTATACATATGTTGCATTATTATCGCAAACAAGTCCCACCAAGCATGTTGAGAGATTTGCGGATGCTAAATTTTGGTATGCCTCATCATAATCCTTGTTATCCATTTCCATTTTATTCTATATGATAACAGTGTCACGAAATCTGAGATGCATGTTAGACTTCATTATATTGCATTCCAACCATCGGTCGAGCTTGGCTCTTGATCATTACCCGGCCACATTGTAATAATTAGGCTGTTCGTGGCTCATGTCCTCGATCCACCTAGATCATGGAGGGGGGAAAAAAAAAAAAAAAAAAATTATCTAGAGAATGGAGATGGTGCGCAACCCAATAACGTAAGTCTGATAAGAGTTGGGCCCGAGTCAACCCCTTGTGATCTTGACCAACCTACGTTACTTTTCACCAGGGAATGAACCTTCTTACCTTCGTTGTCTACTTCTGCCGTCTTCCTTCAAAGAAAGGAAGAAAATTAGCGGCGAATTCCTGGACCGGCCAACGCCAAAGGGTCCCTCCACCAAGGAGGAAGAGAGAATGGTCGACCGGACCTGACAACAATTCTTCCCAATAAAGGTCCAAAATGTAGATGTTAGCTACCACAAAAGCCATGTGGTAAGCCTGAATTAAGATGCTACCTAAGTTTCTTAGTTTGGTGACATTATAAACCTCATCATGCGAAAGGCAAGGAAAATTAATAAGTTCTAAATGTATCACATATTTCTCATCACCCAGTTGACATTACAAACTTTAGGAAGATGCTTGGTGCATGGAAAGTCTTGACAACCAGGCATGACCCAGTAGGTGATGGTTACTACCCTTATTTGCTTGGAGGGGGTCAAGGTTTAGTAGTACATGATGATTAATTCAAATAGTGGCAGTGGCTGTGACATGACATGTACGTGAAGGCTTGTGAAGTTAATGTAGTTTTTTTTTTTTTTTTTTTTTTTTTTTTTTTTTTTTTTTTTTTGCTGCGGGGAGCTTCTTGGGGTAGATTCATTGGAGGATACAGAAAAAAATCTTTGACATTTCTTCTTGAGCTGGCTCTCCTCATATTCATGAAGTCGGAGCCTTGTCACGTGGGAGAATGTCGATTCAAGGAGTGAAGTCGTTGAGAATACTGGCTTGGTTCTCATCATCGAATTTCTTGTAAAGGAGATCGTCAACTATATCTTAAAGCAATCGATCACTGTTGCTCGCTGACAGCAACTTCTTGGAAATTCTTGGATAGCGGCATTTGGAGCCTCCATTTTGTCCAAGAGAATGCCGATTTGCTATCGTCCCATATTCATTGTAGGGGCGACGTCTTCACCATCTAAGGATGGATCGTTCTTCTTGGATAGAGGACGGCCTCTTCCAACCAAAATGTTTTGCACTCTTCCTTTCGCCATATTTTCTTTTAAGATTCTCTTCAAGATTTCAATTCTTAGTCCCTTTCCTGGCGCGCCAATCTATTGTCGCCGAATCCAAGTAATCCTTCGTACCATCAAGATTCGCCCAATCAGGCTCTTTGCGGGGTCCTGTAAAACAAATCCACTGATCGAAGAATTTCCGGTGAGGGACACTTCGATGTCTAAGTCAGCAAGGATTCGAGAAACAGATACATAATCTCAGAGAAAATAGGCAAGAGTGAGAGAATACTTTAGCTAGCTATTTTTACTTACTTCTAGAGGTTCCTTTTATCGATATTTATAGGCATTAGCCTTAACAAAATTTAGTTGAGAGGGCTTCTTGTAGTTAGTTTCAACGTTATTCCGTTGAAAACTAACCCGAGCATATTATAACGGTCAGCAGTTATTCTGGTAGAACAACTATCTCTTTTCTTTCCATCTTCATTCTTTTTGAAATTGGTCGATCTTTATGAACTGGTTGGCCTTTATATGCCGATCGGTCTTTATGTATTGATCGACCTTTATGTACTAGTTGACCAATAATTAGTCAACCAAAAATTGGTCGGCCAATAGTTGGTCAGCTAATAGTTAATCATACTTCTTGATTAATCAACTTCGTCATCAGCCAACTTTATCGTACTTTTTGCAACAACATGCATCCTGAGAGTCATGAGTTGAGTGAAATTTATTAATGAGATTGTCTAAAAATTTCACTATCGAAAAATGCTATAGCAAATTTCAGAATGGAGATATTTTATTGGATCCCCGTGATGCTTCTTTTGTCGAATTGTGAATTTAATATGAAAGCTAATTGCCTGTCAAATTATGCCAGGATGAATGGAACAAATAAATCATTGTTTTCTCACTAACACCTTTCTAATGGGATACAGTATAACCTCAAGGAAGGCAAATATAATCTTGTAATTTTTAGTTGCTTGAAATTACTTTTGGACTTCATATATATATATATAAACCTCACCAAAACATATTCTTTTTGGGTTTTGGACATTTTCATTTGTGTAGATTTCATACTATTGGGTATCTCTGAGTAACATATTATTGACTTTGAATCATTGAATAATTTACAGATATCTAACATTTACTCTATACCTGCTGTTTCTTAGTATAAGCATACAGATCATAGATACATTACATACATCAATATTTGTCGATCATTTATCAAATAAGTTTTAAAAAATTATTTAAAGGTCTCCGCCGAGGAAACAATATATCCAATAGCAATTGCCTGAAACCCCCGGGAGATTCAATGGCTTCCATAAATCACATCAAGACTGTCAAAAAATCTGTGGGAATTATTGCCATCAGAATGTGTCATCTTTGTGCAATGTATTAAGAGGTGAATATTTTCAAATCGGCTAAAGGTGACCGAGACAAGAATAAGTGATGGTTATATCCATTGGTATCATATCCGAAATATATCTGAAAACAAATATTGCAAACTTACATTGCTGCATGCTTCATAGTGTTGCATCCAGGGCCATGAAATGCCTATGATCCTATATTAAAACTAAAAAACCGGAACTATTATTCTACCAAAAAGAAGGAAGTATTTGGATGGTGGAAATGGTCCTCTAAAGCGACTAATTGAGGTTCCCGGTTGCAAGGTGGCAAGAGTATTTATTAACATCCGTGCTTCCATTTGCATTCAAGTCTCTCAGGAAATCTTCTATTTCCCATGATGACATAGCATATAATTAATCATCTCAGAAAAATTGTGTTATAGAATATGCTTAGATGTACCGAGATTTGATTAGATTCAAAGTGGAAATTTGATATGGATATATATTTTTTTGGGGGGCAATATTTGGTTATCCACAGTCCCTAGCTACAACTATAATTCAAAATAGATAAAATCCCATGCAAATGGTGAACCTTGCATGCAGTTACAAAACATTAATGTGCAATCCATGACAAAGGTTTTGGAAAACTTACTATATATTCTCTTTATATATGCATTCATTTTTTTCATTTTCCTTTGATGATAAACAATCTTTAGGATTATAATATATGTCCATGACTTATGGACTTGAGGACAACTACTTTATGATTATTCCTAGAAATTTTGTTGCTAGCATCTAAATTAATCTTAACGATCCATATTTAATAGCCTCAGGGCTGCCGCTCTAACATATAATCCAGTCCTTCTCGAACCAGTCTCGAACCTAACCTAGTCCTGACCAGGACCCAACAATGAATAGATAGGGATATGTAATCATAATCAAACCTATATCGAAATTTTTAAACTCCGTATGGATTTAAGTTTTTTATACTTACGCCGACCCAAATTTGACCTGAACTCATGTACATTTACTGATTAATTACATACATAAAAGGGCACGAGCGCATACATATAGATATAAGCAGGCTTGGCTCCTTTCGAAATAATTTAGAGCCAAATATTTTTAGGTCGAAACTATATAATGAAGGTTCTATATCGACATTCCAAGCCGTTGGATATAACCCAGTATATCAAAACTACTTGCATATCAAAAATTATATAATTTGAAATATATATATATATATATATGTAATACTAGTTTTATTTGTTTATTTGTCTTTTAATTAAGAAATAAAAATTAATGTTATGTTACAATATGTTGGGGGTAATTATATTTGACTTCTAGTACAACTTTTCAACTTTGAGCGCGGTCATCATTATATGGTTAGCCATAGATTGTTTTTAATGATTTTATTATTGCAACATCTATTGCATGTTTATAAACTTCCCAAAGAATTGATTATTTATCTTGATTAACTCTTTAAGACATAATATTTGATACCGAATGTTACCCGAACCCAACCTCCACCCAACTTGAATCCGAATCTCTATGGGTACAGCTATGTATTCAAGGCACCCAACTAGTCCGGTGTTATGGGCATCAATTCACGAGCTGCACCATCTTCCTCTAAAAGCGAGGCATCAGCAGTATACTCTGGATCAGGCTGGGCCTATTAATGTGACAACCAATCAGAAACCAGCCCAGAACAGTGCTTGTCATCATAAATGCGATCACTTTGTTCCAAAGTTATTCTGGGCCTCTGTCCAGATTCATTGTTGGAGAAAATTATACTTAGGTAAGGACAAAAATAGTACAGATAATTTCTAACTAAATTTATTTTTATACCCTAATTTATTTAGATATAGATAAAAATTTAATTAATATTTATTTTTATATTCATCAAAAAAAAATAAATATAGATATTGATATTTGATAAACAATTATCCGATTTAAGCCCACCTGAATCCTATAATTGTATATAAAACTCATTAACTTTTAACAAATATATATAAATGTATTAACAAATTATTAACTTGGTTTACGATAATTTAATAATATATTTAATTCTATAGTTATAAAATTTAATTATCAAATATATATATATATATAATATTTAATTAATATTCATATCCATTCAAAATAAATATAAATATAAATTTTTATATCCAATTAATATATATATTTATATTTATATTTTTTGGATAAAATAAATATGGATATAGATATATTGGTATGGAGTCCTATAAATACTGTTAGGTGGGATATGACATTTTAAATCAACTAGGATGACATGAGTTAGATGATGTGATCATTTTATTGGGTATTATAAAACTTTATCTAATGATGAAGCATCCAGTGATATAGTTAGTAATAGCACCACCATACAATACAGTGATGCTATCACTATACATATCCCATGTGAAAATATATCATTAAGTATTGATGGTGTGCTAACATTATTTTAGGATAAAAATATTCCTGGCCAATAAGATTTCAGATAATCAAAATTAATTAAACTTAACCAAACCTGATTATATATAATATTATCATAATATTATGTTAATAATATAATATATATCTATAATAATAATATTATCATCATCATTATCACTATCATTATTATATATTTTTATAAAAAATATTTAATTAACTTATGGAATAATTATGATATATTAATATATAAAATTATTCATAATATTTTATAGATTATTATTTTTATTTTTTTATTTTTTTTGGTAAATCAAAAGGAGAGGGATAAATTTCGATGTAGTTATCCCTACCAGGCCCCAATTTCTCCGGGCTATGTTCGATTCAAATCGTAATTTTTTTATATACTCTTTCATCAATCTGATATTACTGAAATATTGGGATAGTGCACTCACTCACTCGTTATTTCGATCACGTGTTTTAAAAAAAAATTATTTTATTATTAGCAATATATCAAGTAAAAATCTAGTTTTAGTAAGATTGGTATATAGTAACCATATATCTCTCCGTATTATTGCAGTGGCTGCATCATTGATCCAGTCATTACATCAGCAATGTACCAAACAGCTCTCGACAGCAGAATCCAAGAGAAAAGGTTATAATATAATATATAGAGTTGTCAATATGGGCTGGCCCGGCCCAGCCCGGCCCTAACCCATATGGGCTTGCATTTTGTGGGCCAGGCTAGGCCCACTCGTACAAATGGGCCAAAAAAAATCCAATCCGGCCCGACCCTATGTGGGCCATGGGCTAGGGCCGGGCCAGCCCCCTATATGGGATGTGGGCTAGGGCCATGGGCTACGGTCGTGGGCTAGGGCTGTGGGCCAGGATCGTGGGCTAGAGCCATGGGCTATGGGCTAGGGATCCACGTGCTGAAAATATCAAGTAGGAAAAAAATGAATCAATTTATACTATTCGTTTATGCAGATTTTGGGACTGAAAATATATGCTGATACTATGGTAGGAGATGCAATGATAAGAGGTATCTTTTGAGGAAAAAAGAAGCGTGTTACAATAGGTAAATTTAACAAGAAAAAGAAGAGGCTGGACTAGAAGTCTAGAACCATCAATCATAAATCGGAACGGTCGCACGGAGGAGGTCTCGTAGTCCTGGAGGCCGAAATGGTGGCCGGTGGCCGGTGGGAGCCAGGAAGCAGGGGAAATCCGGAGATCAACTTTCCCCTCTCCAATCTACACTATTTTCGATGATGGATCGACACGACATCGGGGAAAGCCTATGAGTCCTCATGGCAGGCCGGCACGGCGATGGTGGCACCCCCCGACCCTGAGCCCCCTTGGACCTATGCCTCACTGGTCACTGCCTCTAATGGTCCGTTGAGAGAAATAAAAAAAAGATGGAAGAATGACGAGTCCTCACCACCGAACAGCCGAAGTCCTGGGTTCCGGCCAGCATCACGGTCTCGCGGAAGAAGAACGGCGACCGTGGGGTGGGGTTCTTCGTTCTCCCGTCTTCGGTTCTCCCAAACAGCCAAACTTGAGATTCCATTCTTCGGCAGCTCTTCGTGAGTCACTCACGGACTCACTAGTTCTATCCGACGGAGGGCTGTGGAGGGCGGCGGCTTTGACCTAACCCTAACAGAGGGTCCTGAGTCCCGACTCCCGGTCTCCCGTCGTCGTCGAGTAAATAAAATCCGTAATGCCTTCAGTCTTTACCCTGTAAGTAGTAATTAGTAAGTCCTAAACCAGTAAACTGTAGGACTGTAGGTGAGTTGACTAACGGTAACAGTTTAAGTGAGTCCCGACCCGTAAGGCTAAGTTTTTTTTTATTATTATTATTATATCATAGCCCATGGATTAGCTCGGCCCTAACCCTATTGAATTCATGGGCTATAAGGATCGGGCTAAAAAATCTACTTATATAAATGAATCAATTTTTTTTAGCCTGATCCATCCCGTTTGGCCAAATGGGCTGCCCATGGCTCTGGCCCATTTTGACAGGCCTAATAATATATCCAAGACTTTGTTTAGGTTTGGAGGCGGGGAAAGAGAGAGAGAGAGAGAGGGAGGAGAAGACGAGATGATCTACAGGAAGTGGTCGCTGCTATCGGCGACGGTGGTGATCTGGGGAGGGATCGCCTCCCTTTGCCTCGCCGATGTCTTCCTCCTCGGCGGAAAGGTGCACCTTTTCCACTTCCCCCTCTCAAAAGCCCTTACCTTTCGATGCTTTTGCTCTCCTTTTCCCTGCTGAATTCCGATCGGTTTGTGTTTTCTCTTCTATTTAAAAAATTTACGTTGTGTGATGCGGAGATCTGGCTTGTTTGACCGGTAAATTTAGTTGCAATAGATATTTCCATCTGCGGTTTTATATTATTTGGAGATAGATATCGCAAATGTAAAAGAGGAAAAAAATAGGGTTTTCTTGTTTGGGCTTGAATAAATCTTGTATTAGATCTAGTGGGTCAAGGATCGTCATGGTATCTTTTTGTTTTTTTTCCCTTAAAAAAATGGTGGGTATACCACCACCGCAGTGTTCGAACCCTCGAGCTTTCCAAGATGGAGATGGGTGCCAACCAGCTGAGCTAAGGGATTGATAGACAGCTACCGAAACATAAGGATTTGTGAAAAGAGAGGCTGAGGATCTTATAAAACAAAATTTTCGAGAAAGTGCATGATGATCGAGAATTATTGCAGTCATGGAGGAATCCATTTAGCCTGGGCTTTGAATTGACGTGATAAGGTTTGTGTCTTCTGTGTTTCGGGAGAAGACACAGGTCTATAGTCTTTGGGGTGCATGCCATCGATCGAGGAATGATTGAAAGTTTACCGAAGGGAATTTCCAGCAAGCTGCGTTTGCATTCACACAAGACATAGAAGAAGTTCATCTAAATCGTTCAATGGATATAGTTTTGAATAACTTTTGAGATTCTTTTCTATTGGTTGGTATATATAGTAAGGTAGGAGTTAGCTGCTATGGTGACGACATTGAGGAGATTTATGAGATTGGCCTTGACAAAGTTAGAATTCTAATTCCAAGGACAAGGAATGAAGGAAGCAGCAGAGGTTTACTGGGTGCATAATGTGTTCAAGAAGATGTGTCTCTTTTTTTATCAAAAATATTAGTTGTTGAAGGTGAATGGTGATGTTTATCATGTAGAAATAAAAGAGGAGTATTGTTATTCACTTATCTCTTATTATCCTGATTGCTATGATCTTAGTTGCCAGAATTGGTAAGAGGCATGGTTGTCAGTTTGGGGATATGAACAATTTAAAAACTCTTGAAGGAAGTGTTTATGAAGCAGGTTCATGTTTGAGTATTAGAGGAGTTTCTGAAGTAAGTTTGTTATCTTAGGTAGAAGATTCTTGCTATTAGCATCGCGAGTATTTTGAGATAGATGAGTTTTTTTCTGTCTGTAAGTTTTGATTTGCCTGATAAGCCTTAATCAACAGCTTAAGAAGGTTTTTCCTAATAGAACCATCACAAAAGGGTTGGGCATGTAGTTTGTGCTTAGTACTTAGTATAATGACTAACAGTCACTTAGGAGGGATGTGGGGCCCCAATGGTCAATACAATGTGTTGCCGATCTTACCGCGGTGGCCTGTAGCTCGTGAGCTGGCGTCGGTTCTCGGACTCTCTTACCTCGAGATCCCCAAGCTTCCGGTCCTGCAAAACAAAGTCAGAGACCCGGGCCGGGGATTCCGGCAAGGGCACTCCGACGGTCAAGTTAGAGAGCGGCAAGATGGAACAGGTCCTCTAAGGCGGGTTCCCGAAGGATTCCCGTGCTTAGAGGAGAGGTAGATGAGAGAAGTGTGAGGAAGAGAGGAGTTGAAGCCTGGCTTCCTGCATTGGGTTCACCGAGCTCGCGCCTGAGGACTTCTTGGGGGCCCCAGGATTGTTCTCTCATCTTTTCGACTTACCTTTTCGTCCGTTTTTACCGTCCCTTTTATACCACCGGACCGCCTTCAGTCCACCTCCCCTCCCGGAGGCTCTCCGAGGTCTCTGGATCTCCCTCCCCTCCTCTCCTTCAAGTTCGAGAGTTAAGTGGTCGGCACGCCTTGTCCGCCGTGTGTCATAAAAGGGGGAAGATTGGCGAGACCTTGGGCCAAGTGCGGGAGCCCTCCTTTCGAGGCGTTGACGGTGGGCTTCCGGCCGTTTCAGGCTCCTGCCCGCAAGGATTTCGTTCCTCGATCGCGGGACCTTGCTTAACCGATGTAAACGAGGTTTCGTGTATCGCTGTGGGCCGTACTGGCATCCTGTACGGGATGCGGCGCGCGCCGGTTCCAGTGGCGACCTCGTGACCCGTGTCTCTGCCTCCCTGAGGCTTTGCAGAGTAGGGCTGTCTTCGGCCGAGGTGGATCCATCAGGGGGTGCCACCTGGCGATGGAGTAGAATGGTCGCCAGCTTCGGCCGAGGTGGACCCCTCCTGGGTGGACACCTGGCGGAGTGGCAGAGATGCTCGACTTCGGCCGAGGTGGACCCATCTTGTGGTGCCACCTGGCGAAGGAGCAGGAGGGCCTGGCTTGACCTCGGCTGAGGTGGACCCGTCTTGGGATGCCACCTGGCAAGGGAGCAGAAGGTCGCCAGCTTCAACCGAGGTGGACCCCTCCTAGGTGGATACCTGGCGGAGTGGCAAAGAGATGCTCGACCTCGGCAGAGGTGGACCCGTCTTGGGGTGCCACCTGGCGAGGGAGCAGAATGCCGTCAGCTTCGGCCGAGGTAGATCCCTCCTGGGTGGACACCTGACGGAGTGGAAGAGACACGCTCGACTTCGGTTGAGGTGGACCCGTCCTGGGTGGACACCTGGCGGAGTGGCAGAGATGCTCGACTTCGGTCGAGGTGGACCCGTCTTGGGGTGCTACCTGGCGAAGGAGCAGGAGGGCGTGGCTCGACCTCGGCTGAAGTGGACCCGTCTTGGGGTGCCACCTGGCGAGGGAGCAGAAGGCCGCCAGCTTCGGCCGAGGTGGATCCCTCCTGGGTGGACACCTGGCGGAGTGGCAGAGAGATGCTCGACTTCGGTCGAGGTGGACCCGTCTTGGGGTGTCGCCTGGCGAAGGAGCAGCAGGGCTTGGCTCGACCTCGACAGAGGTGGACTCGTCTTGGGGTGCCACCTGGCGAGGAAGCAGAAGGCCACCAGCTTCGGCCGAGGTGGACCCCTCCTGGGTGGACACCTGGCGGAGTGGCAGAGAGATGCTCGACTTCGGCCGAGGTGGACCCATCTTGGGGTGCCACCTGGAGAAGGAGCAGGGGGGCCTGGCTCGACCTCGGCAGAGGTGGACCCGTCTTGGGGTGCCACCTAGCGAGGGAGCAGAAGGCCGCCAGCTTCGGCCGAGGTAGACCCCTCCTGGGTGGACACCTGGCGGAGTGGCAGAGATGCTCGACTTCGGCTAAGGTGGACCCGTCCTGGGTGGACACCTGGCGGAGTGGCAGAGATGCTCGACTTCGGCCGAGGTGGACCTGTCTTGGTGTGCCACCTGGCGAAGGAGCAAGAGGGCCTGGCTCGACCTCGGCTGAGGTGGACCCGTCTTGGGGTGCCACCTGGTGAGGGAGCAGAAGGCCGCCAGCTTCGGCCGAGGTGGATCCCTCCTGGGTGGATGCATGGCGAAGTGGCAGAGAGATGCTCGACTTCGGCCGAGGTGGATCCGTCTTGGGGTGCCACCTGGCGAAGGAGCAGGAGGGTCTGGCTCGACCTCGGCAGAGGTGGACCCGTCTTGGGGTGCCACCTGGCGAGGGAGCAGAAGGCCGCCAGCTTCGGCCGAGGTGGACCTTTCCTGGGTGGACATCTGGCGGAGTGGCAAAGATGCTCGACTTCGGCCGAGGTGGACCCGTCTTAGGGTGCCACATGGCGAAGGAGCAGGAGGGCCTGGCTCGACCTCTGCTGAGGCGGACCCGTCTTGGGGTGCCACCTGGCGAGGGAGCAGAAGGCCGCCAGCTTCGGCCGAGGTGGACCCCTCCTGGGTGGACACCTGGCGGAGTGGTAGAGAGATGCTCGACTTTGGCCGAGGTGGACTCGTCTTGGGGTGCCAACTGGCGAAGGAGCAGGAGGGCTTAGCTCGACCTCGGCAGAGGTGGACCCGTTTTGAGGTGCCACCTGGCGAGGGAGCAGAAGGCCACCATCTTCAGCCGAGGTGGACCCCTCCTGGGTGGACACCTGGCGTAGTGGCAGAGATGCTCGACTTCGATCGAGGTGGACCCGTCTTGAGGTGCCACCCGACGAAGGAGCAGGAGGGCCTGGCTCGACCTCGGCTGAGGTGGACCCGTCTTGGGGTCCACCTGGCGAGGGAGCAGAAGGCCGCCAGCTTCGACCGAGGTGGATCCCTCCTGGGTGGACATCGGCGTAGTGGCAGAGAGATGCTCGACTTCGGTCGAGGTGGACCTGTCTTGGGGTGCCACCTGGCGAAGGAGCAGGAGGGCCTTTTTCCGAGCGGGGAATTTGAAAGAAAAATCCACGTGGCACCGGCGGCATCCAGCTGGATCTGATGCACGTTCCACGTCAGCGATATAGCCATATCAGTTGCCCCCCATCCCCAGGTCCCATCGAAGCATCGTGGCTTGGGGCATGGGGAGTTAATGCGGAGATGACGTGGAAAGGACAAAAAATCTCGCGCCATAATTGCCATGATCGCTGCCGCCGCTTCTGTTGCACCCGAGACCCAATGGGAGGCTGCCACGTGCGCGCATCTGACGGGTCATTAATTTGCCGTTTCGAAACCGAGGCAGTTTTTATCGGACCGAAGCGTCGATGTCGAGCGTGCCTCCACGTGGCGGTCATTCGATGGCTCAGGACGGAAAGAGGCGTACGATTGCTGTTGATTGAGTTTGAAAAGGATGGGGACTTTCCGGAAACGAAGTCTCTCGGCTTTCTCACACCTCGCCGGCAGTTGTAGCGATCTCCCTTCATCTTCCAAGGGTTGCCAATCTTTTGGTACAAACATCCCGGTGAGTACCTGCGACTCCTCTCTTCTTCTTCTATCTCCCGGTTCCTTGCTACTACGAATCCCGTTTTCTTCTTGCTTCTTCCCCCTTGATGGCACGTCACCGTCATGTCTCTTCCAACTCGGACGAGGCCGGTCCTTCCCGGTCGAGGACTCCATCGTCTTCCTCCTCAAAGGGGGAAGAAATCCCGGTCGAGGTCCGGAGGCAGCTTCGGCTGGGGACTTTGACCATAGGTGTCCCTAGGGGTCCTAGGTCTCCTCCTGCAATTCCTGCATGTCCCATTTCTTCTCTCCCTCCGGTGGTGGAGGTTTCTTCTTTCGGTCCCTCCGGTTACGCTTCGACGATGACCAGAGACGACCTTTCTTGGATCCGGGATACCTATGGCGTCCCGAATTCAATCCGTCTTTCCCTCCCGGGACCTAGGGACCGAGTAACCTCGAGTGGCCCTGGGCGCGTCGCCTTCTACGAAGACTTCCTTGTTGGGGGTCTTCGTTTCCCCCTACATCCCTTCTTTCTTTCCTTTCTCAGCCACTATCGTCGTCCCGGCCCAGTTGGCTCCTAATGCCATCCGGGTCATCTTCGCTTTCCTTGTCCTCTGTCACTTTCACGGGTTCGTTGCCCGTTTCTTCCTTTTCAGGGCCCTCTTCACCCTGAAGCGCTACTCTGCCGATGATGGCTGGTGGTATATTTCACCCCGGCCTAGGTGCCTCAGGTTCGACCTTCCCTCGTCGATCAAGGGTTGGAAGAACCGCTTTTTCTTCGCCTCGGTCGAGGACGTTGACTGGACCTGGAGCGAGCCAGACCGGTCCCCGAACCGGAACTCCCAGGTCGAGCCGGCGGACCAAGAGGTCTTCACGCAGATGCTGGGTGACGTGGTTCCGGCTCTCGAGGTTCTGCTCTTAGAGCAGAATTTATTCGAGGCAGGAATCAGTCCCATTCGGGAGTTGGGTGAGACCCCGGATCTCCTTCCGTTGCTATCATTTTTTGCTCTGCACCTCTTTTCCTTTAAACTGGCCTAACTGACCTTTTCCTTTAGGTATGAAGTTCTCTGTCGAGAGCTTGATGGAGGGCGCCCTGAAGAGGGACGCTGTTGAAGGGATCGAGGAGGCCCCAGCGAAGAGGGATCGCACTGAGACTAGTCGGGGGCCCGCGCCCACTCCTGCTGCTACCGGACCCAGGGCAATGGGTTCTGTTCCCAGGCCGCCCCAAACTCGTGCGCCCGATGTTCTCGTCGTCGAGCTCGACAGGGCCGGGGAAGAGAGGAGGCCGGAACCTCCTCAGGCAGCGCCTGCTCCAGTTGCTGCACCGGTCGTTTCTACGGTGGCCACCAAGGCGACGGCGGCTCCACCGACGGCCGCATCGCCCGGCGAAGGGGCGGCCGCATCGCCCGGCGAAGGGGCGGCCGCCCAGCCTGCTGCCGATGCCCACATTCCACCTCCGAGTCTCGCCGCCAACTCCTCCGTCATCCGTGACCAAGGGCTCGCGGAGAAGGTGGAGTTTGCGTGCACCTCCTAGGACCGCCGCCTGAGGGGCGGCCGGGACTACGTCGACGCACTGCTGGGGATCCTCCCCCTATTCTTCACGGTGAGTCCCGAGCCCTTCTCTTTTAAAGTTCCAGTTGGATTTTACTGACGTCCCGTTTCTTCTTTAATGCAGATCGGGACTGACGTTCTCCTGCTGAGGAATTTCCTCTCGGGCTATGCCAAGAAGGATGTCGAGAAGGAGAAGAAGCTTGGCAAACTGGCAGCCGACGTGAAGGACCTCATGGAGAAAGGGGTCAAGTTGCGGGGGAATAACCAGGCCCTACGAGCGGACCTGGGTTGCGCCGAGGGGCGCGTGAGAGAGCTCGAGACCTCTTTGTCTGAGGAGAGGATCTCGAACCAGCGTCGTGCCGAGGACAACGCTGCGGAGATGTCGCGCCTTAGGGCCCAGTCCCGGTCGCTGGAGCGCCGGGTCGAGGAGGTCTTCAAGGAGCTGGGCGCGGCCAAGGAGCAGAACTCCCAAGTCAACGGGCTGCTGGAGGCATCCAAGAGGGAGGCACAGGAGGCCGTGCCGAAGCTCCGGGCCTCCGAGGAATTCAGGGTGGAGGTGCATGAGGCGGCCGTTGACTCCTTCCTGAAGGGCTTCCAGGTATGTCAGGAGAAAGTAGGCTTTTTCTTCCCCGAGCTCGACCTCAGTGGAGTCATTTTGGGCGGCCGGAGGGAGGAGCCCACCGAAGGAGCCACGACTGCGGCGGTAGCTGAGGTGGCGGCTTCCGAGCAGCCTCCGGACGCCGCTGCCGGCGGAGAGGGTGCCCCCCAGCCGGAAGAGGATGCGGCTGCAGCGAAGTAGCCCCTGCGGCTCCATTTCTTTTTCTTTGTTTCTACATGACTGTGTTCTTTTTCTTTATTTGGGGTCACCCGGCCTGTCGGGGCCCTTTTTGTAAGGAACTTTTTCTGAAATGAAAATTCCTTTCTCATTAACTCGTTCCTTCTCTCACCTTTTTTTTTGTGCATCTTTCGGACTGAACCCTGGCGCTGGCCACTGGGACTAAGTCCCAATGTGCATTTCGAGCTGAACTCCGGGATTGCGTGGGCGAATTGGGTTCGGCTCCACCTTCCAGACCGAGGTCTGGGACTTCCCTTTGGAACCAGTTTCCTCGTAAACTTCCGGACTGAACCTCGGGGCCGCAGGCCGGAACTGAGCCTTGCGCGACCTACCGAGCTGTTCTCTAAGATTTTGTAGGACCGGGACCTAGGTCTCCGGGACCTCTTTCGGACTGAACTCCGGGGCCGTATGTTGGAACTTAATTCCATGCAACACTCCGGACTGAACTCCGGGATTTTTATGAGAGGAAACTTCGCGCCCTCACGGATCTTTCGCCGTGCCCATGCTCGCTGAACCTAGAGCTGGATGGCTTTTGTCCTACGAGACGAGAGTAGGCATTTGGTGAAAAAGATTTTATTATTGAAGTTTGAGGGGCCTTACACTATTGGTAGTACATCCTCAGGTTTAAGGCATTCCAGGTCCGAGGGAACCGGGATCCGCCTAGTTCCTCCAGGTAGTACACCCCGTGGGGAAGTGCCTCCGCCACCTTATAAGGGCCTTTCTAATTCGGGGAGAACTTTCCGCACTCCTGTGGCTGGGAAGTTTCAGCGCAGCGGAGCACTAAGTCTTCCTGGCGGAAGGACTTCGGTCGCACCCTGGAGTTGTAGTATCTAGCCATTCGTTGCCGGTAAGCCACCATCCGAACTCGGGCCCTGTCCCTCGCTTCTTCAAGGAGGTCCAGGTTCAGTAGCATCTTGGCCGGGTTTTTCGCCTCATCATACTGCTCCACGCGCAGGGCCGGTAGGCTGAGCTCAATTGGGATAACCGCTTCTGTCCCGAAGACGAGGTTGAATAGGGTCTCGTCCGTAGCCGTCCTTGGGGTATTATGGTACGCCCAAAGGACGCTCGGGAGCTCTTCTGCCCACCTCCCCTTGGCCTGGTCTAGTCTTGTCCGGAGGCCTTGCAAGATGGTCCTGTTCGTTACCTCGGCTTCTCCATTCGTTTGAGGATGCGCCACCGAGGTAAAACGGTGATGGATGCCGAGGTCGTCGCAAAACTCCTCGAACTCCCGACAATCGAACTGGCGTCCGTTGTCGGTGATGATGGTGGGGGGCAAGCCGAAACGGCAGATAATCGACTTCCAAAGGAACTTGGTGATATTCGCCTCCATGATCCGGGCCAAGGGCTTGGCCTCGACCCACTTCGTGAAGTAGTCGATGGCCACAATCAGGAATCTCTGTTGCCCGAACGCTGGAGAAAAAGGTCCTAGGAGATCCATGCCCCACTGAGCGAACGGCCATGGGGCGGAGAGCTGGGAGAGTGGAGCAACAGGCTGACATTGCACCACAGCGTGCCGTTGACATCGGTCGCACCTTTTTATGAATTCAGCTGCATCTTCTCTCATGGTCTCCCAGAAATAACCTTGACGGAGGGCCTTATACGCCAGCGTCCTGCCTCCCACATGGTTCTCGTAGATGCCCTCGTGGATCTCCTGGAGCACGAGTGCGGCTTCTGCGGGTCTCAGACACTTGAGGAGTGGGTAGGAGTAGGATCTCCGATACAGTAGCCCGTCCATCAATACGAACCGGGCGGCTTTCCTCTTAATGAGACCGGCCGCCACGCGGTCCTCTGGCAGGGTGCCGTTAGTGATGTACTCGATGTACTTATCCATCCAGCTAGACTCTGGGTTGACTTGCTGGACTTTCATGGGTGTCTCGTAGCTCGAGGCTTTGAGATGCTCGATGTAAGCGCGGCCCAGTGATGAGTCCGGCAGGGTTGCAAGGCGGGAGAGGGCGTCTGGGCGAGCGTTTTCACCGCGAGGGATATGGGAGACGCTGAAGCGCCTAAAACCTGCCGCGCTCGTGTGTACGAGCTCCAAGTACTTCGCCATTTAGGGGTCCCGCACCTCGTACTCCCCCGAGACCTACCCGGCCACCAGCTGCGAGTCGGTGAAGATCCTGAGGCAGGCCATGCCCAGCTCGCGGGAAACTCTTAGCCCCACAAGAAGCGCTTCGTACTCCGCCTGGTTATTGGTGGCGGCGAACTGGAAGCGGAGCGCACACTCGGCGACGACCCCTTCGCCATTGGCAAGAATGAGTCCAGCTTCGCTCCCACCGGAGTTCGAGGCTCCATCTACGTGAAGGATCCAGACATTTTTCTCTGGTCCTGGATCTGGCTGCCGATCTTGGGGGCTCTCTTCTGGCCCCTCGTCCAGGCTTGCACACTCAACCAAGAAATCAGCGAATACCTGTGCCTTCATGGCCGACCTCGGCCTGTAGATGATATCGAACTCGCTGAGCTTGAGTGCCCATTTTGCCAGGCGCCCTGATGTGCCCGTTTGGCTGAGCATCGCTTTCAGTGGCCGATCCATCAGGACCGCAATGGGGTGCATTTGGAAACAAGGCCTGAGACGATGGGCGGACACGATCAGCGCAAAAATCAGTTTCTCAGATCGAGAATACCTGAACTCCGGATCGTGGAGGAGTTTGCTCATGTAGTACACCGGCCTCTACGTCCCTTTGTCGTCTGTCCGAACCAAGGCCGAACTGACGGCTTCTGGTGTGACCGCCAGGTACAGGAGGAGCTCCTCTCCTTCCTCCGGCCGGGAAAGCAGTGGCGGCGACGCCAATGTCCTCTTCAGATCTTCAAATGCCTCCTGGCATTCCTTCGTCCAGGCAAAGTCGTTTATCTTTCTCAGCGCCTTGAAGAAGGGCTGACAGTGGTCAGCGGACCTTGAGATAAATCGACTCAGGGCGGCTATCCGGCCGGTGAGTCATTGCACTTGCTTCTTGGAGGTGGGCTGCTCCATGTCTAGGATCGCTTGGACCTTCTCCGGGTTGGTCTCTATCCCTTTTTGGGTCACCATGAACCCCAGGAACTTCCCCGCGGATATGCCGAAAGCGTACTTCACCGGGTTCAATTTCATCTGGTGAAGCCGGAGGTTACTAAAGGTCTCCGCCAGGTCGCCGACGTGGTCGGAAGTGGGCTTGCTCATCACCAGCATGTCGTCCACGTACACCTGTATGTTGCGGCCAATTTGATCTTTGAAGACCTTGTTGACTAGACGTTGGTACGTGGCACCTGCGTTCTTGAGGTCGAACGGCATCATCTTATAGCAGTAGGTCCCGCGGTTGGTGACGAAGGCAGTGTGCTCGTCCTCCGGATGCATTCGGATCTGGTTGTACCCGGAGAAGGCGTCCATGAAAGAGAGGAGGCGATGTCCTGAAGTAGTGTCCACGAGCTGGTCGATCTTTGGAAGAGGGAAACTGTCCTTCTGGCAAGCTCAGTTGAGGTTGGTGTAGTCCACGCAGATCCTCCACTTACCGTTGCTCTTCTTCACCATGACCACGTTCGCCAGCTAGCTAGGATACTGTACTTCTCGTACAAAACCGGCGGCGAGAAGCTTTTCCATTTCCTCATTGATGGCCTTCTGTCTTTCTGCAGCAAAACTCCTCTTCTTTTGGCGGACTGGGCGGCACCTTGGATCAATCTTCAACTGGTGGGTGATGACCTTCGAGGGGATACCTGGCATATCTGCAGCAGACCAGGCGAACACATCAGCGTTCGTCCGGAGGAAGTCTAGCAAACGAGCCCGCTCCTCTTACGGGAGTTGAACTCCTATATGCACCGTTTTATGAGGATCCGAGCCGAGAGGGTACGTCAATAAGCGCTCCACAGGGCCTCCCCTAGGGTCTTGCGCCCTTAGATCGAGGTCGTCGACATCAGAGCCGAGCTCGGCACCCCGGGCCCCTGGGATCGTTTGCAGGCAATGCTTGGGCCGTCCCTCTCATCACCCCCGTCCCAGAGGCGGTAGGGAACTGCACCAGCAACCTCTTGGTGGAAATGACTACGTCCAGTCGGTTGAGCCCTGAACGGCCGAGAATAGCATTGTAAGGTGACGGGAGCCTGACGACAGTAAATGTCATCATGACCATGCTCTGCCGGGGTGGCGACCCGGCGGTGACAGGGAGAGTGATCTCTCCTTCGACCCCCACAGAATCTCCAGTGAAGCCCACAAGAGGGGTGTGCACCGGCTTTAACTGATCATGAGATAAATTCATCCGGGAGAAAGCATCATAAAAAAGTACGTCAGTAGAGCTCCCACTATCCACCATAATACGATGTACATGATGCTTAGCGATGGTCATCTCGACCACCACCGCATCATTGTTTACATTTTCATTTTCATTTCCCTTTTCAAAGGGGAGTACATTCTCCAGGTCTCTCGCCTTCCGGGTTCTCTTTGTCGCCCGTCCTATCCTCCAAGAGATCATGCCCACCGGCTTCTCCGTTGGACTGTTGTCGATTGCAGGGACGGGGGGAAGGGCTGCGAGCGGCTGGCCTTCCGCCGGGGCCTCATTCCTCACGAACTTCCTGAGGTAGCCCCTCTTGATCAACTCTTCGATCTCCTGTTTCAGATTACGGCACTCCTCCGTGTCGTGGCCGTGCTCGCGGTGAAATTGACAATACTTTGTCTTGTCTCGGATGTTCCTTGGGTTCTGAGGAGGCCGATGGAGGTAGTGCTCGCCCTCAATCTCCATGAGGATCTTCGTTCTGGGAGCGAGGAGAGGGGTGAAGGTCCGCTCCGGGGGAGCGCCATTCTTCGGCTTCGGACCTGGACGGAAGTCCGCAGGTGATCCAGGCCTCCGGGTCCCAGGGACATCCCTTGGGGCAGGCTTCTTCGAAGGCTTCCTATCCAGCACTCGCCTGGTGCGGTCGGCCTCCTCAGCTCGGATGTACTTGTGGACGCGGAGGAGGAGCTCGGAATATGTCTTGGGGGGCTTCTTGTCGAGGGAATATATCAGGCGGGAGGTCTTGAGCCCGCGCTTCAACGCTAGCATGGCGACAGGCTCATCCAAGCTATAAATCTCCAGGGTGGCGGTCTTGAAGCGGATGACATAATCCCGCTGCAGCTCCTGGTCTTGCTGGCGGATAGAGAAGAGGCTATCTACCTCCCTTGGCACCTTTCGGCAAGCGTCGAAGTGTGCCACAAACTTTCCTTCCAGCTGATGGAAGGAGCTGATGGATTTCGGCTGGAGGTGGGTGAACCAAACTCAAGCAGCCATCCGGAGAGTGGCTGGAAAGGCAATGCACAAAAGAGCGTCCGTCGCCCCCTGGATCCTCATGAGAGCCTTATAGCTCTCTAAGTGGTCCAAGGGGTCGGTGATCCCATCGTAAAGATCTACCTGAGGCATACGGAACCGATTCAGGATCGGTTCCTCTTGGATTTCCCGAGAGAAGGGTGGTTGGGCGTTGTAGCCCGCTGGATCGGTTGGGGAGCTCTGCATGTCGGCAAAGCGGCGGGAGAACTCCGCCAACTTGCGCTCGTGCTCCTCCAGGCGCCTCTCGGCCTGGCGCATGATGGCCTCGGTGGAATCTTCCACCGAGGCCGCTGGGGAAGGAGGTGCCGATCGGTCTCGGCGGGGTGCCTTGCCCCGATGGCGCCTGCTGCGCCGTGCTGCTTCGGCATCATTGGCCGGGGATCGACTCTCGTGATCCGTCGAACCGGAATGGTTTCTCTTCGCGGGAGTTTGGTGGCTCCCGCGGGGATTGGAAATTGCCCGCGGATGGGAAGGCCTGCCTTGGATGGAGTGCAGGCTTCCGCGGGGGCCCGTGGCTCAAGCCGCGAGGGTTCCTGGCGGGGCTGAGTGGCCAGGGAGCGCTGCTGGTGCTGCAGCTGTCGCACAGCTGGTGCTGCAGCTGTCGCACAGCTGGTGCTGCAGCTGTCGCACAGCTGGTGCTGCAGCTGTCGCACAGCTGGTGCTGCAGCTGTCGCACAGCTGGTGCTGCAGCTGTCGCACAGCTGGTGCTGCAGCTGTCGCACAGCTGGTGCTGCAGCTGTCGCACAGCTGGTGCTGCAGCTGTCGCACAGCTGGTGCTGCAGCTGTCGCACAGCTGTAGTCAATGTTTACAGCTGCTGGATGACAACTGCAAAAGAACCGTCCACCGAGGACGGCTGAGGTGGACCAGGAAGTTCCCTCTCCGGGTTGCGTGGCCCCTGGGGAGAAGGAACCTCTCCTGCTCGGCTGGTGGATGCTTCGCGCCCACGTGTCATCACCATGGTTGGAGCACGCTTTCGCCCACTAAGAGCTTGCTTGTACAGGGGTTACTGTTCTGCCCCCCTACCTAGTGCGCCAATCTGTTGCCGATCTTACCGCGGTGGCCTGTAGCTCGTGAGCTGGCACCGGTTCTCGGACTCTCTCACCTCGAGATCTCCAAGCTTCCGGTCCTGCAAAACAAAGTCAGAGACCCGGGCCGGGTATTCCGGCGGGGGCACTCCGACGGTAAAGTTAGAGAGCGGCAAGATGGAACAGGTCCTCTAAGGCGGGTTCCCGAAGGATTCCCGTGCTTAGAGGAGATGTAGATGAGAGAAGTGTGAGGAAGAGAGGAGTTGAAGCCCGGTTTCCTGCATTGGGTTCACCGAGCTCGCGCCTGAGGACTTCTTGGGGGCCCCAGGATCGTTCTCTCGATGTTCTCTCCTCTTTTAGACTTACCTTTCCGTTCGTTTTTACCATCCCTTTTATACCACCAGACCGCCTTCAGCCCACCTCCCCTCCCGGAGGCTCTCCGAGGTCTCTGGATCTCCCTCCCCCCCTCTCCTTCAAGTCCGGGAGTTAAGTGGTCGGCACGTCTTGTCCGCCATGTCACGAAAGGGGAAAGATTGGTGAGACCTTGGGCCAAGTGCGGGAGCCCTCCTTTCAAGGCGTTGACGGTGGGCTTCCGGCTGTTTCAGGCTCCTGCCCGCAAGGATTTTGTTCCTCGATCGTGTGGCCCTGCTTAATCGATGTTAACGAGATTTCGCGTATCGCTGCGGGCCGTACTGGCATCCTGTACGGGACGCGGCGCGCGCCGGTTCCAGTGGCGACCTCGTGACCCGTGCCTCTGCCTCCCCGAGGCTTTGCAGAGTAGGACTGTCTTCGATCGAGGTGGATCCATCAGGGGGTACCACCTGGCGATGGAGCAGAAAGGTCGCCAACTTCGGCCGAGGTGGACCCCTCCTGGGTGGACACCTGGTGGAGTGGCAGAGACGCTCTACTTCGGCCGAGGTGGACCCGTCTTGGGGTGCCACCTAGCGAAGGAGCAGGAAAGCCTGGCTCGACCTCGGCTGAGGTGGACCCGTCTTGGGGTGCCACCTGGCGAGGGAGCAGAAGGCCGCTAGCTTCGACCGAGGTGGACCCTTCCTGGGTGGACACCTGGCGGAGTGGCAAAGAGATGCTCGACTTCGACCGGGGTGGACCCGTCTTGGGGTGCCACCTGGCGAAGGAGCAAGAGGGCCTGGCTCGACCTCGGCAGAGGTGGACTCGTCTTGGGGTGCCACCTGGCGAAGGAGCAGAAGGCCACCAGCTTCGGTCGAGGTGGACCCCTCCTGGGTGGACACCTGGTGGAGTGACAGAAACGCTCGACTTCGGTCGAGGTGGACCCGTCCTGGGTGGACACCTGGCGGAGTGGCAGAGACTCTCGACTTCGGTCGAGGTGGACCCGCCTTGGGGTGCCACCTGGCGAAGGAGCAGGAGGGCCTCGCTCGACTTCAGCTGAGGTGGACCCATCTTGGGGTGCTACCTGGTGAGGGAGCAGAAGGCCGCCAGCTTCGGCCGAGGTGGACCCCTCCTGGGTGGACACCTGGCGGAGTGGCAGAGAGATGCTCGACTTCGGTTGAGGTGGACCCGTCTTGGGGTACCACCTGGCGAAGGAGCAGGAGGGCCTGGCTCGACCTCGACAGGGATGGACCTGTCTTGGGGTTTCACCTGGCGAGGGAGCAGAAGGCCGCCAGCTTCGGCCGAGGTGGACCCCTCCTGGGTGGACACCTGGCGGAGTGGCAGAGACGCTCGACTTCGGCCGAGGTGGACCCGTCTTGGGGTGCCACCTGGCGAAGGAGCAGGAGGGCCTGGCTCAACCTCGGCTGAGGCGGACCCGTCTTGGGGTGCCACCTGGCGAGGGAGCAGAAGGCCGCCAGCTTCAGCCGAGGTGGACCCCTCCTGGGTGGCACCTGGCGGAGTGGTAGAGAGATGCTCGACTTCGGCCGAGTTGGACTCGTTTTGGGGTGCCACCTGGCGAAGGAGCAAGAGGGCCTGGCTCCCTCGGCAGAGGTGGACCCGTCTTGGGGTGCTACCTGGCGAGGGAGCAGAAGGCCGCCAGCTTCGGTCGAGGTGGACACCTGGCGGAGTGGCAGAGACGCTCGACTTGGGGTGCCACCCGGCGAAGGAGCGGGAGGGCCTGGCTCGACCTCGGCCGAGGTGGACCCGTCTTGGGGTGCCACCCGGCGAAGGAGCGGGAGGGCCTGGCTCGACCTCGGCCGAGGTGGACCCGTCTTGGGGTGCCACCTGGCGAGGGAGTAGAAGGCCGCCAGCTTCGGCCGAGGTGGACCCCTCCTGGGTGGATACCTGGCGGAGTGGCAGAGAGATGCTCGACTTCGGTCGAGGTGGACCCGTCTTGGGGTGCCACCTGGCAAAGGAGCAGATGGGCCTAGCTCGACCTCGGCAGAGGTGGACCCGTCTTGAGATGCCACCTGGCGAGGGAGCAGAAGGCCGCCAGTTTCGGCCGAGGTGGACCCCTCCTGAGTGGACACCTAACGGAGTGGCAGAGAGATGCTCGACTTCGGCCGAGGTGGACCCGTCTTGGGGTGCCACCTGGCGAAGGAGCAGGAGGGCCTTTTCTCGAACAGGAAATTTGAAAGAAAAATTCACGTGGCACCGTCGGCATCCAGCTGGATCTGACGCACGTTCCACGTCAGCAATGTAGCCATATCACAATGAATTTCTGCGAATTTTAACAGAATTGCATCCATTTGTTGGAGTTGGTCATTCGAACCAAAAGGTATTCCTATGGATAAGAAACCTTTAAATTGCTGGAAATCAAGGAACTTATTAACGTTTTGTTTCGGAGTCCGAAGTAATTCTCCATAAGTATCCTGCTATCTTTGTTGGTTATGTCTCACAGATGATAGTTGGTTCAGCTGCAAGGTTTCAAAACTATGATTGATGCAAGGTGTAATCTTTTATATAAGAATAACAATTGGGCTAGAAAGTGCCATGTAAGATGGTGTGGAGGTGGTTGACCTTCAGAAATTAAATTTATCAGATTAATAGTGACAAGATTAAAGAACAAAACAATATCAAAATGGGTCTCCTTGCTTACAAGTTGAACAAAGAATACACTTTCCTGAAGTTACTGCAACAAATGTTTCATTCTGATAGAGGGGGAAAAAATCTATCTTCACTATCTCCAGTTACCCTAGCAGAGTAATCTAGGGTATGATCACAATAGCTGTTCCTGGAGTACAAAAAAGAATGCAAACACTGACAAAGAGGTAGGTTATGACTTTGTATTTATTATTGGTGGTCGGTTACCCTAGCAGAGTAATCTAGGACCACCAGTGAACCATAAGAAACTTGGTTCAGTATGTAACAGTGTTCACATAGCTAATCTGACCATAGATTTGGGAACTGGAAAAAAATAAAAAAGCTATACATGTGGAGAAGTCAAATCACTAGATGCCAAGGAAAGATAGTATAAGTAGGCATAACTGAATGATATTGAGAGGCTCATAGTCAAGATTCCAGTGTCTCATTGATTTTTCAATATTGTTTTGACGATGTCATGTGAATTTCTAGGGAATTGTGGTTTCAGACTTCTGGGAGAATGTAACGTAATGTTTATTATTTAGGTAGTAGGGAAAGGTAGCCATTAGAAACCAAAATCAATGAATAAGAGGGATCGCATCTTTTTGATACATATAAGGATTGCATCTTTGAGTTGGGAAAAATATTCATTTCCCTTCTAGAAATTCAATAATGACAGGTTTAAACAACCATTTTATGACAAAGGAAAGGCATTAAAAGAAGTATTCCTAGGCTTCTAGGATTTTATTACTGTTTTGTGTGCTGGCAATTTAATGAAAGGACATTATGAAAGTGAGTTTAGAGAATAGTTCATTAGCAGTATTTCTCTATGATTTGTTTAGTCTGGAAAAGAAAGATATTTTTAGGTGATAACTCGAAGGATGTGTTGTAATTTCTTATATCTGGTTGCACCACTCAAGTTCACTTCCTGTTGAATATGATGGTCCACATGTTGCATGGCTCATTGTTGGGAAGAATCTTCTTTTTCTTGCTTGAAAACACATCTGTAGCTTGTCCTTAATTCAAACAACAAAACATGATGCATTAGACAAGGGGAAGATTAAAATTTGGGATATTGAAGCTGTTGGGTCTTCCACATTAAGTGAATAAATCAAATGGTTATTGTTATGAACTTTTTAATTTGTAATAGTCAACAGGCCTGGAACTGATGGTCAAATACTTTTCTTGATAGTGGACTTATATTTCTCTCTTCCTCATGGCCCTTCTGAAGATTAAAGGAAGTCTATAATATCTGCAATTGAAACCATTGTCATATCAATTCTGAGTATCCTTCTGACTAATTAAAAGTACCTTTGGGAATTTGCCAGATTGACAAAAATTATGATATTGGTTTGTAGAGTCATGCAGGTTAATCTGGCTAGCTTGAAGAACTTAGCTGTATGAGGGGCTACTATAGATTAGATCTGTCAGAATTGTGAAGTTGATGACTACGGACCATCTTTTACCACTGCATCTTCATATTTGGACGTGGCATGTATCCTGATGGACAGGCTTGCAGTCAGTTTATTCCCCAAATATTGAGCTCATCATTTTTTGGAAGAATATCACAGTTGTCAAAATACTGCTATTCTTGTGTGATCTGCATGCTATGATGTAAATAAAATAGGCTATAGTAATGATCTAGCCGAGTCTCTTTCTTGGCGAACATCGCTAGGTCTCTTCATGGCTTCTCCATTTGTTTATTCATATTGACCCTACCCTCTCTAGTAAGCTCTAAAATACATATGCAACAATCCAGTTAGTGATACGTAGTCCCGAACTATTGAGCCCAAGAAGCCCCCTCCCTAGTAAATGTGTAAAGCTAATTTATATGATGTCTACCACAGATAAACAAGAACAGGAGATGCTAGCGGTCTCTTTTAAATTTGCAGGTGCCATTCTGTTTGTTGGCACTTGTAGAGTGGATTCAGCTGGTATTTTGCTGCATGAGAAGGTTGAACAATGGTGATTCCCTAATAATATTATATGCGAGGATGACAAACTATATGCACCTTTCTGCTTGTTCTTGGCCAAATGACATGCTCACCGTGGTCAACGGGAACCAGGAGTTTAAGTGGTTGATCCACATTTGAGAGAATTGGGGTGATGGGCAACTTATATCAACAGAGTACCTTCATGTCAAGCTTATACATTTCTCTCTACAGGACTTGACACCTGGCAAGATTGGATATTCTGTCTCCTAGGTATTTCTGGGTCTTTCTTCTCTGGTTAATGGGGGAACGTCTTTGTAGTTTTTTCTTTTCCTTTTTTTTACCTATGTGGATGTAGATAGCAATGCAATGGTGCTTTATATTTAGTGTTTATGACGAATGTAATGATTTTATATGGCAAAAGAAAAATTCTTACATCATCATGGAATTTGCAGGAGAAATTTCAGGAGTACCTGTGTCGTGAAGGTGAGAAGCTCCGGCAACAGGATAAGATCATGATGGCTGAAAGGAGCAAAGCAAAGATGGGTTAAGAGAAGAGAAGGTTGGATGAATGCGAAAACTGTTGTATTTCCTTCTTAAATCCTTTTGCCAAAGTCTGATTCTTGGCCATGAAGGTGTAGTTTCAATAATTGTTGAGTCAACGACTCTTTCTGTGTAAGTTTGGTACCCATGGATGGTGTTTTAGATGTACTTTAAAAACGGTTGGCAAACATGGAGGCTCTGGATGCTCAAACCATGCTATGGCAGGAGGGTTCTTCGAGTCATGGAATCCATGCCAGAAGAAACAATGAAATAAAGAGTTTGTGCTCTTTATCTGTCTTGCGAAAGAAGTTATTTTTCCATGTCACTAGGGAAACAATTTGTGTTGCTTAAATGTCCTTTTCCAACTACTAAAGTTAAAACAAAAAAATACTCTCCAAAAGGATAAAGTGTCTGGTTATATATATCAGTTGAGAACTGCTTTTATGAGCAACAGCGTAAGTCACAAAAAAAAAAAGAAGATTTTAGGGAAAGTTAGAAAGCCTGATTTCTAGCCATCTCTTTTGTAAAATTGCTCTATATTGATAAGACCGGCAAGATGGTTATGGAAAATGACGATCAAATATCATAATTAAAAGTCCAAATAAATCTTTTTTTTAAAGTTAATGTTTTTTAAATTATAAGCAACAAGTAACGACAAATATACTCTTGTTTCAGTTGAGATATACTATGAATCTGTAATATTACTAACTCCATCTATGGCTATTTACAAGTGATCACAATAGCTATTTAGAAGTGATTACAATGGTTCATTGCTTCAATGCGTGGCCCACTGTTTTTATATTCGATTATTCTTTTTTTTTTTTTGTGTGGGGGGGGGGGGGGGGGTAAGAGATTATTCTTTTCAATAACGGAACCTTTCATATCAAGGCAAGAGGGAAGTAATCAAAGTGATTATGTGCAAGCATCATGAAATGATCTAGCTTGCTGGATTCTCTCTTGAAACGGTCTCCTTGGCAGTCGGCAGGACCTGGCTACGTCACCGTTAGCCTGCTATAGTTTTGGCCGTGTGTTATATTTTATCTTGCAATCGGGACATCAGCAAGACCCTTTTTATTTTATTTTTTATTTTTTTATTTTTTTTTAAGTAAAGCAAAAGGGAGGGAGGAGGGAAAACCATCGCTGTAGCTGCCTCCACTGGATCCCCATCCTGTCAGACCATGTTCGATTCGGGTCGTAATTTTTTTCGCATATCCTTTCCATCCGAAGATGAGTACGTCGGTCGGATCTCACTAAGCTGCCAGAGTGGAACGCTCCCCGTTCCCTATCACGTGTCCTAGGAAAATTCTTTGATTTAATCGAGTAATCTGCAAGCATCAAGTTTCGAGTAACCTGTGATCTGGAAGATGGGAGCTAAAGTGCCTACCAACTACGCTACCATCTTGGTGGTCAGCAAGATCATTTGAGTTAAAAAGTTAAAACTTCTGATTTGATATCTCGTTATTCGCATATAATGTACTGCAAGTAACGGTTGTGGGATCGTATTGGGGCAGGATGCACTTAAAAAACATTATTTTTATGGGCAGTTAAATAAAAATAAATAGCACCGTCTTCCACGTGGAGTGGAGGGGTGCAGTTGGTTGGGTTTTTGACCAAAATAATATTTTAAATAAATTATTTTTCAAAGTACGGTCGTTTCATTTTTATTTACGGATCTATGTGATTTTGACCGCATGTCTGCACACATGGCAGGAGCACCCGTGATGTGACATGGAGGTGAAAATGCAAGTTGGATCCACGAGTTCTGTACGAAATCGTGGGTTGAACTCACGAATTTAGCCCGCAAAACCATGTGGCATCTGAAAACGCGGGTTGGACCCGTGAATGCCCGCATTTTCAATATAATCCGGGTACAAGAAAAAAAAAGGAAGGTATGGGTCGAACCCGCGTCTTCTCCTATTGAATAAAAAAATAAAAAAAAAGAAGGCGTGGGTAAGATCTGCGTTTTCTTTCAAAACAGAAAGAAAGAAAGAAAGAAAAAAAGAAAAGAAAAGAAAAGAAAAGAAAAGAAGGAAGAAGGTGCGGGTTGGAACCCGCGTCTTTTTCCACTGAATGAAAAAAAAAAAAAAACATGACTAAATTATAAATTTTATATTATATCTTAAAATATTTATTATATTTATTATATTTTATAATATAATATAATATTTATAAATATATATTATAAATTAATATTATAAATTATAAATATATATTATAAATTAATATTATAAATTATAAATATATATTATAAATTAATATTATAAATTATAAATATATATTATAAATTCAATATTATGAATGGTGTTGCCGATCCCGCCGTCGTGCCTGTGGCTTCGGGATTGCCGATCCGACTGGACCGTCTCGCTCCTGGGGCCTCCTGGCCGGACCGAACCTGCAAGGCAAGGTCAGAAACCCTGGCCGGAGATTCCGGCGAGGGAGCTTCGACGGTCAAGTTAGTGGACGGCGAGAGGGAACAGATTCTCTGGGATAGGCCCCCGAAGGAGTCCCAGACTCAGAGAACGTGCTAGCAAGAAAGATGTCAGAAAGACAGGAGAACCGGCTGGGTTTCTTTGCCGAGCTCACGCCAAGGGGCCCCCTCTTGGGACCTTGGATTTTGCTCTTGAAGCGGAGTTTCCAGCCTTTGTTTCTTGCTTTACCTTTCTTACCTTGTCGTCTATCCTCTCCTTCCTTTTATCTCCTCCTGTTTCCCCCTCGTCTTCCGCTCCCGGGAGGCTCCTTTGTTGCTTTCATCTTCTCCCCTCCGCCCATTTCTCTTTCCCCTTCTGGATCAGAGGGCCGGGCGGCTTTCCGGCCTTGTTTGCCGAGCCCAGCGGGGAAAGAGTAGAGGAGGGGGGGCGCTGGTCAGACTGCTTGCCAGACCTCGGGCCGAGCGTGAGCACTCTCTTTCCCAGGCACCGACGCTGTCCGTTAACGGGTCCTGTTTTGTCAGGGCCTCGTCTCTCGACTGCGGAACTTGTCGGGCCGATGTAAGTGATGTTTCGCGTGTCGCCGCCATCCGTACGGGGCGCCTTTCTCGGAGTGCGGTGCGCATGGCTCGAGGGGCAACCTCGGAGCCCGCGCCTCCATTCTTTGGGACCTTCTCTATACGAGCTGGCCTACGTCGGCCGAGGTGGACCCCTCCCGGGTGGACACCTGGCGGAAGCAGCAGAAGGATGCTTGGCTTCGGCCGAGGTGGTCCCGTCTCCGGGCGCCACCTGGCGAAGGAGCGAAGGGGCCCGGCTCGACCTCGGCCGAGGTGGGACCGTCTCAGGGCGCCACCTGGCGAGGGAGCGGGGGAGCCGCCGAACTCGGCCGAGGTGGACCCCTCCTGGGTGGACACCCGGCGGAGCGGCAGAAGGACGCTCGGCTTCGGCCGAGGTGGTCCCGTCTCCGGGCGCCACCTGGCGAGGTGGTCGGCCGAGGTGGGACCGTCTCAGGGCGCCACCTGGCGAAGGAGCGAAGGGGCCCGACTCGACCTCGGCCGAGGTGGGACCGTCTCAGGGCGCCACCTGGCGAGGGAGCGGGGGAGCCGCCGAACTCGGCCGAGGTGGACCCCTCCTGGGTGGACACCTGGTGGAGCGGCAGAAGGACGCTCGGCTTCGGCCGAGGTGGTCCCGTCTCCGGGCACCACCTGGCGAAGGAGCGAAGGGGCCCGGCTCGACCTCGACCGAGGTGGGACCGTCTCAGGGCGCCACCTGATGAGGGAGCGGGGGAGCCGCCGAACTCGGCCGAGGTGGACCCCTCCTGGGTGGACACCTGGCGGAGTGGCAGAAGGACGCCCGGCTTCGGCCGAGGTGGTCTCGTCTCCGGGCGCCACCTGGCAAAGGAGCGAAGGGGCCCGGCTCGACCTCGGCCGAGGTGGGACCGTCTCAGGGTGCCACCTGGCGAGGGAGCGGGGGAGCCGCCGAACTCGGCCGAGGTGGACCCCTCCTGGGCGGACACCTGGCGGAGCGGCAGGAAGCTCGGCTTCGGCCGAGGTGGTCCCATCTCCGGGCGCCACCTGGCGAAGGAGCGAAGGGGCCCGGCTCGACCTCGGCCGAGGTGGGACCGTCTCTGGGTGCCACCTTGTGAGGGAGCGGGGGAGCCGCCGAACTCGGCCGAGGTAGACCCCTCCTGGGTGGACACCTGGCGGAGCGGCAGAAGGATGATTGGCCTCGGCCGAGCTCGACCTTGGCCGGGATGGGCTGCATCTGACTCAGCCGAAAAAAACTCCACGTGACTCGAATCATGCCCAACAGAATCTGAGATATGCCACGTCATCGTTACGGCCGTAATAAATGATATTTTCAAAATTAATAAAGGGTTTTTTTGGAAATTTTATTTTTCACGTCTTCTCCTGACAAGAGGGTATTTTGGGGTTTTTATTTTTTTTTTTCATTCAGTGGTGTTTTTTTTTTTTTTTTTCGGTGGGAGAACCCGCACCTTTGTTCCTTTTCTTTCTTTTTTTTTAATAAAAAAAATACGGGTTCAATCCATATTTTTTTTTTTTCTACCCGAGTTATATTGAAAACGTGAGTTGAACCCATGTTTTCATTCTGAATTCACGAATTCAACCCACGTTTTCAAATGCCACGTGGCTTTGCGGGCTAAAATCGTGAATTCAACCTGCGATTTCATACAGGATTCAACCCGCGATTTCGTACAGAACTCGCGGATCCAAGCCGTATTTTGATCTCCATGCCATATCATGGGTGCCCTTGCCATGTATGCAGACACGTGATCAAAATTATCTAAATCTGTAAATAAAAATAAAATGGTCATACTTGAAAAAATAATTTTTTTAATATTATTTCGGTCAAAAACACGCAGTCGATTCTCCCAAAGTTATTCCAATTTTTGCTTGATTACAAATTGTATAATATTATTAGGTGATAAATTTTTTATCCATACAAAATAAAAATAAAAAAGTATGAATGATAATTTCGTTCTAGAATTTGACTAAGATAGTTTATATATATATATATATATATATATATATATATATATATATATATAAAAGACAGAACACCGATGCTTTATCTACATGCTGGCCGGATATTCAGGAAAGCAACCCCTCATGGTAAACTAGGAAATGTCCTGCATATGAATAACATCTTTTCTCAAAGAATATAATAACCATGTGTGATAAAAACAAGCTTGACTATTATAATTATTTTTCTATTTTTATTTTACAAATTAAGAAACTCTATTATTTAAGATTAAGGTTGCAAATGGATCATATTGATCCGTAACATGATCTCATTCAACCTGCTTACTCGATCCGGCCTATTTTCAAGGATCTTGTATCCAAGTCGGGTCCTAAAATTAGATTTACTCTATTTTTAGAATTGAATCTGGGTTTACTTATTTCAAACCCAACTTGATCTAAACCTAAAAATACCATTATAATCCAAATTGTTGCCGCCTAAATCGTCGTGGTCTGTAGCTGAAGACGACCTCGGATCGCACCCTTATCGCTCTGGGACCTGCCTGCGTGCCCGGACCTGCAAAACAGAAGAAATCCTGGCCGGTGATCCCGACGGGGGCACTCCGACACTCAAGCCAGTGGCGATCCAGGAGAACAGATCGTCCTAGTCGAGCCCCGTAGATGGACTCCACTCTAGGAGGAGAAAGTAGTATATTGGGAGAATGTAAACGAGTTATGAGTGGAGCAGGAGAAGTGGTGACGGAGGAGAGTTCGGACAGGAAGGCTGTGTCCATTGAGACCCTTCTGGTGGGTCTCCGGTAGCCTTGGACACCTAGTCTCTCAGTTGCTCTCCTATGTGCCACACTTCTTGCTCGTTAGTTTGCTTACATTCTTCTTGGAACCTTAGAGGGCTCTTTTAAGCCTGGGTGGCTACCAGATGCCTACCTTGGGATCCTCCTCTTGCTTGCAGGCGCATGCGGTGATGTTTCGTGCTGTGGACGAGATGCCTTTTCTCATTTATGATAAGGCACCTACCGTGTGCTCTGACATTCCTTCCGGTCGCTTCATTTCAGGAAGCCTGGCAGAGTCTCGATCGGGGGGCAGCCACCTCCTGGATTTAAATCTTTTGGGTCGGTTTCCTCTTCTGGGTGGCACAGATGATTGGTAGAGAGTGCAGTGCCTCGATCGGGGGACCCCTTCCTTTTTTGTGTAAGCGAAAACTAGGGCAATTATTGTGGCCTAGTAAGCACTTCTCTATGGTCCTTAGGTGGCCAACCACCATCCAAGGAGAGCGGCGACGTCCCTCGGTTGCTAGTCCCTTCATCCGAGATGGGGCTGGTCCGGAGAGACGGAGCTCGACTTCGACCATGGTGTCTCGACCCCGAGGGAGCCAACTGGCGAAGGAGTCCGAGGAGAGGCGGAGCTCTACTTCGGCCATGGCATCTCGCCCTGAGGGAGCTGCTTGGTGAAGGAGTCTAGAGAGAGGCGGAGCTCGACTTCGGCCACGGCATCTCGACCCCAAGGGAGCCGCCTGGCGAAGGAGTCCGGAGAGAGATGGAGTTTGACTTCGGCCACGGTGTCTCGACCTTGGAGGAGTCGCCTGGCGAAGGAGCCCAAAGAGAGGCAGAGCTCGACTTCGACCATGGCGTCTCGACCTCGAGGGAGCCGCCTGGCGAAGGAGTCCGGAGAGAAATCTGACATGGCAGCTTCCTTCGACGTGGCATCTAACTTGGTCTGACATGGATTACACGTCAGTGATCTTGCCACATCACAAATCTATTTGGACATCTAAGTTATAATTTAAGGCTTTTATAGAACATAATTTTAACATAAAGATATATTTATAATTATTTTTATATTTTAATTTATTTTGAGAGTAATATTGTTAGTTGTCTATTTTGTATGGCCAACAGTAGTTTGCTATATGATAATTAAAACATGGTTATCTATATATTTAATATATATCCGAATTTTTTAGATTAGAACTAGGTTGTACATGGATCTGATCCAATCTGAATGATCTACTGGATTAAAAATCTTGGTTATAGAGCCAACCTGATTTAGCCCAATTTTTTATTGGGTTGGGTCTGTATCCAATATTAGAACTTGATTAAAGAATTGGATGTAGGTCATTAATGATCCCATCTAAGCCAATCCATTGAACATTTAAGATGTAATGGGTTAAAAACTTTTACCCCTATTTAAGATTGTTTGGTAAATTTAAGATATATTGCAAGTCTTATGTGCTTCATTTTCCTAGCAAATGGTATATTCGGTGCTTATATTGTAAGAATTTTCTTGATTTTGACTAACATTAATTAATTTTTTTTATTAAAATCTGGGTTGATTTTATGGTCCATATTGATAGACGTAGGTTGAGCCCATTGTTATATCATCATTGATTGGGCTAGGAGCATCTCATGTGATTTCGTAAGGTTGAGGCGGTACAATGTAGGCCTTAGCCTGACTTGACTCGTAATGGGAGGGCCAGTTAGGATATTTTCATTTTATTGGCTAGGTCCCCTCTTCGCTTTCTCTATTTATATATTACGTATTCGGTGATTTTTTGGTATGGTGATTTTTTCCATTGAGAGCCGCCTTTCTGAGGAAGACCGAAGAGAAGGACTCTGTCTGCAGTGTTCATGTGAGCATCAATATAAGGATCAGGAATATAGCAAATACAGGTAAGTAATTATTTTTCAGATCTACTATATGATTCTAATTATTTGATTGATCCTAGGGATTTAGGGATTGTTTTTCTTACATTTGGTATCAAGAGCCCTGGTATCATATTAGAATCGTGTTTAATATTTTAGATCTGAATTTTATATTTGATTGTTGTTCGTTTCTTCCTTCTCATCGCTTGTCACTGGCTTGATTTGATCGTGCCTCGTCGGCTGCAGACGGGTCAACGGCAACATGTTGAAACCGGTCATTACAGCAATGACCAGTGTTGATTTTTGACACCCCAGAACTTAAAAAAAAAACCCTCGGAACCCGATGACGATCGAGCATCAAGATTCTGGCCAGCAAAACTGCTCGATCATGGCCAGTGGCTGAGATTTCACACGGTGAACAAGAAAAAAAAATGATGGTTTGAAGCCGTTCGCTTGAGGGTGGTGACCGCGGAGGCTGCGGTTGGCCATCACTAGCGGCCATGGTTTCTGATCGGTCCCATGACCGGTCACACCCCCCCGCCTCCTTCTCGTCGACGACGGCGATCGGTGAGCTGCTGTCTCACCGGTGGCCGATCATTAAAAAAAAGGGGTTAACACCGATTGTATGAAGGCGGTGATAGTGGAGGCCACGGTCAACCGTCCGTTGGTCGTCGTCCTTGATCACGTTCCGACCGGTCTCCAGGACTGGAACCCCTCCCCTCTGCTTCTCTTCCCCGTGGCGGTGATCTGAGATCAAGATCACCGGTGGTGGCTGATCGAATAGAAACAAAAAAAAAAATTAGCGAAGTTCTTTACCCATCCCGCAGGTCGTAGGGCTGGAAATGGGCCGACCCAAAAGCCCATTATCTGAAACTGGGTTAGGACAGCTCAATAAACTTCGGGCCGGTATGAAATTGGTTCATACTACGGACCAAATTTTAAACATATTGGACTAGTCTTAGGACCGTAAAATAGAGTCTATTTAATTTTTGGACCAAAGGGATGCCCGGATTCGGTCCAAAAATTTTTAAAATATAGTCTTTGGGCCAGCCCAATGGGCTTTGGGCCGGTCCATTTCCAGCCCTAGCAGGTCGTCGAAGGTGTTCTGACCTCCGGCGTCCTCACCGGAGCCATCAATCGGCCCTTCTTGGCCAGCCCCGGCGGCGACGTCAGTGGGGTAGAACAAGGGAAGGGTTCTTTTTTGGGATTGCTCTATTTCTATTTTCGGCCTGATTGTTGGGAAGATAATCTCTTACGGGTTTTGGATTTAAACCCAAGATCCAATAACCCAAAACTTTTAATCCAAAAAAAAAAACCTCATTTTGCACTAAAGTCCTTAGGCTTTCTAGAATTATATATGTAGGATCGACGCCCCAACCAAACTTACAAAAAGAGCGTCCTTATTTATAAGTGGCGGTTTATCTCTCTTAAACCAGCAACGCAGCAACCCCGGGATGCTTGAGTCGACTTCCCACCAACCCCCGCAAGAGCAACCCAGGATACTAGACTCAAGTCGGCTCGTGGGGCCTAGCACCGCAGCACCCAACCAAGAGGAGTCGAGCTGGCACAACTCACCTAGCCGAGCCCGCATTGCATGGTAACCCGAACCCCATGGCAAGGGCGTGAGCTGGAACCAGTCAACAATCCCCCCCAGCGAAACGACCAAGTTTTTTTTCCCTGCGGAGACTCGAACTCGAGACCTCGACTCCGATACAGTTGTAGGATCGATGCTCCAACCAAACTTACAAAAAGAGCGCCCTTATTTATAAGTGACGGTTTATCTCTCTCAAACGGGCAGCGCAGCAATCCCGAGGCACTCGAGTCGACTCCCTGCTGACCCCCACAAGAGCAACCCAGGGTACTAGACTCGAGTCAGCTCGTGGGGCCAAGCACCGCAACACCCAACCAAGAGGAGTCGAGCTGGCACAACTCACCCAACCGAGCCCACATTGCGCAGTAACCCGAACCCCATGGCAAGGGCGTGAGCTAGAACCAGTCAACAATATAGAAGCCCTTTTACAGTTTAGTCCCTCTAAAACTTATAATTACTTTTGGATCCAAAAGGCCATTTTGCACTTAGGCCCTTGGATTTTCTGGAATTATAAATTAGTCCTTTGTAATTAAGACCCTGAAAATTTTATAATTATATTTTGATCCAAAATAAAATGTTGGAGGGGCATGGGTGGATCCTACGGTTATTTTTATCTATGATGTATATTTTGGAATGCATTGATATTTGTAAAATGGATTGGTATATGTTGATTAGTATCATATTTGTGACTGATCGTATTGGACATACATATATTTTAGCCATATCCTTAGTTTTGACTTGGATATTTATTCCCTGTATGCATAATTTTGTAGGTTGGCACAAATATTTATCACCAAAGTGGTTTGTTTGTGTCAGTCCATCGAATTGTTCATCATGTGAGGGATATTTTCTGGTTATGATATACAACCGCCTGCCCTAAGGGGGTTATTGTGTGTTTTAACTAGAAAATATGGCATGGATATTTTGTTGCTATAGTACTCTAGCTTCCTTGGGTCTGTCTGTCCAAAGGGGATAGGTTCAGGAATACTAGAATATCTGATTAGCTTGTGGCTTCATGTGAAGAGCACTAATACATATTGCATATTCTGTTCAAAGGAAAATATGTGATATTATGTTTGTACTCTTATTTATTATTGTGATATGATATGTTTGTAGTATGTTCGTTAATTAATGTTTGGCATTCTTTATTTTGATTGTACAGTTACTTTTGGTGTAAACAACAATAATGTTGTTGTTGAGGTGTTCACTATGTCAAACTATAAGAAATGGAGGCAAGACCTAGGTATGCTCTTGGAATTGCTGACATTGATCTTGCATTGCATGAGCCCAAACTAGATGATTTGAATAATCAAAGCATCATTGAATAGAAGGACCACCTTGCTAAATGGGAGAAATCGAACATACTCAGTCTGATTGCAATTAAGAGGTCAATTTTGAAACATCTCCTGAGTGGTTTACCTAAGTCTGACAATACGAAAGAGTTGCTGGATACAATTGAGCAGATGTATCTCGTATCTAATAATGCTGAGATCGGATCCCTGATGAAGAAATTGTCAACCATGATATACAATAATTTTGGGAGTGTCAGAGAGTACATTCTAAAGACGGTTCATATCCAATCTAAGCTCAAGGGTTTGAAGATTGATCTACCGGATTCCTTCATTGTATCACAAGCCTTGAATTCCTTGCTTGTGAAATTTTCTCAAATCAAGACTGCCTACAATACTCTTGATGAAACATGAAATGTTAATGACCTGATCATTAAGTGTATTGCTGAAGAAGAAAAGGTCAAGAAAGAGAAGAATGATAGTGCCCTCCTCACTCATCAACATCAAACTCAATCTGGCAAGCATTTTGCACATAAGAAGGGAAAGCCTGCTGCTCCTAAACAGTCTCAAAATTCCAAGAGGGATGGAAGAGGTCACGATCAGAACCATTTTGTAGGAGATCCCAAGGCTTCCATTAAGAAGAAGATCAAGTGCTTCCACTATAAAAAGAAAGGACACATAAGTAGTGTTTTAAGTTCAAATCCTAGTTAGAAAAGAAAGAAAAATAGAGAGGTAAGCCCCCTGGTTTGATCTGTTGTGAATCTAATATGGTCAATGTCCCTATTAATTCTTGGTGGATAGATAGTGGAGCTTCGACTCATGTTGTTATTTCTTTACAAGGCATGATAAACAAACAGAATCCAAGCCTGAATGAGAGCAAGTTGAAGGTTGGAAATGATTATGAAGTCGAAATGGAGTATGTAGGAGTTGTCAAGTTATGCTTAGAGTGTGGTTTTGTTATTATTTTAGAAAATACCTTTTATGTACCTTCCTTTAGAAGGAATTTGATTTATGTTTTATCCTTAGATAGCCTTGGTTATGGATTCATGTTTAGCAATAAAAGAGTTGATTTGATATTCAATTCAAAAATTGTTGGCTATGATATTTTGGTTGATGGCTTAGACATATTGTCTCTGGCTATTGATGATTCTAATGCTTCTTTAAGTGTTGAAAATGTTGTTGCCAAACATCCAAGGACTAATAATAAATCCTTTATGTTATGGTATAAACGCTTGGGACATATTTCAAAGGAAAGAATAACCAGATTAATCAATGATGACATCCTGCCTGTTTTGGATCTTGGGGACATTGAGACTTGTGTTGACTGTATTAAAGGAAAATTGACCAAAACCAAGAAGAAAGGGGCAATTCGAAGTTCAAACCTTTTGAAAATAATTTACACTAACATAAGTAGACCTCATTCTTTTACAATTTATGGTAATCGATATTTTATCACTTTTATTGATGACTTTCTCAATATGGTTATGTTTACTTGATTAAAGAAAAGTTTGATGCCTTTCAAAAGTTTAAGATTTTTAAAATTAAAGTCGAGAAACAATTAAAAAAAGTTATCAAGATTATGAGATCTGATTGGGGGGGAGAGTACTATGGCAGACATGATGTGGATGGGCAGCAAATGGATCCATTTGCCAAGTATTTATAGGATTATGGGATTGTTCCTCAATATACCATGCCAGAAGTCCTGAGCAGAATGGTGTAGTCGAAAGGCAGAATCGCACCCTTAAAGATATGATGCGGAGCATGATGAGTAGGTCTAATATGCCAGAATTTTTATGGGGAGAAGCTCTCAAGACTGCTTTATATATTCTCAACAAAGTTCCCAGTAAATCTATGTTGAAGACATCTTTCTGGACTGAAAGAAAACCTAGTTTGAGTTATTTTCGGATTTAGGGTTGTCCTACAGAAATAAAATTATACAATCCTTCAGAGAAAATGACTGATCCCAAAACAAGTCGTTGTTACTTTATTGGATATCCGGAACATTCCAAAGGATATAGGATTTATAGTCCAGGAAGAGGTAACAGAATTGTGGAGTGTCTTACTGCACAGTTTTAAGAACTTGATGTGGCTGATATTGGATCTTCATTTACTACTGATGATGAAAATGCACAAGAAGAAACTGTTTCTATTCCCATATCCAGTCAGAATGATACTTTGATTCCTGCTCCTATTGAAGGAATGGATGATGAAATCCATGATCCTCATGGGCCTATTCAGAATTTTCAACCAGTGGAAGAAGTCCAAGTTAGAAGATCTGCTAGAAAAGAAGATCCGTAATTTTAGATGATTTCTATGTTTATCTCGAGGAGAATGATTTTGATATTGGGCATATGGTTGACCTAGTTACTTATATTGATGCTATTAGTTCTTCCCAGTCTGATCTATGGATAAATTCTATGAAAGAGGAGATTCAATCTATAGCCCATAATGATGTGTAGGAGCTTGTTGAGCCTCCTGATGGTTGTAAACCTATTGGATGCAAATGGGTATATAAAACTAAAAGAGATTCCAAGGAAAGAGTTGAGCGTTTCAAGGCCAGACTGGTAGCAAAATGCTTCACTCAAAGAGAAGGAATTGATTTCACTGAAACTTTCTCTCCAGTATCTTCAAAAGATTCTTTCAGAATAATCATGTCCTTGGTGGCTCATAATGATTTGGAGCTACATCAGATGGATATTAGAATTGCATTCCTGAATGGTAATCTCAATGAAGAGGTCTACATGAAGCAACCTGAAGGTTTTCAAGAAAGCAAAAAAGAACACTTAGTATGCAAATTAAAGTGGTCCATCTAAGGTCTGAAGCAAGTATCACGATAATGGTACCTCAAGTTTGATGAAGTTGTGACCTCTCTTGGTTTTGAGAAAAATAAAGTTGATCAATGTATATATCTCAAGACAAGTGAGAAGAATTTTATCTTCCTTGTTTTATATGTTGATGATATCCTACTTGCTAGCAGTGATTTTGGTTTGCTTTCTGAGACCAAACAAATATTGTCAGAGAATTTTGATATGAAAGATCTTGGTGAGACATCTTTTGTTTCGAGATTTGAAATTTATAGGGACAAATCTCGTTATTTATTGGGTTTGTCACAAAAGGCATACATTGACAGAATTCTTCAAAGATTTAGTATGCAAAATTATAGACCTTGTGATTCTCCTGTAGTTAAAGGTGACAAGTTCAGTGAAGATCAATGTCCAAAGAATCAGCTTAAGAAAGATCAAATAAAAGATATGCCTTCTGCCAGTGCTGTAGGGAGCTTGATGTATGCTCAAGTTTGCACCAGACCTGACATTGCCTTCATAGTGGATGTTCTTGATAGATACTTATCAAACCCAGGTTATCAACATTGGATTTTGTAAAGAAAGTGATGAGGTATCTTCAGAAAACCAAGGATTATATGCTCATGTATAGGAGAGTTGATAATCTTGAGTTGGTTGGATATTCGGATTCAGATTATGCCGGGTATCCTGATGATTTGAAATCAACTTCTGGATATGTTTTTATGTTGGCTGGTGGTGCAGTATCTTGAAAAAATGTTAAACAGGCACTGACTGCTTTTTCTACTATGCAAGCTGAGTTTGTATCTTGTTATGGAGCTGCTACTCAAGCTATTTGGTTAAGGAATCTTATGGCTGGACTTCAGATTTTGTATTCGAGTTCCAGACCTGTGTTGATATATTGTGATAATATGGCTATGGTATTCTTTACAAGAAATAATAAGTCATCCAGCAAGTCTAAACACATTGAGTTGAAGTATTTGGCCGTTAGAGATCTTGTAAAGAATGGAGATATAATTATTGATTATATAGATAAAGAATCTATGTTAGCCGATACTCTAATCAAAGGTTTGAGGTCCATATGCTTTGTAAGGCTTGTTGAAAATATGGGCATACTAAGTTCTTTTGATGTACTTGGTTAGTGGGAGTGACTCTGTAATTAGACTTTATTATCATCATGAATTTATTTTTCATTTATATCATGAGTTTCTGCATGCATTGTTGTCATGATAATTATTTTGTTATGTGGTTTTATATGTGCACATGTGGAATAAAGTACAATATAGTATCTCAAGATTATGTCTTTGTCTTGAGAATGATAGTTGTATGGATATGTCTCATTTGATAATTATGAGATCTTATTATATTTGAAAACATACATACTTCTTTTGAAGTCATGAGATTTCTCTAGCTTATGATATAGCATATGGTTATAGAGAAATATTGATTGTGGGTACATATGTATAATTTGTTTTGATTATGAGATATCTCTTTCGGTTATGTACCTGACTGAGACCTGGTGTCGAGTTTTAGATTTATTGTGCTGTCTCGTTATTAACACCATTGTTGAGTATGTAAGATAGGATGACTTGTTATTTGATACCATCACGATTTCTCTTGCTTATTTTGTTTCTAAGCATGTTGATAAGAAATTGGATGACTGACAATAAAAAATAACATGTTTTATTTGATCACCTTGATGCTATTTTCTTGCTACACTACCGCACCAAGACTCATGTCGGTGATATTTATGATGCTTGTAATCATGGATAAGTCTTGTATCGGTTAGTAGTACAACAGTCCCATGATTCAGCATCATGGATACTATTGGATCGAGTCGTTTGTAGGTGCTGTCTATGGATCATATGGTGACCACATTTTATTTTCAACCCGAGAATTATTTTTAAAATAAAATATTTTCAAAATTATTAATTAATGTAGCATAAGTGGAAGAATGTAAGAATTTTCTTGATTTGGGCTAACATTAATTGATATTTTTCTTTTATTAAAATCTGGGTTGAATTTATGGTCCATGTTGATAGACGTATGTTGAGCCCATTGTTATGTGATCATTGATTGGGCTAAGAGCACCTCATGTGATTTGGTGTGGTTGAGGCGGTACAGTATAGGCGTTAGCCCGACTTGACTCATGATGGGAGGGTTAGTTAAGGTATTTTTATTTTATTAGCTAGGTCTTCTTTTCGCTTTCTCTATTTATATATCACGTATTCGGTGATTTTTTGATAGTGTAATTTTTTCCATCGAGAGCCTCCTTTTTAAGGAAGACCAAAGAGAAGGACTTTGCCTGCAGTGTTAGTGTGAGCATCGGTATAAGGATCAGGATTATGATAAATACAGATAAGTAATTATTTTTTAGATCTACTATATAATTCTAATTATTTGATTGATTCTAAAAATTTAAAAATTATTTTTTTTATATATATAATTTTCAAGAGACTCCTTGGTTCGCATGATCGTGGGCTAGCATGACTACTGTTTTCATTGGATGTAAAACTAATGCGAGTAAAAGAATCCACGAGCAATTCCGCTGTGGTGGCCGCGCGCATCACATTCATGCTAGAATCCTAATTTCATAAATATTTTTTTTCCTCCAAAATTTGAAAGAACATTACAGGTAGCACAAAACGTTGGGAATCTTGGACTTGGTCCAATATAGTCCCAAGGAACATGATGTGTTTCATGATGACTAAGATGATCTACAAGCGTTTATATATTTTCTAAATTTATTTTTTATTTTTTCTCTCATCTCAGAGTCACTTATCTACGAGTTTTTTTTTAAAATAATGTTTTTTAAATAAAAAATTATTATAATAGGTGTTTCGGGATATATTTACCGAAGTAGGTGTTTTGCACCGACGTGGCGGTGACGGGGCACTAAGTTCGGCTTTTCAAAAGACGAAATTGGATTTCGTCTTTTGAAAAGACGAAATTCTTATAAACTAATATTTTTTTAGGTATTTTGTACCGACGTGGCGGTGACGGGGCACTAAGTTCGGCTTTTCAAAAGACGAAATTGGATTTCGTCTTTTCAAAAGACGAAATTGGATTTCGTCTTTTGAAAAAACGAAATTCTTATAAACTAATATTTTTTTATTTTATTTTAAAATTTGATTTGATATATAATAAAATTTGATTTGATACGTAATTAATTTGATTTGATATGTTATAAAATCGTCTGTTGGAAAGACGAATTCAATTTTGAATTCGTCTTTCCAACAGACGATTTGATAATCAATTTTTTTTAAATAAAAATTTTATATATTATTATTATTATTAAATAAAATTAATAAATTTTAATTTTAAATAAATAAATAATAAATAAAAAATTAGTATTAGTTAAAATTTTATATATTATTTTTGATAATATTAATTATTATATTATTTTAAGACAATATTATTTAAAAATAATATTAATTAACTATATAAAAATAATATTAATTTAAAATTAATAATAATTTAACTAAAAATAATATTAATCGAAAATAATATTAATTAAAAGATATTATAATATATATTATATTATAATTATAATTTTATATTCTAAAATATAATGAATATATTATAATATATTATATTATATATTATAATTTTTATAATATAGTATAAAAAAATAAAAAAAAAAAAAAATAAAAAAATAATCATCATGTCGATACTATTCGGTCGCTAGCCCGGTACCAGTTCGGTCGACAGCCCGGTGTCAGTCCGATCCCTTGCTCAGGAGCGGTGGCAGGACCCCGACGACCGGACCGGCGATCGGGTCTGCGGCATGACTGGGACTAGACCGGTAATAGGATCTTGGCGGTCGGATAAGTAATCGGACCCGGGTGGCCGGACCGGCTGCCGGATCGGGGGCCGTAACTGGGGTCGGACCGGGGGCCGGATCGACGGCCGGACTAGGACCCGCATCGGGGGCCGGACCGGCGGCCGGACTGGGGCCCGTACCGGGGGCCGGACTAGCGGCCGGACCGGGGGCCGGATAGGAAGTCGGACCCGGGTGGCCGGACCGGGGCTGCAACTGGGGCCGGACCGAGGGCCGGATCGGCGGCCGGACCGGAGCCCGCATCGGGGGCCGGACCGGAGCCCGCATCGGGGGCCGGATCGGGGACCCCGGTCCGGCCGCTAGTCCGGCCCCCGATGCGGGCCCCAGTCTGGCCGCCGGTCCGGCTCCCGATGCGGGTCCCAGTCCGGCCGTCGATCCAGCCCCCGGTCCGACCCCAGTTGCGGCCCCCGATCCGGCAACCAATCCGGCCACCCGGGTCCGATTACTTATCCGACCACCAAGATCCTGTCACCGGTCTAGCCCCAGTCATGCCACAGACCCGATCGCCAGTCCGGTCGTCGGGGTCCTGCCACCGCTCCTGAGCAAGGGATCGGACTGACACCGGGCTGTCGACCGAACTGGTACCGGGCTAGCGACCGAATAGTATCGACATGATGATTATTTTTTTATTTTTTTTATTTTTTTTATTTTTTTATACTATATTATAAAAATTATAATATATAATATAATATATTATAATATATTCATTATATTTTAGAATATAAAATTATAATTATAATATAATATATATTATAATATCTTTTAATTAATATTATTTTCGATTAATATTATTTTTAGTTAAATTATTATTAATTTTAAATTAATATTATTTTTATATAGTTAATTAATATTATTTTTAAATAATATTGTCTTAAAATAATATAATAATTAATATTATCAAAAATAATATATAAAATTTTAACTAATACTAATTTTTTATTTATTATTTATTTATTTAAAATTAAAATTTATTAATTTTATTTAATAATAATAATATATATAAATTTTTATTTAAAAAAAAATTGATTATCAAATCGTCTATTGGAAAGACGAATTCAAAATTGAATTCGTCTTTCCGACGATTTTATAACATATCAAATCAAATTAATTACGTATCAAATCAAATTTTATTATATATCAAATCAAATTTTAAAATAAAATAAAAAAAATATTAGTTTATAAGAATTTCGTTTTTTCAAAAGACGAAATCCAATTTCGTCTCTTGAAAAGACGAAATCCAATTTCGTCTTTTGAAAAGCCGAACTTAGTGCCCCGTCACCGCCACGTCGGTACAAAATACCTAAAAAAATATTAGTTTATAAGAATTTCGTCTTTTCAAAAGACGAAATCCAATTTCGTCTTTTGAAAAGCCGAACTTAGTGCCCCGTCACCGCCACGTCGGTGCAAAACACCTACTTCGGTAAATATATCCCGAAACACCTATTATAATAATTTTTTATTTAAAAAACATTATTTTTAAAAAAAACTCCTTATCTACGCTGCTAACTTTTTTTTTTTTAACACTATTAACATGAGAGGGGAGAGAGAAAGATGTTAAAAAGAAATAAATTAAAAATCTTAAAATTAGAATTTTTGAATTCCAAAATTAGAGAATTCTAAAGGCAACCTGGTTTTGGTAACCCTTTCTCCTGCTCCTTTGATATGTTTCCTTATTTTATTTTTTAATTCTTGTACATCATTCTGGCTTTTTGCTCTTACAAGATTAAGTCATACGTCCTGTCACCGCCAAACCATCCTTTCCTGAAATCGTGTCGGACAATTTTACTGGCTTCTTTGATAGGATAAGATCATACTCCTAGATACTTCTCGAATGAAGACATGCAAAAATAATTTTCCTTCATCGATGGTTACCTACAGGGAACCTTTCCATGCTCGCGTCAATAAGAAAAATAAGATGGACAATAGCAACCAGAGCTGAAAGCCATAATGGTGACTGAATGAACATGTAGAGAGGAACATGAAGGCGTACCTCGTGGAGATCCTTGTTACTAATTTATAGAGTTAGATTGAATAACTGAATATTATTACAGAGGTAGCATCCTCTAACATGTGTAACAGATTTTACTAAGATGGTGGAATTTTATTCCTTGTAATCTTCTCTATTAGTACCTTTCTATTAGGATGGCAGGATCTATTAGAATCTTGTATGCCATAATCTGTGCTGGAACAGCTGTGATTGGCTTACTCTGCTACTTATTCAGGTATTGCAAGCTTCGAGTAAGTGGAATGTTGTTGCTGAAGGAGTTTTGGCATTGATTGTTGGCAGACCCAATTATTCAGATAGTTAGTCGATCCTGAGTAAGAATCGATGTTAGGTAAATAGTTGGAGAGTCTGATGGGAGAGATGGAGGTTCCAGGATACAGCCATCTTTGTCAGTTGTGTTATTCATCAGTCAAGGGCTTGGAGAGTCCGATAGAGGAGGAGGTCCAAGGATGCAGCCATCTTCATCAGCGAAGTTATTAGTAGGTTGAGGGCTCGAAAAATCTGATAGAGGAGATGGAGGTCCGGGGATGTAGCCATCTTCATTGATCGGGTTATTAGTTAGCTAAGGTCTTAGAGAGTTCGATGGAGGAGTGGAGGTTCGGGGACGTAGCCATCTTCGTCAATCGAGTTGTTAGTTAGTCGGATAGAAGATGGTGGTGTAGAAACATATCCATCTTTACTATGATCATGTCATGCCCTGAGACCAGCACCCAGTTCGACCACGCGACCAGCCGCATGGACCCTAGAACACGTCCTAGAGATCATTGAAGGCCTTTTTTAAAAAATCCACTACAACTTCAATTTCAAAAAATACTATTATTCATATTTCATATAAGAATATATAATGTAAAGAAAATAATACTACCTATATAATTACAAATTTGGTTACTCTACAATCCATTAAGAGTAGATGGGCTCTACTATCTATATTTTCATCCTTTTATTCGTGAATTTAATCCATCACTAAGCTCTAATATCCTGACAACTCTGAGAAAAAAAGAAAGTAGGGGATGTGAGCTTTATAGTCTAGTAAGGATTCCATACAATCACACCAATAATAATACGGTTTGAAAATAACAAGGAAACAATAGTATACTATGCAATATAACCAAAATAACTCAATCACCATCCGTAACATAATTTTTTGGTAAAACTATGTTTCCTTTTAATGTTCGAATTTAGTCATCCTTTTTCATTAGGATTCTGGATTAACCATGGTCATGCTTTAGCCCATGACTGACAATCTTAGTATCACACTTTAGCCTATGACTGGCAAGCTCATTGTCACACTTCAGTCTATGACGGGCAATCTTATTGTCACACTTCAGCCTGTGACCGGTAATTTCAATGTCACACTTCAGCCTGTGACGGACAATATCATTGTCACATTTCAGCTTATGACTGGCAATCTCAGTATCACACTTCAGCCTGTGACTGATAATCTCAGTAATCATAATCCCATGGCGTGGCTAGTCCCAATACATTTTCTTCTTATTTATCACTTTATCAATTCTCAAACATGTTTTCAAATCATATTCTTTTCAAGATTTACAATAATTGGTATCATAATCCAAATCATCCAACTTGTCATATTTGATAGGAACATATTGTATGAAAAATAATAATACCAGTAATCATAATTGTCTATCATGAAAAATCAAATATATAATGCATAAATAATTATGCATGCTGATGCTCATGTATAAGTATCAAAATCATACCATATAAAATATATTTATAAAATTGATGATCATGTCAAGAAATTCTTATCTTTACTAAAGATAGGTTTAACACGCTTGATATCGGTGCGTTATGGCTATTAAGCTAATGTGGCGCGTCTCAGGTCCCACCCGACGTGGTTCGAACCACGTGGAATTTTTTCGGCAAGTGAGAGCAGAGGGGGCCACCACGACCGAAGTCGAGCACCTCTCTGCCGCTCCGCTAGGTGTCTGCCCAGGAGGGGTCCACCTCGACCGAAGCAGGCGGCACCTCGCTCCCTCGCCAGGTGGCGCCCGAAGACGGGCCCACCTCTGCCGAGGTCGAGCCGGGCCTCCCTGCTCCTTCGCCAGGTGGCGCCCGAAGATGGGCCCACCTCTACCGAGGTCGAGCCGGGCCTCCCTGCTCCTTCGCCAGTTGGCGCCCAGAGACGGGTCCACCTCGGCCGAAGTCGAGCACCTCTCTGCCGCTCCGCCAGGTGTCTGCCCAGGAGGGGCCCACCTCGACCGAAGCTGGCGGCCCCTCGCTCCCTCACCAAGTGGCACCCGGAGACGGGCCCACCTCTGCCGAGGTCGAGCAGGGCCTCCCCGCTCCTTCGCCAGTTGGCGCCCGGAGACGGGTCCACCTCGGTTGAAGTCGAGCGCCTCTCTACCGCTCCGCCAGGTGTCCGCCCAGGAGGGGTCCACCTCGGTCGAAGCTGGTGGCCCCTCGCTCCCTCGCCAGGTGGCGCCCAGAGACAGGCCCACCTCTACCGAGGTCGAGCCGGGCCTCCCTGCTCCTTCGCCAATTGGCGCCCGGAGACTGGTCCGCCTCGGTCGAAGTCGAGCACCTCTCTGCCGCTCCGCGAGGTGTCCACCCAAGAGGGATCCACCTCGACCGAAGCTGGCGGCCCCTCGCTACCTCGCCAGGTTGCGCCCGGAGACGAGCCCACCTCTATCGAGGTCGAGCCGAGCCTCCTTGCTCCTTTGCCAGTTGGTGCCCGGAGACGGGTCCACCTCGGCCGAAGTCGAGCACCTCTCTGCCGCTTCGCCAGGTGTCCGCCCATGAGGGGTCCACCTCGGCCGAAGCTGGCGGCCACTCGCTCCCTCGTCGGGTGAAGCTCGGAGACGGGTCCACCTCGGTCGAGGTCGAGCCGGGCCCTCCTGCTCCTTCGCCAGTTGGCGCCCGGAGGCGGGTCCACCTCGGCCGAAGTCGAGCGCCTCTCTACCACTCTGCCAGGTGTCTGCCTAGGAGGGGTCCACCTCGGCCGAAGCTGGTGGCCCCTCGCTCCCTCACCGAGTGGCGCCCGGAGACGGGTCCACCTCGGTCGAGGTCGAGCCGGGCCCTCCTGCTCCTTCGCCAGTTGGCGCCCAGAGACGGGTCCGCCTCGGTCGAAGTCGAGCACCTCTCTGCCGCTCCGCTAGGTGTCTGCCCAGGAGGGGTCCACCTCGGTCGAAGCTGGCGGCCCCTCGCTCCCTCGCCAGGTGGCGCTCGGGGATAGGCCCACCTCGGCCGAGGTCGAGCCGGGCCCTCCTGCTCCTTCGCCAGTTGGCGCCCGGAGACGGGTCCACCTCGGTCGAAGTCGAGCGCCTCTCTGCCGCTCCTCCAGGTGTCCGCCCAGGAGGGGTCCACCTCGATCGAAGTTGGCGGGCCCTCGCTCCCTCGCCGGGTGACGCCCGGAGACGGGTTCACCTCAATCGAGGTCGAGTCGGGCCCTCCTGCTCCTTCGCCTGTTGGCGCCCGGAGACGGGTCCACCTCGGCCGAAGTCGAGCACCTCTCTGCCACTCCGCCAGGTGTCTGCCCAGGAGGGGTCCACCTCGGCCGAAGCTGGCGGCCCCTAGCTCCCTCGCCAGGTGGCGCCCGGAGACAGGTCCACCTCGGTCGAGATCGAGCCGGGCCCTCCTGCTCCTTCGCCAGTTGGCACCCGGAGACGGGTCCGCCTCGATCGAAGTCGAGCACCTCTCTGCCACTCCGCCAGGTGTCTGCCCAGGAGGGGTCCACCTCGGTCGAAGCTGGCGGCCCCTCGCTCCCTCGTCAGGTGGCGCCCGGGGACGGGCCCACCTCGGCCGAGGTCGAGACGGGCCCTCCTGCTCCTTCGCTAGTTGGCACCCGGAGACGGGTCCACCTCGGCCAAAGTCGAGCGCCTCTCTGCCACTCCGCCAGGTGTCTGCCCAGGAGGGGTCCACCTCGATCGAAGCTGGCGGCCCCTCGATCCCTCGCCGGGTGGCGCCCGAGGATGGGTCCGCCTCGGTCGAGGTCGAGCCGGGCCCTCCTGCTACTTCGCCAATTGGTGCCTAGAGACGGGTCCACCTCAGCCGAAGTCGAGCGCCTCTCTACCACTCTGCCAGGTGTCTGCCCAGGACAGGTCCACCTCGGTCGAAGCTGGCGGCCCCTCGATCCCTCGCCGGGTGGTGCCCGGAGATGGGTCCACCTCGACCGAGGTCGAGCCGGGCCCTCCTGCTCCTTCGCCAGTTGGCGCCCGGAGACGGGTCCACCTCGGTCGAGGTCAAGCCGGGCCCTCCTGCTCCTTCGTCAGTTGGCGCCCGGAGACTGGTCCACCTCGGCCGAAGTCAAGCGCCGTTTTGCCACTCCGCCAGGTGTCTGGCTATGAGGGGTCCACCTCGGCCGAAGCTGGCGGCTCCTCGCTCCCTCGCCGGGTGGCGCCCGGAGACGAGTCCACCTCGGTCGAGGTCGAGCCGGGCCCTCCTGCTCCTTCGCCAGTTGGCGCCCGGAGACGGGTCCGCCTCGACCGAAGTCGAGTACCTCTCTGCCGCTCCGCCAGGTGTCTGCCCAGGAGGGGTCCACCTCGGCCGAAGTTGGCGGCCCCTCGCTCCCTCGCCAAGTGGCGCCCGGGGACGGGCCCACCTCGGCCGAGGTCGAGCCGGGCCCTCCTGCTCCTTCGCTAGTTGGCGCCCGGAGACGGGTCCACCTCGGTCGAAGTCGATCGCCTCTCTTCCACTCCGCCAGGTGTCTGCCCAGGAGGGGTCCACCTCGGTCGAAGCTGGCGGCCCCTCGCTCCCTCGCCAGGTGGCATCCAGAGACGGGCCCACCTTGGCCGAGGTAGAGCCGGGCCCTCCTGCTCCTTCGCCAGTTGGCGCCTGGAGACGGGTCCACCTCGGCCGAAGTCGAGCGCCTCTCTGCCACTCTGCCAGGTGTCTGCCCAGGAGGGGTCCACCTCGGCCGAAGCCGGCGACCCCTCGCTCCCTCGCCGGGTGGCACCCGGGGACGGGTCCACCTCGATCGAGGTCGAGCCGGGCCCTCCTGCTCCTTCGCCAGTTGGCGCCCGGAGACGGGTCCACCTTGGCCGAAGTCGAGCACCTCTCTGCCGCTCCGCCAGGTGTCTGCCCAGGAGGGGTCCACCTCGGTCGAAGCTGGCGGCCCCTCGCTCCCTCGTCGGGTGGCGCCCGGAGACAGGTCCACCACTGCCGAGGTCGAGTCGGGCCCTCCTGCTCCTTCGCCAGTTGGCACCCGGAGATGGGTCCACCTCGGCCGAAGTCGAGCGCCACTCTGCCGCTCCGCCAGGTGTCCGCCCAGGAGGGGTCCACCTCGGCTGGCGTCGGCCCTGCTTAGTGAGGCCTCCGGGAGGTGGGGGCATGAGTTTTGAAATCGCCACTCGGGTAGCGCGCGTCGTGCCTCGTAAGGAGCGCCGATACGATCCGCATTGATGCGTGAAACCTTGTTTACATCGGCCCGACGGGCCCCGTAGCCGAGAAGCGGAGTCCTGGGGGGCAGGAGCCCGCAACGGACATCGTCAATGCCTGGGGAGGAGAGCGCCCGCGCTCAGCCCAAGGCCTCGCCAGTATCTTCCCTCTCCCTTTTTCTCGCTAGGCTCGGCAAGCAAGACGAGGGGGCCACCAGGTTCCCGAACCCGAAGGGGAAAGGAAAAAAGGGGGGGAGGGAGAGAAAAGTGAGAGCCAAGAGGGAGCCTCCCGAGGGGAGGAGGGAGAGCTGGAGGCAACGTGATGGCATAAAAGGGAAGGGTAGAGCGGGCAGCGAGGTAAGTGAACAAAAGACGGGGAAAAAGAAGGCACCGGGGGAAGGATCCAAGGATCCGAGAGGGGTCCTTTGGCGTGAGCTCGGTGAAGGAGCTGGGCCCAATTCCACTCTCTCTAACACCTCTTTTGTTAATATCTTCTCTAAGTCTGGGGCTCCTTCGGGAACCCACCTTAGGAAATTTGTTCCATCTCGCCGCTCTCTAACTTAACCGTAGGAGTTCCCTCGCCGGAACCTCTGGCCAGGGTCTCTGACCTTGTTTTGCAGGACCGGAAGCTCGGAGATCTCGAGGGGAGACGGTCTGAGACCGGTACCAGCTCTGAAGCTACAGGCCATCGCGGTGAGATCGGCAACATGGTGTACACTAAGATCCTCGATCTAGACGCTACGGAATACGTTCAACGCCCTCCTGTCTAGAAAATTATTCTCCTACAATAATAATGTTATTTTTAATTAAATAATTTTATGGCGTAATAACTATAAACTCAAAACCTTCTATTCATATTCTATTCATGATCCATCCAATGATACTCCAACAAATTTCTTATGAGAAAAACTTTTAGATCTTTTTTTTTTCAATATTTATCTATTTAACTTGTTCTTTCTTTTTTCTCTTTCCATTTCTCTCTCTTCTCTCTCCTCTTATCTCCCTCCTCTTTCTCTTTCTTCTTCTCTCTCCTATTTTCTCTCCTTCTCTCTTCTCTTTCTCTCTCCTCTTTCTCTCTCTTCTTCTCTTTCCTCTTTCCTTTCTTTTCTTTCTTGCTCCTCTTTCTCTCTTCTCTTTTCCCTCTCCTCTTTTTTTCTTTTCTTTTCTTTTCTCTTTCCTTTCTTTTCTTTTTCTTTTCTTTTCCTTTTTCTTTTCTTTTTCTCTTCCTTCCTTTTTTTTTTTCTTTTCTTCTCCTCTTCTTTTTTTTTCATTCTCCTTCTCCTCCTGCTTGGCCAAATAGAGGACCTACGCTCCCCATGCTCTTCGCCCCCAAAGTCCCAAGGATCTCGCCAAAAAAAGATTATCTAGGATTGCAACCTATGGCAGTGCGGCCTCCAGTCCTAGTCCGGCATCCAACAACGATGGTGGCATTGGAGAACCAAGACAAGGAATTTTTTCCCTCCCTTTTTTTGGATTAATCTCTCCATTCAACCCAAAACTCCAATAGTCCAGATTCATGGAGAGGAGATCCCTCCTTATAGCCGAAAAAGCTCAATTCTGGCTCGATTTAGAGTTCCTCTCGGAGAAGGAGAAAAAGGAGACTCCCTCTTCTTAGATTTATTTTTTTTCTAATTTTGGATCGAGTATTACATGATCGGTTGTTAGTCGGTTGGATAGGAGATGATGATATAGAAATGCTCCCATCTTTACTGGAACCAATTGTTAATCGGCCAGATAGGAGATGGTGGTATAGAAATATGCCAAATTGTATTGTGATTGATTGTTAGTCAACCAGATAGGAGATAATAGTGTAAAAAGGTGCCCATCTTTACTATGACCAATCATTAGTCGATCAAATAGAAGGTGATGGTATAGAAATGTATCCATTTTTATGTGACCTATTGTTAACCAACTGGATAGGAGATGGTGGTGCAAAAATGCATCCATCTTTATTGCGACCAATTATTAGTCGACCAAATAGGAGATGATGGTGTAAAAATATGTCCATCTTTACTGTGACCGGTTGTCAGTCGACCGGATAGGAGATGATGATGTAGAAACACATCCATCTTTATTATGATTGGTTATTAGTCGGCTGAATAGGAATGAGACACAAGATGGAAGTGTGAGAATATAGCTGTCTTCTTCAACCTGGTGTTCGTTGGCCAAGGTGTTCCTCTAGGGTGGGGCTGCTCGAGAGAGATTGGCTCACGTGATCTTTTTCGTTGGTCGAGAGTTAGTTGGCCAAGATGGTCCTTGGAGGAGGGACAATTGTAGGGAGAAGATGTCGACTCACATAATCTTTAATGCTAGTAGAGAGTTAGTCTGCCAAATAAGATCTCCTCATGCTCATCATCTGACCAAATGCCTTCCTTTAGAGGTGTCCGGCTATTTAAGGATAGCTTTGAGTAGTCTGTCAGTTATGACGATAAGTGAATAAGTTTAGAAATATTGTATGCACTGAGATGATTAGTATATAAATAATTTGTTCAGGTTTGAAGCACCTGGTCTCAATGTCATGAAGTTGGAGTGGTGGTTAGATTTTCAAACTCCTTTGTCATCCATCCAAGTACTCAGTTTGTAGCTTCCAAGGCTATCTCTAGGCATGAATCGAGTTTATCTCCAACTTTTTGCTTAGAGAGTGGAGGCTCAAGGAACTTCAATTTTTTGGAAGCTTATTGGCTCTTATCCATCTGCTAGTAGGTGATACCTGCATTTTTCAAGCCAAAATAGTATTATTTTATAATAATAGAGTATCTTTTTTGGTTAGGTATTGTACTCTTCATCTTTGAGAGTCATTCTACTCTGGTTGTAGTTTGAGTAAGTATTCATGAAGCATCGTCGGGTCAGTCGGGGTAGACTTCTAGCTAGGGCATCTTGAATCCACTAGATGTCGGTTTCTTTGTAATTCGTCGGAGAAAAGAAGATGATCATGATGAGCTTCCCAATCTGCCCCTCAAAATGTGGTCGTAGAACTGCTGGTCGGAGGTTTTTACCAAGCCTTCACTCTATTTCTTATTGATGCTCTTCACGCTAAGGGATGGCTCGTCGTGGAGATGAGAACTACAATCAATAGAAAGTTTGTCGATAAAGAGATATCCCTCAAGAAGATAGATAACTTGCTGACGGGGCGAGGAAAATTGCTATTGATGAGGATTTCTTTGGCCCAAAGATCTTCTCTGAGGAGATCAGCAATTGGGTCGAGTAGCAGCAGTGGGATCGGTTGAGACCTCCAGGTACTAATGTTTTGCTATGGATTGCTGCTACAACTCCTGCATCATCGTAACTAGCATCTGGACCTGCTATGCCAGGGTGGCAAGCAGGTTTTGCTAGGTTGCCAACAACGGGGGTGGAGGAATGAGAGGTTCCACCGCTTAGCTGGGATGCTCCCCGCAATGCAAAGAGCGTCCGGTGCAACTAGTGAAGGCATCTTGTACTCGAATGATCACTATTGGGCTCCAAGCTCCGGGGATTTCTCCGAGATGATGCTTGCCTCCTTTCTTGGCATGCCAATCTGTTGCCACCAAATCACCTTTTTACGAAACCATAACAACATCGGACGGTCCTGCTAGCTTCTTTGGTGGAAGAGGTCCTACTCCTGGGTGCCTCTCCGGCGAAGACTTGCAGGAACAATCCTCTTTGATTGGTGATTACCAGTGGGGGTTCTTTCGATCCTTAAGTTAGTAAGGAGGATAAGATGGACAACAGCAATCGAAACTGAGAGATTTGATGGTGACTAAACAAGCATATGGAGAGGGGTGCGAAGACGTACATCGAGGGGATTCCCTCTTATTAATTTATACAGTACGCGGAGTAACTGAATATCGTTAGAGAGATGGCTGGCCTCCTTTGACATGTGTAATAGATTTTGCTGAGATAACGGAATCTTGTCCCCTGGAATCTTCTCCACTAGTACTTTTCTATTAGGATGGCAAGATCTACGGGGATCTTGTCTATTATGGTCTATGCTTGAACAGCTATGATTGGCTTACTTCTAGTGCTTACTCAGATGTTGCAGGCTCCAAGCTAGTCAGTGGGATGTTGTCGATGATTGAGTTTTGGCATTGAATGTTGGCAGGTTTGATTAAATTTATCCAGATAACTAGTCGATCACGAGTAAAAAGTTGATGGCAGGTAAGTAGTCGGTACCAAATAAATATCGATCGGTATCGAATAAGTGCTCGATTTGGAGGTTTGCAATTACTTGGTTGTAATTTTTTTCTTGGTCGATGCAGTACTTAGCATGAGTAGACAATTATTCATGGACTTTTCGAAACTAGGATACTTTGATCGTCCAATATTCTTATCCATACTTGATCATTTGTTACTGTTCTAAATTAATCGTCTATCTGATCATGATCAAATTAATGGCCACAACACGTCCTCTCTCTCTCTCTCTCTCTATATATATATATATATATACACTTTTCTGCAGATAAATGACATACCATGGGCTTCCAGAGGAATCATTTCGCCAACTCCCCTTAGTGCTGATGTGATTGATGATCTGACTATTTTTTAGTTGATCTTGTTCAATCATGATACTAGTTTAGTGCAAAACTAATGATGTTACTGAAAAGCGAAGTCACGAAGTAATTATCTTTAAAAATGCATCCGGGAGATTTTGTAGAAAGGCAAAAAGATTTAATACTTATCAAAATATTTTTTTTATAAATTAATTTAGTTCCGGTTATTCTCATAATATTATATCGTAGATGTATTATCACTCAAATAAAAAATTTTGAAAATTCCACGGATTCGAAACATGATCTTTATAAATGACTTGATTAAATTCAAAAATTTTTCTGAAATACATATTCGAGTCATAATCCTTACGGATGACTCAATTAAATCTAAAAAATTTTCTGGAACACGTGATCAAAATGGTGAGAGAGCGCACTACTCCGGCATCTTAATAGTATCAGGCTGACGTACTCATCAATGATGAAGATGGTACGTAAAAAAATTACGATCCAAATCGAACTTAGCATGTTGGAATTGGAGCCCAATGGGAATAGCTACATCGGGTTTATCTCCCCTCTTCTTATTTTTTACCAAAATTTTTTTTTTGAAAAATGAAATTAAAAAATTAATAAATATTTTCTAAGAAACTTGCTCGAAAACTCAAACTCGAAAAGAAAAAAAAATATAAAAATTAAATTTCCAATAAATGAGCTAACAAAAGGAGGATATTTAAATTTTTAATGATGGTGTCAGGATAAATGATTCATTTTATTTCTTTTCTTGTAGAAAAAAAAAGTAAATACTTATACCATAAAAATATTATCGATATTCATTAAATGATTTATAGTTTTTATCAATTTGATCTCTGTTTAAGAAACTAGTATAGATCTGTCTAAAATAATATACAGATGATTTTTTGATGATTCTTGCACATTTAACATATATTTGTTAATTAATTTTACTTTTATATCATCATTTTGTGTGCCACAATATTTTATTAGCTATCATTAATTTTTGTTTTTCGCATTTTGGTTTCCATTAATTACAACTATAATTTTACTAGACTATTTATATTTTCTTTTTATATGAGCATATGTTACCCTAACTAATGGAGTCATATCAATATAAATATATTACAATATTCGATGTCATGCCCGAAATTATTTTTAACCTGGTGGTGAAGGTAAATATGTGATGTTCCAATTAAATTCAGATAAATTATTAAAAAAAATATTTTTTTTATATATTTTAAAAAATGTTTATGCAAATATATTATATTAATATTATGTATCATTTTTTATTATATAAAAATACTTAATAATTTTATTTTTTTTTGGGAGGTAAAATATTGGATTAATTAAACCAATAGAATACAAAACATATTATTGTATAGCATTTTTTGTGCAAATAATTAAATATTTATTGAATGGCATAAACCATTCCTATTCCTGAGGTAGACAGTTTTAGTGTTGAATAGTCGAATTAAAAATTCTAATACCATCAGCAGCAGTTGGAATATTGTTGCTTTCCAAATTGACGCTTAATCCAACCCACTTGGGCGGCTTTGGGTATGACTTTGGGTGGCCAGCTAATTCGGTGGGTGTACGTTTTCTTCTGTACGTGACAGGCTTTCCCAAATCTTGCTTGCATGCCATAATTGCTTGTCGCCGCACGTGAGTCGGCACGGGACCCACACTCATGGAAATCTGTGTCCAGCGACGGCGTGACGAACTCCGGATTTTTTTTTCAAAAATAATGTTTTTTAAAAACAAAATTACCGAACTACGATCCTTTTAAACAATTTTACCGAAATATTACTGTTTGGGCCACGTGGTAATTGTTAATGGTTTAAAGGTTGTTTTGCCACCTGGAGAAGACGCAGCTTGAAGCTGCGCCTTCCCAATGGTAAGACGCAGCTTCGAGCTGCGTTTTTACTCGGTGATTACCTCCGGTTTAAAAAAAATAAAAAATAAGTTATTGCTTTTAAAAAAAAAAAAATCTAAGATGCCAGTTGAAATTATAGAACCGGCAAATGGTGAATTTTTTAAATAATATTTTTTAATAAAATTTTTATTAGAAATATTTTTAATTTTATATATTTTATATTTTTAAAATAAAATAATAAAATTAAAAATATTTTAATTAAATATTAAAATTATAAAATTATAAATATTTAAAATAAAATTATAAATTTAAAAATATTTAAAATAAAAAAAATAAAAATAAACTACATATAAAATGAAGTCGCAGATCGTACCTGTAACTTTATCTTATTAATGTATCTTAATTTTTAAAATAAAAAATTAAAAAATTGAAACATTCTGGCAATCGGATCGATGGTCGGATCGAAACCTGGACCGGTAATTGGATCGATGGCTGGACTGGCGACTGGATTGGATTGGCGATCGGATCCAGTCGACATTCTGGCCGTTGGTAAGGTCACCCGTTCGGCCACTTGTCTGGTGACAGATCCTATCATCGGTCCTGCCACTAGTCTAATCGCCAGTGCTGCCACCGGTTCGACGAACCGGCAGGTCCTGCCATCGATCTGGGTGCCGGTCCTGCCACCGATTCGACCGCCAGTTCTTCCACTGGTCCAGTCGCTAGTCCGACCACAGGTCCAACCATTGGTCCGATAACCGGTCGCTAGTCCGACCACAGGTCCAGCCATTGATCCGATAACCGGTCTGGCCACTAATCTAGTCACCAATCTGGCCACCGGTCCTACCACCGGTTCAACCACCGATCTGATCAGGGGTCCGGTCGCCGATTCAATAAGGGGTCCGATAGCTGGTCCGTTCGTCGGTCCGACCGCCGATCCTACCATCGGTCCGGCCATCAAAAAAATATTGTATAAAATTTATAATTTAATCAGATTGGTGGCTGGATTGGTGACCGAAAAGGTGACCGACACCTGGTTGGATTGGTGGCTGGACCGGTGACAGGGTTGGCGGTCGAACCCCTAGTCGGACCGGTGACCGAACCCCTAGTCGGACCGGTGGCTATACCCCTGGTTGGATCGGCAGCCAGATCGGTGGCAGGACAGGTGACCGAACCGACGATCGGACCGATGGCAAGATCGGCGACCAGATCGGTGGCAGGATGGTATCCGGATTGGTGGCTAGACCGGTGGCATGACCGGCAATCGGATTGATGGCCGGACCGACGACCGAACCGACTACCAGACCCCTTATCGAACCGACTACCGGACCCCTGGTCAGACGGGCGACCGAACGGTGGCAAGACCGGTGGCCAGTTTGGTGACTGGATTGGTGACCGGATCGGCTATCGGACCAATAGCTGGACCCTGGTCAGACTAGCAACCGGACCGATGGAAGGACCGACGGTCGAACCGATGGCAGGATCGGCATCCAGATCGATGGCAGGACCTACCAGTTTGCCAAACCGATGACAGTATCGGTAGTCGGACTGGTGGTAGGTTCGATGGTAAGACCTATCATCGAACAAGTGGCTGAACGGGTAACTGGATCAACGACCGGAATGGCGACCGGATTTGATCACCGATCCAATCCAGTCACCAGTCCAGCCACCAATCCAATTGCTTGTCTGGGCTCCGATCTGACCACTGATCCGATCAGCGATCCAATTGCCAGAATGTTCCGATTTTTTAATCTTTTAAATTTTAATTGAGATGTATAAATAAAATAAAGTCATAGGTATGCCCTGCGTCGTCACCTTTTGCATTTTGCTTCTTTCATTTTTTTTATTTTTTTAAGTTTTTAATTTTATTATATTACTTCTAAATATTTTTAATTTTATCATATTATTTTAAAATTTTAAAATTTTATTATTTTATTTAAAAATATAAAATATAAAATATTTAAAATATTTAAAATAAAAAATTTATTAAAAAATATTATTTAAAAAAAAATCATCATCCACGGGTCCTATAATCCCAAGTGGCATTTTAAATTTTTTTTTTTAAGCAATAGCTTATTATTTTTATTTTTTTTAATCATCGAAAAAAAAAAAAGGCGGTCTTATCATTGGGAAGGCGCAGCTTCAAGCTGCGTCTTCTCCAGGTGGCACGCTACACTTTAAACAATCACCACGCGGCCCAAAAAATAATATTTCGGAAAAATTGTTTGAAAGGACCGTAGTTCGGTAATTTTGTTTTTAAAAAACATTATTTAAAAAAAAAAAATCCGACGAACTCCCAACTCACGGAGATGGATCGACGACATCACACCGGGAGGAGGAGCGGGAAAAAACGGAGGAGCGGGAATTTATGGGACCGTACCGGCGAGGGAACCGGCAGTAGCCGGTGCAAAGTGGAGTGACGTGACGGACTCCCTCAGGATAGGGAAACCCGGATTCCCGCGGTTTTGTTTCGGTCGTGGGTGGACGGGATTCGGGGCTCGTATTGGATCAAATTACGATCATGCCACCGGTCCCGGCTCCAAAGAGATTCCAATAGCTTGGATTGGTATGATAAGAGATTCCAAGGTGCAGTGGATCTGCACGAGGGGAGGGTGGGGAGTTGGCAAAATATCCGATCCAAACTTTCCTGCTTGTTTCGTTTCTTTCGCTTTCGAGCTTTCCGTAACCTGGCAGATGGTTTTTTGGCCGGGCTTCTGCCCAAAGCTATTGGTGTGTATCAATAGTTCTGGCGGGCAAATACCGTGACGAGCTAGAATTCTTGGCTATCACGATCAATATCAAAGGTTAAAAAATTTAAAGCAGCCACTGGCATGCGGCACAGTTTGGTTGTTAGATTTTTTTGATAATTCATGGCAAAAATTCAAGTTTTGATTTGGATAAATTAATATACGCCTGGTTGAGATTGGTTGAGATTGGGGAACCGTCTGGAACTCTAACTCATCTCCCTCTCTTATTTTTATCAAAATCAATTTTAGAGCAACTGATATATATATTTATATATTAAGTACTGAGTGGTGAAATAAATTTAAATTTAAAATTATTTTATGAATTGCTTTTATTATTAATTGTGAGGCTGTAAAACTAATTCTGTTGTTCAAGTCGATCATTGAATGTTAGAAATCAAGGATAGGATCCGATCCCTTCGAGATCTCAATTTTGACCGATTTAATATATATATATATATATATATATATATATATATATAAGAAAGGATATACGTATGTAGCTAGCGTGTGTACGTATATATCAATTGCTTGAGAGTTAGCATGAACCGAAAAACAACCTATAATATTATTTATTGAACAAAATAAATATTTGTATATGAGTTGAAAAGATTAAATGAGTAAAGGAGGAAATTCTTAAAAAACTTGCATATGCAGTTCATAGCTTAACATTCTTTTTCTTTACGTAGTTTGATCATCATGGACAAATAAAACTATTCCAACAAAAAGCTAGAACTGGTTAGCCCTGAGTTGTCCCTTCAATTTACTTTATAATTAATCCATTTAATATAAGTAATTAATCTAGTTTTATCATCCACAAACCAAATATAATCTAGAACTGGTTAGCCCTGAGCTTACCATGCACCTTAGCCTGGCATTCTCTAGTAGATGTCTTATGATCATGCATAGTGATTGTAACTCTTATTCAATAATTATTAGATTAATGTTTAAAATATAATAACGTATTCTAAATTTATTTTTAGTATAATCCACTCTTCATATTAAGAGAGCACAGTATCCACCGCAGGACATGCATCCAACTTGGTTGCTTGGTTCTCTCTTGATATGGATAGCTTGAGCTTAGCTAAAATTAAAAAGATAATCCTAAAATTATTATAAGACTTGCTATTCACGATTGTTCTTCCATTTTTGCAAGGCAAAAAAAAGATATATACGGGTAAAATCTTATTATCAATTAAAAGCATTTCATTGTTAACATCGCTCATGCTATGAGAGAATCGGTGCGATTCCTAGCATCACTAAATGATTATGGAATAAAATATTGATCCATCTCGATCATGGGGTTGCAAGGGAAGATACGGGTAAAATTTTATTATTCGATTAGAAGTATTGTATTGTCGGCATGGCTCATGGTATGAGAGAGTTGGTGTGATTCGTAGCGTCACTAAATGATTATGAAATAAAATATTAATTTATTTCCATCATGGTTCATGGCATGATGTATATAAATATATGCGGCATACTATTAAGGATACTGACGGACCGGGCTCAGGCCGGTCCAAACTCAAATTCTAATCCCAATAAACTATTTAAATTCGGTTTAAATACTATCGGGATTATATTTTTTGTTCAAATCCATATCAATCGGATATCGAATGATTTGAATTTACCCGATCCAAACCCAATCGAGTCACATTAAACATTTTTTTTTTTATTTTTATCAACTCTAAAATCATCTATCATCGTTCTATAAACCATACATACCTTAAACAAATAAAATTTAACTATATTTTTAGTTCAATAATACTTAATTCCATATTCAATTAAAATAAAATTTAAATTATCTTGGATAGATAAAATTCAACGATGCTCAGTTCAATATTTTTGAAATAAATAAAAATATAAACATAATTTAAAAATATATCTAACTCTCGGTTAAGTTCCAAAAAGATTTAAAAAATAATTCTCGATTAATTTTTAGTTGTAACATCATTCTTCACTCGATCCGTCTATAAACAATTAATCATCATCAATAATACTTGAATCGGGAGATCAACGAAAAATCGGGAGATTAGCCGATCAGGATCCTTTCTATTTTTTTTTGAAGAATAATATTAAGAATTTAAATATTTTAAAATTTAATAACTAATAGATAATCATTAATAATATATTTAATATAATATATATTAATTATATATATTAAAATATTAAAATAATTTGAATCGGGTTTGGATTAGGTGCATATTTATTTAATCCTGGTCTAAATTCAAAGTTAAGTATTTAGATATTTTATCCAAATATGATCCAAATTCAATCAAAATATTGAGTACCTAATCTAATGGAATCGAACCAGATCGGATATATCCGGATATTTATAAATTTGAATTTTGTTATCATCCCGGTATACTATCGTAGCTCTGAAAATATTTTTTAAAAGTAATTCCGAAAAAATGTTCCCCTTGTTGATACTCATGTAGTTCGAGAGAAGATAAATATTGGCAAGTTGGACCATCCGCCCTTTGTTTCTTGCGGAAAAGGTCGTAGTCTCCCAAACCCGGATGCGGCCAGGTTTTCCCAGCCAATGGATTTCCCACAAGCTTCCTGCCTCCACCCACAGCTTAACAAAGCCGTGTCCATTACCTATTTTGTCCTCTCTCCAGAACCACTCCTCCTCTCCCAGTCTTTATAAACCTTTCCCAACCTTCCCTTTCCCCCTTATCCCAACCACCACCACCACCACCACCACCACCACCTCTCCCACTCGACCGAAAGCGAAAGCAAAAGCAAAAGGAAACGTACGTTTTCAAATAAAGGAAGATAACTTCTATTATCTCACCATGGACACCTCCTCCTCATCCTTCTCATCATCCCCCAACGCTTCCTCCAGCATCTTTGGTTCCTTCGACCTTGAAGCGGACGACGACCCCTCCTTCCCCTGCACCCCTTCCGCAGCTGGGCGGCGGTGGAGGCCCATGTTCTTCTGCGAGTCCATCTCTGGCGGCGGCGACGGTCGTCACTTCCTTGACACGTGCTTTCTCTGCAAGAAGCCCATCGCCGCCGGCGACGACATCTTCATGTACAGAGGGGACGAGCCGTTTTGTAGCGAGGAGTGCAGGGAGGAGCAAATGGAGATGGACAACGCTTTGGAGAATAACCGCAAGAACTCTTCTACTTCTTCTTCTTCTATGAAAAACTCTTCGACAATGATAAAGCACAAGCCAAGCCTCATCATCCGTCAAAACTCCCGCAACGTTCATGCCATGATTGCTGGACGCTAGTACATGTATAAATGGGAGTGGAAGATAAAGCAAGCTCGCATTTTAAGGGATTCTCCCTTTGTTTGTTTTTTTTTTTTTTTTTGGGTTTTTTTAGTGGGTGAGGGAGCTTTAGCTGTGAAGAAGAGTTCCCTGGAGTTCTCCAGCAGTGGCCCGAAGAGTTTTTTTTTTTTTTTTTTGTTTCTTCTATGGAACGTACATGGGTTGGAGTTGTTCATGGTATTATATATCAAGAGGTGCTGGCGGTTTTGTGATGTAAATTTTGCACATCCAAAAGAATTAAATTATGGTGCGTTTTTTATGTGAGTTTTGCATGACCAAAAGAGTTTATTATATATGTTGGGTTTGCTTGGATGCTATAAGAGAACGTCCGGCCGGGAATTAAGATGAACTTTGTTCCTTGAAATTTTGGGAGTCCGGTTGCTGGGTTTTTTTAGGACAGCAATGGAATATACGATATATATATTAATTGAGATAGAATTTCTTTGAGTTTTGATCTCCATCTCCTGCCATGACTTTTTTATCCTTTTCTAAAGCTAAAAACCGGACATAATTATTCCAGAATATTGAGAGGTTGCAAAGATCGTCGCATACACTGCCAGATAGCCTAGAGTCTCTCAAGATCCTCTCCAAATAAAGTGGCCATAGACCAGGTCTCGTACTCCTATGATTAATTCGCACTGCATATAGGAGTCACCAGTTCATGGTCTTTCAGTCATATGGCTGGAATTGGATCGCTATAAAAGACGTAAATTATAGTTAGAAATATAGGGAACGTACGAACCGTAGATGGAGTCGTTGAGTTAATGACTAGCCCATTAATTCATGGTGACGGCACAAATACTCTAAAGAGCCGCTCCACTATTCATGCATCTCTGCTGGTCTCAACATTTCCTTCTACCAATTAACCATACTTAAGCCTTGGAGAATTAATTAAACTCGGTAGCTTTGAGGTTATGTTATGACATTCGTTGGTGACGGACTTTCTGCAGCAGAACTAATTTCTTACCATTTCTAAGGATCGATGATGTTTAAATTAATATAGGTTTACGTGTGAATTATTTAACTCACCGAATAGCACAGAAAACTCAGCATAATAAAGCAATGAGTTTTATAAACTATTTCCTCTATTCGTTATTATTATTATTATTTTCCAAATAACAGAAAAAGATTTATTCTCTTGTTAAACGGTTCGAACAGTGAGAGAATTAAGTATCACTTTCTTTTTCTTTTTCCGAGACTGTTCTCATCATAATTTCCGCTGCCAAACGGAGGACAAAGTTGATGAGGCTCGGGGGTTTTTCTCCAGGTGGCAGGATGGTTTTGTTGGTTTCGAAACACTTTTTTGACGTTTCTCGTGGTGGTTAGGCCACGAACGGCGGCTAAGTTTCAGAGCTCTCTCTCTCTCTCTCTCTCTCGTGTTCTGTGCAGTGACCAATACATAGATGCGACAAAACCGTGGGGATCGTCTACGTCGTTAATTTCTCTTTTATTGCAGTCAATAGATATCCAAAGCCAAACAGCGTTCACCCGTGCGTCTCGCGATTGCTCCGGATGCTTCTTCTACGTACTACTACGGTGAAGCAGCCACCCACCGTGCGAGCTTCTCATCTGTTGGATAAATATAATGCCTAAACACACTGGTAATTAATATCAAACCAATGGCAAATTGCAAATTAATATTTGACGACACGATTTTCTTACTTTGTTAGGGATTGGATTTGGCAAATGCTCTCTCTCTCTCTCTCTCTCTCGCACGCACACGCGCGTACACCACTAATTTTGAGGAAAGAATGGGCAGGTCCATCGTCGATTTATGAGCTTGGTGCAAAGAAAGTACAATCCTAGAGCCCAGAAATATAGGGGCGACGGCGAGAAGTGAATAATAATCGTTAAGATCTTATTTTATCATCAATCAATTATGAATTCAAGTTACGATTCATTATTGATATGAATCTATCGTTGATCTGATTGGAAGATCAGAACTTTCTTTTTATCTCTATTTCATATAATAATATTTTAATAATATTATATTAATATATGCATTTTTAGATGTTAAAAAATTTTAATTATATATATATATTAAAGAAAGGAGAAAAAGAGGGGGGAGGGGGGAGGAGGAGGAGGATTGCATCCCGGGGACTGGTCAAGGATTATAAATAAAAAGTAGGAAATTTTAACGCGTGGTCCCTTCTTGGACTCTGGTGTAATAATGAAGGGCTGTGGACCAGCTTTTTAATTTCATGTCTCCCTCCCATCCATCACCGTACCAAGATCGTGTGCTTTTAGAGGGATTAGAAATTAAAATAAATTGTAGCAGGTGGACCATGCGGTAAAAAGTCCGGCCAACATACGGATCGGTCATTAAGTTTTCCTTACAAAAATAGTCATCAAATTAGTTTTCTTTTCTTTCTTTTTTTTTTTTTTTTAAACTTTGGAGCTCCGATTAAAAAAAAAAAATCATGAACTCTAGATTGTCACGACAACCAAACCATCGTGATATCAAAGCTGGCTCAAACTAACAAACTCAAATAGCATCTAATTTTTTTATTAGTCAATAAGATGGGATTATAATAGAGATGGTAATAAAATCTAAATTTATAGGTATCCGATCTGATTGGACCAGGTAATCAATACTTTGACTGGATTTGGGCCGAGTTTGGATAAATCATGAATGTCTAATTTTGGATTTGGACCGGAACTGGATAGATATACACCCGACCCGAATTATTTTAATATTTAAATAATAAATATATATAATTAATAAATATTTTATTAAATATATTTTATTAATTATTAATTATTAGTTATTAAATTTTAAAATACTTAACCCTTATCTTAAATCCTAATCGTTATTTTGTTATTAATTCTGATTAAATTAATCTCCGGCGTACTTGGCCCCTACTCTCCCCTTCCTCTTCGACCTCCTCTCGAATCGATGGCGAGCGGCGGCAGCCAACGACTTCCGGTCGTGATCCAGGTGAGTCAAGTGGTTTTTTTCTTTGTAGATTGTGATAGCCGTCGGAGAGGAGAAGCGTTGAAGGGGAGGGCAGAGGCTGCAGAGCAGCGCATCCGGGGGCGGTGGGGGAGACGTCGACAATGAGGCGACGAGTGAGGAAGAAGAGGAACAGATGGTAGGGGCGGGTCACGAGAGGGGTTTGGCCATTTGGGTGGGTGGACCTTTTACTATTGTTCTCCACAAATTATAATCAAGTGCTTGTATAAATATGCGCATGCGTGTCTTCCAGTATGTGTAATTTGTACCATTAAAAAGTGGGGGTCGGTTTGAAGCTTGACCTTCAACAACACCCATGCCTATGGCACCGCCATGATCTTTTACTCAAGATCCTTGGACCTACAAGAGAGTACCGGTGCTCTGATACCACTTGTTGCCCAGAAATAGAGCCCAAGAGGGAGGGTGAATTGGGTCTTTTAAAAAATTTAACACAATAAAATGAAGGTCCAGTGATGCTTGTGAGCAATAATAAATTTGATGCAAGATGATAGCAATAATTAAAGAGTACGAGAGAAAAAGAGCAATCACACACAAACACAAAGTTTATAGTGGTTCGGTGCAAACCTAGCACCTGCATCCACTCCCCGAGCCACCCTTGGGAATTCCACTATAATCCATACCAGATTACAGTTGACTTGTTTTTCACAAGGCTCACAAGTCAAAACCTAAGTTGGTTTTGTCACTTAGGCTTACCAACAAACCTAAATACTTGTTTTGTCTTCGGGCTCACAAGTTAACCCTAGTTGGTTTTAACACTTTGGCTCACCAACAAACCACAATAACCTTCTTTCAAGACACCCTTGAAAGCAAGGTCAAATCACAATAAAATAGATATGAAATTTAAAAGCTACAACAAACTCTCTTCAAGAGTAGATTGGAATCTTTGAAGCCCAAAAGGATGCTTTGACTTCACTCTTCTTCAAGTTGCCTCTTTTTGGAATGTAGTAAGGTTGAGCTAGTAGGCTTTTCAGTGGAATCAAGCTAGAAGAGACTTTTGATATGAAGTTTGGAGAGAATATTGGCTTTTGAGTGGACTTGAATGCTCTTGAATTGACTTCTCTTCACTTTTTTTCTTGCTTTCTCTTCTTTTTCTTGCTTTAAAATAAGATTGGTGGAGATTAAATACACCAAAAACCTTCTAAAAATGGTTTTTGACCGTTGGAGCATTGGAAATAGCTGTTTGGAGCTTGAAAACCAACTTCTGCAAGCCAGAAAAATAGATCCGTTAGAGCTGTCAGGCTGCAAGTGTCGACACTTGGCTGTCAGGTGTCGACACTTGGCTGTCAGGTGTCGACACTTGATTTCTGGGAGTCGACACTTGAACATTCAAGTGTCGACACTTGATGCACAGGTGTCGACACTTGACACAAAAATTCTCGAACCAACAAAGTTCTGTATTTTCAAAAATCTCAGGCCTTGAGTCGACACTTGGAACCTAAGTGTCGACACTTGGTGTCGACACTTGAATATAGGTATCGACACTTGGCGTGCCAAGGATTTTTGTCCGTGCCAAATGTTGAAGTGTCGACACTTGACTGTCTAGGTGTCGACACTTGAGACTGAAAACATCCAGATTCAAGTGTAAATACTTCGAAAACAAAAATAAAATTCATGAACACATAAACACATAATAGTTAAATAATTATATACCCTTTTTCAATGAAGAGGATGCCCGGATATGTGAGAATAGCTCCGTGCCATTGCATGCCATACACCATAAGTTTTTGGAATTTTGAGGTGCTTTCTTCCTGAAAACTCATAACTTGAAATCCTCATTAGAATACAATATGCACTCAATATTTTGTTATTCATCAAAATCACTGGGTGGAGCCAACAATCTCCCCCTTTTTGATGATGACAAAACCTTGAGAAAAAGAGATAATATAGTTCAAACTTTAACCATTTAATTTATAAATATGAATTTTAGTCACAATAGAGGCAAAAACTTTATAGATAGGAGGAAACAATCTCCCCCTTAATTAGATACTTCTTATTAAGGTAAACTTCAAGGATTCTTGCAAGGTGAAATCAATATAATATACCTTTTTCTCAATAAAATCAAAATCAATACTTGTTCTCAAAATCAATACTTGTTCTCCCCCTTTTTATCAATCATAAGAAAGGGGAATAACCTCCCCCTCACAATGAGCATGGATACAAAAAGAGAGTAGAGAAACAAATATCAGAGCTGAAATTATGCTAATATCAAAGAGTATCAGAGTTAAAATATACCATTATAAAGAGTATCAGAGTCAAAGAATAGTAAACTGAAGCACAAAATTTTCAAGATAACAAGGTACTGAACAAAAACACATATATATAAGATAAATTTTCAGTACAAAAGAGCTGAAACATACATATATCATTAGAGTCAAATAAGTATCAAACATACAAAATAAGATCTGAAACAAACATCTGTGAGGCTAATCCTCATCAGATGGAACATCAAGATTGAAAGGAGAACTAATCCTAGATCTGGTGGCCCCTAGGAGATGCTAAAGCTCTAAGACTCCTGGTACGACCGGCAGGACCAAATGCGGGTACAACCCTAGAAGATCTAGTAGAAGGAGGTGAAAGACGATCAGCTGGCGCAATAGGATCCGCTGCGAGGTTAACCAATGCAGTAGTAAGAGCAGGTGTAGTAGGAGGATCTCGACTGACCACCTCATAAGCATCGGCACCGCCCACACTGTCACTGTCACTGCCCACTACCTCAGTAGCTCTGTCAATATCCTGATCACCACCGTCAGCAAAATCAGCATGGTTGCTCTGGTGATCGTCGCCATCATCATCATCATCGTCATCGTCAGATCGAGCAAGTGCAGGTGCTGCAGGAGGTATAAATGATCTCAACAGACTCTCAATGCGGGTAAATCCCTCCTCCATGGATCTGCGAATCTCAGCATGCTCCGAGGTAGTCTGTGCTCGTAGAAGCTCGACCTCGCTACGTAGCTGAGTCACCTCACATCTGATCTGTGAGAACTGTGCTCTGGCATGCTCCTCAAAAGATAGTCCTGTAGATGGTGGTGGAGGAGCTGAAGCATCATGCGACAGGTGCTCTGCCTGTGTCGATGGTACATCTACTGGAGGAAGAACTGCTGGCTCAGATGGTCCAACCTCAGCCTCTCGAATCCATCCTCCTCATCTGGCTCCTGGCCAGACTCTCTCCGAACCCATCGACCTCTAACCATCCTGTATCCCATCCGGTGCAATGACCTCTCATCGTACACATCGATGTGCAGTATCTCCTTGGAGATCTCCCCCTCCAATGATACTCCACACGCTCTGAAAAGAGAGGTCAGTGCCATGCCGTATGGCAAACAATGTCGGCGCTGAGTGGCAGCATCATGCATCTGTGATAGCATCAAGGTGGGTATATCTAGATGTCCCCTCTCAATCAGACTGGTCATCACCATCAGCTCCCTCTCGGTGATGAAATCGAATCTGACAGTCTTCGGTAGAAGGATCCGTGCAGTAATATGGTGCAACAGGCGCATCTCTAAAGATAACTGGTTCGCGGTAACCACTGAAATACCGCGAACATCCTCTCGCTCAATGATGCACCTGAAAGCCGCCTCTCTATCATCTATAGAAAAGGCACAGACTCCTCTCCGGGGTATCTCCCATACACGGCTCAGCAGCTCATCAGTCAAAGAGATCTGAACACCCCTGACGGATGTCGTCCATAAAAGTCGTCGACAGTCTAGTGCACCGTAGAACTCCCTCACTAGGTGAGGATAGTATCTCTCCTGCATGGTGCAGAAGGGTACTAGTCCTGCATCTGTGAGTATCTCCCTAATGCCAAAGTGGTGCCTGTCGAAGCACTGCAAGTCTACTCTCCTCCCAGAAGCTACAGACTTCCTTGCCATCCTCTCTGCAGGTGGGGAGCTCGGAGTGGCTGTACTGCTCTGCTGTGCGGGATCAAATCTGGCCTTCGACCTCCTCTCAGTACCATGACTGGGCCTCGCCCTAACTGCAAGTCTCTTCCTAGGACCCATTACAGCCAACTGACCAGGAAGAATGAAGAAGGGTTTAGAACAAAGGACTGGCCATAGATAGAGATTAGAAACACAAGGTTCAGATAGGTTTCGAAAACCAGAATCAACAAAGTTTGAAAATATATTTTGATCAAATGACAAATTTTCGAGCAAAATTTGTAGGAAAAATTTTGTTAGGTAGAACATATTTGAATCTTTGAAAAAATAATTTTTTTGTAAGGTCTAAAAATCAAAAATCATGGGATTTGGGTTTTAATCACCTAGGGTTTCAGCAAAAATGTTGCAAATGTATCACGAAAAACCTTTCTAAATCATCAATAAATGGATTTAGTACGCTTAAATTAGATGAAAACCCAATTTATTTTGCCCAAAATTGATGAAACAGTGATTTTTGCGAAAAATGGTTGAAAAACGCCCAAAAGATGAGGGAAATCCGAGAAAAACAAATCTAAAACACTATTCCCTCAAATGGAGTTTTAGAAATTCATTAAAACACGCAGAAATCTGGTTAGATTCAAGAAAAATATTTGGAAAACCTAAAACACGATCATTTGGTTCGAAAACAACAAAATTAAAAAAACAAAGAAAAATAAAACAAAATTAGAAAGGAGAAATACCTGATTTGTGAAGGATTGAGGGGTGAAAGGATGGATTTGGACAGGGGGGACCACTGTTCCAAGAAATCAGGAGGGAAGAAGTTTTCAAAAAATCCATCGTTCGGTCCGTTTAAAACAGTTCAGATTCGCAAGTATCGACACTTCGGATTTGTCAAGTGTCAACACTTGGTCAGGTGTCGACACTTAGCCAAAAATTCGAGAAAATCCAAAAAAATAGGAAAAATTTTGACAAGTTTTTGGGGTTTTAAACAATAGGTTTTGAGCTTTAGGAATTAGGTAAAGATGATACTAAGAGAGTTCTAGGAGAATGGATCAATGACACCTAACTCTCTTCTAATCAGACAGAACATATCCTCACTCAAAGGCTTTGTAAACATATCAGCTAACTGATCATTAGTACAAACAAAATCAAGAATTATATTAGAGTTTTGTACATGATCTCTTATGAAATGATGTCTTATTTCAATGTGTTTACTTCTTGAATATTGTACAGGATTTTTAGATAGGTTAATTGCACTAGTATTGTCACATCTTATAGGAGTCTTAGTTAGTTTAATGCCAAAGTCTTCGAGTTGTTGTTTGATCCAGATGATTTGAGCACAATAGCTCCCAGCTGCTATACATTCGGCTTCCGCCGTAGATAGAGCAACTGAGTTCTGTTTCTTGCTACTCCAGGAGATCAAATTTACTCCAAGAAACTGACAGGTTCCACTAGTACTTTTACGATCAAGTTTACATCCAGCAAAGTCAGCATCAGAATAAGCAATTAAATCAAATGAAGAATCTCTAGAGTACCATAAACTAATTTCAACAGAGCTAGATAGATATCTAAGTATGCGTTTAACAGCCAAAAAATGAGACTCTTTAGGATTGGACTGATATCTAGCATACATACAGACACTAAACATGATATCTGGCCTACTGACAGTAAGATATAACAATGAACCAATCATGCCTCGATATAATTTTTGGTCTATAGACTTACCTGATTCATCCTTGTCAAGTCTATATGTATAGCTCATAGGGGTACCTAACGGCTTAGTGTTCTCTATCCCAAATTTCTTGAGTATTTCTCTTGTGTATTTTGTTTGGTTGATGAAGATCCCCTCTTTGGTTTGTCTTATCTGGAGTCCGAGGAAGAAATTCAGTTCTCCCATCATGCTCATCTTGAACTCACCCTGTATTAATCTTGCAAAATCTTGACAAAGAGATTCATTAGTAGCACCAAATATTATATCATCAACATAGATTTGTACTACTAAGAGATCATCATTCTTTTTCTTTAAAAACAATGTTTTATCTACATTACCTCTAGTAAAATCATTTTTCAGCAAAAAAGAGCTTAAACGATCATACCAAGCTCTTGGAGCTTGTTTTAATCCATATAAAGCTTTATGAAGTTTATAAACATGATTTGGAAATTCAGAACTTTCAAAACCAGGGGGTTGTTCAACATAAACTTCTTCTTCAATTAATCCATTTAAAAAAGCACTTTTAACATCCATCTGATATAGTTTAAAATTCATGAAACAAGAAAAAGCCAACAATAGCCTAATTGCCTCAAGTCTAGCCACAGGAGCAAAGGTTTCATCAAAATCTATCCCTTCCTCCTGATTGTATCCTTTGGCAACTAGTCTAACTTTATTTCTAATTACTATTCCATTTTCATCAAGTTTATTTCGAAAAGCCCATTTTGTGCCAATAATTGATGTGTTTGAAGGCCTATCCACTAGTGTCCAAACATTGTTCCTTTTAAATTGATTAAGTTCATCTTGCATAGCATTTATCCAATTACTATCACATTCAGCTTCCTCAATAGTTTTAGGTTCAATTTGAGACACAAAAGCTAAGTAATCACAAATATTTCTAAGAGATGATCGAGTACTTACACCTTTAGATGGATCACCTATAATTAGTTCTTTTGGGTGTCCATGAGCATACCTCCATTCTTTTGGTAATGGATCAACAGTTGATGTATTTTCATCACCTTGTGCTTGATCTCCGTCAGTGTTTTGATCATCATTATGTTCCTTGGTAAGTCCTTCATTGTTGTTTATTTCTTCAGTCTTCTTGCTACCTGAATCATCAAAAAGTACATCTACTTTTCTTGAAGATTTTTGGTTAGTTTCATCAAATACAACATGAATGGATTCTTCAACAACAAGTGTCCTTCTGTTGAAGACCGTATATGCCTTACTAGATGTGGAGTAGCCTAGAAAGACTCCCTCATCTGATTTGGCATCAAATTTACTTAGATTATCTTTACCATTGTTTAAGATGAAACAACGGCATCCAAAAACATGAAAATAACAGATTGAAGGTTTTCTACCCTTCCAAAGCTCATAAGGGGTTTTCTTTAAAATCGGTCGAATTAAAACTCGATTTAAAATATAGCATGCAGTATTTATGGCTTCCGTCCAAAAATATCTAGGTAAATCATTTTCACAAAGCATGGTGCGTGCCATTTCTTCAAGAGTTCTATTTTTTCTTTTTACTATCCCATTTTGTTGAGGTGTCCTAGGTGCAGAAAAATTGTGATGAATTTCATTTTCAATGCAGAATTTATTAAAATTGGCATTTTCAAATTCAGTTCCATGATCACTTCTTAAAGAAATTACTGAAACACCTTGTTCATTTAAAACTCTTTTGTGAAATCTAATAAATTCAGAAAACGTTTCATCTTTATGTGCTAAAAACATGACCCAAGTAAAACGTGAGAAATCATCTACAATGACTAGACCATACTTCTTACCTCCCAAACTAGATATTCTAGTAGGCCCAAAGAGGTCCATATGAAGCAATTCCAAAGGTCTAGATGTAGAGATTACTCCTTTAGGTTTGAAAGAAGATTTTGTTTGTTTTCCAAGTTGACATGCACTGCAAATCTTATCTTTTTCAAAATTGAGTTTAAGCAAATCTTTTACTAAATTCTTTTTGCTAAGTTTTGAAATTAAATGCATGCTTGCATGTCCTAGTCTACGATGCCAAAGCCAACTAGTTTCATCGATCTTGGCTTCCATTGCCACTAGACATCGACCTTTCTGAATAGGGAGATCATCAAGATCAACCATATAAATATTGCCATGCCTATGACCGATGAACTTTATGCCATTGTCATCTAGACTAGAAATAATGCACAAAGAAGATTCAAAAACAACTTTAAAATTTTTGTCACAAAATTGACTAATGCTAAGCAAGTTATGTTTTAATCCATCAATATATAAAACATTATCAATATAAGAGGTAGGGGTGATATGGATTTTACCAATACCGATTATTTTGCCCTTTCCATTATCACCAAAAGTTACATTGCCACCATTTTGATATGTGAGTGATGAGAACTGCTCCACATCTCCTGTCATATGCTTTGAGCAATCGCTATTAAGGTACCACATTCTTTTCCTGTTGGTTGCGAGGCATACCTGCAATAAAGATCAAGTGGAGACTTTAGGTACCTAAGCCATCTTGGATCCTTTTTGGTTAGTGGCATTGGTTCCTTTTGGAACCCAAACTTTCTTAGTGTTATTTAATTTTCTTTTGTTGCACATATAAGATTTATGTCCTTTAATACCACAAGTATAGAATGTAATGGATGAAGATGCAGGCACAAAGAAATTTTTAAAGAGTTTCTATTTCTTATGAGTTCTGAATCCTAATCCAGCTTTGTCAAATACTGCTCTTTGGTTATTTAATAGTAAATTTAATTTTTCAGAACTGTAAGTAAATTTTTTAATAAAAGGTTTTAGTTTTTCGATTTCTTCTTTATATCTTTTGTTTTCTATTAAAATTTCTTTGCTGTGACTTGATAATTTTTTATTTGAAAGTAAGTTACTTTTCTTTTTAAATATATCCTTTTCTTTTTCAAGAGCCATAATCTTATCATTTAAGTTTTTATTTTGTATTAGAAGGTATTCATTTTTATTTGAAAGGTTGTTGTTTGTTTTAGCTAGTTCCAGATTTTGCTTCTTTAAGTCTTTATGTTTTGACTTTAATTTTTGAAATTCTATGACTAGTTCATCAAAAATTTCATGAAGCTCATCAAAAGATAATTCATTTTCGGTTTCAGAACATACCTCTTCTTGATCGGCCATCAGACAGAAATTTGCTACTTTCTACTGTTCTTCCTCAGAGCTGGAGTCTTCACTTTCACTCCAGGTTGCCATCATGGCATTCTTTCTTAGCTTTCTTCTGCTTTTTTTTAACAAGGGGCAGTCTACCTTGAAATGCCCGGGTTTCTTACACTCAAAACATGTGGGCTGCTCTTCCTTCTTTTCCTTGTCTTTTTCCTTACTTGGCTCACCTTTCAGAGGTTTCTTTTTATAGTTGAACTTTTTCTTCCTCATAAACCTTCTGAATTTCCTTGCTAACATAGCCGTTTCATCTTCTTCGTCATCCTCTTCAGAGTCTTCGCTTGAGTCCTCTCTGGTAGTAGATTTGAACGCGATCGTCTTCTTCTTTTTATCTACCTCTCCATTCTTCTGTTTGAGGGATAGCTCATAAGTCATCAAGGAACCCAACAGTTGTTCCAGCGGAAGAGTGTTGACATCTTTTGCTTCTTCAATTGCAGTGACCTTTGCATCCCATGAAGCTAGTAGAGACCTGAGAAGTTTATTCACAAGTTCACCGTTAGAAATTATTTTTCCTAAACTTCTCATGCCATTCACAATGTTTGTGAACCTAGTATACATCTCACTGATAGACTCAGTAGGTTCCATTTTAAACATTTCATATGTGTGAATTAGCATGTTAACCTTGGTGGTGTTCACTTGGTGTGTACCCTCATGGGTAACCTCAAGTGTATCCCAAATCTCCTTTGCGGAGAGACAGTTTGATATTCTATTAAACTCACTAGGATCAAGAGAGCAAAATAAAAGGTTCATTGCCTTAGCATTGAGCTCAATTTGCTTAATATCATTCTCATCCCAATCATCTTCCATTTTTGGAGTGAGAATGCCATTAATCATCATTGTAGGCTGATGATGACCTTTTACTATTGTTCTCTACAAATTATAATCAAGTGCTTGTATAAATATGCGCATGCGTGTCTTCCAGTATGTGTAATTTGTGCCATTAAAAAGTGAGGGTCGGTTTGAAGCTTGACCTTCAACAACACCCATGCCTATTAGCGCCGCCATGATCTTTTACTCAAGATCCTTGGACCTATAAGAGAGTACCGGTGCTCTGATACCACTAGTTGCCCAGAAATGGAGCCCAAGAGGAGGGGTGAATTGGGTCTTTTAAAAAATTTAACATAATAAAATGAAGGTCCAGTGGTGCTTGTGAGCAATAATAAATTTGATGCAAGATGATAGCAATAATTAAAGAGTACGAGAGAAAAAGAGCAATCACACACAAACACAAAGTTTATAGTAGTTCGGTGCAAACCTAGCACCTACATCCACTCCCCGAGCCACCCTTGGGAATTCCACTATAATCCACACCAGATTACAGTTGACTTGTTTTTCACAAGGCTCACAAGTCAAAATCTAACTTGGTTTTGTCACTTAGGCTTACCAACAAACCTAAATACTTGTTTTGTCTTCGGGCTCACAAGTTAACCTTAGTTGGTTTTAACACTTTGGCTCACCAACAAACCACAATAACCTTCTTTCAAGACACCCTTGAAAGCAAGGTCAAATCACAATAAAACAGATATGAAATTTAAAAGCTACAACAAACTCTCTTCAAGAGTAGATTGGAATCTTTGAAGCCCAAAAGGATGCTTTGACTTCACTCTTCTTCAAGTTGCCTCTTTTTGGAATGTAGTAAGGTTGAGCTAGTAGGCTTTTCAGTGGAATCAAGCTAGAAGAGACTTTTGATATGAAGTTTGGAGAGAATATTGGCTTTTGAGTGGACTTGAATGCTCTTGAATTGACTTCTCTTCATTTTTTTTCTTGCTTTCTCTTCTTTTTCTTGCTTTAAAATGAGGTTGGTGGAGATTAAATACACCAAAAACCTTCTAAAAACGGTTTGTGACCGTTGGAGCATTGGAAATAGTCGTTTAGAGCTTGAAAACCAACTTCTGCAAGCCAGAAAAATAGATCCGTTAGAGCTATCAGGCTGCAAGTGTCGACACTTGGCTGTCAGGTGTCGACACTTGGCTGTCAGGTGTCGACACTTGATTTCTGGGAGTCGACACTTGATGCACAGGTGTCGACACTTGATACAAAAATTCTCGAACCAACAAAGTTCTGTATTTTCAAAAATCTCAGGCCTTGAGTCGGCACTTGGAACCTAAGTATCGACACTTGGTGTCGACACTTGAATATAGGTGTCGACACTTGACGTGCCAAGGATTTTTGTCCGTGCCAAATGCTGAAGTGTCGACACTTGACTGTCCAGGTGTCGACACTTGAGACTGAAAACATCCAGATTCAAGTGTAAATACTTCGAAAACAAAAATAAAATTCATGAACACATAAACACATAATAGTTAAACAATTATATGCCCTTTTTCAATGAAGAGGATGCTCGGATATGTGAGAATAGCTACGTGCCATTACGTGCCATACACCATAAGTTTTTGGAATTTTGAGGTGCTTTCTTCCTGAAAACTCACAACTTGAAATCCACATTAGAATACAATATGCACTCAATGTTTTGTTATTCATCAAAATCACTGGATGGAGCCAACAATATGGCTGCTGACAAGATTATGAAGTTACATGAAGTTTGTTATAAATTGCTTAATGAGTATCAATTCAGGGCTAATATAGAAAAGGAATATGAGAAAGACTCCAGTTTGATACAGAGTGATCATAGACCTATGAATAATCAATTGGCTAATTTTGATTTGTATGTGCGAAGTAAAAAGAAGGCCAAAAGCACCTTGGTAAAAATTGAATTGGATCACTGTCTGGAGGAAGATGAAATACCTCGGTCTCCTTATTTTGATGTCTTGCTTTGGTGGAAATTAAATAGATCTAAGTATCCAACATTACAAATGATGGCTAAAGATTTGTTTGGCACTCCCGTGTCTAATGCGGCTTCTGAATCTGCTTTTAGCATTGGTAGAAGGTTGTTGACTCCATACCGCAGTCGATTACATCCTAGAACTGTGAAAGCCTTGGTTTGTGCCGGTAATTGGTTAAATAGAGGTATTTTCATATCTTGTATATAATTATTTTTTTAATTAATTTTTTTATTTAATGAGCTGATTGTTTAATATTTATGTAAATTAATTGATGTTTTGTATAGATACTAATACTATACTTTCCAAAGAAGAGCAAGAGAAGATTTGTGATGTTTTTGAAGATTTTGCATTTGAAGACAACAATTCAAGTAAAAGTTTTTTCTAGTAATTTTTTCAACAAATTCTATTCTTCATGATCATTATAATCAATCATTACTAACAACGATTAATTATTTGCAGGTGAATCGGGTGAAGATTGATGCTGCAACTAAGGATTCATCGAGAATTATTCTTTACATTTTTTTACATCTTAGAACTTCGAGTTAGATGCACTTTTTAAATTATATTTATGTTTTTATTTACTTCATAAATATTGAATTAAGTCTTGTTGAATTTTATTTATTTAAGATAATTTAAATTTTATTTTGATTGAATATAAAATTAAATACTGTTAAACTAAAAATGTAGTTAAATTTTATTTGTTTAATGTATGTATAATTTATACAATGATGGATAATTTTAAAGTTGATAAAAATAAAAAAATACTTAATATGACTTAATTGGATTTAGGCCGGGTAAACCCAATTACCCGATACCCGATTTAGATGGATTTGGATAAAAAAAAACCCAGTCCTGATAGGCTCCAGATGATGGGCTCCGGGTAAACCCAATTACCCGAAGTTTATTGAGCTGGCCCAGTACAATTCCAGATGATGGGCTCCGAGCCGACCTAATTCCAGCCCTACTTTTGACCCACTAGATGCCGAGACATGAAAAACCTCTACGTCACTCCTGAAAAAAAGCTCGCTCATGCTGTTCAAGTTGTTATTTTTAATTCACTGTTGTATTTTTATTGTTCGAGAAGATAAATCCAATAAAAAAGTAAAAGTGTTATAAAAGTAAAATTGCTATCAGTCGAACTCAAGTTTTAAATCTCAAGCCTTTTCGCTATAAAAAGCCAGCATTTACTAATGTTGTGGATCGAAATGCTCCTTGGAAGGTGAAACCTAAATGAATTGAAGGTTTATTGACCCATCGCAAACATGATCCTTTTTTTTTCATGCACAATCTTGACTGCACATTGATTTTAGGATTCTAACAATTCATCAAAAAGCAAATTTCAAAGAAGCAATCTGCTATTTTTTATTTACATGCTCAAAGAATCTGGTACAATTCCATTCCACCTTATTGTTTCGATGCATTATGAAGTGCATTAAGATGTTGAATAGGCATCCGAATTGCCACAAGGAATATTTAAAAAAAAAAAAAAAAAAAACTTTTCTTGCAGACCATATTCATCCCCCCTCCCTTGACCTACCAAAATGGTCAGCTACTACTTGGAGACTCGGATCTCTTCTGCCTGTCCGAGCTGGATGTTGAAGGGTGGTCTTCCATTTGAATGGCTTGCTTCAAGCATTCTACAACCACACTCATCTTTGGACGGGCTTTTCGATTAGCCAAGAGACAAGCGTTGGCCAACTTCGCAACTTCACGTGCGGCTCTCAGAGAATACTGATATTTTAGTCTTGGATCCATAATCATGCTAAACTTCCTACTATGTGGAGGAAATTGCCTCACCCATTCCAAAAGCCTCTCTTCATTTCGCGGGAGATTACTTTCATATGTCCGCCTGCCTGTAAGGATTTCATACAACACCACTCCAAAAGTCCACACATCACTCTCAACTGAGAGATGGCCAGTCTCAATGTAGTCTGGGGCTGCATACCCGTAAGTCCCCACGGGCTGATCAATACATGGAGTTCATCATGAATATGAGAAGGTGTTTGCTTTTAATAATATTGTGCAATTTGAAAGCAAAGATAAGAGCCAGGTAAGGTTTTACAGAGGGTAAGCACCATTGAAAGAGCAAGGAATGGGAACTTTATAGTCAAATGAACAAATTCAGGAGCTGGTAGATTTTACACCCTTCCACTATCAACATATGAATAATATACGGTATCAAGGATGGAATACAAGAAGAAATGAATATTTAGACAATGTTAAAAAAGAAAAGAGCTTCTCTCGTATTCGGTACAAAGTAAGATAACCCAGAAATCATCAGTTTCAGAGGATGAAAGTGAGAATGTCTCGCACCTCTATTTCTTCTCGGTTTCTGTTTTCCTACTAGCATTTGTTTCCTAATGGATATATCAAAGAGTACATGGAGAACCAATGATTGAAAATCCTTGGAATAAAGTTGGCGTAGGAACCTGGTCATATGAGAGTATTTAGAAAAGCTCTCTATTAGCCTCCGAAATATCACCAGGTCCTGATAGAAATCATTTTTTACAAAAATCTTTCAGAAAACTTTATGATATTCGATAGGAAATATATTGCTTGTGAGTTTTCTTGACTTTTCTGAGCTATTCCCTTTTATCTACTTCATTTTCTTATCTATATATATATATATATATCTTGTTAAATTTTCAATCTCCACTTCTCTGGTAGAGAAACTTTTGTTGATTTACAAGTTTACTCCTTTTCCCCCTGAACCAAACCTGAATTTCAAGTATCTGACATGTAGCGAAAGCACATGCCTTATGAAATATTAGCAAGATTAAGTACTTCGCCTTTACATTACTCTCACTCCACAGCATGATATGTCATTATGCCTTTAATTTCTTTGTGATTTCAGACAATAATATAAGCAATTAACTCCTTTTCCATGATATCTATTCTAACTGACATGCATCTTGGTGGCTTTGTATTTATTATATCAGACATTATCGCATTAGAGATCAGTATGCACGGTCCAGTTTGAAAAATGGTCATATATGTATGAGTTGCCATTTTGAAGTGGAAGTTAGTGCCTTAAACAGTTAATCGATCAACTATAGGGTCAAATCTGTAGCATGTCCATCTATTGAACATCAATGACACAGCAAGCAAACAAATTGATCTGTAGTGGGAATGTATAGACATAACCATAACCACAACCATCTAGCTTTACCCCAACTATTAGGGTTTGGTTTTGCAAAATCCTCATTCACAAGCATTCCCATGTAAGCTACCTTTGACACTAGGAGGAACCCTGTGGACATCCAATATTACATGCAGGAATGCAGCAAGTCTACAAAGTCATGTCTAATAACTCGTACTTTAAGTTATTCCAAGATCTTATGTGAACCACAATCACCATCAGCAATGCATGTTCCAACAATTTCAGACTTGCTGTATGCTTTTCTTATTTTTAGTTTTTATCTGTATCAAGGGCCAACACATCACATTTTCAAACAGAAAAAAGAAAAAGGTGACCACTAATAAAACGTATCAAGTTTAGATGAACGTCCATTTGACCTAATATGAAGAATTTGCATGAACAGGTTAGCAGAGATAACCGATTCAAACATATCTTTATAAAAAGAATGCAGACATTACCTTTGTAGAGACATGAGTCTTCCCTTCCTTTGGTCCTTCCCTTACCAGGCCAAAATCTGATAGCTTTGGCTTAAATTCCTTATCTAGTAGCACATTAGATGCTTTGAAATCCCGATATATCACCTGCCCAAATAATATAGAAGGCTATGGTAAAAAGCTGCAAACAAGCAAAACTTGTATTACACTTGAAAATGAATAAAACAGAACTATAAAGTACATAAGAAAGCATGCATGACATTTAGCAAAACAGACACTGCCATTACAAAGCCAATATCTGGCATCTCATGATTTTTGCTATGTATATTGAAGTTGTAATGAGGTAACCATGGCATGAAAGGAAGCTGCTCCCCTGATTCTTGCTAGTAAGATATATCTATGCACATGACTTCATTTGATTACAACAGTATAGATAAGCATATAGAGGCAAATTTTTGCCACCTAGATCAGCAGGAATGTAATAACTGTCTATGGAAGCAATAACTCCAAAGCGACATTATTCAGAAATCGCATAACATCAGAAAAGAATCAGAAATAACCTGAATTTCTAACCCATAATGCAGATATGCCAATCCTTCTGCTGCACCCAAGGCTATCTGCAGTCTTAAATTCCAGGGAAGAGGAGGATAATTCCTGTTGAACAAATGAACTTCTAAACTCCTATTAGGCATGAATTCATAGACCAACAATCTTTGGATGTCTCTTTCACCATCTATGGAACAATATCCAATAAGTTTGACAAGATTTGGGTGCTCAACAACTGAAAGAAATTGAACTTCTGTCAACCATTGCTTATGCCCCTAAATAAGAAAGAGAAGATATAAGCAACATAGACATTCCAGGAAATATTGAGACTGCTATGAAAGTACAAAGATTTTTTTTATGTGAAGATCAAAGAAAATTTCAGCAAATAACATTATATACTGATCTGTGCAACAGAAACCTCATGTAAGCCTAATTTTGCTAAGTTCATGGCTAAGACAATCAGCTCAACACAACTGACATTTCCAAGAGTATCAGGAAAAATCTCCTCTGAGAAATGCATTTGATTATTTACAATTAATGCCATGTCTAATAGTTCTACATAACATGGTAATTTTTGAGCCAAACGATCACAGTAGTCACTCTACCTTTCCAACAAGAAAATGCAGGCTCAGCAAAGGATATATATGTATGCACACACAAATTGATGTCTGTATGTAATATTAAACCAAAAAAAAAATTATGCAAGCTACACTTAAGATTTGAAAAACTGATCTGTCCAGACAAATTAGAAGATGTGATGTTCCCATCTGTCATTTCAGAGATTGATGTTTTTTCCATCTTTTTTGTCTAATGCTTCACTCTTTTCCTAAGTGATGGAACGACCCTCTTGCTTTATATTTCCAAAGAATTCACTCTAGCTTGAAAACAAATTTATATGCTTGGGGATAATTTGAACTTTTTTGCAGATAACCAAGTCAACAGACTTCTCCAGTGATTTAAGCCACTGTTGGGTATACTTAAGCCAAATTATAAACTCAGAATATTCAAGGCCTTCATTTACCCCAAGAAGTCCCATGCTCCCAAGCACACTTGTGCATCACACACACATGAAAGGGCTAATGCCCTGCCTGTACAGAACAAAAGGACTGCCACATTGCAACAAGATATCTACCCAGAGAGCAAGACCACTCTGCATAATACTATGACCCCAGTTTTTTTTTTTTTAATTGCCATGTCAAATTGTTGGTTACTTAGCTCTTCTATTTATCCTTCATGCCGTTGTTTTTCCCTTTATTAGAACATATTGACATGGCCAATGCAGAATGAACTCACTTAAGGTGTTTCTTATCAAGTCAGGAGTTTTCATCGAGTCCACAGCTTAAGTTTGAGGATAAAAGATTTTATTAGTTTTTATCCTGCATATGCTAACAGAGAGCTTTTGATGCGATCCAAGAATCAACTTCTTTATGTTCAATCAAGATGTTGTGATAGGCATCTTCTTTTTCTAAGCTGGGGTGGTAAATTCGACAATCTATCTCTCAACTGCATTCATTTGAATCCTTTTTTTAATATATATATTAGGAAGCCTGCCAAATTAAATTCAAGACTTCACTAATCAGGAAAGTATAGATTGAAAGACCGGATCCTACGAGAGCATTAATAATTTATTACCAAAAAAAAGCATATCTAAAAGATAAATAAAATGTGCTAGCTATTTATATATTTGTCCAGGGTTCCATCTTCCATGTAGGAAACCAGAATACATGATCTTATTTATGACATTTTCTCAAGAACTTTATGTTGCAAATTTGTTTCAAAAAGCTACATCTTGATCGAGATCCTTCATAAATGGTGGATGAGAATAAAATATAATTTTAGAACTCATTCCCTATTCTTTAGTTCCACAATACAATGAGTATCCCAAAACTCATTTCTTATTCTATAGTTCCACGGTACATCTTGATCAAGATCCCAGAATACATAATCTTATCTATGACATCCGTCCTGAACTTTATGTTGCAAATTTGTTTCGAAAAGCTGCATCTTGATCAAGATCCTTCACAAATGGTGGAGGAGAATAAAATATAATTTTAAAACTCATTTCTTATTCTATAGTTCCACGGTACGATGAGTATCCCAAAACTTTTGCATCTAACAAATGGATGTAATAGGTCGAGCAATGCGGGGTTATATGAATTCAAATACACGGAAAATAATCAGAGAGATGTCTCCAGCCATGCCAACAAGAATTCGATCGCAAAATCCAAAGCAAGAACAATTCCATTTAACATTCTTTACAAATGGACGCAAAGAATAGAATAAATCAAGAGAAGGGTATACCTGCAAGCCATGCGGGTTGAGCTTCTTGACCGCCACCGGAATCCGATTCTGCTTCCCATCCAAAGAGTTGATAAAACCCTTGTAAACACTCCCGAACCCACCTTCTCCCAACTTAAGCATCCTATTAAACTCATTGGTGGCACTCCTCAGCTCATCAAACTCGAAAACACGCAAACGATCAGCCCTCTCTTCATACATGACCGATATGCCGCGCGGCGGCGGCGGCGGCGGCGGCGACGGCGACTTGCCCCGATGTGTCCCGGCACCCGAATCATCCGACCTACTGGTACCCACATTCCCCTGAGGCGCCGTGCTCGGGCCCGACCTGTTGTCGGTCTTCTTCCCGTTCTTACACAAACCAAAGCAAGACATCCCGTACGATTCTTGTGAGCTTCGTGGCAATTCAAAGAAACTTCCAATTGCTTCCGTATTCCAGTTTGTAGACTAAAAGGGAGTAAAAAGAAAAGATGAAAAGGGGAGAAAGGATCCCGGAAATTGACGGGAGAGAAGAGAAAGAGGGGGTAGAAGCTCAAGAAAGCTCAAGAAATCGAAGAAAGAAGGAGAATCACGAAACTAAGATAAGGTTTCGGGCAAGAAAATCAGAAGGAATTCGTGGAAAAATGGGAGTAAGTTTGGGTGGGGGGTTGTTTGAAGGAAGCTTGGATCAAGAATAGGGGAAGAAGGTGAGAAGAGAGACCGGAGTCAATCGGTCGCTCGTCCGGCCACCGGTCTGATAGTTAATTCGATTTGGGTAATTAATCTGATAGCTAATTCAATTCTAGTCATCATTTTTTTTTTAGATCAATATCAATCCGATCACCAATTTAACTATTGATTCGATGATTAACCTAGCTCCTGATAGTTAATGTGGCTGTAAAAATTGTACCTATTTCGATCCAATCATTCATCTCGTTAAGCTATATTGGCATTAGTTCGTACAATATCATATATATATATATATATATATATATATATATATATATATATATATATATATATATATATATATATATATATCAACAAATATACTATATTATAATATATAATATATAATTTAATAAATTATTATATAATTATTATATTTTAAAATATAAAATATTTATTATGATATAAAATATGTAATAATATATTATTATATTATCATTTTATTTTTTTATTTTAAAAAAATATTTTTTATTTTTTAAAAAAATTAATATTTTTTAAAAGAATTATTTAATTTTTTATTTTTTATTAAAATTTAAAAAAAATGAGAAGAAATTACATGTCGATTTGATAAATTTTAATCCGTACATTTCATGTAATCCAAATCATTTATTTTTATAAATATTATTGGGATGACCCTAACTTCATAAATATTAATTAAAAAAATAATATTTTTTAAAAAAAACTCTAATAATAAGAGTCGTGGATCAACTTTTTAATTTCTGATCCCTCTCCCATCCATCACCGTACCAAACACGTGTGCTTTTAGAGGGATTAGAAATTAAAATAAATTATAGCAGGTGGACCATGCGGTGGACAGTCCGGTCAACATACGGATCAGTCATTAAGTTTTCCTTACAAAAATAGACATCAAATTAGTTTTCTTTTCTTTTCTTTTTTCTTTTTCTTTTTTTTTCTGACTTTGGAGCCATCCGATTAAAAAAAATAAAATCATGAACTCTAGGCTGTCACGACAACCAAACCATCGTGATATCAAACCGGCTCAAACTAATAAACTCAAATAGCATCTAATTTTTTTATTAGTCAATAAGATGGGACTAATAATATTTCCATGCAATCTCATGATAATTTTCTCATGGTTGTCTCCTTCTCAAGATAGGACACATCCATAACCTGGTTCCTATTCAATTCTACCAAATCATTCTCCATCCTCATATCCCTTACTACAAAAATCTAACCAACTGTAGTACGGCATGTCTTAAATTTTGGATAGGACAAATTATACAAGACTATGATATTAATGGCGCAAAGTATTACAATCTTTTTTTAAATAAAGAGAAAAAATTTATGAAAATTGATGTGGCATAGCCACTGACGTGGAGCCCGCATCTGGCCCAGCTGGCAATTGAGCTGATGGAAGGTACAACCTGAATGCTACCATTAGATAAGTGCCAAGGTCGAGCTTTCGTCCGAGATCGAGCTTCCGATCGAAATCGAGCTTTCATCCGAGGTCAAGCTCCCACTCGAGATCGAGCTCCTAGTCAAAGTCAAGTCCCCCACCAAAGGTCAAATCTGAATAAAGATAAATGCATCCAACCCCAGCAGGTGGTATCACCATCCCCGTCGAAGCTCCCACATGGCTCAAGGAAGCGCCACCCCTTGCAAAGAGACGCTCCACTAGGGTACGCCGCCTTCACTTCCTGCGAAGAGACACTCCGCCAGGGCACTCCGCCTGCACCTGCGGAGAGACGCTCCGCCATGGCACACCGCCTGTCCCCTCGGCGAAGAGACACTCCACCAGGGCACACCGCCTATATCCCTTGCAGAAAAGCACTCCGCCAGAGCACCAGGCCTTGTAGTATACTGTCAGGACCTTCTTTGGAAAGGCGCTCCACCCGAGATGTCGCGCCCTGCAACCAACTACCTACACCACCTGGAAGAGGAATGTTTTACCAGAAGTCTCAAATCCTGCAGCATCTCCCACCAGGTTAGTGCTCCGCCAGGTCCCTGAGCATGGAAGCATGATGCCTGTAAGAAAAGTGTCCTGTTGGGATGTCAAGCCCCGTGGCACGCCACTCGCACTCCCTGCGATAAGAACGCGTGCTTCACAATACTTTGCCTGCATGGCAGAAGCTCCCTCCAAGAATTTTGGACTTGTCCCCCTCCTACCAAGGAGGGGAGGACAAACCTATGCTCCGTCCACAAAAACCGCACCAAGAGAGCATCAAAGCGGGGCTCTAAGCCCCATGACGTGAAACACGCTTCTATAAGAAGCTCGAAGGGGCTTCCGGCAAAGGTAAGTGCAAGCATAAGCACAGAAGCGCAAGCACAAGCAAACAAAGAGGAGCTAAAGCAAGGGCTGGAGGAACTTTCAAAGACTCCCCCAAGGACATCCACTACTCTAGCTTCTACTCTCTCTCACTCTTCAATATCCTCTGAACGTAGGGACCACTCTGGGCTCTGCGAAGGAGGATCTGTTCTCCTTGATCACCCACTAACTTGATCGTCGGAGTGCCCTCGCCGGGATCCTTGGCCTGGATCTCTTCTTTTTTTTACAAGACCAGCCATCCTCGAAGGACTCCAGGCAAGAAGTCCACTCACCCGTGCCACGTCAGAGCTACAAGCCACGGTGATCTAGGTGGTAACAGATTGGTGCGCTAGGTAAGGGTGACAATAGAAAGACCAATGGCAAGTTCCCCGTTGCTAGAAGAGCATCCGTGGAAACCCACGACCCCATGGTGATGACGCATGCACGAGAGGCTTCCGTCAGCCATGTGGGGGACCCTCCCCATCATGGCAACCAGCACAGTCTAGAGAGGGAGCACCCCGCTCCACTGCCGTCGCCTTTGGCAGATTCTCAGGTCACTGCACTCGCCTAGCAGGTCCAGGACCTGGCTTTGGCGGTGCGTCAGTTGCATCACTAACACCGGTCCCTGGCTACCCAGCAGCAACCATGAACCCCTGCAGCCCAAGCCACTGGGCCCCGTGCCAGTTTGCAATCCTTTCAACGAAGGCCATCGTATCTGCAGGTCACGTCCAAATCCCGGGGGAGCTTGCAGACTACAAGAAAGAGGCAATGGGATGGTTCGGCTGATCGGGGCAGCCAGTCCCTGATCTCGAACCATGGTACCTTATGGCACTGCAAACACTGCCATGGCAAGGCCCCCCGGCGTGATCTCCTCCAGCCCTCTTCTCTCTCTCTTCCGACAGCCTCGGCAGAAGCGTCCACCAATGAGGCTATCAGGCGTCGAGCGGAAAGGTGCCTAGAGGAACAAGAACTCAAGCTAACTGAGATATCCCACTAGTTTGCCAACCTGCAAGGCTTCTCATGCTAGCCCATGGGCTAAGATGCCCTCCCACCTTTTTCTCATAGAATCCAAGAGGAACCGATTTCCAACCGGTTCCAAATTTCCCAGGTTGATCCCTGCGATGGGACAACCGACCACTTGGACCATCTTGAGAGTTATAAGGCTCTCATGAGGGTCCAGAGAGTCACTGACGTGCTCCTCTACGTCGCCTTTCTGGCTACCCTCCAGAAGGCCGCTCGGGTCTGGTATACCCGTCTCGAGCCAAGGAGCATCGACTCCTTCAAACAATTAGAGAAGAAGTTCATGACGTACTTCGATGCCAGCCGGAAGGTGCCATGCGAAGCTAACAGCCTATTCTCCATTCGCCAGTAGGACCATGAGTCCTTGCGGGACTATGTGTCTCGCTTTCAAGTTGCCACCCTTGAGATCTACAACTTAGACGAGCCCGTCACCATTCTGGCATTGAAGAGGGCGGTCAGGACTTCCCACTTCACCTACTCTCTTGACAAGAAGCTTCCAAAGACTTACTCCGAGCTCCTCCTCCATGCTCATAAGTATATCCATGCGAAAGAGATGGACCGATCCAGGAGGGAGCTGGATGGGAGGCCCTTGAAGAAGTAGCCCCAAGGAGAGCCCTCCAAGATACATGGGTCCAAGGCAACCTTGAACTTTCGATCGAGCCCGAATCCAAAGGATACCCCTATCCAAGGAAAGAGGTATACCCCTCTCCTCACCCAAAGATCCAAGATCCTCATGGATATCGAGGGTGAACGCTACTTGCATCGCCCTCCCCTACTGAGACCATCAGGAGGCCATGATAAGTCAAAGCACTGCCAGTTCTATCACGACTACAGCCACGACACCGAGGAATGCCGCCATCTTAAGAGGAAGATTGAAGACCTAATCAGGAGGGGGTACCTTGGAAAGTTTGTTGGGCGCAAGACCCTGTCCGAACCCCAAGCAATTGCGGCTCTTTCTTCCATCGACAACCAGCCCATTGAGAGGCCAGTGGGAATGATCTCCTGGGAGGTAGAGTGTGGCCCGAAGAGGATCAGGGCAAGGGAAGGGATTGACAATGTACTCCCCTTCATGGGAGAAAGAGAAGCTGGGATAGAAATTTTAAATAATGATGCCATTATCATCGAGATGATGATAGTAAAGCATCCTGTAAAGCTGATTATGATTGATAGTGAAAGTTCGACTGACATCCTTTTTTATGATGCTTTCTCCAAGATGAATCTGTCTCCTACTCTACTGAGACCAGTACACACCCCTCTGGTTGGTTTTACTAGGGACTCCATGGGAGTAGAGGGAGAGATCACCCTCCATGTCACCACTGGGATGCCACCCTGACAAAGTACTATCATGATGACCTTCACGATTGTTAGGCTCTCCTCGGCCTACAATGTGATCCTTGGTCATCCAGGGCTCAACTAGCTTAACGCGGTCATATCCACCAAGAGGCTCTTAGTCCAGTTCCCGGCTCCTTACAGAGTTGGTGAGATGAGAGGGACTCCCAGTTGATTCAGCACTACCTGCAGGCTATCCTTGGGGCCAGGAGCACCATGGAGGACCCGACCGCCGATCAACTAGACCAAAGAATGCATGAGGCCAAGGGTGGGCCGGTCGAGCACCTGCTATCATTCCCCCTTGGAACGACCCTTCAAAGACAATACAAATAGGAGCCCATCTGCCTAAGGACGAAAGGACTCGTCTTCTAAGTTTCCTCCAGGCAAATGCTGACATTTTTGCCTGGACCGTGGCCGACATGCCTGTAATTTTACCCGACATCATCATCCACAGATTGAACGTCAACCCAAAATGCCATCCGGTTTGGCAGAAGAAAAGGCGCTTCTCCCAAAGAGACAGTAGGTAATCAATGAAAAGGTAGAAAAGCTCCTCACTACAGGATTTATCCGAGAGGTCCAATGTCCTAATTGGCTGGCAAATGTGATCATGATCAAAAAGGCCAATAGGAAGTGGAGGATCTGTGTGAATTATACCGACCTCAATCGAGCATGCCCGAAAGACAGCTTCTCCCTTTCCAAGATTGATCAGTTGGTGGATGCCACCTTGAGACACCGTTTGCTCAGTTTCATGAATACATTCTCAGGTACAACCAGATCCAGATGCACCTAGAAGATGAGAAGCATACGGCCTTCATCACAGATCGAGGGACTTACTGCTATAAGATGATGCCATCCAGTCTGAAGAACACTAAAGCCATATACCAACATCTGGTCAATAAGGTCTTCAAAGATCGGATCAGCTGCAACATGTAGGTCTACGTAAATGACATGCTCATCATAAGAGATCAAGAGGTGGACCACATCGCAGACCTTGTGGAGGCCTTCCAAAATCTCCATCTCTATCAAATGAAGCAGAATCCGGCCAAGTGTGCATTCGATGTCGCCACTAGAAAGTTCTTGGACTTCATGGTCATCCAGAGAGAGATCGAGGCCAACCCCGAGAAGGTTCAGACGATCGTCGACATGGAGCACCCTATCTTGAAGAAGCATATCCAACACCTGACTGACCGGATCACGGCTCTGAGCCAGTTCATCTCGTGCTCTATCAATCGCTGCTTGTCTTGTTTCAAGGCACTGCACAAGATGCACGACTTCGCTTGAACTGAGGAGTGTCTAGGGGCATTTGAGGTGCTGAAGAGGTTCCTCACATCTCTACCACTACTCTTCAGGCCAGAGGTCGGGGAGGAACTCCTTCTGTATCTAGCGATTTCTCCTAGAGCCATCAACTTGATGCTGGTCTGCACAGATAGGGATGGAGTTCAGAAACCGGTGTACTATGCTAGCAAGATGCTTCGAGATGCAGAAACTAGGTACACCCGTTCTGAAAAAATATTTTTGTACAGATTATGTCTGTTCAACACCTCAAGCCATACTTCTAAGCCCACCTGATCGCAATCCTTACCGACAAGCCTCTGAGATCTATCCTTAGCCGTCCGGATACATTCGGACATCTGGCTAAGTGGGTAGTAAAGCTCAGTGAGTTCGATATCACCTTCTGTCCAAGGTCATCTCAGAAGGCACAGGTGCTGACTGATTTCCTGGTGGAGTGTACCTGGATGCATGAAGAATCAAAGGAGGTTTCCCCCGAGCACCTAACGGATCCACCAACAGAGGAGACGGCATGGGTCCTCCACGTGGACGGTGCGTCCAATGCAGGAGGAAGTGGAGCTGGCCTTATCCTAGCCAACTCTAATGGGGTTGTAATGGAATGCGCACTGCACTTCCTCTTCAAAGCTATGAATAACCAAGCCAAGTATGAGGCACTCCTTACGGGGTGGAAAGTATCCCACGAGCTGGGTGTGTCAAGCCTGAGAGTCTTCACCAACTCATAGCTGGTCACGAGTCAAGTTTTGGGAGAATTTGAAGCCCGAGATCCTCAAATGGCAAGATACCTAGAATGAGTGCATTCGAGCGCATCGAGCTTCCAACATTTCAGCATCTCCAACATCCTATGTGGAGAGAATGCCCGCGTTGACGCCCTTTCCAAATTGGTAACCTTGCCAGACTCATCGCTGGGGCATGCCTACATCGAGTATTTAGAGATCTCAGCTACGAGGCCCCTAACGAGGTCCAGCAGGTCACCCCTAAGGCCAGTTGGATGGACCGCTTTGTCAAGTATATCACCGACGGCACCCTGCCTGGTAACTGCATGGAGGTCAGTCTCCTCAAGAAGAACGCCGCACGCTTCATGCTGATGGACGGGCAGCTCTACTGGAGGTCCCACTCCAATTCCCTACTGAAGTGCCTAAGACCCTTAGAAGCTGCCTACATACTATAGGAGATACACGAGGGCATCTATGGGAACCACGTGGGGGGCAGGACACTAACATACAAGGCCCTCCGATAGGGATACTACTGGAAAATCATGCGAGAAGATGCAGTTGATTTCATGAGGAAGTGCGATCGATATCAACGGCATGCTCATATACAACGTCAGTTGACTTCGCCGCTGTCCTAACTCTCTACCCCATGGCCATTCGCTTAATGGGGAATAGAAATCTTGGATCTCTTTTCCCTCGCATTTGATCAATGAAAGTACTTGATTATGGCCATCAACACTTCACCAAGTGGGTCGAGGCCAAGCCACTAGCGTAGATTACTGAAGTTGAGGCCAGATCTTTTCTCTGGAAGTTAGTCATTTACCGTTTCGATCTTCCACATTCAATCATCATAGACAACGGATGGCAATTTGATAACCAGGTATTTGAAGAGTCTGTGCTGACCTGAACATTCGCCATCGCTTTACTTCAGTGGCTTATCCACAAACCAACGGAGAAGCCGAGATAACCAACCGGACCATCCTTCAAGGGTTCTGCATTAGACTAGATGAAACCAAGGTTTGTTGGGCTGAGGAGCTTCCTAGAGTACTATGGGCCTACCACACTGTGCCTCAGATGGCAATATGTGAGACTCCACTCAACCTTGTCTTTGGTTCCGAGGCTATAATTCCGGTAGAGGTGGGTCTACCCACGTTGCAGGTGGAACAGTACGACGAAGCCGAGAATCCAGCCCACCTTTTTCTCAACTTGGATCTCTTGGAAGAGACAAGGGACAAAGCTCGGCTCTGTATGGCAGCGTACCAACAACGGGTGGCCCGGTATTACAACTCTCGCGTAAGATCGAAGGCCTTCCACCCGGGTGATCTTGTCCTATGGCGAGCCGAAGTCTCTCAACCAGGAGAATGTGGCAAGCTCTCTCCAAATTAGAAAAATCCTTACAAGGTGATCGAGGCCCTACCACAAGGAGCCTACCAATAATATCAGACTCTCTTTCCCAAACTTGAAATGCCAGCAATCTGAGAATATATTACCAATAATATAAGACTCTCTTTCAGGAATAAAGAAGAACTCCTTTTGGTATAGCCCTATCTCTCCTTCATAAAAAAACTATCCGTCAAACTCCCAGTCCGACGAAGCAAGCCGGGAAACTCCAGAAGCCTCGCAATCTATCCATCGAACTCCAAGTCCGGCGAAGCAAGCTAGGAAACTCCAGAAGCCACGTAATCTATCCATCAGACTTCAAGTCCGGCGAAGCAAGCCAGAAAACTCCAGAAGCCCGGCAATCTAGCCGTCAGACTCCAAGTTCGGTGAAGCAAGTCAAAAAATTCCAGAAGCCCTGTACTCTATCCATCAGACTCCAAGTTCGGTGAAGCAAGCCAGAAAGCTCCAGAAGCCCCGCACTCTATCCATTGGACTCCAAGATCGACAAAGCAAGCCGAAAAACTTCAGAAGCCTCGTAATCTATCCATCAGACTCCAAGTTCGGTGAAGCAAGCCGGAAAACTCCAGAAGCCTCGCACTCTATCCGTCGAACTCTAAGTTTGATAAAGCAAGCCAAAAAACTCCAGAAGCTCTGTACTCTATTTGTCGGACTCCAAGTTTGGCAAAGCAAGCCAGAAAACTCCAGAAGCACCGCAATCTATCCGTTGGACTCCATGTTCGATGAAGTAAGCCGGGAAACTCCAAAAGTCCCACACTCTATCCGTCAGACTCCAAGTTCGATGAAGCAAACTGGGAAATTTCAAAAGTCCCGCACTCTATCCGTTAGACTCCAAGTTTGACGAAGCAAGCCAGGAAACTCCAGAAGCCCCGCACTCTATCCATCGGACTCCAAGTTTATGAAGCAAGCCAGGAAACTCCAGAAACCTCGCAATCTATCTGTTAGACTCCAAGTTTGGTGAAGCAAGCTGGAAAACTCCAGAAGCTCCGCACTCTATCTATAGGATACCAAGTTCGACGAAGTCGGGAAACTCCAGAAGCCCTTCAATATATCCATTGGATTCCAAGTTCGACGAAGCAAGCCGGAAAACTCCAGAAGCCCCGTACTCTATCCATCGGACTTCTAGTCTGGCAAAGTAAACCAGGAACCTCCTGAAGCCCTGCACTTTACCTGCCTGACTCCTAGTATGGCGAAGCAAGCCGAGAAACTCCAAAAACTCCACAATCTACCCACCTGACTTCTAATCTGGCGAAGCAAGCCGAGAAACTCTAGAAGCCCCACACTCTTATCTGCATGATTTTAAGTCTGACAAGGAGAGCCAAAGAATTTCTAAAGCCCCCGTTGCCATTTGCTAGATTTCAAACTTGGCAAAGATGATCGAGACCTCAGAAACCTTACACTTGGCTACTATATGGTTAGCATTCCTACCCTAAAAAAAAAAGAGAGAGAGAAGAAAGATAGAGGGAAGCAAAGTTGAACTTAGTGGTGAAGTGAAATTTAGCTCTTCATTGATAAAAGAAGTCTTTATAATAAAGAGGACCCCCCGATAGGCCAGGGAGTCCTCCAAAATGTACCAAAGTACAAAAGAAGAAAAAAGAAAGAAAAGATATGAAGTCACCGGAGCCTTGTCAGGTCGATAGGGCACCTCGCCGATCTCCTATGGGCCTTCGATCAGAGGAGTGGCTGGGTCAGCAGCCGCTCTTGCCTCAGCCTTCAGTGTAGCAGTCGCTCCCACCTTGGCCTCCGATGTAGCATCCGCCCCCGCGTCGGCCTCAATAGAAGGACTCTCCCCACCGTCGACGTTGATGGTCAAGTCTGAGGCAATGCTGTCCAGATCTTGGAATGTGAAGGTCTGGCCTACTTTCTTCATGCAATCCTCGAATCCCTTGAGAAATGAATCAAGGACTTCCTCCCACACCTCGTCGATGAAGGCTTCCAAGGCCTTGAACGTGGGGACAACTTCGGGCACTTCCTTCTTCGTGGCCTCCATGAGTGCCATCGCCATCGTGGCCTTCTCTTCCATCGCTACAGCTCGGGCCTCCACCACATCAAGTTGCATCTAGAGGGTCTATGCTCACCCCTCTAGATGGGCCACTTCAGAGGTCGAGCGGGTCCTTTCCTTCGTCAGGCGATCAACCTCCTCTCGCTTCGCCGCCAGGGCCTCCTCGAGCTTCTCTCCCTTCTTCTCCAGGTCCGCCGTCGTGGTCTTGGAGCCAGCCAGTTCACTCTAGAGAAATTTTGCCTGGCCTTCTAGGTTGTGCACCCGGTCGGCTAGGGCTCAAGCCTCCACCTCTGCAGACTTCGTTCGCTTGCGGAAAGTGATGTCTCGTCGGGCCAGCACTAGGCAAGAATCCCGGATCAGGAGGGCAACGGTGGCCACCTACAGTAGCAAAGGAAAGAAGGTCAATCAAATTCATATGAACAAAGAAAAAGCTAAGGGAGGAAGGAACTTATCGACAAGAGCTGGGGAAACAAATAAGTGATGACTGCCCCCAGCGCTTTGTCGCCCCTCTCCCGGAGGTCGCAGGGTTGGATGATGAAGTCCACCATCCTCTTGGCCAGCCTAGCATCGAGGGTGACCGCTGCATTCGGTGGCACCAACATCATTGCCCTGGCCACTCCCGGGCCTGGTGCCACGGAGGACGCTACTGGACCCAGCATGGTTGATGGCGAAGGCTCGGGGGCTGCTGGTTGGGTGACAACCGCTTTTGTGGTTGCCGGCAACATCGGTCTCCCTCCTGTTGTAGCATCGGCCACCACCTCCTTCGCCTCTGACGACGGTGGGATCTCAATGCTAGAAGGGGCCGCTTGAGGAGCCTGCACGACCACCTCTCCAGTTGCAGTGCCTCTGCTAGGTCCACAGGCTAGGGTTTGGGTCACCACTTTAGTTAAGGCCAGGGCTGATCGGGGCCTCCTCCCGCTCGGCCTAGCAGGGGACTCTCTAGTGTGCCTCCTCTCTCACAGCCCAGTAGAGGACTCTCTGGTGGGCCTCCACTCTGGCTCTCCACAGAGACTCTTTTGCAGGTCCTCCTTGGGCCTCAGAGATGCGGGCCTCTTCCGGGATATTTGCCTGATCTATTCCATGGAGAACCTCATGTCTTCAAACAGAAAGACCTTTGTTAGTCACAAAATAGAGAAAAATTCTCACCAAAAAGAAGCCCAAATTTCAAGTCTTGCCTAGGGATCAGACTGGGCTGACCCCGGCATCGAACAAGTTTTGTTCGATCAGCATATCCCGAAGTGGAGGAACCTCAGAGGTAACGAGCCAGTCGTACACCTTCCTGTCGGTGGGGTCCATGAAGCATTCCGGTTGGGTGTTCGGTCAGGGTCATTCTAGACCTAATCGACTCTCTCAACTGAGGCAAAGAGAAACCTATTTTTCCATCCCTTGATGGAAGTGGGCAGGTCAAGCTTAATAGCCCCCGGGCGGGGGGCCACGAACCACCATCCGTTATCGATCGGATGGCATTTTAGGATAAAAAGGGTCCTAAATAGGAAAAAATGAGCAACAATCCCATGGAAGTAATAGATGATGATGAAGCAAGAGATGGTCCTAACGACGTTTAGGGCAAGTTGGGTCGGGACCAAATGATAGTTGTTCAGAAAAGAAAGAAAGAAATGATATAGAGGAAGGCGAAGCCCCCCAAGAAAAAAGTTCTCATATAAGGCGATCTGGCCTGGGCCACTAGAAGTGACCCACTCCCCCAATACCAGAGCCCAGAGCTGGACGGAGTCCGAAATCCCGTAAGTGCTCCAAAGATGAAGGGTGTCCCCCAGGGTCATTGTCAAAGTAATGTCGAAGGGACCAACCGAATCCTGAATGGGAGGAGAAGGGGGAGGAATGGCAGGGGCACCTATAACTATCCCTGTCTGGTAGGGACCCCTACAGATTCTAAGGGGAATGTCCTCCTTCTTGCTATCCAAGGAAGAAGGTCTCGGCCGGGATGGCCCTGCCTCACCGGAATAGTCCGGGCGACGGTGCCTCCTGTCGAAAGGACTCATATGGTGGAGAAGAAGATGAAAAAGGAGAAGCACCTAAACCCTAACTGATCCCCTTCAGCACAGGTCGAAGAAGAATGAAGAAGAGGAAGAATAGGAGGACTAACCTGTGGAATGCCTCGAGTCAGGGAGTCAAAAATGGGATGAAGAGCTCTAGCTATCCCCTTGCTCCTTCGCTCAAAGATTCTTAAGGGATGACCAAAGAGATTGGACAATTTTTAAAAGGCTGGTTGCACCCCGTCGCATCGTACTGATCGAAACATGCATCCTTTCCCCTCCTCTGGCCTTTGGATGCTCGCCATATATCAAAATCTGTTGGAAGTGGTGCTTCGATCTGCAGAAAACCACTTCAGGCCAAGCACGATCATCATGCCCTTTCGATGCCAACTGATGTGGCACCCCCTCATTGGTGTTGAGGCATGATCTGCGAGTCGTCAGCAATCGAAGCATTAAATGGTGCATGCTAAACATCTCTCCACGTCAGCATCACTATAACTCCCTTTGCCCCGAGCGCCACGACATGCTCTAGACTCGAGAGTGGGGGGCATCTGATATGGCATAGCCGCTGATGTTGAGCCCGTGTCTGGGCTAGTTGGCAGTCAAGCTAGCGAAAGGCACCACCTGGATGCTGCTATCAGATAAGTGCCGAGGTCGAGCTTTTGTCTGAGGTTGAGCTTCTGTTCGAGGTCGAGCTCCCGTCCGAGATCGAGCTTCCATCCGAGGTCGAGCTCCCATCCGTGGTCGAGCACCTGATCAAAGTCAACTCCCCCACCTAAGGTTAAACCTGAATAAAGACAGGTGGATATGGTACCCCCCTCGGGCAACCTCGAGAATAGATGGGATAGCGACTGCAGCAGGTGGTGTCACCATCCCCGCCGAAGCTCTCACATGGCTCAAGAAAGAAGCACCCCCTTTAGAAAGTGCTCTGCCAGGGCACGCCGCCTGCACCTTTTGTGGAGAGGCACTCCGCCAGGACACGCGACCTGCACCTCCTGCGGAGAGACGCTCCACCAGGGCATGCCACCTGCGCCTCCTGCAGAGAGATGCTCTGCCAGGGCATGCCGCCTATATCCCGTACAGAGAAGCACTCCGCCGATGCACTGGGCCCTGTAGTATACTGTCGGGACCTTGTTTGGAAAGGCGCTCCATCCGGGGCATCGCGTCCTGCAACCAACTACCTGCACCACTTAGAAGAGGAATGTTTTATCAGGAGTCTCAGACCCTACAGTATCTCCCGCCAAGCTAGTGCTTCGCCGGATCCCTGAGCATGGCAGCACAATGCCCGTAAGAGGAAGTGTCATATCGGGGTGTCAGGCCCCATGACACGCCACTTGCACTCCCCACTATAAGAATGCACGCTTCACAATACTTTGCCTGCATTGCAGAAGCTCTCTCCAAGAATTTCGGACCTTGTTCTCCTCCTACCAAGGAGGCGAAGACAAACCTGTGCTTCACCCACAAGAGCCGCACCAAGAGAGCATCAGAACGGGTCTCTAAGCCCCATGAGGTGAAATATGCTTCGATAAGAAGCCCGAAGAGGCCTCCGGCAAAGGTAAGTGCAAGCATAAGCACATAAGCATAAGCACGAGCAAACAAAGAGGAGCCAAAGCAAGGGCTGGAAGAACTTCCGAAGACTCCCCTAAGAACTTTCACTGCTCTAGCTTCTACTCTCTTTCTCTCTTCAATATCCTCTGAATGCAGGGGCCACTCTGGGTTCTGCGAAGGAGGATATGTTTTCCTTGATTGTTCATTAATTTTATTGTCGAAGTGCCCCTGGCAAGATCCCCGGTCTGGGTCTCTTTTTTTTTTTGTAGGACCAGCCACCCTCGGAGGACTCCAGGCGGGAAGTCCACTCACCCGTGTTATGTCAAAATTACATATCATGACAATCTAGGCTGCAACAAGAATAAAAAGCATAAACTTGGACAAACCTTGAACGTAAATAGTAGTATATCTGGGCTAAAGAAAAAAATCCAGCGGAGTTACTAAAAGCTCTTAGAACAAACAAAAAAATTCTCATCTTTTAAAAATATTTTTTCCCTTGTTTATACAAAGATAAGTACAGAGGAGGGAGGGAGGGAGAGAGAGAGAGGCAAGAATAATGGAATAAAAATCGTCATCATGCAACGTTAATCATCATGGTAGGCCAAGAGAAAAGCACAAATATTTGAGGTTTTTAATAATTTGCAGGATATTGTTGCTTCGTTGGGTAGGGGTCACGATATATATATATATATATATATGTATATATATATGTATATATATATGTATGTATATATATATGTATATATATATGTATGTATATATATATGTATATATATATGTATGTATATATATATGTATATATATATGTATGTATATATGTATGTATATATATATGTATGTATATATGTATGTATATATATGTATGTATATATGTATGTATATATATGTATATATATATGTATATATATATATGTATATATATATATGTATATATATGTATGTATATATATATATGTATATATATATGTATGTATATATATGTATATATATATGTATGTATATATATATGTATATATATATGTATGTATATATATATGTATATATATATGTATGTATATATATATGTATATATATATATGTATAGGTGTCAAATTTTTCGGACCGAATTCTTTTAGCTTGGTTGGGATGCTTCTCTCCCGGTTCCTACAAAGAAGTCCCATGGACCGGTGGTGCTCCAGCAGGGGACACTCCGATGGCTAAGTTAGCGGGAACCTTGGAGCAACAGAACGGAGAAATCAAAAAGGAGATAGCCCGTGGAGAAGAAAAAGTGCTCTTACCATTCGGAGTCCCCTATTTATCTTAAATAGGCACGGAACACTACCAGATTCTATTAGGGGCTAGGCTAGAAATATCCGATCTGTCCCTAGAAGAATCAGGGTGGTGGCCAGTGGCACCGAGACGTGATCACGTCGTGGGATCTGTTGTAATAGAATTCTGATATCAGCTGGAAGGGATTTCTGGAGCCTTCTAATTAGTATGGATATGGCTAAAGTAGGTCAGTTGGACTTCAAGTGGGTCGGTCGGACCACTGATGAAGTGGGTTGGCCGAACTTCTGATGAAGTGGGTCGTTCGGATCACTGATGAAGTGGGTCGTTCGGATCCCTGGTAGAGTGGATCGTTCGGATCCCTGATGGAGTGGATCGTTCGGACCTTTAGTGGAGTTGGTCGTTCGGACCACTGATGAAGTAGGTCATCCGGATCCTTGTTGGAGTGGGTTGTTTGGACCACTGATGAAGTGGATAGGCTGGATCTTTGATGAAGTGGGTCGGCCGGACTTCTTCTGGAATGGGTCAGCCGGATCTCTGCTGAAGTGGATCGTTCGAACCACTGATGAAGTGGATCGTTCGAACAACTGATGAAGTGGGTCGACCAGACCTCTGTTGGAGTGGGTCGGTCAGATCTTTGCTGAAGTGGATCGTTCGGACTTTTACTAAAGTGGGTCGATCGGCCCTTAAGCCGGTCGGTCGAATCTTTGATCCGGTTCGGAGAAGGACTGATGGGTATAATAATATATATTGGTATTGTTCTCCTGGTAAGAGCCTTCTTTCTCGCTGTGTAACGGTGGTACATGAAAAATGTTATGCTCGGAGAATTTTTTACCGAATTAAAAAAAAAAAAAATCGATTTGCGGACCTCTAAAAAAGGCTATGGGCCGATTACCTGCATATCATCGGCCGGAAAAGCATGAAATCTTGTCAAGGCATGAAGGACCTCTACGTCACTCCTGAAAAAAAGCTCACTCATGCTGTTCAAGTCGTTATTTTTAATTCACTGCTGTATTTTTATCGTTCGAGAAGATAAATCCAATAAAAAAGTGAAAGTGTTATAAAAGTAAAATTGCCACCAGTCGAACTCAAGTTTTAAATCTCAAGCCTTTTCGCTATAAAAAGCCAGCATTTACTGATGCTGTGGATCGAAATACTCCTTGGAAGGTGAAACCTAAATGAATTGAAGGTTTATCGACCCATCGCAAACATGATCCCCTTTTTTTCATGTACAATCTTGACCGCACATTGATTTTAGGATTCTAACAATTCATCAAAAAGCAAATTTCAAAGAAGCAAACTGCTATTTTTTATTTACATGCTCGAAGAATCTGGTATAATTCCATTCCACCTTATTGTTTCGATGCACCATGAAGCCACATTAAGATGTTGAATAGGCATCCGAATTGCCACAAGGAATATTAAAAAAAAAAAAAAAAAAAAAAAAAAAAATCCTTTTCTTGGGGACCATATTCATCCCCCCTCCCTTGACCTACCAGAATGGTCAGCTACTACTTGGAGACTCGGATCTCTTCCGCTTGTCCGAGCTGGATGTTGAAGGGTGGTCTTCCATTTGAATGGCTTGGTTCAAGCATTCTACGACCACCCTCATCTTTGGACGGGCTTTTCGATCAAACAAGAGACAAGCGTTGGCCAACTTCGCAACTTCACGTGCGGCTCTCAGAGAATACTGATATTTTAGTCTTGGATCCATAATCATGCTAAACTTCCTACTATCTGGAGGAAATTGCTTCACCCATTCCAAAAGCCTCGCTTCATCTTGCGGGACATTATCTTCAATAGCCCGCCTGCCTGTAAGGATTTCATACAACACCACTCCAAAAGTCCACACATCACTCTCCACCGAGAGATGGCCAGTCTCAACGTAGTCTGGGGCTGCATACCCGTAAGTCCCGACAGCCTGATCAATACATGGAGTTCATCATGAATACGAGAAGGTGTTTGCTTTTAATAATATCGTGCAATTTGAAAGCAAAGATAAGAGCCAGGTAAGGTTTTACAGAGGGGTAGGTCGGGCACCATTGAAAGAGCAAAGAATGGGAACTTAATTTATTGTCAAATGAACAAAAAATTCAGGAGCTGGTAGATTTCACACCCTTCCACTATCAACATATGAATAATATACGGTATCAAGGATGGAATACAAGAAGAAATGAATATTTAGACAATGTCAAAAAAGAAAAGAACTTCTCTCGTATTCGGTACAAAGTAAGATAACCCAGGAATCATCAGTTTCAGAGGATGAAAGTGAGAATGTCTCGCACCTCTATTTCTTCTCGGTTTCCGTTTTCCTACTAGCATTTGTTTCCTAATGGATATATCAAGGAGTACAGGAGAGACAATGATTGAAAATCCTTGGAATAAAGTTGGTGTAGGAACCTGGTCATATGAGAGTATTTAGAAAAGCTCTCTATTAGCCTCCGAAATATCACCAGGTCCTGATAGAAATCATTTTTTACAAAAATCTTTCAGAAAACTTTATGATATTCGATAGGAAATATATTGCTTGTGAGTTTTCTTGACTTTTCTGAGCTATTCCCTTTTTTCTACTTCATTTTCTTATCTATATATCTTGTTAAATTTTCAATCTCCACTTCTCTGGTAGAGAAACTTTTGTTGATCTACAAGTTTAATTACTCCTTTTCCCCCTGAACCAAACCTGAATTTCAAGTATCTGACATGTAGGGAAAGCACGTGCCTTATGAAATATTAGCAAGATTAAGTACTTCGCGCCTTTACATTACTCTCACTCCACAGCATGATATGTCATTATGCCTTTAATTTCTTTGTGATTTCAGACAATAATATAAGCAATTAACTCCTTTTCCATGATATCTATCCTAACTGACATGCATCTTGGTGGCTTTGTATTTATTATATCAGACATTATCGCATTAGAGATCGGTATGCACGGTCCGGTTTGAAAAATGGTCATATATGTATGAGTTGCCATTTTGAAGTGGAAGTTGGTGCCTTAAACAGTTAATCGATCAACTATAGGGTCCATCTATTGAACATTAATGACACAGCAAGCAAACAAATGGATCTGTAGTGGGAATGTATAGACATAACCATAACCACAACCATCTAGCTTTACCCCAACTATTAGGGTTTGGTTTTGCAAAATCCTCATTCACAAGCATTCCCATGTAAGCTACCTTTGATACTAGGAGGAAACCCGTGGACATCCAATATTACATCCAGGAATGCAGCAAGTCTACAAAGTCATGTCTAATAACTCGTACTTTAAGTTATTCCATTATCTTATGTGAATTAAAATCACCATCAGCAATGCATGTTCCAACAATTTCGGACTAGCTGTATGCTTTTCTTATTTTTAGTTTTTATCTGTATCAAGGGCCAACACATCACATTTTCAAACAGAAAAAAGAAAAACGAAATATGTGACCGCTATTAAAACGGATCAAGTTTAGATGAACGTCCATTTGACCTAATATGAAGAATTTGCATGAACAGGTTAGCAGAGGTAACCGATTCAAACGAATCTTTATGAAGAGAATGCAGACATTACCTGTGTAGTGACATGAGTCTTCCCTTCCTCCGGTCCTTCCCTTGCCAGGCCAAAATCTGATAGCTTTGGCTTAAATTCCTTATCTAGTAGCACATTAGCTGCTTTGAAATCCCGATATATCAACTGCCCAAATAATATAGAAGGCTATGGTTAAAAGCTGCAAACAAGCAAAACTTGCATCACACTTGCCAATGAATAAAACAGAACTATAAAGTACATAAGAAAGCATGCATGACATTTAGCAAAACAGACACTGCCATTACAAAGCCAATATCTGGCATCTCATGATTTTTGCTATGTATATTGAAGTTGTAATGAGGTAACCATGGCATGAAAGGAAGCTGCTCCCCTGATTCTTGCTAGTTAGATATATCTATGCACATGACTTCATTTGATTACAACAGTATAGATAAGCATATAGAGGCAAATTTTTGCCACCTAGATCAGCAGGAATGTAATAACTGTCTATGGATGCAATAACTCCAAAGCAACATTATTCAGAAATCGCATAACATCAGAAAAGAATCAGAAATAACCTGAATTTCTAACCCTTCATGCAGATATGCCAATCCTTCTGCTGCACCCAAGGCTATCTGCAGTCTTAAATTCCAGGGAAGAGGAGGATAATTCCTGTTGAACAAATGATCTTCTAAACTCCCATTAGGAATGAATTCATAGACCAACAATCTTTGGATGTCTCTTTCACCATCTATGGCACAATATCCAATAAGTTTGACAACATTTGGGTGCTCAACAACTGAAAGACATCGAACTTCCGCCAACCATTGCTTATGCCCCTAGTTGAGAAAGAGAAGATATAAGCAACATAGACATACCAGGAAACATTGAGACTGCTATGAAAGTACAAAGATTTTTTTTATGTGAAGGTCAAAGAAAATTTCAGCAAATAACATTATATACTGATCTGTGCAGCAGAAACCTCATGTAAGCCTAATTTTGCTAAGTTCATGGCTAAGACAATCAGCTCAACACAACTGACATTCCCAAGAGTATCAGGAAAAATCTCCTCTGAGAAATGCATTTGATTATGAACAATTAACGCCATGTCTAATAGTTCTACATAACATGGTAATTTTTGAGCCAAACGATCACAGTAGTCACTCTACCTTTCCAACAAGAAAATGCAGGCTCAGCAAAGGATATATATGTATGCACACACAAATTGATGTCTGTATGTAATATTAAACCAAAAAAAAAAATTATGCAAGCTACACTTAAGATTTGAAAAACTGATCTGTCCAGACAAATTAGAAGATGTGATGTTCCCATCTGTCATTTCAGAGATTGATGTTTTTTCCATCTTTTTTGCCTTATGCTTCACTCTTTTCCTAAGTGATGGAACGACCCTCTTGCTTTATATTTCCAAAGAATTCACTCTAGCTTGAAAACAAATTTATTTGCTTGGGGATAATTTGAACTTTTTTGCAGATAACCAAGTCAACAGACTTCTCCAGTGATTTAAGCCACTGTTGGGTATACTTAAGCCAAATTATAAACTCAGAATATTCAAGGCCTTCATTTACCCCAAGAAGTCCCATGCTCCCAAGCACACTCGTGCATCACACACAAATGAAAGGGCTAATGCCCTGCCTGTACAGAACAAAAGGACTGCCACATTGCAACAAGATATCTACCCAGAGAGCAAGACAACTCTGCATAATACTATGACCCCAGTTTTTATTTATTTAATTGCCATGTCAAATTGTTGGTTACTTAGCTCTTCTATTTATCCTTCATGTCATTGTTTTTCCCTTTACTGGAACATAATGACATGGCCAATGCAGAATGAACCCACTTAAGGTGTTTCTTATCAAGTCAGGAGTTTTCCTCGAGTCCACAGCTTAAGTTTGAGGATAAAAGATTTGATTAGTTTTTGTCCTGCATATGCTAACAGAGAGCTTTTGGTGCAATCCAAGAATCAACTTCTTTATGTTCGATCAAGATGTTGTGATAGGCATCTTCTTTTTCTAAGCTGGGGTGGTAAATTCGACAATCTATCTATCTCAACTGCATTCATTTGAATCCTTTTTTTAATATATATATTAGGAAGCCTGCCAAATAAAATTCAAGACTTCACTAATCAGGAAAGTATAGATTGAAAGACCGGATCCTACGAGAGCATTATTAATTTATTACAAAAAAAAAAAAAAAAAGCATATCTAAAAGAAAAATAAAATGTGCTAGCTATTTATATATTTGTCCGGGGTTCTATCTTCCATGTAGGAAACCAGAATACATGATCTTATTTATGACATCCCTCAAGAACTTTATGTCGCAAATTTGTTTCGAAAAGCTACATCTTGATCAAGATCCTTCATAAATGGTGGATGAGAATAAAATATAATTTCAGAACTCATTCCCTATTCTATGGTTCCACAATACAATGAGTATCCCAAAACTCATTTCTTATTCTATAGTTCCACGGTACATGTTGATCAAGATCCCAGAATACATAATCTTATTTATGACATCCGTCCTGAACTTTATGTTGCAAATTTGTTTGGAAAAGCTACATCTTGATCACAAATGGTGGAGGAGAATATAATATAATTTTAAAACTCATTTCTTATTCTATAGTTCCACGGTACGATGAGTATCCCAAAACTTTTGCATCTAACAAATAGATGTAATAGGTCGAGCAATGCGGGGTTATATGAATTCAAATACACTGAAAATAATCAGAGAGATGTCTCCAGCCATGCCAACAAGAATTCGATCGCAAAATCCAAAGCAAGAACAATTCCATTTAACATTCTTTACAAATGGACGCAAAGAATAGGATAAATCAACATAAGGGTACACCTGCAAGCCATGCGGGTCGTGCTTCTTGACCGCCACCGGAATCCGATTCTGCTTCCCATCCGAAGAGTTGATAAAACCCTTGTAAACACTCCCGAACCCACCTTCTCCCAACTTAAGCATCCCATTAAACTCATTGGTGGCACTCCTCAGCTCATCAAACTCGAAAACACGCAAACGACCAGCCCTCTGTTCATACATGGCCGATATGCGGCTCGGAGGCGGTGGCGGCGGCGGAGACGACGTCGACGCAGGCGACCTGCCCCGATGTGTCGCGGCACCCGAATCATCCGACCTACTGGTACCCACATTCCCCTGAGGCACCGATGCAGAGGCCGAGCTCGGGCCCGGCCTGTTGGTGGTCTTCTTCCCGCTCTTACAGAAACCAAAGCAAGACATCCTGTACGATTCTTGCGAGGTTCGTAGCAATTCAAAGGAACTTCCAGTTGCTTCCGTATTACAGTTTGTAGACTGAAAGGGAGTAAAAAGAAGAGATGAAAAGGGGAGAAAGGATCCCAGGAACTGAGGGGAGAGAAGAGAAAGAGGGGGTAGAAGCTCAAGAGATCGAAGAAAGAAGGGGAATCACGAAACTAAGATAAGGTTTCGGGCAAGAAAATCTGAAGGAATTCGTGGAAAAATGGGAGTAAGTTTGGGTGGGGGGGGGGTGTTTGAAGGAAGCTTGGATCAAGAACAGGGGAAGAAGGCGAGAAGAGAGAGAAGAAGGAAAGCAAGAATGGAAATCCGGTGAAGAAAGAAGGAAGCGGAGAGAGAAAGAAAACTGGAGGGAAATTCTCGGAAGGATATATGGTAGCTTTTTCGCTTTGGACTTGGTCCGGAGCTCGGCCTACTCTCCTATTTTCCTCGATTCTCCGGATGGTTATTTAGTTACATAGGATGGATAACGGCTGCGAGCCGTTGCTCTCTCTCTCTCTCTCTCTCTTCTCCATAGCTTCCTCTGACTCGAAGTTGGTTTGGGCGAGTCCAAGAAGACTTCCACGAGGAACTGTACAAATCTCTCTCTCTCCTATCCAAAAAAAAAAAAAGAAAAAAAAGTTCGAATCTAACGACTTCTTTGCAATCTCCACCGAAGTGGTATTTTGAATGCAGTCAAGGTTGACCGTGGCAGCTTCTCAAAGACGGATGACCGGTGCACTCCTGATGGCCACATTTTGTGCGACGGTGCATTTCTTTTTCAAAGACAAGAGTGGATCTGTCCGAGATTTATGTATTATCTTCGATTATATTCTAATTTATCCCGCTACACATCAAATTTTTATAGGATTGAAAAGAATTAATCGAAAGATGAATTTTATTTTTTTTTTAAAAAAAATCTTTCACAATTCGATGAAGAGTATATATATTGTTACAGCCGTTACGATGACGTGGCATGTCTAAAATTCTGCCTGGCGGATCCGAGCCACGTGGATTTTTTCGGCAGAACGGGAGCAGTCTGGCAAGGTCAGATATGGCTCCACTCGGTCGAAGTCGAGGTTGGACCGGGCCCTCTTGCTCCTTCGCCAGGTGGCGCCCGGATATGGGTCCACCTCGGCCGAGGTCGAGCCAGGCCCTCTTGCTCCTTCGCCAGGTGGCGCCCAGACACGGGCCCACCTCGGTCGAAGTCGAGCGCTCCTCTGCCGCTCCGCCAGGTGTCCGCCCAGGAGGGGCCCACCTTAGCCGAAGCCTGCGGCCCCTTGCCCCCTCACCGAGTGGCGCCCTGAGACGGTTCCACCTCGGCCGAGGTCGAGCCGGGCCCTCTTGCTCCTTCGCCAGGTGGCGCCCGGACACGGGTCCACCTCGGCCGAAGTCGAGCGCTCCTCTGCCGCTCCGCCAGGTGTCCGCCTAGGAGGGGCCCACCTCGGCCGAAGCCTGCAGCCCCTTGCCCCCTCGCCGAGTGGCGCCCTGAGATGGTTCCACCTCGGCCGAGGTCGAGCCGGGCCCTCTTGCTCCTTCGCCAGGTGGCGCCCGGACACGGGCCAACCCCGACCGAAGTCGAGCACTCCTCTGCCGCTCCGCCAGGTATCCGCCCAGGAGGGGCCAACCTCAGTCGAAGCCTGCGGCCCCTTGCCCCCTTGCCGAGTGGCGCCCTGAGACGGCTCCACCTCGACCGAGGTCGAGCCGGACCCTCTTGCTCCTTCGCCAGGTGGCGCCCGGACACAGGTCCACCTCGGCCGAAGTCGAACGCTCCTCTGCCTCTCCGCCAGGTGTCCGCCTAGGAGGGGCCCACCTCGGCCGAAGCCTGCGGCCCCTTGTCCCCTCGCCGAGTGGCGCCCTGAGATGGTTCCACCTCGGCCGAGATCAAGCCGGGCCCTCTTGCTCCTTCGCCAGGTGGCGCCCGGACACGGGTCCACCTCGGCCGAAGTCGAGCGCTCCTCTGCCGCTCCGCTAGGTGTCCGCCCAGGAGGGGCCCATCTCGGTCGAAGCCTGCGACCCCTTGCTCCCTTGCTGAGTGGCGCCCTGAGACGGTTCCACCTCGGCCAAGGTCGAGCCGGGCCCTCTTGCTCCTTCGCCAGGTGGCGCCCGGACACAGGTCCACCCCGATCGAAGTCGAGCGCTCCTCTGCCGCTCCGCCAGGTATCCACCCAGGAGGGGCCCACCTCGGCCGAAGCCTGCGGCCCCTTGCCCCCTTGCCGAGTGGCACCCTGAGACGGCTCCACCTCGGCCGAGGTCGAGCCGGGCCCTTTTGCTCATTCGCTAGGTGGTGCCCGGACACGGGTCCACCTCAGCCGAAGTCGAACTCTCCTCTACCTCTCCGCCAGGTGTCCGCCCAGGAGGGGCCCACCTCGGCCAAAGCCTGCGGCCCCTTGTCCCCTCGTCGAGTGGCGCCCTGAGACAGTTCCACCTCGACCGAGGTCGAGCCGGGCCCTCTTGCTCCTTCGCCAGGTGGCGCCCGGACACGGGTCCACCTCGGCCGAAGTCGAGCGCTCCTCTGCCGCTCCGCCAGGTGTCCGCCCAGGAGGGGCCCACCTCGGTCGAAGCCTACGGCCCCTTGCCCCCTCGCCAAGTGGCGCCCTTAGATGGTTCCACCTCGGCCGAGGTCGAGCCGGGCCCTCTTGCTCCTTCGCCAGGTGGCGCCCGGACACGGGTCCACCCCGGCCGAAGTCGAGCGCTCCTTTGCCGCTCCGTTAGGTGTCCGCCCAGGAGGGGCCCACCTTGGCCGAAGCCTGCAGCCCCTTGCCCCCTCGCCGAGTGGCGCCCTGAGACGGTTCCACCTCGGCCGAGGTCGAGCCGGGCCCTCTTGCTCCTTCGCCAGGTGGCGCCCGGACACGGGTCCACCTCAACTGAAGTCGAGCGCTCCTCTGCCGCTCCAACAGGTGTCCACCCAGGAGGGGCCCACCTCGACCGAAGCCTGCGGCCCCTTGCCCCCTTGCCGAGTGGCGCCCTGAGACGGTTCCACCTCGACCGAGGTCGAGCCGGGCCCTTTTACTCCTTCGCCAGGTGGCGCCCGGACACGAGTCCACCTCGGCCGAAGTTGAGCGCTCCTATACCGCTCCGCCAGGTGTCCGTCCAGGAGGGGCCCACCTCGGCCGAAGCCTGTGGCCCCTTGCTCCCTCGCCGAGTGGCGTCCTGAGATGGTTCCACCTCGACCGAGGTCGAGCCGGGCCCTCTTGCTCCTTCGCCAGGTAGCTTCCGGACACGGGTCCACCTCGGCCGAAGTCGAGCGCTCCACTGCCGCTCCGCCAGGTGTCCGCCCAGAAGGGGTCCACCTCGGTCGAAGCCGGCGGCCCCTTGCTCCCATGCCGAGTGGTGCCCTGAGACGGTTCCACCTCGGCCGAGGTTGAGTCGGGCCCTCTTGCTCCTTCGCCAGGTGTCGCCCGGACACGGGTCCACCTCGGCCGAAGTCGAGCGCTCCTCTGCCGCTCCGCCAGGTGTCCGCCCAGGAGGGGCCCACCTTAGCCGAGGTCGGCTACCCAGCATGGTGAGGTCGTTGAGAAGCAGGAGCACGAGTTCCGAAACCGTCCCTCGAGCAGCGCGCGCCACATCTTGAGAGGAGCGTCAGTACGATCGGCAGCAACACGCGAAACCTCGTTTACATCGGCCCGACAGGTTCCGCAGTCGAGAGGTAAAGTCCTGGCAAGACAGGACCCGGTAACGGGCGTTGTCGGCACCTGGGAAGGAGAGCGCTGGCGTTCGGCCCCAGGGTCTGGCCGGCGCCCTCCCTCTACCCTTTCCTCGCTAGGCTCGGCAAGCAAGACAAGGAGGCCGCCGGGTTCCCGGGCCCAAAGGGGAAAGGGAAAAGAGAGGGAGAGAAGGAGGGGAAAGCAAAGAGGGAGCCTCCCAAGGGCGGGATGTCACGCCCCGAATCCAGTACCGGAAACGGCTACGTGACCGGCCGCACAAACCCTAGGTTTTACCCTAGAGATTATGCAAGGCCTAGGTATACAACAATTCAAATATAACCAAAGTAAATTAATATTGCATAAACAGGTCATTAACAATGTATAGTTCATAATTTAACTCGATGATCACAAATTGGTCTACTGACTCACAACGTCAGTAACCGGACTAACTAACTATTTATCTCAACAAACATGATGCTCCGTCTCACGCCCAGCCCAGATCCACTTTAAGTTTCCTGAGTCTCTGAAAGAAAACAGATGGTAGGGAGTGAGCTACATAGCCCAGTAAGGGTTCCAAAATAATCACCAATAATAATTTACATGTATATGAAGGCAGTAAACATTACCATAACATATGACGAAATCAACAATTCCGATTTCATATTTAACAAAAACTTTGGAAACTTTATTTTTTTTTTCTTATAGAATTTTCAATTATTTAACCATTATCTTTAGGGTTCTGGACTAACCACGGTCACACTCCAGCCTGTGACTGGCACACTATTGTCACACTCCAGCCTGTGACGGGCACACTGTTGTCACACTCCAGCCTGTGACGGGCACACAAATTGTCACACTCCAGCCTGTGACGGGCACACTGAGAAAACCACGGTACCGCCGTGGCATGGTTAGTCCAAACACCAGTTCTCTTAACACTTTATCATTTCTTTTCACATAATCGAACCATGTCACTATCCAGCGATCGCTATCACGATCAAACACTTTTCAAGATCACATGGCAAATACAAACAATACTAACAACAAACTCGATCCGTAACCCGGAAATCAAATCATGCTACCCGAAAATCACTATGCATGAAAAATATTTAATTATGCACGAAACAAATCAGATCATGTAAAATATATTAATAAATACGGTGATTAGGTTAGAATTCCTTACAAATCAGCTATCCACGCTTATACTAATCCGAACCCGAAATCGGTGCAACGTCTTCCCGCTCATAAGACTGATTCTCTACATAGATAAATAAATTTTAAATTAAAACTAAATTCTTAATTTTTTTTCACGAATATCAAAAAAAAATCCCTAATTTTCTCTCTCTTCCTTCCTTCTCTCTCCTCTTTCTCTCTCCTCCTTCTCTCTCATCCTTCTCTCTCCTCTTTCTCTCTCCTCCTTCTTTCTCCTCCTTCTCTCTCCTCCTTCTCTCTCCTCTTCTCTCTCCTCCTTCTCTCTCCTCTTTCTCTCTCCTCTTTCTCTCTCCTCCTATCATATTTTTATTTATTATTATTATTTTATTATTTTTTTCTAGCCGTACATAACCCATTTTTTTTTTTTTCTTTTCTTTTCTTTCTCTTTTCTTTTTTTTTTTTTTTTTTTCTTCTTTCTCTTTTTCCTCTTCTTTTCTTCTCCCGAACCACTCCTCTTTGTCTCTCACCGCAAGCCCTCTTCCTCTCTCTCTCTCACGCCCTGCTCCCATTCTTATCCAACCAACCCCCCTCTCCCCCGGTTGCCGACGCCGGCCACGAGATGTTCACCGGAAGGAGGCTCGGCTGGTCGGATGCACACCGAAGGGAGGTCGGCGGCGCGGCCGTCGCCGACAAACGGCCCAATCAAACCGAAAATCCAAAACAACCCATAAAATTTTCCTAAAAATTGAAATCTTACCAGTGCAGGAAGGAACTCCCGTCGCCCGTCGGAGAAGAAGAGCGGTGGCTTGGAAGGGTTTGAAGGTCCGATTGGGTGACAACGAAGGAGGATTTAAGGAACTCTCGACGGCTTTCCTCGCCGTTTTGGGAGCAACCACCGTCGGATCGAGGTTTCACACCATCTCGGACTCGTCGTCGACTTCTCCCCTCCCTTCCACGACTCTTTCCCCGACTTCTCCGGCGAAAACTCCGGTCGGAAGGACCCCGTTCAACACCGCCTCTTCTTCCCCTGTTCCGGCCTTCATCCCAACTCTCTCTGTTTTTTTTTTTTCCTCAGTCTGGGTTGAAGTCGGCTGGGTCTGCCGACTTCAGCCCAGGCCAGAGTTTACACGGGAAGCCGGAGGCAGCATGATTAGATAAAAGGATGGGAAGAGCGGACGACCAAGCAAGGGAAAAAATGCTGGAAAAAGGAAGGACACCAAGAGCAGGATCCAAGATCCCGAGAAGGATCCCTTGGCGCGAGCTCGGTGAAGGAACCTGGCCCAATTTCTACTCTTCCTGAGACCTTCTTTACAAAGATAATCTCTAAGCCTGGGACTCCTTCAGGGGCCCACCTTGGAGACTCTGTTCCACCTCGCCATTTTCTAACTTGACCGTCGGAGCCCTCTCGCCGGGATCCCCGGCCAGGGTTTCTGACCTTGTCTTGCAGGATCGGGAGCCCGGAGACCTCGAGACGAGACGGCTTGATCAAATCACCAGCTCTGAAGCTACAGGCACGGTGGCGAGATCGACAACATATATATATATATATATATATATATATATATATATTCAAATGGAAGATCAGATCAAATCTGATAGGTCAAGATTTTATAATGAATATCTTACATCGATGATCCAAATTATTGGATATGATCTAGTACATCAAAATTATTTACATATTAAAAATTATATAATTTAAAAATCTTTATTCTATACATCAAGTGATTAAAAAATAGATAGTCTAAATAAAATTAAAATAAATATATTTTTGATCTCTTGATGCATAAGTTAAAGATTTTCAAGTTATATGATTTTTTATATATAAGTAGTTTTGATATAGTGCAACATATTTAACGGCTTGGATCATCGAGTAAAACCTTCACTGTAGAGTTTTGATCTGATCAAATTTATTTCCAAATACATTCGAATGTAACTATATATATATATATATATATATATATATATATATGTATGTATGTATGTATATGTGAAAGTTAAAAAAAAAAAATTTCAAAGATGCATATTTTCTATTTTCGAATGATATTGGTAGATGTTTTAGGTCATACCTTGACTGGTCTCATTTTAAAAAGGCATCTATAATTAAAACAAAAAAAATTAGACTACTCTTATAAAGTAGTTGTAACAATATAGCTATTGACCGGTCAATAATCATGTTTCATTAAAGTTATTAGAAGGATCATTTAGGCAACAATTAAAAAGAAGAATAAAATATATTAAAAAGAAAAGATAAATAGTGTATTTATCTTTTTTTTATTTAATTTTTTTCTTTTCTCTCACCTTATTTTAATGTGCAACTCAAATCCTATCTCATTGACCCCGGTCTATTTCTGCAATAAGCAAATTTATTCTATTTTGAATATATAGTTAATAAATGAGATCTTCAAGGATCAAGTGTAAAATAAATAAATTGGATATGAGTTCCATCTATTTAACCCGACTCTTAATGGGTTGGATACTAGATGAGAGATTTTTCCAACCTAATTCAACTTGACTTATGAGTATCCTACTCTATCTAGACCTATGGAAATTTATCAATCTTGTCTCTAAAACATCCAACAGCTTTTCATTTCGTAAATTGTCCAACTAAGTTGAATAGATTTGTCCAACTCATGATTGGCTGCGGGGATATTTTGAATATAAACAAAGTTGACCATGGCTTCTCAAACACTATGATCAGTAGCTTTCTGATGGCCACATCATATGCGACGGTGAATTTCTTTCTTAATAAAATCCAGTTGATGTGGGATAAAATAAAATCCAGTTGATGTGGGATAAAGTGGATTTGTCCAGGATTTAAGCATTATCCTCGATTATATTCTATTTTATTCTACCACACGCCACAATTTTATGTGAGATTGAAAGAAATTAATACAAAGATAATTTTAAAAACTTCTCTCTCTCTCTCTCTCTCTCTCTCTCTCTCTCTCTCTCTCTCTCTCTCTCTCTCTCTCTCTCTCTCTCTCTCTCTCTCTCTCTCTCTCTCTCTCTCTCACTTCACGGGTTGATAGAGAGTCATATATAATTTTATTAGGATGAAAATAAAACTTCTAGTAAAGAAAAAGAAAAAAAAAATCAAATTTGGAGTGCTAATATCCAATAAACCAAGTCATTCACATTTTATTCTCACTCACATATTCCACCAATTCATGATGTTGCTTCTGTTTTGTTCATTCCAAAGTGGATTGATTAAAGTTTAGAAACGTGGATTTTTAAAATGCCATGTTTGTGTCATTTGTCACTATGTAAATTTTAAAAAAAGAAGGTGGAAATTTTGATGAAATTTTCCAGACTCATCATTTGTATCCTTGAATGCTATCGGTAGGTCGTTTAGGTCATGTTTGGCCTTGTCTCGTTCAAGAATTACATAAAGAAAAAATTAGTCTAGACTTAAAAAAACTGTTGTAATAAATAGCTATAGACCGGTCAGGCTCGATTGAACTGATTAGAAAGGCTATGTCGGTAGCAATAAAAATAAAATAAAATAATAAAGTATATTAATTAAAGATAAAAATAAATAACATATATATATTTTTTTATATTCCATTTTTTTTTCTATTTTCTCATCTTATTTTAATGTAAGACTCGGATCTATCTTATTGGCTACATTCTATTTCTACAACAAGCAAGTTCATCCTATTTTGAATATATGATTAATAAATGAGAGATCTTTTAAGATATGAATTTGAGTACAAAATAGATAAATTGGATACAAGTTCAATCTTTTTAATGGGTCAGATATTAGATGAGGAATTTCCCGACCGATTTCAACTTGACCCATTATTAGAATCCTACCCTGCCTAATCTTGTTGCAACTTATCAATAACATCTCTAAAACATCCAATATGTATATATATATATATATATATATATATATATATATATATATATATATATTGATAAATTGTCCAACTAAATTGAATGAGTTTGCAAACAATTCCAGCATTTACATGATCAAGAATAGATAGTATGACGAATCTCATTAGATTGTGGTATATCGGACAACATTGTTCATAGATCCTATCCAACGGTAGGGTGATGGCATCACCAATTATCGCCATGGGACCATGGAAGTCATGCGTTCACACCATCCCCCAAAACAATAATTTCTTGGGTCAAACCTTGGGATGGATATATATGGTTTGCCCCTCGGTAGTCCTTCAAGATATATACTGATTGCTATCATTCACTTAAATTTGCGTGGATGAGCGACCCAATTAAATACCCATCAGCATCTTCCAAAGTCAACCAAACAAACCACAGCTGTGTACGCTTAGGTTCATTCCTTCTCCGCCCCCCCCCACCAAAAAAAAAAAAGAGGGTAGTAATGATCTACCATGCTAACTTAGTATCTGTATATCTCTTCCAGTGTCCATCAAACAAACCATAGTTGTGTTATTCTTAGGCTTTTTCCTTCTCTTCCGAATGGAAAAAAAAAAAAAAAGGAGAAGAAGAAGAGGAGGAGGTAATGACCTGCAATGCTAACTTAGTTTATCAGTATGAAATCTTCCCAACATTATTTCATATGATGACAAAGTTTCCATCATGGAAAGGAACTTTATATTTTATAATTCACGCCTGAAATTAAGACTTGTGTGTCGAAAAGAGATCCTACCGTTGGACCTTTATCATTGGCACGTTGTTAATTACTACCATGGGTTTGTTAAGACTCACGTAGGAATGCTCCAATTCCCATTGGACAAACCAACTAATAAACCTTGTCAAATTGTGCTACAAAATGGGTGTTTTTAATACCAACACGTTCGTATCACATTCCTCGCTATTTATATATATGGGTTTGATGTTTTGACAGGACAGGCCACATCTAGGTAATGACCATCCGATATTTTAAATAAAAAGTGTTGGCATGGTCTCCGATCATCGTTTAAATAATCGCTTGTTATATTATAATGATTCATTATGTTATAACTTTTGATTATGTTACATCAAATATTTTCCTTGACTTAATGAATACATCATTTTATTAAAAAAAAAAAATTCTTGAGCAGCACGCAAATTGGACTTCTTCTTTGAACACGAACGAGCAATCAAGACATTTTCTAGTTTTTCATTCTAATTAGCTGGCATTTTGTTGATATCGAGACGGCATACTTATCTCGGATAGATAAAAAAAAATTATGAAAATCCAATATCTTGTATCTAATATTTCTTGATAAGATGAAGAGTTGCAACGATAGCTATATCGAGTTTATCCCTTAATTTTTATCTGTATCAAAAAAAATAAAAAATACTGTTGTAGCTAACTGTTATTTTTTTTTTTGATAGAGAGTTGACTAGCATAGCTATTTCGTCTAGATTTATGCATGTTTGATGCATTTTATTGTCCATGATCGCTTAAAAACATTCACAACGCATGCCTTCAATTTGTTGCATGCATGTCATGACAAAACATACACATAAAACTATTACGCTAAGCTAACAGAAAATAAAAAATTTTGATATTTGTTTAGTTTTATGCTCCAAGAAATATGCTTACCTAAATGATTTTTGAATATTAAAAATAATATTTGTCCTCTAAGACGGAGAGGTCATGGAATATGATGGACACATCTATAAATTAAAAAATAAAAAAATAAAATATTATGCAAAACAAATAGGATAAAAAATAGATTAATTCATAAAATTTTTCTTGAATGCTCCACTACATAAGGGGTGATCGATCCGGTTCCCATCCCTATTTGCCCCTTAACAAATGTTCTTCTTATCATCCAAAAAGACACTCCCTTGATGATGATTCTCTAAAATTACATCTCCGTCTAGCCCTGGATGCACATCATGATGAAAGGTAAAATCATCCTTCAAATAGTCGATCATAAATTCATACATACCTGTCTTGCATAAATAATACCAATCCAAGTAACATTTAGCTTTGCTTCAAGTACAAAATATCCATATATATATATATATATATATGACTCTTTGATGTGGGAATGGCGATGGTCTTAGATGTGTGAAAATCTCATTATTACGGTGAATAAGCAAAAGTGCAAAGAAAATATTTCACCGGATCTATCAGATTACAGCAAGGTCTACCTTCCAAAATAATTACAGTAGATATAGGTACAAAGTTTCTATAAAATTAAAATAAAAAAAAAAATCTAGCATAATTTTTGTTACGAAAAGTCAAGGAATCTTATTTCATGATATCAATAAAACCTTAAGAAAATAATGAAGATGGAGGATTCCAGTACATATGATAAAAACCGTTCAACGATCAAGGAAAATCTCCATGGGACTCCAGCAGACTCTTACTTACTTGGTGCATGAGTTGCATTGGATTTTTTTTTTTTTTTGTTATATAGAAAAAATAGATTTTCTAATCTTCCTTTTAGAAAAAAAAATAAATAAAAACAGAATATATATGACAAATATTATTCAAACGGTCGACAAATCTCTACTGGACTTCTCCAGACTCTTGACATGTGCACTGACTTGAAATTTCCCATTGGAGGGACGGTTCAAATTGTTGGAATAATAAAGTTTCAAACTGCATTTTTTGGGAAATCCCTTACAAAACTGTTGGCTGTGATCTAATGTTCATGGAGTCCAGAAAATACTGGCCGATGAATGCATGGCTGGCCAGAAGAGCTATCGCTATTTGGTCAATGGAGTACCCAACTTACCGAACTGAACCGGATCTCATTGTTTGCTTGTAAAAATTTCTGGTTCTCTATTCACATGTAGCATTTGGGCCCATTCGTATCTTAGTGAGAAAGTCTCGACAGAGTAGTCCTTTGTCTACTATAGACCATATAAAAAAAATGCATCATCAAATATCATTGAACCACGTAAATTTTGCTTTTCAATGCATATTTAATACTTATAATTTTACCTTCTTGTTATAAATTTTAAATGATGAAAATATCTCTTCTTTATAAAAAAAATATATAATATCCATTGACTTGGATTATGACATCCCGTGACTGATTTATAATATCTCCTATTGACAAGATATCATAAGATCAAGAGTATTTTCATCATTTAAAATTTTTAAATAATTTTTAGAATTATGATACCCTATTCAGGAAAGAGCACTTTCAGCATTCATTTTTTTTTTAAAAAAAAATAAACTATACATATTAAATACATATTTGAATGACAAAAATATTATTTTCTTATAACACATGTTTATGAACAGGATATCATAATCATGTTTATAGAATATAATAAGATCGAGAATATTTTCATCATTAAAAAAATTTATACATTTTTCAATAATAAAAATATCATTGATTCTATAACATCTTGCAAACAGAATTATAATACCCTTTTCATAAATGGATGTTATAAGAAAAGGACATTTTCATCATTCGAACATGCATTTAATACCTATAATTTATATTTTATTGAAAATTTTGAATGATGAAAATACCTTCTCAGTATGACATCCTTTTATGAACAGGATGTCGAGAAATATTTTTGTCATTGAAAGCTTTTAAATTTTTTTCGATGATGAAAATATCCCTCGATCCTATGATATCTTGTGAACATGAAAATATTATAAACTGGTCACTGGATATCATAAACCAAACTAACGAATATCATAAATTTTTTATAAAAAAAATATTTTTATCATTCTAAATTTAAAAAAAATAATAATAAAATTGTAATATTGAATGCACGTCGAAAATTAAAATTTATGTGGCTTAATTAGATTGTGCCGTATATTTTTTCACTATCAAGGACGATATGCAAAGACTTTCTAGCGCGAGAAAAGGGAGGGTAAAAGCCAGCCCACCCAACGATGTCACGTCGTTAAGTAGACAAAATCAAAGGGGCACAAAATAAAGTAGAAAAAAGGGAGGAGAATGCCAACTTGAAGGAGTTCAAATCCAACATCTATTCTAATTTCCTGTGGCACGCTAACTTTACCAACATCTACACTACCTCAGCAAAGAAAGCCAACATCCATTCTAATTCACACCAGCAAGGAGGTTTTGACAGCAAAGTTGCCAGGGTTGTGTGTTAGCAGGTGGGGCTCTGCATCCACCTCAACTAATCATCAAAAATTAAATGTAAGGGAGGCTTAGCATGATGAATGGATGTTTACCAACCTGACCAGCTTGCATGGGAGGTCCATGTAATTCATACAAGAGTCAACAGAATGCAATAAAAGCCTGTAGACCCAGCTACTCAGACCAGAAATTTAATTTGGGCATAGCATAGATGCTGTCCTGTTTACTTCCATAGGAAAATGGTCATCAGCTTGTCTGCTTGAATGACCTAGAGATTTTGCCAATATTTTGTTAAGTGCTGGGAAGCTGCCGGTGCGGCACTTTTGGCAACCTCATGAATACTTTGCTGCTAAAAGATAACATCTGTTGCAATAGAAAAGGTTCGCTGTCTCTCTCACACTAGATATGATCTTCTTCTTTCTTTTTTTCCAACTAGCATCCATCAGATGATCATGATCCTGTCAATCAAGAATATTTATAATGAATTTAATAAGATACGTATTTCATTACAATATATATATATATATATATATATATATATATATATATATATATATATATATATATATACTTTTCAGAGGGACCAATCTTAAACTTACTTCTCTACCGAAATTAATGCAAAGGCATACAGAAGCATAGAAAATTATTGCCAAATAACAAAGCAAAGTAGCAAAATTCAGGGATCTGAACGGCCAGGAAGATAACAATCACAAAGAAGCACCTTCATGATAATGAGTGATGGTGTGTATTCTTATAATTAATAGTCATATCTAATCAAGATGGAGTGCAAGTGTTTCCACCAAAGCCAACACAACTGTCTGATTTCAATTGTATCGAATAAAGCAAAATATTAAAAGACAACAGTGATAATGGAATGTTAAAACATCCACACCATGAAATCCATGCCAAACCAAATCAATCGAATAATCAGGTCAGCTGACTGCCAATACTCCGATTGCACCAAAATCATCTGATAAATGAACTGTATCATATGTATTGTTAGTGACTTTCACAAAATCAGAAAATGACTGCCATCAAAATGGAAAGAGAACTCCGTTCAAAATAAATGGTAGGGAATCGATATTCCAATGTTACAAAAGAATGCCCCATGCAAGCAGAAATGCTAAGCCTTCTAATGAAACCCTCTTAACATTTGACAAGGTAAATAGGACATGCGAAAGGAAAATTAACAGGATAATATGCTCTCTCTATATATATAAAAACAAATATTTGCTGTGCCAGGCTATCATTTTCTCACATAGTAATGAAAAGGCAAATTATAAAAAAAATAAAAAATGGTTTACAATAATGCCGACAATAAGCAATGAATTACAAGACCGTATCATACTCAGTGATAGGATTGCCAAGCAGAAATGCCTTCTTGGGAGGTAAAATGCCATGTGCAGTGATTGCACAGCTGAAAGATTCAGAAATTCATCCGTAATTTGGATCCCAAAGGAGTTTCCGAATAACTGGCGGTGCAAGTCCAGGAATATCACGAATATCCTTATTATGTGGGTTCACAATCTGCACATTTGAAAAACAAGGATTTAGCAATCGATAACGATGATGCCAAAACGGGCCTTGTGCACCCAATGAGAGAGATCCAAAGCCCATCATAATTTTTTACAATGAAGTCAGTCTAGTCTTTGACATTGTCCCCATCACAAATATAGTTCTAGAATTCCAGATGCCTGTTTAGCATTTAAAAGCAGGATCCCGCAACACCTATATGAGTTGATCATTTGAAAACAGGCTGGCCCAAGCTATGCCATGCCCTTACCCGAGACTGGTGCGTGATTTTTCCTTGGGCTAGGGTCCAAGCTTATGCCCAAAAATTTTAGAAAATCCAGGCCTCTCGACTCGAGCACAGGGCTAAGGCCCAACGCTAATCCAATTGGGTTGACCTGGATCAGCCAATTTGGCCCAAAAATTGAGTTGACTCAATTTGGCCTGATCGAGATTAAGTATCTGCTAGTGACATAAGTGAAGTTTATGATAATTGCATTTTAATTAATAAGCATCCTTAAATCTCTCTCAAGCCATCAAACAAACAAATTGGCTACATTTTGCAAAACACATATAAACATAGATATAGGAGAGTTTCAATATTAATTTAGTGATCCACAAGGATATGGAAAGAAAACCATTGTAATGAATTTCGGACATGGTTCAGGCTTGGTTTCGGGCCTGGTTTGGTCTCGATTTTTGTGCCCGGTTTAGGCTTGGGCTTAGATTGTAGGGGTGGCAAAATTTGACCTAGCCCACGTTCAACCCATCTTATCTTAAGCAGGTTCAAGTTTGACCAAAACGGGTCAATCTATTTAATCCATTTAATTATTTGGATTGGATTTGAATTTTTGCTTGTCTAACATGTTTAACATGTTTATTAAATAGATTAGAATTTTTATTGGAAATCCACTATCCAATCAAAAAGTTAAAACCTACCTCTCTGGCGACCTATGAAATCCAAACCTGCCCGCCTTGTGCCCCATGAAAACCACCGATTTTAATATTTGAAACCACGCGTGCAATCAATGCGCACATGGTTCCAATGGCTTAGGAGTTGTGTTGGCTGACACAGGGGACCCTTTTTTTTCACCTCTTGTGAGTCATGATTCACAAGACTCCAACCACTTCCACGGTCTTCACTCTTCCTGCCATCTCTCTCATTCCATCTTCGCTTTAGTCCATCTCTCTCTCTCATCCCATCTTCTCCCCGTCCATCTCTCATTACGTCTTCTCTCTCAATCCCTCTTCTTAGTTCCATGTTCATGTTTTTTTCCCCAGTTAAGACAGCGGAGAGGCAGACGGCTGTGATACTTCTTTTTCTTCCATTCTCTTGTTGCATAACCATTTTTTCTTTTGTCAGGGCAGCAGCACCCTAGGAACAAGCCAGAGGGAGCAAAGAGGCGAGGGCAAAGAGTCGGCCATGACCCATGAGTTCCTTTTTTGTCCGTCTGCCTCATTCCATAATCCATGACCTCTTCCTTCTCTCTCTTTTTTTTTAATCTGAGCCACACATAAGGTGGAGCAGAGAGGCGAGGGCGAAGAGCCAACCAAGATGCGAGGGCGGAGAAGCTGTGAGGGTGGAGAGGCAACAAGGACGGAGAGGCCGATGAAGTCCTTTGATTATTTTTTTCTCCAATTATAATTATTATTATTGGTTAACTGGGGTCAAACGAGTAATCAATTTATTAAACATGCAAGTTGGGGTTTTAAAACCTAGCTTATTTAATTAACCAAGTTAGGTTTAGTTTTAGGCTTTTTAGACTCAACCCATATCTGACCTGACCCGTTTATACCCTGGCCTGACCCGATTGCCATCCCTATCTGGCTGTGCCAAATAACTACCTGAGCTCGATTCAAAAATGTATACAAGTTGTAATCTTAAGCCCGAACCCAATCCAAACCGACTTGGGCCTAGCCTATAGCTAGCCCCCAAGTCGGCCCAACTTGATAGGCCTCGAGCAAGCCTAGGTGCACTTACAGCCAAAATTATACGAAGAAAATCAGAAAATCATTCAATTAAGAACTTGGAATGAACCGAAGTGAATGATATAATTCAGCACATGATACTTGCTAAATACAGGATTTAGTTCCATCTTCTTTCATAAGTGATGGCACCATATTCACATAGACTAAGCCTGAAAAAAGACTGAACAATTGAAGTTGCAGAAGCCAGCACATACCTTGATTTCGAGATAAGCATTCATTCTATGAACTATTTGAGGCAAAGAGAAAAATTACTAGTGCATAAAATTATATATCAATCATTTTAATTAACTGAGCTGTCTAAATTTCAATCTTTCATATGATAGATTAAATACAACATCATCTCATTATAAAGATATCAGGTAGAACAGCATCACATTAAGGTCCTTTTGGTGACACAAGTCACACATGAAAATAAAGGGACTAGATCAGCTCCAGATATCCACAAATCAAGATGGGTTGAGTTGAAACATAAGAGAATAACAGCATGCCTAAATCTGTCACAGACAGGGGTCCAGAATATGAAGTCTGGTTAGGCAAGGACGATGCCTCGTGAGTATTGGCAAGGTTTGGGTTTGGGCTGTGAGAACAGCCTGCATATGAGTTCCAATCTAAACAAAAAGATTAAGTAAATCTTAACTGGTTTGCTGTTACATGGATCCAATAAGGTTCATGACGCGGGACACGACCCCGATCAATTTTCATTCTAGAAAAAAACGGACCGTTGGTCATTAAGAAATGGTCCTAGGCTAGGTTAAACAAAATCCAATTATTTTTTCCCCATTTTTTATTCAAATAAAAAAAAAAAAAATTTTCCATTTTTCTCATATTTTTTCTCCTTTTTTTATAATAATAAACCCATCCTTTTTTTTCTTTTTTTATTCTATTTTTCTTTCTTTTCCCACTTTTTTTTTCCACGGTTTTTTCTTTTTCTTTTATTTCCTCTACTATTCCTAAAGTCAGCAGAGAGGACCGACTCTACACCTTTTTTTTTTTTTAAAGTCGACAGAGGGGCTGCCGACTTTGCTTCTCCGAACGTGCAAAGAAGCCCTCCTGCTTAGACGAACGTGCAAAAGCTCCGGCGGCTGAGGAACTTCGGCGGGGTCGTCGGCGACAGGGCTAGGGAAGAGGACGGCAGCCCGGGAGAATGGCTGCGCGGCCCTGCTCCGACGACTGGCGGCGGCTCGATGGGAAGAAGGCGGCACGGACCAGCGGGCAATGGAGGCCATGGCGGAAGGCTTCACGGGCGGAGGGGATGGTTGCGGTCGGTGGTGGCCGACGGTGACGGCCGTGGGAGAAACCTAGTGGTTGACCGGCTGGAAGTGGAGGAGATGGCGACAGCGTCGACGATTGGGCGGCTCGGGCACTGGCAGTCTCGGCGGAGATCTGTGCACAGGGGTGGCTGAGCCGTTTGGGACGGCCGGTGGCGTGGATCATCCCGGAAGTAGTGACCGGCGGCTCAGTGGTCGGAGGGTGATTTCCGGTCAGCGGAGTGGTGAGTGGTTTGCTCGTTCTATCGGACAAGAAAATCGGGCGGATGAGCTCCTCTTGGATGGTCTCGGTGATGCGGCCGGAAGATGCCATGGCAGTTGTTCTGCATGGTTTTAAAACTCTCGACGATGACTTGAAGGGGAACCAGGTATTTGATATTAGCAGGGAATAAAGCTTAACAAGGAGGGAGGTCCGAGAAGAGGATAGTAACAAGATGAGAAAGAGGAAGAAAAAGAAGGAAAATCCAGGAAGAAGAAACACCAGAGAGAGGAAAGATAGCCAAGGAAAAAGAAGAAAGGGAGAACCAGAAGAGAGGGAGGAAGGAAGTCGGGACACACCCAGGCACTTTTCTCAAATATTCTTCATCATCGCTAATTTTATTCATCAAGAAACATGTTCTTAAATAAACCTCCGAAAGACATCAGAACAAATCCTAAAACAACTGATAAGATAAATCCTAAAACAAATAATCAAATCCTATAACAAATTTTCAAAAAATCGAGATAAATCTTAATATCCTAATATCCCAATCAAATCTCGAATTTAAATTATGCTGGATCGCATCGGGATCTGCATCGGGATCGGTGCTGATGATGACTTCAGGATTCGTGCTCATCGACTCCAGGATCTTGGGCCCCAGGGTTGGGGCTGGGCTGGGCTTCAGGTTCTGGGTTGGGCTTCAGGCTTGGACTGGACTAGGCTTCAGGTTCTGGGTTGGGCTTCTGGGTTGATCTGGGCTGCTTCAGATTCTGGACCGATGTCCCCATCATTTTCCTTGAGGTGGGGAAAACTCGACTCCGTCGAGTCAAGCTTCAGCAATCTTCTGACTCTTCTGACTCCAAGATGCACCACGTGATCTGCAGACTGAAATTTTTTTTTATTTGATATCAGAACAAGTTTAGGTTAGGTTAGTCATTTTTTATTTAATTGCACTATTTATATTAAAAAAAAATTAAGTCTACAGATCACGTGGTGCATCGGAGTCAGAAGTGCTACAATTTGGAGTCAGAAGAGTCAGAAGATTGCTGAAGATTGACTCGACGGAGTCGAGTTTTTCCCACCTCAGGGGAAATGATGGGGACATCGGCCCAGAATCTGCTTGCTGCAGCCCAGATCAACCCAGAAGCCCAACCCAGAACCTGAAGCTCAGTCCAGTCCAAGCCTGAAGCCCAACCTAGAAGCCCAGCCCAGCCTAGAACCTGGGGCCCAAGATCCTGGAGTCGATGCCAGCACAGATCCTGATGAGCACTAATCCTAATGCAGCACTCTTGAATTTAAATTTAAGATATTATCTTATCAGTTTTTAGGATTTGATTGTTTAGTTTGAATATTTGTTTTATGATTTATCTTATCATTTGTTCGGATTTCTCAGTCTGTTGAGAAGTTCCAATTATTTTAGAATTTGTTCGGATCTCTTTCAGGTTCCGATAGTTTATTTAAGATGTTTCGTACTGAAATAAAAAAATTAGCGATGAAGAAAATTATTTGAGAAGATGTCTGGGTGTCCCGACTCCCTCCCCCCTCCTTCTTTCCTTCTCCTGATTATTCTTTCTCTCCGGTTCTTCTTCTCCCTGGGCTTTCTTATTCTCCCCCTTCTTCCTCTGATTACTCTCCTCTCTCTGACTCTCCTCCTTTCTCTGAGATTTCTCTATTTCCTTTCTTCTTCCTAGACTTTCCTTCTCTCTCTGGATTCTTCTCCCTGTCTCTCTTCCTTCTCTTGTCGGTTACTACTTTCTTCCATGAAAATCAACATCCAAAACCCACTGCATCCCCTGTTTCAAACATCAACCGAGAGGTCCACCCAATCAAACACCGACCGAACCCACCATCTCATCACCAATCTCGCCGGAGGCCAGCCGCCCATCCCTCCGACGTCGCACCGCCGAATCCTCGATCCACGCGACCACCGGCCACCGGTGAAACCCTTCCGAGCCGGCACCCCCAAGCCGCCCGCGTCACTTCCAGCCACTGCTGTGCCGCAGGTCCGTGCCGCCATTGTCCTCCATCCAGTGCCGACGCCGGCGAGCCCCTCCCGTGAAGCCTCCGGCGAGATCCCCTACTGCGGCTGTCGCCCCGCCGTTGCCGCCCAACGCGATGCCTTCCGTCCACTCCACTGTGTCGACTCCGCCGTGCCGCCATCCGTCGACTCCGCCATGGCCGCCGCCGATCGCCGGAACGAGCCGCGCCTCCCTCCCCTGCCGTTGTCGCCGGTGGAGATTCCCGTCGGATCGCCGTTCCCTCGCGGCTCTGCGTCGGTCCGTGGAGACCCTTTGCACGGTCGGAGAAGCACAGTCGGCATAGGAGGCCGACTTTAGAAGAAGCGTAGGAAAGAAAAAAAAAGAAAACCGTGGAGGAAAAAAAAAGTGAAAACAATAGAAAAAAAAAGAGGTTATTTGATAAAAAAAGAGAAAAACATATGAAAAAAAGTTTTATTTGAAAAAAAATTGGAGAAAATAATTTGGATTTTAGTTTAGCCTAGCCTGGGGTCATTTCTTAATGACCAACGATCCGATCTTCTTGGAATAAAAATTGATCTGGATCGTGTCCCGCGTCAGTTCAACAGTAAAGTCTTAACGAAAATCTTAACGGCTTTGCTGTTACATGAATTGTCTTAGTGAAATTATGTATCAACAGGTTCAACAGTAAAGTCTTAACGAAAAGAAAAAAGAAAGCCAGCAAGGGAGGCTTCAAAAATTGACAAGCAAATGATATATTCACCTTTACAATAATGATCGCTATCACTCCAATCACTATAAGGAAGAGCATGGCCATTATACAACGGTCAGTCGCAACCTGGACTAGGAAAAAGGTTATGAATATGAGAGAAGAGAGACACTACAGACTTAGAGAATCAGATAAGAAGCCCAAGTTTTTGAGAAACTAACCGATCTACCAATTTCCTTCACCACTTGAGATGCCTTCTTGATGGAAAAATGGATCGAATCCAGTTCATTAACAATCCTATTCATTTGTTCAGTCTGACAAAATTTATGAGATATGTCAGAATGTGAATCACATTGTTTACTCATTTGAACTCACAAAGATAAATTGTCTACTTGATTAAAGGCTGAGGGAAGATAGGGTTATCATCATGATAAATGACACACCTGTGCCCTGAGAGCGGCTGCAGTCTCTGCACCAACATTAACTGTGTCTTCCACGACCTGGAATCCATAGAACCACGAAGTTGCTGATTACATCCAGAAATAAAAGAACTTTAAATTGGACGTATGTCCATAGAATATGTAAAAAAAATAAAAAGGGAATCACTGGTATTATATAGGTTCTACACTCTGTAGAGCTTCTTGCTTTCATTTTTAATGTTAGCAGGATAATAAAATATTCTAGACAGTCAGGTTCTCAATGACCGATAGTTATGCACCATTTTGATAATGGAAATATAGAGAAGGTGCATCTTCTAGAGCTATCAAAAAAGTAGGAAGCTATCAAAGAACACAAGCTCCACTACCATATCAAAGAATTGATTTAGTGACAATCGGGGAAAGCTTAGCAGTATCCAGAAATAGCAGTTTACAGCATCAAAAGTTTCTTGGTCAAATTAAAATGGAAAGGCATACTAAAATGTCTGAATGATAATAAAAGAAGTATGATCAAACAAAAAAATGCTACACATCATGCTCCAATATCTGCACTCTGTGTGACTTCAGATTCCCAACATGAGGTGATAAAATGATTAACATTGACATTTAAGGCTAGACAATGTAAGAGTTAGATAAGACCACATTAAACCAAATTGCATGCATTGATGGAGATGCAATTGGTGTCATATAGTAACATGTAAAGGATGTAAACAGAATTGTTTTTAAATTTTGGTAGGTCAAAGGATCTTAATAGAAGAGGAAAGACCTAAAATGTTTGTCTTGGTGTTGAAGGAGAATCAAGCTATTTCATGGTTTATGATGGAGCTGTTGAACAACTAAAAAAAAGGTTATACAGTAAAATCAAACAAGTAAAAAAAAGGTTGACCAGTTCTCCATTTATAGCAGAAAGAATGCACAAGAACAATAAAAGAAAACTTTGCAATTAGCATTTTCTTTAACCAAATTTATAGATATGGAAAGTTAGACATTCACCTTCCAAATCATCTTAGAGGTAGACCATGATTTTTAAAATGATAAGAAAAATGAGTATCAGGAAAGAGACTGCAACTCCAGCGATGTTGCATTATTATAGAGAAACCTAGGCAACTCAGTTAGGCAGCATGCTGTACACCACACTATTTTTAAAAATTGTAGCATAAGAAAACCCAGAAAGTTAAAGGAAAATCTAACCTTCTTTTGTTCAGTTACATAATAAAATTTAAAGGAAAATCTAACCTTCTTTGATCTTTCAATTGCTTGATCAGTCTCATCCATCATTTGGTGTCCAGTGTCCATTAGCTGTTGATTGGTCATAGCTGCAAACAAACATGTTGAATTAGAAATTATAGATCACTATAAACTTCTTGCATTAGAATTATTCTTATGTCCAGAAAAATGATTAAAAATAAAATTAATGTTGTTATGAAAAATGCAGCAAATTTTTTATTTAACATGCACCGAGTAATAGAAAGTCAACTTTGACATCAATGTTTGTGGAAATGAATGCCTGAAAGCAAGGAAGGAGCCTAATAATTCAACAAGAACAACTTTTTTCTTGAGCAGCCTTAATTAGAATGGTTTGGTATAATCTCATTCATCTAGGTTTCTCATTCTTATTGTCATGATTTAGATGATTTCTTCCAATAGCTAGAGAAGGTAGAAACTGGAATTTCAGAACCACCTGATTTCAACTGACATAACTTGAGACTTATACTTTCTAACAACATGTTGTATAACCACCTGATTAGCATAAAAAACGTCTTTTAACCCCTTTTGGAGCAGTAATGCTATGAAATGTAGCAGTATAGGCAATACAATCTTCAGTGATACTGGACTAGATCCAGCCAAAAATCTAATTGTAATCTCATTATCTCAGATAACTTGATTTCCTCAGAATATAGTCAAAATAATCATATATAATTCACTCCATTGAGGAAAAATTGACACCTAATTGAAGATAAATAGCATAGTTATGAGCCTCAAGCATTAACCCAATTATCCTTGTTGAGCTTTATGGATGTTCCTTAGCTAAGAATTCCTTGGCCACCTCCGATGTAATCCAAGCTTTTCTATATCTTGTCTCACAGCCTCCATCCATGTCATTTTAGGTCTTCCCCTCCTACATCCTTCAACAAAATCAAAGTACTTCTTGCTGGAGACCTCTTAGATCTCCATGTACATGCTCATACCATCTAAAATTAATTTTGCATTACTTTATTCTTGGTTTGTGCAACTCCAACAGCTCCTCTAATATATTAATTTCCTAATCTATCCTTTCTAATCCAAGATATATAGAAAACTCAAAGCAATAACCTGGGAGGAGGCACTGAATCCCATTAAAACCCTTTTTATTGGTTATCAATGTTTTGATAACAAAGGGAACGATCCAAACCCATTCAAATTGGAACCAATTGTTGGTTTGTGAAAATCCTAAACTACAAACTATATTTTTTATTTAAAAACACTTAATAATATTAATTTTCATTAAATAAGTAGAAAAATGAAAAGAATAAAGGAAATGACAATTGAGACTATATCAATAAAATGAAAGTTGCCATTAAATAATTTTTTATTAACATGTTCATGTGGTTTTTTTAAATTAAAAATCAAGTTTCTGTTTAACTAAAATGTATTGTATTATATCAAAAAAAAGGTACAAGATCAATAAAAAATTACAGGATCGATACAATTTTTTCTGCCAATCATCCTCTAGCAGTCCTTTCCTGTGTCATGTTCAATATTAAATGCTGAAAGCAGGCTGCAACTCCAAAAAGTACCAAAATGCTTTGTCAAATATTGTAACATGTTCAAGCCATGATCTTGTGTATGAATTTTCCCATAAATAAATGAAGCATGCAAACCGATTCAAGTGAACAAATGATGCACAATAAATGATTAAAGAATAATACTTCATTTACCAACTACCTGGCAACTGACACGGGTGTTTTATAATCACACGCACTTTCTAGTGGAAACTCATTTTCATCTTGATTTTAAGTAGGTTAAACATAATTTGTTTATTTGAGAATGAATATGCCAAGATAACAATAGAACTTACTTGATGCTAACATAACATTTTCGTCACCAACCCAATCTCCACCACCAGGATCATCAAATAGATCAACTCTTTTATTTTCAAGATTATTTGCATGCCTGGGGTTCCACAAACAAGAGTATTTAAATCAAATCTAACAAAATTGAGCAAGGTTTTCTTGTGTGTTTGTAGATTGGATAAAAAAAAATAATTGAAAACCAACTTTCTAGCAACTTATAGGAACTGATAATGGTATGAGTAAACAACCAAAATTTCTGGTGACACTAATATTGCAATTTGGCAACACAACAGATATGTTCAAGAATGAGAGATGAAATGATATATTTTGGCATCTAAAAAGAGCTTAATGTTTGATTGATGGTAAACTTGCAGCAATATTTCATGAAATAAAATTTAAAAAAGCAAGCACAAGGAGGTAAAATCATCTATTTCCACAAAATCATCAGAGTAAATCAAACATGTACAAGACCAACCATCACCCCACCTCCTCCCCCACCACGTGGTCATTCTCTTCAAAATAAGTAATAATACACATATTATTCTTATAATTTCCATTAATTTCCGATATTTTCTTGCATTTAATTTTTTTAAAACCATCTAGTAGCCTCTGTAGAACTGAATTCCCTGTGACTTGATTTAGATGAACCAGCCAAAGTCTCAAACCCTGGCCACTTCAATAAAGCTCTACTACTGGAAAGACCAGGGAAGAACACATCTTGCCCATAAATTAGGCATCAACAGTTTTCTCAACCAACACTGTATTTCCAGATACAACAAATAGTCAATCATCTAATTAGGTAGTATATAAATAGAATAAGAAATATTAAAAAGACTTCTAAATTTTAAATAACAGAAGAAAAGAGAGAAATAAGATTGAGCTTGTTCATGGAGAAGAAAGAGATAAATTACAAATAAAAAAGGAAATATTTTGCTGATAATTTTAAGGAATAAGAACATTTCTGAGGAATGAAAGTTATCCAAGGGTACAACAAAAGATGAGGTATGAAACAACTGGAGCACAGTTAGTATCCCATATCAACGCAAAAAGGATAGACCTTGAAGAAAAATTAACAAAAAAATTATATTGAGTAGAAAACCAAAAGTATTACTGGTAGTGCAACCAAATTGGATATCATATTGTAGTTTAGTGCCACAACCTCAAGAACAATGACATTCTATAATATATTCTTCCATCATCCAAAGAAAAGATTACTTTCAAGGATAAGATATTGTTATTTTATTTTCTAGGGTCCCACGCAAGGAACTAAACTCCAAAACTGCAAGCCTTACAACCTATGAGTGGCATGGCCATAGAAAATATGAATAATTATATTAATATAGAAATTTGTTAGGTTATTGTATATAATGTATAGTGCAATGTAGAGAATGTTTAAAATAATATAATAAGTAATCAAAATAATGATCTTAAATGTGGTGCCGATATGTAATATATAATATTATTGTAATTTTACATTTTAACATATGATAATTATATTATATGCACCAGGATATAATGATTATATTATGGTAACAATGTAATCTGAAAATTGTTCTATCAATTGTATTTAAAGTAAGTAAACAATTTACTGATTTCAAATTGTGCAACTTTATTGTGTCAACTGTAGGATCATGACACTTCTAACACTTAGCAAACAAAAAAAAAAAAAAACAGAAAGAAAAGAAAAGGTATTTGCAATTGTTATTTGCCTGCATACAAAACAAAAAAAAAAAAAGGAACTTTTTGCAACAGAAATGCAAGCAAGACACAATTCCAAATTAAATTCCAGCTTTTCTAATTGACACGTAAATTGCAGGAAGTGAAACCACATGCAATGAAATGTCCCTAAATCATCTCAGAATTAACAAAAAAAAAAAGATACGTTAGGAAGATTAATTATCCCATATATGAGAAATATCCAGATAGATAACAAAACAAGCTAGGGAAAGGACAATCCTATTTGCTATTTAGGAGTATAATGTATTATAATAAGAGAATTTTATTAAAGGAGATCTCTGCAAGCAAAATTGATAAAACAATTCTCGAGGGAGGAACAGTTGAGTCCAGTAATGGAAACTTTAAGAGTACAATCCCCCCGCCCCACCAAAAAAAAATCCTAATTTAGTGTCGCAATTATACACTACTTTTTGCCTATGTCCAGCCAAATTCCCACTCAAGGAAGGAAAGGAGCCTGAAAGAAAAGATAGCCTCCCCCATGATAAGTTTAAGTTCAAAAGAGTAAGCATATGTTAACTTTCTATCACTGCTGCTGGGTATAAAGCTCGAGGCTGGTAGACAAAACAACATCTTACTCCTTCTGACTCCATCAATTTCCAATCATTCAGGCCATTGGTTCCCCAACATCAGCAATAGGGAATGTATCATTCATAAGGAATGAACTCAATGCACGAGGTGATGTTTTCAATGCGTCCAAACAGAAGCTACTCACTTGCACCCAATTGCTATCTGACATGCCCAACAAAGTTTTGAGCTTGCAATATATTATCTTTCCATTCTTGCTGTTGCATACAGATCCACCACAAACAAACACTAAAACATGTGCCATTCACTCTTAATACCTTTTGTCTCCATCCATTTCGGCCATTAATTTCTCAAGAGTGTGTCATTCACAGGATGGGGGCTTATCACATAAGGCGGTGGTTTACATGCATGCAAATTGAAACTACCTGACTATGGCTACTCACTATCCACTATGTAAACCATAGTTTGAGCTCACACTAGCCAACAGGTGAATAGTGATAGTTGCTGATGTGAGAGCCTGATTCCATTCAAGATATGGATTTGTTCAAGCCTGCCATTCTCATCATGTTTTTTATTGGGTTAGAGTGAGAGGAGGCATGACATGAGATGTTATGGTCTTCTAAGTTACCTATACCCTTCAATTTAGCCTAGAATACCTGCACCCATCTTTGCACTTAAACGTGAATATTGCTAATGAGACTTCGACACAACAGCATAAAAAAATACTTAAACACTGAAAGGATCAATTGCTTAGAAACATACCCACAGCAGACACACAATTCCCGGCCCATGTATTATAGATGGTCTTTAAAAGTGTATATTATTGCTTCCCCCATAAATACCACAGCCCTGCATGTGCTTTGCAAGTAAGGTGAAAAGGAAGTGCCAAGTGGTTGGGGCTAGGAAGCCTTGCACAATAAAAGAGACAAATCCTGGTAGGGTTTGCAATATATGGATGCATGGCCAAAGTGTTTAAATGCTGAGAAGTCCAAAGAAGAAAAAGTGCAAAAGGACTCAGAGTCTAACAGTCAGCTAGACTCCAAGGCTTTCCCCATAATCCACATTCTAGGTTCACATCATTGAAAAAATTAAATAAAACCATGAAAAAAAAAATGTAACACTGTCATCAAAAAATCTGCAACTAACACGGTTAGTTTAAACCTTCAAATACCCCTCTCTTTTTTTTTTTTTTGGATTATTAGAGACGTCTCAAAATATTAAGAGGTCCTATTATTATACTTACAAATGAATGCTCACATCTCAAAAGGTGGATCTATCTATCATACATTACACCAGCACATAGAGTTCCTACAATGTGATATAATTGCTATGCGGTTCTCATCTCTAGACATTATCATCTTCAACATCCAGACTCATGGCTTCAAACATTAATTAAAAGATTAACCTTGCAGGTTGTATCAATTAACTTCTTACAACAATGAGGTAGAACACCTAAAAGTATACTAGATCTAGTTGAACAAGAACTGATCAACAACGGATCACAAGCAAGTCCCAAGAAACTCAGAATCATCAAAGAAAATATCCTTCTACCTTAGCATTTTCCCACTATTCTATAGCAACATATCCAATAAAACTTAAGACTCTTTACTCATCTAAGATACTGCGAAGGACATCTTGCCAGAGCAGGAGATCTTCATGATCGTCACCTTTTTTACATCAAAATGGGGTCAGTTGTGGAGTACAGCTTTGAGTACATGAGGCACTGCCTAGTTCAACTTTTCCCCTAGTTCTCTTTATGTTTCTTTGTTTTAGTTCTCCTTATCTACAGAAAGCAAAAGTTGGTCTTTCCAAGTTTCAGATTATCAGAGTAATCATAGAAAGCAGACGCAAGCATGGGAACCAATAACAGAATGCAGATGAGATACAAAAGCATGAATATTCATATACAAACACATGCATAAATGCAAGGATGGTCCATTGTATAAAAAAGTAAATAAATTAGAAACTAATAAAAAAACTCACTGCTTCTTGAGAGCAACATATGAATTCAGTTCTTTAATCTGCAAAAGGTGTGCTTCTATTCAGTTAGGTGATCAATGTGCAAGGAAGTGTAAAATAAAAGGCACAAATTAAACCAAAGTTGCCAATAAAACCATTGACTGTTTCTTTTCATTCAGCCTTTTGTTGGTATCATGAGTATTTCTGCTCTCCACTTCCTTCATCATCTTTTCAAATTCCTTGATAAGCCTAGAAAAACACCATAGTGCACAATCAAAAATCAGCAATAAAGGCAATTATTGCATACTAATAACAAAGCATAACTATTTTTTCCAGTAATTAGCATCATTTGCATGCATCCTGTAGTACTTGAAAAGCATCATCATCAGTTTTGGACAAAATCACAATGAAGACAATATAATTAGAAATTCATCACTATAAGATATCCAAAATTCATATACCTAAAAGCAATAAAAAAAAGAAAAAGAAAAGATTTCTCTGCTTTGTACCAGCAGCATGCCATACATGGCAACATCGTCTGTTTAAATGCCCTACAATCAGCTGTGATACACACAACAGAGGACATGTAAATGATATGGCTGCATAAGTTGTGCACAGCGATACAAACCAATACATTTCTCTGAAAACAAGCTTTTAATTGTACTCCACCAGTAAAATTAGCTTCCCTGATGAGCTTTACGAAGTATATGACCTTTTAATACTGCAAACTGTAAATTCTGACCATTGAAGCTCAACATTCTCATGTAACATTACAAATCAGTAATACAGACAGTGGTTTGTGGGTTCTGACTTGCATATTCAACTAGAAAGTCTTTAACATCCATAACATAAAAATTGTTCAACTAAATTATGAAGAAAATAAAAAGTACTTAAGTAATGGCAACTTCTTTTCTTTATCATTTTTTTTAAAAAAAGAAGAGAAATGAAACAAAAACAAAAAAATGCAATTAAAGTTCCAAATTTTGCATAACCATGCATACATAGAAGAGATTCATAAACATTTACCTCTTGCATTCCCGCATTTTATCAGTAAGTTCTTCCAACTGCCTGCTCCGTCTATTTGGGTCTTTGATCTTCTCCAATTTCTGAAATCCATTTCTGTTGGCAATGTCACAAGCACAAATTATTCAATGCACAACAATGGGCTATCCAAGAATTTCTAGTATTAATTTTACACTAAGTTAAACAAACTAAAGCCAAAAAAAATGCCAAGTTTTTTCCAATTAGATCAGGGTGCTCGTCATCATTTCCAGAAATATAGAGCACATCATGTTACAATTGATATATATCACCTTGTTTCCTTACTCATTGATACAAGAAATGATCATTGACAAATTATTACCTTCATGAATCACATTTAAATCTACATATAACACCAATTTCAGAGAATAAACGTTAAAAACTTGATATTTCACCAGTTAATTTCGCATTCTTCAAAATTTTTTCTCTGTTTCAAGGAAATGAGGTCGAGAAAGAGTTTTGAAGAAGCTACTTCAAGCCATTCCACAGACTTTAGTAATAGATATTTCGGGAGAAAAAAAAAACTCATTTCTTAATTTGCTAGAAATAATCTCTCGAGGTTAAATGCTTAACAACCAAGTCCTGCCACAACCTAACAAACCAAATAGAAGGGAAGAGTTGTGAATTCTTACGACAATGCGCGGAAGATATCGTCGATCTGCCCCTCGATCTCGACCAGCTCCTCGCTGATCGCAGAAAAATCCATCTCGGACTCCTCAACAATCAAAGTTTATATGAATCCAGAATCACTCCGCTAGCGATGTCTAACATCCATCGAATCCGGCCGAAAAACCATTTTTGAGCTTCTCATCGCATTCCAATCCCCAAACACTCCATGCCAATTCCCATTCCCGCCATTGCCATTTAGGAAACCAAATGCGACGCTTCAAAGACCTTCCGATCTCCTGGAATTGCCAAACCGGGGCCCGAGAACCCCAAATGCGGGACCCGAATTGAGATCCAGACCCGGCGCGCGACAGGAGATAATGGGAAGGTGGAAGGGGGAGAATCGATTCCAGGGTTCGTCGGGGTTCCCAGATCTCGTGGGCGCACCAAGGAACGATTTGGGAGGTTTTCGAACAGCTTGGTTGATATTTTTGGTCCGTTTCTCTTCAAATTTTGAGCGAATTTTTTCCGATCGAAAAGGGCTTGGTTGTCTCGCCCACTCGCCCGTTGGCCGTACTGTTTGCCGTGCAAGACCGCGCGTGGGATTCGATCCTCTTAGACTCGGTGGTCCAATTTGGTACTCCAGATGCTGATCTCCCTCGGATGAACGAAATGTGTCGCGTTTCTGGTAAATATTTCTGGGAGTCGGGGGCTCATGTTATGCTCCACGGGTAAACGTGGCAACGGTCAGTTCGGGGCCATCCGTACATGTTAACCATTAAAAAAAATAAATTTAAATTTTAAAAAATAAAATTTAAAAAAATGAGAGAGAGAGAGAGAGAGAGAGAGCTGGGAGAGTCTCATCCCCATGCCCTCATCTTGGCGAAAACCTAAGCTCTTGAGTAGATGAGTTATTGTTCATGGATTCGGAGATCTACCGATCCAAGGTTTTGATGATGGTGCTGTCATCCGGAATTGGATCTCTTTCCTTCTTTTATTTTGACAAAGATAAGAGGAGGTACCATTCAGACTAAAATTAGTTTATTGCAGATACAGGGATGGCTCGACATATAAGAACACAAAGCTAAGTGCTAAAAAAAGATTTCTTAAATTAAAATTTATATAATTTTTTTATTAAAATTTTATTTTTTTGATTTTTTTAGTTGTAAAGCTTTTAATTAAATTTTTATAATCTAATTTTTCTATTTTTTTCTTAATTGATAATATAGCCAATCCATTTAATCTTTTTTTTTTAAGACATCGTTGATCTTAAATAAAATTTTATTAATTTTAGTATTAAAAAACTTTTTCTATCAAAGCAATACTTACTAGAATTGTTAATATTATTTTAAAAATAATATATATACTTAGAAAGTAATCAAGTCTGGTAATATGATCGAGTACGTCGGTTGGACTATTATCTTTCATTTGTATATTTTTTTAAAAAATCTTGGTTCTAAAAATAAATCTAAACCATCAATAACAAAGTAGTTATTGTATTTTAAAGAATATGAGATAATATTTTTTCAAACTATTATTGTCTAGTATCTTTAACTTTCTATCATTAAATAAAAACTCAAAAATATTTTTATATCTCTTAAACTGTTCAAATTTATTGTGGAGTGAAAAAATTATTTGATTTACTACATAGAAGAAGTGATCAATTTTAAATGATTATTTATAAGATCTTATTATTTCATTATCAATATTCTCATCAAATTATTTCTTTTTACAAATGATACATTTATCATAAAATTTATGTTCTATATTCATTTCAGATACAATTTTTTTAGAAGAAATCATAGCGGATACAAATCCACCTTCTTTATATTTTTCAAAAATAAAAAGAAGGCATTTTGGTTGTTCAATAACAACATCAATATACATATCTTTTGGTTGCAAATTTTTGCTAACTGAATTAATAGCAAACAATATATCATACTAGATAGTCATGCCTAACAAAAACTCAAAATTTTTAAGCATATATATTGTTAAACAATGAGCTTCACCTTTAGTTTTAGGATCTTCAAAAACTTTTGCTAATTTCAATAAAGCATCTTTTATTTATGAAGATTAGAATCTTATTAATTTAATACTTTTAATATAATTTTTTCAACATGTATGTGACAATAATTTAAGAGTTAGATTATGTATATTATCTTGTAAAATCTTTCATCATTTAGTAGAAGAAGCAAATAGTAAATATAAACATTGTAGCACTCCAAAAAATGATATAACTTTAGTACAAAAATTAGTCATGTTATAAAATACTAAATTTAAATTATGACAACCACATGATGTATAAAAAGATCTAGGATTTTTATCTAAAAATCTTTTTTGAACTCCTTAGTGCTTATCCTTCATATTAGATCAATTATCATATCCTTAACCTCTGAAATCATTAATATCAAGTCTAATATTTTTTATTTCATCAATAATGGCATCAAAAAAATCTTTTTCAGTTGTATCATTTATTTTTAGAATTTAACAAAATACTCCATAACTTTAATTAGACTTGATGAAATATCCACATATTACAATATAAAAGATATTTGCTCTTGATGACTTGCATTTGGAATGCAATCAAAGATTATTGAAAAATATTTTACTTCTATGATTTTTTTTAATATTTTATTTCTAATTTTATTTGCTAATAAATTTATCAATTCATTTTGTCGATTACGTACAAGATAATCAGTGTAAATTTTATTGTCTTTAATGCGTCGAACATGTTCTTGCATTATCAGATTGAGTTCTGCAATTATTTCAATTGGACTTAAAAAAAATTTATTATTTTATTGATAGATTTTTTTTCATGAAAAGCTAAATTATTTTTACCAAAAGTTTTTTACTATAGCAAAAATTCTTGTTGATACTTTTTTCCAATATTCTTCGTCTCTTTTTATTTGTTTTGAATGCTTCTATCAATTATTTTATTTTTCAACAATCTCATGTCTAAATCAATCCATCAACTCATATTAATAATATACTTGTTGCCGCCCGAATCGTCATGGCCCGTAGCTGCTGAGGTCGTCGGGTGTTCCTCGTCCGCCTGCAGGGATGCCTCTAGTGTCTCGGGACCTGCAAGAAAGCCAACATCAGTGACCCGGACCGGGAATTCCGGCGGGGGCACTCCGACGGTCAAGTCATTGACGATCCAAGGGAACAGATCCTCCTGGTCGAGCCCCTCTGGATGAGCTCCACACTAGGAGGAGTGAGTGGAGTGCATGAGAGTGTGAGTGAGCTGGGAGAGGTGGTGGCCGAGGTGGTCTTGCCCTCCTGTCTGGCCTCTCCCCCTTTTCCCCTTTCTCTTTGTAGCGGTTGTGTTGTTGGGAAAATGGGTGTCTCCCTTGTTGAGAGAATGTTGCTCTTGCTTGGAATGGAAGAATGAGTGTTGTTACCTCCCTTTTGTTCATTCTGGCTGGGTCTTTTCCCTTGGCTTGCCTCGGGGTTCTCCCATGCTGTCAGATGGGTACAACAAGGTACCGTGCCGTGGATGAGATGTCTTCTTTATTGGGTAGCTGGGGGAGCCTCTACATGCCTCTAACATTCCTTTTATTTGTCCTTCCTAGAAGCCTGGCCGGACCTCGACTGTCATGCTGCCGCTCTTGGGGACTGTGCTCCCTGGTGGGGTCTTTTCTCTGGTCGTACGGCAGGTCGGTGGAGGGCATGATGCCTTGATGTGAGCTTCCTTTCTTTCTGGTGTGAATGGCGACCGTGGGCATTAATGGCGATGTGGCGGGTGCCGTCGTACGGTCCTTGGGGGCCGTGCCACTGTCCTCGGAGGGAAGGTGCCGCTCTCGTGGTGGTTGGTGCCCCGATCTGAGTTGAAAACCGAGCTGGGAAGATGGGGCCCACTCGCAGGGGACCGGTCTCGCGATAGCTCGGCTGTGTGGAGGAGGGCCGAGCTCAGCACCAGGCCAGGAGGGCCCAGCCTTAACCGAGCTCGGGTTGGCAGAGGTGGATGAGGTGCACCCAGGCCAGGGGACCCAGCCTCGAAGGGGCTCCTCGTGGCGGAGGAGGCTTGAGCTCGACTTCGGACCACGGGACCCGACCTCGGGCTCGAAGGGCCTGCCTCTGGTGGGGTTTGAGCCCGGCTCCGACCTAGGCGTCCCGACTTGGCGGGTACGGACCTGGCGGAGGATGAAGCCCAGCTTCGACGGGCGACCCCGTTGGCATCGGGAGCTCAGCCCGGCGAGGGGGCCTGTGGTGGTAATCCCGTGTGGCGTCCAATGAGGGCTCCACGTCATGCTCCTTGCCCCACGTCAGCGAACTGGTCACATCATTTGCCCCCCACTCCCGAGGTCCGTTGTCGCGTGGCACTCAGGGCAAAGGGAGTAATTGCGATGCTGACATGGAAAGGCGAGAAATCTGGTGTAATAATAACCGATATCAGCGGTGCCTCGCCCGGCGGGCCCTTGAGCTTGTGAGGGGGCGCCACGTGGCCATGTCTCGGAGGCGGTTATGGTGGGCACGGAAGTTGGAGTGGCCGCGATCGGATGGGGGCGCTGGCCCTGTTGATCGGCGACACGTGGCGTGACTTTTGGGAAAGCCATAACGGTACAGTCAGATGCAGGTTGTCTCGAATGGATGGATGAGTCCTTTCGAAACATACCTTTTTTCAAACTTCTTCATGCCCGGAATCGTACATGAGCCTTCCTCTTCTTCTTCTCCGGCCGTCGGCATCTTCCTTAAGCTTTAGCAGGTTAGCTCTCCCTTCTCGCCCATTAAAAGTCGCCGAAGGTCTTCCTCCGTTCTCCTCCTCCTTTTTGTCGTCTAGAAGTTGTTCCGTTCTCTTCCTTTCTCCTTCATGGACCGCTTCGGTCCCAACTTCCGTCCCTCGTGCCAAGCTGAGGCCGGACCTTCCTGGCCGAAGACTCCCTCTTCTTCCGACGAGGAGATGGAGGCGGCGAGGTACGAGTTCAGTAGGCCATACCATGGCCCGGTGTCCATTAGGAAACCCGGGTCTTCTCCTCCTCTCCGTTTGGCCCTCCTTCCTACTCCCGCTCCTGCTTCCACTTCTGTTCCTGCTTCCACTTCTGTTTCTGCTTCCCTTCCTGAGCCTGAGCCTTTTCGATCGACAGATCCCAGAGGGATCATTTCGGTGATTACTGCTGAGGACCTTGTGTCTATTCGGGAAGCTTATGGCATCCCCGAGTCCGTCCAGCTCTCCGTCCCTCATCCCGGGGAGCGGGTCACGTCTGGTGGCCCTTGGCGGGTCGCGTTCTACGAGGAGACCTTCGCCGGGGGCCTTCAGTTCCTGTCCATCCCTTCTTTCTTTTTTTCTTGGTCAACTACTGGCTTGTCCCTGCCTAGTTGGTCCCTAATGCTTCATCGTTCTGTGCCATTTCTACGGGATTGTTGCCCATTTTTTCTTATTCAAGGTCTTCTTTATCCTAAAACACCACCCTACCGAGGATGGGTGGTGGTCCCTTTCTTCCCGCCCTCGGGGCATCAAATTTGTACTCCCCTCTTCCATCAAAGGATGGAAAAGTAGGTTCATTTTTGCCTCGGTAGAAGGGATCGACTGGGTTTGGAGCGACCCAGATCGATCTCCGAATAGGAACTCTTCTGTCGAAGCTGCCGACCTCGACATGTATGACCTGCTCATATCGGCCGAGATCCCATCACTGGAGGTCTTGTTGTCGGAGCAGAATCTTAGCGAGGTCGGGGTCAGCTCGGTGCAAGAGCCAGGTGAGTTTGACTTGACCACCCCCCTCTCGTTTCTGATTTATTTTTCTTTCTCTTTTTTTTTCTTCTTTTTTCTCTCTTTCTTTTTTTTTATTGGGCTGACCTCGTTCTCTCCGGCATAGAAATGAAGTTTTCAATGGATGAGCTGCTCTTGTTTACTGAGGAACGTGAGCCGGCCGCTGAGGCAGGTGAGCCCGCTCCAAAGAGGGCTCGAGCCAAAGATGGGGCAAGGCCGGTGCAGGCCGGGGTGGATGCACCGGTTCAGGAACGATGGCGGAAGAGGGCGGCCAAGCCCGTCCCCGTAACTGCCGGGCAGCACGAGCCAGTAGCGGCGACCGAGCCCGAGGTGGTCGCCCGCGCGAGATCAACTGCCACCGCTGCCAGGTCGGTACCCCCCACCCCGGAGGTCATCAATGTCGAGGAGGAAGGGGGGCCACAAGAGATTAGGCCGGCGCCCCAGGCACGGTCCGATGCTACACCGGCTTCGCAGTTGGCGCCGAGGGTGCTACCCGCCGATAGAGGAGCTGAGCCGGTGGGGACCAGAGACAGAGATTACCGGAAGGTCCCCTTTAGACTAGGGCCGAACGTTTCTCTAGTGAAGGATCCCAGCCTCGCCAAGCGGATGATGGACTTCTCCGTCCAGTCCTGCGACCGGCGAGACGGGAGCGGGAGGCTCCTAGGCGACGTCGTCTGCTCGATGTTCGCCAACCTCTATGCTGTAAGTTTCTTCTCGCCCCTTTTTTGGTCTTTCCCGAGCTCCTTTTTCACTTGATAATTAACATGCTTTTTTCTTCATTACAGTAAGGTAGGGATCTGCTCCTCATCCGGGACTTCTACCAAAATTGGGAGAAGGGGGAAAAGGAGCGGTTGATCGAGCTCGACTCCCTGCGGGCTGAGGCGAGTCAAAGAACGGGGAGGCCCAGGAGGCCAACCTCAAAATCAAGAGCCTCACGGCTGAGGTCGCGGACGCCGCCAGAGTAAAGAAAAAGCTCGAAAGTGAGCTCGAATCGAGGAGGACTCGGCTGAAGGAGCTCCGGGCCGAGTCAGAGAGGAAGGTGGTGGCCACGGAGAAGAGGGCCGCTGAGGCCGAGACGAAGGCCGCTGAGGCAGAGAAGAAGGCCGCTGCCACTAGCCATGCCACCGAGGTCGTCGAGAAGGGAATGGCGGTGGCGGTCCGCCAGGCCGAGAGCGCTGAAGATCTGGCGGCCACCGAAAAGAGCAAGGCAGAGGGCACCAGAAGGGACACCGCCGGCATGGTGGCCGCCTTCAAAGGTTCTCCTGAGTACCTCAAATACTTCAAGGAGGCGGCGACAGACTCCTTCACCAAGGGGTTCACTTATTGCCACCAGTAGTTGCGGGGTATTCTGTCCGAGGAGCGATTGGCCGCGCTCCGGATTCTGGGAAAAAAGGCTCCTGCTCTGAAGGCGGTCACAGGAGAGCAAGGGGATGCTCCGGTCGGGGCATCTCCGCCAATGGCTCCGGAGGCTGCCAAACGGACCTCGGTTGTAGCAGCAGCTGAGGTAGCACCGCAAGAGAAGGTGGCCGAGCCTGTCTCCACGGTAGCTGTGGCTGAGTCCGCTCCTCCAGCAGAGCCCGCCCAAGCGCGTGACCCCGCTCCGGAGGTAGAAGAGGGGGAAGTCCCGGCCGTGTGCTGCCCAGGGAAGGAGCCGGCCTCGTAGTCTAGAACTTCTCATGTACCCCTTTTACTTTCTTTTTGTAATTTTCGTTACTTGCTTTTTCTTTGAGCCGGGCTACCTGGCCTGTCAAGGCTCGGAACATGATGTAAATCATCTCTTCAAGTAATGAAAACCGATTTCACAAATTTGCCTTCCTTTCTTTTTCTTTCTGTGATGTGAACGTCTCTTTCCCTCTTCCTCCCTCTCTTCCCTTTTATGTCGGTGCGAGGAGGTCATAAAGAGGAATTTAGGACCCGGGTGCCTAAGGGCGGTCCACATCTTGAGTGCCTCGAAGCTAGGCCCGGGGCTTGATCTTTAGAAGTTGGGCCTAAGGAACATCGTCCCAGAGCCAAGCTCGGGGATGCACTGGCCGGGGAGCTGCGTGGCTCAAAGGTTCCCTTGGCCGGAGATCTGAACTCCAGTCTTAGGCAGACGTTGTGGAGCTGGGCTCGGAGATGTTGAGTGCTTGGGGGCCTCCCAGGTTCTTTACCGGGGAGCTGGGCTCGGAGATGTTGAGTGCCTAGGGGTTTCCCAGGTCCTTTGCTGGGGAGCTGGGCTCGCCGGTGCCGAAGGGTCATCCGGTCTTTGGTACCGGGGAGCTAGGCTCGCTGGTGCCAGAGGGTCGTCCGGTCTTTGGTGCCAGAGGATCATCCAGTCTTTGATGCCGAGGAGCTAGGATCGTGGCTTGAGTTTTTTGCAAGACAGATAGATCGTGTTGCAGAAAGGAATCTTTATTTCTCATGGAGGGAATACTTATATCACTGATAGTATCTCATCAAATTACAAGCTAACAGGTCTGGGGGAACCTGGCGCCATCCAAGTCTTCTAGGTAGTAGGCCCCCTGCAAAAGGGCCTCGACCACTTTATAAGGGCCCTCCTAGTTTGGCTAGAGTTTGCCACACTCCCGGGGCTGGGATGCTTTTGCCCGACGCAGCACCAGGTCGCCAGGTCGGAAAGCCTTCTACTTCACCCGTGCATTATAGTATCGGGTGACCCGTTATCGGTATGCTGCCATCCGGAGCTGGGCTTTGTCCCTTGTTTCTTCGAGGAGATCGAGGTTGAATAGGATATGCACCGAATTCTGGGCCTTGTCGTACTGCTGCACCCGGAGTGTGGGCACGCCGAGCTCGATTGGGATCACCACTTCAGATCCAAAGGCAAGGTTGAAGGGGGTTTCGCTCGTTGCCATTCTGGGCGTTGTGTGGTAGGCCCACAGGATGCTTGGGAGTTCCTCTGCCCATATGCCCTTTGTTTGATCCAACCTGGTGCGGAGTCCTTGAAGAATGGTTTGGTTGGTGACCTCGGCTTTCCCATTCATCTGGGGATGGGCGACCGAGGTAAATCGATGCTAGATACCGTGCTCGGCGCAGAATCCCTCAAACTCTCGGTTGTCGAACTATCGCCCATTATCAGTGATGATGCAATTGGGGAGTCTGAAACGGCAGATGACGGACTTCCAGAAGAATTATCGGACATTGGCCTCCGTAATTCGAGCTAGCGGCTCCACCTCGACCCACTTGGTGAAGTAGTCTATCGCCACTAGCAAGAACTTCTGCTGCCCTGATGCGGTGGGGAACGGTTCTAGAATGTCCATCCCCCATTGTGCGAAGGGCCAGGGGGACGACAGTTGGGAGATCGGTGCGGCCGACAGGTGCTGGATGTGGGAATGGCGTTGGCACTTGTCACACTTCTTGACGAAGTCGACGGCGTCCTCCCTCATCGTTTTCCAGAAGTACCCCTGGCGGAGCGCCTTGTACGCTAGAGTCCTCCCTCCTATATGATTCCCACAGAGGCCCTCGTGTATCTCCTGGAGCACGAAGGCTGCCTTTGTGGGCTTGAGACACCTTAGGAGAGGGTAAGAATAAGATCGGCGGTAGAGCTGGCCATCCATCATGATGAAGTGGGTGGCCTTCTTTCGGATGAGGCCAGCTTCTTTGTGGTCTTCCGGCAGTAGGCCGTCCTGGATGTATTTGACATACTTGTCCATCCAGCACGGCTCGGGGGCTACTTGTTGCACCTCCCTGGGGCTTTCGTAGCTTGGGCTCTCGAGATACTCGACGTAGGCGCGCCCCAGGGATGAGTCCGGTAAGGTAGCGAGCCTTGACAGTGCATCCGCACGAGCATTTTCTCCACGAGGAATGTGGGAAACGCGAAAGTAACGGAAGTCTGCCGTGCTCGAATGGACCTTTTCCAGGTACTTCATCATCTCGGGATCTCGGGCCTCGTACTCTCCGGAGACTTGTCCGGCAACCAGCTGGGAGTCGGTGAAGACCTTGAGGTTCCGTATGTCCAGCTCACGGGACACCTTCAGGACCGCAAGGAGTGCCTCGTACTCCGCTTGGTTGTTTGTGGTGGGGAACTTGAAGCGAAGTGCGCACTCCGTCACCACTCCATCGGAATTGGCGAGGATGAGGCCTGCTCCACTCCCGCAAGAATTGGAGGCACCGTCCATATGGAGGATCCAAGGGTCCTCCAGCGGGCCGGGCTCAGCTTGGCTCTCCGGGACCATCCGCTCTGGTTCCTCAGGAATCCCTGTACATTCGACCACGAAGTCGGCTAGGACTTGGGCCTTTTGTGATGACCTCGACCGATATGCGATGTCGTACTCGCTCAGCGTCAGGGACCATTTGGCTAACCTTCCAGAAGTCTCAAGGTGGCTTAGCATGGTCCTCAGTGGCTGATCAGTCACAACCACGATGGGGTGCGCTTGGAAATAGGGCCTGAGGTGCTTAGCAGACATTATTAGTGCAAAAATGAGTTTTTCGAAGCGGGTATACCTGATCTCCGCATCATGGAGTATTTTGCTGGTATAGTACACCGGCTTCTGTGACCCATCCCGGTCTATGCGGACAAGGACCGAGCTGACGGCCCCTGGTGTGACCGCCAGGTAGAGCAGGAGCTCTTCACCATCTTCGGGTCTGGACAGCAGAGGTGGGGAGGTCAGGAACTCCTTCAGCTCCTCGAAAGCCATCTAGCACTCTTCGGTCCAGGTGAAGTCATGCATCTTGCGCAGCACCTTGAAGAAAGGGAGGCAGCGGTCAGCCGACCTCGAGATGAACCGGCTCAAGGCTGCGATTCTCCCTGTCAGGCGCTGAACCTGCTTCTTGGATGTTGGGTGCTCCATATCCAGGATTTTTTGGACCTTCTCCGAATTCGCCTCGATGCCTCTTTAAGTGACCATGAAGCCGAGAAATTTCCCGGCCGCCACCCTAAAGGCGCACTTCATCGAGTTGAGCTTCATCTGGTGCTTCCGGAGATTGTGAAAAGCTTCAGCGAGGTCGGCAATGTGGTCCGAGCTCGGTTTGCTCATGACTAACATGTCATCCACATATACCTGCACATTCTTTCCAATATGGTCCTTGAAGACTTTGTTGACGAGATGTTGGTACGTGGTCCCAGCATTTTTCAGGCCAAAGGGCATCATTCTGTAGCAGTATGTCCCCCGGTCAGTGATGAAGGCGATGTGCTCCTCGTCCTCCGGGTGCATCCGGATCTGATTGTACCCGGAAAATGCATCCATGAAGGAGAGCAGCCTGTGCCCTGATGTGGAATCCACCAGCTGATCTATCATTGGCAAAGGGAAGCTATCCTTCAGGCATGCCTTGTTAAGATCGATGTAGTCTACACAGATCCTCCACTTGCCGTTCTTCTTCTTCACCATCACCACTTTCACCAGCCAGCTCGGGTATTGCACCTCTCGGACGAAGCCGACGGTGAGGAGTTTCTCAACTTCCTCGTTGATGGCCGCTTGCCTTTCGGGGACGAAGCTTCTCTTCTTCTATCGAACCGGCCTGCACTTCGGATCAACATTAAGTTTGTGGGTGATGACTTCAGGGAGAATACCTAGCATGTCGGCTGCCGTCCATGCGAACACATCCGCATTTGCCCTCAAGAACTCCGGTAGCAGAGCTTTCTCCTCCTCGAGCAGCTGGGCTCCGATCTGCACGATCTTCGTCTGGTCGGTCCCGAGCTGGTAGGGAAGCAGGCGCTCGGCCGGCCCTCCCCTGGGGTCATGAACCCTCTGATCGAGCTCGGTTGCTCGAGAATCCTCCTCGGGCACCCGGGCCCCGGGGAGCGTTTGGAAGCAGTGCTACACTGGCTGAGGCATGCCCCTCATCTCCCCCACACCGTAAGGGGTTGGGAACTGGACAAGCAACCTCTTAGTAGAGACGACAGCATCGAGGAGGTTAAGCCCAGGTCGGCCCAAGATCACGTTGTAAGGCGAAGGAAGCTTGACAACCGTGAACGTCATCATGACAGTACTCTGTCGAGGTAGGGTCCCGGCAGTGACTGGGAGAGTGATTTCTCCTTCTACTCTTGCGGAGTCTCCCGTAAAACCAACGAGGGGAGTATACACTGGCTTGAGCTGAGTAGGGAAGAGATTCATCCGGGAGAAGGCATTGTAGAAAAGTACATCCGTAGAGCTTTCACTATCTACCATGATGCGCTTTACAGGATGCTTTGCGATCATCATCTTGACGACCATAGCATCATTATTTATATTTTTCTCCCCACTTTTCCCTTCTCACATAAAGAGGGGTACATTCTCAGAGTTCCTTGCCCCCCGGGTCCTCTTGGATGCGCGCTCAGCTCCCTAGGAGATCATGCCCACCGGCTTCTCGGTGGGGCAGTTGTCGATGGCTGGAGCTGGCAGGAGAGCAACGAGCGCCTGGGACTCTGGTCGAGTTCTGCCCCCCACATATTTTTCGAGGTAGCCTCTCTTGATGAGCTCTTCGATCTCCCATTTGAGATTACGGCATTCCTCGGTGTCGTGCCCATAGTCACGGTGGAAGCGGCAGTACTTCGTCTTGTCACGGGTGAAGGATGGCTTCAACGGTGCAGAACGTCTCAGATAGGTCTCGCCCTCGATCTCCATGAGGATCTTCGTCCTCGGGGCAAGAAGGGGAGTGAAGTTCCCCTGAGGGATGGGAGCGCTCCTTGGCCTCGGTGCTGGTCGGGGGTTCTGAGTTGGCGGTCCCGACCTCCGCGCGCCGGGCGCCTCAGCGGGTGCCGGCCCCCTCAATGGCTTCCCGTCGAGCTCGTGCCTTATACGATCCGCCTCCTCGGTGCTGATGTACTTTTGAGCCCGGAAGAGTAGCTCGGCGTAGGTCTTCAGGGGCTTCTTGTCGAGCGAGTAGGTCAGGCGGGAAGTCCTGAGCCCTCGCTTTAGAGCCAGCATCGCCATCGGATCCTCCAGGCAGCGACCTTGAAGCGGGCCACGAAATCTTGCAACGGCTCACAGTCTTGCTGCCTGATGGAGAAGAGGCTATTCGCCTCGCGTGGCATCTTCCGACAGGTGTCAAAGTGAGCCACGAACCTCTGCCCCAACTGGGCAAAAGAACTAATACTTTCCGGCTCGAGGCGGGTACACCACACCCGAGCTGCCTTCCGAAGGGTAGCAAGGAAGGCGACGCACAGAAGGGTGTCAGTAGCCCCATGGGCCCTCATAAGGGCCCGGTAACTTTCCAGGTGGTCCAGGGGGGTCGGTGGTCCCGTCGTAAGGATCCACCTGCGGCCTGCGGAACCGGCGAGGAATTGGCTCCACTTGGATCTCCTGGGAGAAAGAAGGGCGGGCGTCATAGCCCACTGGCTCACTAGCGGAGCCGGGCAAGTTTGCGAACCGGCGGGCAAACTCCACCAGCTTGCGGTCATGCTCTTTCAGGCGCTTCTCTGCCATGCGCCTGATGGCCTCGTCTGTAGACCCCTTCGCTGAGGAGGGCGGTGAAGGTGACGCGGACGCGCGGCGCCCACGGCGTGGGGCTTTGCCCTTCCGGCCTTGGTCGGATCTAGGTGCCCCCCGGTCGAGGTGCGGTGAGCAACTTTCTTCGTCAGTGGAGCCGGCCCGCCATTGCTTCAATGGGGCTGGAAGGGTACCCCGAGGGTCTGTAGCTACCCGCGGCTGTGAAGGCCTCCAGTGGAAGGAACGTAGGCTATCCGGGGTGCTGCGGCGTGGGCCGCAAGGGTCTCTGGCTGTTGGTGGGTGGCCAGGGACCGATGCTGATGCTGGTGCTGGAGCTGGCGCACCGCCGCAGTAAGAGTATGCATCTGCTGGGCAAGTGCGGTCAGCTGGGTCTCCAGCGGGGGCGGTTGAACCAGGGCAAGTACTTCCATCTCCGGTCCGTGCGGGTTCCCATGAGAAGGGGATGCCTCCGCACGACTGGGAAAAGCTCCCCTTGCCCGGGTGGTCACCATCTCCCTAATGGGCTAGCTGAGCGGGGCTTGAACTGGATCAAGCATCGTTCTGATGCAGCCCGCCCCTTCCTGGCGTGCCAATCTGTTGCCGCCCGAATCGTCGTGGCCCGTAGCTGTTGAGGTCATCGGGTGTTCCGCGTCTGCCCACGGGGATGCCTCCGGTGTCTCGGGACCTGCAAGAAAGCCAACGTCAGTGACCCAAGCCGGGAATTCCGGCAGGGGCACTCCGACGGTCAAGTCAGTAACGATCCAGAGGAACATATCCTCCTGGTCGAGCCCCTCTGGATGAGCTCCACACTAGGAGGAGTGAGTGGAGTGCATGAGAGTGTGAGTGAGCTGGGAGAGGTGGTGGCCGAGGTGGTCTTGCCCTTCTGTCTGGCCTCTCCCCCTTCTCCCCTTTCTCTTTGTGATGGTTGTATTGTTGGAAAAATGGGTGTCTCCCTTGTTGAGAGAATGTTGCTCTTGCTTGGAATGGAAGAATGAGTGTTGTTACCTCCCTTTTGTTCATTCTGGCTGGGTCTTTTCCCTTGGCTTGTCTCGGGATTCTCCCATGCTGTCAAACGGGTACAACAAGGTACCGTGCCGTGGAAGGGATGCCTTCTTTATTGGATAGCTGGGGGAGCCTCTACATGCCTCTGACATTTCTTTTATTTGCCCTTCCTGGAAGCCTGGCGGGACCTCGACTGTTATGCCGCCGCTCTCAGGGACTGTGCTCCCTGGTGGGGTCTTTTCTCCGGTCGTACGGCAGGTCGGTGGAGGGCATGGTGCCTGTGAGCTTCCTTTCTTTCTGGTGTGAATGGCGGCCATGGGCATTAATGGCGACATGGCGGGTGCCGTCGTACGGTCCTTGGGAGGCGTGCCACTGTCCTCGGAGGGAAGGTGCCACTCTCGTGGTGGTTGGTGCCCCGATCTGAGTTGAAAGCTGAGCTGGGAAGATGGGGCCCACCCGCAGGGGACCGGTCTCGTGGTGGCTCGGCTGTGCGGAGGAGGGCCGAGCTCGGCACCAGACCAGGGGGGCCCCGCCTTAACCGAGCTCGGGCTGGTAGAGGTGGATGAGGTGCACCCAGGCCAGGGGACCCAGCCTCGAAGGGGCTCCTCATGGCGGAGGAGGCTTGAGCTCGACTCCGGACCACGGGACCCGCCTCGGGCTCGAAGAGCCTGCCTCTGGTGGGGTTTGAGCCCGGCTCTGACCTAGATGTCCCGACCTGGCGGGTATCGACCTGGTAGAGGACGAAGCCCGGCTTCGACGGGTGGCCCCATTGGCATCGGGAGCTCAGCCCGGCGAGGGGGCCTATGGTGGTAATCCCGCGTGGCGTCCAATGAGAGCTCCACGTCAGGCTCCTTGCCCCACGTCAGCGAACCGGTCACATCAATACTCATTACTCATCTCATGACTCTTAAGTTTAGCACTAAGGTTTCTCCAATCTCTAGTACCTATATTAGCTAGTTTACTTATAATAGAAGTTGAATTAAATGATTTGCAACAAAACCAAAATACTCTATCAAAGTCTTTTGAATAAACTAGCCATCTTCTTTCATGCTTCTCGTTGTTTACCAACTTTTGAATATAATATATAGTAGAAAAATATCATGAGAATTCATCTTCAGGAAAATCTATATCATTAACTCTAATAGGACCTTTTCCTACTAATAAATATCTCAAATTTATATCAATATTCATCCATTGACTTGGATCATAAATATTTTTAGAAATGCAATCATTTAAATCAATAGTTTAGTTATCTTCATCATGATTTTAAGGATCAATTTGAATCTCTTCATTGACTTCTTCTTGTTCTAATATTTTATTATCATTTAACTCTAAAAAATTATTAGCTTATTTATTTAATGAATATTTACCAATATTTTCTAATTTATTATTTTTATTACTTGAAAAAAATTTATTTAAGAGATTCTTTTTGAAATTGCAGTAAATTCTCAATTTCTCTCTTTTTTTAAAATTTAGAAAAACCAGATTCATATTTTCAAGTCAGCATATTTAAATTTTTATAATAAAGTACCCAAAAAATTAGCTATTATAATTATTTTATATTTTGTAACTGGCTAATACAAGATTAATAATCAAAATTCCTAATTCAATGAATAAACTATTACCTAAAATAGGGACAATATAATAATATAATATAACTTCTAAATTAAAAATAAAAAGTCTATAAAGTTTAGAATGATAGTACCAGATTGTTGAATGCTTATTGCAAATGAGATGAATAATCAACCAAGTCTTGCACAGAAGGGCAGAGAATGTGGGTTGAGAATCTTAACAAATACTGTTAAGAAAAAAAATAAAGAGAATGAGAAAAGGAAGAATTAAGAAGTGGATATTATAAATTGAAAAAAAACTTAGTTTGTCATAGAAAAAATAATTATTTATGCTCAATAAATTTATATAACCGTTGGTTGATCGGGAATGAGAGACAATCTTATAATTGAGAATTAATATGAATTATGGAAAGTGAAAGAATAGTGGTTATGAAAAGTAAAAGAAAATATAGATTTAAGATGCACTTAATTTAGGAAGTGAGAAAAAAATCAAAATTCCTCTCTTTAGAGAATGAGAGAAGGGGAACTTTATGAATGCTCAAATCCCATAAATTTAAGACAATGCAAGTCTTTCACTTAACGAAATTCCAAAATCTCTATCCACTAAAAAAAATAATAAAATTATAATGGAGACCTAAAATAAGGATTTTGGTGTTTTCACCCTGTAGCCAGTCCAGTGCCCATGCTTATTTTGTAAAGTTGTAGGCATGATTAAAATTTTTTTATAATATTATACTAGTCTTGCAAGGATCCGTCATGATACAAATACTGTGATTATTATTTGACCACTATTTTATTACAATAATCATCATTTTATATTTATAATATGTCTACAAATAAAGTATTTTAAAATAAATTTTATATTAAATTCTGTTAAAAGGAGAGAGTAAATAATGTTACTTTTTAGGAGTACCTTTGTTATTATTTTATATTACAACACCAATGCAATGACCTCTACGATAGTCATGGTTCTAATACAATGAATTTTAAATCAAGCAAAATGGAATATATGATACTAACTCTAGCCATCATAGTAAAATGTTGCTATTTTTGACATATAGGCAGGAGAAATAGATGAGCATGCATCTGGTTTAGGGATGCAAATTAGTTGTGTTGTTTGTAAGCTTCTCGAATTCGATTCAAAATATAATTTAGCTTGGTTATTATCGAACCAAAATAGCTTGAACAGGTTTTTAAATCAAACTCGAATGGTAGGATGCTTGATTTGAAAGTTCATGAATCTATTCAAATTTATATATATTTTTAATTATATTATTTTTTTATAATATATATTTTTAGTAGGCGAAGATTCAAACTCGACTTTTAGTATAGCTTGTTCGATATTTGAATTAAATCGAATCGATCTCAAGCATTGCCTCTTTTTTTTTTTTTTAATTATTAAATTGAGCTCGAGCTTTGTATATCAAGGCCCGTTCAATTTTTAATCAACTTTCAAGTTCAAGTATTTGAATTGAGTCGGACTCAAGCTTCCAGCTAATCAACTTGGTTTGGCTTGATCGTATCCTAAATGTAGTTTAATGCGAGAGTCTAAGCGAACCGGAAACGCCGCCTGCTTAAAGATGGAGTTTGTGGCTTGTATAACGCTAGATTTCCGTGTCGAAGTAAAGCTAAAACAATAGGGCGGTGGTTTGCTAAGGAATATGAAATTAGATTGCTGACATTTTTCATCTGGTTTCCTTTCGAAAGGCTGACAATTAACACCCGTTGCATGCTAGTTGGGATAAGCTGCTTTGGGTGGAAACACCAAGTAAATACACAGCCACAGCAACAAGTCAGGAGGTTGGCATGTTTTCCCGCCTGTTTCCGCATCAAATTCACGGATGTGTAGATGGCTAGAAGAGGGAGAGGGCGCTTTTTTTTTTTAACCGGATATATTAGATAATAATCCTGAAAAAAGATACAATTCAAATTAACAGAAGATCTCTGAACTGTACATGCATGTCATAAAAAAATAAAAAAATAAATAAATTTTCTTAAATGAAACACGATAAAGGAAGCCATCCAGTCGGCGGCCAGGTTGACTTCCCGGTAGACATGATAGATAATAAGCCCGGTACAATCATGGAGCAACAGAGCTATGTCCCGTAAGACAGATAGAAAAGGAATTTCTCTGAAAGCAGGAGTCGCCTTCGATAACAAGACGATCCGGGTGAAGCATTCTCCTGGCATACCTGATGCCCGTCCAAGCTCCATAAAGCTCTGCAAGGGGAATAGTATGCTCCACGAGATGAATACCTCCGTAGCGAGAAAGCCTGTATTAGAGGATTGAATGACAAAAATAGTTCTAGTAATAGATCCTCCGATCCTCTCATCAAAGTTAATAGCAGTTGTTACAACCGTGACAGTGACGTGGCCAGGCTCAGGTATCGCCGAATGCGAGCGAGCCACGTGTGAGTTTTAATGCCGGAATCAACGCCACGTCCTCAAGGCTGGGGTCGGCAAGACCGCACCGCCCGATACTGTCTGAAGCAAACGGCCCCCGCCGAGGTCGAGTTCGGCGCGAAGTTCCCCCACCAACTCATCTGCGCCCGGGCTCGGAGGAGTCCGCCCCGTGTGAGGTCGGCCGAGGTCGGCTGACCCTCCGCCTTGCGCCAGGTGGCCACCCGGAGACGGGTCCACCTCGGCCGAAGCCAGGCGATCTTCTGCCACCTCGTCAGGTGTCCACCCAGGAGGGGTCCACCTAGGCCGAGGTCGGCTGACCCTCCGCCTTGCACCAGGTGGCCGCCCGGAGACGGGTCCACCTCGGCCGAAGCCAGGCGATCTTCTGCCACCTCGCCAGGTGTCCACCCCGGGGGGGTCCACCTAAGCCGAGGTCGGCCGATCTCTCGCCTCTCGCCAGTCGGCCCCCGGAGACAGGTCCAACTCAGCCGAAGTCAGACCGCTCGTACGGAGAGGCCCCCGGGGAAAGCGACGGGTCCCGAGGCCATCCCTCGGGCCGTACCGACCCCAGACGGTGTCCCGTACGGAGGGCGGCGGCACGCGGAACGTGACTTACACTGGCCCGACAGGTCCCGCAGTCGAGAGATCCGATCCTGACGGAACAGGCCCCGTAAACGGATGGCGCCCATGCTCGGGGAAAAGAGCACTCTCACGAAGCCCGAGGCCTGACGACTGGCCGCTCTGCCAGCGCCGCCCTCCCTCCTTTTCTCTTCTGTCCTTGCCTTCTCCCTGCTGGGCCCGGCGGACGAGGTCGGAAAGCCGCCTGGCCTCCTTCGCCAAAAAGGGAAAAGAAAGGAAGACAGGGGGGAGGAGTTTTCGAGGAGGAAAAGGACAAGCACACGACGGAGGGAGATAAAGAAGGAAGAATCCGGAGACTGCAAGGTAAGCCAACTAGCCTGGGGACAAGGAGGAAGCACCGGCACAAGGCCTCGCTCCGAGGAAGAAACCAGAGATCTCGAGAGGGGAATACTGGACGCGAGCTCGGCAGGCAGGCCCAGCCGAGATTCCGGTCTCCGGCGCTTTCCCTTCACTAGTTAACTCTCCAAACCTGGGACCCTTTAGAGGGCCTGGGAGCGAGAGTCTGTTCCTCGTCGTCGTCTACTGACTTGACCGTCGGAGCCCCCTCGCCGGAATTCCCGGCCAGGGTCCTCTAACTCCTTTGTTGCAGGTTTCTCGCAGGAAGGGAGGCTCCCTTGCCAGGCATTCAGGGAGGATCGGTTGATCCTCGGCACGGGCGCGGCGACGGGAACGGCAACAGCAGTATCAAAGGGAGAGGCCTTCGATGCCCAAAATTCTTCTGCACATATTCCATATTTTACAATAGGAAATATCGGTAACGGTGGTGGAAGACAAGGTTGCGAATAAAGTTGTAATACCAATAGAGTGTGATATGCATGTCAGAAATCCAGTACAATCTAGAAGACTCATCCATCACCAAAGCTATCATAGAATCATATCCGAATAAAGTTGGTAAAACTTATAGAATAATCAATCAATTAGTATTTTTTTTGGTTTCTTTGTAACATTTTTCATTTATCTCACCTTGAAGCCGTGTTAATAAAGTTGCACAAGTTGGGTCAGTGTAGATTATTAGCGACTCAAACCGATCCAACCATCGGGTCAGTCCTCTTACCTCATGGCTACCGTCGATCAGTGCAACTTATAAATTTGTAATCACGCATGACCGATTGATCGATTTTGGAGTTGCCAAGTCAACGCTCGATTCGACAAGCACCCTGATGCTCTTTTCTTTCATGCAGTACACCTTGAAGCATTTCAATTCTCTATATTGAAAGGAAATATTTTTTAAATATATTTCTGATGGGAAGAGACAAGTGAAGTACATAAAGCAAAATAGTAGTGGACATATAGATATGCCATCATGAAAGAAGAAAAAAAAAAAACATTCTAAGGTATAACAATGCTAAATATTATTAATATTTTGCTTCTGAAGATATTAAAGAATGCCTTGGGCAAACGTCGCCCTCAGTGCAAAAGAGTTGGTTACACGGCCAAAGCCCCAGCCGGGGAAAAAAAAAACATAAGGAGAACAAATTTGAGGGATGCCATCTTGGAGCCCACCTATGCACCGGTTCCACACGGGGAAGAAGAAAGGCCTCCCACTTCTCTGGCTCCGTAAGTTTGCCCATCGTTCCATCTGCAACATCATTGGTGGCTGGATCCTCTTCGAACTTTGTGGGCCCCTCTCTCGCTCGGCGTCCAGGAGCTCGAGTCACCTCCATTATCTCTCTATCAACCATGTTCAACATCTCCATCATAAACCATGAAGCTAGCTTGATTCTACCATGATCCGTATCGATGATGATCTTTCTATCAATGATGCATGTATCTGGCACCTATTATTACAAGGTCATTAATTTACGGTGGGTGAAAACCGATAATTAGATTTCTACCGATAAGTCTTTTTGACCTCTGCCACCAAAAAGCACCTGACCATGCTAGAAATAAAAGCAATCACGTACACCCCTAACGACCAATGGCGGCTCGTCTCTTCAATCTGTTACGGGTCATGCGAATTGCCTCCTCCGTGGCGGTCTCCCGTGCTGGTGGATTCAAGACTTCATTCGGTGTAGAGGTGGCGTCGTCGACCGATGTTGGTTCTTTACTTGGAGCTGTATGGTTGGCGGTCCCTGAAGCAGCTGGGCTGGAATTTGATGATGTCCGAGGCTCCCTGGCTGCCCGCCACCAGCCTTTGCATGCAGGTTCTTCTTGCAGCTGGCTCTCACCAGGGCTGGGAGGTGCTTGCTCCGGTCGTCGAGGTTCCTGAGAGACTGCTGGTTGGCGAGCAGGAGCCACTGGAGGTGATTGATGGATTTGCTGTGATTGCTGTTCTTGTTGATGCTTCGATTAAAATAAGATCGATGAAACAGGATATCCAAGTCTCAGAAATATAACATGGTTTGGTGAAAATGTTGGTTCTTTACTTGGAGCTGTATGGTTGGCGGTCCCTGAAGCAGCTGGGCTGGAATTTGATGATGTCCGAGGCTCCCTGGCTGGAGGGGCAGCCAGGGAAAGGCCACCAGGGCTGGGAGGTGCTTGCTCCGGTCGTCGAGGTTCCTGAGAGACTGCTGGTTGGCGAGCAGGAGCCACTGGAGGTGATTGATGGATTTGCTGTGATTGCTGTTCTTGTTGATGCTTCGATTAAAATAAGATCGATGAAACAGTATATCCAAGTCTCAGAAATATAACATGGTTTGGTGAAAATGTTGGTTCTTTACTTGGAGCTGTATGGTTGGCGGTCCCTGAAGCAGCTGGGCTGGAATTTGATGATGTCCGAGGCTCCCTGGCTGGAGGGGCAGCCAGGGAAAGGCCACCAGGGCTGGGAGGTGCTTGCTCTGGTCGTTGAGGTTCCTGAGAGACTGCTGGTTGGCGAGCAGGAGCCGCTGGAGGTGATTGATGGATTTGCTGTGATTGCTGTTCTTGTTGATGCTTCGATTAAAATAAGATCGATGAAACAGTATATCCAAGTCTCAGAAATATAACATGATTTGGTGAAGGTTGCGCTTCATAAAATTAAAAGACCAACTGGAATGATCATAACAATTTAAGCTAAGAGGCATCAGAAGCTACAGCATTGTAAGCGACATCAAATGGAATCAAACAATGGAATGCTTGGAGAAAACTGCAGTGAAATGAAATGATGCCTGAAATACCACAAGGAATTGTAGTAAAATGACAGTTGGGTGGGCATCCGTGCCCGGACACTTCGTATGATAAGCATCGAGCAAAAAAGCCTTCATGCCTTTGGGAAACAAAATGCATTCTTTGTAACAACATGATAAAGGTAAAAATATCAGCATTAATTAAAATTCAGGATGAGCTGATGATGCACTTGTGAGATAATTGAATACAACTCGTAGTTCAAAATAAACATCCTTTATTTCTAAACCATGCCATTATGATTTTTACCGATTGCCATTTTTTGCTAATAGCATGTACACATCAAATATGTATAGCATAAGACATAAAGGGGAAAGATTTAATATAGTGAAGACTCAAATTAATTCTGCCTTCCCTTATCACCAAAATGTATACATGAAACATGCATGGTTCTAGAATGAACGTAGCAACCACGTAATAGCCATTGATCAATTACATATCTCATCTAACAAGTTAATTAGATAACCAGTAGCACAACTATAGCAAACTTGCCGCTCTATTTACTCCGTTTTCTTTCATTTCATCGAACCACATTCAAACCTTACCATCATCCCCTCCTCTCCAACCCTTCCAACACCCTTCCACTCCCCTAACCACCCGTTAGTTATAAGGGAAACATGAACAAGCACGATGCACTCAAGATATGATAAATATTACATCATACAACATTTTTTAATATTATTTAATCAGCAAATCCTTAAACTTGGTATCACCTCACAACATCTTGAATATGCTTAGAAAAACCAATTTCAATATAGCTTACGCAATATATAATTCACAACAAATAGTAATCTTAAGCAAGGTTTTAGATCTCATGAGGTGAGGGTGTCTTGGTTTCTCAGGATGCCTTCTTGTTCATCATTGATGGCCATCCCTATTGCATATCCCATGGATACCTTATATCTCTCTCCCTCTTCCTAACCCTTCTTCGGGCTTTCCTTTCTTTTGTTTCTCCCTTTATTCGTTCCTTTCCCTTCTTTCTTCCTCCCTTCCTTCGTTTCCTTTCTTTTTCTTACAAGAACAAGACGGTGCATCCAAGATAGCCTTATCCCACGAGGAGTTAAAACTTTGCCATTAATCATCTCGTAGTATTGCATAACACATTCACATTCAGTGATAAATTTAATGATCTCTCAATTTTGCATAACAATCACATCTGTTGCCGATCTCGCCGCGGTAGCATGTAGCTCGTGAGCTGGCACCGGTTCTCGGACTCTCTCACCTCGAGATCTCCAAACTTCCAGACCTGCAAAACAATATTAGAGATCCGGGCCGGGAGTTCCGGCGGAGGCACTCCGACGATCAAGTCAGAGAGCGCCAAGATGAAACAGGACCTCTAAGGCGGGCTCCCGAAGGATCCCCGTGCTTAGAGGAGATGTAAAATGAAAGAAGTATGGGGAAGAGAGGAGTTGAGGCCCGGCCTCCCGTGCTAGGGCCACCGAGCTCTCGCCTCAAGACTTCCCGGGATCCTCCCGGATCATTCTTTTGGTATTCTCTCATTTTTTCCACCTACCTTTCCGTCCATTTTTACTGTCCCTTTTATACCCATCGAACTGCCTTCAGCCCACATCCCCTCCAGGGGGCTCCCTGAGACCTCTGGACCTTCTCCTTCCCCTCCTTGTTCGAGTATGGGAGTTAAGTGGCCGGCAAGCCTCGTTCGCAGTGTGACACGAAAGGGGGAAGACTGGTGAGGCCTTGGGCCGAGCGCGGGAGCTCTCCTTTCGGGACGTTGACGGTGGGCTTCCAGCCATTTCAGGCTTCTGCCCGCTAGGATTTCATTCCTCGGTTACGGGGCCCTGACTAACTGGTGTAAACGAGATTTTGCGTATCACCACAGACCGTACCGGTGCCTTGTACGGAGCGCGGCGCGCGCTGGCTCTAGTTGCCTTCCCGAGGCTTTGTAGAGTAGGGCTGACTGCGACCGAGGTGGACCCGTCAGGGGGCGCCACCTGGCGGTGGAGCGAGGGACCGCCAGCTTCGGCCGAGGTGGACCCCTCCTAGGTGGATACCTGGCGGAGTGGCAGAGAGAGGCTCGACTTCGGCCGAGGTGGACCCATCTTGAGGTGCCACCTGGCGAAGAAGCAGGAAGGCCCGGCTCGACCTCGGTAGAGGAGGACCCGTCTTGGGGTGCCACCTAGCGAGGAAGCGAGGGGCCACCAGCTTCGGCTGAGGTGGACCCCTCCTGGGTGGACACCTGGCGGAGTGGCAGAGAGAGGCTCGACTTCGATCGAGGTGGACCCGTCTTGGGGTGCCACCTGGCGAAGGAGCAGGAGGGCCCGGCTCGACCTCGACAGAGGTGGACCCGTCTTGGGGTGCCACATGGCGAGGGAGCGAGGGGCCGCCAGCTTCGGCCGAGATGGATCCCTCCTGAGTGGACACCTGGCGGAGTGGCAGAGAGAGGCTCGACTTTGACCGAGGTGGACACGTCTTGGGGTGCCACCTGGCAAAGGAGCAAGAGGGCCCGGCTCGACCTCGACAGAGGTGGACCCGTCTTGGGGTGCTACCTGGCGAGGGAGCGAGGGACCGCCAGCTTCGACTGAGGTGGACCCGTCTTGGGGTGACACCTGGCGAAGGAGCAGGAGGACCCGGCTCGACCTCGGCAAAGGTGAATCCGTCTTGGGGTGCCACCTGGCGAGGGAGTAATGGGCCGCCAGCTTCGACCGAGGTGGATCCTTCCTAGGTGGACACCTGGCGATGCTCGACTTCGACCGAGATGGACCCGTCTTGGGGTGCCACCTGGCGAAGGAGGAGAAGGGCCCGGCTCGACCTCGGCAGAGGTGGACTCGTCTTGGGGTGCCACCTGGCGAGGGAGCGAGAGGCCGCCAGCTTCGACCGAGGTAGACCCGTTCTGGGTGGACACATGGAAAAATGGCGGAGAGAGGCTCGACTTCGACCGAGGTGAACCCGTCTTGGGGTGCCACCTGGCGAAAGAGCAGGAGGGCCCGGCTCGACCGAGGTAGACCCCTTCTGGGTGGATACCTGATGAAATGGCGGAGAGAGGCTTGACTTCGACCGAGATGAACCCGTCTTGGGGTACCACCTGGCGAAGGAGCAGGAGGGCCCGACTCGACCTCGACAAAGGTGGACCCGTCTTGGGGTGCTACCTGGCGAGGGAGCGAGGGGCCGCCAGCTTCGGTTGAGGTGGACCCCTCTTGGGTGGATACCTGGCGGAGAGACGGAGAGGCTCGACTTCGACCAAGGTGGACCCGGCTTGGGATGCCACCTGGAGAAGGAACAGGAGCACTTCTTCCCAAACGGGAGATCTTTTGAAAGAAAAAATTCACGTGATATTGACCGTGTCCAGCTGGACCTAACACGCGCTCCACGTCAGCGATGAAGCCATATCAACATCCACCGGTAACGTTAATCATCTCTCCGTATTGCATAACATTCACAATCAGCAGTAACTTTTTTTCGGGTGCTGCAAAGATGTAGCAGTTTATTCCCGCAACTTCTATATATTAAAAAGTCATAAACAAACTTAAAAAGTAAAAAATCATAAACAAACTCAAATAGTCTCTTTTCTTTTTACTCTTTTCTATATCGGTGCACTGAGACATATTGCAACTTGCAAGACATACATACATGTAGGTGAATAGAATGTACATAGGATATGTATATCATAATGCACCAGCTTCTGTACAGGTGTCTAAATGGAAACCACAAAGCGAGGGGAGTTGTTTCGTGGTCCTGTACAGTTGTCTAAATGGGAACCACAAAGCAAGGCGAGTTGTTTGGCATGTGGCATTAGGTTGCTATTCACTACACAAACTATCAAGAAATGATCATGGTCATACATGAGATGTTTGGTATAAAACTAGTGGCACGTACATAACTGATAACGAAATTGATGACCTATTTCTCCTTGTCAGTGGATACCTGACCAGGATGAGTTCCAGGTTGAGTTCTTAGTGCCGGTGATTGGGAGGCAACATATTGCAAAATTTCAAAAAGCCTTGTCTGGCCATAGCTCCAAGCCTTTTGCCAATAAAGCACAATAACGTCACCAGCCCTTGTTCTCAGTTCAAGCAAACTACGATCAATCTCGGTCTCATACTTCGCCACAAATGGCCGAAAGAATGTCTCGTAGATATATGTGGTGCCCTGTCAAAAGACTCAAAACTCGAACTAATCAGAATATATATGGGAGAAAGAATATGATCAACTGATGAAATCCAATAGGTGCAATGCCGTACTCTTGTTTTAGGATACCAGAGATATACAAAGAATGCCAGCTTTGCTTCACTGTACATTGGCAACCTTCAGAAAAGCAAGATAAAGTACACATCAAGATCAAGAAAACAGGGAATCCAGCATACAATTAAACGCAGATAAAATAATATCATGTTATGAAATTTTCTTCATAAATAACAAAAATCCGGTTTACCATGCCACGAAAGTATCTCCAACCCTCTCGAAGATTGTTAGCACAGCAACTAAAATCCTACAAGAAATCAAAATAAACTAACTTCTTTTATCCACGAACATTGTATCCAATCTCCAATTACAATAAACAAGCAGAGTAACATACCAATACTGACACCAAAATCGCAGCTGCTCGATCGCCGGCTGGCTCAATTCCACAGTTTTATAGCATTCATATGCCGGATAGGCATAGCCAAGAATCATTCTGTCAAGACAAAAGCACCAAGATCTCATTTAGCAATCTTTTTTTTTTTCAAAAAAAAAAAAAAATCATAACATGCTTACAACTGCAGATAACATAAGGCTTATTTCAAGAAATTCAGGTACGAATCGTCGAAATGTCATACATAAAAGCTCTGGGAAGAAATGACCCCATCATCTTGGCACTAAAAAGCAAGAACCGCAGGAGCTCTCTTTATCACTGATCTGATAAAAGAAGTTTAAATCAAATTACTAACAAATGCCTCTTAAATCGTTTGTAATAACAGCAAAGCCAAATAATGCAGGATCTATGATATATAAATCAAGAACCTAAGCACACTTAACACCAGTGGACAACAATGGGCCAAGAACATCCAAAATCTGGGTCATGTCATATTTAATAAACATCAAAAACAAACAAATTGAAGCGATAAAATCATCACAGAATCCTCCCACGCGAAATTATGGGAAAATGGGAAAAAAAAATAGCGGTCGGGGAAAAAAAAAAAAAAAACTTGAAGGATCCAAGCAAGTAAATCACTCCCAGAGAAAAAGGGAAAAAAATGGAAAACAAAAAAAAGGGAAATATTCACGGAAAAAAACTCTAAACCATTCCACAATCTACCAGTGTTCATCAAGAAACAAAGCAAAACAAAGAATCCGAAACCGATTCGATCATAAAAGCATTCATAAAAAGACGGAAAAGATAGAGAAACCGAGAGAAATATTGAAACAAAGACGGATTCGATCGTAAAAGCATTCATCAAAGACGAAAGAAACAGAGACATCGAGAGATTATCGGCAATATTTCTCTCACCTCTTGCTAATGACAAGAGAGACTCCCGCGACGAACGAGCGTGCGAGAAGAGAGGGAAAAAAAAAAAAAAAAAAAATCACACTCGCGATAACTGAACGGGGTCCAATGGGTTATATATATATATATATATAGAGAGAGAGAGAGAGAGAGAGAGAGATCGGAGTCGGTTGGCGAGGAGTCTCGAACCGCCGCACCCGTCTGGAGTCGAGAGCCTCCAGGCGAAGCGAAGGAGCGAAGGCGACAAGCGCACTGCACCCAAAACGCCCTTCTTTTTTTTGAAGAATTCTACAATATTGCTCTCCCCCGTCTCTACCGGATTTGGTAGTTATCCATTTATTAAAAAATTGAAACACCGGCTATTCCACGAGCATCCCACGTGGTACGGTTAGCGTGTGTACCACCTTCGGGGGGTGTACATGGGATCGGACGGACGTCTGTCGACCTTTTTGGCCTCTAGACGGCACGGCAGACGTGCATGCATGAAGGAAAAGGTATGATGATATAGCAAGTCAGGGACAGTTGGGAGTCTCTGTGATTGGATCAGGTACCGTCCATTTGGTACGCCCCCATCAATGATTACGATTAATGGAGTTTTGCTCTTTCCAACTTCCACGGCTCCATCAACGCATTCTTCGTACCTTTTTCTGGACGTACCACAACGCGATGGTCAGATAGGGACGCATTATTCTCTCTAATTCCCTCCGTGATGTTATGGATCATCAATCAATTCTGTAAAGGATATAGCTGCAGGACGTGAAAAGAGAAAGGACCGCTCTTTTTTTAAAGTTAGGCCCCATCGGTTGTTTGTGGGTTAAACGGTGGAGCTTTAAGGTGGAACAGAGCCACCACCGACCAAGATCTGAGGAGTTTGGACCGGTCTCAGGGTACCATGTCTTGGCAATGGGCAACGATTGGTCGAGACCGTCAGAGGTTTGGATGCCACGCATTCTGGGTTGATGGGCTCGCCTTCTATCCTGATTGACCGGGGATGGGTTTGATTTGAAACTGGAAGCGAAATCGGAATCAGAATTAGGATGGATTAAAATAGGAATCGAAATGATGATCGCATTTCCCAGCATGTTTGTTTCAAAACCGAGATCGGAAGCAAAATTGACTAGGAATTTGAATATTTGAAAAGAGCAGGGATTGCGACATTCTCATTCCCTTTCCTTCCTGTCTTGAGTGCATCTTTGTTTGGGTGGACATAATGATAATCATGTTTGTTCATTTCTCCCCAATTCCATGCTTTGCTATAAAGGGTGCTTTGCTTTGAGAGTAAGATAGAGGGAGCATCATATACCATCATAGCCACCAAGCTTCGTTTCGTTGATCAAGGTTACAAAGGTAAGAATAATGACTTGCTTTCCATTACCTGGAGGAAACTTGAGAAGGGATTGTAAGTTAGTACCTTGGATCTTTTCACAATGCTAAAAAGTTATTATAATTAAGAAAATTTCAAATGCTTGAAAAGAACTCAAACATATTAGAATACTCTGAAAAATTTAGAGATTGTGTAGGCCGTATTGGCGTTGAAAGCAGAGAGACACGAGCCCTTGGAGAAGCTAATACCTTCTCTTGGCGATTATATTCAGCAATAATTCAGAGAGAGAGAAAGAGAGAAGGGGGGGGGGGGGCGGGCGCCGAGGGGGGGTGAGTAGGTATATATATATATATCTACCATCAATTCACATGAAGATACGTTGATACATCATTAAGAACCTAACCATAAATACTTGTTGTTGCCGCCAAAATCATCGTGGCCCGTAGCTGCTATCGACATCGGATCGTCCTTAGTCCTCTCGAGATTGGTCGGCGCCTCCAAACATGCAAAACAGGGATTAGTGACCCGGGCCAGGGATCCCGACGGAGACACTCCGATGCTCAAGTCAGTGACGACCCGGGAAAATAGATCCTCCTGATCGAGCCCCTCTTGATGGACTCCACGCTAGAAGGAGTAAATGATGTGTGAGTAGGGATGCGAATGTGCTGGGAGAAATGTTAACCAAGGTGGGCTAGCCCTCCAGTGTGGCTTCTTCTCCTTCACTCGCTGGTGTGATGTTCTGCGGTTGAGTTTGCACTTGCATACCTCTCTCCCTTCCTGGAGGTATCGAATGTTTTTTTAAGTCCAGGTGACTGTTGAGCGCCTACCTTGGGATTTTCCCCCTGCTGGCAGTGCGCGTGCAGCGATGTTCCGTGCCGTGGATGGGACGTCTTTTCCTATTCGTGATAAAGGACACCATCATGTGTCCTGACATTCCTTCCGGTTACCCCATTCTGGGAAACTTTGCAGTACCTTGATTGGGGAGCCGCAGCCCCCGGGATTCGAATCTCCTGGTTGACTTCCCCTTTCGGGTGGTGCAGGTAGTTGGTGGAGAGCGCGGCACCTTAGTCAGGGGGCTTCCTGCTTTTTTGGTGTAAGCGACGGCCACATATAGTCATCATGACTTTATAGGTGCTTCTTCGCGGCCTTCAAGCTACTCGCCGGTGCTTCGGGAAGGTGGCTCCACCCCCTTGTTGGCCGACGGTGCTGTCCGAGCTAGTTGCCAAACTGGAGAGCTGGGACTCGGCTCCGACCCGAGAGGCTCGACCTCCGAAGGGCTCGACCTGGCGGAAGAGGGCTGAGCTCGACTCGACTTAGGGGGCTCGACCTCGGAGGGGCTTGTGAAAGGAAAACTGTAGCGAGCATGCTTTCTATTTTTAAACTTTTTCAAAATAATATACAGCGGAAGCATAATAAAGAAGATTAACATTTAATCTAAGCATGCTTTTAGAACCTTTCTATGCTACTTAGCCCAAGATCTTGCATGAATGAGTAATATAAACTATGAAATCATGAACTCATGCTATGAACAGCTTTCAAAGCAACATATCTCTATATGTAAAACCATATCTTGTATGAAGTGGAGACGCTATCCACTGCGGAAGATCCAAGAGGAGGTAGAAGATCTTTGCTTAGCCGCACACGTGTCCGGCCTCTACAGGTGGTTCACACCGGGGCTCTTTCAAAATCCACTTCCACTCCAAGTGCTAACTTGTTGTGAAACGATTTGATCGGGACTCCTTTTCTTCTTTCGATGCCGGACTCTCTGAATGAATGAAGAAACTCAAGAGGTGGAGAATGAGATGTTGAAACCCTTCCCAAACACTCAATCCTAAGACCTAGATCACTAGGTACAAATATGCACACTCTTTTCTAAAGTCCTCACACTCATACAAAACCTATAACCATTCTTAGTTTCTTCCCTTTCCTCCCTTTTGATTTTTCCAGTATTTCTTTACTGAATTATAAGTTATTTTCGTCCTCCCATTTCAGCCCATCATATAGATGGAGAGGGAGAGGGAGAGTAGAGAGTTATGGGTGGTTATGGAGGGGTTATGGGTGGTTATGGGAAGTTATAATCATGGGAGGTTACGTAACTCCCCAAAACTGAATTTAAACATATTTAAATTCAGATTAATGTCTCAATTAATTTCAGTTCATAACTGAAATCAATTGGGTCAAGTGTGCATATATTGGGTTCAACCTAATTGGATCCAAACCGATTTTGAACCAAATCCCATTTGATTCGTTCCAGATTTTTATAGCTCAATCAAATTGAGCTATCAAGTAATCACATTACTTAATTCACCTCCATGCATCACCAACTTTTAGTGAAAAAACTTATGTCACAACTTTTGTGACATCAAGTGTCTACACTTGCGAAATCAACAAGTGTCGACACTTTCAAGAATATCAAGTGTCGATGCTAGGGTAAGGAAAAATGCTTTTTCTTTGTGAGTCCACGAACGATTCCCAATCGTTCTCCGATCACTAGATCAAGTAGAAACCCCTATGGTGTGTAACCCCATAGGTTCGAACACTAAGCTGGTAACATTGGAACATTTCCAGTACCAGTCAAAGTCGCCATCTAGCAATGACACCCGACGTCCAGATAGGTCGAAGTTGCAGAGCAACAATCAAGAACCAGGAGATACGGAAATCCTGTAATTAATCCCTTTGACCTCAATGCTCAGGAAGACTTAGGGTTAAACTGCCAAACCCATAAAGTCCATCAATAATGTGTCTCAACCTCACAAGTCCTGTAACACTTTACAGAGACTACCCTGGTCAAGGTTTTGCTAAATTGAAACACAGTGAGATATCTGCTCCAAACACTTTGAGGGGTCAATCCCATCTTGATCTGATCACTGCTATACGAGTACTTAACTGCACCCAGAAACCTTCCGTCCCTGGATTAAAAATCCAGATAATCCAGCACCAAAGTACAGTGAGTTGCTCGCAAGCTACCATGACGATCTCATGTATGAGGGATAACTACGTCCATATCAAAAACTCTAGGCAGAAAAAGTACAGACGGGTCACGTTCGATGAAATGTCAAATACAATATCTGCATGCCATACTAGTGTCTCCACACTCCTTGGTTAAGAGGACAACCAACAACTATGGCACACAATAACCTATACTTGATATACTATCGTCCTGAAATAAGTGTATCATTTGGTCGCGAACAATTTTAGGACTATATGATATATCATCTCTATATCACATACAAATAGTCCTAAGGACTTCATCACTCAAGAACTCATTACAGAAAGAAGAAATAGTGATGAACTGTCAAAATAAATATTTTATTCAATAATATAATTCATATACAATTATATCAAATGTACAACTGTCTACAGTAGACAATTGGCTTTGGGACACATTTCCCAATAGCTTGACCCGGCAAAGGAGGACTCAACTCCTGCCCGGAGAGCTCGACCTAGCGGAGGAGGGCTGAGCTCGACTCCGGTCCAGGGATCTCAGCCTCGGAGGGGCTCGATCCGGTGGAGGTCGACATGCGACTCCAGCCTAAAGGGCTCGATCTCGGAGGGGCTCAACCTGGCGGAGGAGGGCTGAGCTCGACTCCGGCTCAGAGGGCTCAGCCTCGAAGGGGCTCGATCTGGCGAAGGAGGTCGCTCGACTCCGGCCTAGACGCCCCAAGCATGCAGGTGCCGACCTGGCAGAGGACGGAGCTTGGCTCTGATGGGCCGCCTCGTGATCCGGAGAAGCTCGGCCCGGCCAAAGTAGTCCGAGATGGGGTATCCACCGTGGTGGACTTTCTAACATAGCATCTGACAGGATTTACACGTCAGCACGTCAGCTTCTTGCCACATCAATATCAATGGCAAATTGAAATAGTTTTGATATGAAAAATGGAACACCAGATAATAAAAAGAAAAAAAAAAGAAAGAAAATGGAAGGAAAAGAAAGAACGATGCTGCTAGAAGGCTGACATTAGCCCGTTGAAACTATCGGAGGGATGCGAAAGCCTTCATATAACTTTATGTTGCCTCTATCAATTTAGTCAATACAGAAAGAATGGAAATGAGGATACCGGATATCAACGAGAGTGCCAAAGAGCTGCGAGAATGGCTAAAAAATTTCCATGACTTCCGCGGATTTGAAATAGAGACAAGAAATCTCTATTCATCGATTTTTTTTAAAAAAAATGAATAATAACATTAGCAATGGATTTGTTAAAATAAATGAAACTAGCAAGTTTCTGCAGGGCAAAGGCATAATAAATACATATACATTATATAGCCTTTTTATCCTCATACATGTACCTAATATTGCTTCTGCAGCTAGTTCACCGATCCATGGATGCAGCAGGATTTTACAACTAAACCAACTGCTCGAGAATGAATGCTCACCATGTCACTGTAGCACGTAGCAACGATACGTTTCACTAAATGAATCACAATAGGATTACACATATATTACAGAGGCAGGAAGACCATCAAGAAGGAAGGATGATAGATTAAGTGAAAGATTGAGCGATGGATGAGGTAGTAACGATGCCAGATAACAAGCCCACCAGAGAAGCACTGCTGTAGGTGGTTGGCTCAGCCTGCATGGAATTATTTCGGAGGTCGATGTAGGAGTCGTTCTTAAATGGTCCACCAACGAGTGCTCCTGTGGCAACATTTGGATTAGGATCAGGTGATGAAAGCCACTGCCAGCCCTTGCAGCCACTGTTGGCATTCAGTGGAATCGATGCTCCCCTGTGGTGCACCTGTTGGGGATAATCGCTCCCATATCCAACAAGGTAGCTCATCTTCATTGGGTTATCGCCCAATATGTAATCAGCCTGATAACAAAAGCCAATGGTATCAAAGAAAATTAGACTTGTTTTGATACCACAAAGGCCTTGGGAGTTCATACTGCTATAGATATAAACAATACACGGCAGGGTTGGATGTGAGTCCTACTCATACCACCTCTGAGCTTTTTCTCCCCGACTATATCTTAGGGTAAGAGAAGACTTCCAGAGTTGCTAATCTGAATCAGCAAGGATCCTATTGTTAGCCCTACAAAAATCAGAGCTACAAGGATAAATCACCTGGGATATGGCAAATTTGCGGAGATCCATGGGTGTAAAGGTCTCCCCATTGCATTGCACTTCTGCGGTCCTGGAGGTCAGCATGTAATCACTATAAACTACAGCAAGGAATGATGCAGCAACAGGATGCTGAAGTGAGTTCCACTGGTCTATCCATATCAACCCACCTGCAATGATAAGAAATTTATGTAATGTAGATAATGAAATTATATAAGTAAATAACTAGCACAGACATCCATGATCCATTATAATCAACTCAGAATATCCTTGAAATACTGGATATTCTATGAATGGAGAAAACTGAACAGAACAGGTCTTTACCGATGCATAACCTAAGAATAAGAATTTACCATGATTATTTTGAGACCTTTTGGTATGGCACAGGTACTTATGAAACTGTTTTACTCGAGGACAAGGTGACAAACTGATTGAGACATTTAGTGAACACCTTTTTTGGTGATCATCAATATTCAATGATGGCTTATATTGAGGACTCTAGTCCAACCAACAGGGAAGACCTTGACGGGAGTTGAAAATCACTTGCCTTGACAAAGAGGAAGGCCTTTTTTAGAATGAATGTCAAACAACTTATCATCATGTGCATGGTTTTCTAGGTATCGATATCTGACATGTACTCAATGTTCAGATTATCCAAATGTTTACACATAAGAAAAACATCAGCATATGTGCTTGCAAACATCAAAATGGGTGTTCTTATTTTTCTATTTCAATCTATGATACATGATCCAAGACCATGTGATGGAAAAATACATTACAGGAGCCATTGCACTGTTTACTTTTCAATTAGATGATTCACTGGTAAAGACTTCACCATGTATAACCATAAACATGGTCCAAGACATCCAATGGAGAAAAAACATGGATTTCAAGACAAATTTTAGAAATTATTTTGGTTGTGTGCCCCAGAAGAGGGTATCATGCATCAGGGAACAAAGTAGTTCGATAAAGATGTATGAGAGAGAAAGAGAGAGAGAGAGAGAGAGAGAGAGAGAGAGAGAGAGAGAGAGAGAGAGATTAAATGTTAAGCCCCTTCTAATGATTGGAGCTATCAAATGGATAAAACACAACATTTGGCTTATTTGTAGTCTAAATATTGTTCAAATGATTATGCTTACCTGGCAAACATGGAAAAGACATACCCACCGTTCCACTTGCAAAATTACAAGGGCAAAAAGGAATTGCATATATTTTTAGTGTTACAAATAAAATAAGTACAAAAGTTCCAGATAACATGTTGAAAATATTAATTCCAAGAAATAAAGCCATATAATAATCTAGAAAATAGGAATTTTGTGGTTGGACCTTCAATTGATATAAATTTCTGGATTTAGGGAGAAAATGTCTAGGAACGCAAAAAAGGCAAACTGTTAGAAAAAAGTGAATGAAATATTCATATCTTACAGCTGTAGTGTGTTATTGTGACAAAGTTCAGCTCTATGTAAATCATATTAGCACTCTTGGATCTGTACGATGTCAATATAAGCATAGAGAAGTAGAACGTGCTGGTATAAAATAGCTCCATAGAGAAGATAAAAGCCATATATGACATAAATGACCATGTTAGTCGTCGATATTACATCAAAAATGAAGACTTTCAAACATACCATCTGTTCTACTTTTAGTGGCTGTAGGGGAATCTGGTAAAAGGCCACACATGACAGCTTCAGCTGTTTTCCTGTACATCTGGAGACCCTTCTGCTCCGCATTTGAGGAATCTTTTGAGCCAAAAAAATGTACTCTGGACAACAGAACCTGCAGAAGGATTGCTATTAAATTTAGAAAATATCAGAAGTGTTAAATCTTCACGGATGAACCATTCATGGGAACATAACAATCAAATCAGAATCATATGGTCTTCAAGATTACCATAAGCTGCACCAGTGTGCTATATGAGTTTAGAAGCTAACATATTCAGCTAACATATTCAAGAACAACAAAATGATGTGTCATTGTCCACTTTTTTTCAAAAAAAAAGATAATCAGATGAATTGCATCTTAATAAGCAGTGTGGAGAATATCTAAACCCTTCAATATGGACACAACAAAAGAAAAAAGCTGAAAGGACAAGCTAATGAATTTTACATAATTACATAAAGATATGAAAGTATTGTGGCAGGCCCTGTGCTTTGAGGCAACAGATATATTTACCTGTGTTCCAGCACGTTTGTCATCCCAGCTGAACCAAGTTGGTCTTCCCCAGTTGGCAAAAGCATTTCCATTTTCCACAGTAACATAACTGAGGTATATCCAATCTCCTGTGGCATGATAAAGCCAACTAGCTGCCCACAAGAGTTCATCCAGATAACCTGTAGAGTTGTAGAATTTCTGGACTTGGGGAATGCTGACACTGTAAGAACCTCTATAGGTATCAGCAAAAGTAAACAGCTGCTGGGCTTGCTGAAGAAGGGAATCTGAATAGGTGGTATTGATGGTTTTGAACACCATGGAAGCTGCAGCCATAGCAGCAGCTGTCTCAGCAGCCACCTCTGTTCCTGGAGTTTTCTTGTTAATTTGCGTGACAGGCCTTTTCTCGATCATTTCTTCAGGCCTGTCCCAACATTTGTGATCTAAATCAGGATCACCCACCTACCAAAAAGAATAACTTGTTTCAGCTGGCATCTTAATAAATGTTACATGCAAGAGACAAGAAGAGGCTGCCAAAAACTTTTTACAAGGAAAAAGTGACAAAATTTAGCAGCACTTTAAGAGTACTTTCCCTGTAAAGCAACAAGACACAATGCAGAAGTTTAAAATTTTCAATAACAGAATATTTTATAAGACTAACTTTGTCAGGATGTCACTAAGAAGGAAATTCCTAGTTACATGGCTAATTCTATTTGTTTTCAATTTATACACTGAGAAATACTGAAAGTTTAAAACATGTCTGATTACAGCCGAATAATAATTAATCTATGTAGTCTTGAGGAAGAAAGATCAAAGTATCATCTTAGTTTTGGGCTATGTACAAAACAGAATATAAAATTTACTAAGATACACAACGATGGCTAGAACTAGTGCTCAAGCGACCTATACAACTCTGAACGACTATCAAATTGAATAAAAGAGTCCATCAATGAAGCACAAAGTATATGAATTGTCCTTTCCTACGTACTTAGAATTAAAGTATCACCATGTGGTCGGTGGGCATACAAGTTTAAATAAACGCAAAAGCATCTCTTGAAACTCAACCATAACAGATATAGATTGAGGACATAAGCAATGGCAGGGTTTTAGAACTAATATATGCTGAGAGATAAAATTGTCTATGCAGCTTCTGCTTTAGGTTTCCTTCAGCATGAGAACAGTGGTTCCATATGGATTTTATAGCTAAAACACTTAAGAACCAGCATATGCCAGGGAACTTAGGTTCAAGTTTACCTGAACATAAAGCACATCCTCAGAAGGATGGGCATTTATCAAATAATCCGTGATCCACTTCAGAGCATCTAGAGCGGGATCCAACTGCTTCGCCGCTTTCATTTGATCTCCATACTCAAGAATCGACCATGACAACACCGTCGCCGTAAAAGCCATTGGGAAACCAAACTTCATATGATCGCCAGCATCATACATCCCTTTTGACAGGTCCACCTCCTCTTCTTTCCCATCATCCAAACCTGAATCCCCTCTCCAAGGGATCTTGTTATTAACCAGCTTACCCGCTGCAGACAATCACAAACAACAAAACACTTCTTTCATATAGATGCCAAAAAAAAAAAAAAAAAAAAACGAGATTTTCAGGTGGAAATCACTGGTGCAGCTTAGAAAACACATCAGATGAAATAAAAAAGAGATTTTTAATTAGGTTTTATAATTGATATAGAGGATCAGAGGCGGATAGGAAGGTACATTTTTGTACTTGAAAGAACTGCAGAGCTACGGAGAGAGCTTCAGCATATTTCTGATTGATGGCCCCCGGCGGCCCAGGAACGGGAAGGGCCTCGGGGTGGTGGGTCATCTTCTTAATGGCGACCACCGCCGCGGTGACCACGAGAGCCGCGATCACGAGCACGAAAGGCCAGCCAGTGCACCCCTTGGTGGCCTTCGACGGCCCCATTCGTGGAGCTTGAGATGCCTCGAAGCCAACCGCAAAGACACCAACAAAATCCTTACCACATTAACTATAATCTTCAGAGAAACGAAATTCTAGAGCGCCTGGTTCTCCTAGAATCCCTCCCGACCGACCAAGATCTTACCGGACAGAAAGCTCTCCCCGAACTCCAGAATCGATCGGAAAACCAGCTAAAAAACAAAGACAGAACTTAGCAGGCGAAGAAGAAAGAGAACCTATCGAGGGATTCTAGAATACAGATATCGCCGGCATTGGAGAAAGAGAGTATGGAGCTCCGACGAGATCGTTCTGGGGCACGTCGTGCCCCGGATCTCTAGTTATCTCAATATCGGAAGATCGAATTCGAGCTCACGGAAGAGAAATTGTAGGGTTTTAGAGATTTCGATAGAAGAAGAATGATGGTATTCTAGAGTTTCAGATCTGGCGCGAAACAGAACAGAGCGTTTTTTTCGAAAGGCGGTACAGCTATCTTTCTCCGTGCTCGTTCTTGGCTTCGCTGTCGGTATCCGAAAAAAGCTCTCCACTCCTAAGATATTTACGAAAATGGCTGCCTACACGACAATGACAAGCCTTCTCAATTCGCGAAGCCTGCATCAGCTACTTCTTGTACGACAGCGAACGTGATCTTTCCCGAATCATCATCGATTTAAATAATTGGGACCAACGATATGAGGTTGCGTATGAGTAAACACTTTGTTACGTATGGTGTCTGCTGTTTGGTACTTACGCTAATTGCTTGCGAACGTGACTAGGATGCCAGTCCGGTCACGTTGATTCTATAAATCCCAATAAAAATACCAATGTGTACGCCAACCGATGTGGCTCAAGATGATGGGATAGATGGAGCCCATAGAAGCTGGATGGTAATTTTTTCGGATTCGATGGATATCTGATATGGTTTTAATAAGATGGATAAAATTTAATTTATCTAATTTATAAATAAATATAAATTATATAAAAAAAATTCGATTCGGGTCCGGATCGAGTATGGATAGTAGTACGTCTTGATCTGAACCCGATCCATTTATATATAAAAAAAATATGTTTATAAAATATTTAAATAAATAAGATATGGGACGGATATATCCAACCCGATTCGATCCGACTCGATCCGATCTATTTAGCTTTTAAATAAACTAAGTTTTATGAGACCGGATATATCCGACCCGATCCGACTTGATCCATAATTTTTTAATATCCGACTCGATCCGATCCGAAATGAATATAAAATAAATAATTTTTTAATAAAATTAATATAAATTTTGGATGATCCGATTCAAATTCGATCCGTTGCTGTTCCTGCCTAGAAGCAACACTCTCTCCATGAGAACAAATTTGGTAACATTCTCTCGGGAGCGGAAGTTTTCGTTGGTTAAGGAACTTTGACTCGGGCGGTGCCCGCTTGCCCCGGGAGGGGAAGGTGGTGACGGTTTAGCAAGCGGTCCGGAGCGACGTGGAAGCGCGGCCGTACGTTTTTTGGCCTTTTTTTTATTTTTTGTAGTGGGGCCAGCAGAAGGCGGCGTAGGTGGGGCGGCGACCACGGTGTTTGGTGTTCGGATCATGAAAGCGGACGCCGTCGTAAGCTGCAACGGATCTCCCGGGTTCTTCATTCTCGCCCCGTGCTGGGATGCAATGGAATTGGGCGTTAGATTGGATCAGATATGGATTAGATCTGATACAAATAGATTAAAAATTACCGATCAAAGTTCAATCTATTTTTGAATTAAGAATTTAGATCTAGAATTGATTATTTTATTAAAATTTTGTTTGGGATAGAAAATTTTACTAAATTCATGGATTGGACCTGGATAATAAACTTAGAGGCTAGGATTAACATGTATCCATAACTATTCAAGATTGATTTCAGAGCGGAGTAGTCTGAATCTCATAAAAAAAAAGTTTACTCCAAAATCAATCCTAAATAGTTGTGGATATAGATCAAGTCCAATTTATAAACCTATTATCTAATTAATTTTAGAAAAAAAAATGTTTTTATACGATAAAATTTAGGGATACCAGTAATTGATTGATAGAAGTATTACATTTGTTAATTTGGTCAATGAAATGAGCAAATTGATCGGGATTAGAAAACTGAAAAATAGAACTCAACATCATTTATCGTGACTGTTATGTGACCGCACGTGGCTTACAAAATAAATTATAAGGTACCGTTGACACGACATTTTATTGTATTAATTAATAATTAATGTTGGCATCGAACCCCTGTGGACCGGATCGAGCGGCTAGATTGCTGACTTGCCTACTGAGGATCCTATAAAATAGGTCCCCTGAACAGATTTTATCTGATAGAGACACTCCGATGCCTAAGTCAGTGAAGGTTCGAGCAATAGAATAAAGAGTTATCGAAGAGAGAGAGTGAAAGAGACTCAAGAAATTTATTTTTGCTTGGCTTACTTGCCTTGCTTCCCATGAGTATCTCCTCTTACCAGTATTTATAATGATAGATATGTCAAAATGCAGTTAAGCCCACTTGTCTCTGGTTAAATAGGATCGGTTAGCTTAACCACTCCATGATCATAAGTGGTTGTTACCCAATTCTGAACATCTCGATTTTGTTGGTGTTGGAGTTAGTGGCCACGTGGCTGATTCTGGCCACTTTGATATCATTGGAGTTAGTGGTTACGTGGTTGGTTACAACAACCATTCCACGTCTGGATATTTGAAATCAATTGGAGATTTGCTTCAGGGCCGCTCCTTCAGAAGGGACTGAAGTTAAATCGGCTGATTGCCTCGCACCTATCCTCTTCGGAGTAGGCTGAAGATGCCTTGGCCGTTTACATTGGAATTGCCTTCTTCAGAATGGACTGGAATATTTACTTTGTATTCGTTCTTTTCAGAGCAAGTTGGGGAATGAAGCGGCTATCTTCTTTGGACCAATCTTCTTCGGAGTGATCCGAAGAAGACTGGCCCGCCACCTGCACCTGGCACAGCATGAATCAGGGATATGCTTCGGGATCAACCTCTTCGGTGTGGGCTTGTTGCCCAGAGAGCAACCTAAGAGGGGGGTAAATTGGGTCTCTAAAAAAATAGAAAATTTAAATCTAAGCTTGATAGAACAAGTAGCAAACTTCATAAGATAAGATATGCAATTCCATTCAATAAGGTACTAAAATTTAAAGTGCAATGCTTTAATGTAAAAGTGCAGCAAAAATTTAAAGCAGTAAGCGATAAAGTAAAGAACAAGGAGGGAGAGAACAAGCTATCACAAACACAACAATCTATAGTGGTTCGGGGCCAACAATGCACCTACATCCACTCCCCAAGATCTTCTTGAAAATTCACTATAATCCAATAATTACAGCCGATTAGTTTTCCGGGCTCACTAATCAAAACCCGACTTGTTTTTACAAGGCTCACAAGTCACAACCTCACTTGGTTTTACGAGCTAACCAAGAACCTAATTGGTTTTCACAAGGCTAACCAAAAACCTCCCTTGGTTTTCCGGGCTAACCAAGAACCTTGGTGGTTTTGTGGGCTAACCATCAACCTAATTGGTTTTCTAATAGGCTAACCAATAAACTTTACAAGATATAAGATGTGGAAATAAAGAACCAATGTAAGCTTTCAATAAAAAGCAAATAAGTCGATGTAGCTCGAAGTAGTGTTGCTTTGCTGTTGTTGAAGCCTTTTGAATGCCCAAGATTGAATGATCTTCGATGCACTTGATAGCTTTGAATGCTTGGAAGGCTTCCTTCTTGCTTGAGAGTGGTTAAGCTTTGAATGAAAGGAAGTTAAGGCTCTTCTCTCTTCTTTTCTTTTTAAACTCTTTAAAGATATTCAATACAATGAATAGTTGTTGTCTTGATTTGATTTGAAGCCTTTATATACTTTTCCAAGTCCCCAAAACCGAAATCTAGCCGTTATACTTAAAAAACTAGCTATTGGAGGGCATTTGGGAGAGTTCTGCTCTTGAAAAAATTAGCCGTTACTGTTGTCAGAACTCCATGTGTCGACACTTTTTCTTCATGTGTCGACACATCAAGTCGACACATGTTCTTCTTGAGTCGACACAAGTTCAAAATGTTCCATTTAGATTCTCTGAAAAAAAAATCAGTGGAGTCGACATATCGAGTCGACACATTTGGTCCGTGTGTCGACACATCAACTGTTCCTTCAACTTTTGCATGTTCTGTGGCTTGAAATTCTCAGGCGATGTGTTGATCCATGTGTTGACACTTTGAGTCGACACATAAGGTCCATGTGTCGACACATCATCTGTGCCATTTGAAATTTCGTTGCGTGCCGTCTGAGTCGACACACCATCTTCATGTGTCAATACATCAAGTCATGTGTCGACACCTTGAGTCGACACATCAACAAAAAAGGTGTAGAATTTGCTGAACTTGTGCTGGAACAAGTTTTTATTTGACTTAGTCATCCATTCATCCAACTCTTTGAGTGTCCAAGTCTAGTTTTGTGCAATCATTCCATTCAAACTTGGTTCTTCAATACAATTAGGCTTCTTCAAAACTTTGTGAGCATCCTTTAAATGAAAATACACTTAAAGCAGATCATTAGTTCTCAATTTATACTTAACTGTTTTGCTTATCATCAAAATTAATTAGTGGAGTCAACAATCTCCTCCTTTTTGATGATGACAAAATCCTTAAGTATAAATTGCTTTAAAAGTAAAGCTTTAAGAGAATTGATCAAGATCGACAATATTGAAAGTATTAAGTATATCAATCACAACTTAAAGATATAATCATTCAAAACACAGGTAATAGAATTTGAGCTTATTTCAAGGATAGAGAGTATCAGAGCTTTGACATAACTTTAAAATTTATTTAAATGCATTGATAACATGTATCATGATACTCTTATAATGAAGTTTCAGCAATTAACAAAGCTCCCCCTGAATTAATGATTCATAACAAAATTTGTGAGAAAATCAAACTTACTTTGATGAAAGGTGAAGCTCTCCCTTTCATAAATTCAGGTTTTTCAAAAGTAAAAGCTACTCCCCTTTAGTTTGGAGAAGTAAACACACATTTAGTAAACGCACATTTATACTTAAATAACATCATGAATTACTCTCCCTTTTTGTTATCATTAAAAAGGTAGGAAGAAAAGGAAATGAATGAACAAGACAAAGCACAGTCACTAAATGTGTAAATGCAATTCAAGACATCATTTGTATTCATCAAAGATATAAAGGTGTGAAAACATAAAGTTTTTCATATATGTCAGGAACTTGTACATCAAGTACATAAGTATACAACAAGGATAAAAGTACATGTAAACATGAAAGTAAACTATCTGGAAATATAAAACTATCTAGAAATATATCAATGTCCTAATCCTCATCCATCGAGTCATCAGAAGATGAACCGATCTCAATTGGTCCGGTATCAGAAGAAGATCGAGCTCATGGCCATCGAGGTCGAAGATCTCGACGTCTGGTCCTGGTCGGCTGAGGAGGGGTACGGCGTCCATTTCCTCTACGATGAATATAGGTCCGACCTTTGGCTGAAGCAGTAAAGGTGGAAGCTACGTTCTCCACAGGAACTGAACAGATCGGGCGAATCATCTTAGCAACGGCTGGGGCAGGAGTACGATCAAAAGTAGGCCTATAATCAAGATACTGAAAGCCGAGTGTGTAAAACCCAAGCTCTCAAGTGACTGATGAAGTATGAAGAACAGGACTATCAAAAGTAGGTGTAACAGCTGATGATACAGGCGTATCAAGAATAACAGTATCAGCTATGAAAGGTGTTGCCGATCTCGCCATCGCGCCCGTGCCTCGGATCCGTCGATCCTACCGGACCGCCTGGCTCCTGGAGCCTCCTGGCTGGAGCGGACCTGCAAGAGAGGGTCAGAAGATCCTGGCCGGGGATCCCGGCGAGGGAGCTCCGACGGTCAAGTCAGTAGACGACGAGAAGGAACAGATTCTCCAAGACGGGCCCCCGAAAGAGTCCCAGACTCAGAGAATTTACTAGCAAGAAAGGTGCTATGGGGACCAGAAATTCGGCCGGGCCTCCTTGCCGAGCTCACGCCAAGCGATCCCCTCTCGGAGCCCTGGATCTCACTCTCGGAGCGGGGCTTTTGGCCACTGTTTCTTGCTCGTCCCCAGCTTGATCAGCTTACCTTGTCGTCCCCAGCTTCCTTCCTTTTATCTCTTCCCGCTGTTCGCCTGTCTTCTCCTCCTGGGAGGCTCCCCTTCCCATCCTTTCCCCTTTCCCCTTTTGGTGTCGAGGGCCAGGCGGCTTTCCGACCTCGTTCGCCGAGTCCAGCGGGGAAAGGGCAAAGACAGAAGGGGGGTGGCGCCGGTAAGGCGGCCGGTCAGACCTCGAGCCTCTCGACCGCGGGACCTGTCGGGCCGATGTAAATGGTGTTTCGCGTGCCGTCGCTATCCGTACGGGGCGCCGCCTGTGATGCGCACGGCTCGAGGGTCGACCTCGGAACCTGCGCCTCTTTCTTTGGGATCTTCTATGTACGGGTGGCCTGACCTCGGCCGAGGTGGACCCCTCCTGGGTGGACACCTGGCGAGGTGGCAGGAGGTCGCCTGGCTTCGGCCGAGGTGGACCCATCTTCGGAGGCTACCTGGCGAAGGATCGGCCGACCTCGGCCTAGGCGGACCCCTCCCGGGTGGACACCTGGCGAGGTGGCAGGAGGTCGCCTGGCTTCGGCCGAGGTGGACCCGTCTCCGGGGGTCACCTGGCGAAGGAGCGAAGAGTCGGCCGACCTCGGCCTAGGTGGACCCCTCCCGGGTGGACACCTGGCGAGGTGGCAGGAGGTCGCCTGGCTTCGACCAAGGTGGACCCGTCTCCGGGGGCCACCTGGCGAAGGGACAAGGGATCGACCGACCTCGGCCTAGGTGGACCCCTCCCGGGTGGACACCTGGCGAGGTGGCAGGAGGTCGCCTGGCTTCGGCCGAGGTGGACCAGTCTCCGGGGGTCGCCTGGCGAAGGAGCGAAGAAGTGGCCGACCTCGGCCTAAGTGGACCCCTCCTGGGTGGACACCTGGCGAGGTGGCAGGAGGAGCCCCGAACCGAGCTCGACCTCGGCAAGGGCGATAACGTCTTCGAGAAGTCGTCTGGCGAGGTAGCCTGGCCGAGCTCGATCTCGGCAATGTGACGCTGACTCGGTCTAAGAAACCTCCACGTGGCTCGATCATATCTGACGGTATCTGAGCCCGGCCACGTCATCGTTACGGCCGTAACAGAAGGTATCGGTGTATGTACAATAGATGTATTAAGTATGGATGTCTGAATGATAGGTGTATGAGTGTCAGGAGAATCAATAGAAGGTAAATCAGTAACAGGTAGGTCAACAATAGGACTAATAATAGGAATAGGAATAGGAACTGGAGTCTGATCAATCGATCTGGAAGGAGAGGATGGGTCAGGTATCGAAGCAGGTGAGAAGGATGGGTCAACAGGTCTCGCAGCCACGTCATCCATCACCTCCACAACTGGCTCTGACATAAGATCATCAATATCAAACTGGTCGGAGTCAGTCACCTTATCTTCATCAATATCTCCAACAATAGTATCTCCAACTCCATCTCCAATAGTAGTTTCAGTACCAATATCAATATCAGCAACGTCATCAGCTGGTGCTGGAGCATGTACATTATCAGAAGCAGGAACTGTGTCTGCAGCAGGAGCACTCGTAGATGATCTGGACAGTGCTAAGAGGATAGTCGAAATACCATCATTGAAACCTCTGTGGCTCTCTCTCGTATCAAGAATGAAAACGTCTAGACGCTGTCTCATGATGAAAACATCAATCTCTATGCATCTGACCCTGTTCTCCAGAGTATCTGAAACACCAGGAGTCTCCGTTTGCTCTGGCTGAGGTTGTGGCTGGGCAGATGTAGAAGGATCTGTCTGAGCTGGCTGTGCTGCCGTCTCAGGCTGTGTCTCGCTCGGTCCAACCTCACATGATAGAATCTGCTCCTCCTCTACTGCGTCCTCATCAATGTCAGCTGCATCCTCGGCCTGTCCTGATGTCCTGCGTGTCCACTGGCCTCGGACTAAATGATAACCCATGCGATGTAGTGACCTGATGTCATATACATCGGTATGGATCAAGGTACGATATGGCTCATCTTGGAAGCTGACTCCATACTCTCTGAATAGTACTATCAAACCCATGCCATATGGCAAGCAGAGCCGCTGGCTAGACGCCGCCTCAATAATTTGATGGATCATCAGAACAGGAAGACAAATCGGCATCCGCTGAATCAGGGAGACCATCACGAGCAACTCTCGCTCGGCAATATAGTCAAATCGACCGGTCTTCGACAGAAGGATCCGGGCGACTATGTGATGTAACAGTTCATCTCCGATGACAGCCTTGAAGAAGGAACAGTGGCTCCCTCCGGTAAGGTATCAGACTCAAAAATGCACTGGAGCCCACTAACTCTGTCTAACAGACTGTCCATAACTGATCCAGTCATGGGTATATCCCATACCCTGCTCAGAATTTCTGCTGAAATGGGAATATCCCGTCCCCTGACCTGAGCAATCCAGCCATCTGATCCGCGGGCAAGTGATCCGTAGAACTCTCTCATCAGCCCGGGATAATATCTCTCGCTGAGCGAACAGAAGGATGCCAAACCAGCATGTCGGATCCACTCTTCTATCCGAAAATGCTGCTGGTCCAAGAAAGAAAAGTCCACTCGGCGTCCTCCAACCACTGTCTTGGAGCTCATCCGACTAGAAGGTGCAAACAACTGTCGTACAGGCGGATCTGGAGCCCTAGACTCGTGTCGTGCCTTTGTTCTCCGCTCTTCTTCATGCTGTGACTAACGTGGTCGGCGAACAACTTGTTTGCGAGGATCCATTGTCAATAAACAAGGTTTAGGCAAGGTTTTTGGTGGAAATACGGAGTTTCTATGGTTTAGGAGCTAAAACCTAAGAGGATTTCCAACAAAAACGGCTACTAAGATTTCAAATCCAAGAAATCCATGGCTAAGAACCAAGAAATGGGAGGATGAACAGTATGGATACCTGGAATCGAGGTGTCGGCTCGGAGGAGAATGAAATTTGAGGGAAAAACGGTTCGGAAACCCTTAAAATCTCAATTTTCCGTTGGACATGTGTCGACTCACGCATGTATCGACACATGGTGTGTCGACTCATGCATGTGTCGACACATGATGTGTCGACACATCAACTTAAAAATCGAAAAATTTAGAATTTCACAGAATGATCAAAATCAATTTAAGTAACATGTATTTGGAGTCAAATCAACGATGATTAATCACGATTTACCAAAAATAAGGTTGAATGGATCTAATTTGAGTCAAATTTGGAGAAAAGATTTAATCAAAGGGATTGATGATCCCAAGCTCTCTTCTAATCATACAGAATCGATCTTCCAAGAGAGGTTTAGTTAAAATATCAGCTAATTGAAATTCAGTACATATAAATTCAAGCAAAATATCATTGTTTTCAACATGATCTCTAATAAAGTGATGCCTAATTTCAATGTGCTTGCTCCTAAAGTGTTGAACAGGATTTTTAGTCAAGCAATTAGCACTAGTATTATCACATTTGATAGGAGTTCTAGTCAACTTGATTCCAAAGTCTTCAAGTTGTTGCTTAATCCACAAGATTTGAGCATAACAACTTCCTGCTGCAATATACTCAGCCTCAGCTGTGGATAGTGCAACTGAAGTTTGTTTCTTGCTAAACCATGAGATTAAGTTAACCCCAAGAAATTGGCAAGTTCTACTAGTACTCTTTCGATCTAATCTACAACCAGCAAAGTCTGCATCAGAATATCCAATTAATTCAGCAGAAGAATTTCTAGCATACCACAAACCAATGCTAATAGTACCAGACAGATATCTAATAATGCACTTAACAGCCATAAGATGTGATTCTTTAGGTTCAGACTGATATCTAGCACACATGCAAACACTGAACATAATATCTTGTCTACTAGCAGTAAGATACAGTAAAGAGCCTGTCATGCCTCTATATAATTTATGATCTACAGATTTACCATTTTCATCTTTGTCTAGTTTACATGAGGGGCTCATAGGCGTACCTATTGGCTTAGTAGTCTCCATCCCAAACTTTTTGATAATTTCTCTTGTGTACTTAGTGATGGGGACATCGGCCCAGAATCTGAAGCAGTCCAGATCAACCCAGAAGCCGAGCCCAGAACCTGAAGCCCGGTCCAGTCCAAGCCTGAAGCCCAACCTAGAAGCCTAGCCCAGAACCTGAAGTCCGGCCTAGCCCAAACCCTGGGGCCCAAGATCCTGAAGTCGATGAGCACGAATTCTGAAGTCATTATCTGCACCAATCCCGATGCGATCCAGCATAATTTAAATTCAAGATTTGATTGGGATATTAGGATATTAGGATTTATCTCGATTGTTTGAAAATTTATTTTAGGATTTGATTATTTATTTTAGGATTTATCTTATCGGTTATTTTAAGAATGATCTTATCAGTTGTTTAAAAAAAAAAAAAAACACGAACGTGAAAGCATTCACGTTCGCTGCTGCCGACTTCTGCACCGCACGACTCCTAGAGGTGCACAGTTCTCAAAATCTCACGGATCTCAAAGCATAGTTTTCAGAGCATCGTGGTTAAATTAAATTTTGTTTGATTTGGAATTCATTCGTTATTTGTTTTTGTGGTGTTCCAGGTCCAACGGCTTCTGATCCACCTCGCTCGTGAACTATTGGTCCGGATTTTGGACGACTTCAGGATGATCTCCCTCTCCCAAATTTCGTGAGATTCCGTGTTTTCGGGTGAGATCCATTTTGATAACCTGACCCAATTGATTGCTGGTTATTTTTATTTAATTAGATTTAATTTAATTAAATTGGACACCCTAATCTAGAGATCGTTTCTTAACGATCAACGGTCCGACACCGGTCTTGATATCAGAGCGTACGGTCCCGCATCAAATTTGGTATCAGAGCAAGTTTAGGTTAAGTTAGTCATTTTAATTGCACTATTTTTATAAAAATTTTTAGTCTGCAGATTACATGGTGTATTGGAGTCAGAAGTGCATCAATTTGAAGATTGCTGAAGCTTGACTTGACGAAGTCGAGTTCTCCCCACCTCAGGAGAAATGATGGAGACATCGGCCCAGAATCTGAAACAGTCCAGATCAACCCAGAAGCCCAGCCCAGAACCTGAAGCCCAGTCCAGTCCAAGCCTGAAGCCCAACCTAGAAGCCTAGCCCAGAACCTGAAGTCCAGCCTAGCCCAAACCCTGGGGCCCAAGATCCTGGAGTCGATGAGCACGAATTCTGAAGTCATCATCTGCACCAATCCCGATGCGATCCAGCATAATTTAAATTCGAGATTTGATTGGGATATTAGGATATTAGGATTTATCTCGATTGTTTGAAAATTTGTTTTAGGATTTGATTATTTGTTTTAGGATTTATCTTATCAGTTATTTTAAGAAGGATCTTATCAGTTGTTTAAAAAAAAAAAAAAAAACACGAACGTGAAATCATTCACGTTCACTGCTGCCGACTTCTGCACCGCACGACTCCCAGAGGTGCACAGTTCTCAAAATCTCACGGATCTCAAAGCACAGTTTTCAGAGCATTGTGGTTAAATTAAATTTTGTTTGATTTGGAATTCATTCGTTATTTGTTTTTTTGGTATTCCAGGTCCAACGGCTTCTGATCCACCTCGCTCGTGAACTATTGGTCCGGATTTTGGACGACTTCAGGATGATCTCCCTCTCCCAAATTTCGTGAGATTCTGTATTTTCGGGTGAGATCCATTTTGATAACCTGACCCAATTGATTGCTGGTTATTTTTATTTAATTAGATTTAATTTAATTAAATTGGACACCCTAATCTAGAGATCGTTTCTTAACGATCAACGGTCCGACACCGGTCTTGATATCAGAGCGTGCGGTCCCGCATCACTTAGCTTGGTTGATGAAGATACCATCTAATGTTTGCTTAATCTGGAGTCTGAGAAAGAAGTTGAGTTCTCCCATCATGCTCATCTCGAACTCACCCCCTTTAGATGGATCGCCTAGGATTAATTTCTTAGGGTGTCCATGAGCATACCTCCACTCCTTGGCAGATCATGATGCACTGGAGTGTCATCTTCTTTCTCACCTTTGTCCTGATTCTCTTCATTTGGTTGAACTTGATCATCCAATGTCAGCTTCTAAAGTTTGTCAGCACCCGCACATTCATCAAATGTATCCTCTTGTCTCGAGGATTTGTTAGAACATTCTTCAAATACGACATGTACTGACTCTTCTACAACTAAAGTTCGTTTGTTAAATACTCTGTATGCCTTGCTTGATGTAGAGTATCCTAAGAAGATATCTTCGTCAGACTTGGCATCGAACTTTCCTAGATGATCTTTTCCATTGTTCAAAATAAAACACTTACAACCAAAAACTCGAAAATATTTCAAGGTTGGTTTTCTTTGGTTCCAAAGCTCATATGGAGTTTTTTTTAAAATAAGGCATATCAAAACTCGATTCAAAACATAACAGGCTGTATGTATAGCTTCAGCCCAAAAATATCTTGGCAAATTATTTTCACAAAGCATAGTGCGTACCATCTCTTCTAAAGTGCGATTTTTTCTTTCTATCATCCCATTTTGCTGAGGTGTCCTAGGTGCAGAGAAATTGTGTTCTATGCCTTTTTCATTATAAAAGTTTTTGAAATCTTGATTTTCAAACTCGGTTCCATGATCACTACGAATACTAACGACTGAAACACCTTTTTCGTTTGAAACTTTTCTATAAAACTTTATGAATACCGAAAAAGATTCATCTTTTTGTGCTAAAAAGAAAATCCAAGTAAATCTCGAGAAATCATCCACAATAACTAATCCATATCTCTTGCCTCCTAGACTTGATGTTCTAGTTGGTCCAAAGAGATCCATATGGAGGAGTTCAAGTGGTCTACTAGTAGTTACAAATCCTTTTAGTTTAAAAGAGATTTTGACTTGTTTTCCAAATTGACATGCTTAACAAATTCTATCTTTTTCAAAACTGATTTCAGGTAAATCTCAAACTAAATTCTTTTTGCAAAGTTTTGAAATAAGGTACATACTAGCATGTCCTAACCTTCTATGCCACAACCAACTAGTCTCTTCTTTGGTATGATTCATTGCAACAAGGCATTCTCCATTAGATAAAGATAGATCATCAAGATCTACAAGATAGATGTTTCCATGCCTTTTTTCAATGAATTGTACTCCATTTAAATCTGGACCAGAAATCATGCAATATGAAGATTTAAAAACTACTTGAAAACCTTTATCGTAAAATTGACTAATACTTAAGAGATTATGCTTTAAACCATCTACTAGAAGTACATTACTAATACTATTATAATGAGTTATGTAAACCTTACCAATTCCAATGATTTTACCTTTACCATTATCATCAAAGGTCACACTCCCTCCATTCAAAGCTTCAAGAGAATTGAACTGCTTCACATCTCCAGTCATGTGCCTTGAGCAACCACTATCAAGATACCAAATTTGTTTGTTTTTCTTGGTTGCAAGACACACCTACAATAAGATCAAGCTTTGTTTTTAGGTACCCAAGCTAACTTGGGTCCTTTCGGATTAGCGTTCAAAATGGTTCATTTTGGAATCCACACTTTACCAAAAGATATGATTTTTCTAAGATTGCATTGATATGGTTTATGACCTAATTTTTTGCAAGTAAAACAAGTGATACTGGATGATGCAGGTACAAAAAAGTTTTTGAAATACTTTTGTTGCTTTTGAGGTTTATATCCTAAACCTGTCTTATTGAAAACTGCCCTTTGATTATTTAAAAGTAAATTCAGCTTTTCTGAACTAAAGGTAAACTTATCAACAAAAGGTTTGATTTTTTCAAGTTCATTTTTGCATTTTTCATTTTCAAGTTCCAAATCCTTGTTTTTCTTTAAAAGATCATTGTTAGAAATAACTTGTTTAGGTCTTTTTAGAACTTCATTTTCCATAGCTAGGGCATTGTTCTTCTTTTTCAAAACATCTAGCTTAGTTTTCTAAGAACTAACATCATTAAGTAAAGAATTATTTTCTAATGAGAAACTATTAGCATGCTTTTTTAATTTCTTATTTTTAGATAATACTAACTTATAATCATGCATCAATTCTTCAAAAGCACTTCTAAGCTCTTCAAAAATAAATTCAACTTCAGAGTCAGAACATACCTCTTCATTATCCTGATGTGCCATGAAGCAGAGATTTGCAGTTTCAGTCTGCTCTTCTTCTGAACTGGAGTCTTCACTATCACTCCACGTGGTCATCATTGCTTTCTTTCTTAGTTTCTTCCTTGATTTCTTGAGGAGAGGACAATCAAATTTGTAGTGCCCGGACTTCTTGCACTCGAAGCATATAGGTACTTCCTTCTCCTTTTCCTTTTCTTTCTCCTTTTCCTTTTCTTTTCCCTTTTCCTTGGATTGAAACTTCTTTTTGTAGGGAAATTTCCTCCTCTTCATGAATCTTCTAAATTTCTGGGCAAGGAGGGCTTCTTCACCTTCTTCTTCTTCATCATCATCGGACTCTTCAATCGAGGATTCTTCTTGAACATTTGATTTAAAAGCGATCCCCTTCTTCTTTTTATCCAAGTCCATTGATTTCTGTTTCAAGTTGAGCTTATAGGTCATGAGCGATTCTGCTAGCTGCTCAAGTGGAAGCTTGTCTACATCTTTTGCCTCTTGAATTGCGGTCACCTTTGGATCCCACGACGTCGGTAGTGACCTAAGAATTTTATTCACAAGATCAGTATTAGATATGACTTTACCAAGACTTCTCATAGTATTTATAATATTTATAAACCGTGTATACATATTAGTAATAGATTCATTTGGTTCCATCCGGAACATCTCATATGTGTACACTAACATATTTATCTTGGTGTTCTTCACTTGATCGGTACCCTCATGGGTAACCTCAAGTGTGTCCCATATTTCTTTGGCGAACGTGCATGTAGATATCCTATTGAACTCACTTGGATCTAATGCATAATACAAGAGATTCATTACCTTAGCATTGATCTCGGATTGTTTAATGTCATTTTCATCCCAATCCTCTTCAAGTTTTGGGATGGAAACACCATTAACCACCACCGAAGGAACATGAGGACCCTTATCAACTACTTTCCACAAATTGTAATCTATAGAATGCATATAAATTCTCATCCTAGTTTTTCAATAAGTATAATTTGCACCATTGAAAAACGGAGGTCTGTTTGAGGCTTGTCCCTCAACTACACTAGTATCAATAGGGGTTGCCATAGATCTTTACTCAAGGCGGTAAAGCCTATATACTGAGAACAAAGCTCTGATACCACTTGTTGCCCAGAGAGCAACCCAAGAGGGGGGGTGAATTGGGTCTCTAAAATATAAGAAAATTTAAAGTTAAGCTTGATAGAACAAGTAGCAAACTTCACAAGATAAGATATGCAATTCAATTCAATAAGGTACTAAAATTTAAAGTGCAATGCTTTAATGTAAAAGTGCAGCGAAAATTTAAAGCAATAAGCGATAAAGTAAAGAGCAAGGAGGGAGAGAACAAGCTATCACAAACACAACAATCTATAGTGGTTCAGTGCTAACAATGCACCTACATCCACTCCCCAAGATCCCCTTGGAAATTCACTATAATCCAATGATTACAGTCGATTAATTTTCCGGGCTCACTAATCAAAACCCGACTTATTTTTACAAGGCTCACAAGTCACAACCTCACTTGGTTTTACAGGCTAACCAAGAACCTAATTGGTTTTCACAAGGCTAACCAAAAACCTCCCTTGGTTTTCCGGGCTAACCAAGAACTTTAGTGGTTTTGCGGGCTAACCACCAACCTAATTAGTTTTCTAATAGGCTAACCAATAACCTTTACAAGATATAAGATGTGGAAATAAAGAACCAATGTAAGCTTTCAATAAAAAGCAAATAAGTTGATGTAGCTCGAAGTAGTGTTGCTTTGCTGTTGTTGAAGCCTTTTGAATGCCCAAGATTGAATGATCTTCAATGCACTTGATAGCTTTGAATGCTTGGAAGGCTTCCTTCTTGCTTGAGAGTGGTTGAGCTTTGAATGAAAGGGAGTTAAGGCTCTTCTCTCTTCTTTTCTCTTTAAACTCTTTAAGGATATTCAATACAATGAATAGTTGTTGTCTTGATTTGATTTGAAGCCTTTATATACCTTCCCAAGTCCCAAAAACCAAAATCTAGCCATTCTACTTGAAAAACTAGCCGTTAAAGGGCATTTGGGAGAGTTCCGCGCTTGAAAAAACTAGCCGTTACTATTGTCAGAACTCCATGTGTCGACACTTTCTCTTCATGTGTCGACACATCAAGTCGACACATGTTTTTCTTGAGTCGACACAAGTTCAAAATATTCCATTTAGATTCTCTGGAAAAAATTAGCTGAGTCGACACATTCTCAGTGGAGTCGACACATTTGGTCCGTGTGTCAACACATCAACTGTTCCTTCAACTTTTGCAAGTTCTGTGGCTTGAAATTCTCAGACGATGTATTGATCCATGTGTTGACACTTTGAGTCGACACAGAATATCCATGGGTCGACACATCATCTGTGCCATTTGAAATTTTGCTGCATGCCGGTCTGAGTCGACACACCATCTTCATGTGTCGACATATCAAGTCATGTGTCAACACCGTGAGTCGACACATCAACAAAAAAGGTGCAGAATTTGATGAACTTGTGCTGGAACAAGTTTTCATTTGCCTTAGTCATCCATTCATCCAACTCTTTGAGTGTCCAAGTCTAGTTTTGTGCAATCATTCCATTCAAACTTGGTTCTTCAACACAATTAGGCTTCTTCAAAACTTTGTGAGCATCCTTTAAATGAAAATACACTTAAAGCAAATCATTAGTTCTCAATTTATACTTAACTGTTTTACTTATCATCAAAATCAATTAGTGGAGTCAACAACGGGCTGAAGACTGATTCAGCGATGTGACCGGAACGATGATGTCAAGTCGTCGCTTTATCAGCCTGTGGAGTCACCTTCGAGCATTCTTGTATGGACGACTGGTTTAAAAGGAATTCAATTATACCCTTGAACCAGCAATTAGCCTTTGCTGAGCTAATTTATCCCAATAATTAAGATAAGAATATAGTTAAATTGTCATTAGTGCTTTTTTTTCCTATCATTCAATTGTCCTTGGCTAGGGCTTCAAGGGGAAAGGAAACAAATAGAGATGGAAAGGGAAGGAAAACGAATAGGAGAAGTTGTTTATTCTGATATGAAAGAGAAACTCCATTCTTTCTCTTTATTTGGTCTTTTCTAAGACATGGATGTAATTATCTAGTTATAGTTCAGCCTCTTCATCAATAAACAATATTCTACCTCCATTTCAACACTCTACTCAAATAAATAGTATGAGGAGTCATATTATAGATATTTTAATTAGATAGACCCTTCTATATGTGCAAGATCTATAATGGTAATCCCTAAATTATATCATGCAACGAAGAATTTAAGATTAGAAAATGAGAATTTGTGGACTTCTATTTGTCAAAAAAGCTTACTACAATTAAGAATGAAGCAAACATATTTTGTGAAGTTGAGGTGGAATTGATTCAAAAGTTGCAAAAATCAAAGACTCGGCACGAGAGTTTTAAAAAAATGGCTTTGTTTGCATTGTTTCTATCATTAATTATTTTTTTACATAAACCTGTTATGTAATGATGATGGCAGTATGTTAGCGTAATATATAAAGTTATAGAAATGCAAGGGTGGTTATCATTTAGGTTGAGTATTGTTACAGTGGTGACTAACCCATTCGGCCCAGACACAATGGTGGGGCCACTTGAAGAGATCAGCCCCTGTGGCGGCCAGGTCGGCACCTTGGCCAGCCCAGTTCGACCGTGTCCGGAGCTCGGCTCGGCCGGGTTGGCACCTCGACCAGGCCGGCGCCTGCCCGGCTTACTTCGGCCGTGCCTGGGGCCCTGCCAGGCATACCAGGCAGCCCACCTTGGTCCCTGAAGCTCCCCGGTTCCGTCCTGTGAGCGCCCGCATGGCCCCGTCCATCTTAGCCCGTGCCGCTCCAGTTTGGTATGTTTGGGAATGGCGTGACCCGACAACGAGGCTAGGTCTACATGGGATCTAGTCCTGGCACCATAGCCAAACTTCCCGGTTCGGCGGCCGCACCTCACCCGCGCCTCGGTCCGCGCGTAAGGGAGGCACGCCACCCGCAAGCCTGCAGCGACCCCGGCTTCACCCGCGCCTCGGTCCGCGCGTAAGGAAGGCACGCCCCCCGCAAGCCTGCAGCGACCCCGGCTTCCCCCCGCGCGAAGCTCCAGCGTCCGCCGACCTCAGGGCCCGCCTCCGCAGCAGTGCCCCCGGCTCGCCCGCAGGAGACCTCCGCCCTCCTGCTCCAGCCCGGCGGCGGATCCGGCTCGGTCCGAGCCCGGTGAGGTGCCCCCGAGCCCAGTGAGGTGGCCCCGAGCTCGTCCGAGCCCGGCAAGGCACGCCCCGGCACCGGCGGTTCTGCCCCCCGGCCCGGCGTGGCCGTGCTTTGCCTCCGCCCCCCTGCTCCGGCCATGCACCGTCCGAACGGTGCCCGGCGGCCGCCGGAACCGAGTTCGGTGAGGTGGCCCCGAGCTCGTCCGAGCCCGGCATGGCGCGCCCCGGCGCCTGGCGGTTCTGCCCCCCGGCCCGGCGTGGCCGTGCTTCGCCTCCGCCCTCCTGCTCCGGCCCGGCAGCGGGTCCGGCTCGAGTGGCGACCCAGCAGCGCCTCGCTGACGGCCTGGCTCGCCTCCGCGCGGCTCCGGCTCGGCGACGCCATGCTCCGGGTCCAGCTCGGCCTGATCTCGCCCAGGGCAGCGTACCCCGCTCCGTCCGATCTCTCCAGCTCAGCTGCCCGTCCCGACAGGGAGTGCCCAGTTCGGCCGTGCCGGCTCGATTGCCCGCGCCTAGCCCGGCACGGACACGCCCGGCCAGCTCCGCCTCCGCCTGCGGCACTCCGAGCTCCTGTCCGGCTCCGCCCTCGTCCACGGTGCAGCGGCCGGCCCGGTTCCCTTTGGCGTGCCCGCATGCTTCCGCCCGCACTAGGGCGCGACCTGCCCTCCTCCGGCTTCGCCCATCTCACGCGCCCAGTTCGGCATGCCCCTATGGCGGGCCTTCACGCGGGCCTTCTCTCGGTCCGCGTGCCCGCGTGATATCTTGAAGCGGCGTCCCGGACTCGGCCACTGGGAGCGCCACTCGGATCGGTCTCACTCATGTGAGCCCGGCACGTTTCCCGAAGAACCCATCCGTATGGGCCCGGCACTCTTTCCATGGATCCCCCTCCACGTGGGTCCTGGACGCGCCGCCTGACACGCCGCCTGCAAAGAGAGGTACGCGTTTAAGTTCCCTAAGCTACTGATTGCACTAACTAGTGAATGGTGCCACACTCGAGGCGCTGGGCTCCTCTGCCAAATCTTCTGAGCCATCAAGAAAGGGGAAGCTGACCAGCCTGCCTAAGCCTCCTAGGCCTGCAGAGGCTTCACAGGCCTATGCCAAGAAGAACGTGCCCCTCTGAACACCAAGAGCCGCTCGTCTATATAAGAGCAGCGGGAGGAGGTAAGAAGGGACGGACTCTCTTCATTCTGGTATGATCCATCACCCTCTGGGAGCGGAGAGTCCCCCAAGCTCTCCGTCTCAGAGGTCTCTTATCTCCTTCGATCGTCCCACTGACTTGATCGTCGGAGTGCCTTTGCCGGAGTCCCCGGCGCAGGTCTCCCCTGTTTTGCAGGTATCGCCCGGCGGAGGGACGATAAGTAGGAAGATTACTCCCTCACCGAAGAGGCCCACAGGAGGGCCATGACAGTACCAAGCCCCTTTCATCCCAACTACGACTATGTTCCCCTTGATCGTCTCCGACCAACGAGCCCGGTGACGCTGCACGGAGTCCACGCACCTAGGCCATGCCAGAGCTACCGGCCACGGCGATCCAGGCGGCAACAGTTTGGCGCACCAGGTAGGGGGGCAGATCCTTGCTCCTCAATAAGGTTTTCCACCTTTGTCTTTAGTCCCTGGGGGGCAGACCGGGGGCACGGGGATGGGGGCACAGGAATTTCTCCCTCTCTCTCGAGGCTCCAAGGAGCGGTCTCGACCAAAAAATCTCGCGCTGTGAGGGTGCATCACCACCCTTGACGGGGCGCCTGGCTTCAAGCCAAGGATGGAGCCACCTCCCAGCGGTACCACCATCCAGGAGCCCCACCAAAAATAAAAAAGAGGAGAGGAGAGAAGAAGGGAAAAAGTAGAGAGGGTCTGGCCATCGTGAAGGAGAAAGAAATCCATGCAATGGAGTTTGCTCCCATGCAACGGAGCACACTCCCTCATGCAGCAGGAGCCTCTTCCTCCTCCATGCAACGAGGTCCTCTCCATCCATGCAACGGAGTTTGCTCCCATGCAACGGAGCACACTCCCTCATGCAGCAGGAGCTTCTTCCTCCTCCATGCAACGAGGTCCTCTCCATCCATGCAACGGAGTTTGCTCCCATGCAACGGAGCACACTCCCTCATGCAGCAGGAGCCTCTTCCTCCTCCATGCAACGAGGTCCTCTCCATCCATGCAACGGAGTTTGCTCCCATGCAACGGAGCACACTCCCTCATGAGGGAGTTAACTCCCAGCAGGAGCCTTTTCCTCTTCCACGCAACGAGGTCCTCTCCATCCATGCAACGGAGTTTGCTCCCATGCAACGGAGCACACTCCCTCATGCAGCAGGAGCCTCTTCCTCCTCCATGCAACGAGGTCCTCTCCATCCATGCAACGGAGTTTGCTCCCATGCAACGGAGCTTACTCCCTCATGCAACGGAATCTCATACTCCCATGCAGCGGAGGTCCGTCTTTCCATACAAAGGAGTACCATGCTCCCATGCAACAAGCTCTCTCACAGAGCCTCGTTCTCCCATGCAACGGAGTTTGCTCCCATGCAACGGAGCTCACTCCCTCATGCAACGGAGCCTGCTCCCTCATGCAACGAAAACCTCTTCCTTCCACGCGGCGGAGTTATTTCCCTCATGCAACAGGGCTTACTCCCTCACGCTACATGAGTCTCATTTTCTCCCACGCATCAGGATCTCATCTTTCCTGAGCAACGAAGCTCCATCTCCTTCATGCAACGGAGTTTCCTCCCGTACAGTGGAGTCATCCCCCTCATGCAGCAGGGAGTTTCTTTCCCTCCCGTACAACATGCACCAGGAGCCTAATGCTCTCGGGCGACGGGGTTTCTCCTTAAGCCACGAAGCCCCCTGTGCAACGGGAGCCTCTCTCCTCCCAAGCAGTGGAGCTTCCTCCCGAACAACGGGGCTCCTATTCCCCATGCAATGGAACCATCTCCCTCGTGTAGCAGAAACCTCTTTCCTCCCTCACGACGGGATTCCAACTCTCCCATGCAGCAACGGGAGTCTCATTCCTTCAGTGCTACAGGAATCTCTTTCTCCCCCATGCAGCGGGACTTGCTCCCATCCAACGGAGCTTCCCCCCATCCAACGGAGCCTTGCTCCCTTGTACAACCGAGTTGTATTCTTACGAGCAAAGGAGTCTCGTTCTCTCCCAAGAGGGCGGTCGGCGAACCTAATTCCGACCTGCACAAGGAAGAGGTATGTCCTTGTTTATTCATATGACCAGAGTTCAACAGTTTTACAGGAAGGGCTCCTGTACCACTATCAAGGGCAAGCACTACGACTTGCCCGAGCCGATCATAGTCTGGCGCAAGAATTCTTGATCCAAAGCCCGGATCCCATGCTCTCCGGCACCAAAGCCCGGATCCCATGCTCTCCGGCACCGAAGACCGGACACCCTGGCACTAAAGAGCTAAGTCCCACATCTACTACATGACTCTCAGTTCAGCTCTTGCCTTACTCACAGTCCGGAGATGTCAGCAGAGACTCCAAGAAGTTCTGCCATCTACCGAGAAACTCACAGTTTGGCATTTGCTGTACTCAAAGTCCGGAGATGTCCATGGGAGGCCCCAGAGGTCCAACTGTTTATGGCTCGCCTCCTAACATGGCGAACCAGCAGTTCTACCATCTCAAAAAGGAGGTAAAAATTCCTTCTCAACAATTAAAGTTCCTCTTTGGTGCAACTTTGTTTTTCACCGACACAGGAACACGTCCGTCCGACTCCAAGTCCGGCGAAGTTAAGAGCTGAAATCAAGCTCCCCATTGAGCCCTGCATCTACCGCATGACTCTCAGTTCAGCTCTTGCCTTACTCACAGTCCGGAGATGTCAGCAGAGACTCCAAGAAGTTCTGCCATCTACCGAGAAACTCACAGTTTGGCATTTGCTGTACTCAAAGTCCGGAGATGTCCATGGGAGGCCCCAGAGGTCCAACTGTTTATGGCTCGCCTCCTAACATGGCGAACCAGCAGTTCTACCATCTCAAAAAGGAGGTAAAAATTCCTTCTCAACAATTAAAGTTCCTCTTTGGTGCAACTTTGTTCTTCACCAACACAGGAACACGTCCGTCCGACTCCAAGTCCGGCGAAGTTAAGAGCTGAAATCAAGCTCCCCATTGAGCCCTGCATCTACCGCATGACTCTCAGTTCAGCTCTTGCCTTACTCACAGTTCGGAGATATCCGCGGAGACTCCAAGAAGTCCCGCCATCTACCGAGAAACTCACAGTTTGGCATTTGCTGTACTCACAGTCCGGAGATGTCCATAGGAGGCTCCGGAGGTCCAACCGTTTATGGCTCGCCTCCTAAAATGGCGGACCGATGGCTCTGCTATCTCAAGGAGGAGGTAAGAATCCCTTCTCAATAACTAAAGTTCCTCTCTGGTGCAACTTTGTCCTTCACCAATACAGGAACTCATCCGCCCGACTCCAAGTCCGGCGAAGTTAAGAGCCGATATCAAGCTCCTCAATTCAGTCGAGCTGAACTCAAATGAAGTCGAGCTGAAGTCAGGCTGATCAGTTCAGCCGAGCTGAAATCAAGTGAAGACAAGTTCCTCGGTTCAGTCGAGCTGAGGCCAAATGAAGCTAAGCTAAAGTCATGCCCCTTGATTCAGCCGAGCTAAAAGTCAGGCTCTTCATTGAGCCCCGCATTTACAACTTGAATCTTGTCCGGAGATATCCATGGGTCGCCCTGAAGGTCCGACCGTCTGCGGCTCGCCTCCCAGCGCGCCAAGCGAGTGGCCTTGCCACCTTACGGAGGATGTAAGAATCTCTCCTCAAAAATTGAAGTTCATCTATGGTGCAACTTTGCCCTTCATCATTACAGGAACTCATCTATCCGACCCCGAGTTTGACAAAGGAGGCCCGGATCCCAGTTCCGGCATAACGGAACCCGGTTCCCCCCGGCGTCCCGGACCTCGGTCTGGAAGGTGGCGCGGAACCCAGTTTCCCTACGACGTCCCTCTATGCCTTGGAACCTGTTTTCAGCGTAAAGGCTCGGACTTCAGTCCGCGTGTTCTCCCTTGAGTTCCTCCACCAGGATAGCTCCCGCGTGATCGAACGTTGCTCCCTCGAGCTCCTTGGGCTTCCTCATCAGCGATGGCTCCTGTCTTTTGGCAACTTCAATATCTTCAACAAAGGTTCCGACAGAAATTCTAAGCTCGGCCGCCTGGACCGTGTACCCAGCCATACTTGTGTGCACCCAAGTGGTGCGCTTCGCCCATTTCTTCCTTCACGGCAATGCCTCCTACCCGGCCAAAGAGGAGTCCTACTGAAGTGATAACGCCGTCATGATGCAACTAACCTTCAGTCAAGGTACCTATGGGCAAGTAAGCTTCAAAAACACCGCCTCCTATTCTTTGTTTTGCAGGCATGCTGCGGCTCGGGGCCAAATGGATAAAACACTACTCCCTTCATCCAAAACGAGGAGAAGCAACGCCTTGGACTCAGGGAGTGGGGGCATCTGTTACAGTGGTGACTAACCCATTCGGCCCAGACACAATGGTGGGGCCACTTGAAGAGATCAGCCCCTGTGGCGGCCAGGTCGGCACCTTGGCCAGCCCAGTTCGACCGTGTCCGGAGCTCGGCTCGGCCGGGTTGGCACCTCGACCAGGCCGGCGCCTGCCCGGCTTACTTCGGCCGTGCCTGGGGCCCTGCCAGGCATACCAGGCAGCCCACCTTGGTCCCTGAAGCTCCCCGGTTCCGTCCTGTGAGCGCCCGCATGGCCCCGTCCATCTTAGCCCGTGCCGCTCCAGTTTGGTATGTTTGGGAATGGCGTGACCCGGTAACGAGGCTAGGTCTACATGGGATCTAGTCCTGGCACCATAGCCAAACTTCCCGGTTCGGCGGCCGCACCTCACCCGCGCCTCGGTCCGCGCGTAAGGGAGGCACGCCACCCGCAAGCCTGCAGCGACCCCGGCTTCACCCGCGCCTCGGTCCGCGCGTAAGGAAGGCACGCCCCCCGCAAGCCTGCAGCGACCCCGGCTTCCCCCCGCGCGAAGCTCCAGCATCCGCCGACCTCAGGGCCCGCCTCCGCAGCAGTGCCCCCGGCTCGCCCGCAGGAGACCTCCGCCCTCCTGCTCCAGCCCGGCGGCGGATCCGGCTCGGTCCGAGCCCGGTGAGGTGCCCCCGAGCCCGGTGAGGTGGCCCCGAGCTCGTCCGAGCCCGGCAAGGCACGCCCCGGCACCGGCGGTTCTGCCCCCCGGCCCGGCGTGGCCGTGCTTTGCCTCCGCCCCCCTGCTCCGGCCATGCACCGTCCGAACGGTGCCCGGCGCCGCCGGAACCGAGTTCGGTGAGGTGGCCCCGAGCTCGTCCGAGCCCGGCATGGTGCGCCCCGGCGCCTGGCGGTTCTGCCCCCCGGCCCGGCGTGGCCGTGCTTCGCCTCCGCCCTCCTGCTCTGGCCCGGCAGCGGGTCCGGCTCGAGTGGCGACCCAGCAGCGCCTCGCTGACGGCCTGGCTCGCCTCCGCACGGCTCCGGCTCGGCGACGCCATGCTCCGGGTCCAGCTCGGCCTGATCTCGCCCAGGGCAGCGTACCCCGCTCCGTCCGATCTCTCCAGCTCAGCTGCCCGTCCCGGCAGGGAGTGCCCAGTTCGGCCGTGCCGGCTCGATTGCCCGCGCCTAGCCCGGCACGGACACGCCCGGCCAGCTCCGCCTCCGCCTGCGGCACTCCGAGCTCCTGTCCGGCTCCGCCCTCGCCCACGGCGCAGCGGCCGGCCCGGTTCCCTTTGGCGTGCCCGCATGCTTCCGCCCGCACTAGGGCGCGACCTGCCCTCCTCCGGCTTCGCCCATCTCACGCGCCCAGTTCGGCATGCCCCTGTGGCGGGCCTTCACGCGGGCCTTCTCTCGGTCCGCGTGCCCGCGTGATATCTTGAAGCGGCGTCCCGGACTCGGCCACTGGGAGCGCCACTCGGATCGGTCTCACTCATGTGAGCCCGACACGTTTCCCGAAGAACCCATCCGTATGGGCCCGGCACTCTTTCCATGGATCCCCCTCCACGTGGGTCCTGGACGCGCCGCCTGACACGCCGCCTGCAAAGAGAGGTACGCGTTTAAGTTCCCTAAGCTACTGATTGCACTAACTAGTGAATGGTGCCACACTCGAGGCACTGGGCTCCTCTGCCAAATCTTCTGAGCCATCAAGAAAGGGGAAGCTGACCAGCCTGCCTAAGCCTCCTAGGCCTGCAGAGGCTTCACAGGCCTATGCCAAGAAGAACGTGCCCCTCTGAACACCAAGAGCCGCTCGTCTATATAAGAGCAGCGGGAGGAGGTAAGAAGGGACGGACTCTCTTCATTCTGGTATGATCCATCACCCTCTGGGAGCGGAGAGTCCCCCAAGCTCTCCGTCTCAGAGGTCTCTTATCTCCTTCGATCGTCCCACTGACTTGATCGTCGGAGTGCCTTTGCCGGAGTCCCCGGCGCAGGTCTCCCCTGTTTTGCAGGTATCGCCCGGCGGAGGGACGATAAGTAGGAAGATTACTCCCTCACCGAAGAGGCCCACAGGAGGGCCATGACAGTACCAAGCCCCTTTCATCCCAACTACGACTATGTTCCCCTTGATCGTCTCCGACCAACGAGCCCGGTGACGCTGCACGGAGTCCACGCACCTAGGCCACGCCAGAGCTACCGGCCACGGCGATCCAGGCGGCAACAAGTATATTTTTGGATTATTTAAAATGTTTATTATAATTCCATACTCTCTGAATTAAATTTTTTTACTAGTTAATGGAAGAAGCAAAGGTATTTTGATTAATTACACCTATATTTATTCAGTGATTGAATTTTTAGTGATCTCTATTAATTATGATTTTTTTTCATATTATAATTAGAATTTTCAATAATTACATCAATTTGATATATATCATGACTTAAAATAATTAGAGTACTTTAAAAAACAACAAAAATAGTAATTATACATAGTGATTGCAAGCTAAATTATAATCACAATGATTAATATAATGATTATATTTTTTAAACAACAATAAATATAACTATAATTTAATAAAATTTCTTGAATGTACCTTTAAGTTATATCTAGACGTGCAATACAAAATAATAGCCAAATCTTATTGAGAAAGTTTGCATTCCTTTACAAGATCCACCAAAGTAGCATTGAGTTACGAAAAAAAACTCAAGATTTTTAGTTCTAATTCCATCCTTCAAATCAATATTAAAAGCCTTTCCACATCTACAATGCTACAAACAAATAAAAGCATCTTGCATTTATTGGACAAATATACAAAATTATAAAGTATCTCCAATGACTTTGATCAGATTACTTAGAGCTATAATTCCTACTAGAAGTAGAGTTGAATAACTATAATATAAATGATCCCCCCTTATTTTGTTACAGGAGTTACTTGTGAGCACCTAAGTTTGCATTATTTCAACACTTTTAACAATATTATTGTACCTGCAAGATCCTTCTTTCTAAGGCATCATACTAACTAAGACAATACAAATAGCAAAGAGTTGTTAAATATCATTGTATCTACACATTGTATTGAAGCATATAGTGCTACAAATAGTGCCAATTTCAATTGACCATAAGAATTTTGAAATACACTAAAAAGATGAATAACCTTGGACAATTCTAACTTTACAAAGAATCAAAATAATTTCATATTTCATTGGCCAACTCTAACATTCATAGTGCCAACATAACAACAATTTTAATTGGCCAACTCGAACATTCATAAAGTCAAAATAGTTATAATATGCATATAGCTTTAACAATTTCATGATCAGCAGACATACAATTTTAATAAAATGATAACAAAAATCCAAAATATTAAGGAACTTCATTTTCACTACCGTGATGTTTGGCTTGACTAATTGGGACTATTTGACTTGATAATTGAAGTCTAAATTCTAATAAAAATCCTTCTTTACTCATGTAATCTTGCGGCACTGTCCATTATGGTATAATCTCTTAAGATGCCATTTTTGTTAGAGTCTTACAAAGCCATATGTAACATGTTAGACTATTGATGAATTAGCATAACACCATTTGACCCTAACCTTTATCTCACATATATCATGATACTAGGCATAGAAGTCACATTTATCCTACACCTTTCAGCTATAAAAAAGGTTTCACTTTGATTTGAAACATATATCTAAGAACAAACAGGGATTGTTGAGGTCTATATCAGCCATTAAACAATTTTTGTTAATATGTTTTCAAAACAAAATCAATCAATTACCTTTCTTTTTTACCTTTTCTTTTATCATTGATTTGCCATTGATTTTTTCTTTGTACTACTACCTTACCTTTGAGATTCAGTCTAAGATGATTGATGTAGAAAGTTAATTAGATAATTTATGGCATACTCTAATAAAAGAAAAATTGACAGATGTATATCTACACTATCTCTTGGGATTTGTAGACAGGTGCACTCCCTTTTTTATTACTTGCACCTTGTCTCTTTTTTCCTTGGTTATTGGTAGGAGCTGTAGCTGGATCTTTGCATACTCTTTTGTTATCACCAACCATGTCACACTTGAAGCAAGTCATTGTTTCCTCCTTCTTAAATGGCCTATATAAATTCTTAGGCTCTCTAGCTCTCTTCTTCTCTGCATTTTAGGTCTATTAAGTGGTGGTGGTTCTAATTGCTCATACCTAAACTTTACCCATAGTCTTAGTCCATTGATTGACTCTATGGCACAGTCATATATTTTTCTAAAAGTTTCAATTCTAAACCAATATCTCATATAATCTTTCATAACTTATCTATTAAACCATATTATGATCTTTGCATGGGGTAATAGAATTCCTTGAAATTGTTGTGCCCTACAAAAGAAGGTTCCTTTTTCTATATCTATAATCCAACTATCAATCTCATGCCTCACTTCATAACCAACCTTTCCATTATATATTAATATATAATGTCTACTATTCGCCTTGACATTCTCTATCTTTGCTTGGATGTCAGAATATATAGGACCATTAAAATTCTTTAGCTCTTTGCTTTTCTATTTTAACCTGATCATCATAAGAATTATGATCTCTTCTAATATTTGAAATAATTAGCCTCTCTACTTTTCAAAATATGTGACTTATTATTCTGCCATGTTATTTTGCACTATACCACTACATGCTTTCTCTATGAAGAAAGCTCTAGTCTATGTTTAAGGAAGAGCATCCTTGTAAGCCACTTCACTTAGACTCTTCAAATAATCTAGTATAGCCCTATACTCCTGTATTGTGTAGGCAAGTGCTATCTCTTATAATATATTTTTAGAAATTTTATTTTTATTCTTTTTTGAAAAATTACTTTGTATATACCTATACAAAACCTATGCTTGACCCCTTCTAAAACTTGCTGAAAATATGGAACTAGACCCTACATAGCAAGACAAAAAAAATGCGAAACAACTTTGTGTAATTGTAATAAGAAAAGATGTAGAAAATTACTAAAAGAAAATAAGAAATTAATTGCTCGACATTATCTTTTGTTGGTCTGAAATGAAAACCTAATCTTTCTCTTGTACAAAACTAATATCCATCTGAAGCAAATTTCAAAACCACTCCTATGACTCTCTTATTCTACCTCTACTACTATCCAAGTTATAGGAAACATCTCCTTATTGGCATATCTCCAACTGCTACTAGCAGATATCCTTAGCAAACTGACTTAAGGAACAATCATCTAAACAAATTATGATCTATAACCAATAAGAAATCCCTTCTTGCATGCATCAAAGCATATATAAAACTTTGAAAAATAAGCTTTATCCCAGCTTGTGGCCTCCATACATGAATAACAACTATGTTATTAGAGTTTGACCTTTTTAGTTCCCGAGCATGGTTATGTAATCTTGCATATACTACACTCTATAAGATCCTTGAATTTTTTCAAGTACCCTCTTTTTTTCCTTATAATACCTATATATTAAAATATTAATAATCAAGTTGTTGTGAATACCATCCTGCAACTCTTTGACTTTAGAATCATGATTACTCCTAAACTTAAGTAGTTTTAGCAAGCCATAATACTTTATCTGGTAGTTTTTATAGCTTCTATTATAATCATGTTCATGGGGCCATAGTACTTAACTTAGAATCAATTTTCTATATTCATATGTGAAGTAGATATTCTCCATAGATAGCCATCAGCATATATAATGGCAATATAAGAGCTAATATTCCTTTTCAATCTAATATTATATATATTCAATATCCCATATATCCTTATAGTATCTTTAAATTTCTTATAATTATTAAATTTCATTTCATTTGAGAATTTTGGATCCTTCAAATCTATCTTAATATTAAACTCTTCGAAATATCCATCACTTCTCCTAGCACCATCACTATCACCATCAAAATTATAATAATCAAAGTGAGGTATTTTTTTTCTACCATATCTTTCAAGAACTAATTGGATGGACATAAGTCTTTATACATATGCATATCTATCTTAAAATCATTTTTGAAGTCAATACTATCACCAACTTTCTTCATATTCACATCTATAAAATTATTATTCTCAATAGTATTAACAACTATATCAACCTTTTTATCAATATTGTCAGCAGTAGTATGAGCATAATTCTTATTAGTATGAGATTTAACTATGACTTCAGGTATATCCAAGTGATGTTCAATATAAAGATGCACTATACCCCCATGTTTGACTTCACTAAATATCTCAAAAATTTATTGGTCATCATATAAAAGTCTAAGAATGTACTTAAAATCCCTTTTTGGTGTTGGGAGAAATCACAAACAAAATAATAATTCGAAATTCACTAAATCAATCAATATATAATAAAATGTTTTTTTCCTTTTGTGTAAACTTATTGAAACTAAATAAATAGAATAATCTAAAAATAATATATCAATGGTATGACAACAAGAAAATATGGTATCACAAATACTAAAATACAAGTAACATGAAATACAAGTAATTTTTAGCATAGAAACCTTCTCAATGTGATAGAGAAAAGACTACATGACCGTAGTCCATCTAAAAATCTCCACTATCAACAAGATTTGGATACAAACTCTCAAGTTATAACTAGAGGTATACATCATTACTCCTCAAAATGAATTAATCTTGGCAATTACAATAACTTTTCACAAAGTTAATGAAATTTTTTACCAAAAAATAGAGTTATTGGTCATGGTTAAAACTTGACCTTCTCGAATTCAAAATCTGAACTCCATTATTTAGATTGAAGACTAATGAGTTTTGAACACACTTATAAAATTTCAGCCAAATCGAACCATGAATCACCTTGATCGAAGCCCTTGATCAACACTAGTCAAACTGTCTAAACCTAGAATTTTATGTACTTCTTCTTCTCTATTTCTCGATGGATTAAAACCAAAACAACAACTTCCTCAAATTATAGTTGATTTAGAATTTGAAATTTTTTAAAACTTCAACAACTTTGCAATAAAATAACATAATTATCATTTCTCTAAATGGGTTAAAAATACCTGCTTGGACGTCACTCTCATTGGGCTATCCCCATATAGAGAGAAACCTAGCCTAACAAATCTCCCCTTTACCAGCTATGTGGGGGGATTTGCCATTCTAGTGAGCAAATAATACTTCTATAATTTTCTTCTTGGTAGAGCCCTTATTAGCATATTTGAACATTATCATCAGTGTGTACTTTATCTAGCTTCAATAACTTCTTCTCAAGTATATCTCTAATCCAATAATACCTCACATCAATATGCTTAGATTTTGCATGAAATATAGAGCAAGGTGAATAGCACTTCGATTGTCACAAAATAAAGCATACCTCTCTCAATGGAATCAAGCTCTCTCAAAAACTTCTTCATCCATAGCATAGCAACTCTTTACAAGCTTCTGTTGCTACAACGAATTCTACCTTTATTATAGAAAGTATAATACATTTTTGTAATCTTGATTGCCAAGAAACAGCACCATTTGCAAATGTGATCAAATACCCTGAGATAGATTTGTGAGTATCCACATGATCTACCATATCAGAATCTATAAAACTGACACTAACATCGGCTCACCACTTCCAAAACTAAGTTTTAGATTATAAGTGCCACGTAGATATCTTATGATCCACTTTACTGCATTCTAATGCTCCTTTCCTAGATTAGAAAGAAACCTGCTCATAATACTAACTACATGGATATGCCTGGCTTAGTGCAAATCATCGCATACATCAAACTCCTACAGCTGAGGCATATGGCACTCTAGCTATATCTTTCTTCTCCTTATCAATAGAAGAGCTCTGCTTGGAACTCCACTTAAAGTATGAAGAAAGAGATGTAATGACCACTTTAGCATTGCTCATAATGAATTTTTCAAGCACATTTTTGATATATTGTTCTTGTGACATATATAACTTCTTCTTATTCTTGTCTTAATGAATTCAAATACCAAGAATTTACTTTACTGGCCCTAAATCTTTCATTGCAAAGTATTCACTCTGTTGCTTCTTCAACCTGTCAATTCTAGAAGAATTTCGATCAATAATCAACATGTCATCAACATAAAGCAATAAAATGATAAAATCATCAGCAGAGAATTTTTGGAAAAATACACAATAATCAAAATTTGTCTTATGGTAGCCTTGCTCCCTTATAATAAATTCAAACCATTATACCATTGCCTTGGTGCCTGCTTTAATCCATAAAAGCTTTTCTTTAATTTGCAAACATGATCTTTTTTTTTTCTTTTAGTATAAAACTCTTTAGCTGGTCTATATAAATTTCCTCCTCCAAGTTACCTTGAAGGAAGGCTATCTTGATATCTATTTGCTTAATCTCTAAGTCTAGGCTAGCTGCTAAGCCTAAAACCATATGAATAGATGATATCTTTATAATTGGTGAAAATATTTCATTGAAATCAATGCCTTTTCTTTGACTGAATCCTTTTACAACCAATTTTGATTTTGTACTTGAACTGTTAAGTAATATCATCCTACTTTACCCCGTACACCCACTTATTTTTCAAAGTTCTCTTGCCCTTGAGTAACCTCACCAACTTAAATGTGTGATTCTCATGCAATGATCGTATCTCATCCTTCATTGCTTCAATCCACTTTTTTTTATGTTCATCTTCCATTGCTTCTGCATAGCATTTTGTTATCCTAAATCAGTTAACAATATAAACTAACTTGTAGGATACTTGGTGGAAAGTACTCAACTTCTAATAGATCTTCTAAGTGGAACATCTGAAGAAACCTCTAATGATATCTCCAAGAAAACCTCTGGTACTGGCAACTACTTCTGGATAATATCATGAGACTTTACTTGCATTGGGTATCTATATCATCTAAAGTACCTATACTCTGTTACCCTTTCTCAACCTGTGTAGAAACTAATATAGGAAGAATTGAATCCAAGTCTATAAAATCATCACTATACTTTGGCATTGAGACCTCTAATTTCTTAATATTTTTAATTATCTGATTTTCCATAAATACAATATCTCTACTGCTTACAAGTTTCTTCTCAATTGAATCATAAGATCTGTAGCCAAACTCATCTTGCCCTTAACCAAGAAATATACCTTATCATATTTTCACATCAAGTTTAGACCTCTCGTCTTCGGGAATATGCACAAATGCCTTGCACACAAACACATGTAAATGATCATAGGAAACATCCCTGCCATCCAAATTCTTTCTAGAATATCAAACTATAATAGAACACATGGTATGAGATTTAAAACATAAACAACAATACTTAAAGACCCACCCTAAAATGATGTTAGTAGTTGTAACTGTGAAAGCAAATATCTCACTCTTTCAACTAGTGTCCTGTTCATCCTCTCAACTAAGTTATTCAACTAAAGATTCTTGGAAGGTGTCTTTTGATGTCGAATACCCTGTTGTCTGTAATACTCATCAAAATGATATGTATACTCTCCCCCATTATCAATTCTTATACGCTTCAACTTTTTCCTAGTTTGTCTCTCAACCGAGGTCTGAAATTGCTTAAACACATCTAACACTTGATTTTTAGTTTTCAACATCTAAGAATAATTTTTTCATGAATGATCATCAATAAAAATAGCAAAATAAAGAGCACCACCAAATATTTTTATTTTTATAAAAGCACAAACATCAAAATATACTAAATCAAGTATACTTGGCATTCTTAAATGCAACTCTATTTTGCTTTCCTACCAAGCAATGAGAACACTTCTTTAATAGTATATTTTTCATTTCCAAAAGGAGCTTCTTTTTGGCTAAAACTGTTAAGTCCGTTATACTAATGTGATTGAGCCTTTTATGCTATAATTCCATTATACCTTCATCTTTCACTATATTATTTTTTTCTATGAAAATTTTTACTTGCATCACATACAATGATGAACGCTTCTTGCTTCTAGCCACAACTAATGAACCTTTAGTAAGCTTCCATTGACCATCACTGAAGGTACCATAATACCCCTCATTATCAAGTTTACCTATGGAAATCAAATTTAACCAAATATTAGGAATATGTTTAACATTATTTAAGACTAACCTTGTACCATTGCTGATCTCCAAGCACATACCTCGAATACCAACGACATTAACCATACCATCAATATCCATCTTAATAGATCCAAAGTTATCATATTTGTAAGATGTAGAGAAATCTCTACAAAATATAGCATGAATAGATGTACCATTATCTATCACCTAACTGGTCTCATGACATACAACATTCACAACGTCACCATCATAAACAAGAAGAAAATCTGAAGTGGTTGTAGCAACTCGATTATCCTCTCCACCATCATCACTCTTCTTCTCCTTCACTTTTCCTTGTTTAATGTTTCTCTTTAGCAGTGACAATACTCTTTATATATCCTTTCATCCCATAATAGTGATACTCAATTTTGGCAAACTTGTTAGACTTGTTTTTTTCATTCTCTCTATTTTTTGAATCTCTGCTTTTACTTCTCCTTATATGACTAACACTTCTGATTATGAAAAGATCCTTGTGCCTTTCTTCTCATCTCTTCATTCACAACACTATCCTTGGCAAATCCAAAATGATTTTACCATTAGGGGCAAAATTAGATAAAGACATTCAAAACATCTTCTAAGAATCCGGTAAAGTACCAAGCAACCATAACCCTTGTACCTTATTATCAAACTTGATTTCCATTTCTGCTAACTGATTAATAATTTCTTGAAATTTATTCAAGTGACCAATTATAGTGGTTCTATTATCATACCTTAACATCATCATCTACTTAATTTGAAACAATTTGTTATTTACAGTTGTCCTGATATAAAGCTATTCAAGCTTGGTCCATAAAGTCCGTGCATGTCTCTCATCACTAAGATGATTCAAAACATTATCATCACCGCCTAATATAACCATAAGCTTGTCTATGAAATAAATTTCATTGTTCATCGGATTTATCTTCCTGTTTCTAAGTAAGAAATATTGGCAAACAATAATCTTTTACATAAAAGAGGTCTTTCATCTATCCTCTTCATACATGATAATCTGTTCCATTAAGGATAACCATCTTACTTATATTAGCTTCCATTATTTAACACAAGGTAGCAAGGTTTAATAACCTAAGCTCTGATGCTACTTTGTTGGAAGAAATCATATATAAAATAATAATTCAAAATTAGCCAAATCAATCAATACGCAGTAAAATATATTTTTTCTTCCCTTTGTGTGAACTTATTGAAACTAAATAAATAGAGCAATATGAAAATAATATCTCTATGACAACAAGAAAATATGATATCACAAATGCTAAAACATAAGCAATATAAAACACAAGCAATTTTTAACATGAAAACCTCCTCAATATAAGAAAACAAAATCATGGGATTATAGTCCATCCAAAAATCTCCACTATCAGTAAGATTTGGATACAAACTCTCTAGTTATAACTAGAGGCATATATTATTACTCTTTAAGATGAATTAATCTTGGTAATTATAATAATTTTTCATAAAATTAATGAAATTTTTTATAAAAAATAGAGTTACTATTCATGACTAAAACTCAACCTTCCTGCACTCCAAATCCGATCTCCACCATTTCAATTGAAAAATGATGAGTTATGAACACACTCATAAAATTTTAGCCAAATCAGACTATAAATTAACCTCGATCGAAGCTCTTGATTAACACTAATTGGACTGCTCAAATTCATATTTTTTTGTACTTTTCCTTCTCTATTTTTCAATGGATCAAAACCAAAACAACAACTTTCCCAAATTGTAGTTGATTTAGAATTTGAAGTTTTTTAAGACTTCAATAACTTTCTATTAAAATGATATAATTGTCCTTTCTCTAAATGAATTAAAAATATCTACTTGGGCTTTACTCTCATTGGGCTATCCTCAATATGGAGGGAAACCCAACCCAACACTTGGTACCTATAATACACTTTTTCTACATTATTGTAACCCAACTCATTTAACTTATCAATATACTAATATATGATACTTTATCTATATTAATATTCTTTATCTTTATCATTGATCCATTAATATAATCAAATATAGAATGATTGATAAAGAAATCATAATGATGAATAATAACTGTAAAACTATATTCATGCTGCAAAGGATTAAAAATTCATGTAAACATTTGATAGAGATATTGAAGTATTTCTAAACAAGACACAATAGGTGATCTAAATCATTAACCTAGTGCAGACATTAGGGATCCATTGAAATATGATATAATAGGCCCTTTAGTAGGTGGAAGCAAACATTAGGGGTCGGCCGGAAGCAGACATTAGGGATCCTATAGCTGACCAAAAGCAAACATTGGAGATTTTATAGTAGGCAGAAGCAGATATTAGGGGTTCACTACTAAAGCATTATGCTAGGTATTTTGCCCATTTCAATATCCAAAAGTAGAGACTAGTGGACGACTAAAAAAATATCATATCTAGATTTTTTTTGTGCTATGTATGAATATATCATACCAAAAATACCAACACCGAAACAACTATTCTATTAATAAAATACAAATCCTTATATGCAAAGATCCATGCAAAAATCCTAATGCCTCTAATCATAAACCTATTTTTTAAAAGTTCATACCTTTTTACTTGTCACAGCATCTTTGATTTGGATTTCACGGAAATCTTTTTCTTTGCAACAATGGTAGCATTCCAAGGGAAAAAAGGTAGGTGGTTGATTTGGTCAAGAAAGTTGCAAGCTTGCTAGGTCAAGATGTGGTTAGTGCCAGAGAAAAAAAAAAGACTTAGAACTATCGGGTTAGGAGGGATGGAGGAATAGGAAGGAGATTTTTCTTTTAACTGACATTTATCCAATTTTAACTTGCCATGTTTGCTTGTTATTGAGCCATATATTGTCACATGATAGTCATGTATAAACAACATTGAGCTCCATTTATCTATTTTTTTGATTTTGATCAATTTAGCTATTTTATTAACCAAATTGATTAACACGAAACTTTGATTATTCAATTACTAGTATCCCAAATTTTATTATACAAAAATATTTTTTTTAAAAAAATAATTTTACTAGTCCAATTCACAAATTCAATGAAGTTTTCAATCCATTCATCCAAATCCTAAATCTATGATCTATGATTTATAATAGATTAAATGAAATTGGATAGATTGAAAATCCAAATAAATTGAGAGATGTCAAATTGAGTACACTAACCACCCTCAATACCGTCAAGCGATGTAATCTAATAAATCCATATAAAGATTCTATCTTTGAGATGGCAGGGCCTCCATACCCACATCTATAAATATTTTATATCTTTTTTAATGAAAACACTTTTATATTTAATAATAATATTTATGGTATATGCTTTGAAAATTATTTAGAAAAAGGAAAATATATATTTGACCTTTATGGTGTGCATTCAATATGCCATGTTTAGCATTTGGTTTTTTTAATTTTTATGAAAAGGCTCTAGGATAACTAATTAAGATGATGGTAGCTAATAAATGGTTATAATTAAACTATACATTTTATTAAGAAAAAAATCAAACATTAGTAAACGTCATATTTGACTCGGATTGTATGCATTTAGTATGCCATATTTCTGTATTTAGCTTTTTCTATTTTCTTAACTTCTAAAATACATGGAAAGGCTTCAGAGATGATCAATTGTGGGGATAGTGGCCAATTAAATGTGTTTAATTAGATAAGATATTAGGATAAAGAGATAGGGGTTCCTCTCTTTCTCTCTTATCTTGATTTAATTACCATATCTATTCTCTTTCTATAGGATAAGGGTTTTGATTGGGATGGAGATATTCAAACAGCTGGCACAAGGAAAGATAAGGATGTTCGTTACTAGCATCACTCTCTATAATTATAATGTAACGTCTATATTCCCTTCGATGTCCTCCGTAGGTCCAACCCTCGTCCTCTCTCTTAATCTTTCATTATTATTTTTTCTTTGCATTATTTTAATTGCATTCTATTTAGATTTCTTAAATTTGTTTGATAAAAAAATGATTAGTTTTAAATAATATTATTTTTAAAATAATTATATAATTAATAAAATATTTTAAAAGATGAATTTCATGTTGTTCCTTGCTGTTGAGTTTTGCAAATGTATACATTTTGTAATATTATTCCAATGATCTTTTTGTTATGTTTTTTGCATTTACCTATTATTGTTCCCCCTCCCTTAAAAAAAAAAAAATCCCCCGTACACCCCCCCATCCCATGTCTCAAGCTTTCAAATTGATTTATAATTCATAAATTTAACCGAAGATTCCATGGAGTCATACCTCAAATCTGTGATCTATTGGTTATGAGGTAAGACCCCAACCAGCTAGGCTATCATCTTGATGATTATGACCCATTTTTTTACGGATAAAAAAATTTAGTTGAAAATCTATATTTTATTGGATAAATATTTTTAGACAATATTTAGATAAAAAAATAATTTATTTATATTCTTTTATATATGAAAAAATAATTTTAAAATTTATTATTCATGTTCTTTTATATTATTATTCTGTTGAATAAATTATTAAAATTTATTTATATTTTTTATAATACTCGAGGATTAGAGTTTGGGATAGTGGATGACCGAGTTATTGAATATTAAACAAGAAAATATTAAAAATTAAAGGAAGAGCATCTAAAAAATAAATTTTAATTTTTTTAAAAAAATAATTTAATTTATTTATTAATTTATGGATAAATATTATTTAAAAATAATTTATTAATTTAAAAAAATATAAAAATATAAATAAAGTGATCAATAAAAAAATTAATTAAATCTTTATAATATTTATCGATAAAATAACGAATCTCGTTGCCTAGAGCCTATAGCATGTACGGTTCCCCCGGCCACCAATGAACCATTATTGGATTTTGTTCCATCATGTGCTCGATCAAGTACCATACCAGCCGTCGGATCAGTCTCCCCACCGGAATATGTGCTCTTAGGATTGCGCAATTGCTAGCGCGAGCCCCCTCCCTCCCTGGTCCCTGGCATCCGTCCTCGTCGTTTCTCAACTGTTGGACGAGTATAAGCGAGCAGTCCTCCGCCGTTGGTGCGGCGGCGGGAATGGGTGGAGGTGGCGGGCGGGAGGGAGACTGGGAGTGCGGGGGGTGCCGGAACCGCAACTACGCCTTCCGGTCCCTGTGCAACCGCTGCAAGCAACCGCGCCTTTTGGTGGACACCATGACCCCTGCCGACTCCAAGTGGCTCCCCCGCATCGGTGACTGGATCTGCACCGGTTCGATCACCTCCCTCCTTCTCTCGATTCCTGTCCCTATCTTTCTCTTGTTTAATCTGTCGCTCTCTTCAAGTTAATTTGGATTCAAAGAATGCTTCTTTTTTTTTTTTTCTGTTTAGGTAGTAGGATGGAAGTGCTTTTTTGTTGTTAATGGAGTTTACTGTTTTTTTTTATTGGTAAATAGCCTACATTAGTGTAAGATGTGAAAAATGAGTGGTTAGTTGAGGAGTTCACGAGAATCATGTGCCTCCCAAATCTGGATAGAGAATGAGAAATGGGTGAGGATGAGCTTTTTTTTTTTTAATGTATATTGAGTTAGAAAAGATGGTGGAGAGAACATTTATGTTGGTGATGAATTTTATCTTTCTGGGAAACTACTTCTTTTGTGAAAGGGATTAATATGTGTACCACCAATTCTATTAAACCGGCTGCTGCTCTTAGAGAGATCTTGGATTCTACTCCACAGCAACGGTAATTGATCTAGAGATTGTTAGAAATAAATGTTGTGAAATAAAACTATAAACAGTAAATATAAATTATATGCTCTGTCCTAAAGCACTAAACGGTATTATATAGAACAGTAATATAAATACAATGAATCATAAAATTGTGTTTTAGGAATTCTTAGAACAGTAATATAAATACAAAGAATCATAAAATTGAGTTTTAGGAATTCTGACCGGAGGTGTGCAGAGGCACTGTCCTAAGACGATTCTCGGCCCTCGTGCAGGATTCAATCCAAGAACTCTGTCCTAAGATACAACCAGGTATCCCTCCTGCAGGCACGACTGTGAAGGGACTGACAACGGTTTCGCCCAGCAGTGAAACAAAATTAAAAAATTGGAAAACGAAAACCTAGAATGCAAGAGAGTTCTAGATCGGAAAAATAGCAGAGTGAGAGAGATAGGAAGAGAGAAGTCCGTAGATTACTTATCTGTGATCTGACTCCATCATTTTATAGATGGAGAAATGCCATGAAGAAGAGACACCGCTCGGTGAAGACGCGACGCGGTACAGCGGAGGACGCGACGCTCGGAGAAGACCGCTGTTCAGAAGTCGCGACGTTCGGAGAAGACGCGATGTAGTCCGGTATAGAATACGGAAAAAAATAAAAGAAAAATGGGCAAAAATAACACACCACGCCGCGCGTGCGAACCGGACCGCTCGCGAACCGAACCGGGCCGGGCCGCGCGCGCGCGTGTGAGTGGCCCAAGACGGTACAAGGCCAAACGGAAGAGGAATCATATATAAATGTTTTTGGGATGTTCTCCTTTTCCCATGTGGGACTAAAAGAATAACTTGGAGGGAATTTTGGGTTTTCCCTCCAAACCTCTAATAATCCCCCTCAAAACTCAAAATTCACTTATTATAAATAATTAAGTAGAACATAATAGAAAAATATTTACTGCTGGGTACATATACTGTGTAATTGATGAAGTGCCTTTAAAGTTCACTTCACTTAGCATTAATAATATTGATTTGAAGGGAGCGGAGTGAACCAGGTCTTGAACTACGTTCCGTTAGATCAAATTTCTACTATAATACCCACATTATAGAAGCTCATGTCGCAGGTTTGCACATTAATGGCCGTGTGCAAGCATCTTGATTTGTTTCATGATAATTTCTAGAGATTGCCTATGTCTCTAGCCGCGGCCATATATGGATATTCTCATATAGGTGAGTCCCTCCAAGGATGTGTGTAGTGTCACATCTCGAAGAATACCTCTCGGGACTTATTCAGAGATAACTCTTCCTAAACACTACATAGGAGCACTAATCATCATAGGGATGGGCTAGAGTCAGAGACTCCTGCTAAATAAACTACATGTGCTCCCTGATTAACCAATCAGTTTGTTTTTACCGTATTGAACCTCCTTCAAGGGATCTCCTATCACAGAGGTTAGGTTCCCGCTGCTGGAAGATCCTTTATTGGCTAAGCCCCATCCCCCTCGATGACATCAGGATCTTAGTCCTATTTAAGCCTTTTGTAAGACAGTCAGCAAGATTATTATCTGTAGCTACATAACTTATAGAAACAATTTGAAGTTTTTCTTTCCTTTTAACAGACTTTTGTCTTAATTTGATGTGTCTGCTTACTTTAGTATTTATTAACTTCTTTTTGCAAAATTCTATAGCAGCTCTAGAGTCACAATGTATTGAAATTGGAGGTATAGGAGAAGATATAGAAATCTCAGTAAGAAGCTCTTTTAACCATTCTGCTTCAGTACAGGCAGAGTCAAGAGCAATAAGCTCGGCTTCCATGGTGCTCCTAGCTAAAATAGTTTGTTTAGTTGATTGTCATGATATGGCACTACCTCCTAACAGAAAAACATAACCAGATGTAGATTTGACATCTAAAGTGTCAGAAATCCAATTTGCATCACAATAACCTTCAAGAACATTTGGATAACCTGTAAAGCATAGAGAATACTCAGTAGTACCTTTTAGGTATCTGAACACTCTTTCTAATGCATTCCAATGAATTGAACTAGGGTTAGATGTATATCTACTAAGTCTAGAAATAGTGAAAGCAATATCAGGCCTAGTCCGGTTGGATAAATACATTAGAGATCCAATAATTTGTGCATATTTGTCTTGATTTATAGGTATTCCAGTATTCTTTGTAAGATGAGTAGATGGATCAAAAGGTGTAGAAACAGTTGAATAATTAGAATATCCAAATTTGTCTATAAGTTTGTTAGTATAATGAGATTGAGATAAACTGATCGATTCGACAGTTCGAATGATTTTCATTCCAAGGATTAAGTCAGCATTACCTAAATCTTTCATATTGAAATGATGAGACAGAAAATTCTTGATATCATTAACCAGATTCAAATCTGGTGCAAGAATTAAAATGTCATCAACATAGAGACATAGAAAGATGAATTGATTATTAACTTGTTTTTGATAAAGACAATTATCGGATTCATTAATATGAAATCCATAGGATAAGATCACTTGGTCAAATTTTTCATGCTATTGCTTAGGTGCTTGCTTCAATCCATAAAGAGATTTTACAAGCCTGCAGACTTTATTTTCTTGTCCTGGCACAGAAAATCCTTCAGGTTGATGCATGTAGATCTCTTCATCTAGATCACCATGCAAAAATGCAGTCTTAACATCCATTTAATGAACATAAAGTTTATAGATGGAAGCTAATGCTAGAATGACTCTAATAGTGGAGATATGAGCAATAGGAGAATATGTGTCAAAGAAATCTATACCACCCTTTTGACCAAATCCCTGAACAACAAGTCTAGCTTTATATTTTTCTATTGTTCCATCAGTTCTCATTTTCTTCTTGAAAATCCATTTACATCCTAAAGGTTTGTTTCCAGGAGGTAGATTAGTAAGAATCCACGTATTATTTTCGATAATAGATTCAAATTCACTATTGATTGCCTCTTTCCAAAAAGGTACATCAGGAGAAGACAAAGCTTCTAAATAAGTAGAAGGAGTATCTTCAATTAAATATGTGAAAAAACCTTCACCAAAATTCTTTTCTGTTCTAATTCTTTTACTCCGTCTAGGTTCAGGTTCAGATTCGGGTTCATGAGTTAAATCTGCAACTAAGGATGCAGAAGATGGAATATTATTCGTTGGATTAGACACTCTATTTTTCATAGAAAAAATATTTTCAAAGAAAGTTACATCTCTGGATTCAATTATTATATTATTTGATATTGATGATATTTCCGAGTTAATAACAAGGAATCTATAGGTATTACTATCCTACGAATAACCAATAAATATGGCATCTACGGTCTTAGGACCTATTTTTAATCTTTTGGATTCAGGAATACTAACTTTAGCTAAGCAACCTCAAACTCTAAAATAACTAAGTCTAGGTTTGTGACCCTTCCAAATTTCATAAGGAGTTTTATCTTTATCTTTTGCAGGTATTCTATTGAGGATGTAAGTAGCAGAAAGAAGAGCTTCTCCCCATAAATTTTCTGGAACACCTGAACTAATGATCATTGCATTTATCATATCTAGTAATGTTTGGTTCTTTCTTTCTGCTACACCATTAGATTGAGGTGAATAGGGAGCAGTGACTTCATGAATTATTCCATTTTCTTCACAGAAAAGGTTTATTTCATTTGAAGTGTACTCGCCTCCTCGATCCGATCTAAGAATTTTAATCTTTTTTTCTAACTGATTCTCAGCTTCTGCTTTATAAATTTTAAATTTATTAAGAACTTCATCCTTAGTTTTTAGAAGATAAGTGTAATAGTACTTAGAAAAGTCATCTATGAAAGTGACAAAATAACGACTACCTCCACGTGTTAGGGTTCTATTAGAATCACAAACATCACTATGTATTAGTTCTAAGATTTGGGAATTTCTAAATTCTATAGGCTTGAATGGTTTTCTAGGTTGTTTTGATTGTACACAGACTTCACATTTAGATTTATGATCTATATTTATTTTAGGAATTAATAGAAGATCAGACATTTTCTTGATTGATCGACGATTGACATGACCCAATCTGCCATGCCAAGTTTCACAAGCCTCAAAGTTCAACACAATAGATTTAGAAGAAGAACCAGAGATTTTATTGATATTAACAGGTGCTATTACACTTAATTTGAATAATCCTTCAGATACAAAGCCCTTGCCAATAAACATATCTCCTCTGGAGATTACAACTTTATTTGATTCTAATACAACTTTAAGTCCTGTCTGGACAAGCAAAGAACCACTAATTAGGTTTCTTCTAATTGCTGGAACATGCTGTACATCACGAAGAATCAAAGATTTTCCTGAGATAAATTTTAGATTGATGTGACATGATCCTAGTACTTGAACAGCTGTTCCATCACCCATTGTTACACTTCTTTCATTTGATCCCTGATAGGATGAAAACCAAATTTTATCAGTGCAAATATGGATATTAGCACTAGTATCTAACCACCATTCGGAATCAAAATAGGTTAGATTTATCGAAGGGGTGAAAGAGACTGACCTAAAAGAAGATGATTCTCCTTCAATCATATTGACCTGAGATTTGAATTGATTCTGGTTCTTAGTATCATTCTTCTTCTTATGGACAATCTTTTGCTTCTTCCGGTAGAAACATTGAGGAGCAATATGATTGTCCCTTCCACAGACAAAGCAGAATCTTCCATCACCTTAATCCTTGGATTTTATGTTATTCTGTCTATGGATATTGTTTTGATGGAAATGTTTTCCTTTTTCTTTAAAATTTTTTCCCTTAGGTTTATAATTAGGATTGTAATCTCTAGAGTTCTGACCTTTAGTATTTTGATTTTGACCTTCGGTAAGGTTGACTTTGGCCTTGAGTTGATTTTCTTGAATCTCTCTAAGTCTATATTGATCTTCGATCCTGATGGATTGAAGAAGAGACCTAAAGGTCAGGGAGGTCTGAGTCCTTTTAAGATTTTTGGCAAATTGAGTCCACGATGGAGGAAGTTTATCTATTAAACTTGAAACTTGATAAGTTTCATCGAGGATAGACCCTCCTCTAAGAATTTCTTGAACAAGGTTTTGGAAATGATGGATCTGGTCATTGATTGGTTGGTTATCTACCATTCTAAAGTTATGAAAGTCAGAAACGGTAAACCTCATAGCCCCCTCATGATCTCTGATATAGGTATCTTCTAGAGCACACCAGAGTTCTTTAGAAGTTTGACATTTCCTATAGGTTGCATACAGGTTGTCTGAAAGACAACTCAATATTCTAAACCTACAGTGATAATCTACTTCTTCAGGAGACTTAGAAGTTGCATCAGAACCTTGGAAATTAGTTTCAAATGGAAGAATTTTACCTAGGGCAGAAATTAGACCTAATGAAATTAACCAGGCCTCCATTTGTTCTTGCCATCTAAGAAAACCCTTCCCATCAAATCTATCAGGTTTAAGGCTAGAAGAATCCACAGAACCCATACCAAGGTAATTTAAGAACTAGAGCTGCAGAATGATAAAAAAAATTCGTTTTAGAATTTTAATAACCAATATCAGAACGCTGCACAATGATAAAAAATTCGTTTTAGAATTTTAATAACCAATATCAGAACATATATATTTAATTAAACAATTTTTGTTTCTATTTTATTTCATCAAGAATCGCCTTAGAATGTTAGAAATAAACGTTGTGAAATAAAACTAGAAACAGTAAATATAAATTATATGCTCTGTCCTAAAGCACTAAACGGTACTATGTAGAACAGTAATATAAATACAATGAATCATAAAATTGTGTTTTAGGAATTCTTAGAACAGTAATATAAATACAAAGAATCATAAAATTGAGTTTTAGGAATTCTGACCGGAGGCGTGCAGAGGCACTGTCCTAAGGCGATTCTCGACCCTCGTGCAGGATTCAATCCGAGAACTCTGCCCCAAGATACAACCAGGTATCCCTTCTGCAGGCACGACTGTGAAGGGACTGACAACGGCTTCGCCCAGCAGTGAAACAAAATTAAAAAATTGGAAAACGAAAACCTAGAACGCAAGAGAGTTCTAGATCGGGAAAACAACAGTTTGAGAGAGATAGGAAGAGAGAAGTCCGTAGATTACTTATCTGTGATCTGACTCCATCCTTTTATAGATGGAGAAATGCCGTGAAGAAGAGACACCGCTCGGTGAAGACGCGACGCGGTACAGCGGAGGACGCGATGCTCGGAGAAGACCGCTGTTCAGAAGTCGCGACGTTCGGAGAAGACGCGATGTAGTCCGCGCCGCGCGTGCGAATCGGACCGGGCCGGGCCGCGCGCGCGCGTGTGAGTGGCCCAAGACGGTACAAGGCCAAACGGAAGAGGGATCATATATAAATGTCTTTGGGATGTTCTCCTTTTCCCATGTGGGACTAAAAGAATAGTTTGGAGGGAATTTTGGGTTTTCCCTCCAAACCTCTAACAGAGATGTCGTAACCTATATCATGATATCAATAACATCTTTCAGTCTTCTATGGAGGTTGATGGTTATGTTGCCTGCGCTTTTTTTTGTTCCCCCTCCTGTTGCTTTTTCTTCTTGGAACTGTGTTTTAATGATTTATGAAAGGGGGGATAGTGGCTTAAGAGGGATTGAAACTCTGATTTTTAGGTATTATGTTGGAGTACCAGCGTGGTGTTTCATAGCTGGTTATTTGAATATGGGTAACCACAATATATCGGAATATGATTTGGTATGGAAATAAACTTACTGCTCAAGGAGCTAGTGATATATTTTTCTGGTGTTGTGCATGTGTGGTGCACATGAAAGGAAGAATGGATGGTTGTGATTCCCCGTTTGATTAAGAATGTTTTCTGTTATTCATGTAACTCAATATAATAAAGCTTGAAGCATCCCTTGTTGGTGCTGTATTTGCTTGGTGGTGGTTTAGTTATGTGCTGTTCCATGCTGGTACTTGCGTGCAACAATTCTATGTGTCACTATGCGTGTCATGGTACATGCCCAGTGGGCGGTGACATGGCTGGAACTTTAATCCTTGCAATACATATACTCCTCTCCCCTGTAGATTAAGAACTAAATTAAACAAGGTGTCTTAATTAAAGATTAATCTAGAGGTGGGAGAGTGGTGGGATGTGTGAAGAGACTTTTGGTCTCTAGATTTATATTAAAAAGAAAATGACAAAGTCAGATGCCAAGCGAAGCAGGACATAAAAAGAAAAAAATCAAATTCTATGAGATGCAGTGACAGGCACCCTATTGGGATTTAGATAGTTTATTGCTGCTGTCAATGAGCCATTGTTTCAAGACCCTGAGTTGACTTTCAGAATCTGACAATGGTTAACCACATTAGCACATAATTTATATGCAGTTGTCAGTATTTTGCTGACTTTAGTTTTTTTTTCAACCAGACCAACTCTCATATTCCTGTGATCTTTTAGAATTCATTTTTTTATTTTATAGCAAATGCTTCTTTAAGTTACTGTATGAGTGGAAGAAATCTAAAAATGTCTGAATTTTGTTTTGGTTAATAGATTTACAAATTACAGGGCAACTAAGGTTGTGTAACTTATTGTTTATCTCACTTCTCTCAGTTCTCTGTGACTTATTGTTTGAATAAATTGAAAATTGATGGCTGTTGCTGTTTATCTCACTTCTCTCAGTTCTCTGTGAGAAAAACAGGCTAACTCTGAGGGGTTGAAGACAAATCTGGTCTAATGATGCAAAGTCATGGTCATTCACACATCTTAAAATTTCTGTTTGGGACTAAATATTCATGTACTTTGCTATTAAATAAATCTAACATATCAGTTTTCCCAGACAAAAAATTTCTTTCTAATTGCCCCTTGCTGTTCATCTGAATTATGTAACTCTCAAGATGTTTATGGCTGCACAATAGACAAGGGCACTGTATGTAGCAATGGCATTCAAGAGAATTATGTTTCTTCAAATATGATCATTGCTTCTGTAAGGAAGTAATCTTGTTTTATTTTGTAAAGGTTGATCTAACACCACTGGACTGTTGGAAATAGTTTCAAGCCATATTATCACACTCACAACAGGATGTAACTATTACATGGTATAAAATTCATGGTTAATATTGCGTGTGTTGGTCATAGCCACCTGATTTCTAGTTGAAGGAGCGGTGAGCGATATGGCTGTTATTTTGTGATCCATTATGGGGAATTTCTTAGAATTGATTTTTTGGGAAACTGATTACTAATTATTTCAAGTTTGCTGATATGGAAAACTGAAGTTTAATTTAACTGCATTTTGTGGATGGTTTGCTTATCTTTTTTTTGGTTTATATGTTTTTTTACATCTGCGATTGTTCTTGATGGAAATATGATGATCTATTCTCAGTTTAGTTGCATAGTTTTGTTGTTGACAAGTCTATCAGCAATACAAGTAATGGATCAACCCAAAAATACTCCAGCCTGGATGCTTGCTTGCAAGTCTTTTTTACTTAAAGTTGAGATAAGGAATTTTCTATAAATTTTGTGATGCCTAGTGTGTGTCTGTTTTGTGCTTTCATCTGGTATGGTTGGTTGCTACTATGTTTATGAGATTCTCCGTTCTTGCTGGCTGCACCTTTGGTTGAGTCTGGGTTTGGGTTTGTATGCCAAATGGATTCAATAGGTTGCAGTAACAACAATTATGCGTCCAGAGAAAAGTGTAAGAAGTGCGGCCAGTCAAAGGAGGAAGGGGCATTGCCAGCAATTGCAATGCCTGGAGTATCTCTGGCAAGTTATGCACAATGTTTTGCTGGGGTTCAGGAACTACATGACTCAAAGATGAATTTTGGGATTACAAGCAATCCTGCTATTCATTCATTTCCACCAAGTTCTGATTGGTCATATGGGGGACTTGATAAATATGGGCTTCAGTCTGCTACCAGCTGGTCCTTAAATGGAAGTAGTGGAAGTCAATATTCATATGCCAGCAACAGAAAGCAGCTTCCTGTGGTTCCTAAAGGATGGCGAGATGGTGATTGGATATGTAACTGTGGCTTTCATAACTACTCATCCCGTACACAGGTAACCTTTTTCCATTCAAATGACATATTTGTATCAATTGCTTGCGAGTATTCTAAGTGGCGCAGTCTTGTATGGCCTTAGATACATAGTCTGCCTTTTTTTAAAAAAAAAGAATTAATAATGGTCTAAGTGCTATACTAGTATCATTTTCATTATTTTTGGAGGAGATGATCGAAATATTTCCATGAGTAAATTATCATGTAGCTGTAATTCATAGAAGGATTACGTGAATTCATCTGCATGGTTTTGTTGAGGTCTCTGACCATTTTTGTCCTATTAGAGCATGAAAATAGCTCTCTTTACAAATGCTCAGCAGTCGTCTATTCATATTGCTACTTTTGAGAAATAAATTCAGTCCTTAATAGACCATGCAACTAACTAGGATTCAGGTTTCAGACTCCAAACCCTGTGGGGATTGGTTTAAGATTTGCTCCACATTCACATAGGCATAATGGTTTGTTTGAGATGCTGCACCATGCAATCTATTAACATTTTGTATTTGCTGTTTCTGGATGTTGGTAGCCATAAATTAATATACATTATTTTGATTTTATGAATCAAATGGGCATGCAAGGAATTCCTCGATAAAGTGAAAGTGGTAGACATTTCTTGTTAGTCTTATACTTGAATATATTGCACTTGATGGAAATGTTAATCTTTGCCACTTGATTATATGCATTATTAAATATAACTAAATTTATGTTCGTTATTTTCCCTCCTTTTCTATTAACATGACAAGAAAATTTTCTCAAATTTGTGGAACAACTCATCGTTTGTAAAACATATGCTAAAAAACATATTCATGCTTACATGTGTGTGCATGCTGACCCACGTTGATGCAGCAGGGAAAGGAAGAAGGAGCAATTTGATGAATGAGGTAATGCTTCGAAGATCAAACACAAATAAAAGAAAACTGGAATAAAAAATTCTTCACTATGTGAAAGAAATTCTCTAATAAAGAATTTTGTTAATATCTCAATGCCTGTCCCTTATATTGTATTATATGCATATTTATAGGACATGATACCCTAACCCTAGCATTAAACCTGATGCAGAATCTTACTTGAAATAGGACTCGACAATAAGAAAACATACTAGAATTATTCTATTACAAATATGGAAATGCAACTAAAATTTGATATTATCTCTAATGGAAAGATTGTTGATTATTTGCACTCTCCTGGTTGAGGACATTGATTCTTAGTGGAGGAAGATGTTACATAGTTTACTCATGTGCGTGAAGGAAATGGATCTACTTAGTGGTCAGTTAAGAGACATCTAGCCTTGAAGAATCCTGATCCATGAAAGGAAAATGTTTTCCTTTGATCTTCATGTGCTGGTTAGAATAATAATGTAAACTGTCTAATGTGCAGTGATGTAATTATTTAATCGTCTCTATATTAACCCCTCCACCCTAACTTCTTTCCCCATACACACCAAAAGAGGGAGGAAAGATATCGAACTCCCTAGCTACCGATCTGATTATTGAGAATCTCCCATATTTAAAAAACATAGATCTTTGTTCCATATGACCAAAAGTGAAAATAAGATCATTAGCTTAACACTTTCAACCTAGTATTGTGCACTTGCCAATTTCAATGGGACTCCATGTACTCACTATAGGTTGTTTTCCAAGGATGTAGGAATTGTATACATATACATAACACATTTGTGCGTGCATATAGGTAGATATGCATGAATGTGTTTATGGGTAATTGTGAAGCCTCAAATACACTTTTTTTCATTAAATGTTTATGAATAAAATGAGATTTTTAAATTTACCCAAAAAAGAGCTTTAAATTTTGCTTTCAGCATTCAGCATTGAGGATGCTATACTATTTCTTTAATGTTTTATGCTTTCTATCTTCTACAAATTATAAACCTGATATTGATTTCTTCTTTCTTCTGCAGTGCAAGCAATGCAATGCACCTGTATTGTCTGGTGTTACTTCTTCAGCACTGAGTTCTGCAGTTTCAGGTGCATTTCCATGTAATGCAAATTCTTCTTAATTAATTTTGGAATTAAATGATGTTCATCTCATTGTGGAGTGGCAGGCCGTTTCTTGTTCATGATTTTTTATCATATTGTTCTGAATTACATCTCTTCAGAGGCATACAATCTGATTGGTTGGAGAAACATGATGCACTCCATTAAGACAGTTCTTTTTCATGATTTTTTGTCATCCTTTTCATTTCTCTTCTGCCACATTTTTAGTATCACCTCTAACTTAGATTGGGAAAGATGGGGGGTCTGCATGCACACATGCAAGCCAAAAAAAAAAAAAAAAAAAAAGAACCATCCTAAAAGCAAGTGCAAACCTGATGATTTATGTACTTTTCTGCACTGTTTCATCATGTGGGAGACGCTAATGGTTTCTGTATCACTGTTGATTTATCTGCTAAGTCATTGAGAGCATTTTGCTTCTAAAGCTTTTATCCTGCTGTTGCTATCGCCTTTATAGTTGTTTCTTTTGCAGCTATTCTTTATCCATTTTCATATTCTTATTTAGTTTAGTAATACCAGATGCAAGACAGATGCACGAACTGGTTATGATGCATTGTATGATAGAGGTAGATACATGCACACAGATGTATGATCTTATGGAGAAAAGGATATCTGCTGATTCTGTTCATGAGAGCATACTTTGTTGCTGGACTAATAATATATCATGTTGTTTGATATGGATTATTGTTCCCCATGTTAATGTTGAGATTACCTCTAAATGTTACGGATTTATGTAAATGGCTTCCTATGGGTTGATTCTGGAATGTGATGAATGCCATCCTTAAAATTGCTCTTATCTGCAAGGGCTCTGATTCTTTTAAGCATGCATCCTAGTACAGTGATATAATAGAAACTTTTTATCCAGCTTTGACGACAAAACGATTGGCATCAGAGGAGCTTGTTACTGACTGGGATAATAAAAGGCTGAATGCAGGAGACATAGATAGTCATTTTCTGGTAAGCTTATTATTTAACGAGCTAGTAATTGCTGTTGTATCTTGGATGAAAGCTTACAGCTTTATCTTCTGTTTTTGGAAATGCAAGACAAGTGGGCAGCAGCACTCATACCAGGAAGTATCCAGTTATGATCAAACACTCGGAATGTATGCTAAATATTCCAGTTTGCTGGCACCATCAATGGAAGTGAATGAACAGTCTGCACAGAGAGCAGTGCCTACACTTCTAGGAAAAGGGTGACAATGACTTCCTTTCTGCTGCCACATATATTGATCTTCTGTTTTCTGTTAAGCTGTTTCGTGATTCTCCTTGATTATCTACTGGTTTTCAAGGAAGCATTAGCTGATATGATGTAATTGGTAGATATAACTTTTCATTTTGGTCAAAAGGGTTTTTGGGAACAAAAAGTCCAGCTTTTGATTTCTCTTTTCCAGTTTTTTTTTTCCCCACAAAATTCTTCGAACAATTATTTCATTATTTTGACACAATTATTTGGAAATGCTAGTGCTATCTGCATTTTCATATAAGTTAACATTTCTTTCACTTAATAGTTACATTTTTTCGGCCATCTTATTCATTGATTTGTAATTATCATCTTATTTTGACATCAAAATATCATGAAATTGCATTGCCTGAATGGATATGCATAACTGCAGCCCCTGGAAGCTTAGCGGTATCTTATATTTTGATTTTGGTCAATTTTATTAGGAATATACTGGACATTTTGGAAAACTTCGTGAAGTATGTACATAATATTGTTCTTCATGTTTGCACCATTTGAAGTTTTAGTCCTCAGTCTCTGAACACCAGATTTATTACTTCACTTTCAGCCCATTTTACAGGCATAGTTGATAACTATAAGCTTCTATTCCTGTGTTAAGTGATGCATGACCAAGTGAGATGCTGAAGTTGATCAGAAACAACGCTTATATTTACTACTTCACATGTTTTGGTTGTGAAGTATGAGCCTGTTATTCTCTTCCTAATTTATCAGAGTCCTAGTTACTGCAAATGGAACTGGTTAAGAGTTAAGACCAAGCATGCTAATTAATTCTTGATCTACTTTAATCTTCTTGTATTATTTATTAATTTGGTTCTTCTTATTAGGGCTAAACAATGGCGTGAAGGGGACTGGATGTGCAGTAAGTGCAATAATCACAATTTTTCATCTCGTTCTTATTGCAACAGGTATTATTTTGTTTTGGGAATGCTATATAAGATTGTAGAAGAGCATGGTTTAAATGTGCGAACATTTTGTTCATTTTTGGGCAACATCAAGTGATCTAGTTTACTTTAGCAAATGGTTTTGCGGCCAAACTACAAAATATACCATAATCAGTACTGATGGATGGATTAGCTTAATTAACTGATCTGTCTTGCAGTTAAATATTAGTTATAAATTTATGAGTCTTAGCTATTCTTTAATTTGGTCATAAACTCTTAAGCTATCTATATACAAGGGCTCTCAAATTCTTCTTTGATATGTGATTCTGTTCCAAGCTTGCACATGATCTTACACTAAAGTCTATGTTTTCATATCCTCTTTAAAATTAAACAACTAAATTAAATTCCCTCGAAGTGTAGAAAAAACCAGTTTCACATGATGAACTAATAACCAAAATACAGAGTTTAGTAAAATATTTTTGGTAAAAAATGAATGAAAAGTTGACAATCATCTAATTTACATGTCCATTCTTGATGAAGAACAGTACGTTGCACTGTATCTTACGGACAAGATGACTGGGTCCTCAGAGTTAGAAGAAGTTAAATTTTTGGGAAAAACAAACTATGGTCCACGGTCCATAATTAATCTTTGCAATGCATTATTCTGTTTTAGATTATGTAACTGACCTTGAATCCATATGAAATTCAGACTAGGGCAAATTAAATTACAGAGCATCAAATATTCACAACCACTGAAATTTAGTATTTTCTTCTCCAGCCTCTCTTTCTTGTACAGTTGTATATGTCTATGCTGCAAGGATCACATACTATGCCAGTTAGAGGATCAGTTTCAAGTGCAATCTACATGGTGAAGCAACCATCATTTTTCCATATAAGGATCACATCTGTAGTTCATGGGGCAACTTAGAAGGAACCACGGTTCTTACAATTTAGATGGAAAGTGTATAAGACAGTGAAGGAATCATTGTTTTTCCAAATAAGGATTGTTATGAACGAAGAAAATGTAATTATTATACATGTTCAGTGGGTAGTCTGGAAAGAGGAGACTCCCTGGTAATTTGACTACACGAAAGCATTATGGATTAGCCGTGAATTTTGTTTATCTTTTGTTCTGGATTGTGCACTGCCAGCCAGGGGGTTTTTATCTGTTTCTTAAAACTAATATCTGCATCCTTTGTTGAGGAAAAGAGTGTTATTAACTTTGTGCAATATGACTTATCTGGGGTATGAGGGTGTACAATGCTTTGTTTTTCAGGGCAGGACTTTGTCCTCGTCTTTTTTTTCCGTTTTCCTCCCATGTCTTCTTAGCTGCTTCCTTTTTTAATGAAATTTTTTTTGGCTTCTTAAAGTGCTCTTTTATCATGCTTGTCTCATCTTTGGTAGCAAAAAGCTATTATGATATTATGGATTCTTTCATAGCGGAATTTTAATGCTTCAATATGGGTAGAGACATTTGATCCTGATCGCTTTCCACTGCCCTTTGATTTCATTGAGCTAGTCCAATACCGAGTCCAATTATTGGAGTTGTGGATTTGTGACACTAAATATTTTCCTCATGCAGATGTAGAACTCTGAAAGAAGTTTCTATGCACTCTGGGGGCATTGGGTAGTATAGATGAAAAACGCGTGCTTCAGATAGTTACTGATCAATGGTGATCGAAATTTCCTCTCTTTTGCTGCAGCAGAGCAAAGCTTCCTTTCCTTCGGTCACTGGCATGTTTACTAATTGGTCGTAGAACCTATCGATGATTGGTCTCGAAACCTACTTGCTGGATGAAGACCATCAGATGAGAAGTGGGTCTGTCCTAGTGCTGAATAAAGATCAACAGATGTGCTTATTTTGGTTGGAAACCATTGTGCTTAGTTTTGTTCATTTTCTTTAAGGTAGAAAATCGTGCAGTACTTCGTAGCTGATTTCAACAAATACATGCTAAAAGGATATGAGTTCTTGAGTGAAGATGTATCATGGATGCACTTATACAGATCATGCTGCATATCTGTTAGTTGCTAAAGTTCAGCATTATCCGCATTCCTTTTGATGTATGGCATGGTCTAAAATGGTACTCACCGTAGGCTACCCCCGGGTTCGCTTAAACAATGGAATCTCTACCTAGATCTATTGAAAGAGAAAACAAAAGGAATTTGGGATGAGACTTGGATGAGATGAGCTCTATGTTACGTTGGAGAAGGTTCAGATTTCTACTTCTTCTTGTGCTTCTAGAAAATAAAAAAAAATCTCTGAAAATAGCAAGAAAATGGAAAAAGAAAGAGAAGAGAAGAGAGGGGGAGGAGGGAAGCTCATTTTGCACCTCGTTCTCCTTCTTCACCACAAAATTGGAAGTTTTGTTTTTGTAAAGAGGGTATGTTTTTTTGCTCATGTTTTTGTTTGAGCTTTTTGTATTATAGCAGGAGTTGCTAAATTGGATAAAAAGATTGGTTTTGCTCGGTAGGGTATATATGAGACTCAAGTATTAACTCATCTCAATTAAACCTTAATCGCAAACGGACTCGAGCATCAAATAACTTATTTTGTCTGTCCATTGTAATAATATGAGAAGTGCATCGGGCGACAATTCTTGTTGTAGCATGGCATGGAGGAAGTGTTTATTGAAATCCGAATTATGCATTTCCTCGTGTGACTTAATTGTGCGGTGCTTTGGTAACTCACGTTTAGGTAGAACTTGTTTTTTTTCTTTTTTTTAAAAAAAAGATTATAGGTCAAATATTTTATTTATTAAAACTTAATTTAGTCACATAAAAATCTTCTACAACGCCATTCTAGCAATCATGAATGGGAAAATATAATTAAAAATTTTATTTCTAGGTTTTTAAATATAAATGCATTTGATGTAGGTAATCATTTTTAAAATATAAATATGGTGGTGGTGTCCTGGATGGAAGCAAAATGGTTGTGGGAGCATTGATGGCGTGGTGACCGTAACAATAATAGTTGTCGATGATGCGGTAGAGACTATAATAATAATTGATAGCGATAATAATGATGATGGTAGAGATGATTATGATAACCATGATGATTATTGTAATGAAGATAATGATGATAGTTGTTGAGATGATAAACAATTTCGATAATAATAGTAATGTTGATGGATGATAAGAAGAGTTCATCGTCGTAACATGGTAATATTGGTAGCGATAGCCGGGATGGTATCAGTGAAAGTAAATTTTGAAAATTATAAATATAAAATTTTTATTTTTATTTTTTAGAAATAAAAAATAATTTTTAAGAAATAAAAAATAATTTCAACCATATTTTTATTTTGATTTTATAAAATAAAATAATGAAATTAAAGAATGTGCCAGCAAATGGTTATGTAACTTTTATTTTGTAAAAAATCTTTTATATTGCCTCATGTTACCGGGCATTACATGCTAAAAGTCTGTCATTCGGTCATTAATGCCATGTAACCCACTTTACGGCGCTCCCAGCCACGCCGGTAAATAGTAAGTAATCCAACTTACGAGCAAAGCGGTGACCGCAGGGGTGACGGGGACCGGTGCTTTTTTTCTCATTTTAGGAAAACCGAAATTCTTTATTTAATGAGGAGTATTTTAGTTAAATTAAATTCTTCAATAATATTTATATTATTCACGGAGTTACCAAATTTAGTTCTACGCATGCAATACTGTAGTCCTAATAATAGAAATGGGAGTACCAAGAAAGTTACACGGCGGCAGCTGAGTGACAAATTTTTAAGGTATTTAAGTTAGCAAGTCTTCTTCTCCGTATAAATGCTTTTAAAATAATTAAATTTAAAATAATATATTTCAAAAATACTTTATTTGTATATCTTTAAATAATCAGCATTTAAAATAATATGTTATTTTATAAAAGTATTTTATTTGATATTCTGTTCCCATGGGACAAAACGGTCACATCCGTCTCATCCTCCATCGCTCCCCACCCCCTCCGGCGGCCCCAAACTTAGCCCACCAAACCCAAAGAATAGAATAAAAGGGGAGGGGAAGGGAGTGGGCGACAGCATACCGACGCCTCCGTCTGCCCGCAGGTACCAATTTGCGACTCGGTAGGCCTTGCTTTTCTCCTTCCAAATCGATCGTTTTCTTGTTCAATGTTGGAAGTCGTCGCAAAACTAGGGCTAGAGTTTTATGAATTCAAGGGTTCTCTGTAATGAAATGGTTTATTTATAGCTCTTTAGATTTTTTGGAACGGGGTAATGCGGAGATATTCAGGACTGATTAGGGTTTATATATTCTCGTTTGATGTTTAGGAGTTCCCAAATTGTCATCTTTCATTGTTCTTAACTGATTATGTTAGAAGTTTTTGTTTTCGGTTGGTAATTCTAATCCATATTCTCTTTTCTGTGTGGTTTTCTCGTTTTGTTATGTGTCGATGAGAAATTCTTTTATTGAAGTAAGAATGTTGAGGGGAAGGTCTTAATGCCCCATGATTTTATCTTTTTTCCCCCTTTATATTCTCTTTTAATGAGCTGGTACGAAAGCCTTTTCCTTTCCATTCAAATGCATGCTTAGGTGCTGTCTATTGATATATCTTCTGTTCTTCGTACAAACATGTACATTGACATTACGTTTAGAGTGCGTATCTAAATTGTTACTTGATCAATAGGGGTGAAGCTTGTGCCCGCTTTGGATGTAATTCAACAGTTTTCACTCGAGTTTTAGTATGAATTATTGACATTATTCATATTCTTCAATTTGTCTAATGAACCTAATTCATAAAACAAGTGATGATTGGATGCGAACTTTTTGACTTGAGTCTTTCTTCTTTCTTTTACATACTAAAGAAAGCCTTAGACTTGCTCATTAGGCTGCCTTGTCTGCATGACTAGAATTTCTATGCTGCATGTGTGACTCTTGTACTTGTTTTCTGAGCATTTTTTTCTCTGTTAAAGTCAATAAATATCATTTATTAAATGGATATCAGTAAAGGTTAGTTAATAGAATGCATATACAGCCATTCCTTTTGCTCTTTGATTATTTTATTATCTTAATGGTTCATTATCTCTTGTTCAGACTGTACAGGTCTTGCCGTGCCACAGCATAGAAAGAGGTTATGGAGAATGAAGTTGAGGATAGCGAGTTGTTGACCCTGAAGAGCCAGATCAATGAGACAAACATCACTTGGAAGCAAGAGTTGGAGCGGCATCAATCTCAAGTTGAAACTTTACAAGAAAAAAAATTGGAGGTTAGGGCTAGCATCCAATGTTCTGAGGATGAAGTAAACAGAGAGTTAGAATTTCTTTGGCGCAGAGTCAAAACTACCACAACATTGCTGACCTACTTGAAATCAAAGGTGAAAGTTATGGCTGTTCCTCATTTAGCCTATACTTCATGCGGGATTAAACATCAAGACGGGGTAGGGTTTATTGACAAGCATGGAATTCCATTATCTGGTTGGTCTAAGGATATTGATATTTCTTCTTTTGAAAGTTCAGATGAGGAGATGCAGTTGGCAGGTAGCATTGATGTCGGATCTGTTGATGGTAATGACAGGGCATATATTGGCAATATATTGAGGTCGGTTCAGGTTGTAACGGATGTTATGGAATCTCTTGTTAAGAGGGTTATAATGGCAGAAACTGAAGCTGCTACTGAAAAAGAAAATGTAAAGTTTGGTTTGGAAGAAATTAAAAAGAAAACACTCCAAATTGAGAGCTTGTCGGTAAAAGTTGAAGAGATGGAGAAGTTTGCAGTGGATACAAATAGTGTTTTGAATGAAATGCGGCGAAAGGTTGAAGATATGGTGCAAGAAACATCTAGACAAAGACAACAAGCTGCAGAAAATGAACAGGAGCTTTGTCGTTTGAAGCAGGATTTCGAGTCACTGAGATCCTATGTTAGCAGTCTCATCAGTGTCAGAGAAACCCTTCTTTCATCAGAGAAGCAGTTTCAGACAATTGAGAAACTTTTTGACAGGTAACTTTTGGTGTATACTACTTGACCCAGAGTTACTGTTTTAAACATGTAGAGACATAAGAGTTAAATTTTAACTGGAATCCAGCATAACAGAACCCAACATAACAATCTAAACTTGATCCATCCTTTGGTTACTTACAAAAATTTGCTCCACAACCAAAATTTTGAACTTATGTGCATCATCCATGAACATAAAACTTCTGGATGCAAGAGCCTAGAAGGGATCTGCCCTATAATGCATGGATGTCTGTCCTTGCTGTCCGAATTATTATGCAAAACTAACATTACAATTACACTAATTTGCAGAACTCTTGTTTTCCTAATTGTGTGTGTTCCCGAGAACCTAATCATCCATGAGCAGCAAATAAATGTCAAAAAGGCATATATTAACTACATTTTTCCATATTTATTTTTTATGAAAAATCAATTTATCCAGAAGTTGGTATGCACAGGAGAGTTTTCTGACAGATTGAAATTGTTGCATGGAACAGGCTAATTGCCAAGACCACTCATCTGGAGAATGAGAAGATGCAGAAAGAAGCTGAAGTTCAGAAGCTCATGGAAGAGAATGTTAGTCTGAGAGCTCTGTTGGACAAGAAGGAGGCACAATTGCTGGCCATGAATGAACAGTGGAAGTTCATGGCACTGAATAATTCTAGCATTTAATTCATCATTTACCATCCATTTTTCGAACCAAAGGCTGCCTTATATTGGTAACATTCCTTGAATTAATTTTGGTATTGGCCTTCTCTTTTGCAAGTAAGATTCTTCCAGTACTAGCAATTTCCACATAAGGGTTAGTGAACCTGCATCTAGTACATGAAAATAGAATTATTGAAACTCGAAATAGTGTAGTAGTAGGTCTGCATGACAGACTAGGTTTTTTCATAATAAATACCCTTTAATTCATTCATATGGTTGAAATCTTGTCATATAGAAGTATATTCCTGTTGTCATCCTTTATTTATGTGCTATGTGTTCAGGTATCCTTATAGGAAGGTTTGGTTTGTAAACCTTTTTGACTCAAGTCAAAAAGTTCATACCTAATCATCAGTTGTTTTATGACTTAGGTTCATGAGAGGTGGAGAAGCAAGACAATCATTTTTGAGGATACATGGACATGCTTGTATTTATGGCTTGCGTTTCCTTTTCAATTGAATCTCAGATGGCCACCGAGTAGTTCCTAAACTTCTAAACCTTTGGAATAACATAAAACCTGCTGTCATTTGTTGAAGAAAACAGCTAATCTGAATTGTATAGTCTTTTGTTTGCTCTTGGGTTATGTGACATGTCTGTATTATACCCAATAAGAAAAAGAAAAAAAGAGAAATCTTTATCTTCTGTTAGGTAGATCAATTTTTATTGATGTGTCCCATGTTGATTGACTGTGTGCCAAAGATAGTGTGAGAACAGGGGAACCTTTGTGCGAAAGTTTTCAATGAAAGGTCTCCTGTAAATTGTGTGGTTTTTCTTTCGAACTATGCTTTGTATGAAACCTGACCATTCATTTACTGGCCATCCATCCAATTTTTGCAGGTTTTATATGGAAAGAACTAGCAAGGATTCATTATCTTATCTCTGAACATACTTAAAAAAAGAATGCCTATTTGTGCTGTTTCTGCAATTTTCCTGCTATATTATTTTTACCTTTAAATTTTAGCTGCCTTGTTGATGACACCTGTTAGCTGGCACTATTGCTTTCAGAGTTAACTAGTGACCAGGGCTCTGCATATAACTGGACCAAACATGGTTTAATGTTGCTGGGCATTTTATTGTGGCATCATATGAAATTAGAGAAAAATGCCAACTGGTAAAGTCTTTTGGTAGTGTGCCAATGGACATTGGATTGATCCTTCACCTATGGTGGGTGGTCTTAGGATTTTCAAGGGAGGGATAAAAGGTGTCAATAGGGCAAGCCACTTTTAGCATATAGAGTTGGAAGCTTTTGCTTGAGCCAAGTCTAAAATGAAACTAGTGAGAGAATGTTACATCTGAACTTGGCCCTAGTCTAGTGTTTGTTGGGCTAGGCTTGAACAAGTCCAGGTAATCTTTTTACTAAGATTATGAGCGTAGGCCAGCCATGGCCTCGTCCGCTCATCCTAGCTGGGACTATTTGAAGCTTCAGTACATATGGAGCCTAGGTTAGGCATTAGGGGAAATTTCAAGCTTGCATCCATATTTCCACATGCCATAGCCTCCAGGCCTTGTGAGCCCGTTGGCAATTCTAGAAGGCTAACCCTGTTGCGGAATCCATACAATTCAAAAGAAAAGATGAACCAACCTAGGATCATGTATTGTCATCTTGCTTTTTGAGGTTTCAGTTAGTTTTGTAGTGTTTTAGTCAAGGCTTGCCAAACTGGTTCCGAAACTTGTAGCAGTTGGTGAGCAGTTCTGTATGGTATGGGGATGTACGGTACCAAGCTGGGGTATGCCAAATCATGTGGAGGGAGAGGGAGGAAGAGAGAGAGAGAGAGAGAGAGAGAGAGAGAGAGAGGGGAGAGGGAGAAGGAGAGGGGGTAAACTTACGAACGTGCTAATGAATTAGGAGTTGTTTGCTTAGCAATTAAATGCATTCTGTAAGAATAAGTTGTTAAAGAAACTTATTTGTGGGTTAACTTCACCAACTTCTACAGGGATGAAGATCAATTTAAGTAGCTTCTCGTGATCATATATGAAGTGAAGGCATGTTTTAAGGCATAGAGTTCTGTCAGAGCCATCATGTGACTTCCTTTGTCTTCAGGGTTAATGCTTAAAGGCTGTCTGGTGATTTTCAGGCCATTAACAAAAACTTTTAGTTTTTCGCTTTACAGCATTGTATTCATGCTGGTCCAGATCTTACATATTTTTGAAAATCCAATCGAGTTAAACTTATTGGTAAATTTGTAATATAACGTCTGGAGCTATTTTTATTATCGTTGTTATCGTTGTTTTTGTTGTCTAGCATTCTAAGCCTGTTTCTTTAAAATTTTCTTTCTAGAATCCTCCTATTGGTTCTTGATTTTATTTTCCTTGAATCCCCTCCTCCCGAAAAAAAAAAAAAAAGGGAATGAAAAAAGCCCTGTAATCAATGGTCCTTTATCTAAGTGAGGCATGATTCTTTCCTTTCATTGGCTTATGCTTTTAAAAATTGCAATATCACTCTGTTGCTGCTTCTTGAAATATATTGTTGAACAATCTATATCAAGCCTTTCTTCTGAACAAAACACATCATGTGGCAAGCAGCCAACCAGTCAATCAACACTTCTTGCCAGTCATTTTATCCTTTTGAATGAGTACATCTGGCAGTCCTTCCAGCTTCTGTATTGTGTTATGTTACATCTCCTGGTTGCTTTCCCTCCATGCATCTGACCTCATGTCAGGATATAGGTGACTCAAGTCCAGTATAGAGCTTGCAAAATCCAATGGGTGGCCCCTCATGTCCTTTTCCTTGAGTTCTTCTCCGGACATTCATCATGACTGGGATTTTATAGGATGTGACAGTTTATGAATGGAATCTGAGTTCATGTTTATTTAATTCCCCTCGTCTTTGTGTTTATTTGCAGAAGTGAGGGATGTTCATGTATGTCCATTGAACAGGCATGCATCTGTAAGCTCAGTTATGGTGGACCGGTTCTGAGGGTGTTGTTTTGCCTGCTTTTTTTTGTTGACCAGTCACTGTTTGAAGACACATAGCCTTCATAAAAAATCATGGTGGAGTGTTGAGTCATCCCCAGAGATCTTGTTGGATTAAACGAATCCCACATCATAGTTCTTATTTCTAGGTTGGAATGGAAAATGTTTGGATTGGAAAAAGATCAATTTGCCACAACCATAATCATCTTTATACCATATATCCATCTTGTTTTTATGATTTCCTTATCTGTACATTCCTATAAAGTCTTTGCTTTTTCTCTGTGCTGGCTCTTTCAAGTCCACGAATACTCGTGCAGGCATGTCATTTGTCCTATATTGACTGTGAAGTGGATAGATCTTGGGTACTTATATAGGGTCAAAGAAATAGATAAGATCTTCTAGTTAGCATTCTTGGTGAGGTCATGTATTGTTACAATGCCAATGGGAAGTGTTGAAGTATTCTTGGTGCTTTCTTAATAGCAACCAAATCAGTTTGCTTGGTTGAGATATTCTTGAATCTTAACTTTTTGAGGTGAATGGTAATTTGCTTGTACAACTCAGAATGCTTTGAATGGAGAGAAGAAAAATCGGCTAGCGGTGGCGATCACTTGTTTCAATCATGGAGTGCAGGGAAATAGTCCCTGATCTTGGAGAGCAGAATAAAGAGAAAATGGAACAAAAACTGCAGGTAATTGGATGCGCATTTGGTCTTTCAAAGAGCAAGCAAGTGCAGCATGTTACCAAGGATTATTAGGGTGCAGAGGACCACTCAAGAAGAAAGATGTTAAATGTCTCAACATTTTCTCATCAAACCCATCTGTGATATAATTCAGTGCGCCATTTAGATGGAGGCCTTTGGACCTGATGCCACTTGTGTGTTTTTGACAGGTCGAACACCGATGCATATGAGGAGTCCTGTATGCACAAAAAAAGAAGTTTATTTATGTTCTGTTTGGTTTGTACTGACAGGATAGTTCTCAAATCGGTATGTGGCAGTTTCCTGAGGGTCTACAGTGGCCTATTCTTGGCCATAATAAGAGTAGCAATACCTTGAGGTTGAGACTGGTCACTGCCATGGAATGTTTTGAGGAGATGCAATACATGTAGGAGGATGTCTGAAAATATTTTCCACTTCTAGTGATCAGTGGAGGCACTAGGAAGATTGCTATAAAACAAGCATCAGATGGAACTTTGTCTTTTATCCAAGGATAAGTTGTCTACCTCCTTCCATTTAATCCTGCTAGTACATTGTATTGGAATGGATAAGGTCTGTGCCAAAGGATGTTCACGAGTGCGACCCCCGAGCGGTCCTTATCCTCTTCTACATCGGTCCTACATCACCAGTGACAGACAATGTTTGGACATCATTATTCAGGAGATGGGACAAATTTTCCAATGTTTATCTTGAAAGGGATGGTAATTGCATTGAAGGTAGGTACCAGTTGTAGTAGGGCATTGGTTCTATTTTTGAGTTGTCAAAGCATGATCGTTGTCATATATAAAAACTCAGAACTCGGATCCATGGTAACTGAAAGTTATTGAATGGCAATTCCCTGGTTCACCAGTCAGTATGGTTTCATTACCTCATCTAGGGTGTTTATCTTTTCCTTAGATAAGGGTGTGGTAGACTAATATATATATATATATATATATATATATATATATATATGTGGGCGGAAAGAGACTGCTTAACTACTAGCTTAGTAAGCACACCCAAAATGGGGTTCATGCGTAGGTTTTGGATTGCATTAGATGGCTTAGAAGATATATGGAGTCTGGTAAAACTTACATTCCGAGGGAGGCATCTATCTTGTAGATTGGCTGATCATCTATGCAAAAATGTGCGGGTCAATTTGCCTATGAAGTTGTGATCCATACAATGCATGTAAGAGATTGAAGGACATGTGTGGTACCTCAAAATGGCTAACGATTCCTTTTTCTTGTTTTTATTGTTTGATGAATACATGATGTTTTTATTGTTTGATGAATACATGATCAATCTTGGGAGAGTACTCCTCCTCTCTCTCTCTCTCTCTCTCTCTCTCTCTCTCTCTCTCTCTCTTCTTTCTCTCTCTACATAGCCAAATGGCTTAATTTATTTGAGGGAGAATAGTTATGATCAAAGAATACTGAACCGATATCGGATCCTGTACCGGTCATTGACCGGTATGATATAGTGCCGTACTGGATACATGAAATTAAGAAAAAAAATTATTTTCCATGATTACAGTGTTTGACCTGAATCGGATTGGAACTGGGTAAAATGCACCAGTACGGTATCATACTGTACCATACTGGTTCAGTATGAAATTTTTTTGAACAGTCTGAAATTCTGGATCATTTTTCATTATCGAACCATATCGATTCTTGACCAATATGGTTCAGTATGTCCTGAATCGATAATTCGGCACAGCTTCGAGAATCTTGATTATGACGGTGCCAAGAATATACATGCTTGGGAGTTTAATCATAGAATTAAAAGTTATATATATGTATGTATATATATCTATCTAAAAAAGCATGGTGTTGTAGTTATTTGTTAACAGGTTAGCTAGGGAAGTGAAAGCGAGGTTGCTAGATTTCAATTAGACCTAAATGAAAGGTTAATCCACGCAGCTTTCCTATAGATATCACTGTTCTATATTTCTAACCTCAAACCCACTGATGCATAACCTAACATCTCCTCCTGGGAGGAGATTAATCTCTTGCACATTTTCTATGAGAGATTCTTTTTTTTTTTAAAAAAAAAAAAAAATTCCTGACAAAGGATGATGTAATACTTCAATATTAGTCATTACTGAAAAAAGAGCCAGATTGCTTGCTAATAAGTGTCTTAGTGGTTATACTAGACCAAAAAAAAAAAACAAAAAACAAACAAAGATTACATCATAGAAGGTGTTATGTATACATGTTGGTTAGCGGGCAATGTCTGGCTTGCGAGTGTGGCCTAATTGTTCCATCTCCCACTTGAGCTTGGGTGCAACCCCCTCATGCCTGGGCACATATTCCTGAAAACAAAATCGATCTTTATCAATCGAAAGGAAAATGATACAAAAAAAAATGAGTCACAAATGATACTATTCTCAAATTCTTACTCCCTTAAATATCTGATCATAACTCTGTCGATGCACAACAGTTTATAAACTTTTGTCCAAAATGTCCACCTACAATAATTCAATATTCAAGAACACCTTGACAGTGTTCCATCCTAATCCTGATCTTGGACAAGCATTATGGGAATATAAGAGGACCAAGACACTCTTCTGTCAATGCCTCAGACTTGGTTGCTTACCTGAGTATTTGGATCATTAGGAGACAATTTACTGAGTTGCATTGATGAAAAGAGGAGCCATTTGTGTGTGTCCTTGGTCTATGATTCATATTTTATTATCTATGATTTATTGTGAGGTCCACACTATGACACAACTTCTAAGATGGTCACATGATTTATTCAGACTTAGCCCCCACAAAAAGGATGCCTGCTAGGTATACAATTAATTGTGTCGGTGTTTCAATTGCAAAGCTACATTCATTACCTTCTTCTTCTTCTTCTTCTTCTTTTTTTTTTCCTTTAAATAAATTCTTTCATAGTGTAGAAAATTCACATAAAAATGCTGCAGGTATGGCTTTTCTATTGCTCATCATGCAGGATAAGGATAGCCTCCATGGTGCTGCATAAAAAAAGTTGTAACTCAGGTTTCTTCAAAAGAAAAGGAAGAAATTTATGCTGGCTATGTTCTTCCATTTGTTATTCATCACATGCATGAAATGTTCAATTAATACATATTTATTGAGCAGCAGCTTTGGTTTAGCTGGTTGGTATTGTTCTCCATTATTGGAGAAGTTCAGAATTCCAACCTTGGAGATGGTGGCATTCCCCCCCTTCCATATTGCTCCTTAAAAAAAAAAAAAAAATTAAATAATCAAATTCTTTTCTATCTTCAGCTATATGCTTGTTAATAATTAAAGTAGCATTCAGCTTCATGATTTAGTGCATGATTATTTGATCGAAATGCTTTTTCGCTCTATGCCATAAGTTGATCGACAATCGCAAACTTCAGACTACCAGGGAGGATTGATTTGTAGGTTACAACTTAGTTCTTTTCTTTTCTAATTAAAATTAACCATAGATCAATATTATGTTATACGAATCAAAATAAATTAGTAACTGCTTGTTGCATGCAATTATCAACAGATAAAACTAAATTATTTTTAGAGAGAGAGAGAGAGAGAGAGCTCATTTTTGTACCTCAAGTTTGGATAATAATTCATGGGCAGTTTGTGCAGAGATGATAATATGGCGAGCAGAGGGTGTGATGAATCCCTCATCGACAGCCTTGTCAATGAAAGATAGTAGGGTGTTGTAGTACCCATCAACGTTCAACAAACCCACCTGATATAAATTATGAATTTTAGGTCAAGGAGCGAAAATGATCATATATCTATATTACATTGATGCAATAGCTATATTTTATGTGAAGGAGGGGGAGATAATTAAAACAAATAAATTTTAATTATGGTAACTACTACATGCAAAGCAAAGGGAGGGTATACCGGCTTGTCGTGGATCCCCAGCTGAGCCCAAGTGATCACTTCAAGCAGTTCTTCTAAGGTTCCGTAGCCACCTTCAGTCCCAATCCACACAAAAATATTTTGTTAACATGAATATTATAGGAATCAATACAGGGAGTTGCCATGGATGTTTACTAGTTAAAGTGCAGCAGAAGCAATGCACGAGTCATTTCTTTGATAATGATATCATGTCCTTGTTTTGAGAATAAATAAGGTGGGGGGCACCGCATATCATCTTTAAAAAAATATATTAAAATTATCTGAATGAAAGACCCATGAGTCAGGCTTTGAACCTAAAATCTTTACCAGATGGAGTGCAACTGCTAAGCCATGGCCTCATCTGCTAATATGTAACGTCAAACAATATTATACACCTCCTTCCCTTGTGTTACAAGTTTCCAAGTCATTTCTCATTAATCAGTGACATCACAGTTATTATTTAATCATGGACCAAGTCAATGATTAGATAAAGAATGGTCTTGATTACAAGGACCAAGTAAAGAATGGTTTTCATATATGTATATATATATTAATATAATATTTAAATGCTATTTAGCTCCTTTTGATGTGGCAAGAGGAGATTGGTTGGTATAACCTCAGGGACTGATGCAACTCACAAGGGAATCTTTATGCCACTCAAACACCATGTCAGTGGCAAGAACTCATGGATAATGGAATGGAGAATCATATATAGAGATTTATGATCAGGCAAGTGATCGACTCTTTCTTGTACCAAGTCATGAGTCAGCTAGTTAATGAATTGATTTTGGTATTCGTAGTAATATAAAAATTATATATATCTGCAGTCCTCCAACCCACAAGGGTGTACTTGCACTAGTCGAGCAACTTTGATTACCTAATCATGCTCCTCAATTTATGAATCCCAAACTGCGAGCTGGATGCCACATCTATTGTACCAAAGAATCCCAATAAAGAAGCTAGCAGGCCACAAGGAGATGACGACCACTGGAAAGGTAAAATGAGTTGATGGAACTGATCGCCAATGAAAGCACTTTTTATTGGAGTGAAACCTTTTAATTAATCTAGAGATTCTAACATGCTCAGAATCACAAGGTGGACGTACTACCACGTAGCAATTATTATGATGGCAAACTAGGAAGCATATGGCAGGGCTTGGCATGCATACCAGGGAGTGCAATGAAAGCATCAGCTTGCCGTGCCATCTCGGCCTTCCTTTGGTGCATGCCCGAGACTGCTCTCACCTCTCCTACCGTCTCTCCTGTTATCTGATATATATATATATATATATATATATATAATTTATTTTTAAAACCAGAATCCTTCTACTATCAAGCTCCATCCATGGGGGGGGGTAAGGTCACTATAGGTGACCAAACTTAAACTTTGTGTTATAAAAAAAAAAAATCAAAGAGAGAGAGAGAGAGAGAGAGGGAAGAAAGTTTACCATACCTCTGTTGGCATTAGGGTCCTGGGAATTACCCTACACATTATAACATCAAGAACGCTCAAGTTTGTCAGAAAATGTTCAAAATTATTATTTTAAAAATATATGCATACATATATGCGTATCAGAGAAAGAGAGACCCTAAGACATGGCAGCCACCGTTATAGGCGGCTCGTGAGACAAGACCCATGAGACCGACACTTCCTCCACCATAGACCAAATCTATGTTCCTCTCTACCTGAAACCATTTACAAAAAAAAAAAAAAAATTAAAAAAAAAAAAAATTTATTAGCAAACAAGATGTATATATATATATATATATATATCAATTCACACAAACTGCATGATAAATAAAGCCAGTCTCCAACTTTTTTTATGTAGGCTTAATTTCCTTCCCTTAAAAACCCAGCTCTATCCTTCAACAGCAAGAAGAGAGAGAAGAAGAAGAAGAAGAAGAGAGAAGTAGCGATCACCAATTCATTGCCAAGCTGAATGGCTGAGAGCTGGTAACTGGACTTGTTCCCAGGGCTACTCCCACAGAAGACACACACACGTCTAAACCGCGACGAGGACCTCTTCGAGCTTATCGCCGGCAGCACCTTGGCCTCTCCATGGGCTTCCATCGATCTCTATCACTTATCCTGTTTCTCCACTGGAGGAACGATGGCTGTGGTCTATATGGAATTAATCTGACAACTTTCTCTCTCTAACAAGCGAGAGGCAAGAGAGAAGTTTCCCCCGGTTCTCTTCTACAAGCCAGCAATGCGAGGTGTGGCATGGGAGAAGAGGAGGGCTTTATATAAATATATCCATCGAGAGGAGCATAGACAAATAAGTTTTATTTTTTATTTTTGTTCTAAAGGGAAAATTGACCTGCCATCCGTACGGTAGCTTTTTGTTCTTGGTTACCACTGTTACTCTCTTATTGCAGGCCTATATGGTAAGCTAGCTTCAACTTAAATTTCTGCACCGCCCGTTTGCAATCGAATCCAAAACGACGAGGGATTGCTCCCTACAAGGCACTACCTAACCACCTTCTATAGCCTAGCGAGGGTGGGATTTGAGTTTAGGATTTTTTTTTTTTTTTTTTATTTAAATAATGCTAAAAAAAAAATAAAATCCGAAAATAGATGTCGTGCAGTATATTTACGAAAATATATATTTTTAGCTGACGTGGACATGCGGCGCCAAAAATACCTGCCACATGGCAAGCGGGTTGCCAGCTGGATTGAAATCGTCTTTTCGTGCCGAGAAATCGTCATTTCAAAAATCGATTTCAGGCTTCCCAGCCCCTCCCCTAGTCGTCCCGAGCTGCGAGCCATAGCCCGAGAAATCGTCTTTGGCAAATAACTATGAATTCCCTGAATACTTTTTTTTTAAAAAAATTCAAATAACCATGAATGAAATTTTTTTAATTACATGAATGACATTTTCATAATTAAACTAAATAGTACGAATGGCATTTTGGAAATTAATTATTCTCCGGATCAATTTAATTTTTAAAATACCCTTCATAATATTTGGCTTGATTATAAAAATGCCATTCATTTAATTACGAAAATATTATTTATTTAATTACGAAAATTTCATTCTTGGTTATTGAATTCGTTTTTTTAAAAGGGTATTTAGGAATCCTAATAAATGCATCTGACATCGCATAAATACTGTTTTTTAATTAAATTTTAATCCGATAAAATTTTAAAAAATATATAACAAAATTTAAAAGATATAATAATATTAACTAAAAATAAAATTAATTAAGAAATATTATAATATATTTTATATTATAATAAATATTTTATATTCTAAAATATCCTAAAATATTATAATAATATTTTATATTAATTATGATATCCACGGTACAGCCCCCGGTACGGCCGCCAGTCCGGTGGCCGGTTCAGGCCCAGTCCGACCGCCGGTACGGCCGCCGATCCGACCCCCGGTCCGGCTCCCGGTCCAGGCCCAGTCCGGCCGTCGGTATGGCCACCGATCCGACCTCCAGAACGGTCGCCAGCGGGGCTGAAATCATCTTTGCCAGAGACGATTTCAATATTTTAAATATTTTTTTTTATAAAGTTTAATTTGAAGTTTGATATGATATTTTTAATTAAAAATTTTTTGACATGACTTCTGCAATCGTCTATGGAACAGACGATTCCAAATTCCGTTCCACGGACGATTTCAAAATAGTAACAAATCTTACTGTTTTAATAAACATCATTATTTTTTTTAAAATCTAATTAATAAATTTTAATTTTAAATAAATAAATAAATAAATAAAAATTAATGTCCATACAGGGGTCGGACCGGGGGCCTGACCAGCGGCCATACCGACGGCCGGACCGGGCCTGGACCGGCGACCGGACCTGGAGCCGGACTGACGGCCATACCGGTGGTATCATAATTAATATAAAATATTATTATAATATTCTAAAATATATTTTAGAATAAAAATATTTATTATAATATAAAATATATTATAATATATTATTATAATATTTCTTTAATTAATTTTATTTTTAATTAATATTATTATATCTTTTAAGTTTTTTTATATATTTTTTAAAAATTTATCAGATTAAAATTTAATTAAGAAAACAGGTCAAATGTATTTATTAGAATTTTTATTTAATTCCCTAGATACCCTTTTAAAAAACGGATTCGAACCATATGAATGTCATTTTCGTAATTAAATGAATGATATTTTCATAATTAAATTAAATATTATGGAGGGTATTTTGGGAATTAAATTTTTAAAAATCGGACCTGAAGCTGAGAAAAATTAATTTTCAAAATACCCTTCATAATATTTAGTTTAATTACAAAAATACCATTTATTGAATTATGAAAATACCATTCATAGTTATTTGATTTTTTTTTTTTAAAAAAGGGTATTTAGAAAATTAATGCTTTTGGCCGGGTTGAAATCTTCGATTTCAAGTTAAAAAATCGTCTTCGCCAAAGATAATTTCTGAGACTATGGCTCGCGGCTCGGGGCGACTAGGGAAGGGATCGTGGAAGCCTGAAATCGTCTTTTAGAAAGACGATTTCTCGATATGAAATCGTCTTTTCCAAAGATGATTTCAATCCAACTGGCAACCCGTCTGTTACGTGGCAAGTATTTTTGGCGCCGCATATCCACGTTAGCTAAAAATATTTATTTTCATAAATATATTCTACGACACCTATTTTTAGAAAAAAAAATTTTGGCATTATTTTAGAAAAAAATTCTTGAGTTTAGATTCTTATATCGGGGAAAAAAAAAAAAAAGGTACAACTTTTTTACCAAAAAAAAAAGTACAACTTTTTTGGAAATTATTTCTTGGCGTTTTGATTCTTATATATCTTAGTTTGCTGAATGTCACTTTTTGTCTCCAGTATCTTAATAATTTTGGAGTCCAATATATATATATATATATATATATATATATATATATATATATTTTAAAGTAATATGATTGAAGCATCATTTTCAATATTTGTACTCTTTTCAATGCATGAACGTTCGAGAGGGCGCCTATACCCATCTCTGGTGAGCTAAAAGACAAAAAAAAAAAAAAAAAAATCCCTGATCAAGCGAGTCAATTTTTATGGGGGAAAAACTCAATGGGCTCACAAAAATTGGACCACTGGTTGGTGTCGTGTCAAAATCCAATTTTTGATAATTAATTTTTATGAATCTATTTATCAAAAATATATTTAATTTCATATCGATTATTTATTTTTTTTATTAATTTTATAAATAAAATTTGAGATTTTGATCAATAATATTAAAATGGATTTGGCCGGGCTGATCCAATTTATGAATTATATGAATTAAGAGATATTATAAAATTATTTTATTTTATTTAAATATATATTAAATATAAGTTTTATTACGAGTTTTGATTAAGAAATTATTTTGCATGATAATTATTGGCCCAAAAAAAAAAAATTAGTGCGACAAAATTGGGAACGAAAGGATATCCCAATTTATAAAATTGTGTCCTAAAACTAATTCTTTAACAAAAACGTCCGAAGATCTCTTGTGATGGTCGGTCTCCTCCTAATTCACATTTTACTTTCTTCCGTAAAGTCAATCATGATGATTGACTCATCACACTCTTTTATTGTTTTAAAAGTAAAAGACGAAGCGAGGAAGACCTGCCTAGGTTACAATTCTCCATGTCCAGGTACATGCACCGGCCAAGATAGGAATCTAGAATTAAACTTTTGGTTGTCAGGGGAGGTGAGGTTGTCACCGCAGAACATAGGAAAATCCAGGGGTACCCGGCCCGACTCGATTTGATTGGACCAGATAGTCAATATTTAGATCAGATTTGGATAAAACTTGAATGCTTGATCTTGGATTCGAGCTAGGACCGGATATATATGCACCCGACCCGAATCCTGTCCGAATTATTTTAATATTTTAATATATATAATTAATATATATAATAATAAATATATTTTATTTTGATTGAATATTAAACTAAGTACTGTCGAATTAAAAATGTAGTTAAATTTTATTTGTTTAATGTATATATAATTTATAGAATGGTAGATAATTTTAAAGTTGACAAAAATAAAAAAAAAAATATTTAATACGACTCAATTGGATTCGGACCAGGCAAATCCGAATTACTCGATACCCGATTAAGATGGGTTTGGATAAAAGATCCGTTCATGATAGTATTTGGACTGGACTTGAATAGTTTATCGGGTATTCGGGTTTGGATTCGGATAGTTAAAAATCCGGTCCGAACCCGATCCATCGCCATCCCTGACACGATAGATCCCGATTGATGGATAACCATAATATTTTAAGATGAAATGATGGTAATTTGAATTACTCGATATCCGATCCACTTCTAAAATATCCGGTGCGATGGATTTTTTTTTTTTTTTTCTTATAAGAAATATATAATGGAAAAATTAGTGGAGGAAAACGAGGATATCCAGCTGCACCAGCAACTATGGTATTGATGGTCATGCTCCAATTATCTTATCGACTCTCTTCTTGATAGTCATGCACCGATTAGATTCAAGAGCTATAATGTTGCTGTTCCTCCTCGTAGCCTTTGTTAGAGTTAACCTCCAACAAGGTTAATTTGATCGGCAGCTTTGGTATATTTCATGTATTTTATTTTGAAGGGCACCCTGCAGAGAATATGTCAGAAGAGAGATCGGAGAATCCGGAAAATAATCAACAGTGCCCCCACTTAACAAATTTATTATGCAGATATGAAACTTGAAACTCAAATCGTGGAACGCATTCTTTGGCTAAAAAATGTTTCCCTTTGGAGTTTGATTAGCCCTGGCTAGTCAAACCTTATAAGTCATGCTTCCAAACCTATCACTTTCTCTCTATTTTTTTATGGGGTGATGATTTTATAATGATCTCTCCAAACACTTTGAATCATGAGGACACATTCTTCGGCTTTGGTTCTTGCTAATTGCTGTTCTCATGCACTCAAAAATGTTTTTCATTTGGAGCTTGATCAGCCCTGGCTGGTCAAACCTCGAGTCATACTTCCAAACCTATCACTTTCTCTTTATTTGGTTAGGTGATGATTTTATAATCATCTCTCTAAACACTTTGAATCACGAGAAGGCTTTCAGTCAAGAGCTAACTTGAGAGAGCCAGCAGGGCCTTATAGGTTAATTAAGAGCATGCAATACATAGTTTGGATGAAATAAACAATATGGTTGATGAACCTCGTCTCATTTGACCTGGAACTAATGGAGCTCCCTAGATTTTATCTTGCCTCCGCACATAGAACATCAAAAAAAAATTTGTGGACTACTTTCTATTTAATTAAAATACAAAAAAAATATTAAATAAGAACTTGGGGGAGTAGGCAATCTTTATTTCAGCTTTAAGTGGATCGGAAACACTTTCGACTGGCCCGAAGATGACCCAAACCTGATCCAATTCGAAGTTATCAAGCTTCGGCTTGGATCAAAAAAGAGTTCTATCATCTAATAAAACTCCTCGACAGCCTAAATCGGTACATTATTCTTGTAACTCCCTTACATGATATGCATGATATGCGAAGAACAAAATCAAGCAGCCAACTTAATTATGCTAAGTTTTTAAATTTAAGTCATTCTTGACCCGATTTGTCTCGAAAGATTTGATTTGTTCGATAAATAAATCTTTAGCTCCACGAAGTAAAAATAGATTGCGCTGGGATTCAAATATTTGATATAATTTGAATATGAATTGAATTTGGATTTTTGGAATCCTTATTAAATCCAACTTGTTTATCACCCATATATTATAGGTAAACTAACGTAGCATGCCTTCGATCAGCACAACATTTCAAACAAGTTATTTCTTAAGCTTCGTTGTATAAATTGCTCGGTATCACTAGAATAGGGTACGTTTGGACAGAATGTAGGCTTGAAGAAGACTCATGTTTGAGATATGATCGGTTTCTCATGCATCTACCGACGACTTGGTGACATGATCGAATGAATATTGCAGTCCTCGAAGCCTACTCACTGGTATTATATCACACGCAATTGGCAATTGATATCGGTGCTCGACATAGAAATGGCTAACATTCCCGCTTACACTCTTCTCTTGGTCATAAATGGAGATATAAAACAAAAAAACTTAAATGATTTGGTCTTGACGTGGGATATGCGTCAGATCCAGCTAGCCACCAGGCAGTACTGTTGAGAAGAAAAACCCTCCTTTCAATTAAATTCTTAATTACAATGATCAACCATATATATATATATATATGATCAATGACTATTATAATAGGGAATATACAATTGGAAGAATTCTATATTAGGAAAACATGCCTAACAAATAGGCTAAAAATAACTTATGACCACACTCCCCCTCAAGTGGATGCAAAGATGTCTTTGATACCCAACTTGATAAGTGAGCAATGAAATTCTCTGCTTGACTGAGCCTTTGTCAATATATCAGCTAGCTGGTCTTCCGACTTGATAAAAGATAATTGGATCACTTTTGCCTCCAAATTTTCTTTGATGAAATGTCTATCAATCTCCACATATTTGGTTCTATCATGTTGAACTGGATTATGAGCAATGTTTATGGCTGCTTTATTATCGCAAAACAATTTGATTTCCAAACCTGGTGGATACCCGAGCTCGGTGAGCAGCTTCCGAAGCCATAGAAGTTCGCATAACCCCTTTGCTATACCTCTGAATTCAGCTTCCGCACTAGATCGAGCTACAACTTTTTGTTTCTTACTTTTCCATGTAACAAGGTTGCCTCCCACAAAAGTAAGATATCCTGATGTAGACCTTCTGTCGGTCACACTTCCAGCCCAATCTGCATCTATGTAACCTTCTATTTCAAGGTGGCCATTCTTTGCAAATAGCAACCCCTTTCCTGGGGCTGACTTCAAATATCGAATGATACACCACACAGCATTCATATGATCCTCACTTGGTGCATGCATGAACTGACTCACCACACTTACTGCATGAGCAATATCAGGACGTGTATGGGATAAATAAATCAAACGACCTACTAACCTTGGGTATTTCTCTTTATTAGTAGGCGTCTGATCAGGGTATTCTCCAAGCTTCCAGTTTTGTACCATAGGAGTGTCAGCAGGCTTGCAATCTAGCATGCCAACTTCGGTCAAAAGATCAAGAACATACTTCCGTTGAGACAAGTAAATTCCTTCCTTTGACCTAGCAACCTTGATTCCCAGGAAATATTTCAGACCTCCCAAGTTCTTCATCTCAAACTCCCTAGATAATAATTCCTGCAGTCTCATAATCTCTGCACTATCATTGCCAGTAATAATCATGTCGTCTACATATATGATAAGAGCTGTTATTTTTTCTTGAGTACCTTTTAAGAACAAAGTATGATCTGAGTTATTTTGGGAGTATCCATACCTTTTTATAGCTGAGCTAAAGCGACCAAACCATGCACGAGGGGACTGCTTCAACCCATACAATGATCTTTTCAGCTTACAAATCATGTTCGGTTTATCTGCACAACTGTATCCAGGTGGAAGCTCCATATAGATCTCCTCCTCTAAATCCCCATGAAGAAATGCATTCTTCACATCAAATTGATGCAAAGGCCAGTCCAAGTTTGCAGCCAGAGATAACAACACTCTTATAGTGTCTAACTTTGCAACTGGAGAGAATGTTTCCTGATAATCCACCCCATAAATCTGTGAATACCCTTTAGCTACCAGTCGTGCCTTATACCTCTCAATAGTGCCATCTGCCTTATGTTTGACTGTGAACACCCACCTACATCCAACTGGCTTTTTATCCTTTGGTAGTTCCACCAGTTTCCACGTTAGATTTTTCTCTAAAGCCTCCATCTCTACCTTCATCGCTTGAAGCCATTTCGGATCCTTCATGGCTTCTTCAACCCTGTTTGGAACTTGAACTGAGGAAATCGTAGACACGAAGTCTTGTAGTGATGTGGACAGCCTCTTGGAAGATACATAGTCTGCAATAGGGTATCGAGACCGGCGGTCCTCTACATTAGGAGAATATCGATTTGGTGGTTTACCCCTATTATGCCTATCGGGTAGCTTATAACCAGTAAGCATATCAGTATCTTCAAAAGGATCAAGTACAATAGAAGTACTTACCTCAGGTACATTCTCAGGAGTTTGGAGTAGTACTGAAGAGGGCGGAGATAAGGAAGGCTATTGCTGTTGAGATAAGGAAGGCTGTTGTTGTTGCTGCTGTTGCAACTGTGCATCTGTTGACACTTGTTCGGATTCATGCAGTAGTTCAGTGTTATCTGATTGTGCAGCCTCAGAATCATGTAGCCGTGCATACCCATCTGTCGCTCCTGCAATTCCTACCTCCCACCAATGTCTGGTTCTGCAATTAGTCTCCCCCTGAACAGGACACTAGGGAGAGGAAAATAAGACTCTGTCTCGATAAATGTTACATCCATGGTGACATACGTGCGCTTTTCGGTAAGATCATAATACCGGTACCCTTTTTTAGAAGGGCCATAACCAAGAAAAATATATTTGACAGCACACGGGTCAAGTTTAGTTCGCTGATTTTTGTGAAGATGGACATAAGCGACACACCCAAAAACCTTCGGAGGCAATGTAAGAATCAAAGGAAGAGACACATGGGCGGCAAGTGCTTGCATTGGCGTACGATAGCTCAGAATGCGGGAAGGCATGCGATTCAACAAATAAGTAGCTATGACTACGGCAGAATCCCAGAACCGATGGGGAACATGACTACCTTCCAAGAGAGCCCGAGTGGTTTCAAGAAGATGGTGATTCTTGCACTCAGCAATACCATTATGCTGAGGAGTCTGAGAGCAAGAGGTTTCATGTATCAAACCATGTTCTTGAAAATAAGCTGCAAGAGGTTTACTTAAGTATTCGCCATCATTATCAGACCTGAGAACCTGAAGTTTGGCCTCAAACTGAGTCTGAATCATACGGTGAAAAGTCCGAAAGATATCTTCAGTCTCATTTTTATGTTTCATCAAATATAGTCAAGTCATATGTGTACAATCATCAACAAAGATGATAAACCATCGAAACCCAGATATATTAGTAATAGGAGATGCACCCCATACATCAGAATGAATTAAGGAAAATGGAGTAGACCTTTAATTCAAACTAGGAGGAAAACAAGTACGATGGCTCTTTGCCAAAATACATGTATCACACTGAAGACTAGAGTTCGATAGACTATGAAATACCTTGGAAAACAAGTGCCGTAAATATCCAAAGGATTGGTGACCTAACCGACGATGCCATAACCAAAGTTCCTTCTCTTGAGCTAACTGTCCACGAGAGTGATAGGTCCGTCCAGAAGTTATTTCATCCACAAAATATAGCCCCTCCCTCTTAGTACCACACCCAATAATCTCCTTCGTGAGAATGTCCTGAAATAGGCAAAAATCAGGATACATAAGTACAACACAGTTCAACTCACTAGTAAGCTGTCCAACTGATAATAGACAATTAGACAATGAAGGAACAAGCAAGGTATGAGATAGCAAGAGGAAAGGCGTGATAGACACACACCCAGCAGCCGTCACAGGAAAGCCATGACCATTAGCATTATAAATATGATCTCGACATGGTGTAGTAGATGTAAGAAGGTCACCAGATTCCGGAGTTATATGATCTGTAGCGCCAGAATCAATTATCCACCCATGATGACCATCACCATGTCGATTAGCAAAGACAAACCCACAATTACCTTCAAGAGATTTGGCATTAGCAGATTCAGGCTTCATAGGAATTAATGATAAGCCACTAGTCACTAAGAAGGATTGCCCTCCATTTCGCCTCTCTTGGAAGCCTGGTTTCTTCTTCTTGGTCTGAAAATCATCCTACCAGTCCAGATAACCATGTAGTTTAAAACAAGATGCTGCTGTATATTTAGGATTCCCATAGTGAGAACATCCCTCAGATTGAATTGGCATACCAGGTTTAGGACGAGGTCCCCGGGCAGAAAGCACTAACTGATCACTCTTGCCCCGCTATGACACCATGGCAGAACCAGAGGTAACCTCGACAGGAGTGGAGAGCATGACAGATTGGCGCATATCCTCTCGCCTGACTCGGGCATAAGCTTGCTCAATAGTGGGAAATGGATCCATCTTTAAAACATCAGCACGAACATTATCCAGGCGGTCGTCGAGACCATCTAAAAAAGTGTAAACCCGATCTTCATGGATAATGGCATTGTACCTCAGAATATCAGCCAGACATTGCATAGGATTAGGACGGCGAAAATCAATCTCACGCCAGAGCCCTTGAAGATCATTGTAATATTTCTCGATGGGTCCACCACCTTGCTTCAATCGAGAAACCTGCCTCTTAATATCATAGATTTGAGAGGTGTTAGATCCATCAAAAAAGGTCATTGCCACAGCATCCCATACAGCTTTGGCAGTAGGAAATCGAATAAAGTTCATTTCTATCGGAGTGGTCCTGCCTCTGCTCCTTCGCCAAGTGGTACCCCCAGATGGGCCCACATCGCCAAGGTCGAGCTAGGCTCTCCCTGCTCCCTCGCCAGGTGGCACCCCCAGATGGATCCACCTCGGTCGAGGTCGAGCTGGCCTTTGCCACTCTGCCAGGTATCGATCCAAGCAGGGTCCACCTCGGCTGGAGTGGCCCTGCCTCTGCTCCTTCGCCAGGTGGCGCCCCCAGATGGGCCCACCTCGCCGAAGTCGAGCTGGCTCTCCCTGCTCCCTCGCCAGGTGGCACCCCCAGATGGGTCCACCTCGGTCGAGGTCAAGCTGGCCTCTGCCACTCCACTAGGTGTCGACCCAGGCGGGGTCCACCTCGACCGGAATGGTCCTGTCTCTGCTCCTTCGCCAGGTGACACCCCTAGATGGGCCCACCTCGCCGAAGTCGAGCCAGGCTCTCCCTGCTCCTTCGCCAGGTGGCACCCCTGGATGGGTCCACCTCGGCTGAGATCGAGCTGGCCTCTGCCACTCCGCTAGGTGTCGACCCAGACGGGGTCCACCTCGGACGGAATGGCCCTTCCTTTGCTCCTTCGCCAGGTGGCACCCCTAGATGGGTCCACCTCGCTGAAGTCGAGCCGGGCTCTCCCTACTCCTTCGTCAAGTGGCACCCCCAGACGGATCCACCTCGACCGAAGTCAGCCCTCTCTGCGGAGCATGGAAGAACCAAGGGCGCAAGCCTCGAGGAAGCTGCTGAGGACGGCGCGCACAGGCGGCGCATCCGGTACGGTGTCCCCAGGCCTGTAACGGTGCGCGGGACCTCGTTGACACTAGTTTAGAAGGAGGACCCTGCCCGAGGTATCGAACCCAGCATTTGGTAACCCGGTACTCCAAAAAGGGAGGGCCATGGTCAACGCCTCAGGCCCGAGGGCGCCTTCGCAAGGATCGAAATCTCGCCAAGTTTTTCCTTTCGTGACTGCACGACAGACGAGACCGGCTCACCACTTAACTCCCGACCGTAAGGGGGACGACCTAGGAGAACGATCGCTAAGCTTCACTGACCTCCAGAACCCCTAGGGGGGATCGAGGCGCGAACGTATCCAGCGACCAGCGACCTAAAAAGGAAGACCAGGGGCAAGAAGGAAGGTAAGCAATCGAGAGGGCAAGCAGACGCACGAGAAGAAGAGGCGATCCTAAGCCAGAGGCTCCAGAGGAACTCGCAGGACCGAATTCAACGAGCCTGATTGCAGGAACCAGAGCGATGATCCCTCTTGTTCTCATTCTTCTTCTCATCAAAGATTCCTCTAAGCACGGAAGCCCAGCGGATTTCCGTCTTAGTAAATCTGTTCCACTTTACCGCTCTCTAACTTGACCGTCGGAGTACCCCCGCCGGGATCCCTGGTCCGGGTCTCGAACCTCGTTCTTGCAGGTCCGGGAGCATCGGGATTTCGTAGCACAGGGGATCCCAATCCGATGCCAACTCACAGCTACAGGTCATAGCGGTAAGGTCGGCAACAGGTCTTCACTTAAATCTAGTAGTATGATTAATCGTAGATTCTTGGTTTTAGAATTTTTTTGTTCATGTGCAAGGCAAAAGGTTAAGCTCCATCTTGCTCTCTTGGCTCATGGAACAGGAAAGAAAGATGGGGGTGCCAAGCGTAGGACGTCCCATAGACTATATCGAAATGCACCGTGACATAGAGCTAAAGCACTTTTGATGGCTCGATTCTTAAATTATATAAATAAATAAAGCTATAAGGAACCTTGTCTTAGATTCCATGGCGGAAAATAAATCAAGTGTTAAAAATTTGTAAACTTTCTTCTTTAATGCATTTTTTTCCCATTCAATTTATAAAGAATTACTTTCACAAGTCTTCATGATAAGATTTTTTTTTTTTTTCTTTAAAAAAAATAAGGTCACATAAGTTTGATTGGTTCTGGCTTCTCATGGTTCAGTCTCAAGGGCTATCTAGTGACATGCATTGCTAAATATTTTTTTTGATCAAGCATTGCTAAATATTTAAATAACCAAATTGGAGTATATATCAAGTACTCCTTGAGCCAAAAGAAAGGCTTTAACACGTTTCAAAACTTTTGGGGATGCATCCCTCCCCATCCACCACCACATATGCTCTCTCTTGCTACAACATACTCCTTCAAGAACTTCACATAAATCTATGGTAAACTAATGAACATTTTGTGCTGCTTAGCTGCTAGATTAGTTCCACCTTAATTAGATTTATCAAATTATGCATGATCATATCATAAAAATAAAAAAAAAAAAATTGGCAAAGTATTTGTCATTAATCACTCAAAAAAAAAGTTAATATATCCACTTTAACAAAATTTTGTACCATGGTACGAAGTGTAGCCCCATAGCTTGTAGCAAATTTATTTGCACACCGGCATGGGGGGAGTAATTTTAGTGAGGCTTGGATCTACCCATGCACACGTGCATGTCCCCACACGTGCAACACCGACAAAGGAGTACTCGTGGGTGGAGGAAAGGAAAAATTGTTCTATTGAGAAGAAGGTCAATAGTACCGGTAGGTGTGCACGTACATATTCTACGTTGCTTTTCAATCTGGACCAGTTTTATGATCGGACTGGCATGTAGCCCCTGTACAACTTAGGGATCTCATTCTTTCTGACCTTTTGGATTATGTTCACTCTCGTTATTCTAATTGAATACACCACTTTATCAAAAAAAAAAAAAAAAAAAAGAAGAAAGAAAGAAAAAAAAGAAGAAGCAGAAGTTGACCTTCTAAAGTTAGCAACCGACCGGACCCTATAACAAAATCCCCTCAACAGGAATTAAGAATTTAGTTAAAACTGTTGGAAATTGTAGTATTTCAACAATATAAAAGGTTTCCTTTTCCTTTCCCTCCAAAATAAATTCCTTTTCCCTCCTCTTGAATTGGTACAAATGAAACATCTTTAGTCCCACATCGGATAATTTGTTTTCCATACTCCTCTTTATATAGAATGTCATTCCTTTGAGTTGTTGAGTGATTCTAAGAGACTCTCTCGCACGCGCGAGCCGAGTCAAAATCAGTACAATCTAATTCAGCCCGATTTCGGAACCCTTTAATCGGGCGCGTTGCACACGTGATCATCGCGCGCAGGGGGTCCGAAACGTACTCTCGCGTATGCACGGAACGATCGTTGTTTTTGCATGCCGTGATACGTCGTCTCTCATTGGGGCTGTATACGACGTTCCAATACGTCGCGTCCGCATCCCTTTATATTTTATAAAGACTTCCGAAGATGCGGTGGAAAAGACACATTCCTCTTCCCTCTTCTCTCTCAGAAACGGACGGATCTCTCTCGGTTGTTCATCGGGCTTCTACATTTGCACATCGGATTGAAGCCTTCTTGCTAAGTATGTGCTCTCCAGTCCTACCAACTAAATTGTTATTACTTTTATTATCATTACTATTGATTAACATCATCATATTCATATGTTTATTATTTTATTTTAAGTTAAATGTAGGTTCATTGTCAATTTGATTTATAATCTTAATCTAGATGTACTCTAAGATTCAAAAATAATTTCTTTGACATATTTTAATAAAACTGCTCAATATTTGATAGTATGCGTGTTTTTTTAAATCTACATGGTATATATTGCAGGCTATATCTTTATATTAATTACTAAGATGGCTGACTTGTAGGTATTTTGATTTTTCTATGATAAAGAATAATTGATCTAATCATGATACATGGTAAACTTGCATTCAATTTTACTTGCATGTGATTTTTTTCTTAATCCACATATAAATAAATATCTAGGGGTAAAACAAAAAGGAGTTGGTAAGTTAGATATGTATCTCAAAGAATCAAGAAATTCTTAAATAGAACAAGTCTACCATGAGCCAAGCATTTCTATCAATAATGGTCGGTATTTAAATGTGATACATCTATCAATCATGGAAAGGTTTTATCTGCTCATTTTATTTGAGTATTTCTTCAAAGAATCACCCGGCTGATTTGGTGTCGTGATCGATCCTTTTGGATCAATATTGTGAATTGTGCCATGTAATGAAGCACAAAGCAAGGGGATCGGTGCAAGACAACCGAGTGATTTTTCTTAAATTATCATAGAACACAATAGGTCATAAATTCTGATGGAAGACAAAAAAAAATGTTAAACTTTCTTGATATGCCAAAAGTCATGTACGATGGCAGGACAGCTGCATAAATGGCTTGGTGATGGAAGTTTAAAAACACAGAGCAGGAAAAAAAAAAAAAAAAGTAGCAGCAGTATAAATATTTATATATAAATAATTAAGAAAATATCAGGAAACCAATGTATAAAAAAAAAAAAAAAAGATCGATTTCTGAACATATTTGTACAATTATAGACATGTTGCAGCAAATTCCACTTCTAATTAACTGCATGCAGAATGGTTCTACATGGATAAAGTAATCCACACAAGAGCTTGTGTGTGTGTGTCACTGGAGTCAGCATTACAATCTTGGAGCTTATAATCCATTGATGGGTCGTACCTGGAAACTGGTGGAAACAGAGATTGCTAGCTTTCGGTGGATGCTGTAGATTCTTGGCCAGCACATCAGCCATGGGAGATCTCCCATGCGAACAGAAAGTTGAGTAAGAAAGAGGTCAAAGATGACATAGGGATTGCATGTTAGAAGATGAACGTTAAACTATTGGTTGCACAATTTCAAAAGATGCAAAATAATTTGCCCCACCCAAAAAGGCTCTGTTTAATATTGCTAAAATATTCTAAGATATAAAAGCAATAGCTTTGCCAACCAGCCTTGATTAATTACCTCAGCCAGTTGGCATCTCTCTTCTTGTATGAGAGGTGCAGGGAGGATCGAGTATAAATGATATTAATTTCTCCAATCTCTTTTTTAACTTTTGTCTCCACTCTATTTCCTCTTGGAAGCTATATATATATATTTCAATCTATGATGGAAGAAAAATCTCGCAAGCAATACTTTATGTCATGGAACCGGTTCGGTTGACATCTATAGGAGATGGATGAACTTGCATTAATGGATGGGTGTCACAAGAAAGCAGAATGAGATTCGGTGGTCTCCATGAAAGCTTGCCTGGGCCACTGAATTCTTTTCGTGGCACCAATTCACCTCATGAGGTGATCATGAACTACATAATTTCAGTACTTAAAAGTCCTACTTTGCTATAGTAGCTTAGTATGTATATATCTAATTTATGCATGTTTAAGATCATTCTTGAAGTTAATTTGACCATCAAAATTCATTCTTTTTTTTTTTATTGTCCAAAAGAGAAAAGCATGTTGTTCCATTCCTTTCTAGATCTGTATCGGTCTATGCTTGGCCTATTTCTTGAGCTTTTAGGCTTTGTTGTAAGCTATTGCTTAAAATACATGACTTGGCCATATCCCTTGACAAGAAAACTCGCACCAAGATGAAGCATGGATGAGCAAGCCTACTTGCTTTAATTCTTGTATTTTATGAAGGAAGGAGAGAAAGAATTAAGATCCATATGGTAGAAAATGCTTGAACCCACCTAACTAATTTTAAGGAGGAGCGAGGTACGTGAAACAACTAGACTATTGTCAAGTTCCACTAGATATGATTCAAGATCCACACGATCCAAAACTTGGTATATATATTCTGCTAGCTCCTATTTAAGATTACGTCACTGCATTCGCACTCGAAGGAATCTAATGGAATAACGTTACTGCTCCATGGATGGTAATATCTTGGTGTGAAATTCCAAAGGCAAGGTTGTTGCAGCATAGTTATTGCATGGAATTGTCCGAGTCTTAAGGCTTTCAATGCTACTGCGGCTCCGTATATACGAGGCTGCCACGAATTAACGAAGCCCAGCGCGCAATTTAATGTCAAGGCTGTGGACCTCCTTCCCGTTCCCTCGGGTAAATCAGCTGACCGTTTAAACCCCTTGTCCTGATAATGGCTTTATATTTTTTCGAGGATATATGATCCTTCCCATCTCAACCAAGAGCCTTCATCCCCAGCACCAGTTGTGGATGGTAATATCAATCCTTTTGGACTACATTTTTTTGAAAGGTGCAGCGATATCGACTCTTTCCTTGCTACTCCATCCTACATAATTTTAGATGCATGTTGGCTAAGGCTTATACCAATGTTCACCGATCAAGTTATATTAGGTGGTGAAGTAGCTAAATCTCGGTTGGCATCCTTGATGACGATTAAAGTTTTAGCCAGAGTTGAAAGATTTAATTAAACTTGCTCGAGTTGGGTCATATATATATATATATATATGATAAGAGTCGAGCAATTAATTCTACTACCGTTTGTCACCATGTTCTTGATGGACTAGCTAGCTAGCAGCTGGTACAACCATGACATGCATGAACTAGTCCCTCCTCCTCCTCCTCCTCTTCAATTCTCTGTCCTTGTCCATCACTTGAGCTGCCATTCTCTACCAATCCTACCCGTTGGTAGGTGCATATTTAATTAATTTGAAGTACCGACATCTAGTGCATGTATAAGGACTAATGTCATGCGTACAAACATTAGTTAATATGATAGCTGCACATAATTAATTAAGAGGGTGTGGGAAAGAAACCCATGGCCATGAAGCCATACCGTAGGACCCTCTCTCATTTATCATCATCCATTTTAACTCCACAGAGCATTTATTCTCTAACCCGGTTGTGGTGAGCTTAAATATTTCCTCTCTGACAACATGCCATTCTCATGTTGTTTCACCATCCCCGGACCACCCTTACCTCTTTACTCTCCCTCTTCAGGTTGTTAGCACGCTTTTTTATCTTACATTGCTGTCTTATTTGTTTAGCCGTGCCCCATATATATGATGGAAGTTGTGCTGGATATGGCTCGAGGAGCCATGCCAAATGGTTGCTCGATCGACAGCTCCATTCCCTTTATCTTGTACCACGTAGAGCTAGCTTGCTCGGCGACGATACCCATCATTTGGTAGCTTGGTGGTTGGTAACACCATCATCGTACGGCTTCATTCTATTGTTGGGGTTGATATGTCAGCATAATGCACGGTAATGGCAGGGAGTAAAAGGTTTTCAGTGTACCAAAATCCAGAAGCCTGCAAGGATAGAAAGAAGGTAGTAAATGACTACGTGCATGCATGGACCAAGAAAGAGAGAGAGAGAGAGAGAGAGAGAGAGAGAGAGAGAGTGAAGGAATAATTAAGGAGCCTTCTTGATATCTTGGAAGATAACTTTTAATCAAGCTTGAGGTCCATCATTATTTGTTAAAGGACATGCACCGTTGGATGATAAGGAAGATACATGCTCGCCTCCCACTTTGCACGACCAGTCTCTAATGCATATTATTATCTTGCAAATCGATGGAGGTTGACACAGACTTTTTATATTTCTTAATTATAAAGCCTTTCCTTCTAAAATCTTTCATGACTCGAGCATCAAAGAATTCATCTAGATTCAATCCGACAATTTTTTTTTCTTTATATACACAGACCAATATTGTCTCTCTGCATCATAATAGTCGGGTAGGATTTTGGCATCGATGCATATAATATTATACTCTCCACCTCATCGTTCATGGATGAGGCATGAGATTCAAACCTGAGAGGGTCCAAGATTTGAAACATAAATAACCGTTGAAAGCACTGGAAGTTAAAAGATGGGGCAAAGAATATTTGTTGGCATCGAGATCCTTCAGATGATACAGCTCAGAATAGAGCTTATCGTAATTGGAGGCTAGGAAATGGCCAATATGAGGCAGTGGTCGAGACCTAGAAGGTGGATCTTTGTATCCAGTCCGGTAGTGACAGAGTGATTATATGCCACATATTAGAAAAAGTAAATGGCACGATTATTTCTTTGAAGTGCTGATGTTTATTTTGAGCCTTACTCAGCAAATGCCATGGACTTATTAATATTATTGGCATTACGATAATTACAGCGATGCTTTTGTGTCAAAGAAATGCTCCTCTCTTCTCACTCTCCAAAAACTCTACTTATCATAGCAACCAAAGATCTCGAAGTTTTATTCAATAATATTTGAAACTTTTACTGATATAAATTTAAGATAATCGTTTATTAAATAAGTTAGGTTATAGTAAATTTATTATAGAGGAAAATGAAGTGAAGCTGCAAAGTGCTCTTCAAGGCCATTTTAATGGGGATTCTTCCAACGACTTCAATCATCTTACCACTAGCATGCTACTTCCTAAGATGAACATTAAGAAGCAATCCTGTCGCAGACTATCTTGTCAAACAATGCTTAGAGGATTTAGTGTAGCATTTTGGGTGTTGGACATCTCTAATGGCAGCATGATGTTGCCGGTTCATTTATATTTCAGAACCAGTCATTTGATCTGGTTAGGGGCCCCGAAAGCATGACCAAGAGAATTAACAGTAGAAGGGGAACATTATCAAACCAATGTATCCTTCAAGACCGGGCTTTCTTTTTCTTCTTCTTCTTTTTTTTTTGTGATACAAGCGGGTGATCATACTAATTTCGTATGCGTGCAATCCAAACAGTCAGAGTACAAAATATCCTGCAAACTCTGAAAACCAAACATCTTTGTGATGCCAACTCTAATCCCCAATATAGTCAGCAACGAAAGAAGCAATCCAATCTACCATGTTGCATATATGATTGTACTAATTTATATGACCAACATCCATAATCTCAGCTATAATCTAGGGACAACCAACCTTCATGAAAATTTCCCTTACATTAAGCATTGCATTTATCAGACTGCTAGCTACAAAAGCCCGATATCATTATACTCGTGCACCAAATTTTTGCCAGGCAATTAGCTACTCCATTGTCCTTCATGATAATTTAACTTATATCATTGTTAAACTTGATCAAGTCTTCGGTGATCTCAATTGATTTGGAAAGATAGCAAGGGATGGTTTTCTTGTAACAGATGACTTAAGCTACTTCCAAAGCATCTCTGCAATTGGATTTTACACATAAAATGTGTACCAAATCCTTGGCAGGTGTGGTTAAACAGAGAACTCATACTCTCAAGAAAATTTCCAAGCACTGGTTTTGCTGTTTAATGAATTGTACATAAAACAAATAATTCAGCAATGGTGCAAACTGGAAGGTAGACTTTGTTTTTCTCACTTTAGAAGTTATTACTTCAACTGCTCCATGTTTATCAGATGCGTCTGAAGAATCTAATGCATGGCAGCTGGGTCAATTGCTCATTCAAATGAAAGCTTAAACATGAGAATAGGGAGGGGATAAAAACAGATGCTTCACAAATGCAACTAGAATTTTAGTTACAACCACGTTTGCCCTTGAAATAATGTGTACCAGAGTGAAGGATTACATGCCCAGATGATATGCCTATTTGTGGGCAGATTTTTGCAAGGATCAAGCGGAGAATTTAGCTCTGAAGAATCGTGTGCCAAGCTAGAGATGGCATTCCTTAAAGATTATGCAACAGTGTGGCTTTGGGAATGAGTTTGACATAATGCTGCCATTGTATGACTACCAACATAATCTGAGATGCATTTGACCATATGTATAAGAATGTTCCGTTACATGGTTGTTATCCATCTTGTTCAAGTAATGATCTCAATCCCGTGACACACATACCAATTAAATCATCAATTTCATCTAAGATAACCAACTCTCCATTAAGGATCAAAATCCTTGACCAAAACCTAATCATAATAATTTCTACAATTGTCACATCAAAATATGCATCACTTGAGATTAAATCCGTGGGAGTAAAGAAACATGGATTAAATTAGAATTATAAAACAATTTTCTTACGCTATAAACAATAAAGGAATAATCCATGCAATGACCATTTTCACTGTAATAAAAGGAGTGACACGAGATGCGAAACTCATTAACAAGATAAAACCACCAAGCAGCCACAGTGAAAGAGCAGAAAATCTACCTGTGCATATCCCATCACAAATCAGTACAATTAATTCTTCACTGCATAACTTTGTGAAACCCTTCACTTGCAAAAGCACTGATTTAATCACATAGCATGGCCTCCAAGTTTCATGCAGCCTCACCAGTCTTTGGAAAATCCACCTGTGCCCTGAAGTTGCAGAAGAAGCATGATATACATAATAAATGCATACATGCATTCATGGTAAAAAGCTACTCATGCAAGCTTGATCAACTTACGTTGAATGAGACATGGTAAGAACATGTCTGCAGTAAAAGAATATGAAGAATATTTTCACACTAACAGGATATTACACTGCAAAAGAATGTAATCAACACAAACTATTCTCATGCCACTGCTTAAAGATGCAATATGCTGGAAATAATTTACATAACAGAACCATATATACCACATATAAGGTACCCAGCCATGAAGCTTTCTTGTCAGGCCATGCACCTCACTTTTCTTCCACAAAAACACTCCTTATTAGCCAAGACACCCGTTCATCATCTCTAAAAGAAAGAGAAAGAATTACAGTAACTAAAAACAAGGGCAAAATTATCAAATCTACTCCAAACAATGATGATGGATGAGATCACGACTATTAGTCACATGCTCCTTCCTCTTGAATCAACTACAGGCAACACATGTACCTAGCACTATCACCTCTATTCCGCGTCAATAAGTTTGTTTCCTGGTAGAAGTTAAAATAGTCAAGTCTGAAAATTATTTTACCCAACATGTTGGACCAACTGTTAACCCAGCCTTTGACCTTGCAGTTCTCCCTTCATGCTAATAAAAATAATGATAAAGGTTTAAAACCATTTAGTCTACATCACTTGAAGTTACCAGTTATTTTCTTTTTTTTCAGACTAATTCTTCTATACACCAAAACAAAATCTCTTAGGAACTGCTTTCCTGCTCAAAAAGCTACATGCCCATATCTGCTCTACCAATAGGGTACTCATCTCTCGTATAAAGGCACTCATTAAATGCGAATCCCTCGCACGATAGTGTGACAGTAGAAGTGATATGACAGTTAGTCTCCCTCATTCTTAATTTTTAAAAGAGCTACCAACTTACAAGTTGAAACTATCTCAACTTTCAAGTTCTATAGCTGAATATGGCATCTTTGAAACTGAGTAGCATCGATAGTTCTATGCCCTTGGTAGACTGCAGAAGTATGCATGGCATAACTGATATGAGTGCTCAAATCATGATTACTACCCCAACGCAACCTGAAGATGGTATCTTATTTCAGACAGCCACAAAATTGGGAAATGATGCTTGCAGAAGATTTGTTCTCCTCTTTTGTAACCATGCTGCTTTAAAAGTTTGCATGCTACATCCTGCTTTGAGAACCACTGACAGACCTTGACCTTGGAACTATAACAGGTCTGCAACAGACAAGAAAAGACAGCAACTCCATGATGAAAAACCCCATACTGATCCAGATATACAGCATCCTCCTCCAGTCCCATATTAACTTCTTAAAAAGAGGAAGCTCTGACTCAAGTTTTAATGATGCAGAATAAATCTCAGGGACACCAGCACCAGGCCTGAACTCTGCCCTTTGTTCAAGAATGACCCTTATGCACGCAGTAGGTTCAGTTCCTTCTGTAAAACCTGTCATTTTTAATCTGAGAAACTGAGATTCTGAAGAATAGCCTGCTAGTAGAGTACCACTTTTGAGAAAAGTCTCCGTTAAGCGAACGTGAGAGCTCTTGAATCGTAGCATGCATGGCTGGCTTGAACTAGCCATGACATTACCATCTGCTGATAAAAACTCTGCCCTGACCTTACCTCAGGAAAACCAAACATCAAGGGTCAACATAATTAGCATAACAAGAAACAAACATAAACAAGCAAGAGATAGAACAAGATGTTCTTAAATATTTCCATGACTAAGTTGCTAGCCCTGATAATTTGTAACTGAACTATTTGTACCACTTCATAGTCAGTCTATCAGTAAGCAATAAAACATAAATACCAATTAAAAAAAAGGAGCATGATATCAAATATAGGAGGCACAATATGAGAAAGTAATAGCATCAATTATACAATCATATTTTCTTTACTCATGGGCATGCTACCAGTTAAGAAAAATATTCCATTTATTAATTAAAAAATTGAAACCTAGAAATACAACATAAAGGATGACATAATACATAATTTGTGCAAGTGGATGAAAATCAAGCTGCATTTCATTTCTTAAGAGGGTCGTTGTTGTATGTCAACTCTCATAAGAGTTGTCGTAACAACCCGGGACCTCATCAAAAAAAGGTTAGCTTAGAGGTATTATTAGGTTTCCATGGCCCTGTATAACTACCCAATATCCATCTAGGACAAGCTAATCTGGAACCAAATGCATGCCCACATAGTCCTCGCACAACCCCCCCCCCCCCCCCCCCGGCGCGGTTTATGCCATAGCATCTTTGCCGAGCTAAGAATCTAGATCCAATCCAATCCAATCACAAACAACATAATTGGCCCATGATTAACCCCAAACAGACCCATGCTAAAGTGTCCCCTATTCCACATAAGCCATGGATCGGGACCGCCCTGATACTATTTGTAACAATCTAGAACTTTACCTAAACAGGCTAGATGAAAGATGTTATTTGGATTCCTTGGTCCTATATATATACCCAAGATCTATCCAATGCATAACCCATGTAAGGATAGACACATGACTATACAGATCCTTACAGTTATTCTACCAATTCAGTCCATTATGATTTGTGAAACTAGTGAAATGGCAAGAAGCATCAGGCATCCATGAACTTTGGGGTTGGACAGTACCTATAGGATTACATAAACAGGTAATGTATCTTGTAAGCAACAAGAAGAACAAACATAAAACCTAACAATAATAACTAATTTTATTTCATTCTATAATTATTGACCATTAAGAACCCCCAGCCCTGTCTCCCCTCTACTCTTACATGTGCATGCTTGGGCCCAAATAAACTCATGGCCTGAATAAGACCTTAGTCAAACTTAAAACCTAGAGTTGCATATCAGTTTCAGATTCCAAAATCCCAAAATTCTTATCAAAGCAGGTGAAGTGACAATGATGACTACCTACAAGTGATAAACCTATTAATTCTACATGTGTGGGAATGCTAAAACACTAGAGGAAAAAAAGGCAATAGATAATTAGGTAGGTTAACTTCAAGATTTGGGTTTTTGTACATGAATGAGTAGGTGCAGCTTCCTCATTCTAGTTCCTTTTGGCAAGGAATGAAAATTTCGCTAAGGAACCTCTGCCTCGGAGGCCTCAGACTGATACCAGATCTTTCAGGACTGTGCCATATTACTTGATGACTCCCCATCAAGGGCCAGTGAACATGGTGCTCATGAGTCTCCACCTTTTCTGGCCTCTGTCTTGGTGAGGGGTTCAAAAATCAGTTTTTCTTCATGCTTTCTAGATTGTTTTGTATGGCCCACGCCAGCCCAATTTTTGCTTCAGGGTATCAATATGGCAGCATTGGTACCCAATTCATACAAAGAAGAAATAGACCCACCTAGTTTGGAATTGACCAAAAGTGACCTCAAAATGCATTTGTGAACGTGCTTCAAGCACAACTGCAACATGAAATAGGGAATGACTTTGATACAAGCTTAATGCCACAAAAGGTGAAGCTCACATCCATATGCCGAATAAATGCCACTTCAGCATCTATTTCGGGACATCTGACTGATTTGCACCTGTATGAGCTCTTATTGGTCTTTCTTCAGTCAATGTGGTTGTCCATTTATCATTTCCAAGAAAGCCAATTCTACCAAGGGAAGCAGTTCTTCAACTAATCATTTTAGTGAACAGACTTGTTTAACCATATAAGGCCTATGACTAAGACATAGAGCTGCATTAAGACTAAAGCTAGAGGTTTGCCTCATTTTAAATTCCTATCCTATTTTAAATATCTCTATCACATTCATCTTTTAACTTGTCATTTTCGTAAAATTTTGCTCACTGTATTGCCTCATTGTTTTGTGCAGTTCATATTTTTACATGGTATCGATCATAAAGTGTCTTGAAATGTGGCAATGGTGAAGTACATACATGTATATCGCAGTTGCATGGCTAAAAAAAGAAAAGAGTAAATTACTTTTAGACAAGTTGCACAAAGGAGAAGGATCAATCTATAATATACACAGACCTCCATCAGCATCACTTCATGACCATCAGATCACAAAGGTGATCTTAGAATAAGGGTGCTTGATCAAAACAATTCAGAACCTTCTAGGTTTAAGCCATATAGTTGATGTAACTCTAAATAGGTTTAATAAAGGTAAAAGGTTATATCTTTTGATCTGATATTACAACGAAGAAGAATGGTTCTCTTCAGGAATTCCAAATTTCTTTTCAACCACCTTGAGGGAAGTCAAACATTCAATACTACAATATGCGGATGAGTGCCTCTCCATTAAAGCTACCAATTATTAATTATCTAGGCACATCTTTAATACAACTAACAAATTTAAGAATAAAGTAACTCTCACCAGTTAAACTAAGAAAATGCATTGGCACGATTGCTGGTGTAACTGTTAGTCACTCTAGCAATAAAGCTTCTTATAGCACTGTCAGACCTTGAATTGGCTGCACAATTTTCCTCTTGTTTAAACACTGTTTAAGACAGTTTCTGATGCATAATAAAGTTCATCCAGAGGACTAACTGAAAATATTAGCCTTGTCTCCATATGTAACATGGATGTCCTGGAATGAAGCACTTGTTCAACTGCTGATGTCAAAGGATAGGTTGTGCAACTTGTTGGTATTGACCTTCAGCTGTGATTCTTTACCCTGGATCACAGCTTCCACACACTGGTTTGCATCACAAGGAAATTAAAAATCTCATGGAATAGAGATTGTTGTAACATATTTTTAGTGATTCATCTAAGATGACTATTATATTGGCTAAAAAGCTTGATGCAAGTACCATTGCATCTGTCAATAATTAAATGATAAATAAGAGCAGGGGGCACTTTTATGTTGCCTCTTCCTCTTTTATTTTTTCACCCTCTTTAATGGCAACCACTAGGTGAAACAGTGGTTAGATGCATCTCCATATCAACTTCCCTATCCTATGGGTCTTATGTCCTCTTCTACTTTGACTTTTTGGTCCCTTGAGTTTTCTCCTCGCGGTTAAATAAATCTTCTCATTTAATAAGAAACCTTTTCGTTAATTGTTTTTAAAAAAGCAGCTAAGTGCATAAGGCTGCCACCACTAGGGATGGTCAGATATAATCAGCCTTACCCCTGTGCAAAGCACTATTTTCATGTTTCGAACTTATAACACCCAGGTCATAATGAAGCAAGCTTCCCTTTGTACCAAGTCTCACCCATGAAAAATATTAATTGACACATTAATAAACTACGAATATATATATATGCAAGTGCATATAAGCATGTCCCTTGGAAAAATAGATGAGAAGGATAGTATGAGAGGGGTAAAACTGATAGCATCTTATTGCCTGAAAGCACTGGTCATTCCTTAACCCAGTGATTACTAAGGACGAGGACCGATAGTACATAACTACATACATCTTGCATGTCCAGCCCTTTGTTCCTTTAGGTAGTGTTTGGATGGCAAAAAGTTATTCTAGAAATAGGAATACGAATTTTCCAGGAATAGCTTATTCTCTCCGTTATTCTAGATTTCTGTTTGGTTTGAAATATGGTATTCCACTTTATTTCAGTACAATTAATGCAGTGTTATTCCAAATGGTGTTTGGATGACATAGAAATAAGTCTATATTTCATTAGGAATATATGAGAAATTTTTTGGAAATCCCAATAATACCCCTGACCAAATAATAAGGTAAAATGAGTTATCAAATATTTTTTAATTTTATAATTACTTAACTAAATTATTTTATACTAATTAATTTAATATTATGATCTATTAAAATTATGTTATAGTAATTAATTTATTATTATAATCGATTAAAATAATAAATTATTTTATTTTATATTATTTAATTTATTATTATGATATATTAAAATTATATTATACTAATTAATTTATTAGTATGATATATTAAAAATAATTAAATATATTATTTTATATTATTTGATTTATTATTATGATCTATTAAAATTATATTATATTAATTAATTTATTATTATGATATATTAAAATAATTAAAAAATATTTCATACTAATTAATTTTTGAAAATTTCAATAATATCCTTGGCATAAGGAAAGCTGGAATACGCCTATTTTATGGAAGGCATGGAATAAGAAAACGGGAATAGGGAGCGTTGACTGGAATACCAATTATAGCGGGGCCCACCTATTTTTGTAGGATTGTTTGGAGGAAATAGCATGGAATAAGGCCCTATTCCAGTTAGGAATAGAGTATCCAAACACTACCTTAATGGTCACCCTGCCACTATTGTACCTATCATGTCTTTTATTTCTACACAAATAAAGACTCTTCAAGATCCATGCTCGTATAATATCATTGACAATATTTTCAAATCTCTAGAGTATCCAAAAATCTATTAACATGAATATAGAATCACTGTTCAAAACAGGATTAATCACTGTTCAAAACAGGATTCTCGGTACCATCCTGAACCACCCAATTCGAGATATATCATATCGTATCAGTCAAAAGCTGGTACGGTTCAACCATGAAAAATATTTTGGAATGCCAGACTATTCAAAAAATAATATACTAGACCGGTACGGTATCTTACAATACTGTATTAGTACATTTTATCCTGTTCAGCCCAATTTATGGCGGATTCGATCCAGTTGGGATATGATTTTAGTTAAACAATATAATCATGAAAAAAAATATTTTTTTATAATTTTTTGGATCCGGTGTGGGTTCAATATGGTACCGTACCATACCTGATTGGTATGGGGCCTGTACCGATCCAGTATTCCTTCCTTCGAAAACCAGTCATAGAATAAAGTGAATTAACGCTGACATAAAGAAAGAGAAAATTTGAGCAAGAGGCAGATAACAGAGTTACATACCTGGAACACGCCAAGTTTTCGATTGTAGTCTGATTCCGGCAAAGTCAATGAAATTGTCAACTGCAATTTGTGATTTGGCGGAACCAACCGCCAACCCCCATGTTCCCAAGCTCCAGCCTTTCCACCAGAAACCGAACCACCACTGAAAGACCCTACCGGCACGAAAGCATCCGGGCTCGGCTTCGTGTAATCAAAATTCAAATCCTCCGTCATCTGGAGCTGCTCCTCGACAACTCTACGCATTAACAAGCTCCCACCTAAGAATGCTCCCATCAAGAGCCCAAATAGCACGAAACAGACATAGAAAGACCAGAAGCACCCCCTAGCCAACCTCGCCGTCAACTTCCCCACCCCCTACTGTCTCTCAAGACTCACGAACACAAAGGGGATAACTTTCTCCGGTAAACTCTCCCAGACCCTCAAAGCCCTCTCTTTTATCCCATTTCTCGCTCGTCTTAGGGTGCCGAAAGGATCGATGAGGAACAAGAAAGAGCAATGCAGCAACCAAATGGGAAATGTGATGGAACCAATCAGGAAACCGAGTTGAAAAGCCACAGCTTTGATCACAAATCTCGCAACGGCGACGAGAATCCCCTGCGGCGGAGATCCCGCATCGACCGGAGGCGATTCTCTGACTGGAGCATTGCTCGTCGCCGACGATCAGAGCGAAATTTCCATGCTCCGGTCTCTTCCCGTGCTTACTTGATCCGAAGTAAGGGCAGAGGTCGAATTATCTGGCCTCTCCCAATCCCCTTGGTCTTTTAACGCGAGAAGGATCTTGGTCCGGCTTTCTCTGACGCTGGCGATGCCGGAGGGGGAATCGGAGCTGGAGGAGTCCTTGAAGCCGACGGCGGAGATCCTCCGGGAGGGTGGCCTGCGGCGGCGGAGGGCGGCTGGGGAAGGGGTGTGGATCGCGTCGCCCGGGCGGTCTGCGATGGGCTCGGGTGGGGGGGTCGAGTCGAGGGTTTCTTTGGGAGTGAAGGAATCGAGCGCGTCGAAGAAAGGATCAGGGGAAGAGTCGTCATCGAGCTCCGTCTCGTCCATGGAAGGGGAAGGCGAAGAAGGGAGGAGGGAGAATAGGAGGAATAGGGAGGTGGGAATCAGGCGCGACAGTTCATCGGACCATGAGAGGCGTGGAGACGGGCGGTTGAATAAACCGGCGACTCACGGGAATTGGGATACGTGTAACGTGGAAACGGGATTAATCTTGGGCGACGCTTGGCCAAGCGCAATCCAGAATTTGGCCCGGGTATGACTGAAACCTGGCCAACCATGGAAGGGCAAAAATAGAGCTAAAGCCTAAAGATTTGATATTTGCTGTTATTTGGAGGACTGAGACAAAAGATTTCATGTTCCAGCATCACCAATATATATAAAATTTAGTGCAGCTAGGACTTTAGTAGTTGTTGATATTGCAATAAGAAGAATATTGAAAACATATATAGTTTCCGGCAAGAATCGAAATTGAAATAAAAATATGCTGCAATGGTCATATTACTTAATGTATTTGATTTTGTGGTCAGAATGAAACTTGCAGACCAAGAAAAAAAAAAAAAAAAAAACGATCTGATTTGAAAGATTAGGATATTTTAATTTATTTTAGAATTGGAACTCTAAATAGCTTGAACCAGAGATATTCTCATTTTCCATTATTATGCACGTTAATCCTTCTTGACCAAATTTTTCTTTGCAATGTACTTGTGTATCAACTAAGGCTGGAACTCCGACCCGATAAGCTTCGTACTAGGTTTTAAGCAAATCGGATCGGGCTTTGGGCTTTAAAATAGAGCTCATTCAATTTTCGGGCCGGGCTCGAGCATTCCTTTGGCTCGATCCGGACCGGCTCGAAAATAAATCCGATCCAATTCCTGGCTTATGGCTATTTCTCCAGTATCCGGTCTCCCTCTCTATCCGTTCTTTCTCTCTCGGTCTCTCTCTCGTTTCCATCTCCCTTCCTCGGTCAGCCCCTGACGGCCGATGTCCCCTCGCACTCGATGGCCGATGCTTCCTCGCACCCGACAGCCGATGCCCCCTCGTACCTGATGCTCCCTCTTCGTTTCCAAGCTACCCCACTCGATGGTCCCGAAGCTCGCCCTCAACACCTCCGGTCCCTCGTGCGACCCCGCGATCCCTCTCCGACTCCGAATTGCCTCCTTTGGCTTTGGCACCCGCACTCGACGACTCCGCCCCCCATGCGACCCCGTGACTCATCTTCAACTCCGATCTACCTTCCCCGGCCCTGCGGCCCACTCGATGCCCATTGCCCCCGGTGTGACCTCACGGTCCCCCCTCCTCGGCTCCGATCTGTCTTCTCCGGTCCCGGCGCCCGCACCCGACGACCCGGTCCTCCATGCGACCCCATGGCCTGTCTTTGACTTCGATTTGCCTCTTCTGATCTCGGCGCCCCACCTGATGCCCACTATCCCGACGCGACGTCGTGGCTCTTCCTCCTAGCTTCGATTTATCTTCTTTGACCAGTCGGGCAGTCGTCAATTGATGAATCATTTTTTTTTTTTGGGTCATTGAACTTGCATTCAAATTGGGCTCCGGTCGGGTTCCTGAGATTTTAAAAAACTTTCGGATCGGACTTGGATAAGGATGTGGCCCGATCCAGCCTGGCCCACTTCCAGCCCTGGTATCAACCTCTGCCTCCTCAAGAATGTACCATGAAAGGATCAGTTTATTAAAACCTTTCTAAATCCATGAGCTAAGCCTGATAATAACCATTTCTGCTCGGAGATGTTGGCTTGACCCTTGGTTGGATCATAGGGTTGTAGGTTAAGTATTGGCCTTTATAATATGGGTCCAAACCTGGACCCAAGGAGATATTTGAGTTGTTTACTAGATTAACTAAAACTATGTTCATGTTCTGGTCTATATAACATGTAAGAAAAACCACATGATCTTTTTCTTATGCATCCGTTTCTCCTGATGAGTTATATTCTCATAATATCCCTTTGTCTTCTTCCACTCCCTCTCTCTCATCCTTTCCATCCTTGCAGATCTCCCCGTACCCGGATCTTGCGGGATTTTTGCCCCTGCTTTGATAGCGATTTTTTTTTTTTTCGCCTCTCACTTCAAGATCCATCAATGTCCATCCGCGTCTTGACTGGCTTAGCGTTTAAACTAAAAACTTGAAAGCCTGATTCCAGGCTTGACCTTGCTTCTGGACAGCAAGGTCAAATTTTGCACCCAGACCCTCCCGCACGTCTAGTTCTGCCTTACGAGACAAACAAAAGTTGGGTCCAAATCTAGGCCAAAATTTTCTCGTGGGTCTACTTCCGTATTGTATTAGAATCAAAGAAAATAAAAACATATATCCTTCAAAGCTTTTTACAAAAAAAATTATGTTTTATTATTTTATTAAAATCTATATCATAATTCTTTTTTTAAAAAAGAAATAATGGCTCATTATCAAAGCATAAATTTTTATATTCCAAGATACTAAATATAAATAAGAAAATCTAATTTAATTTCTGCTTTTTTTTTTTTTTTTCGCAAAAGAGAATTCCTTATCAGAAGTATGTCATTTACGATTATATAAAAATAGTTCTTTTAGGCCAATTAAAAACTTTGAATAAACACGAAAACTACATATGATAATATAATCGACTTACTAAACAAGGCATGAACATTGCTTATGGATTGGCTTCTTTTTACATGCATCTCCTTAATTTTTTATTGTGGTTCATTCAAAACCCGGATCAAGATATAAAAACTGATAAAAAAACTCATAGGAAAGTTTAGTATAAAAGAAGAAATACAATGAAATATTTGCCAAGAAGTTACGGAGAATCCGAGAACGATGACAATTTAGTTTTTTTTTTTTTCATCATTCCCTTAATTTCCGCCTAGCACTACGGTCCACAGGCCCCCAGTCTGAAAACAAGAGGCCGTGACCTCTTACTTGCTTCCAAGTTAGGCTTCAACGCTTTATTATATTTTCTAAAGTGGGACTCGTCCCTTTTTTTTCTTAGGTACTGGAGAACAGCTACAGCTTTATTACACTTTACACGGCCGTGATTCAAGTCAACTTTGGCCTGCAAAATTTTCCACCGTAGCAATGGAAGCCACTTTTTCCAAAATGAAAGTGCGATTTGGTGACCCGCAATCCAAACTTAGAAACAGTTTTGACTCATATTTTTTAGTTGAAAGCAAAGTTATGCAAGAATATCTAAAAACTACTGTCATAGTTATAATGCTAAATTCCTTTTTTTTTTTTTGGGCAAAGAATGCTAAATTCTCGTTGTTTAAGACCATTTCCTTCTCTGGTTGGTTGGATTCAGAATTTAATATAAAAATATTTTAGTATAGATCAAGTATACCATATATTTCTTATAAAATCAATGAGCATTTATTTGATATTTTGCTTCCTTACCAAAGATAAAATCCAAATCTTGTAATGACCAATAAATTACTGTAAAGTTTGGATTCTGAAACTCTTATTTATAATATGTTACTAAGTAAGAGATGCTGCTGTTATTTTGGTTTGTTTATCAATTTTCATTATTAAAATATCCTTAATTCTTCTGTTTATGCATAAGTGTGCAAAATAAAAGTAGGATATATGATTAGATTAGACATCCTGAAACCAGTTGGACTTTTTTTTTTTTTTGAAAAAAAATCTCTATCATCTCTTATTTATATCTAAATAAATGAATAAATAAACTATTAATTATCGCAAGCCGGACGGAATGCTGGTCACCTTCCGCATCCGACACGTCGGTGTCGGCGTCGTTAGCAAAACCTACCGTCTATAAATACCAACCAGCTCCCGGAATTCCCCTCAAAGCCCACGTATTGCTCTAACCGGGGTCTCCTCTTTTTTGAAGGAAAAGGAAAGATAAAAAGGGGGCTCTTTTATTTCTCCCCTCGTCCTCTGCAGCTCGAATTGGGAGAGAAGGCACCGAAAGCGGGGGAGTTATCGATCAACCGGATCGGAGGAGCGAAGATGAGGGCATCGAGGGGGCGGATAAACGCCGTTGTGGGATGGGTGAAGCGGCAGCCGACCAAGGTGAAGGCTTTCTTGAGCGTCGTGGCGGGCATGGCGGCACTCGTCTTCCTTAGATTCGTCGTCCACGACCATGACAACATCTTCGTCGCCGCGGAGGCTGTCCACTCCCTCGGCATTTCAGTTCTAATCTATAAGCTCACCAAGGAGAAGACCTGCGTCGGTTCGTAATCCCCCCCCCCCGCTTCTTCTTTATCTGTCTCTAGTTTTAGGGTATTTGATCTTTTAGTGATGAAATGGGTCGTTTATTTTCTAATTTTGGTTTCAAAAATTGTATTTTTATGGCTATAATTTGTTTTATTTGTTGTTCCGATGAAGATATGGGAAGATCGCAGTAGTGATGCTCAAAATAGACTGAAGATGCCCTATGCTCGACGAATTATGAGGCAAGGATTACTAAAGAAGATAAAAAAGGAGATTTTCTCTTTTTTTGATAAATTAGGGTTTCAACATGTGGAGTGCTGCTTCAAGTGTTATTTATTTTTTTAGCTCACTATGAGTTTCAAGCAGTTCTTTTCACGAGGAATTATAAGGCAAGAATTACTAAAGAAGATAAAAAATGGAATTTTTTTCTTTGTTTGGGATAAATTACGGTTTCAACATGTGGATTTCTTGGAGCCGGTGGTACTGCTGCTAGTGGTGCTTATTTTTTAGTTCACCATGAGTCTCAAGCAATTCTTTTTTTATGAGGAATTTAGCTTGGTATTTAGATTGAGATTTTGGCATGAGGATTAATTTGAGGACAGAAGATGTGATTCCCAGCGCTGATTAGCACTTCAAGTCCACCGGATTGGATGATGTAGAAGATTTGTTGATATCTATCTTTTCAAAGAAAAGGACTTGCTATTCTAAACTGGTGGCAGGAATCTGCGATCAAGGACAATGAATCTTGTATGGTAGAAAAACTGAGTGGTGGCTTTATCTAAAGAGTCAGTTGAAAGTTGTGATGACCCGTGGTGCTATGAATGGAAAGAGTTAGAGCGGCTATCACAAGTTTTCTTGAAGTTTTGGTGGCATGTAATGTGATGCGTAACAATCCAGTTTCTGTGTATCAAATTAGGTTTGGATGTCTGAGTACAAGCTACTTAAGGATATACCTTGGTTCGAGCAATCATTAAAACACTACCTTGGAGTGGCACTTGTGGACATATGGTTTAGTAAATGGAGGTGGAAGTGAAGAAGAAAGGTTATAAACCCCATTGTGCGCATCATGTCATTATGTCAGTACTTGTACCTTATGATTAGTCACTGACTAACATTTCTGAAAATTTTCTCTCTCTTATGATTCAAGGTCAAGTATTTTGTATTGATGTAACATTTGCAGTTCTTAGGATATAATGATCGATATGCTGATATATAGTGATGTTATTGTTCCATCTATATCACCTGTAATTTAATGGTAAAACACAAAATTGCAAGAGATCCATGGAGACTTAGGCTAAGAGATGTTATGCACCTTTCTTGTCCAACTTTGAAGAAAATCAACAATTATTCAACATTTCAACTCCAGGAATGTCTGTTCAGATGGAAAAGTTATAAGCTAAAATCAACAATTATTCAACATTTCAACTCCAGGAATGTCTGTTCAGATGGAAAAGTTATAAGCTAATGAGTGTCCATTTTAGTTCATAGAGGCAGTTAAGATTGAGGTATTCACTTCTTCCTGAAAAAGTTGACCTTGAAACCTTATATTTTGGGTTTGTGCATGTTCAAGCAGTTAATGATGCACTGTTATTTATCATTCAGATCAGGTTCTTGTTAAAACTAAAGATATTGCATAGTTCCGCTGCAGAATGCTATTGCCATTGTTCATTGGAAGTTGTGGAATTTGATTGTTTGTCAAATTTTGTTTGTTTGTATTCTTAATTGTCCATTGAATTACTCATTGTGCTGCAACTGCTCTCACTTCTGTGAGTTTATCTCTCTTTATCCATAATTTTAAAAATTGCAGGACTTTCACTCAAGTCTCAGGATCTAACAGCTTTATTTTTAGCTGTTAGACTGTACTGCAGTTTTGTTATGGAGTATGACATACACACACTACTGGATTCTGCTACACTTGTGACTACCTTGTGGGTTATTTATATGATTCGATTTAAGTTGAAGTCAAGTTACATGGAGGATAAGGACAACTTTGCAATATACTATGTGGTACGACATCTCTCAACTTCTCCAACTTTCCCATATTAAGAAATTAACGTTCATTGTCTTTTGGAACCACCGTATGCTAAAACCTTTAAATGAGTCTTTCTGTCATGTCTCAATCATGAGTGAATGATAGATAAAACTTTCGACAAATACTTGTTTCAAGGTATGGATTGAGAACTTGCAGTGAATTGTACAACAGTTGTGTTATGAATATTTGAAATAAAATATGCATAGTTCAATATTTCATAGGTATGTATGTATGCATGCCAAGTGCTAATGAACCCAAACAACTGCCCCATTTTGGTGATCTTGCTATCTTAACATGTAAAATTACATTTTTTTATAGTCAAACAAATCTGCACAAAGCATGTGTTAGAGTATTATTGTATTTATGGCATTCAATGTATTTATGGCAATAGCATATTAAGCTTATTTTATTTTTTACTTTTATGCCTTATTTGTACATGTCCATTTATGCTAAGTTATCTGTACACATCTTTATAAATATTAATACAACCCTAGAGAAGGGTAGGTAGCTTTTATCCATATTTTTTATTGTATTAGAGCCAAAATCTTAATCCTATGATGAGTCACCACCAGAAGTGTCTTCGGTGGATTCTCTATTATCGATTACTCTCTTTCTTCTCATTCCCACATATCCATCATCAAATCTTCTCTTTTCTTTCACGTTGCTTCTCTCTTTCTACTGCTTGCTATAGTATCGCTACAGTACTACTTCGGCAATACTGCTATAGTACTGGTCTGCTATAGTACAAGCTTTCAATTCTTTGGTGCGATTTTTATTCATTCATTTTACAACAAATTTATGGTAGCTAACATGCCTTCACTACTTCTCATCAACATCAAATCTTGGTTCTAGTTGAATTCACTGACATCATCTATCTTGTTTGGAAACAAGTGTTTCTGAACTTGTTTAAAAGTTTTGGAGTTTCCTCACATGTAGATGGCATGGCAATTGTCCCTTCTCAAATAATTGAGAGAACTGACAATAAATTCTTGTCCAATCCGGCCTACTCTATCTAGAAAAAAGAAGTTATAACTATACTGTCACGAATTAATGTAACATTGTCTCTGAGCATTTTACATATTGTGATATTTACTCTATTAAAGGCAGCATGCCAGGCCTGGATGATGATTGAGGCATATTTCTTAGATAAAACTACATCCACCATATTTTCTCTCAAGTCAGAACTTCGAAATATAAAGAAGGGAACAATGATTATGATCGAGTATAAGCAGAAGGTTAAGCCTATTGGAGACATCCTAGATGCAATTGGAGAAGGCGAGTCAGATCACAATCTTGTGATAACTATTGTTTTAGATCTTCTAGAAAAATATCAATGATTTATGAGTACATTGAACACTTACCGAACTATGCCCACCTTTGATCAACTCTGTTCTCTCCTTATGTAGGAAGAGATCAAAATACAAAGGAGAAATTATCATCCAGCAAACTTATCATAGGATACCAGTGCGCTTTGTGCCAACCGAGGTCGAGAAAATTGAGATGGTCATATAGGTAGATCTTGTGGAGTTTGCGAATAGAGAGGAGGTTGTGGATAGTTATATGGTTAAGGATCTTTAAGAGCATATCCTTCACAACTTTTTTTATATAATTTTAATTTATTTTCTAATTCATTTCATAGCTATAGATGCAAAATCAGCCATCGACTCAACCACATTAAACGACATGATCTACATTACCATGCACCAAAGTGCAGTGCTAAATATGTCGCAAATTCAATCACATCGCTCTTGAGTGCATATAAAGGTTTAATCATGCCTTTGTCCCTAATGACCTTTTTCAAACTTTTGCGGCCATGAACCTTCATAAATCCCTTGAGGAGGTCTGGTATCTTGACACCGATGCTTTTAATCATATGATGTCTGATCTAGGTATGCTTTTTAGTTTTAAGCCCTATAGTGGAAGAAATAAAATTTTTGTTGATGTTATACCCAATCAACTTTTCTCTAAACAGGACCGAAGATCTAGCCGACCAGCAGGGGTCCGACCGACCCACTCCAACAGGGGTCCGACCGACCCACTCCAACAGGGGTCCGACCGACCCACTCCAACAGGGGTCCGACCGACCCACTCCAGCAGGGGTTCGAGCGACCCACTCCAGCAGGGGTTCGAGCGACCCACTCCACCAGGGGTCCGACCGACCCACTTTGGCAGAGGTCCGAATGATCCACTTCAGCAGAGGTCCGAGCGACTCACTCCACCAGGGACCCCATCGACCCACTTTGCCAAAGGTCCGAACGATCCACTCCAGCAGAGGTCCGAGCGACCCACTCCGCTAGGGGTCCGATCTATCCACTTTAGCAGAGGTCCGAACGATCCACTCCAGCAGAGATTCGAGCGACCCACTCACTAGGGATCCGATCGACCTACTTTGGCAGAGGTCCGAACGATCCACTCCAGCAGAGGTTCGAGCGACCCACTCCACCAGGGATCCTATCGACCCACTTTGCTAGAGGTCCGAACGACCCACTCCAGCAAAGATCCGAACGACCCACTCTACCAGGAGTCCAACCGACCCATTCGAGGTCCGATTGACCTGCTTCAGCCAGACCCATACTAATCAGAATGCTCCAGAAGCCCCTTCCAGCTGGTACCAGAATTCTGTTACAACAAATCCCACGACGTTGCCACGTCCTGGTACCACCTGGCCACCACCCTGATTCTTCTAGGGCAGACTGAATATTTTCAGCCTAGCCCCTAACAGAATCTGGTAGTGTTTTACGCCTATATAAGGTAAACGGGGAACTTCGAATGGTAAGGGCACTTTTCCTTCTCCACGAGCTATCTTCTTTTCGATTCATCCATTCTATTGCTTCTAAGGCCCCCGCTAACTTAGTCATTGGAGTGTCCCCCGCCGGAACACCACCGGCCCGTGGGACTTCTTTGCAGGATCCGGAAGAGGAGCGCTCCAGCCAAGCCAAGAGAACCCGGTTCGGGAGACTTGACAGCAACAGATTGGCGCTAGAGGAAGGGGTATGAACCTTCGTTCTTGTTTCTCTTCTTGAAAATGAGGAATCCGCTGCTAAGTGAAGCAATGGTGAAAGGAAGAGCCCAGAATACCTCCATCAGGAGAGGTCACTCACCATCAAGATTAGAAGATCCTCTCAGGGAGAATGACGCCGCCCAACCTACCATCATCCTGGGACAACATCAGTTCCAGACCCTTATGAACTGCATCGACATCCTTGCTGTCGCGGTTCAGAACCTTCAAGATACATCCAACAACAAGCAACAATCTCTTGCGGCGTCTCAAATTAATCATCTGCCTGCTGCCGAGGGAAGTTGACAGCAGGGAGCACCTCAATTTTGCTCCCACTTAGCACCGGAGCCTCGAAGGTCTTAGGGGGTTCACGGTGATGAAAAGAGGGCGAGGTCTGCCTTGCTATCCTTTGCAGACTCGGTTCCTGACGGTGATCAACGCCGCAGCGAGGACTCGAGGGACTACATCAGCAAGCTCTAGCGTATGGAGGAGCAGATCGCTGAGCTGGTCGATCGGCAGAAGGCCGACGGAGTGCAAGCATACGACTCTCGCCCGTCTTTTTCTGCCAGAATCATAGGGGAAGTTATCCCCCGCCACTTCAAAATCCCTCAAGTGGATGCCTACAATGGCATCACTGACCCGTTGGATCATCTGGGCACTTATAAGGCCCATATTATGGTACAAGGTGTCTTTGACGCCCTCCACTGCATTGTCTTCCCTGCGATGCTCAAGAAGGTAGCTCGGATGTGGTTCTCCGCCATCCGACCAGGTACGATTCACTCCTTCCCCCAACTCGAAAAATTTTTGCTATCCCATTTTAGGACTGCAGCTGGGCGCCGAGGAACATGGACTGCCTCTTCCTCGTGCAACAAAATGAGGGAGAGACCTTCCGGGACTACATGACCCGATTCAATTCGGCGGCCATGAAGGCCCCGGACCTCAATGAAGATGTAGCTATGTCGGCCTTCAAGAAGTGGCTGCGATCGTCCAAGCTCACCTTCTTCCTGGACAAAAAATTTTCGACAAGCTACTTCGAACTGCTGGCTCGGGTACAGAAATACGTCCTAGCAGAAGAACAAGTGGCGAGTCGACGCCAGGCTCAAGGGAGGTCGGCCGCTAAGAAACGGAGCGACAAGGCTCCCGAAGTTCGCCTCCCAGCGATGGCATCAATTCGGCCCGACGCCGCAGTCCTAAGCCAAAGGACTTCCACAGGAAGTTCGAGACTTATGCGCCTCTCTTCCTCTCGAGGGAGAATTTTCATGGAGATCGAGAACAAGATCTTCTTGCAAAGGCCTCGTCCGATGAGGAGTCCCTCCACATCAAGGAATAGGGACAAGTACTGCCGGTTCCATCGCGATCATGGGCACAGCATCGAAGACTGCCCCTAGCTGAAGGACGTGATCGAAGATCTGATCAGATGGGGGTACCTGTACAAGTACGTCCGACCCCAGAGGAATCGGGCTGAAACCTCTACTACCAGGGATCTCCCGGAGAAAATAAAGCTGCCCAACCAGCGCCCCACCGATGGAAATGTGGGTATGCTCCATCGTCGGTTGGACTGGAGGAGTGGAGAAGACCAAGACATTGTCAAGAGGCCCCGGAATTCTAATGTAATTAGTTTCTCCGACGAAGACCTCTTAGAGGCCCAGATCCCTTGGAATGACCCTGTGGTTTGTCGGCAATGATTACCAACTATGATGTAAGAAGGATTCTTATAAATAATGGAAGCTCCACGGAAGTTTTATTGTATGATGCTTTTGTCAGGATGAACCTGCCTAGGGCGAGGTTGCAAGAATCCTCAATGCCGTTGACTGGGTTCGGAGGGAACTCCGTTGGCGTGGAAGGAGAAATAATTCTGTCCATTACAATCGGGTCAGAACCTTTTCAAAATACTCTCCCCATCAATTTTGTGGTCATACGCACAGCTTTAGCCTATAACGCCATCTTGGGACAGCCAACACTTAACAAATTTCGGGCCATTATGTCTACCTACCACATTCTGGCAAAATTTTCGACTCGGAATAGGATCGGAGTAACGAGGGGAGATCGTAGGATGGCCAGGCAGTGTCTTACCATCCAGGACACACAATCAGAAGACCGTTCCACCTTGGAACAGCTTGACCCCGGGGCCGAAGCTGACTGCTGCAGGCAACCGGTCGAGAAGATCCTGTTCGTGCCTCTTCGAGAAGAAGATCCCACTAAGGTCCTGCAAATTGGAAGTACGCTCAGCGAAGAGGCCAAATCAGAGCTGGTCAGCTTTTTATGGGATGATGCCGACGTCTTTGCCTGGTCGGCGTCGGACATGCTAGGCATCTCGTCGGAGGTCATAACCCACCAGCTCAAGGTGGATCCAGCTTATAAGCCCGTCAGGCAAAAGAAGAGCTTCGCCCCTGAAAGACAGGGCGATTGATGAGGAGGTTAGGAAGCTCTCCGATGTTGGCTTCATCAGAGAAGCTCGTTACCCTGACTGGTTGGCAAATGTTGTTATGGTAAAGAAAGCTAATGGAAAATGAAGGATCTGCGTGGACTACACCGATCTCAACAAAACTTGTCCGAAGGACAGCTTTCCCTTACCAAAAATTGATTAACTGGTGGACGCGATTGCCGGGCACCAACTTCTTAGCTTTATGGATGCCTTCTCCGGGTACAACCAAATCAGAATGCACTTAGAGGATGAGGAGAAGACAGCCTTTATCACTGATAAAGGACTGTACTGCTACAAAATGATGCCCTTCGGTCTGAAGAATGCCGGAGCCACTTTTCAAAGACTAATCAACCGGGTTTTCGAGGGGCAACTTGGAAGAAACATGGAGGCGTACGTTGACGATATGATATCAAAAGCCTCCAAAGAGCCGACCACGTCAAAGATCTACAAGAATCCTTCGATGCCCTGAGGCGTCACTAGATGAAGCTGAACCCGGCCAAGTGCACTTTTGGGGTGACCTCCAGAAAATTCCTTGACTTTCTGGCCACGCAGAGAGGAATTGAGGTCAACCCTGATAAAATCAGGGCCGTCCTCGACATGGGGCATCCGACCAACAAGAAGCAAGTACAGAAACTTACAGGCCGAATAACCTCTCTCAGCCGCTTCATCTCCACGTCGGCCGAGAGGTGTCTCCCTTTCTTCAAAATCCTGTGGCAGTTGGATCGCTTCCAGTGGTCCGACGAGTGTCGGTCAGCCTTTGAGGCATTGAAGGAGTACTTGAAGAGCTCTCCCTTGCTAGCTAAGCCTGTGGAGGGAGAGCCCCTATACTTGTATCTGTCGGTATCGGACGAGGCGGTGAGCTCCGTCCTCATTCGGATAGGGGAGAACAACCAGCAAAGGCCTGTCTACTACATTAGCAAAGTTCTCCATGATGCCGAAACAAGATATCCCAAGATGCAGAAGCTTGCTTACTCCCTGATCATAGCAGCCAAGCGGTTGCGCCCTTACTTTCAAGCGCATCTGATCGTCGTCCTGACTGATCAACCTCTCAGGACGATCCTCAGGAGCCTCGACACCTCCGGTCGGCTTGCTAAGTGGGCTGTCAAGCTGGATGAATTTGACATTTCTTTTCAACCTCGGTCGGCCATGAAGGCTCAGGTGATCGTCGACTTCATAGCGGAGTGTACTTGGAGACAGGAAGTACCTCCGCAATTAGCCAACACACCCGAGGAAGACACTGTTGAAGAAGCAGAGCCCGCCTGGATGCTTCATGTGGACGGGGCTCTAACCTTGCTGGGCGCGGGGCGGGCCTAATTTTGACCGACCCCGACGGACAGAGCCTGGAGTATGCCTTGCATTTTGCATTTCAGGTATCAAACAACCAGGCGGAATATGAAGTCTTCCTTGTAGGACTAAGAATAGCTGACGAGCTGGGCATCAGTCGGATCAGGGCCTTCTTTGATTCCCAACTGGTGGTAAACCAAGTGAGGGGTGAATTCGAGGTGAGAGATCCGATCCTGGCCAAATACTTGGGCAAGGTACAAAGTTTCGTGACTCGTCTTAAATTTTTCGAGATTTTCTATATACCTCGAATGCAGAACTTTCGGGCGGACGCCTTGTCACGACTGGCTATTGCCGTCACCAACTCCGACCGAACCTTTGTGGAATACCTGCAACGTCCAAGCATTGCTGAAGAGACGGTCGGAATCCATCAAGTGAAGCGAGAAGCCTCTTGGATGGACCCCATCCTTGCGTTCCTCATTGAAGGGATCCTGTCGGAGGATAAGGCCGAAGCCAAGCGTGTATGATGGACTGCCTCAAAGTACGTCGTCCTCGACGGAACCTTGCATAAACGATTGTTCACGCAACCACTGCTCAAGTGCCTGGGCCGTCGGACGTCGACTACGCACTCAGAGAGGTGCATGAAGGCATCTGTGGCGACTACCTGGGAGGAAGATCCTTGGCCTACAAAATTATTCGGTAGGGCTATTATTGGCCAACCATCTAGAAGGACAATCGGACTTCGTTAGAAAGTGCGATGCATGCCAAAGATATTTCAATATTCAGAGACGACCGGCCAATCAGCTGATCTCGCTGACCACTCCTTGGCCGTTCGCACAGTGGGGAATGGACATCCATGGGCCGTTCCTACCGGCCTCCGGACAACGGAAGTTCTTGATTGTAGCCATCGACTACTTCACCAAATGGGTGGAAGCTGAACCGCCGGCACAAATCACATAAACCAAAATGGAAAACTTTGTCCGGAATTACATAATTTTTCGGTTCGGCATTCCATAGGCCATCATCACCGATAACGGAAGACAGTTCGACAACCCGAAATTTTGAGAGTTCTACCAGCAATACTATATTTTCCATCAGCTAGCTTCAATCGGACACCCCCAATCCAACGGAGAAGCCAAAATTATCAATCGGATGATCCTGCATGGGTTGAAGACCCGACTGAACGACGCGAAGGAACTCTGGGCAGAAGAGCTTCATTCGGTGCTCTGGGCCTATCGGACTACCTTCTGGACGGCAACTAGAGAAACTCCATTTAATTTGACCTACGAGAGTGAGGCGGTTATACCTGTGGAAATCTTCATGCAATCCTTCCGGATTGATCATTTCGCCGAGCCAACCAACTCTGAGCGAAGAAGAATTGACCTCGACCTGCTTGAGGAAACCAGATGCCAAGTCGGTTTGAAGATGGCGACATATCGTCAAAGGATGGCCAAGTACTACAACAGTCGAGTCAAGGCTCGAAGCTTCAAGGTCGGAGACTTGGTTCTGCGGAGGACTGAAATATCCAGGCCAACCGAACAAGGAAAACTCTTCCCCAACTGGGAAGGTCCCTACAGGGTAATTGAAGTAATCCGAGCCTGAACCTACCGACTCGAGCATTTGGATGGGCATTAAGTAGCACGTCCTTGGAATGTAGACAACCTTCGCAAGTATTATCAATGAAGGCAACAATTCATTCCACAAAAAAGTCCGATCCCGGTCGGCAAAGGCTCTAAGGCAGCCCACTCCAAAAGTCCAACTCCGGTCGATAAAGGCTCTAGGGCAGCCCACTCCAAAAGTCCGACTCCGGTCGGCGGAGGCTCTAGGGCAGCCCACTCCAAAAGTCCGACTCCGGTCGGCGGAGGCTCTAGGGCAGCCCACTCCAAAAGTCCGCCTCCGGTCGGCAGAGGCTCTAGGGCAGCTCATTCCAAAAGTCCGACTCCGGTCGGTAGAGGCTCTAGGGCAGCCCACTCCAAAAGTTCGACTCCGATCGGCAGAGGCTCTAGGGCAGCCCACTCCGAAAGTCTGACTCCGGTTGGCAGAGGCTCTAGGACAGCCCACTCCAAAAGTTTGACTCCGGTTGGCAAAGGCTCTAGGGCAACCCACTCTGAAAGTCCGACTCCGGTTAGCAGAGGCTCTACGACAGCCAACTCAAAAATTCGACCTCGCTCGAGAAATTCTACTTGGAATCCTTAAGTATCTGAGGGGTTACCCTATAGGCGACCAGCCTGAAGGTTCAGACTAAACCGACCCTTCAACACTTAGAAATATTTCTAAGGATTTGGGTTCGGACTGAGCAACTGTTCAACACTTAGAAATATTTTCAAGAAAAAGGAGTTCGAATCAAGCTGACCGTCCCACACTCAGAAAGATGAATACTAAAGACATGTTAAAGGAAGAAATATTTTCATTCATCAACAAAAAGTTTTACAAAAAAATAGGGCAGACTTTTACAAATGATCTAAGTCTGACCCTATGAGTACATAGGAGGGACTCCGGCTTCGGCCTCCTGCGTCGCGCCTGAAGTTCCGACTGAGGCCTCCGTCGGTCCCGCATCGGCTCCGCATCTGACAGGCCCCCTACCCCTCCTGTGTCAGTGGCAGCCTGGGCATCAGTCTCGGTGTCGGGCGGGCTTGTCCCTTCCTCCACTGGCTTCGTCAACTGCAAGGCGGATAGATCCAGCTCCGAAAAGGTGTGGCCACCTTCAGGTAATCCTCATAGCCATAGTCAAAGCTGACCACCCCGGCCTCCTCCATCTCTTCCTCGAAGTCGGCGGAGGCTTTGTATTCTGCTATGGCGTTGCTGATCGCCTCTGCCACCTGCTCCTTGGCCTCCTTTAGCAGGTCCATATACTTCGCTGCCACGGATTGGTGACCGCGAGAGTTCCTCTCGGCTTCGGCGGACCGTTCTTCCTCTGCGCTCAGCCGACGGACTAGATGGTTCACCTTCTTCTTCTTCTTTTTTAACCTGGCCTCCCGATCGGCCAGTTGATTCTGCAGGTCTTTTACCTGCTTCTTCAAAGACTCGGCTTCAGCCCGACTGGCCGATAGCCTCTCCTCAGCCGCCCTCTTGGCAGCTTCCGACTCTTCGGCCTTCTTTGCCACGGTCTTTGCTGCATAGAGCATCTCGCCAAGTCTGTCGTCCATTAGCGAGATCCCATGGACAAGCTGCAAATGAAAACCTGAATTAAATCATGCTTAGGGAAGAAAGAATGAAAGGAAGAAGGTAGGAGGATAGTGACCTACCTTCATCATGTCGCGGTAGGTTTCCCTCGTGACATCGCTCAAATTCCTCCGACTGGACTCCTCCCAGTCAGCCTCCGACATGGACCCCCTCAGCAGCTCTCTGGCATGCCCTACGTTGTGGAGGGCGTGCCAGTGCCGATATGTCTCAAAGCGGGCGCCGTCGGCTTCCTCCCTTTCGGCTGCTCCCTTCCCTTTGTTCGTGGGGGGAGCCGCTTCCATCGGCCCTATTGATGATGAGGCTAGAGCCGTCATTGCGTCAATCAGCTCTAGGGATTCCTGCTCCGATCGGGCAGCCGACTGCCCGACAGGGGATGAATGCCTCAGCGCCCTCGCCGCCAGTCGCTCCAACAGAGGAATGTCGTCCTCGTCGGAGTCCACTGACATAATTGTTGCGGGCTGTTCTTTCACCCACGGCTTCTTCGGCTTGTTCGCGGTCGGCCTCGCGAATTGGGTGGCCCTCCTTTTCATCACCCGCTCTGTCACTTTGGCCCTGTCGGGCTTCATTTTACCTCCTGTTGTATGGATAAAACCCAAGTGAGTACATAAGAAGATAAAGTATGTAGTGCAAAATGGATCGACGACAGTGCCTTCTACCCTACCTAAGATTCCGTGGCGGTTGATCCTGGCCAACTAGAGGCTATCCTCTCGGAGCAACTCGTATACCATGGTGGGGCCGACCCCCTCCATCTCATTGAAATCGGCCTGGTCGGCCATGAGTACTGCCCTTCCGTCAATGGCTTTCGGTCTCGGTTCCCTCTATAGTACTTCGAAACCCCAAGGTTGGAGGCTATTCACGTAGAAGAACCGGGACTTCCACCCGTGGATAGCCGACGGAAGACCCCCTAGAATTCTTCGCCCAGGACGGGGACTGAACATCCACCATTCCCGGCTCCTGAAGTCCCTCTTTAGGAGAAAGAAATTGGCAAAAAGAGAAGTCCTAGGTTCGGCTTCGGCTCTACAGCACAACCATGAAACAGTTGATTGCCCGAATGCTATTCGGGGTCAGCTGTGCAGGAGAAACCCTATAAAGATTGAAGAGCTATACAACGAATTCCGGTAGGTGAAACCTAAGCCCTGCCTTAAGGTGGTCCTCGTACATCAGAATAGCCCCCGGATTCAACGGTCCGGTCATCATTTCTTCTCTGTTTGGGACAGTGAGGTGCAGGGTAGAGGGAATATTATATCTAACCCTAAGGGCTTCTATCCTTTCCCGGGTCATCTCAGACCGAATCTCACTGGGGCCTGGTTTCCTATCCCTATGGGTGGAACTGCGACTGCCGGAAGCCATTCTAATGAAGGTTAAAGAGATAGAGGGGGAACTGACCTGGAAAATGGGTTTCTAGGAAGGTGGAAGCGGGAGGAAGAAGGCGCTCTCTCTCTTCAAGCACGGATGTGGCAGAAAATTTCCCCCAGACTCTTAACGCCTCCTTTTATGGCCCCTGGAGGGACCGTTTCCCACTGTCCCTCGAGCGCCACGATCCAGCCATCAGGCGGTGCGGCTCCCCATGCAACGGAAGCCGATGTGACGTAGGGAAACACATCCAGGCCGCGATCTGCATGGTTGCCAGATCAGCGATGGAAGGCTCATCCCAGACACGGTGCCAACCGCCCAGATGTTGGCACGTCATACTAGTTACATCCGAAGCCTGACGGCCGGGCGGATCAAGCTGGCCGCTCATCATAGTGCCTCATCTGCATTAACTGCCTTCCCCCGCCTCCAACGCGGGGCTGACACATGTCCCAAGTGCATGATTCTGGAGTGGGACGCAATCAGACACAGTACGCCTGATCGGATCCGCGATCATCCCAAGGACAGACACATTAAGTAAGAAATGATGCTCTCGTCCTTCGAGACTACAGTCCCTTCGAAAGCCAAGAGCAAGGGGAGCAATTATTATACTCAATAAACTTTATTTTGAACCGAACCGAAGATCCAGCCGACCACCAGGGATCCGATCGACCCACTCCACCAGGGGTCTGACCGACCCACTCCACCAGGGATCCGAGCGACCCACTCCATCAGGGGTTCGACCGACCCACTTTGGTAGAGGTCCGAACGACCCACTCCAGCAGAGGTCCGAGCGACCCACTCCACTAGGGGTCCGACCAACCCACTTTGCCAGAGGTCCGAACGACCCACTCCAGTAGAGGTCCTAGCGATCTACTCTATCAGGGGTCCGATCGACCCACTTTAGCAGATGTCTGAACGATCCACTCCAGCAGAGGTCCGAATGACCCACTCCAGGAGAGGTCCGAGCGACCCACTCCACCAGGGGTCCGATCGATCCACTTTGCCAGAGGTCCAACGATCCACTCCAGCAGAGGTCCAAACGATCCACTCCACCAGGGGTCCGACCGATCTCTTCGAGGTCCGACTGACCTGCTTCAGCCCGACCCATACTAATCAGAAGGCTCCAGAAGTCCCTTCCAGCTGGTACCAGAATTCTATTACAACAAATCCCACGACGTGGCCACGTCCTGTTGCCACCTGGCCACCACCTTGATTCTCCTAGTAGCAGATCGAACATTTCCAGCCTAGCCCCTAACAGAATCTGTTAGTGTTCCGCGTCTATATAAGGTAAACGGGAACTTCGAATGGTAAGGGCACTTTTCCTTCTTCACGAGCTATCTCCTTTTCGATTCCTCCATTCTGTTGCTTTAAGGTCCCCGCTAACTTAGCCATCGGAATGCACCTCACCGGAACACCACCAGCCCATGGGACTTCTTTGCAGGATCCAGGAGAGGAGCGCTCCAGCCAAGCCAAGAGAACCCGGTCCGAAAGACTTGACAGCAACAGGTGGTAATGGTCAACTACTCATCACAAAAATTGGTGAAACAAAATTGAATACTCATACTTAATCTTTTGATTTAAAAAATATTTTTGTTATTCTTTTTATAAAATGCAACTTGCTTTTTGTTTATTAGTTTTGTCGCGATAGTAACTCAACATTCGAATTTGACTCAACTGATTTTTTTATGAAGAACAAAGAAACCAGGACGAAGCTTCTACGATGCAATAGTCCAAAAATGTCACTTTATTTTTTATTTTCAAGAGTTGCAAACATAAGGAATAAGCCAAAATTTGTTTTGATTGCTACCATACTTAGTAGCGATCTTTGGCATAGAAGGTTAGGTCATCCGAGTCAATTGGTTTTGTCTAAGTTTATTAAAGAGAATAATGCGCCCTTTAAATCTGGAATAAATTTGTCTCATTGCAATGCATGTCATATTTGCAAACATGTGAAACTTTCCTCTAATGAATCCGAGTCTTTTTCGACTTTTCCTTTGCAATTGATTCATTTTGATGTATGGCAAGCACCTATTAATTCTACTTCTGGTTTCAGGTATTATTTTTTATTTGTAGATGATTATTCTTGCTATTTATGGGTATATATATTAAAATTTAAGCATGAGGTATTTAACAAGTTTCTTGAATTTAAAGCTTTAGTTAAGAATGTCTTTCAACAGAAAATTAAATATTTTCAATATGATGGAGGAAAAGAGTATGATAATAAAAACTTTCTTACTTTATTTCGTAAATATGGTATAATTCATAGAATTTATTGTCCACACATACTATAATAAAAATGGAATAGTTGAACAAAAATATAGGCACATTGCTAATATTGTTAGAAGTATACTTTTCAATCTTGTATGCCTGCTAGGTTTTGGACTGACATGATTCAAACTACTATTTTTCACATTAATTGTATTGCATCCATCACCCTTTTAAAGGGCAAATCTTGTTATTATGTTTTGTATGGCTATTCTTCTTGTGACTTGCAACTTTTAAAGATATTCAGATACTTGTGTTATCCAAATCTACAGGACATCGCCGATCATAAGCTCTCTTCTCAATCTCTACCTTGTGTTTACTTGGAAATTCCTGGTAAACACAAAGGGTTCCGATGTGTCGGTAAAGTTTATATTTCTCAGTATCTTATATTCATTGAATCCATTTTTCCGTACTCTTGTCCAAGGATTCAGGTCCCGGTGGGATATCCCACGAGACACCGGGACGGGGTATTATCCCATGTGTCGGGACAGGACATCCTGCCAGTGTCCCATTGTCCCAATCGGGATACCTTGGAACATTTCCTATCCCTAGTGTCGGGACGGGGCGGGATGCCGATGCGTCCCATTCCGGGAAAAAATTGAGATAGTCCTGTTCCACGGGATTTAAAACCTTGCTCTTGTCTCTCCAAGTTTATTGACTCCACACATTCTCATTTAAATTTTTAATTGTTTTAAGATTTTTGTTGTCAAATCCAAGATCCGCTGAACCGGTACCGGGACTTGTACCGGTCAGCGGGCGGTACGGTATGGTATCGTACTGGCACCTGTACCGGCTGCCAAATTTAAAAAAAAAAACAATCTTTCTCTCCCCCTCTCACTGTACCGACCCGAACCGGGCTGAACCGAGCCCGAACCGACCCGAACCGGGCGGTTCGGACCGGTACCGGTATAGAAATTTTTTTTTTTTTTTTTCAACGGTCCGGTGTCCGGACCGTTTTTTGGTAGCGAACCGTGCCGGCTCTTGGCCGGTACAGTACGGTACGCCCCGTACCGGGCGGTACGGGACGGTACCGCGAACCCTGGTCAAATCCATCTCTGTTAGGTAGTGATCCCTTCAACCTCAAAGCAATTTTATAATTTGATTTTCTTAACAATAATTTAGCTTCATATTTTTTTCTAACAATAATTTTGCTTCGAATTCTTGTGGACACTCTTCTAATGTTTCACCAGATCCTTCGTGATTGGAAAGACTATCTACCAATGAGATCTCTGACTTCTCTCCACCTAAGATTGAGATACATGCCTTGTCTGACATTCTGAAACAACTTCATGTCTATATTAGAAGATTTTATCCTTCCAAATCTATAATTGAACCCCTGGCCATAGTTCAAACCATACCCAACCTTGCACTCCCAAATCAGACCAATTTCTTTGATGCGATCGAGCTGCTACCCTCATCTATACCCTCCATCACTCTTGCTTTGTCTTCTATTCGCATCCACCCCATGCTCATGAGATCCTTGGCCCGAAAGTGAGATATGTTCTCTTCCTTCCTGGCTTTCATGTCTTTTACTTACCTACTGAACCTAACTCTTTTTTTGAAGTCTTTTAGCATGCAGGTTGGTGACAAGTAATGTTGGACAATTATCAAGCCTATGCTACGTGGGATCTTATGCCTCTGCTGCCTTTTGTTAATCTCATCATTTGTAAGTGGGTCTTTAAAGTGAAACAAAAGGTGGATGGCTCTTTAGAATACCTCGACAACAATCAAGGATTGACTTCAATGAAACCTTCTCTTCGGTAGTTAAGCCTACTACTATTTGCACTGTCCGTTTGTTGCTATCTCTTCTAGATGGTTTTTTCGGTGATTAGATGTTAAAAATGCCTTCCTTCATGGGATGTTGTCTAAGGATATCTAAATGAAATAGCTGCTTGGTTCTGTGCATCCGCCTTATCTCTACCATGTTTGTTGCTTGCGGAAGGCTATTTATGGGCTCCAATAGGCATCCTTTGCTTGGTTTCAATGGTTTACCTCTTTTCTTTTTAAGTTGGGTTTTTAGAAGAATACAACTGACCCTTCTATATTTGTGTCCCATTCTGTACAAGGAATCATTGCCCTCTTATTATATGTTGATGGGATGATATTATCATTATTGGTAGCTCCTGCTCTTTATTTGCTTCTTTAATTTTCACCTTGCAAGCTGAGTTTGCCATGAAAGATCTGGCCCTCTTCATTACTTATGGGGAATAGAAGTATCTAATTCAACTAGTCGTGTAATCCTTACTCAACAAAAGTATGCTCATAACCTCCTGGAGCATCATGGTTTCTCTTTTAGCAAGCCAGACTCTACTCTACTTAACATCCATATGTCCACTCACATCGCCTACTTGAGGACTTTTACATTCAAGGTTTTCAAAACCGGTACTAGACCCCGTTCTGGTTGGTTGGTGGTATGAGTTGGCATGGCCCATACCAGATCGAACCGGCGCATATCGACATAGAGATGAAGGGACGAACCGAGGAGGAAAAGAGAGAAAAAGAGGGAAAGAGAGGAAGAGAAAGAGAAGGGGGAAGGAGGTGGAGGTGGTAGAGACATTGTTGATTGCCATCGCGGCTTTGCATCATCTATGGGAGAAAAGAGAAGAGAGAAAGGGGAGGGAAAGAAAAGGAGGGAGGGGAGCTTGGCGAAGAGGCTATCTAAGGGCCTCCGGTTGGCCGTTGTGGTCGCCAGGCGGCATAAACGCTGCCTACAGCTTCACGGGCATGAAACATGGATGATCATCCTTATTTCATGGATTTTTTAAAACAAATTTCTGGAAATTAGCAAGTGAAGCGGCAAAGGGCCGGCTTCACTATTCATCTTCGTTTTTAAAACATCAATGCGAGGAATAAGGTCGCCCTTGTTTCACAACCATGGCCTACCAGCACATTTTTCGCTACCTAGTGGCACCTAATGATGCTTGAGCAGCCTCTCTGCCACTAGCCCTACTCTTCAGTAGCCTCCCTCCCCCTCTTGCTCTCTTGGTTAAAGGTCTTTTAGGCGATATTGAGTTACGGAGGCCTTCATGGCCCTGGCAGGCCACCGTCGGCCGTTTGATGGCGTCGTCTGCTCTTTCCCTCCCCTTTCTCTTCTTCTTTTTCCTTCTCCCATGTCTGGTGTTCTGTTTTTCATGCCGGAACCATCCTGATTTGCCACTGGTATGGTTCAAAACATCTCGAACCAGCCAGTTTGGTTTGGTTTTGAAAATTTTGCTTACACTTATTATCAGATTATGGGAGCTTTGCAATATCTTGTTTTCACTCACCCAGGCATCTCTTATGTTGTCAACCTCGCGGCCCAGTTTTTGCATGCTCCGCTTGAACCACATTTCCAAGCTGTTAAATGCATCCTTCTTTATATTCGTGGTACTGTCCTTTGGGCTTCAGTTTTTTCGATGTTAATGTCTATCCTTAGTGGCTTGTTCAGATGCGGATTAGACAGGATGTCCTAATACTCGGTGCTCTACTTTTGATTTTTATATCTTTCTAGATTCAAATTTCATTTCCTGTTTTGCTAAGAAATAGCCTATTATATCCCGGTCAAGCTTTGAAGCCGAATATTGCTCCATCGCATTCACATTTGCTAAGACCTTTTGGATTCGCCATCTTTTTTGAGATTGGACAAGCAACTTGCTAATATCTTTATGAAGACATTGTCCACTTCCTGTTTTACTGTACTTCGATTCAATCTTCACATTCGACCGTGGGATATTCAGATTGTGGGAGGATGTTAGAGTATTATTGTATTTATGGCATTAGATGTATTTATGGTGGTAGCATATTAGGCTTTTTTTTTTTTTTTTTTACTTGTCTTTTTTTATATATTCATTTATGCTAAGTCATCTATACATATTTCTGTAAATATTAATACAATTCTAGAGTAGGATGTGTGGCTTTTATCCATATTTTTCAATAAGGTTTATATTTCTGCATGACCATTCTGTCTGCAATAGCTAATTGTTTTGGATTTTTTTCTAAAAGAAATTTTATGTTGAGCCAAGGAAGGTTTACAAACTCAATCAGACCTTTGAGACATTTTCTCCTTGAATACCACAATCTATCTTGCTGAAATCCTGTACTGCTTTGTGATGATATTCTTTAAATGAGTCGGTAAATGTGATAATAATAGCTTAAGTTGGAGTTTGGAAATTGAAATAGTAGTTCTTATTGGTGCAGCAATTAGGGGTGTGGACACTCTTGTCACTAGTCCCTGTTTACATATTTTTTTCTTGACATGATGTGTTTCCGATGAACCATTTTCTAACATGAAATCTTGGCGGAGTGCTGTTCCTTGTGGTAGCAACCCACCTACAAGATGGTTAATAGAGTTCATTTGTTGTTTTCATTGTAATGTTATGGATAATGTTTGTGGAAAATGTGCATTAAGGTCTAGTATTTGCAAATGTTCTTTAAGGAATGGCTCCCTTGGGGTGACTGCAATTCATGTAATGCATAACACTATCCTACTAGTTATGAAAAGCTGTGGTGACTGGTAGCTTATGATCATTACATACTTTGCCACTGATGTGGGGCTGCTATGGTAAACTCAGAAAGTTACAACTTGTAGTATATTAGGGTTTGCAGAAGTATGAGAAGAAGTTGGGTGACTGATGATTGTGGGTTGCCTGAATGTAAATGAATCTCCTTTAATGACCAAAACAAATCTTAGGCTAACATTTTTCAGACTCAGAAATTACCCTTGAGAGGGCAATAGGCATTGATGGTAGAAAAAACGATTAGTGCCTGGTGCATTTGCTTTGCTCCTGTCACAATGGTACTTGCCTGAACTTTTACTAGTGATTATTGGCCTTTGCTAAGAATTTACACTAGATAGTAAATTTAGGGCTACTAGTTCATGAGATATTAATTACTTATAGAATCCTGTGCACTAATTCCATGATGCTTTGACTGGTGCCAATTACTTTGTTTGAAGTAATATTTCTCAGGCGGCTACATAGGCTTCAGAAGGGATTATTTCTGTTTTTACTGCTTGTACTAAATACTGGTAGATCTCCTCCAATCTATCTTCGTGTCTTGGATTGGTCATAACTTTAAAACTGGGTGTAATCTCGGATTAATCATATTCTTTGGTTTGTCAAGTGCTGATAAATTATTTCTGTCCATCTGAAATAAAAGTTATGAAGAACCCTTAAATCAAAAGTATTTGTTATTATATGGAACTTCTTGCAGTGTTTGTGTCTGATTTATGCTTATGACAGAAAACAATCATGAGTTATTTGATTTAAATGGCGTATCAGTTATGATTAATTTCAGAATATATCTATTTATCACTGTTTGTTGATCAAAAACAGTTCAAATGAGAAATAAGATATCTCATGCATAAATTTTGCATGCACTTGCCATGTTTATGAGCAGTTAACTCGACAAGCCCTTTCTAGTGCGTGGTAATAATTGGCATGGTATACCATACTTTGCTAACAATGCTCAAGACAAGCATCATATTCAACACTTAAATCTTTAATGACTTTTTTTAATAATTCTTAATGGCAAATCGGCATAAATTGGAGTGTGGACTTCAATTAATGATAGGTCTTAGGTTCTTTGTTCCTTTTGTTTTCTTCTCTTTTTTATTTGTGTGTGCGCGTGTGTGTGTTTTTTTTTTTTTTGGAGGGGGGGGGGGGGGATGGGGGTCGGGGTGGGAGGGGGGGGATTTGATGTGGACTGAAGATTTTAAATCAAGTGGTGGTTTGCTTTAGACCTTCTTGCAAGCTCAAGAACCTAAATTATTTCCATTGACTGGGACATCTGTGAGTAAGAGACTGATTAGCTTGTTTTATGAAGAACAAGACAAAAGAAATATTGTATTTTATTGATTGCTATCAAATTACATGGCTTTACCAAGGGACACCCATAATTTGCATGAACTTCTAAACAAATGATAGCAAGTTGAACCATGGATGCTTTTTCACATCGATATGGTGAAGAGAATCGTGGGGCCCATCTCTCTCTCTCTCTCTATCTCTATCTCTATCTTACATTTATTGCATGACAGGTGGTGTCAAATTGAAGTTGGGGTTGAGGTGGAGTGAAAATTTGGGTTTGGAGATGCATCTCCCAGTCTTTGGGGTATATGATAATAGTAGAGATGAAGAGGGAACTCCAGAAAAAGATCAGTTAAGAACATACAATTCTACCTTGTGCAATTTAGAGATTGCGATGTCTGTTTTTACTTGAACATGATTTTTTTTTAAAGTTTAATAATGTAAAAGTTTATTTTCATCTGAAGATAACTTGCTCGATGTAGTGACATGGTGGTTGATCTTATTTTTTGCTTTGTATTATTCTAGTTTAATGACATTATTTTGCTTTGGACTTGCCTTGATTAGCCTTGTTTAACAATTACATATCATCTTGCTAGAAATTTTCCTAACTTATTATGGAGGTCTTTATTCATTCCCCAAAGCTTCATTATTACTCAGCTAAATTAAGTTGGGTGTATCCTTTGAGCTATGGAAAAATAGGGAACATTATGCTGCTGAATATTTGCAGAACTTTTCGTGATCTCATGAAACTCTAACTTACTTTCCCTAATTGGTGATGACAATATGCTAAAGGTGGAGGTTAATGGACAATTCTTAATACCTAACCTAGTGGCTTGTGTTGTGGCATTTGCTAAATAATTAGTTTAAGACTTAAGGCTTGTCGACCCAGATTTTGTTTGGCTTGTTGTCTTTGTGGAAATATTCTCCTCTAGTAGTACTTAATGTAGGAATGAACAATGGAAGGAATATGTTCTGTGTTGCAATGGTAAATTTATTGTATTATGATGGTTGGCTGGCAGGGTGTCAAGGGATTTATGAGGCCTTTGGCATTTTGTGATTGGGTTCAGGACTCCCTTAGGTTTACATTTGCTTTGGGACATGGCAGACTTGGATGAAGAAAGCAACAAGAATTTGAAGAGTGTGGATAGCTGGGTCTTTGAGGATGAAGGCAGCACTAATAAAATGTGATAGCCGGGTTAATACATATGTAGCCTATTGTATTTGTTACTATCAAGGATTTGTCTATTGTCAGTATGACCTATACTGGCTGGTACATTTCACTTGTACTGACCATGTATTAATCCACGCCCACTTTGGCCTGCATCGGCGCATGGTGCTGGCTGACCCTGTATCAACTTCCACCGAGTCCTAGAAATGTACCCTGTATCTATCATTTTTTTTAATTTCTGATTGCATAAGTTCTCTTTGCAGCACTCAAGGTCTATTGTCTAACTTCTGTTCAAGAGATGTTCCAGCCAACTTAGAATTGCATGTTTTGATCTTCCAGGTTTGCTTCAGACAGTTTCGACTGATACAGTCTGGAGTAGTGAAAAGTTTATGTAAGATTTATTGCTGATAAACAGTTTTATTTGTTGTGGATATTTCCCTTTTTTATTTCTGAATGAAACTCAAATGGTTTTATGGAAAACTTTTTCATGTGGCTGGCACATTGTGAACTCATGCCAACCCTTTGGTAATGGTTGAAAAGTTAGGAAAGCATAAATGCATGAGAGGAGATGATTCATCTCAAATCATCTTTCAGATCTTGGTCATAACCAGATAGTGATTTGAAAAAAAATATCTTAAGAAGTTCTGATGCAATGCAACATAAGCAGCATAGGTTCAATTTGGAGAAAGCAGGCACTAGTCAGATCCACTCATAGGGAATTCTTATTCAAAACCTTTTGCAATTGTACAGATTTTGACATCCCTGACATCAATACTATAATTTATTGACTTCCTGGTGTGAGAAATAAGAGAAGTGTCTGCCTATATTTGCTTGAGGATGCTTGTAGTATAAAGTTTTTTGCGCATAAATTATTGGACCTTAAACTATATCCACATACGAGGGAAATGCAATCCAAAAAGTTTGGAAGTTGTTTCCTTTGCAATCTCCATTATAATGGTTAAGATAGTTTATTTTGTAATTTGTTTGTCAATCATTGGATTAATGTTTTATACTTGGATAAATGACCAATAATGACACTGTACAAGTTCTGCAAACTTTGATAATTTCAGCCTTCATGATGTTATTCTGAATTGTTTATTTAATTGTATTTACTGACAAATATTTCTTGGTCATATTTATAAGCTTGCAAGTTGCAACTGTTGTATGTCTTCATATGGATGTAGGTGGTGCCTTGTGCTGTACTAGCCCTTTTAATTCATCCTTCAACATCACATAATATTGTGAACAGGATTTTCTGGGCCTTTAGTGTTTATTTGGAAGCTGTCTCAGTGTTACCCCAGTTACGTTTGATGCAAAACACGAAGGTAAAAGCTGAAGATGATAGCCCTTGTTAATTTAGGAATTTTTTTTTCCTTAACAACATCTTCGTTTATGTTTGGCAGATTGTTGAGCCGTTCACAGCTCACTATGTATTTGCATTAGGTGTTGCCAGATTCTTGAGTTGTGCACACTGGGTCATTCAGGTTTGATTCAGCATGAATGCTACCATTTTTTGAAATATCTCATTCTATTCAGATATGTATTCTAATTACATTTAATTGGTCCTACGTTTTCATATGCTTGCACATACATGTTTATACAACATATGTAAATGCTCGTGTAGAAATTAAAGAGATCCTCGATTTTCTTTTTTATATAGAATAAAGAGAACATACAGGACATAACTAGTACTATTGGTTCGTTCTTAGTTATCTGATCCTGGAGTTTAGGGGCATCATACGAATGTACAAGTGCTTGCTTGTATGTTTGTTGAAACATAAGACTATCTCTTCTTTCTTTTTTTTTTTGTATTGTTATGTAATTTGAAATGTTTTTAATGGTTAACTAAAACATCTTCCTCAGATTTGGTAGTTTATCAAGAAATAATTGGAGGGGCAAAAAAATGCTTATCTTTTTTTTACCAAACACCTAAAATGTTCTGAATCTTTTTCAGAATCTCCAAATTCCTAGTTTAATCATCTGAAAATGCTACATGGAGGACTGATCAATCAACTGTATGCAACAGCTGCTCTCTAAACTTGAAAAAACCAAGGCTTTTGTGACATACATCCATTTAAGCTGAGACCAATGAAGCCTTGAAACTAGAATTAATTTTGGATGGATACCTCTATAAGAAAAAAAATGAATGAATAACTGTGGATACCAGTCCAATCTGGTTGAAATATTCCATTTTTTCCACGAACTATAAAATGTAATACAGCCAGCACAATATTCAATCAAACAAATGAATAAGCAATAGTGCATGTTAGGATAAAAATTCCAAGAAACTGTGCCAATATATGGAATGATCATATGGCAGAAATTAGCTATCAGGGTGATTGTGGCTAGTCAAGGACGTACTTATTAAATTTTAAAGCATAAAGCACTAGCCAAATGTTCTTCAGCTTTTGCTGACATCATCTCTAGGTAAGATGTGTTTCTTTCACCGTCTGAATATAGTTCAGAACTTCAGATTTTACTTCTTAGAAAGGGAAAAGATATTACGAAATAAAGAAAATTTTTTTTTTTTTTTTGGGGCGGTTGGGGTTGGGGGGGATCAAAATTAGGCTCAAAAATTCATTTGAGAAAAAAAGGAATGTGTAACAGTTCTTGATCCTTAACTTCTTTTCTGTTTTCCTTATTATGTTATGTTTCTTGCTAAAGTGACCAAATGTTATGTTTTAGGTCCTGGATACTCGTGGAGCTCTGTTGACAGCTTTGGGATACGGGATGTGGCCATCCATGGTTCTCTTCTCAGAAATTGTTCAAACCTTCATCCTTGCAGACTTCTGCTATTATTACGTCAAAAGGTAACTGCAAGTTTCCATCATGAAGGGCCTTAATATAATAGATCAATTTCAAAATCTTATATTACTTTATATTTTCCTTTTACAGTCTTGTTGGTGGGCAATTGGTGCTGCGTCTTCCTTCTGGGGTGGTATAAATTTGAAGATTCCGTGCAACCTCTCAGTTATCGTACCCTGAAGTAACTTAATATGAAATCCTATTATGTGCACTCTCTATTGCATCATCCCTTAGAAACCCATAGCCTTTGCAAATCGTCACGAGTGATACAGAGTTGCGAACGCATTCGAAGTCTATGAAATTTGAAGGCATTTGTAGATATCCTGACCGGTAATGCATTGGTTTTTTGCTTGACTGCCTGTACTTTAGATAAAGCTTAATCTAAACCTTTTATAGATCCTTTATCTTAACCCTGGGAAAACATTTCAGCTCTTTTCTTTAGATAACTCCCTGGCATGCTTGCAAGCATAAACGGCACGGATATCTTTCTTTCATAGCAGCGCCATGAATTATGCTTTTTAAAGTGTGACAACGATCGAGATCATATGGATGAAATGTTTAAGTTCATAGGATATGCTGGGTGCTGTTTCTTCTTGTGACTGCTGCTATCGTATCACACTTTATGTTATCGAGATCATGGACTGATGATTATTTGGTGAGACTGTTTGGCATTGACCTGTCTTCTCCCTTCTTGTAGAACAGAAGGTTTCTTTTGGGTGATGAGATTTTGGTTTGAATTCATACCCCATAAGCGAGCCGAATTTTGTACCGTGCATGTGGATGTTAAAGAAATTCAACCTCTTACTATATTGTGAGTTGATTAATTTACTGCGCATGTGGATCTTCGGTAACTCTGCTCCTTGGCACCTTCAGTCTTTTTGTATTTATGCCGGCGGGTTGTGATCGTCTTGCTTTCGGCTGTGAGATGCGCCGTAAATTGACAGAATATGTGCGAGAAGATCTTGTCATGAATTTTTTTTTTTTAAATAATATATATTTTTTTTATTAAATATTGATGAAATTTGTGCCATCCTAAATATATTTATCGATTTAGATATTTTTGGATATTTAGAAAGTATGAACATAGGAGAGGCGGTACCGGATCCCATATCGATCATTGATCGGCATGCTAACGTATCATATCGGGTTTTGTACCGGATTTATAAAATTTTAATTTTTTTTTTTTAATGGCAAAATTGTTTGATATGAATTGGACTCGAAGCGGACTCGATCCAAACCCGAATCGGATCGAACCGCGTGGTATGCATCGGTATGGTATATAATTTTTTTTTTTATTTTTTCAACGGTCAGCATTTCGAATCATTTTTTATAAATGAATCATATCGGTTCTTAGCCGATACGATAAGGTATATCTCGTATCGAGTGGTACGGACGGCATCGTAAATCTTGGGAGGGGTCCTTCGAAAATTACATAGGTAAATCGCATGTTGTATCTATAATTTTTTATTTCAAAATTTAGTAAGAAAAATAAAAATACTTTTCAAAAAAAATTAAAAATAAAAAAAAAATCTTTAAAAATTAATAAAAAATTTTTAAAAATAAATAGAATAATTTATTTTAATATATTTTATATTTTAAAATATAATAAATATATTATTATATATTATAATATAATTTGTTGATGCGCACGTTCCGATCATGGTAGCGGTGGTGCTTGCCGGGTGCCGTAAGTGCGATATGATAGGATGGGACGTTCATCAAGTGATGTGGTTGGAGGCGACGAGGCATGAGGGTGGCAATATTATTGCGAGCTCAAGCACCTACCTGCCCGTGCCCCTTGAGATTTGATCGTGTTGCGCGATCGGTCTGACAGTCAGGGAGGCATGTGTTCTGCACGTGGTATCCATCGGTGCGGCTACGCTGATGGAGGTTACTAGAATAGCAATTGCTGTTGGCACATCAATGATATCCGATCTTGCATATATGCAGCCACCTGATCGTATCATGAAGACGTTTTCGATGGTTGCATCATGCAATGGGTTCGGCTGCCACGAAGGTGTGCGGTTTCATTGCATGCAATGCCGTCGAATGTGGCAAGGCTAATAGAAGCCACTGGGATAGCAGTTGCTGCTTGGCACATTGGTGATATCCGACCTTGTGTACATGTAATAGCTCGGTCATGCTATGGGGGCATTCCCGTCGGTCGCATCGCGCTACAAGTCCGGTTGTCCTAGTGGTGCCCGGCTCTATTGCATGCGGCACTCATCAATACGGCACGACCAGCGAGAACATCCTATATTAAAATAATATACTATAATATAAATAATAATATATATTATTATATATATAATATATAACATATATTATATTATATATTTGTTGTAGCCAGCACATGCATCAACAATTATACTTTATTATAATATATAATATATAATATAATATATTATAATATTTTTTTTATAATATCATGTTATTATATTATTATATTCTATTTTTTTAATTTTTAAAGACTTTTTTAATTTTTTATTAATTTTTGAAGTGGAAAATTACATTATCCGTGATTTCTTTACATAAATTCCAAAGTCCCCCCCCCCCCAACTATCTCCGTACTTTTTATGTATTTAAAAATATCTGGATTGATACATATATTTAAAATAGCACTAGTTTGATAAATATTTAATAAAAAATATGATTAAAAAAAACTTTCTTGTCATGCATGTCATACATTTGAAGGAAATATTGACCAATCTTTTTCCTCTTGAGAATCTGTTCTGTTTTGATATTATAAAGCATCATATAGTCTTCCCATCATTTCCTCTTTGGAAGCCAAACTTGGAACTCTCGGCTCCTCCTCTTCAAGAAGTACCATTCTCGCTTCCGATCCCATAATTTTCCGGATGCTTTAAAATAACGTGTTCGGAAGTTATAAAACAAGTAACCACGCACACTCTTTCCATGCTCCGCCGGAAGTTTGGGTGAAGTTTCTCGGCCATAGAGCCGGTGGGATCCTTCCTTACGGTTGACCTTTTCACCGATGCCTTGGGTCGCCCTCAGCGTCCTGGCATACGTCCTGGGCTCTTATCTGCCTGCCGTCCTTCTTTGTTTCTACTCGTGTACGTGTAACAGTGTTGCAGGCCAGGTTGTGAAATTTATGGGTTGATGAGGGTGCGTTTTTATTTGATGGCAACTTAGTTGGCAGCCCAGATGCTTGTGGAGAAAATTACATGCTGGCTTCGACGAGCCAAAAAATTCTGTCAGACTGCTCCATCTTGCCGTCCAGTGTGGGGTTGATACGGTTCCAAATATTTGGGAATCAAACCAATCCTTAATGCCACATTTAGCGGTAAGCGTTTCAGGTCTTTCTTGTGGTGTTCGGGGAATGAATTTTGTGCAGGAGAGAGAAAAATCGAGTCCGGGTCTGTAGACGTTGAGAAATCGAGGTTATTCCTCCTCAAATCAAGTACAAATTTCATGTTCTTCGATCATGGATCAAATTTTAAAAAAATAATTTTTTTTAAAAAAAAAACGGACAAGACGACTGAATTTTCTCGAAGTTCTAGAGGATCTAGGATCCAGCAGATTAAATTCAAGGGGCGCGTCGAACTTTCCTCCATACATGTAAGTGCTATCATGGGAGATAGAGTCCCATGCATATCTTATGTGCAATTGGCTGCAATAGTCTCATCGTAGAATTTTTTTATTATTTTAGATCGGTAAACATAATTACATGCATCGATTATCCTTGGTAGGAGTGTAAAGAAGGTGAGATGCGTGAAGTTTGTCATGCAATATTTTTGCAAGTTACAATGATACATGTACTTATTTTTTTATATATTTTTTAATTGAATAAAAAGAGTGGAAGGATAAATTCCGGTATAATTAATTTTGCAAGTAGATATGGTCGAAAATGAAATAAAATTTTTATCAATGAACTATCATTTTAATGATGATGATGATATATGTACACTTTGGTCATGCCAAAAAAAAAAAAAAAAAAAAAAAAGCCCTACAGCCAATGATGTCACAATTTTTTTTTTTTTAAAATCTAGCTCTATTTTTGACGCAGTCTGGCTCTACTTTGGCGAGTCTGGGCAGATGGAAAAAAAAAAAAAAAGTCGCTGGTCTCTCCATCACGTGGTTGGGAAAACCCACTCAAATCCTCAAACCTAATGAAAAAAAAAAAAAAAAAAAAAAAAAATCCTCAAACCTAAAATATCAAAATTTAAGCACATCAAAGCCACAGGCCGTTCCTTTCTCTCTCTCAACATCTGCGCTAGTGTGACCAGTTCCCACCAACTCCCTCTCAAGGAAGAAGAGATCCCCTTTTTATTGGGACCGCCTCTTCTCCCTCCTCTTCTCCTCTCCCTCGCCAGCACCAAGAGAACGAGAGAGGGAGGGAGGGAGATGGGGGACGCGTTCTGCCCGGACTGCAAGAGGAGCACGGAGACGGTGTTCGACCACTCGGCGGGGGACACGGTGTGCTCGGAGTGCGGGCTGGTGCTGGAGGCGCACTCGATCGACGAGACGTCGGAGTGGAGGACGTTCGCCAACGAGTCCGGGGACAACGACCCCGTCCGCGTCGGCGGGCCCAGCAACCCGCTCCTCGCCGACGGCGGCCTCTCCACCGTCATCTCCAAGCCAAACGGCGCCCAGAGCGACTTCCTCTCCTCCTCTCTCGGCCGCTGGCAGAACCGCAGTTCCAACCCTGACCGCTCCCTCATCCTCGCCTTCCGCACAATCGCCACCATGGCCGACAGGTCCTTCTATCGCCCTCTACCTGTTTTGCATAATTGATGTGATGCGAGAAAAATGGAATTTTGAGGTAGCTTGATGACAATAGATGGATATGGCCTTGGGTTTTGCCCCAACCCCGTTAAATTTTTCTGGCCATGAGGACAGATCGGATTTTTTGTTAACACGGTTTCATTAAAAACTGGAAAGATTTTTGGGTCGGATGGTATGTTGGGAGAAGTAGATGATACCAAATTGAGAGAGATGGAATTTTGATGAATACTGAAACGGTGTCATACATATAGAGATGCAGTTGACATGGACATGTATATGCCTGTCTTAGGATTGGATCTCTGAGTTCTAAGAAGGGGATGAAGAGGGAGGCAGAGAGTTTTTTTAGTAACTTTTAGGAGTATGTGGACATCTGAGATTAGAATTTTGATAAAAAATGAGAATTGGATTTTGGATCCGATTTCTAACATTTGGAGCATTTGACCGAGCTTTGTTTTTTTGGGAAATGTCGGAGCTATTAATTGAAAATTTTCGTTCTATGATCCATCCTATATGACGGCAACTAAATAATCTGATTTCAGGATTTGAGCTTGTGTCATATATAAAGGGATAAAATTTGGATGTACTTATATATTAGGGTTGACGCGACTCTCCTTGGGTCACTACTTTTAGAACAAACACACCTTTTTGCTTCTTATTGTTTGAGTCGTCCACATGTTATTTGCTGCCACACAAGTGTTGAATGTTTCTTTTTTGTTTTGAAAAGTATCTCCTGTTTTTTGGCTGAAAAGTTTTAAGACTTTCCTCAAGAGCAGGAAGTTCCTAGTAGGCATCTTTGCTGTTGTTGTTGGGGGGTCATTGAAAGGTGAGAGATTGAAGAATCATCAATTAGAGAGAATGCTGGAAGGAGATTTGGCTGTTGCCTTGCAATAAATGCTTGTGAAATGGATTAGGTTTATTTACGATTTCATGGGCATCTTTTTTGTTCAACGACACTTGAAAAACATGCTGTGATGGTTTGTTAGCGTGATTTCAAGCAACCAGTTACCAAGATGCATTGGATTCTTTGCATTGAAGATCTCTGAGGTCAAGCTTAACATACAGCTAAGAAGATCTCAGAGGTTAAGTTTAACATATATATGGATTTGGTTTCAGTTCTGGGGAGAGGGTGATTTTAATGAGAGGACCAGGATTCATACAGGAATATCTTTAGGAAGAATGGCTTCAGGCTGAAAATAGGGTTCAGAAGAATAATTAGGCGAATGGTTTGGGGCATTATCTATCTAATAAGCACTTAGTCTGAGGCAATCAGGCTCTATCTGTCCAAACTTAGATTGTTCAAACTAATATTTTGAGATGGATTCTAGCCAAATCATAGATTCAAAAGAATTTCAGGCCAGTTTTGGCTACATTTTTCTAGTTTAAGGTTGATCTGAGTACCGTTTTTAAAAATGATTGTTTTAGATGCACTATATATGCCTTCAATAAGATAGGAAGAGAAACATAAAAGGTGCCTTATGTTAAGAATGCTAACAAATAGTGTTGCATGGCCATGGGCATAAGAGTTAGAGTTGGACACAGCCAGGCATCTGACTCTGAAGTCAACTTAACTAGATACATGGGTATGTAGGAGAATGAATGATTCAAATGGCATTGGTGATGTTACCCTTGATTTTATACTTAAAAATTTATCACAAGTATGTGAAGAAAGGTGTCATGCTAGTGAACTTAGCAATGATTTGTAGATTTTAAAGGGTGCTCACTGGCATGAATATGCTATCTTTCTTGCTATTATTTTCAAAAGGGTTTATTTGCATGTATATCCTCCCAAATATTCTAATTTGTATGAATATCCTTTCAAAATTGATATTTGCATGTATACCCTTATAAAATACTTATTTTGGATATATACTCTTCCTTTTTCTTATATTTTACAAATATACCCATATCATCTAACATCATTAAAAAAAATTAGCTTTTTAAAATAAATTGATTAAAATACCCTTATGGATAGATGTGCAAAAAAAAATTATGAGGGTACATGTGCGAATAGCAATTTGACAAGGATATTCATGCAAAGTTGAATATTTATGAGAGTATACATGTAAAATAATTTAATTTTTAAACATTCACATTTGCCTAAATACTCTTTCAAAATTAATATTTATATATATATTTTCATAATTATTTATTTTGCATATATACCCTTCGTATAATGGTACTCTGATGCCATTAGCTAAAACATAATTTAAAAATTTAAAAATTAATAAGAATTATGAAATTACATCTTTATATCTGAAAATGGATAATGGGTTAACATGTCTTAGTGGAACCCATCCAATCCATTATGTTCCACTTGGCTTCCAAATCATGCATTGTTCCTTTCATGATCACTGACATACCTAATTTTCTGAAAAGCTAATTCCTCTCAAACAAGAAGGGATTATTGGAGGATGCGATTAACATGTATGAACCTAGCTCCTTTGAAAATTATGGAAAGTTTTTATAGAATGAACAAAATTTTGATGAGTGATCCCATTTTTGCATAAAAATAAAATAGAATATAGTATTCTAATATTCTAATATATAATATATTATATAATATCATCATTATATAGTTATATTATGTAATATGTTATTATATTATAGAGTAAGATAGTTCGAATCCATCTAAATGAAATAGATAAAAATTATAATTTTTTACATGTATATGCTTCCAAATATTTAAATTTGCATGAATACCCTTATAAAATTTATTTTTACATATATATCCTCATAATTTTTTTTTTTTGCACATTTATCTATAAGTGTATTTCGGTCATTTTAATTTTAAATCACTAATTTTTTAGTGGTGTTAGATAATACGGGTACATTTTTAAAAAATAAGAAAAAATAAGGATATATATACAAAACAAGTATTTTATAAGGATATACATGTAAATATTAATTTTGAAAGGATATTCACATAAATTTAAATGTTTAGGAGGATATACATGCAAAAAACCCTTTTCAAAATACATGTACTTGATTGAATCTCTATATCTAACTCAAGCATAAAAAATTTATAACATGCCACGAAATTTTTAATCTCCATCATTAAACAATCTTCGAGAACAACTAAATCCCACTTCTGATTATTTTGACATTTGTGTTAGAGCCATTTTTGATTCAGTGTAGGAGAATAGATCCATAATGCAAGAATTAATAGGTAGAAGTGCTTGGTGCATATCCAACTTGCAGATATATATCAGTATTGGATCCTCTGAGTTTGAAGCAAGTGTCCAGGTAACACAGCTTATAAGCTGGAGGATCGTATGAACAATAAGAAAGAAAGGGGTTTACCTGTAACAATCATGTCTATGTGAATTTTCATCACATGCAGTGATGTGCAGTTTCAAATTTTCTTTCCCATACACAGTCAATACTTATTCTGTAGTAGTATATTCTTGTATCCCTTAATGTATCATAGGGCAACAGAACATTGAGAATTGTAAGGTACAGTAAAGGGTTGTTGTGATATTCTTTGTTCCCATATTGATCACAGAAAAAAAGACTAGGGTGATAGAAGAAATAGTCAAAATTTAAATTCATAAAAAAAAAAAAAATGATTTTGAAGGTGTGGCTATTTGTCTTGAATGTCTCACCAAGTTGGGTGCTCTGGGTGCTGAATAGTCCAGGAAGAAATAATTCGCCAGAGGAAATTATCCACCTTGTTTTGCAACCTTCATTATAATGTTGAGTTTGTGGTTCATTTTATTTTTATCTGTTCAAGGATAACTTCCATGAAGGACTCCATGTTTTGAACATGATTACATGCATTGAAAAATAAAGGTGCTTATGAATCTATTTTGAAAAGTTTGATGTTTATGGACTCTTCTATTTCACATGTTTGTTTTAAGAAGATGGGATTTTATAATTTTGATTTGATTACCTGAAACTCCAATGCATAAAACTGACATGTCTTGTGTTATTATTTCACTAAATTTTGCTTCTTTGTCAAATTACTTTTTTTTTTTGGGCAAGTGCAACAATTGTTGAAGCTACTGCTGATATAGTGGTTTTTTTTTCCCCTTTCAGGTTGGGTCTTGTTGCAACTATCAAGGTACAAAACTTGTCTGGCTATCATTGTGAAGTTTTCATCATGTATAAGTTTCATTTTGTGTGATTTCAAGAAAAAGTTTGCATCCAATGCAACGTGCTTTTAATTTCCAAGACAATAGTAATAATCAAGGAATGGAGTCTAAAAATTGGAAGCTTCAAGAATGTTGAGGTCTACTAGTTGCAAGGGCATCGCTGTTCACCTTTTAATGAAACTAGTAGAAACTGAGCTGCATGTTCAAATCTTTCTAATGTTGATAGACCTTTTTAAGGGCCATGTGCTCCCCCTTTTGTCCATTTTCCTTGCCTCTGTGCATGCATGCATGCTTGCTTTTGTTTCACCTATCAAAACCCTATGCCTTTATTCATCACTGTTGGTCTCTCTATAGATGCACACTTTTTTGAGTGCATGGTTGCCAAATTGACTCAGGTTGGAGCAGACCCCTGACAGGGATCTGGCAGCACATGGCTAGGGTAAGTCCATGAAGGCAAAAGAATTTGACTGGTTCAAATGCAAAAGTGATTGGGTGAAGGATGCTTGCAAATGAATGACAAAATAATTGTTAATCGAAACAAAGAAATTATTTTTTTTATTAAAATAATTAAATTAGAAGGTTAATCTAGAAGCAGAAAGCAAAAATAAAAAAAGCTGAACTAGATTAACTAGCTGGCATCTCACCGACCAATCCACTTGATCCAATCAAAGTTGCGGTGTCTACATGCTTAAGATTTCACCTTTCTTTTAGAATTTTGATATGTGCATGCATGTATCTGAAAAACTAAACCTATCAAAATTCAGCAGTCTAGTTTGCCATTCTGCACTGAAATACCTTCTTGTCTTATATTTTTCTTCGCTGCCTTATCTGAGCAGTTGTATGATATTTAATGATCTACTAATCAGATTTTTTTAAAAAAAATAATTTGTACTGTCAACTTATTTTCTCTGTGGATTTTCATATATATCGACTTTCCTGTCTGTTACTTTTGTCATACCAAATTGAATTTCTCCGGGTTGATCTTGATGTTCTTGCTGTCACTTGGGTGGTACTTCTATATTTATACTTAGCAGAATGATCATACTTTGTAATTGGTTATGCATAGATAAGTTGAAGAATATGCTCTAGTTGAACAGGTTCTTCTTCTCAGACTAAATTCTTATTTTCCTTATAACAATTTCATATTTATTTCCTGAAGGACCGGGCCAATGAGATATATAAAAAGGTGGAAGATCTCAAATCCATCAGGGGAAGAAATCAAGATGCAATTTTAGCTGCTTGCCTCTACATTGCTTGTCGACAAGAGGACAGGCCTCGCACTGTAAAGGGTATTACTTATATCTAACTTCTTGAAAAGTTCTGATTTTTCATCTTGATTGTACATAAATCTTCTTGTACGTTTTACTTTAATTAGAGATATGTTCTGTTGCCAACGGAGCTACAAAGAAGGAAATTGGCCGTGCAAAAGAGTTCATAGTAAAACAGCTTGAAGTTGAGATGGGTCAGTCGATGGAGATGGGTACCATTCATGCGGGAGATTTCCTGGTTAGTTTAAGCACCATTACATCAATTATCTCATTTTGCTTTGCTAGAATTAGGTTAGATTTTGATCTGCTTTGAGATGCATACTTACCATTATTTTGATATTCTCAACATTAGAAGTCTCCATGAACATCTATGATGATTCTTATATGGCTTCATGTCCTGGCTTCCTAAAATTTGTAGAGACGGTTTTGTTCACATCTTGGCATGACAAATCAAGCAGTCAAGGCTGCTCAAGAAGCAGTACAGAAGTCAGAAGAGCTTGATATAAGGTACTGTTTTTTAAATATTTAGATAGAAATTGCAAGCAACTGCCATTTTTCTTTTTGATCTTTTCATGTGCAGTATTAGACTGAATATTCTATTATTCAATTTGTATTCTCCCCCATGTGTTCATCATTTTTATCAATTTTCTTTGACTCGTGTTGTCTCTGTAAGCCATGTTTACTATAGGAAGAAATCTTTTCATGCTTTTTTAGGGCCTCTACATTGGAGCTGTCGTAGTCACCAGGCTAGCCTTTTATATGTTTCTGTATTAGTTTAATTAGAATATGTACCTAGAGTTGCTCAAAGCATACAACCTATCAAACTTACTTTCAAAGTTCCAACATATCAATTTACTATTGTATTCAGGTTTTAGATGTATTCATGTTCATGTAAGTATCTACATTCAACTTCTTAAGAGTAAGAGCTATCTCATAGAGCATAGACTTTTAAATATGAACTTGTATTTATGAAACTTTAGTTTCTAGAAGATTAAGAGCTTCATATTCTAACATTAGAAATCCTTGCAGGAGGAGCCCCATATCAATTGCAGCAGCTGTCATTTACATGATAACTCAGTTGTCAGAAGACAAGAAACCCCTGAAAGGTTCTGAGATCTCCTTGCCTATTTTGTCTTGCAATTATAATTGCTTGTGTTAACCTGAATGTTTGTTGCAGATATATCCTTGGCTACCGGAGTGGCAGAAGGCACCATTAGAAATTCCTACAAAGATCTTTACCCCTATGCTTCGAGGCTCATTCCAACCTCCTTTGCAAAGGAGGAAGACTTGAAGAACCTCTGCAGCCCATAGTTTGGTATCAACCTGTTATACCGAACATGGAAATATAAGACTGCTCATCGAGGATGATGCTGAACGAACAATGCATGGTTTGATTGATTTATGGATCATTCAGTACTTGGTTGTGATTTTGATGGAGCCCATGTACATCTAGTTTTTGGTATTGGACTGGTGGATGGAAATTAAATGGGACTACATCAAAAGATGATGTTACTTTATTTTGGCACATCTGGGAGTTGATCAGCAAAGGCTGGTGTCTGATGTGAAGGAGTTTCTGCTCTCCCATCTCACTCACAGGGTAATCATAGCTTTCCCTGTGACCCGAAAAAGGGTTCATTTCTAAAATAGATGAGAGCAACTTTCTAAAGAGTGGCCAATTAAAAGCAGTCCATAGCATTAGGGTAATAAATAGTCTTTACCGGTCAAATGTCCTTGAAAAATTGAGATTGTGATTAGTAATTTGCTTATACAAGCTTTTTTTTCTCCTCCAAAAGCTTGTATTTGATAATTTAGTATTCTTGAAGTCTCATTCTTTTGTTTTAATTGTTTATTAGTCCCTTTGAAGAGGCCTTTTTTTTTATTTATCATGAAGCTTGTCAACCATTCTTGCCATTCCATAGTTTATTTGCTTTTCCTGCCCTTGCTTCTTTCCTGTCTTCCATTTTGACTTTGCTAAGCGGGGTGAGACAGCTGATGCTTCTCATAAATTCAGAGAGGGAAATTTTATACATTCTTTTATGAGAAAAGTCTATACTTGATGAATTTAATATTGGGAAATGAGGAGTTTGTCCGTTCATATAATGTTCGTGCTCCCCGTTATGTCAACAAACTTTCTACTTACCATGATAACCAAGTCCCATACTCTTGACTTCCTTTTGCGTTGACAAAGTAATCTTTATCTCTCTCTCTCTCTCTCTCTCTCTCTCTCTCTCTCAAAAGAACCACAAAGGGTTTTTATGTGATAAAGAGAGTATTACTTTGTCATGTTATTGCCATCATCTCCATGTTATCCAGATACATTCTTTGTCACCACTTCTGCATCACATCCTCCATATGTATGGTGTCCATACTATTTGTGCCACCATTAACGTGTAGAATTTAGGTTGGATCCATATGAAATAGAACAAGAAAGGTGGATAAATTTTGTGCTGCTTTCCCTTATTATTTTACTCGTCTTAACAATACTTCTTATTGTCATTTTGTTAAGCTTGTTGATTAGGGCATCGTGTCCCCCATGCCATGGCGTTTCTCTTTCATTTCATTTTATCAATGAAATGTGAGATGACATCATAAATTTTGATCAGAGATGTCAACCGGATTGATTCTATGCAGATGGTTAAAAAATCAAAATAAAATCAAAAATCCACTATTGCCCCTTGAAATTGAAATCAAATAATTTTTCAAATTTTTTTTTAAAAAAAAAAATCATAAAATTCAAATTGAAAAACAAAAAAACGGCATCTCTTTGTATTGGGGTTTGTAGCGATATAGCGCTCGGATTGAGTGGAATAGGGGACTGGGATTATCTGATGGTCCATTCTTATAGAATTTATAATTTAGATTTATGCTAAATATAAGGATATTAAATTATTGAATATGTTTAGTTTCTAGGTCACTACCATTTCAGGCCTGCGAGTTCTGGAACGCTGGATTACTCCCAAAGTCCTCATCAAGGTCTTTGCGGGGTCAATGGCCTTTCGAAAGCTGTCCTTGTCGAGCTGCATCCTTCGGAACCATGTAACCAAGTGCACGCTCTCTTCTGGCCAGCACTTTCCGAGTGCCTTCCGACCAGAGATCAGCTCCATCATTAAGATCACCCCAAAGCTAAAGACATCACATTTTGTGGCCTCGCGACCAACCACTGCAAAGATCGATGCTCAAGGGGTTAATAAACATCTCGAGCTAAAATCTCAACCCTATTACTCTGTAGCTATAACAATCCCACCGAATAATTTTTATGATTACAAAATATCGAAACACCATCATTACCATGCTAATATTTTTGAAATATTTAAAAATATTTTTATAAAAAGCTTTTCGATGGACAATCACCGATCGAAATTATAACAGATCATTAGAATTGGAATTGGTTGTGAGCCATTGGAATCTTTAGTCAACTCTCAAAAATAACTGGAAAGCTATTATGAGAGATTTTTTTATCATGGAAAGATAAGAGAACCCTTTATTATAATTAAAGTTGTTTAAATTTACAGAAAAGCTCGTTAAAATATATCGGGAGACCTCTTATAATTAGTTGTAATAAAATATTGTAGTTTCTGTAAAATCTATAAGAGCTGACTCCTTTAGAAAGAGCCGACTCCTGCACGGCATGCTGACAGATATAGTTCAGAAGAATCAACTCGTTTCAAGCAAGCTTTCTCTTAATGGATGAATAGAAAATTGAGTTTTCAAAGGAGCCTTCTCTCTCAGAAATAATAGAAAGTATATTTTTGGAGATAACTCAGAAGAGCCGAGTCCTGTATGACAAGCCTTCTGTCTCTCAGAAAAATAGAAATGTGGATTTCTTGACATTGTTGATTAGAGCCAACTCTCGTTCCATGGAAATCAATAGTAATGGCTAGTTTCAAAACTTGTAGAATTTAAATTTCAAGATTTTTGATGACCATTTTTGCTTCTAAACATCTCCAAATAGCTAGAAATGATTAAGAATCAATTGGGAAATTCTTAGATTAAAATCAAAGAAAGCAATATTTGAGAGAATATTCTTCCAATAATTGAAAACAAGAGAACTCAAGAGCTGTCACATGAAAATTCAAGAGGAGCTTTACTCCTTCCCACCTACTCTCTTAAAGCATCGAGTGTTGATCTTATAGAGCATTGAGAAGCAATCCTTGAAGACTTGAAGAGTCTATAAGATGGGCTTCATCGACAATTATCTACTCTTTTGAAAGTTTGTATAGTTGCTCTCTTTTTGTTATTTTGAGTTGTTATTTATTTCAACAGGGAGCTGAAACTTGAAATTAGATTTGGATTTTGATTGGTTAACATTGAAAAATCAATTGGACTGTTTGTGAACCCAAAAATTAAATATTGTATTTGGATTTTGGTTTATGAGCCCGGGATAAAACAAACTGGCTATATTCTTACGAGAATATAGTGAAAATCCTAAGAGATCCTTGGATAGTGGACGTAGGAGCTGGGATTACTCCAAACCACTATAAATTTATTACATTTGTGTGTTTGCTTGTATCTCTATCTTACTTTTTTACATTTCAGCACCTACATACCTTTTTTAATACAATACTTGGGCCACATATTATTTGAATTTTTAAAGGCACACACTTGCTTTAATTTTTAAAAAATCTAATTCACTTATCTCTTACATCATCTGTCTGGGCAACAAATGATATCATAGCCATATCTTAGTACCACTAATCCAACAATTAGGAGAAAAGATCAGGGCAACCCGCTTGAATACTTCACTAGCTGAAGGACAATCTAGTAATAGACCTTCACTTTTTAATGGCACCAATTATACATACTAGAATACTAGAATGAGAATTTACATTCAAGCTATAGACTTTCAGTTGTGGAGAATTATTATAAAAGGTTCTCATATACTTAATAAGAAGGTTGATAGTATTGATGTCTCAAAATTGGAAGATGAATGGGATGATTATCACATGAAGAAGGCTGAGATAAATGCAAAAGCCATGAACCTCTCATATTATGCACTAGACTTCAATGAGTTTAACCAGATTTTTACTTTATAATTCTACAAAAAAAATCGGGATAAACTTCAAGTCACACACAAAGGCACTAATTAAGTTAAAAATTCTAAGATTAACTTATTTATTTATAATTATTAACTGTTCAAAATGAAATCCATTGAGACCATTTCTGAAATATTTACAAAGTTTACTAATATTATTTACGGTCTCAAAAGTCTTGGTAGGACATACTCTAACATTGATTTGGTAGATAAAATTCTTAGATCATTGCTGGACAAGCGGGATGCAATGATTCATGTAATTCAGGAAGCAAAGGATCTTAACAACTTATCTTTGGAAGAGTTTATTGGATCATTGATAATATATAAATTAACATTAAGCACTGCAGCGATGAGGAAGGAAGAAAAAATATAATTATAACTCTCAAAGCTGCAACTGAAGAAAAGAAAAAAAGAAGAGAAAAGCCCCTCATTTGAAAAAGAGTTAGGAGATGAGGATATAGCTCTTGTAATGAGAAGATTTAGAAGATTTATGGGTAATGACATATCGAAGTATAAAAGGAGATAGTTGGCAAAGCGGGAGCTAAGCAGGGAAAAAGAAAAGGAAAAGGACAAGAATCAACAACCCATTTATTATGAATACAAAAAACCAGGATATTATCGATTGGACTGTCCTATGTTGAAAAAGAATCATAAAAAGAGCAAAAAAAAAAATAAAGCTATGATTGCTACATGAAGTGAGCATGATGAGTCAAGCTCCAACAAAGAGGAAGAACAAATGAAATCAGCCAATCTATACTTGATGGCTTTAGAACATGAGATATGCAATGAACCTAATATTGAATTCATATTTGATGAATTATATTCTACTTTTTATGACTTGCTTGCAAAATTTAAGAAAGTTAGCTTGAAAATTAAAACTCTTAAACATTCAAATGATATGATACAAAAGGACAAAATTGATGCTTTAGAGAAAAACCTCTTGCAAAAAGAATTGAATGAAGTTCTTAACAAAAACAAGGCTTTACGAAAAGAGAAAGAGGTGTTATGGTATCAACTATACTGATACCACTAATCGAGGGATCACTTATGTCGAATATGGATCCCATTTCTAGGATTATAATTGCCAATATCAATGCTGCAAAAAAAAGGAAGAAGAGATAAAATAAAATAAAATAAAAGATGCAAACAATTTGGGCATGCAAGGTTTTATTATAAAAAAATAAACTTACAAGATTGAAAACTTCCACTCTTAATCCTGTACAAGTCAACAAAAAATCTCAAAATCCCTCTTACATGCTTTTAACTCAGCTATTCCTTAGAGACCCTTTACCATATTTTTGATGCTCACACCCACCTACTCCTCTGCCCATGGTTTTATAGCCTTTACTATGAAGAGCGTCTCACCAGTTCAACACTCTAAGCTGCATCCAAATCGAAATCCTGTAGGCTTCCTACTTCGTGCCTGGCTGCAAAATTAATATGGCCATCAATCGAACTCCATCGCACCCAAAATTACATGCAAATCCATTAAAATTGCATTGAGATCGATGCTAACCATTTGCTCCATGTGCGAAACCTGCTCAGCCATTAGATCGTCCAAATCCCATATGTATATCACATCAAACTAACCGTGGACCACTCGATCCATTGTAGACCGCGAAACAGGGTGGCCGTCGTGCACCCACCCGCTTGGGCTTGGGCCTATACTATTGGGCTACCTATCCATTTTTTTTTCCATCTTTTAGGCTATGCTTCTTATTGGATCCTCTTTGGGCTTCTTCAGGACTTCTTTTAGGGGTCGATTTCGATGTATTTTCTCAACAAGAGGAGTATTCTAAAAAATTCAAAGCTTTAAAAAAAGAATGAAAATCTAGAAATGGAAGTTTAAAAATTCAAACCTTTGGTTGATAAACTAATATTGAGTTCAAATAAACTTTAGTTAATCCTTAAAAATCAAAGAGAATTAAAAGATAAAGCTAGAATTGGGTATAACTTAAATTTCAATAACTGATTCTCAGCAACTAGATTTTCTACAACTAAATTCTCTCTATTTAACAAAGTGCTAAAATCAAATATAGTTTGTTTCTGCTATAAAGAAATTGGACATAAAACATATAAATGTAGTTTAAGAAAGAAAAATAGAGATAATATTAAGAAAATTTGGATTCTTAAAGGAACCATGATGACTAACCTCAAAAGATCCAAGAAAGCTTGGGTACCTAAAATCTTTACTTGATTTATTTTGTAGAAATGTTTTACAATCCAAGATTCTAAAAGAAAAAGATACTTGGATAGTGGCTGTTCAAGGTACATGATGGATGATAAAAAATAATTTTACATCCAAAAAAGAAAAGAAAGTTGTATTGTAACCTTTGGAGATAATTGTTAGGGGAGAATCATTGGTATTGGTAAGATCAAGATCATTCCTTCTACATTCATTAAAAATATACTGCTAGTAGACAAATTGAAGCATAATTTGTTAAGTATTAGCCAATTATGTAGCAAAGGCTTCAAGATTTTGTTTGAATTTTAAATATGCATAGTTACTAGTTCTTTTAATTTAGGCATTAAGTTTGTAAGATATAGACATAGAAACATATACATGGTAGATTTAAATGATCTAAAAATAAAGAATATACAAGTTTAGTAGTCATGAATACTAAAATCAAGAAAACTAGTTGGCTTTGGCATAGAAGATTTGGACATGCTAGCATGCATACATTATCTAAATTAATCTCTAAAGCTTTAGTTAAAGGCTTGTCAAAATTAAGTTTTGAATATGATCATGTATGTGATGTTTGTTAGTTTGGTAAACAAACTAGGAATTTTAAATCTAAAAATATTATTTCAACATCTAGACCCTCAGAGCTATTACATATAGATTTATTTGGACCAACTAGGACCATAAGCCTAGAATGTAAAAAATATGAACTTGTGATAGTAGATGACTTTTTTATATTCACTTGGATATTAATTTTTAGTATGTAAATATGAGACATTTATTATTTTTCAAAAATTTCATAGAAAGGTTTCAAATCAAATTTTTTTAAAATTATTTTAATAAGAAGTGATCACATCACAGAATTTAAAAATTAATATTTTGAAAAATCTTGTAATAAACATGGGATTGATCACAACTTCTCAGCTCCGAGAATATCACAACAAAATAATATTATGGAGAGAAAGAATAGAATATTGAAAGAGATGGCTCAAACAATATTATGTGAAGGCAATCTTTTAAAATATTTTTGAACTGAAGCTGTGAATACTACATGTTACATTCTTAATCATGTTCTCATTGGACCTATTCTAAAGAAAACCCCCTATGAGCTTTGGAATAATAGAAAGCCTAAAATAAATTATTTTCATATATTTTGTTATAAATGTTATATCTTAAATAATAAAAAAAATAATCTTAGAAAACTTGATGCATGATGAAGGTATCTTTTTTAGTTATTCTACGTCAAGCAAAACCTATAGAGTATTTAATAAAATAACCTTGACTATAAAAGAATCTATTCATATTATTTTTGATGAATCTAACTCTTCACCCTCTAAAAAAGAAGAGTGCTAGACAATGATGCAGGTATGTTGAATGAAAAAATAAAGGACTTGAGCCTAAAAGATAAACAAATTAAAGAAGAGAAGGAAAAAGTAAGCAAAGAGATAATGATTTGGTTAAGAAATTAAGGTATGTACATCACCACCCTAAGGACTTAATTATAGGAGACCTTCACAAGGTGTTAGAACTAGGTTTTCATTTAGAGATACTTTTGATTATCTTGCATTTGTTTCTTAACCATGAAAAGTTCACTGTACGCTCTCGAATGCGGCCTGGAAAATAAAGTTATCGATCCTGCGGATTCACGGCTTTCAATCCAGTGGCCTGAAAGTTGGTCAGATGGAATCCTTGGATTCATGAACTCTAAGAGACCTGCATATTACCTAACATGGGTTAGAAAAAATAAGAAAAAAACAGGCTAGATGGCTGAAAGAAGAAGAAGGGGAAGAGGCTTGGGGAAGGTGGCCAAGAGATGAAGAAGGTTGGCGGCTTGGAGGCAGGGCACAGGGATCACACAGAAACGTTGAGGGATCACACAGATATCCTTAATCACACAGAAATTCACTCAGAATTTTGAGAAAAATTGAAGAGAACTCATTCATAACAATTCATAATAATTGATCATTAGTTACAAAAGGGTGGAGGGATAGGGTATTTATAGATGTTCCCATGCCCTCTCCTAATTAGGATAGGAATACAAGATTTAATAGGGAGAAGGATTACAAAGTGGCCTAGAACCAGGCGTACACAATTTAAGTAGAAATAAAATAGGATCTCTTTGTTAGAATTGGTCTTCTCTCCTTCTTTGACTTGGTCAAAAGCTCTGTCTTGAGCTTGGACGCTTAAATGGACTTCGAGCTTGAACTTTAGGGTAGCAAAGGCATCCTCCAATTGGGCTTTGGGCGCATGTGCTTGATGCAAGGCTTGGGCAGCCTCCAAGGTTGGGCGTTGGGCTTTGGTGCATGTCCCCTGGTGGGCTGAAAATCCTGGGCGCCAACTTAGAAGTGGATTTGTGAAAACCTGGGGTGCCATGGCTTTTGGACTTGAAGATCTTCTGGGCTGGGATGCCTGGAAGAAGAATATGCCTGGAATCTTCATGCGGAGAGACTTCATGGGCTTCTACTTTGATGATCCTCCTCTTTTATAAAATTGGTACTTGATACAGACTTGTAACACAAACTTGTACTGGACCAACAGGACTCAATTGGACTGGTTGAAATGCTTAACTTATTATAGGACTCACTTCAACTTAACTTGACTAGACTCAACATGAAACTTACATGACTCATAGGACTCAAAATTAGCTCAACATGAGCTGACTGAACAACGAAGCTCAGCTGAACCGAACATATTCCAAAACTTGACTCATAAACCTTAATTGTGTGAGTCGACTCTAAATACAAGACTCAAGTGTAACAAGGCCTGAAAACAAAATTCAAAGGCCCAAATACAGGACTCAATGGGCACAATCGGGCTTAACTGACTTAAGCCCTAATTACAGGACTTGAAGTGACTCAACTGACTTAAGTCCTACTTACAGGACTCAAAGGGCTAACAGGACTTGATTATTAGACTCAAAGACAAAATTGGAATCATGGCTAAGGGACTCAAAACTCAGGGACCCATAGTGAACTAGGGTTGACATGATATCCCCATCATAATTCCTAGTGATTCAAAACAACCTTTGAAGATACTCCATCTTTTGTTAACTATTCTCTCTCAATTCAATTCAACTCTCTTAAAAGAGAGAGAAGTGAGTTAAGGTTAAGTATTAAATCTTTATGTGATTAGATGAGATCAAGGTCGATCTAGCAATTGAAGGAGTTATAATTTACTAAGCATTGAAGTTAAAAGATTTTATGTTAATAGTTATGTTGCATACTTCTTGATACAAAGTTTGCTAATATTATTTAATAACAACGTAATTTTATTTTAAACAATGTCAATGTAATATAAATATCATGCATTTTTTTAATACATGATATCATGTTTATATTTTGCTTATTATATTTTGACTTGTAATGAGCTAAAGATGAGCAAGCTATGCCCATTGTGTTTTGTAGATTTTTGCTTACTATACAAATTAGATTTTTGCTGAATTTGTCACTTAGCAAAGCTCTCCTGAGTAACTCATTTGCTAGAACAACTAAACAAAAAATTTCAAGGGTGGGGCCCACATCATTATTTAGCTTGAAAGGATAAAAAATGCATGTATATATGTGGCCCTCAAGCATAACCCTAACATGCTAAATATGAGCAAGCTATGCCTAGCATGTGCTCGAACAAGTAAAATTTGTTGTCAAGAAAAATTGCTCAAGAACAACACATTCATTGAATAACCTTAGCATGAAATTCTGAAAGTGGAGCCCAAAGCCTCCACATAATCTTTTATATCAGTTTCTACTTTCTTGCCTTCATCGACGTAACCAATCCTAAAGAAGTAAAATAAAATACATGTGTATGTGTATGGGCCCTAAACATAACCTTGGCAGTTCGAAACAATCTCTAAAATTACTCTATCTTTCATCCGATATGCTTTCTTGATTGTATTCTTTCTTTTAAAAGATAAAAATGGTATAAATATACTAGTTAAAAGTAAGTTTTAGTTCTTGTATGTTTGGAACCTTTAGGTGAGGATCCAACTGTTAAAATAATTGTCATTGAATAACTATTGAGATCACTGGATTTTACCCTACTAGTTAAGTTGCTTGCTTCTTTTATAATGTTTGCTGATGTATTTAATAAAAATAATTATATATATATATATATAATTTTAGTATTGTATAAATTCATATTTGTATTTTTTATATTTTGAGATCCACAAGACAAACAAGAGTAAATTATACCTACTTATGCAAAAATTAAGCTAAATTTAAACTAGTTTTTTAGTTCAAATGAAGTTACTCATGGATAAGTCATCTAATTGACAGCCCTAATATGAATTTTATGGCCATAAAACATATGTATACCTCTTTATATTTGCGGGAACTCTTCAATCTCTACCGGTTATATAATTCGATAGAGAAAAAACATGTATAGCAAGTAAATCGAGTAATTTAAATTTCAAAATAATTCCTCAATGAACATAACTCTATTATTAAATGCATCTTTTTGCATCAATTTTATTATTGAAAATGATAAAAAATGAAGTGTACCGATTTATAGAAAGGATATGTCAATATATTTGCATAAATAGTAAAAAATAAATAATCAGATTAAGAATTATCCATTCTCTTCCTGATATGCATTGTACGTGCCTTAGATTTCGCATAACAGGATAGCATTCAATGCACCTCCTCTGTTTCTTTATCTCTTAACCAAATTTTTAGAGACACAACCGCAGAAACACCGTCACTAAAGCCGTGCATTTATTAATTCCCTCTCGATCAGGACGATGTGAGGGGAGTCATTGAAGAGAGAATCAGAGCCGTCCGTCTGGTCGGGGTGAGATTAGATTTCCACCACTTCCTTACAAATCCTGTGGGCCCCAGGACCGGCATCCATTCCGTGGGGAGGATGGGGCCGCTGCGGGGGCGCCCCGTACGAGGACGCCCCCAACCCGATCCGACGGCTTAGAACAGCCGAGGTTATCGTACAATTAGATCACAACCGACCAACTAACAACTTTAATGAAGGGCGAGAAAAGGACGCCCCGTGGACACGTGCCAGATAATTACCAACCGAACCCATCTGCTAGCAGGCGAACAGCAACCACCCAGTTCACGCTCTCATGATGACGTGGCACGTGCAAAGTAAACACGTGTGAAAGTATGCCAGTTGGCATGGAAGACCCGAGGAGAATATTGTGTTTGCTATTTTGTAGCGGAGAGCGGATTCGGGTTACGGTGGCGCGTCCTACGTGGCGGACAGGTGGGATACCGCTGTCGGCGGTCGGATTGGGGCCTGGATGGGCGAATGTCAGCCGTTGATCTACGGTGACGTAAGACAGGGCTTTCGTCGTGCTCCTATAAGGCACGGAGAGAAGAGGGAGAAACGGAGCTGTGAGAGAGAGAGAGAGAGAGAGAGAGAGAGAGAGAGAGGGGGAGAGAGAAGAGAAGCGTTTCGTGTTCGAGGGGAGGTTCGAGCTTTCCGTCCTTCGGATCGCTCCTATTAAGAGAGACGGGAGAGGACTCGGAGATCGTCTGGGTGGCTTCGTTTCCTCAGCAGGCGCCGATTTCGAGTGGTATTTTTCTGATTTTCTCTCTATTTTACGTTTTTCTCTCGTTATCTTCGTCTTTTTATCGAGTTTTCTTGGGGGCTGTTTTCACGGTTTCTTGGTCTAGTGAGTTTTGAGACTTCCTGATGATCAGAAAGAAAGAAAGAAAAAGTTGGTTTTTTTTCTTTTTTTTCCTTCTTATGAGTTTCCGTGGGGATGGAGGTGTTTCACCGCTGCTTTGTCGAATGGATTTCGAGACTTCCTGAGGATCTGAAAGGAAAAAAAAAAAAAAATAGTTTTGTCGGTTTTTCCTTGTTTTTCTCTATCGAAAATTTCTTCGGGGATGGAGGTGTTTCTTTTTCTGTTTTCTTTCGTCTCAAGTTTTGCTGTGGATCGAGAGAAAAGAAAAGGTTTGGGTTTTCATGATACAAAAAAAAAAAAAAAAAAGTTTGGTAGGTTAGAATTTTGGGAGGAGTGGGTGGAGGGATTGAAAAAAAAAAAATCGATCTTTGTTTCGCTTTTATTGGTTTGGAGATTGGAAACGGCATCGTTTTCTTCCTTCTTTTGCTGGACTCGGTGTACGGATGGACAAAGCCTTTTTTAACAGTGTAGATTAGAATAATGGTCTTTATTTTAACAGTGTCCAAAGAATAAAGATCGAAGTTTGATTGAAGATTCGTGGATTAATTGTCTGTTTTCCTTTTTTTTTTTTTTTTTTTTCCTTCTTTATATTCCGAAAGATCCCGTGAATGTTTGGGTAAATATTCTTTTCCTCTCTCTCTGTGCTTTAATGGATGGCAACGAGAACCAGATTCTTCTCTGGCTCACAGGACGAGGTCCCCTTTCCCTTTTCCTCGTTTTTTTTTTTTTCTTTTCTTTTTCTTACTCTTTATATTTTTCTCGTTTCTGGTTTCAGTTTCCTTGCTGAAATCGATCTCAGATGATCGCGCTGGCTACCAGTTTCTCAGCAGCTGAGGCAAAAGAGCAATCCCGGTTTCCAACGCTAAGAGATAGGAAAACATCCCCTTTGGACTTAAAATAGGTAAAAAAATAAATAAAAAGCTGCCCTCTTATCACTCTCTCCGGGCATCTCGCCTTTTACTTCGCTTTCCCCTTCACTCCCCCATTTGCATGTTCTTTAAAACACGTGAATGCAGATATATTTATTAAAACCAATCCCAGAATGCTATAAAATCTTTCCTTTTTTTGCCTCCCCTATCACCAGATTCATCTGTACGTGGCCTCGACTTCCTTAGAACTTGAAGGAGAAGAGAAAGAGAAGAAAGAGAAGGAGAAGAGCTGATCGTTTGATTGATGTGCGTGGGGGTGGATCAGATATGGACAAGGAATGATCTCGGGATTTGATGCAGCGAGGCAGAAGCTCGGCGAGTCGTCGGTTCTCGCCCGCAAGCCGACACCCAACGCGCTCTTCCTCTCCTATCGGTACTTTTGTAACTTACCATCTTTTAACTCTGTTCCCTTAAACCTCCAAAATACCCTTCTTCTCTTAATTTATGCTTCCACTTTCCTTTGTTCTTTTTCCCCGTCCTTTCGCCATTCAAATAAAGCCAAGCAAGCTTTTTGGTTTTATATAGTGAATTCCTTGTCTTTTTGTGTACTCTGTTTTTTTCTGAAGAAAAGATGGGTCTTTTTTGGTAGAATTTTGAATTTGATTTGTTAGCGTTGAGCTTGCTCTCTTTTGTTTTGCAGTTTATAACGGAACTGATGGTGGAGATAAGGAGGAATATGGGAATGTGTCATCGAGTTGGAAAAAAGAGACGGTCAGGGGCTCGAGGTCGTGCAACAATGAGGTGGAAGGCAAGGTGGGTGGTGGTGGGTCGGAGGTGGAGGAAGGGGATCCTTTTCGTCCACCACTTACCACCACCACCACCAGCAATGTGACTACTCGGAAAAGGGTTAGGCTCCATGGAAAGGTTGGATTTTTCCTCTTCTGATGACATGCTGATCAATTCTATATGCATATTCTTTAGTTGCTAATGTTTACAACTTTTGTATGCTATAGACATCGGAGGATTGCGATGCCATGGATCCTGCATCAGTGCCTAGAAAAGTACGATCAGGTATAAGGAAATGGAAAGAGATGCTTCCCAACATTCAATTACTTCGACATTTTAAGAGAAATTTGACTCTTTGAGGATAATGCAGTCCCTTCCTCCATGTATTGAACTCAATCAATAGGCTTATTTATAAGGTGGTTAGAGAGTCATTATTGAAATAGTTTCAATTCAAAGGAATCTTTACTTCATCGAAAGAGGATTGTACATAAAAAGAGCTAGTAATGAGATATTAAATCTGTTACTAACAACTGAGGTGTTATTTATGCTGATATTTAGGGGTTATGCTTGCTGCCCTTCTTAGATTTTACCAGGGTTATTTATTTATTTATTTTCATTTTTTCAAATTATTTTGTGGCTCATGGAGATGCTATGTGGTTGAAGTCTGTTATTTAAGTTTGTCTTGCAAAATCTTGGATCACAATCGTCTCTCGTATGACATATCGACAACAGTATGTTTATACTTCATTGTTCTTTACTGCTTCAGCTATAAACAAACGCAGCAACCAATCAGCATCTCCACCTTTGCCAGATACAAGGAAGAAACGCCGCCGTCGTACCTCTAATGATACCCAGCTGCTCATTGAGGAGAATAAGTCAGAACAAAATGCGGTTGGTCATGCACTTTTTTTCCCATTTTATTTCATTTCCATGTTTATGTATTTCAATTATTTACTCTTGGATTTTTTTCTTAAAATAGTTAACTGATTTGATGTCCAAAGATGAGGAAGAGGTCGCTGAGACTTTGTTTGCATTGTCCAATATGATGCCTATTTGCAAGCCAATTGAGGACAAGGAAGACCAAAAAACATCAGAAGATATGTCAAACATAAATGCTACCAACGGTTCTCATCTGGAAGGTTTGGTTCACCCTCTCTCGCTCCCTCCCCTGATAAAGATCTCTTTAGGTTACTAAAAATGTTTAGTATCTTTTCTATTTTTTTTAAATTATATTCAAGGAACTTGGTTTTTGATTTAGCAGCTTCAAAAGAAGAGGATGCAAATAATTCACAGCCTTGTGTTGCTAATGAAGTGATAATTCTTGCTTCATGTTTGGAGGAACCTATTAGTGAAACTGCAAAGGTTGAACCTGCTTTGCAGCATCCTACCACCATCTCAGGAAGCCCAGCTATTGAGCCAGAACCAAACAAAGCTGCTAAATCTGATGTTCATGCAACTCTTCCTTTGTCTAAAATTGATCATGCAGATAGCACATCTTCGATGAACGCTGCTAATTCATTAAAATCTTCTGGAAATGGGTAGGTAACTTTTATATATCATACCATGCTTTGCTATGCTGGCTGGTGGACCTGAAGTCACTTCATTGCAGATACTACTTCTTTCCTGATTTTCCTTACTGGTGGATTTACTTGCAGATTGCTTCAACCAACACAACATGATGTGCTTCCAGTTCTTCCTACGCCAAAACCAGATATTGTGGTTTGGCCAGCAATGCTTCTTTACCTGAAATTGATTGCAATTTGTATTAAATTTCTTTATGACTTGTGAAAAGATTTATTCATTCTTTTCTTTTCTTTTTTTCCAGTTTGGATCCACTGGATCTGCTGCAGTGAAACATGCAGTGCGGCCAGATAAGCAGAGAACTGACACTGGTACAAATGTAGGGCATTGGGAAGGTATCCATTTTGTACTAGGAAAAAGACAATTCTTACGTACAAAGCACAATGAACTTCCTATGTGTTAAATAATGTCCTTCATGTCTCCTCTGACTATAGTTTAATTTATTTGCTTTATCAGAAACTAATCCTTCGGTGCATCCTGGTTTGCCTAGTAGTACACAAGTGCCTCTGACAATGTAATTCTGCAAACCCTAGTCTTTGTTCTCACTTGTGGAACTCCTTGTGTACCCTGTTCTCTCAGAATGGTAGGTTCTGTTATTGTCCATTATCTAATAATTCGGATATAATTTCCCAGGTTGCCTACAAGTAAAACTGCACTTTGGCCAGGATCTGCTACTAGTACTGTTGGACTTAATTCAAGTGGAAATGGTCTTCCTACTGAAAACGTGAGATATGCCTCTTTCTTTTTATCTATAAAACTTTCTTCTCTTGTGAACCCCAGCCTTTTTATCTTCATATAACTATGGTTACTTTTCAAATTCTTGTTCTTTGTAGTTGGAGGTCTCTTTTGACCCTTTGGCTTTTTAGGTCTTTCTTGCATGCAAAATTTACATGGGAGTCGAGGATGTGCACCTTCTCATAATAGATGACATGCCTTATTATACTAAGGCTTGTGTCATTGCATGACAGGCGGACCCTATGTGGGTTTTATAAATCGATGTCACTATCTGTTGGCATAGTACATTGTTATTGCATCCTTGTATTTTAGCTATGACAGCATCTAGTTAGATTCCCTTGGTTGGATCTCTAGATAGTTATAAAACTGGCTATCATATTCTGAACTTAAAGACACCAATCATCTTGCGATAGAGGCATAACATGTCTACCAATTTTTGTCTGAGTCTCTGTCAGTTGTTTTGCATGGATAGCGAACTGTTAATCAAAAAGGGCCCATGTCACTGTTCCTTCTGATTCTTGGTTACATTTCATGGATCTCTCTTTTTAACTTCATCAAAAAAAATTTACCTTTCATTATAATCCTGTTCACCGTGCAGCGTCTGGCAATGCCTCTTAATGTAATGTGGTTACGGAAAAGGTGCGCAACTCATGTACACTTAACCCATCTCATCCAGCACCATCAGAACATGGAGAGACTGAGTTCACTGTCCCTCCCACGTAACCAGTCAAAATCCAAGGAGAAATCAAATATAGGGGTGCCAGCAGCTAACGAGAAAGCTGGGTTAAGAAATGGGCTGGACTGCATGGCTTCTGCTGGAACTAATGGTTCCTTGATGGGGAGGAATGTACATGAAGCCAGAATGCAAATGCTACATAGCGAAAGACTTCTCCGAGCTCAGCAGGCTTCCACATTATCTGAAACCTATGCTCCACAGAAGCAGGTAATATGTAGTGCGGTTGTCTTTCCATCCTCATTTACTTATGTTTGATTTTCTTATTGCTGATTTGGTATCATCATGGTATCTTCTCATCAGACTTGTGATTTTCTATCCCTGTCGGCTGGTGGTGAAAGTAGTAATTCTGGAAAGTGTGTCAAGTTATCCGGGCAGCCTCATTTTCCTTTCATGCATCCACAGGCCTCGCATCATTCTGTCATGCCCTTTGGTTTCCCTCGTGTTCCTCAAATGACCCCTTATCCGGAAAAGCTATCATCTGCAGCAGCTCAACAGGTGCACTCTAGTCACCTTTTCTCTCGAATTCATCACAGTTCGGTGCCTATTTATTTGCTTTCGGTTGTCGCTGTTCTTAATTTTCACATCATCTCTATTACATAAGGTGCAAATAGCCAATTGGATGTCTGTAGTCATGAGGCCCTCAATAGATATATGCTCTCCCCATCCCCAATAGAAATTCACTCTTCAGAGGACTCCTTTCTGGATGATAAGGATAGACTAAAGATAAAACAAATAATAATGAAAGATGAGTGCATGTATGAGCTTACATGGAAATTTTTTTTTTTATTAAAAAAAAAAAAAAGTAACTACCTTATGATGAAACTTCTTGAAGGAACCACCACCATCAATCATGTCACCTAAAACTTGAACATGTCATGTTCATGGCATGTGCTGAGTGCAAGAAAAATCTTCCTTTCAGAGTTCAGATGCTGCCATGAGTTTTTGGATACCTTGGTGGTAAAGCATATGCATTCGTAATCGATCTATTATGATATTGTCTAATGATCATAGAAATTCTTGGAAGGGATTTGAGGACACACTTTACGAAGCATAGTGTACCGTCCAAATCATCTGATTCCACAGTGAATATGATGGGGCTCACTGCTTTGTCTTTTTTATGTTTCCTATTAAATATTTTAGCATGGACATGTTGAGACTGCTTTTGTTTTTATATGGTTGCAGTTGCAGCTACCACAGTTCATGGGCAGCACATTCTATGGGCCACAGATGGTCCATGCAGCAGGCACAAGGCCACCACAACAACAACCACATCAGCAACCCATGTGGCCCACATATTTGGCCCACTATAGGCCCCCAGTGGGTGTCCCAGTGTGGCAGAATGGGAGGTTGCATGACATGTCCCACCAGCTGCTGCGCCTCTGTCCTCTGGCTTCGGCAGCGATCTCTCCTTCCCCTGCCATGGAGGCTCATGCTGGCGCCTATCGCCCGCTTAACCCCCCACAACAACAACAACAACAACAACAACACCTTCATGTTAATCCCTCGTTGTCATCATCATCTAAGACAAGGCATCACCTTAATGGTCTACTCAATAATGGTGGATTCCGTCCCCAAGTTACATCCCCGTTGCAGCTGCTTTGCAATGCGCAACGCTCCTAAAACTAAAGACTTTGGACGATAAGATCGATGAGACTGGTCTGTTGCATTTGTTTGTCTCTGGATCATATTTGTTGCTGCATTGCACCACCATTTCTCTAGTCTTGAGAAGGTCACTCTATGTAGATCTGGCTGCTTGAAGTTTAGCACTTGGAGGGCATTCGAGGTGTTAGTGTGGTGCATGGCGAGCATAGCATTCTGGATGCATCAAACTGGCTGGTAGTTCAGGCGCAGTTGCACCTTTGCATGGTATGGTGGAGTTTTTAGTATCATTTTATATAGCATATAGATTAGGTAAAGAGAAAAGAATCTGTGTTGTCGTTGCCGTGTAATTTAATTTAAAATTTACAATGTCTGTACTTGGTAATAGGTTCTATTGGATCAATAAGAGAGGTAACTAGAACAATCTTCAGAACCTTTTTTAGCATTTTGAGATGTAGTGTGATGATACAATGACAAAGCTCAAAGCCATTGACATTAGATGCCGTAATCAATGGCAATGGTTGTTGGAGTTCATAGCTCTTCCTGAACTCCTGTCCTTATAGTACTCGAGTCTTAAAGAGTGCGTTCTCTATGATGGTGAAGCACAAGTTTTAAGAAAGGAGGCATGCCCGGTCTTTTATAGCTTCACATATGACTAGAATCCTCTATGGTGTAGTTTGCGCGTAGCAAAGTGTAGTGCATCCTTGAATGGTTGCCATCAAGTATACATCATGCATGACATGGTGTATGCTCACGAATTATTCTGTTTGATGGTTGTCCATTTCTTGATGGTGTCTATTCATAATTATACAGCACTCTACATTGTTGAATGTCCATGATTGTTGAATATTTGGTAACTCCTCTAATCTGTATTGGAATGATAGCATTTATGATTTGTTGAATATTTGGCTATATTGAGAAGATAGCATTTATAATTGAAGGCGTGATTGAAGATTTGGTTGATTATGAAGGATCTTCTAAATATAATTATAAAAATTTAGTACATATTATATGTATTTAATTGATTGATAGTTTTTCATATTTGTAATCATCTGTAAACTTCATATTAAGAAAAAAAATGCAGTTTCAATGAATTATTCCAAATTTTCAACTATTTGTTCAATATTTTTTAGTCATCTTCTATTTCCTTCAATTCTTTCATGGTATCAAAGCATCTAGATCTTTCCAAATTTTGAGTTATCCAGTGCAGAGCCTGCACATCTATGATGTGATCTTCAAGCATTCAAGATCTCAAACCTAATCAAATAGCGACTTCAAAGGGCGATGCCATCGGTACTATAGTTGCACGAAAAGTTCAAGACATGTTAGAGAATCCATGTTTACAAATAACGCCATTCAAGTTAAATGAAAGTAACAACTTCTTATCATGGTCATAATCGATTGTCCTTTTTTTAAGTAGAAAATCAAAACTTAGATATGTCAATGGTAAAATCCCTCAACCCTCTAGTGATGATATCAAGTATGATGAATGGAAGTCCAATAATGATTTAGTTATGTCTAGATTGTTCAACAACTCTAATATTAGAAATGGCCTCTTATTTTTGACTACTGTAAAAGAAGTTTAGGATACATCAATAGAAATTTATGTAGAAAAAAATAATGTTGCTCGTGTTTATTATTTGAAACAAGAAATTGCTCATTTCTGTAAGGATGACAAAATCTTCAACGAATATCTTGGAACCCTCCGTGGAATGTGGTAGGAACTAAGTTATTATGTTCCAATCTCTACATATCCTAAAGTTATTCAAAAAAAGATCGAGCAAGATCAGATTTTTAAAATGCTTGCAGGCCTTGATTCCAACTGAGGTAATTCGAAGTCAGATTCTAATGCAATCTGAGCTTCCTTCACTCAATGATATATGTGCTCTCTTACAAAAAGAAGAAAAGAGAAGAGCAGTCATGAAGCCAAGTTAATGATTTACTCATAAACACTCTGCCTACATTTCTAACTCCAAAAATTTTTGAGGCATGGAGATTTTGACCACGATTGCAGTAGAGGCCATGAAGATTGACCTCGATACTTCCATTGCAATAAGTTAGGCTATATCAAAGAAAGATGCTAGGATTTCCATGGCCATCCTATAAAGCAATCCGAAGCTAATGTTGTCAATGCTTTAAAAGAAGCAAGTTCCCAAATTTCACTAATGAAGCTCTCTAAACTTCTTGATGCATACAATAAAATGAAATCCCCTTCTATTCTCTCATAATCAGGTAAATCTATCTTTGCATATCTAGTAGATTCATCTCTATCAATATAGATTATTGACACTAGTGCAACAGATTATAGGATAAGGTCCTCTACTAATTTATCTTTATTGCAACCTGTAGTTGGTAAGTATTTTGTTGTCCTTGCTGATAGGTCACAATTCCCTGTCCGTGGAATTGGTCATATTGATATTTCCTCTTCCATTGATCTATTATCTATTTTAATTGTACCTTTTTTTCCTTCAAATTTGCTATCTGTGAGTAAGTTGACCAAAGCACATAATTGTTCTATAGCCTTTTATCTACATTTTGTATCTTTCAAGACTTGACAACAAGGAAGATGATTGGTGAAGGGCACGAGAAGAAGGGCTTTACTTGCTAGATTAGAATGTTCATGCTCAGGTCAGTTGCAAGAATGATAATCATGAGAAGATGTGGCATTCTCGTTTGGGTCACCCATCTGATCATATTCTTTGTATCATTTTTCCTTCTTTAAAATCTTCATTTAATAATTGTGAAACTTGTTGTTACTTTAAACATCGCCTTATTGTAATCGTCGAAGTTCATGTGATTCTTCTTTTCAATTAATATATATGATATTTAGGGTTATGCATACGTAGAATCTTATTCTAGTTTTAAGTACTTTGTTAATTTTATTGATGACTCCTCTCGTATACTTTGGATATATTTATTAAAATTAAAATTTTTTTAATGCTTTCAAAACTTTTCATAAGTTGGTTATCATGCAGTTTGATGTAAATGCTAAAATTCTTATAACCAATAATGGGACTGAATATGTTAACTAGAATTTTACTAACTATTTATGTGAAAATGGCATTCTCCATCAGATCACATGTTCTGGTGGTTCGCAGCACAATAGAGTTGCCGAACATAAAAATCAACATATCTTGGAGGTAGCAAGATCATTACTTTTTTAAATGAATGTACCTAAAGTTTTTGGGTCTGATGCCATTTCTAATAGCATGTTATATCATAAATAGATTGCCAACAATTATATTTAAAGATATTTCTCCAATCGAGCATTTGATCAGTAAAAAATCTTTGATTTCATATCTTAGAATTTTTAGATGTTCTTGTTATATTCATATTACTGGACAACATAGAGATAAGCTTGACATAAGTCCCTTAAATGCATCTTCCTTGGATACTCTAACATCCAAAAAGGATATAAATGTTATGATCCCAAAAGAAAAAAATCTATGTATTTTATGATGTACAATTTTTTGAATCCATTTTATATTATGTTAACAAAGATAAGATGATTGCACTCTAGATTATGTTTTTCATCAAGGAGAATACATATGAGAATGTCTACTTTCTTCTAATCCTCAACTATCCATTGCTCAACCTAATATTTCATATCTTGAAAGCCATAATTCTCCTATGTTATCTTTCTCTCATCTCGATCAAGAAGCCATACAAATTGATCACCAAGATCAAGATCCATCGATCATGCCACCTCACCAAACGAGATCCTCAGAATCAAGTTCTGATAGTGAACTCCATTCAGGTAACTCAAATACTAAAACTCCTCCTTTAATTGATCTAAATTCATTACTTATTGTTTTATGAAAAAGAAATCATAATGCACCCAAAGTTCCTTATCCTATCGAAGACTATATCTGTTATCATGCTTATTCCAATAAATTTAAATCTTTCCTTACATCAGTTAATATAAATAGTGAACCCTCTAGTTATGTAGAGGCAGTAACTAGGCCTGAGTGGAGGAAGGTAATGAAAGAAGAGTTGGGGGCTCTTAAGAAGAATAATATATAGGATTTAGTGTCGCTTCCTAATGGCAAAATACTGGTTGGTTGTCGATGGGTTTATAAAATCAAATATCATCTAGATGGTCATATAGAATGCTATAAAGCATGCTTGGTAGCTAATGGTTTCACTCAAACATACGAAGTTGACTATAAGGAGACTTTTGTCCCTGTAACCAAGATGAGCATAGTAAAAGTTCTTCTATATACTAATATGGGTTGGCCACTCTACTAGCTTGATGTGAAAATACCTTCTTATATAAGGAACTATAGGAGAAAGTTTATATGCAATACTTCTTGGACATCCAAGTGAGGGGGATAATGGCATGGCTTGTCGAGTTCGAAAATCAATCTATGGATTAAAATAATCTTCAAAAGTATGGTTTGACAAGTTAATGTCTACCATGTCTAGCATTGGTTTTCTAAGAAGTTCTACTGATCATTTAATATTTGTCAAAAAAGAGGTAACAAGTATTACCATCATGCTTGTTTATGTAGATGATATTATTCTCATAGGTGATATTCAGAGTATTATAAATGATGTGAAGGAATGGTTGAAGACTGTGTTTGATATCAAAAATCTTGGAGAGCTAAGATACTTTCTTGGTATCAAAGTAGCAAAGTCAAAAAGGAAAATCTTTCTCTCTTAAAGAAAATATGCCTTAAACTTGCTAAAGGAGACAAGAAAGTTTACCTCAATGCCTGTAGAGATCCCAGTTGATGCTTGACTAGATTTAGAAGGAGGGAGTCCAATAAAAGATATTGGATTATATCAAACGTTAGTTGAGCATTTGATATATCTTATAATTACAAGGCCTAACATCTCTTATACCATAGAAATAGTTAGTCATTTCATGCATTTCCCAAAAATCACTTACATGAACATTGTGAATAAAATATTACACAATTTAAAATGCAACCCGGGAAAGGGTATTTTAATGCGAAAGAATAGCAATTTAGAGATTATTGGGCACTCAGATATGATTGGGAAGGATGTTCTATTGATAGACATTCCACTACAGGATATTGTGCTACTGTTGGTGATAATCTTGTGATATGAAAGAGTAAAAAATAAAATTTTGTATCACGATCAAGTGTAGAAGCTATATATAAAGCAATGGCATCTATTACTTGCAAGTTGATATAGTTGAAAGCATTACTCAAAGATATGGGATTTGATCAAGATACTTCTATGAAATGAAATGTGATAATCAAGCTGCTATACTTATTTCTTCAAACCCAATTTTTCATGAGAGAATGAAGCATATAAAGGTGGACTATTATTTTATTTGTAAAAGGTGCAAGAGAATTATTTCTGCTCCATATGTTCTTACTGAAGATCAATTGACAGACATTTACTAAAGCTATTGGAAATAGTGGATTGAAAAGTTCATTAATCAAGTTGAGCGTGATAAGTATCAATTGACCAACTTGAGGGAGAGTGTTGAATATTTGGTAACTCCTCTAAACTATATTGGAAATATAGCATTTGTGATTTGTTAAATATTTGGCTATATTGAGAAGATAGCATTTGTGATTGAAGGCTTGATTGAAGACTTGATTGAAAATTTAGTTAATTATGAAAGATCCTTTAAATATAATTATAAAAATTCAGCACATGCCATATATATATATATATATACATATACATATACATATACATATACATATATACATATACATATATACATATATACATATATATATATATGTATATATGTATATGTATATATATATATATATATATGTATATATGTATATGTATATACATATACATATATACATATATATATATATATGCATATATATATATACATACATATATATACATATATGCATACATATACATATATACATATATTTATAATCACGTGTAAACCTTATATTAAGATAAAGAATGCAGCTCCAATAAATTATTCTAAATTTTCATTATGTTTTATTATTTTTCAGTCCTCTTCTATTTCTTTCAATTTTTTCAATAATAAGAAGTTGCATCCATTTGTATTTTAGAGACTCTGCTTGTTTGGGCGGGCACTAACTTCGTTTTGGCCATTTTCAAGGAAAGCTTCTCAAATGATGCAAATGATTCCAATCTCTTCAACTAAATAGCATGGAAAGCTAAAAACTGGTATCTGCATTGAGCATAGAACTAACCTGAGGCCTCTATTAACTTACAAATTTCCATTCTTTGGAACACAAAGCCAAACCGAAGTACATCATAGGTCCAGCTCGATGATTTCAATTAAAATATCTGTCAGAAGTCGAAGATCTTCCAGAAAAATCCCCAAGGTAAACAATAGAATTTTTATCAAGGTTAACGTTGAAGCCTAACATTAATTCTCAATGATGAAGAAAATTTTTGAGATGATGAATTTGAGCGTTTGTTTTCAGGAAAATATACATATTATATATATATGTATATATATATATGTATATATATATATGTAGATATGTATGTATATATATATATATATGTATGTATGTATATATATATATATATATATATATGTATGTATATATATATATATATGTATGTATATATATATATATGTATGTATATATATATATATATGTATGTATATATATATATATGTATGTATATATATATATATTTATGTATATATATGTATATATGTATATGTATATATGTATATATGTATATGTATATATGTATATATGTATATGTATATATGTATATATGTATATGTATATATGTATATATGTATATGTATATATGTATATATGTATATATGTATATATGTATATATGTATATATGTATATATGTACATATATATATATATGTATATATATATATATATATATATATATATATATATATAGAGAGAGAGAGAGAGAGAGAGAGAGAGAGAGAGAGAGAGAGAGAGAGAGAGAGAGAGAGAGAGAGAGTCAGTTGTTGTAGTGCCCATGCCAGAATGACATTTCCTTTCCCTTTCTACTAGAGAGGATTATAAAAACTAAAACCCCCATCTCATCTCGAAGATAACAGCAGGAAAAGGCTTCCTACTGCCTTGCTCCAAATCGACAGTTAGTCGGTGGACTGGATGCCGACTTTCCTTGGTCAGTTATTCTCTCAAGCAGATTTAGAATGGCTGTACCCAAGCTTTGGCATCACCTACCTTTCAAATTGAGTTCCTAAAGACTGCAATTTGTCGAGCCCACCCTTGATTCATTTGTATTTTTCGGTAAATCAGATTTATCAAACCAATCTAGAATAAAAATAATCATGAAAATCAACAAATAAAATATCAAAAAGAATTAAAAGAAACATATAACAAAATCGTCCAAGTATAGATCCCGTAAGATTATCCACACCTTCGGTATATCTTTGCTTCAGAACATTTCCCAGGGCCAAGTTGGTTCACCATGAGAAATACGGCCAGCATGTACCATCTTGATTCTTGAAAGCTAGTCATTTAGCTCACATTGCCACCTCTGCTGTGGCCGCCAAGATTACGTGCCACTCGGGGAGGCACAAAGATTGCCGTGTAGGATCCTTGCATTCCTACTCTTTTGGTAGGGAAAGACTGCGAGGAAGAACGGTGGTGCTCTTCAAAGAGCCCTGGCCTCGCCAGCCTGCCTTATGGGACCCGGGCCAACCTTGGTGCCTTGAGAACCTGGGAGGCCATTTGTGGTACTGTTTCTATTTTCCGGCACGAGCCGGGCGCCGTTCATCGTGTAGGTAGATCATATCAGATGGTCTTTTTATACGCCAGCAACAATCGAGTGCAACTCTGTTCTGGAATTTGGAAATGCAGTGCTTCTTCGCAGGTATAAGAGCAAAGAAAGACTAATACAAAGCAAGCCCACAGTGTAATATAAGATATGCTGCATGGGATGATAGAAAAGCAAAGAAACACCGCAAAGATCAAACGTGGTCCATCATCATGGTGTTCCTTGGCCTTGGCCAAACGCAGTCAGTCTGATTTGTTTGGGTTTATTAAATATCCCAACAGCAGTTCAATAGGAATTAATTCAATGGTTCTTCCTGGTATCAACACCTTTTTTTTTTTTCTGTGCATGTGTTTGTCTGTGGGAATCTGAGAGAGAGCACTTCATAAAGGTTTGACAACTGAATACAGATAAATATCAATCACAAAGTACCACAGTCAAAAATTACATGGCTTAGTTCATGCCTTTTATGGCTTTGTACCAGTGACAAAAGTGCTGATACATGCAACAAAGAAATCAAGGCAACCTTGACCGATACAGCTTTAGTGATATAACATTCAGGAGAGGTCAAAAGATGGTGATAGCATAAATTTATTCATTGCAGGTTACCAAAATGGAATCATGATAAAGATCAGGGTTATAATCCTTTTGAATGGAGGACCTGCCTCGTGGACCTTATTCGTGATTATCTTTGACTTCAAATGGATGGTCAAACGACAACTTTCTTTGAAGTCACCGAGTTGACAATTGTGGCAAATTCTGGTCCCTGCAGAACCAACCAAAAAAAAAAAAAGCAATACTTTTCTTCAGCTTGTTGCTAAAACAACATAAAATTGTGTGTGGCACGCATTTTGCTCCAAGTTAAACTTACTCACTATAGACTATAAATGTATAAAATTATTACAAAAATCGTAAAATCACTCATTATAAATTATAGCAATCAGCAACAATTATGATACTACAAAAACTAGTAGAAAGCTTCAAGCCAGCGCAGGCATGAGCTTACACCTTCATGGGAGACCCAAAAACAAATCCTTGCATCAACTGGGACCTCAATACTCACCCTTACAATTTTAGGTGATGAGAATGGAGAGCAAACCTACTGCTTACAATGTTTTTTGGAAGGTTATATGTCCTACTGCTCACAATGTTGCTTGCTAGCTTACAAATGAGGGAGAATGTGCCCTTTTAGATTGCCCCTTCGATATGCAGTTGTTTCTTTTCACAATAGCAATCAAACTTAGAATATATATTTTAAATAATAATAATAATAAAGGCAATCAAACAACCCTACAGCTTTTAGTAATTGCATGACTTATATATGATAGGTATTTCAAATTTTCTAAAATAATGTTCATATTTGTTTTTATTGGTATATACAAAGTTAAGAAACAAGGTTATTAAACTAATCTTAAGAAAGGGATCTCATCAGCACAATGTTTCTCAGTATACAGAAAAAGAATGGCAATTAGCTTATTGTTTTATATAGCTTATTATTTTGTACTGACAAATCATTCCCATGTTAGCAATGATACAAATTCCTATAAATATAATGGTTTCTGAAACAAAGTCAAATATCCATTTTGAAGCATTTTTTTGAAGAGTCCTGGTACGAGCTATTGTAGCTCGTTTGCATCAAAACAGACCAGGACCTCCAAAAAAATTATCTTATATTTCAATTGCAAGAAATGAAAAAATAAATCTATCTCTTAACATGTATACAAATCATATAAGACTAGATGAACATATGGGTTTGGTACAAGTAGGATCCCTCATAGACCAATTTGCTTTTCATTATTTAGTAATACAATGAAAATTCAAGGAGAAAACAAGTGATTAAAATCTGCTTTGTTTATAGCAGCAGTGCCTCATGAGCATACCTTTAAAGATGCACCTCCAACAAGAAATCCATCAATATCTTCTTGCTTGGCAAGTTCTGAACAATTGCTCCCATTCACAGAACCTGTAAAACAGAGCATCAATTCAACTCTATATCTTTATGAGCAAATAAACTTAGAAAGTGACCAAACACTGAATACAAAACTATCATTACATACAGCAAGATTACTATAGCCTAGGAGATGAAGCTACAGGTTAGCATACGTGCAACTTCCTCCTGGAATCATACCATGGGGATACCTATAGCCACCAGTTAATTAAATAGGTTGGCGTGCAATATACAGTTATTAAATGTGAGAAGAATAAGTTCATACATTAGTTTCTGCTAGACAGCAAATCACAGGAACACAATGAGGCACCAACCCTGAGGAATTGTTCATAGACAAAGCTTTGGCACACAATTGTCTAGAGATATCAAGTTAATAAACGCCAGAAATCATTCTGCATAGGCTTATGTAACAGCATGTAGTGATAGGACATTTCTTGGAACCAAATGCCACATGTTTTCTTGAACATCTCTTATCAACCTCCCCTCTTCCTCATTGAAGAGAAAGAAAAATAACAAGAGATAGAAAGACAGAAAATCAAGAGATAGATACACTAAGAAGAGATTTTGCCCTGCACACAAAAACCAAAAAAAGGTTGGGGAGAGAGAGAGAGAAGAAAAGAAAGAAGCTGAATAATCCCATCCTATTGGAGTGCTAATAAGGTGTTACATGAACTTTGATATCCGTATGACAAAAATTCATATTGTTGAAGAAACTTCATTTGGTTTTTTATTCATTTACTCTTCTTTCTGCACAAGTACCCGTAAAGGGGAACCATCACAATTATTTCTTCTTAGAAAGAGCAGAGTTTATGTTTCTACTAGAGAAAATCACAAACTAACCAACAAATAAATTTTATCAACTGCTAACCAAGGATTGCCAAATACTGTTCATGCCGTGCCAACAGCATGTTTGCAGTGGGCAAACGGGTGCTGGGCTCAGGAACCGACCGAACCCAGCATGAGTACTGGCACACAAACATCTGGCTCAGGTCAATATGGCTCAGTAGCGGGCCATTTTTCTTTCAAAAAAAAAAAAAAAAACACCCTTTTTGGGGGCACCACTGGCACACCCATCAGCAATGGAACTTGAATCCTTGCAACCATCAACTCACTCATCAAATCACTAAAATTGAATAATGACAAAAGTTCCTTGACCAAGGTTACCAAACTAAGACAAAATGCGACACATTTTAGAACCCAATTCTATCATCTCATAGTACTAGATCTGTAAATAAGGTGTATAAAGAAATCTTTATGGCAATGGACAAATTTACAGTTGCAAACAATTACCTCCATAGATAATACGGGTACTAGACGCAACCTCAGCTGAAATGTTCTTCTTGATCCAATCACGAACAGCAACATGCACTTCCTGAGCCAGTTCAGGAGTAGCCACTTTTCCAGTGCCAATAGCCCATACAGGCTCATATGCTATTACAACATTTTCCCAGCTTGTGATACTATCTGAATGAAATAATGAAGAAGAAGACAAATTAGAAATTATACATCCTATTCTTCTGCAGCAACATGTACAAAGTTGCAACATGAAATACTTAACACCATAGTTAGCCCTAAATAAGAATTCTTTGTGAATGAGGATTCACAAAGATGGCCTCATATACTTGAGATGGCTTGAAAATTATAGCTATGGAAACACAAAGCAAACAACTTACCTGCAAAAGCCTGCATCTGCTGAAAACAGACATCAAAAGTTTTTCCTGCTTCTCTTTCTTCTAACTTCTCCCCTATACACAGAATAACCTTAAGATTCTGGCTCAGGGCATATGCAGCCTTTTTCCCAATAAACTGAAAGTAAAAAAGGTGATTTTATCTGTTACAAACTTGTGTCAAGTCAGATAAGTGAATATGAAATCTCTGACCTTTTTTCAGTACATACATAACTAGGGTTATTGATAGTTAATATATCCAAAGCATTCAGGTATTAATTCTCTAACTGGAACCTGGTCATCTTCGCCAATAATATGTCTGCGCTCAGAATGCCCAAGAATAACCCACTTGCACCCCATATCTATCAGTTGCTCTGCACTGTATATAGTAAATTGAAAATTAGCAACTGCATGATGGCATGTCGAAAATTAGCAACTTCTTGATGGCATAGCTACATGACCCAAGAAATTATTTTGTTAAAAAAATCAGACTAAAATGAGAGAATGGCTACAAGCAAGTTAGAGGAAGTAAATATTAATTATCTATCAATGGATAAAGATTTCTTAAACTAGCACATAATGAACAGAAATACTTCAACTTGGATGTCATCATAATGCATAGCCAGATGAGATAAAGGTAATAAAGGTAATATCAAAAGATGTGAATTTATGTCTGCTGATATTTTAAATGCTAATGAGTAGCAGAGCACAAATTTATGTCTTTGAGAACTCGGGAAATTTAAATTGTCAGGCAGATGTGATAAGAAATCCAGTTAAGTCATCCACACACCATTTTAACCAAACATTCCTTGTAACAGAGCCTTGATCCTTATATCACCACTCAAGACAGGGACAGACTGGCCCATACTCCAAATTGCTTTGCTTCCATGCTCGGTTCTTGCAAACCTGATATACATGAAATGGACAAAACGTTGTGGATATTTATTAAGGCCATCTGAGAGAACTTGGAGCAGAGCTTTATTTATTGTTTGAAAAATAGAAGTGAAGCACCATTAATGCTTAGGAACAATCATCAGTCATCCATTAATGCTAGTAAGGCTGCAAGTGCATTGCACAATCCCCTCATGCATGAAAGAACAAAAAGAGTATAAAGAAAAATAATTTTAGCATTAAAATGTATCAAAAGTATTATTATGTTGCATTATGGTTACCTTTTCTCAGAACTATAATCGTATGTTTAAGGGTTGCACATCAATGGAATAACAATCATGTTTTAATAAAAAAAAAACAAGAGGGACAAATAATGCCAAACATGCCCTAAGATTCAAATAATTAAATGATAGGAAGTCAGTGATGCCGAACAAGCCATAGAAACAAGTTTATGCTGTTTCATTACAAAAATGAAACAGATATGGAGAAAGTACAAGTTTCCAGTTGCCATGACCTTATTTCTCCAGTGAATGCTCCACCTTTTCCAACCCAACAATTCTGAGCAGAAATATCAATACGATCAGTCAATGAATTGTTCACCTGGTCAATGTAGATAAATGGTGGTGCTATGACCACATCTGCATTTATCAACATGAAAAATGAAATCAGGGGACCTTACAGAATTAATTTGATAGATGCTCACCAAAAAAAGTTATGTTACAGTAAACATTAATAAAATTATGCAAATTAAGAAATTATTAGTCTTAGGAGAGTTCGCATGCAATAGATTAGATTTAGATGTATTAATCACAAAGCTAGCATAATGTGCATAATCAAACTAGCATTCAAGTAATTTTGGGTGAGCCCACTGTATGCATGGCTTTCAGGCTCTGAGATATCAACTAAGATATCTATATGCATTGGCATCAACCAATTCGCCGATACAATAATTGGCTTATTATCCACTCACATTCTTGCTCTATTAACATTTTTATATTTCAGTTATCATACATTGGCCAAGATATTGAGATACATCTCAGTCATTTTAAATTTCTTCAGCCTTCCTTTTTAACTGAGATAAACTAACATATATCAGTTCATCTTTTATTGGAAACATCTAAGATTAAAAAAATTTATCGTAAATAAAAGGCCTACTCCATTGTAGTTGCATCTTGAAGCAACATAAAGACAGCAAAGACAAACAAATCAGCTTACCAACATCATTTTCCATTTTAGCATCATTTAAGTCAGCAACAAGTTTGCTAATAGAGTCCTTCATTCCATTCTAATAAGAAAAAGAACAAAACAACAAATTAGGTGAAATAGAAATTTACAAACAATATCTTGTCAACAAACTCAAACTCCAGTACAAAAGAAGTTAATCTAGGGGAAAAAAGGAAATGAAAGTCAAATTTCAAAGTTTATCAAAGTCAAGGTAACATGAATTATAGAGATTAATTTATATAACTTCAAACATCATGAAATGAGTGGAGAACTTTGAAGTCACATATATGTAAGTGCACGATTCAAGATAAGCTAGAATGGTAGCAAAATAACATGATACCTTTCTACAAACAAATGAATAAGAACTAGAACATGATATTTGATAAACCATGCAAGTTCAACTCTTTATACCTTGTGCATGTTACTCTAGGAAGCAATGTACTGGGTCATGCTACTACATCACTCTATTTTTATATTTTTCAGAAAAAAATACATGAATTACTTTTATGGCTATGGCTAATGCTCTAAAGTATAATAAAAGATTTAAAGAATCTTGCCTCAAGAATATATGCAATCCTTGGTAGAAAAGAACATGAAAAGAACCATAAGCTACACACCAATAATTGGCATAGAATTAATTAGACAATTATTAGTCAGAGACACTTGGGCCTCTCTCCAAGAGGATCTTGCTGTCAAATTTTTCTGTCCTCCAGATGGTAGAACCATTTAGTATGTTATTTCTTTGACAAGAAACAAATTTCATTTAAAAAGACATGTTAATGATTATGCTAGTCCACCTGGATTACATGACATATATAAAATTATTAATCAACACAGCTTTAAATAAGTTGTAAATTTATCATGAACAACTAGTTTCTAGGTAAATCATGTTTCCTTATTATAAATCCAAAATCAACAACCACATATCTAGTTGTCTATGCATCACTCTCTAGTACCATCTGTAGTACTTCTCACTCATATTTACCATCCCTAGAATGCATAGTCTCCAAAACATTTCATTCCAAAGAGACTTTTGTGTGCGTATGAAGAGTTGAGTTATCACATGATCCTCTTACTCAGCTTTCCCATCCTCACATATCGCAGAGATAAAATTGCGGAAAAATGGGATTTTATATACCTTGTTGGTGAGTTCTTGATATAACTAATATCTGCATCTAACAATAAATTGAAGTTGAGCAGAGCATAAAGTAATGTCGCTTTACCAGCAAAAATTCTTATGTGATTTTGAATACGAGTTAACTACCTACATAAATTTCCCAAGTCCATGACTACCGCCCTTGTCATGCATGCATGCAATCCCAGCATTGCAAAATTGATCTCATCATGTCAGGCATTCATAAGACATGTCAAAGCTCATTTTCTGTGCTACGAACTTTTTTAATAAACAACAACTTTCCTCTCTTCTACTTACAGGAGATCAAATTTCTAATAATCAATTAGCTGCTGGCAGAATTGGATCTTGATAAAAAAAAAAAGAAAGAAAAGGAAGGAAATAGAATATAAGAAGAATTTATACTTACGCATTTCCAGTTTCCTCCAACGAAAAACTGCAAGCACAAGAAAGCAAAGTATTAGAAACCCAAAAACTTATCGAGATTTAAATTTCTTGTGAAAAAAGTTGTCTTCATATATGATGTAAAACAATGAAAATTTAGATAATTCCTCGTAAAATATAAGAAAACATGAAAAGAAATAAACTTCATCGATCATATATCCAGTCATGTCAACACAAGCAGGAACTTGAACATACTACTAATGTTATTATATATCAGAAGAAGTTATTTTTAATTACATTAATTGTAGTATAATTTTGGAATTCATCTAAGAAAGTTATTTCCAATATTCCAAGAATTTTGGAATTGCAGTGTCCCAGTCTCCTCAAATCCTCCATCCTCCATCCTCTGGCATCCTGATTTACTGGTCAACCATCTAATCAAGTCATAAAGAGGTTTGCTTTATCACAATATGAATTTTTCATATCAAATATTACAATTGCAGGATCCCAATCTCTCCAACTCCATCTTTTGGCCTCCTCATTTGGCAGCCAACCATCTAATCAAGTTACCAGGTATCTTTGCTTTATCACGATATGAAGTTTTCATATGAACTGTTACTACCTGACAATACTTGGCACTTAAAGCAATTGACGTGGCACAAATCCATTGTACCTTGGTGTGTAGGGTACCCATCAGCAAGTAACACAAAACATCAATGCACAGCCTTATGGTATTTGTTTAATAAACCACCATGCTTGGTGATATTCTCTCAGCATGATCAAGTCCTTATTAATAGATTCCGGTGTCAGTATAATACTGACGACGTATTCCTCAGAGGTTTGTTGTTTGAAATCCACATTATTGTTTTAATAAATTTGAAACAGCCAAAGTCATCCCTGTATTCACATAGAGACATATTCATTAAATACATACATCCAGAACCAAACTCCATGGAGATATTATATACTTTTGAAATTAAAAAAAGGTCTTTATATTACAGTCCAATATACTCTACCCTCCAAAACATTCTAAATTTTGGATATAGTAGAGAATCTATTAGATCCATCAACTTATTACAGTCTTTTCTTAAAACAACCACCAATGTAATCGTTCTCCCAAACTAATAAACAAACTCAAATAATAAAGACTGCAAAGACTGCTTAGACCACTGCCTATCTAAATCAACCATGAAAGCTAAAAATTAGCGATTTGCTAACAGTACATATGAAACGTTTCACTTAAATCGTTAAAAAAAATTAAGATGTAAATCTAATCTGACTTAATCCGGCTCAAAGATTGTAACTTTTCCCAAAACAAATGCCAACAGAAGACCAAAAGGGTAAAAAATCAAAATAAGAAGGGGTAAAGAAACACCTTTCCGGTTCCGGCCATCGCGACGACTCCTCTGGGAGTTCTTCGAGTGGAAAAGGGGGGGCGTGGAGAGCTAGCGCGGTGGAAGAAGAGGGTGGAGGACGAGGAAAGGGCACGCTCGCGCGCAACGCCGAGCCCCGAGAACTGAGGTACCAGAGATGACGCCACCGCCGCCATTGCCTTCGTCCCTTGCCCTCCCTCCCCTCTCTCAGTCTCTCGACCACGGTCAGCACACCGACCCCAGCGAAGCGAGAAATTAAAAAAAAAAAATCTTTTCTCCTTCGCCTCCCCTTTTTTTTTTCAAAGTTTTTTCGGAATTCAGTGCACGAGAGAAAGTACTAAATTTATCGGATCACATCCTCCAACACGCAATAGAACCCGGCAAGTTGTGATCCGAGGAATGTTATGAGTCGCCGATTCCATCGCGAAGAAAGTTCCATCGCCACGTCGCACAAAATTATTGGCCCAGATATCTTGCCCTGTCAGCGGTTTGGGTCCGTACGTTTACCACGTGTAAAGAAAAATTATTAGTTTTTTATCATCAAGATGGTAGCACGGTCTGTCACTCTTGTATCTAAGATTCGAGTCCAAATAAAATCAATTAACGAAAAAAAATTATATTGGATACTTGGACGAGATATGTAGGATTGATTATTGGACTTATCGATATTTTAATAAAACTGGGATAATGTACTTATCCATACTACAAATGCTAAATATGATACAACCTGTCAATCGGTTCATATACGATTTATTTTAAATAAATTTAGATTAAGTCTAAACATGTTCGGATAGGTCAACATGTTTAGTTTATTTATTAAATAAATGAGATTCAGGTTTAAAATTTTTTTTCTGTATAACCCATTAAAATTATTTATATTTTTTTAAATTAAATTATTTTATATATATATATATATATATATATATATATATATATATATATGATCAGTTTAAATTTAAGATAGATTTTTACCCTGAGGTTTTTTTTCTCCCACGGTTTTTGTTTTTCTGTTTATTTTCCCCTTCAAGTCTATCACAGGACAGATCTCATGCAGAGATCCATGGTGGCCACTGGATTTTTTTTTTTCTTTTCTTTTTTTGGTCAACTAAACTCTTCTTTGCTCCCACCTTCCACTCCTCTCAAGACCTCCCTTCCCTTCCAACTGTCAAAGCCCTCCCTCTCCTCCCCCACCCTTCATCTCTGCCAACGGATTCCTCCCTCCCCTCTTCTCTTCTTCCACATCATCAACGGTTTCACGTTTCTATCCCTCAATTCATGGGTCTACATTAGCACAACAGTCCCCACCACTGAAGCCCTCCCTTCCCTCTTCTCTTCTTCCTAAATGATGGTTTCGCATTCTTATATTAGATTTGCGCATCTATGACACGGTGTGCCGATGAATTTGTCAGAAGGTTAATATCGTATTGCATCCTCGAACTATCAGCTCTAGTCGGAGCACTGATGGCCGGCACACTACGACGATAGGGAGGATGTGCTCAAGTTATTGGATGATGAGGGGCTGACGTGATCCGATCCCACCATCGCCAGTCTAGTGGATCTCTCCAGCTGCTTCCTCGTTGGCGCTAACATCACCCACCACGTCACTTGCTAGTGGGCCCTCGCTATCTATTCTAGCGAGCAGAAGACTTCGATTAGTGAGGCTGGTGGCAATCTCACCATTCTTGGTGGAGGAGAGGACGGAAACAGAGATATCGCTGAAGAAGGCCGAAGATGGAGTTTGTATCGAAAGATTTATTTATTTATTTATTAATCATGTTGGAAATGAATTAGATTGGGATTTTTGAGTTCGGCTTATAAATGGATCATAAAATAATCGGTTTGAGCAACAGTTTAATAGGCAGATTGGATTTAAATTTTAAAATCTATCTTATTTAATAAATAGATCGGGTTTGGATTAAATTTTTTTTTATCCGACTTGAATATGGCCGGATCTATTTATACCCAACATGATCCGATTATCGTTACTATCACTGTTTCTTCTTTTTATTCAATTATATATTAATTATAACTAATATTTAATTTAAAAAGATTGATGTACAAAATTCTGATAAACTTTGCTTCGAATGAGCGTATATATTAATTTCCTGCGCCTCTAACATGCCACGTGGAATAAGGTGACTGGTGTTATTCACGTGGCTGACCAAATAAATAATACTGTGCAAGTGGCTGGAAAACGCTGTGATGCGAAGTCTGGACAATCAGGCACCACAGCATTTTACCCGATTAGCAAAAAAGCTGTCCGCTGTTTCGGGTGGTGCGGCTGTGAAAATTTGGTAGTTGTCGCAGGAGGATTGAATTTTATTGTGGACAAAAATTAAAAATAGACATTAAACGGAACACTTTACACTTGTCCAAGATCATAACAATTATATACGAGAATTAGGTTACGGGTTAGGTTTGCGTCTACATAATTGGGGCTTACTTCGCGCTTTGATGAGCTGGTGGGATCGAACACAAAAACGACCGTTAGGTATAGAGCACGGGGACAATCAGACCGGTTGAAGCGCGGAGAGGTTTTCGATCTGAAATGATGAGAGGTGCCTTCGAGCCCGCGTCACTTCATTGGATAAAGGTAGTTGTAGCTACCTTAACAACAAGAATTCCAACAAGGCTTCACCTTGCGGTGCCACTTGGAGAGTAAAGAGAGGCAACGCCTTGTCTTGTTGTGAGAGATGTGGCTTCTCTCTCCTACGAAGGTCGGAAAAAGGCCATGCGAGGCGATGGTGGACAGCTAACCGCCCCGGGGTTGCTCGGCAAGCTTATAGATAAAAATAATATAAATAATAGTTAAGACGGTAGTCCGGTTGATAAAGATATTGTTTACCAACTAGTTATACATTCAAGACATGATTTCATAAGCGACTCCATTAAATTTTATAATTTAGATAAAAAAATTATAAAATTTGAACATCTTGTACCGAATATTATCTAGCAGGACATGAGCCTACGAGATAGCTACACCAAAATTTATCCTCCATTTCTTTTATTTATCAAAGTTACGGAGCACCCGGACCGATACTGATCACTGATTTAATTTATTTTAAAAAAAATTACAGAACACCGATTTGACTAGATCGATGGTCGGTGGCCGAATCGATAGCCGGACTAGACTCGGGTGCCCCATAACTTTTTTTTTTTTTTAATTTAGATTTTATTATATTATTTTAAATAATTCAATATTTTTAATTTTATTATATAATTTTAAATATTATAAATTTATTATGTTATTTTAAATATTTTTAATTTGATTTTATTATTTTAAATATTTTATTATATTATTTTAAATTTTGTTATTTATTTTTTAAAATTTTATTAGATTAAAATTTAATTAAAAATAATATTTATGGTGTGTCGTGGGATTTTTTATTTAATTCCTTAAATATCTTTTTGAAATTAAACTGGTATTTTTGAAATTAAATCAAGTATTATGAATGGTATTTTTAAAATTAAATCAGGATATTTTGAGACTAAATCTAAATATTTTTTTGATGATATTTTCAAAATTAGATGAAGGGTATTTTGAATTTTTTTTTTTTTTGGGCTACAGGCCTTCTTGCATGCAGGATGTTTTTTTTCCAATCAGTGAGAGAAGATGCTGATTCGATCCGTGCTTTCTTTTTTTTTTCATCTAGTAAGAAGACGTGGATTCTACTCGTGCCTTCTTTGTTTTTTTTTCATCTAGTAAGAAGACGTGGATGCTGATTCGATCCGTGCTTTCTTTTTTTTTTCATCTAGTAAGAAGACGTGGATTCTACTCGTGCCTTCTTTGTTTTTTTTCATTTAATGAAAGAAGATGCGGGTTCGATCCGTGTCTTTTTTTTCGTTCAATAGAGGAAGATGCGAGTTCGACCTATGTTTTTTTTTTTTTTTTTTTCGGACTAAAATCATGAATTATACATAACTTATGATCCGTAATTTCATCTTTATGCCATATCATGGGCGTCCTTACTACGTGTCCAGATACTCCACCAAAATTATCTAGATCCATAGAAATGAAATTGTGGTACTATTTGAAAAATAATTTTATTTTTAATATTATTTCAGTCAAAAAGCCGGGGAAACCGTCCCCTTCCTCATCATTCAACCTTATCAATCGATAGAGCAAAGAGCACCGTCTGATTCGTGAGGTTCGTCAACATTCTGGCTCCGTCAAGCGTTCGCCCCGAGACACTGTATTGTTTTGCACGCAGGTAAGAATTTCCGGGCTGGAGTCCCCGCTGCGCCATTCGTTGTTCGCCGGAACGGCCCACCGGTGTGGAGTTTTGGGTTTCCAGTCGCGGGTCGCGACCGAAACACCTTCGAAATTTTTCTCCAGCTCTTTGTCCACCCCTGCCAGTCGCCTCCCAGCTCCGAGCCATGGGGATTAGGGTTTTTTCCTTCCTGGTCGCGCTTCTCCTCCTCGCTTCTCCGATCATCCAAGGTATCCCCTCCCTCTGTCCCCTGATCGCTAACTCGGAATCAATTCCGGCTTCCTGGTTCTTGCTTTTCATCTCGATCTTTCGGGTTATTTGATTCTATTCAACGCGATCTATTCTCTATTCGGCAGCTTTTATGATCGTTCTAGTATATATATCGAAAGAATCCATTGGCTGATTGGTTCTATCAATTGAAGTATTAGATCTGATCTGTTTAGAATATTATTACGTTCGTATAACGTTATTTGTTTCCCCCTTCGATGTCTGTTGATGACCATGATATCTGTGTTTGAAGTAGAATAAGATCGTGTTAGGGAGACGAGTATGAAGAGAGGATTGCAAAGGGGAGAAATATGTTACCTTTTTATTTGGGGAATTTGATGATTTGTTGCATAAAATAAGACTAGTATACAGGAGAGTTTCTGGCTACAATTTGATTTCTAAGAACATAGTGATTACTACAGTTCGTTGAAGCTACTCTTTCAGTGTGTTGTTGTTAATTCAGTTCGAGGTGTTCATTGATCATGAAGACAGAATATAAGTACCGGAAAATTAGATATCTTCGATGTCTTCTAGTAATATTTTGCTTTTGTCATAAATGGTTCTTTTCGTGTTTCAGGGTGGCAATGTATTAGGTTAAAATTCGAGAAGATGCTTACTTATTTGACGGTTGGTTTTGTTTTAGCTTGTGAACTATGAGAAATGCTAATTTTAACATGTGTTGCTTGAGAATTTGGATGAAACTAAAATGAAAAAGGAATGCTAAAATTCAGCCCATATTTAATAATGCTGCCTGGATTTTGTCTGGATGTATAAAACAAGGACGAATCTATAACTGATAGTGGTTAGATTTTTATTTTTACTTTGTTCACAATGGTGGTAGTATTGTTGTTTTAGTCATTGCCACTGTGGTATTTCATTTTTCTATTCCTTTTAAGTCCTCTTTCTAATTGCAAGAGTGTTATTCTTCGTTTTCATTTTTTAACTTACATTTTCATTGCTCCTTTTGGTATCTTCTTTTTGTTTCTCCCCCAATTTTAAGTGGAAGTTTTTTTTTTTTTTTTTTCCTTGGTTTAGTATCTTTTATTTTGTCAGAATGGTCAGGTAGCCTCTTTTCCCTTTTTTCACTGTTTTGTATAGTCTGTTCCATTTCCTACAAATCGCAGTGGGACTGCCCTCCTTTGTTTAAAATTATTTCATGGGTTTACTGAAGAAATTTATGTTGTTTGAAGAATAAAAAAACTTTGTGACTAAGGTGGTCTGCTAGAACTGTAGATAGGGCTGAAACCTGATTGGATGTGGATTGAATATCATGCTAGTCAGGTGTAAAAAATCATATCCATATTTATTTTTAATAGATATTGATACAAATATGATACTGGAAGTATGGAAATCAGTGCGGATACATGTTAGATAATTAAACTTTATGAGCATAGAATCAAAGTTATTACCAAGTGGAAGTAAATCAAGTTAATAGCATATCAATGTGGTAATTTATTTTTTAAAAAAGTTCATAAACGATTACAAACATAATTAGATATTCGGATATTAGTTGTCTATCCATATCCATATCCGTTTTTTTTCCTGATGGATATGGATATTAGTTGGATGCTTAAATTTCTATCGATATTCGAATAGATTGGAATGTGAAAATGGATCTAGATGGATGTTATCCGGTTGACTTTGACCCCTAACTATAGATGTATGGCCTCATCCGATCTTTTAGAGAAAGTAATAATGCCATAGATTTGGTATCGTTGAAAAGGACATTGCTTAGAGTGAGGCTTACACATGCCCTTTCTTTATGTGGATAGTCTTAGAGATTTTAAGAGGAAAAGAATTCTTTCTTCATGATTTATGGACTCCACATGTACTGTGAGTCTCTTTGTATCTATCCTTCTAGGGCAGTTGTTGTTTTGTACACATTTTCTTCTAAGTGATTAACCATGCACATCTACTCTTCCCTTTTATTTAAGTGATGTTCACCATATAAAGTATGTTATCTCACTATTTTTGCTTCAGAAAATATTCTAGAATGTTGTTTTGTGAAGAAATTTTTAAATTAGAGCCCTAAGTAAAGTGCTTGGTCAAACTCCTAAGTGATTGAAGTCACAAAAGAGGTCATGGCTTACTTCTTTGTGCTTGCAAGCTTTGCACCTTTCCACAACCTAGAACTCAAATAAAATATTTCATTTTCTTATTCTTCTCCTTTTTTCATCTGGGAGCCCTGAGTGCTAGAGCTGATACTTCAGCCATTTTGATCATGGGATTAACATTAGAGCACAAGTAGTTCCCTTCTTTATGCTGAAATCTCAAATATGAAATTTATCTCAGATTAATTCTTAATGGTGTTTTGCAAACGAAATTCTGTGCTACACTTCCAAGTAGTTATCTAATCCCACCTAAACTATATACCATTTGCTTTAAAGTTGACTATAAATTAGAATTCTTCTGCGCTTGCCTGTATTGGTTCACTGCTACTTGTACTTATTTTCCCTGACTTCCTTCCGGTCTTCCAACAGCATCAATTGGTCAAGTATGAGTCTCATAGAAATTTTACAGCAGCAGCATATCTTTTCTAGGTCTTTGTGGCTCATCATAACCTTTTGATTGTCATTTTGGCAGTTGTGAGATGTCAATCAGAAGCAGATGTTGATGTAACAGAAGTTGTCCAAGCGGATGACCTTGGCATTGTCGGTGATGAGACCCAAGTTCTTGGTGATGGAACCTTTAGTCCAGCTCCTGGAGTAGAAACGATATGTATTTTTCCAAAAAATGCTGCTAAATGTGAGTATTATTTTCACAAAACATTAAAAATAGTTAACATTGAATGTATTGTCATTACTGTTGTTGTTACTATTACTGTTACTTATGACCATTACGACTATACTACTACTGTTGTTGTTGTTGTTGTCATTGTCATTGTTTATGATGCCAATCAATTTTTCATAACAAGTTCTTTTATTTTCTTTTCTTTTTCTGACTGCAGTGGTTCCAGCAGGGGAGGTGACTGAAATTCTTGTTGGCGTGCATAATGAGGGTAACTTTATGCTGCCGCTTGAGTTTGCTGTCAAACTATTGCAATTTATACTTTCCTGCTGCCTTCTTAATTCCTTTAATTCAATCCATTCCTTTATCAGTGTTAAACACATTATCTGTTATGTATTGTTAATTATGTAGTCTTATTATCTTCAGTCACTGTCAAACAGAAAGGTTCTTATTTCTTGCTCATTTTATGAGTAAGCATACTACTTTTGACTACTTCTATATATTTTTCTAGATTCTACAATGTGATCTGTCTTTTGTATATCCTTTTCTGAATTTTATGGCAATCTCTGTCATTCATGATGTTTTTGCTTGTCAAAAATTCAAAATTTGAGAATTGGTGCTTTAACATGTTTAAGTTATTTTTGAAAAGAAGCAGAATCTAAAAATAAAGTATCTTGTTATCATTGGATAGTGTGAATGAGGAAGCACAAATGGAATTTCTTTTGGATTTGCAACTGGTTTGTCTTTCACAGTAGTTCTTTATCAAACATATGTAGGCAATGGCTGATGGAATGATGATAATGGCTTGGTTAAACATGTTCCATAATTAGGATGCTTTATATTGGGAAAATTCTGGTGCATCTTGGGACTTAGTTAACCTCAATACTCTTTTGCATGTTTTGACTTTTGTTTCCTTAGCTTAGTTATGGTATTTATGGCTAACAGTGTGTGTGGGCTAATGATCCAGATGTTCATGTGTGTGTTCATTGCGATATAAGCAAGTTTTGTGGAAGTTGACACCTCTACCTAAGCCATAAGATGCCTATGCCCTCTTTAGCAATTTATGATATTTATTCTCCACTTTGGCCTTAAATAGTTTGGTTGCATGCACTTATAACCATGTTTTGGCTTGCTTTCGAAAAATATTTCTAAAGATGCACAAGAGAGGCTTTTTGAAAGCAGCACCACCACCTGTATTGGCGTGTGGTACTTTTATTTTCTTTTGGGCTATATATGATGCTCATACACTATTTTCATTGTTCATGTCTCTTAAGCTCCTATTGTGCTAAATGGTGCTTGTAAGAATACATGAAATTGTATAGTTATTCTCTAGCGAACCTTATTTATACTCTCTACTTTCACTGTTTGTGTTTGTTAAGCTCCTATTGTATTAAACGATTCCTGTAAGTATAATAAATTGTACCACAGATCCTTTCCAGATAGGAAAATCAACCTATTGACAAAATGGATAGGAGAATTTTTTTTGGGTCGGGTTGTTGCGGGGGGGGGGGGGGGGGGGTGAAGGGGGGGATAGTTCAGTATATCTATATGTACTTTACCAACCAAAATTATTTTAGCTAGAACACATCATTTCAAATTCTATCGAAATGGTTATTGTTGCTTTTTGGCCATTCTAATAAGACTTGTTTCACTATTTTTTAAGGTCTTTTATTTAGGGCTTGTTTGAGTAACCCAGCACAATGGGGATGAATTTCTTGCTGGATTCGTGGATTCGGTCGCCTATTTAAGCATAGCTCTATCAGCAAACACCTTCCAGCTCAAATCCTATGGGAAGAAGAAAAGACCTCCAAGGGTCTTTTTTCTTCTTGCAGCCCAAAGGCTCGGATATAGGCTGCACTTGGGCAGGCTTTTGGAAGGTGGAGCTAGATGGGCAAACTGGCCCGATTCCTGCAGGATTTTTAACCCAATCCTATACGAATATCCAAACAAGCTTTTAGGAGTTTAATCCACCATGCATGTTTAAACACTAGTTGCTCGTTAAAGATTTGCTAATATTATTTATCATATTTCATGGTTGTTGTTTTATCATCCTTTATTGATCCATTGTCTTATAATGGTCTTTATTTGATCATATGTTCTTCTTCATTGAACCTTGTATTCCATTATTATAATGAGCCATTATTATCTTGATAACTACAGGTGAGTCAACTTTAAATGTCATTGCCATGCATGGGAGTCTTCATCTTGCTTTTGATCATAACATGTTTGTCCAAAATCTTACCACACAGGTGAGCTACATCAAGTTCTATATACTTATGTTCTTGCTATTTCTGTGGAATCATCATGTTTTTCTCAAATTTGGTTCAGTTTTGATCATCAAATGTGTATATTTTCCCCCATTGTCTGGCTTATATCTTCCACAATTTTGCATTATCATGTGCAATTAAGGCTCATGTAAAATAATACTTTGCCTCTTGGAATCTCATTGTCGCTTTCCTTCATGCTATCATGATTTTAGAAAGGCAAATAACTTAAGGAATTAAAAGAAATGGTTTGGAAAGGATTGAGATTCAATTAAGATACAGCAACAGTTGAGTGGTTTAGTCTTGAATTAGGTGTATAGTTACCTTTTTTTAATTTCTTTTCGATTCATTCTCTGTTAATTTCTTGGATTCATTCTCTGTTAATTTTTTGGATTTCGTTCTCTGTTAATTTGCTTTCTTATTTGGTCTCAGGAATCTTATATTTAAATATCATGGAAGATGATTGTTTTGCTGTGCTTTTCCTACTTAATTTTGGGGCTAGTGTTTGTGGTTAGATTTTTGGTCTAGGTTGCATCAAGAAGTTGAAACTCATTGAAATTGTGATTTGAATAGATTTTTCTGGTCTTTTATGTGGGGTTTTACAGTTTTGCTAGTTTAGAAAAGTCATTTTTGCTCTTTGGTGCTCAGAAAGTATAAGAAAGAAGTCCACAAGTTTACTAGTTAATTAAGGAGTCATGGTTAGTACATCTTTATGGTGTCTTTAGCTTTAAAGGATGGGATTAAAGGAGGTGTAAAACCAAATTTTGTGATGAATATTGATAAATTGAAGTTCATTTCCTCTCTATCATGCACCGTAACTCTTCTATCTTTTCTTCTATATCTCTCACTCTATTCTCTGTTCATATTTCTTTAATAAATCTATTATCCACTCTTCACCCTCCAATTTTCTTTCATAGTTTTTGCTCTTTTAAAGAATAAAAGCTATCAGATTAGATCAGCTCTAAAAGTTTTTGATACAATTTAAATGATCTGTGTGGCATCAGACAGCTATCAAAATCTTATGTCAAGTTGCACGACCATCATTAAATGTTATAAAATACATAATCTGTTCTAGAACTGTTGTTTGGATAATTTGGTTGAGTACCACAAGCATGTACAAGTTGCAAGATGCAGATGCAATGTCATTTTCTAGCATTCATTTGAATCATTCCCTTTCCCACCATGGTTTTCTTTTGGTGCCACTATGAGGTTGTAAGCTTTGATGTCGTTCATGGGAAGGACCCCTGTGAAGGACATCTCGTCTCTCACTATGGTCAGCTTGTCAACTGACTTGGCACATCTATCTTTATGATGTTTGTCCCTGTTAATGTAGTTGTTTGACTTAAGTGGCAACAAGTATTTATATTTTGCTCTGCTGTTGGTATTTTGCTACTACTTTCATGTTGTTGAAAGCCTCTTCATTATAAGGTTTCAACATGTTCATATAATTAACAAATGTGCTTTCTTTATTGAACTAAAATTGTAAGTGCATCTAAAATGTTTGACCTTTCCCCAGTGACCCAATCACTGTACTTGTGCTATCTTTGACCATTCTAAGATGCTGAAAACCAGCTTTGAATCTCCTAGGAAACCTACTCTCTCTTTCTCTCTCTGTGTGTGCACGCATGTGCATGCATGCACGCACACTTTTGCTTCCCCCTACCTGTTCCCAAATCTTCTCCTGCACCTGCTCCCACTTTAGATAACTAATAAGCAATAAATGCCATTTTTATTGTCCCTGAGGATCGGGGTTCTTATTGGCCACTCTGTGCGACTTATAACTTTATATCATTTTTACAGATTGCCTGTCACATTGCTTAAGTTACCGTTCCCAAAGTTTTAGTGGAGCCACAATTGGAGTTCAATCTTAGAATAATATTCATTGCCGGAAAAACAATTTACCATTGTAAGTTATTTGTAGCATAACATGGACCTATCCTTTTCAACCTTGAAGTCCTTGTAGATAAATTGAACCATGGCGTTGCCTTTTTGGTTGGATAAAAAGCTACAGGATAATGATGTTGCTCCATACTGAACTAGTTGACCAGGATTTTCCAACATTGTAGGGCATGTTTGGATAATCCTGCAGGGATTAAAAAAAAGGACCTACTGAGGGCTTTTTTTTTTTGCTTGCTTTGAGATTCGGGCCAGCCCATTCCCTAGCCCAGCATGTACTGCTGTGATTCTGCATGTTGTGCTGGCTCAATCCGCGAATCCTATAGTATTTTCAGCCCAATCATATGGGAAAATCCAAACATGCCTATAGCTGATGATTTAAACCAGCTGGTGATTGAGTGTATTGTTATTGTCTTCATGCCTAGCCAGTCTAGTGCAGCCATATGGAGATATCAGATTATCTCATTGTCACATGTAATAAGTGGTATGGTATGGTGAATAAGAGGCATCCCTTTACCTGAATTGCATGGGATTAGGTCTCCTGAAATACTAAGATCTTTTTTTCAGAAAAACAATAATTGCTTATTGCATGCTGCGAATAAATTAATCTATGGTATTCGAATCTGTTTTGTGCAAAGTGTATCAACAACTCATTTGTTCTAAGTCTTGATTTTCCTTTGATCTTTGACTTAATTGTTAAGTACATTATTAATATCAAGAATTTTATCCATTGCCTAACACAGGAGTTCTTCAATGCATCAGTGCCGGTTTCTGCTCAAGCAACATTCCCTTATAAATTTGCTGTCAGCAAATTCTTGCAGGTAGTTGCCAGTATATAGCAGTTCCACTTTTGTGATGATCTCGTGTCCACTGAGAACATCTTCTCTTGGATAAGCAAGTAGTCTTTTTTATGAGCATGTCTATATCGGATCCACATGCATTTATGTTCATATATTAAGAGCTTGTGCTGTAGTCTTGAGAGTCTTCTAATATGTTTGTACTGCAGCCTGGCACATTAGATTTAGTGGGTACAATAGTTTATGAGATTGATCAGCAACCATATCAGAGTGTCTTTTATAACGGTACCATCGAAGTTGTGGAGGCTGGAGGTTTCCTCAGCATAGAGTCTGTTTTCCTTGTTACTCTTGGAGTTGCCCTCATCAGCCTTTTTGGCTTGTGGGCATATGGTCAAATACAACAATTCTCAAAGGTAAGCTTCTTTTAGCATGTTCATTCATATGCTATAAATACTTGGTTGTGATCTCAAGATTTCTGAATAAAGAAATCAGATACTCTGTGCTGCTCTAAAGTTGACAATGATTTCGGATAGACGAATTCATAATGCAATTTGATATACCTGATGATATGTATTAGTGATATAAGTTGACAAAATCTCTGTCAAATGGTTTGCTTACTGGTTGGAACAAATTGTTAATATGTATTATTCCTTATTATGTTTGCATGCGTGCATGCATGCTTAAACATAGATTGCTTACTATTAGTGGTTCATGCTGACATAGATAGCTTACTATTAGTGGATTAGTATCTATTAGAAGATGGTGCCTTTGGTCACCTGATTCTTGAAGGGAATTATGTGCTGAAAAAGAGCTGGGCCATTGTTTAAGTCTGATGCATGTGCTGGGACATTATTGCACTGTAACATTTGGTGGGTGTGCCATATGTTTGTCAGCTTTAGTACCTTTTTATTGTTTCTGGTGTTTTTCATATTACTATTGTTGCTATTTGGTGTTAACCTCGTCTGAGTTGATGGGTGCTGCCATAGATGTGGTAAAAGTCATAAAACTTCCTGTAGTAGGCTTGTGGATCCATAATTTTGGTATAACTTGTGCTTGTGCTACTTGTATTTGAGAACAAATCTAAATATGCTTGTAGGAAACAATTTTCGATGACAGTCTTGTTCACTATCTAATAACCATAAATACACGTGGAGCCAAACACCTTTTAATTAGCCATCAATTTATTAAATCTTAATAATGCCAAGTAAATATAATATGATATTATATTCCTTTCAAGATTTCAAGTAGCTGGTATTATATTCCAAAACATCCAAAAAAGCCATCAATATTTGATACATGTATATAATATAGAAAACATAAATTTATCATACCAACAATTATCACTAATCAGCGATGCAAAATTAAAATCACGTAATGTATAAATAAATATATACTAAGAATTCTTATCTTTACTGATGACATATTCAGTCACAACATCTACTAGTCCTCGCCTAGCATGTCCAATTAGTCCATATAAATCCAACTCATCCTTGATCAATCATTAGCATAAGAAGTAAATAAATGATTACTAGTTTCTTAATTTCAAAGCTCTAATATCCGAATTGTTCTTAAATCTATTTTTTGAGGATTGAGAAATTTTATTATTGCTTTGAAATTATTATGATTTGATCGGTAGCCTTGTATGCTTTGTATAGTCTACCTTGCAGGCATGCGATGTTTGTTACACTCTAAATTTGGAGCATGACAATACATGCTTTTTTAAAAAAAAAAAAAAAAAAAAAACTTAATAATATATTTTAGGTATCTACTTTAGAATATTGAGGTCTTGCACATTTAATGTGGCTGCATGTAATTAATTTGTTCTTGTGTTCGGGTATTCTTCTTAGAAAACCAAGAGAGCAACTAAGGTGGAAGTAGGTACGCAAGCGACTGATGCAAACATGGATGAGTGGTTGCAGGTGAGTTATTTGTTGCCACTATATTAAATGTATATTTCCTTTTCACGACTATCTTCTGTGTAAGTTTTAGTCATTGGTCTGTTCTTGCAAATCTCAAGACACGCTCCTTTGCTGACAAAGTACTGGTATTGGTGACTCATGTTTGCTGACTTTTGGTCCTGACTCATTGACTTGAAGTCTGGTCAGTTGATCCAGTACATTCATAGAGAAATGAAACGTTTGTTTTTTTGTGTTTGTTCAGGGAACTGCATATGCTCAATCACTCTCAAACAAGTCCAAGAAGAAGAAGTAGATTTGCATGTGCTTCAGGGTGGTGTATTTTTATAATCCAGCTTTCTAGAGCAGGAAGATGAGCAAAATTCTGACACCATGGTAGTTTTTCAGGCTGTAGGTGAGAAACTTGGATGTAAGCTTTGCATTCACGAAGCTTTAATATCGGCATTCTAGTGTCTTTATTCAACTGAAAGTTGTGCAAGGAAGAATATTTTGGGAAAATTCAATTTTGGTTAAAACTGTTATTTATAAATTTGCATTTTTAATGGTAAAAATGAACTAATTTTACCTTTTGGACACTGCATGTTATGTTGATTTGATCTGTTTGAGACATGTTATATATGTACTCTTAGATTCTCGGTTGTCCTGTGATCAATGCGAAAATTCTGTCCAGATACAGAATATCAAGTATACTCCTAATTGCCAAGTCTGCCGGTTGCAGAGATTATCATATAATATAATTTCTTTTTATTTATCTTAACAGGAAAAATTAAAGAGGCAAGCTAGTGAAATGTTATCTTCCAGATGTAATTCTTGTAGAAAGTGGCAGAAGCGATGATGAAAGGAAGCATGCTTTTATTTTTTTTTTGGTAACACAAAGAAAGCTTGCTTTAACCAGGAAGATGGATAAGAGTCTGTAGCATCTTATTTGCAGCTAACTCGCTTGCCAATTTGGCATCAGGAACTCTCACTGTTGTTAATTGCTGGAAGCCTTTTGCTTGAGATGTTGAATCAAGCTTACTTATGATTAATTGGATAAAAAATTCCTTTAAAAGAAAATTACAATTAAATCAGCTTATTGGACATTAACTTTGTAAAATGGATCTTTGACCTTTACATACGTTTAGCTATTGCTTTCAAATGATTGAGATATCATGAAATTCTAAGGCGCGTTTGAACTTCGACTCAATTTTTTTGGTTATCTTTATAAGTAATATACAGAGATCATGACACAACACATATCAAATAATAAAAAAAAGTTATAAAATAATTATTTTTGGCTTATTATTCAGTTAATCTTGTAATAAATAAGAAAGTATTAAACAATAGTCAATCGCATTTTTAAAAATAAAATTTAATTATTGATTATGAACTTCCATGATAATGCAATACTGGTAACAAACACGATCTAGTATTCTAAATCTGGAAGGCTGATGATGTTGATATGTCTTGGTCAAGATATTTCGTCGACTTTTAGTCATCTGAAATTGAAATTTGACTCGGTTTTCTGTCATATTTATATGCAATATGGAGGTAGGGATTATGAAACAACAAATATCAAATAATAGAAGATTACCCTAAAAAAGTTCTCGACTTATTATTTAGTAAATATAATATTATTTAGTTTATCATGCAATAATTTAAAAGGCATTATAAAATAGTTGATTGTAGTTTCAAAAATAAAATTAAATTTGAAAAAGATCTGATATCCACGGAGTTCTTGGAAGTCGTCCATGAAGCAGCGATCTAGCCGGTGTTCTTGAAGGCAGACAGTATGTAAGTAGGTAGGCCCTCGTAAAAGATGGTATCGATGAATCAGTAGCTGTTGTGATCTAAATCTAAATCCTGTGTAATAAGGTAATTATCGTTGGATCAGGTCAGTTGTATTTGAGGAAACTAAATCAGATCAATTTTCTCACAAGAGCCGACCAAGATAGGTTATCTATCAGGTTCCCAGTTATTCTACCAGTCTTGTATTATTCGTTGTCTGAACAAAAACGCTATTAATTTTGTTGCACAAGAAAAAGGTCACCAGAACGACGATGGAAACTACGACGAGTGCGTCTCCATCATCCGAGTTCAACCTCGCACGCCCGAGTCATGAAAGTTTCTAAGCCAATACTCGCATGATTGGACCGTGAAGAGTGAACATAACTAACCGATCATAACATCTCTATCCAGAACATTTTTTTTCTTTCTTTTTTTTTTTTTTTTTTTTCATTCAAATGGAAAGATTATAAAACACTTCTCCAATTTTAATAAGTGGCTTTTCAGTGGTGGAGAAAAGGGGATAAGAGGAGTCAATGGGTGAGGCCTGGTTGGGCCGTGGTGGTGGATGGGAGGATCGATGAACCGTGGTGGTGGAGGGGAGGATCAGGTGAAGAGGGTGCACGGGCACTTGGAGGGGAGGGAGGTAAGGTTGGAATGGCTGTACTTGTAAGTGCAGCTGTGGTGGGCATGGAGGTGGAGGGCGAAGGTGAAGGAGAGAGGGAGGGAGAATCTCTACCAATGTCAATGCGTGGAATGAAGGAAAATATATACATGCTTTCAAGATGAAAAAGAAAATCTAGCTGTACATGTTGTATAGTAAGCAATTTGCTAATTAATCTTTATGCCATGTATGAAAGCATCTGTGATGCTAAGAAAGTGTTTAACTACATGCCAGAGAGATGTTTATAGGTGGACGATCATGATTTTAGGCTATACAATGAATGGTAGTTTGGAGAAGGCCATGAATTTGTTCAATATGATGCCATGCAAAAGCACGGTCCTTGGAACTTGATCGGTGCACATAAGAAAGAAGGATACAATGAATGTCATAGAGAAAATGATCTTGTGGAATGTTATGATATCTAGCTTTAGCAGCATGCAATACAAGGTAGAGCATTTGATTTTTTCATTTTCATGATCAAGGATTGCATGAAACCCAACTGCTTCACACTTACAAGTCTTCTTGATGGGTGTTCAAATCCCTAGTATATAAGAAGTGGTATAACATTTCTTAGGTATATGTAGGGCTGGAACTAGGCTGGGTCGAGCCGGGCCACACCCCTACCCGAGCTCGGCCCGAAAAAAGATTTCGAGCTCCAGGCCAGGCTTAGGCCCAAAATATTTTAAAAATATCAGGCCCGAGCCCAACCCAAGCCCAAGCCCGAGCTCGATTGGGTCGGCCCGAATCAAAGCAGCCAGAATACATCCTAAATAATCGAAATAAAAAAAATGGCTAGAGACACGGCGGCGCCAGGTGCATGTGCTAGGAAGGAAGGAGATTGGAGTTGGGGGGGCCGCGGGGTCGCATGAGGAGGGGCAAGGGCATCGGGTGTGGTTGTCGGGGCTAGGAGAGGGAGATTGGAGCCGGGGGGGTGGGGGTGCGAGATCGCACAGGAGGCGAGGAGCATCAGGTGCGAGCGCCAGGGCCAAAGAAGGGAGATTGGAGCTTAGGGGGCTGCGAGGTTGCATAGGGGGGAGGGGGCATTGCATGCGTGCATCGGGGCCGAGAAAGAGATCAGAGTCAAGGGGGTAGTGAGGTCATGCGGAACTAAGGGTGCGGGTGCCGTCGGGGTCCGGGGGGCTAGTGAGAAGCCGGTGGGTGGCATAGGGTCCACCATCGGGGTTGGGATGGGCAAGGGCGGCGACTGAAACGAGAGAGAGACATGGAGTGGCATTGTGGTAGGGGCGACGGACAGGTTGGATTGCTGGAAGCTGGAAACAAGCGAGACTGTGAGAGCCACCCTTTTATTGTCTCGGGCTCGAGTCGAGTTTTGGGCGGGCATGTTTTTGGGCCAGGTTGGGTCGTGCTAAAAGGGTGCCCGAGCATAGCCTGAAAACTAAATGGGCTTTTTTTAAGGCTCGAAGTCCGGCTTGAACAACTTGGAGCCTAGCTCGAAGCCCGACCCGATTTCGGGCTGGCCTGGCCAAGTTCCAGCCCTAGGTATATGATAAAAATGGGCTTACAATTAGATACTTCAATAGAAAATTCTTTGTGTACAGGGAGCAAGGAAATATTGGATAGCAGATACATTGAATACAACTCTGTAAACGGGATGAGCAACCTACATGCACTAGCATTGTTTTATGATATAGGGCACTCAGAGATCAAACTTGATAAATTCTATTGTAATTGTTCTCTAGTGCTTGTGCTGACATTGGAGCTCTAAATGAGGCTAGAGCAATCCTTAACAGAACTATTGAGAGATGGTTTATATTAGAATTAGGCATGGGAGTGCATTAATCACTATGTATAGAAAATATCAAGTTCTTAGTGAAGTAGAAATGATTTTACAGCATGGCCAACCGTGATATGACATTTTGGAATGTATTGTTAACAAGATATTCCTAGAATGGACAAGGAAGCATAGACCTAGGTTTTTTTAAGAAAATGCAAAAATCATAAATTCAGGCAAATAATATCATATTTATAAGCTTTTTCTCAGCTTGCAATCATGTGAGATAGGGTGCTGAAGGTTAGAAATCTTTTGATTCTATGGACATAGAGAATGGTATCTGTCTTTTCAAGGAGCATTATGATTGTATGATAGACATTCTTGGACAAGCTGGTCATCTTATTGATATCGAATTTATTAACATAACCATTTCAATGGAACCGGATATAGCCATATGGGAGCATTACTTGGAGCTTGCAAAATGTATGGAAATACTTTGATTGGTAAAAGAGCAGCATATCAAATCTTATATTTAGAACTAGATAATTCTGCTTATATTACACAAGTTGAGTCTTTTACACTAGATAGGTTGTGGAAAATTAAGGGCAAACCTTCTAGTATGTGAAAACATTTCTGTTTCTTATATTGAAATTGTAGGCTTGTAAGTGTCATCATTAATCTCATAACCTATTAGAGAGTGTTGTTTATTATGAATCTATAAGATGTTGAAAGCCTCTCACAAAGTCACTTATGTCACGTGGCCTCTCACAAAGTCATTTCCTATTTAATTTCAAAGATTGGCTCTCTCACAAAGTATGATTTAGCTTTAAAAGAACTATTATACGTAGGTGTTCTGTCCAATAAGATGTTTACACTTCCATTAGTGTAGTATGCAAAAGAGAGAACAAACTCCAACCAACTCATTTCCGAACAAGGGCAGTCCTTAGCCTCAAAACCCAATTCAAGAAAGCTCTTTTCCATCAAGACCATGAGCTCTTTACATGTTCCATAGAAAAGGGTGTCTCACTTAAGAGGATTTCGCTTCTGTAGCTATCGCATTTCCTGGATGTACCATCTTGATCTATGTTTGTGGAAGGGCTCTCCCATGCCCCCATAATTACCATGCTTTGGGAGTGGGAGATCCTCTATTATAGCTACAATAGCAAGATCCTCCCTGTTATCCCGACAGTAAAGTTTGCTATGCTAGTGGCCACACCTATATCCTCGCCATCTACTGCTCCCTCCTCTTCTCCGGTCCATCCCCTGCCCATCATAAATTATTTCAAAATAGGGATGGGCATTTCTATTTTTTTTGAAAGACAATATAACAATGCCAGTAATTAGATGGATGAAAAGGCCACATTAAAACAGTTTATTAATTTGAAGGGTTTAATTGAGATTTTTTTAAGTTGAAGGGGATATAAGTGAAATTAAGGTAAAGTTGGGGTGTCTCTATATTTTTTCTTCCAAAAAAAAGAAAAGAAGATTACATTAGCATGATGTAGTGCACTAAATTTTAGATATTTTGAGATTATGGATAAGGACCGTTTAAAACATATATATGTCCTCTTGTAAATTGAAGTTCGAACATGTATATTTTTTTTTTTCTGATAATGATCATATGCATATGATTGAACTAAAGTTCAAATTATTGAGATACTAAATTATTATGTTTAATTTTACTTATCAAAGATACCCCGACTAATCTTAGCTCCACTGGTGGTACCCTTCTTCCAATATATATATATATATATATATATATATATTCTCTTGTAAATTGAAGTTTGAACATGTGTATTTTTTTTTCCTTGACAACGATCATATGCATATGATTGAACTAAAGTTCAAATTATTGAAATACTAAATTATTACATTTAATTTTACTTATCAAAGATAAATACTAAATTATTACATTTAATTTTACTTATCAAAGATACCCTGACTAATCTTAGCTCAACTGGTGGTGCCCTTCTTGTTGGAAGAGATTCAAATTCAAAACTTGTAAGTAATTTCTTTATTGTATTTCTTAAAAAAGTAATATCATAAACTCTTATTTTTTTGGCTAATTGGGAGTGGCTTTGTATGGTCATTTGCCTCAAAAATGCCAAATATTAGCAACGAGAATCGATAAACTCTCTGATGTTTGTACACATATAAACTAAGCAACACCTTAAATCCATATATACGCCGGTTGGTTAAAAACATAGATCATCAAACTTGATTATTTTATTTTAATTACATTCTAAATATAAGGGTAAATTTGTAATTTAACCAAAATGATTTTCCACTGCACATCTCATCCTACACTCTGACCAAACAACCACCAAAAATGTACCCTAGCTTATTCCATGGAAAAATAATTTCTAACTCCAAATTAAAAAACCCTTTATCTCAAGAAGCAAGGAAAATAGTAGGATAGTAAATTCCATCACAAAAAATGGAGGACAAAGTGGTAATTCCAAGAAATTAGAGAGCAAGTTTTTATTTAGTTATAATTTTGAGAAATGAGAAATAGAAAAAAAAAGATCTTTCCATGAGAAGATGCATTCTACATTTTATGAAAAGTTAAAATTTATAGAAGAAGTAGGTTTTAGTATTTCCCATTACATGGAAAGTTCCAACCCTTTTTTCTTTTAAAAAATATCCTTTTTAAGATCAATGACTAAAATTTTATAAAAATTAATAAATGGTTAAGATGAAATACTAAATAATGATATTATCATAATATATTAATATAAATATTATAATATTTATAATATTTATAATATTATTTTAATATTTATAGTAATTTAATATTTTATTAATATTAATTTAATATTTATATTAATATTATATTATATTTCATATTATATTTATTTCTATAATAAATTTATTATATTAAAAATATTAATATTATTATAATATAATAAATTATATTAATCTAATATTATATTATAGCATATTAATATGATATTTATATTAATATTATATTATTTATAGAAAATTTGAGAGCAAAAAAAAATGTGATCTTATATCTATTAAGGATCAAACAAGTATTTTATATAATTCTGAGATGAAAGTGAATACTTAACCAAGTCTTCATAAAAATTACTTTTTCATAGTTAACCAAATATGCTAAAATTCTAAAATTATTTTCTAGAAAACCTTCTTGAAAAAAAAGTTATTTCGTGAGCCATAAGGGAATTATATATTTGAATGAAATTAAGACTTAAAAAAATAATGTATTTATTTGAACCATATGTCTAGACCGTAGTTTTCTAATTCATTGGTTCACTTGGTTTATTTCTAAATTATTCAACATTAAAGATTTAAGAGATTGTAATTTTTTACTCGAGTCCTCTAATCCTTCAAAATAAATTATTCAAAAATTAACTTATACATGAATATGTTAGGTTTGGATTTGGCACTTAGACCCAATGGGTCTCCAAAAGTTTTTTTTTTTTTTTAAAAAAAAGACTACCTCCAAGCTCTTAGATGTGAAGTAAATAGTTTCTCTATTTTCTCCAATCGCTTCTTATTATTTTATTTTTTATATCTTATCTATAAAAAAAAAATATTTGGTTGTTGGGGCTGTTGTGCTTATGAGCAAACCATTATGTAAATGTTTCAAAATTAAATACAAAAATGATATAAATATATAAATTATAGTACCTCGAAATAATAATCTTCTTGGCCATGACAATCGATTAAGATAAAAATATTTTTTTAAATGAGATAAAAAAATTGGGATCAAAAGGAAACAGAAAGAGTGCGATCAAAAAAGATTTTCTGCTTTAAAACTTTTTCAAACAGGACGGCTAGATGAAATCTATATAAAATAAATAGGTTGAACCCTATCCTATTTTATAGATAAAATTTATAAATTTTTGGACTTGAGTCAAATATGATTTGACCTCTGTACCAACTAAATAATATAAAAAAATAACAAAATATCTCACATTTTAATCAATAATTTCATCGATTAATTTTAGTTACTTTTTAATATAAAGTAAGCATTGTTTTCTAATATGATCAATTGAAATCAATGTTGGAGTAAATCTACTCCACGGAATGCCTGGAATCTTCTTGATGCCGTCATGGCGGAAAAAAAATAATTACCAGAAAAGAGATGTAAGAGAAAAAGAGATATTATTTTATTCCTTTAGAGAAGAATCTTGTTACAACAAACAAGACAACACTCGACATCACTCATTCTGAAATCCTTGAAGCTTCTCGCTGTCCCGCACGTCTTCTCTCTTGCATGCCTCACACCCCAACAACCCATGTATGCCACACACGGAGAATACCTCAACGTGCGTCCCTTCTCCAAACTCCGTGAAACACCATCACGGTACAAGCCCTCCACGTGATATCTTCCTCATGTGCATCTCTCTGCAGTTCATCACCATGGCCATGCCTCCTCTCATCGGAAAGGATCCTCCACGTCCATGTCTCCTACACGGACTCCCTCATGTGTGGTCTCCAAGAAGCCTCCATCGTGGCCCTCCTTGTAATCTAGGAGTCTTCCATGGTTTTCACGCTCATGAGGGGCGCTCCAAGCATCTACACTCCACCTTGGAACCATGAGCCAAGCCCCACGGACCAAGACCTTCACGCTGATCTCTCCACGGTCTTCACATGACCGTGAGATCCTAAAGAGGTCGGCCTCTTGGACCCTCCAACCGCACACCCCATCCTTTCATATTTATAGCACATGGGAGGCGTTGAAGCCTTCTTGAATTGGGCGTATGATCTTTGACTTCTTGTTGAACTGCAACTACCTCTTAAATTTTGTTAAGACTCAATCACATGGACGATTAGAACTTGTCTTGGGCCAATAACAAATTGATTAGGATACCTCACATGGTTGGGCCTAATTAGTTACAACCAACCAACTAACCAACCAACCGGCTAACCTCATAATCAATTTAACAAACCTGGATCCAACCCTATAATCCAATTGGATTATGTTACAATCTCTCAAAAAAAAAAAATTTCAAAACCAATATAAAATTAATAATCCTTGGATCAAATTCCCTGACCCAGTATGACTCAGAAGGGATCCTAAGAAAAAATCCCGTAAAATCTAAAATACCTCCATGATAGCTTAAAAAATATTTTCAAACTTTAGAGATCGCCTCCAGCATCCCGACTATGATCTTCTAAGTTCTCCCGAAATTTAAAACCACCACACAAAACTCTACAACCAAAGCACTCGTACACACTTTGCTAAAAGAATTAAATATACGTGGTCAAACCTGCTACACAGACACGAGAAAATTCATTCCAGGCTTCCCAAAATTTTCCCATCTAAACAGTAGTCAACAACAAACTAGATATGAAAGAACAAAACAATCCATCCCAAAGAATAATAATAATAAAATAAAATAAAAAAGTTGTCATCTTAAGCGTGGCACCTTCTGAGCCATAGAAAACAGAGGATGGGAAGGAGAAGCGCAATGGCTGTTCTTCTCGCGCTGTATCTCCAGCCTTCTCTTTCTCGCCTGCGCTGACATCGCCGCCTTGTACGCGCGGCTCCGCTTCCACTCCCCGTCCTCCTCCTCCTCAGCGTTCAGATCCAACGCCGCCTTCTGCTCCGGCGGCGGCCCCCCCGCCACCACCGACGGCAACGGAGTCCCACCGCCGGCGAGCTGGTCCGCCGCCGCCGACGGCAGCGGCTGAATCTCCAGGCGTTGGTTATGGAGGTCCACCGAACAATGCGTGGCTGGTGATTGGAGGGTGAAGGGGCCCAGCGGGGCCAACTTGAAGCTGCCGTCACGCCGCTGTCTCGGTCTCTGGTTTTTTTCTATCATCGATTCTCGTACAGCCTGATCTCAAGGCAGGCCCAAAAATAAAAAAAAATCCATAATTATCTATCAATTAAAAAATAAAAATCATCCTTGCTTACGAAAATATTAATAATATTCATTTAACTTGATAAATACCTTGGATTGAAGGTCTCGCAGCCAAGAATTTTTTGCTTTTAATTTCTGGTGCAGGGCTTCGTATTCCTGTATTGACTGTTTTTTTTAAAAAACAAATTAGCGAAGATAAACAAAACGAAGAAAAAATGATGAAAAAAAAAAAAAAAAAAGAACAGAACTAACGCGTTGGAGGAGAACTTTTTTGTTGCATAAGGAGGCTATCAATTGGCTCAGTTCCTGGAGGATCCAAATCCATCAATCATTACTTCCCAAAATACATGAATACGAAAAATCTACATAGAAAAAGAAAAGAAAAGGAGAGGAGAGATCGAAGGAAGCCGGCAGTGGAATTACCTCCCTCTGTCGATTGGTCTTCTTGAACTTCTTGGCTGGGGTAGAGCAAGGCGGCCGCGGGGGCCGGCCGTCGGGCTCCTCGCTGCCGCTCGCCGGGAAAGAGAACGGCGTTGCAGGGCTCAAGGTGGCCGCACCGCCGGCGTCGCCGCGGTCCGTGTCTTTCCTCTCGTCGTTCCCGTCGGGAGGAGGGGAAATCGAGGGGGGAGGAGGAGGAGGAGGAAGAAGAGGAGAGGGATCAAGAAGGGAGATGTTATCGTCGAGGGCGGATCGGCGGCGGCGGGCGCCCCAGCGGAGGAAGTCAGGGATGCGGCGGGACTCGGCCTCGAGGACGAACTTGGGGAAGTTGCGGAGAATCTGCGCCACCTCCAGCTCCTCCTTCGTCAGCGCCTCATCCGCTGGCGGCCTCATCTCTTTCTCCTTTTCTTTCTATAACACGGCGGCGGCGGCGGCGGCGGCGGCGGCGGCGGCGGAGAGGATAGCAGTGGTTGGTGGTCGATGTGGTAGTGTTGGAAGGGGAGCGGAGATTGGGGGAGTTAGCGCTGAGAGCCTGAGAGAGAGAGAGAGAGAGAGAGAGAGAGAGAGGAAGGGCGCAAGATCGGGGGGACGGTCTTATAATGGGAAATCCACGACCGAGCACTGCAGCGCAGCCACGTGTCGGGAGGATGGAGATGGGTCTCCGCTTTTCGCGTCCGCTTCTTTGCTTCCCCACCCCGCTCTCACTCTCTCTCTCTCTAGGGTTTATAACTTTATGAGCGGTGGGGGACCCGGGAGGAAGTGTGTACGTGGCGGCATGAGGACAATCACAGCCTCTCTCTAGGGTTTATAACATTATGAGCGGTGGGGGACCCGGGAGGAAGTGCGTACGTGGCGGCATGAGGACAATCACAGCCATACAATGACCGAGCTATCTCGTGTGAATCTTGATGGTATCTTTGGATGGAGTTTACCAAGTCTTCGCTTACCTTGAAGACCCACGCCACAGCCGGGGATAAAGAGGCAGGACCGTGGTTGCAACCTTAAATCCACCGTTGATTCACCTATCCATCATTTTCTATGCATTCTTAATCTAAAAAACCTTTATCCAAAACATGCACTCATGAGAAGGACGATAATAAAAGAGCATACTAAAAATAAAAAAAAAAATTGATAATTTAGAATCTAAACCATATATATATATATATATATATATATATATATATATATATATATATATATATATATATATATATATATATATATATATATATATATATATTAAATATTTTTATAATTTGGCCTCTCTTTTACATGCAATTACCTATAAGTGTAATATCATAGTTTTCCTTCTTAAACTTTGGACCAACAATAGCAGCATTAAGGTCTTTAGCAATTGATTATTTTTAGAGATTAAAAAGAAAAAGAGTTTTTTTACTTGTTGTATTTAGATGATGTCGTGGCACAAGGACAATCACAGCCATATGATGATTGAGCCATTTATTATGAATATTGATGTTATCTTTAGATTGAGTTCAACTAGATCTTTGCTTGCCTTCGGAGACCCATCCCCCGACCCATGCGAGAGCCAGGATTAGGAGGTGGGACCTTGGATTGCATCCTTAGAACGAATCCACCATTGAATCACTTACTAATCATTTTTTATGTATTCTTAGCCGAAAGAACCTTCACGCGAATCATGCGACCATGAGATAGGCGATAATAAAAAGGCATATTAAAAATAAAAAAAAATTGATGATTTAAATTCTGGACCATACATTTAGTAAGCATTCCCATAATTTGGCCTCTCCTTTATATGCAACAATCACTAGAAGTGTGAAATCCTAGTTTTTCTTCTTAAGCTTTGGACCGATAATAGCAATATTAAGGTCTTCAGCAACTAAAAAGTTTTGGAGATTAACAAGAAAAGAGTTTTTTTTACTTGTTGCATTTAGATAATTTCATGGCATGAGGACAATCACAACCATACGATGACTAGGCCACTTGGCATAAATCTTGATATGTCTTTAGGTTGAGTTCTACTAGGCCTTTACTTGCCTTTGGAGACCCGCACCCTAGCCCGCGCAAGAGCCAAGGATAAGGAGGTGGGACCTTGTGTTGTATCCTTAATGCAAATCCATTGTTCAATCACTTACTGATTGTTTTCTATGCATTCTTAGTCGAAGAAACCTTCGCGCGACATATGCAACCGTGAAAAAGGAAATAATAAAAGGCATACTAAAAAATAAAAAAAATTGATGATTTGCATTTTGGACCATATATTCAATAAGCACTTCCATAATTTGACCTCTCTTTTATATGCAACTACTACTAGAAGTAGCATATTCTAGTTTTCCTTCTTAAGCTTTAGACCAACAACAATAGTATTAAGATCTTCAGTAATTGATAATTTTTTAAGATTAATAAGAAAAGAGCCTTTTTACTATTGCATTTAGATGATGTTGTGGCATAAGGATGATCATAACTATACGATAACCGAACATTTGTCATGAATCTTGATGTTATCTTTAGGTTGAATTCCACCAGGTCTCTGCTTGCCTTCGAAGACTCAAGCCTCAACCCGCGTGATAGCCAAGGATAAGGATGCGGGACCTCGGGTTGCATCCTTAGCATGAATCACCATTGAAGCACCTGCTCATTATTTTCTATGTATCCTTAGTCGAAGAATCATTTGTGTGAAACATGTGACTGTAAGGAAGGAGATAATAAAAAGGCATATTAAAAAATAAAAAAAAATGATGATTTGGATTCTGGACCATATATTCAGTAAATATTTTCATAATTTTGCATCTCCTTTATATGCAACTATCACAAGAAGTGTAATATCCTAGTTTTCCTTCTTAAGCTTTGGACCAACAATGGCAGCTGTTGCCGATCTCGCCGCCGCGCCCGTGCCTCGGAACCACCAATCCGTATAGACCGTCTTGCTCATGGGGCCTCCTGGCTGGACCGGACCTGCAAGACGAGGTCAGAAGATCCTGGCCGGGGATTCCGGCGAGGGAGCTCCGACGATCAAGTTAGTAGACGGCGAGAGGGAACATAGTCTCTGGGACGGGCCCTCGAAGGAGTCCCAGACTCAGAGATTCTATGAGCAAGAGAGGTGCTAGAGAGACCAGAAACCCGGCTGGACTCCTTGGCCGAGCTCACGCCAAGCGATCCCCTCTCGGGACCTTGGATCTTGCTCCGTGGAGCGGAGCTTCCAGCCTCTGTTTCTTACTTGTCTCTGCTTACCTGGTCGTCTCTTTTCTCCTTTCTTTTATCTCCTCCCGGTGCCTGCTCGTTTTCCGCTCTCGGGAGGCTCCCCCTCTTGCTCTCGTCGCCCTCTCTCCGTCCTTTTCTCTTTTCCCTTCTGGTTCTGAGGGCCAGGCGGCTTTCCGGCCTCGTTCGCCGAGCCTAGCAGGGAAAAGGTAAAGGAGGGGGGCGTCGGCAGGGCGGCCGGCCAGACCTTGGGCCAAGCATGGGTGCTCTCCTCCCCAGGTGCCGGCGCTGTCCGTCGAGAGGCCCTGTCTTGTCAGAATCGTGTCTCTCGACTGTGGAACTCGTCGGGCCGATGTAAGTGATGTTTCGCGTGCCGCCGCCGTCCATGCGGGGCGCCTTCTTCGGGGTGCGGCGCGCACGGCTCGAGGGCCAGCCTCGGAACCTGCGCCTCCGCTCTTTGGGGCTCTCTCTACACGAGCTGCCTGATCTCGGCCGAGGTGGACCCCTCCCGGGTGGACACCTGGCGGGGCGGTAGAAGGACGCTCGGCTTCGGCCAAGGTGGTCCCGTCTCAGGGGGCTAACTGGCGAAGGAGCGAAGGGACCCGGCTCGACCTCGGCCGAGGTGGGGCCGTCTATGGGTGCCACCTGGCGAGGGAGCGGGGGAGCAGCCGATCTTGGCCGAGGTGGACCCCTCCTGGGTGGACACCTGGCGGGACGGCAGAAGGATGCTCGGCTTCGGCCGAGGTGGTCCCGTCTCAGGGGGCCACCTGGCGAAGGAGCGAAGGGGCCCGGCTTGACCTCGGCCGAGGTGGTCCCGTCTCATGGGGCCACCTGGCGAAGGAGCGAAGGGGCCCGGCTCGACCTCGACCGAGGTGGGGCCGTCTATGGGTGCCACCTGGCGAGGGAGCGGGGGAGCAGCCGACCTCGGCCGAGGTGGACACCTGGCGGGACGGCAGAAGGACGCTCGGCTTCAGCCGAGGTGGTCCCGTCTCAGGGGGCTACCTGGAGAAGGAGCGAAGGGGCCCGGCTCGACCTCGACCGAGGTGGGACCGTCTATGGGTGCCGCCTGGCGAGGGAGCGGGGGAGCCCGGTCCGAGCTCGACTTCGGGCGGGGAGCTGTAGCTGACTCGGTCGAAAACCTCCACGTGGCTCGAATAGTGCCCGCCGGGATCTGCGACCAACCACGTCATCATTACGGCCGTAACAGCAGCATTAAGGTTTTCAGTAATTGATAATTTGTAGTGATCAACAAGAAAGAGCTTTTTCATTTGTTGCATTTAGATGATGTCACTTCATGTGGATAATCATAGCCGTACGATGACTAAGCCATTTGACAAGAATCTTGATGTTGTACTTAGATTGAGTTCCACTAGGTCTCTATTTGCCTTCGGAGACCCATGCCCTAGTGCGTGCAATAGCCGAGGATAAGGAGGCGCGACCTAAGGTTGCATCCTTAGCATGAATTTACCGTTGAATCACTTACTAATCATTTTCTATGCATCTGAAGGAACTTTCACACGAAACATGTGACCATGGAGAAGGCGATAATAAAAAGGAATATAAAAATATAAAAAAATTAAAGATTTAGATTTTAGACCATATATTCAATAAACATTTCCATCATTTGGTTTTTTTTTTTATATGCAACTACCACTAGAAATGTGATATCCTAGTTTTTCTTCTTAAACTTAGGACCAACAATAGCAGCATTAAAGTCTTCAGCAATTAATAATTTTTAGAGGTTAATAAGAAAATAGCTTTTTCACTTGCTGCATTTAGACGATGTTGTGGTAGCATGAGGACAATCACAACTGTACAATGACTGAGCCATTTGGCATGAATCTTGGTGTTGTCTTTAGGTTGAGTTCCATTAGATCTTTGCTTGCCTTTGGAGATTTATGTCCGAGCATGTATGATAGCCTAGGATAAGGAGGCAGGACCTCGGATTGCATCCTTAGTACGAATCCACTGTTGAATCATCTATTGATTGTTTTCTATACATCCTTAGCTCAAGGAACCTTTGCATGAAACATGTGACCATGGGGAAGGCAAAAATAAAAAAGCATATTAAAAAATAAGAAAAAATTGATGATTTTGATTTTAGACTATATATTCAGTAAATATTCCCATATTTTGGCCTCTCCTTTATATGTAACTATTACTAGAAGTGTGATATCCTAGTTTTCCTTTTTAAGCTTTGAACCAACAACAGTTGCATTAAGGTCTTCAACAATTGATAAGTTTTAGAATTTAACAAAATAGAGCTTTTTTATTTGTTGCATTTAGATGATGTCATAGCATGAGAATAATCATAGTCATACAATGACCGAGCCATTTGGCATGATCTCGATATTGTCTTTATATTGAGTTCCACTAGGTCTCTGCTTGCCTTTAGAGATCCACACCCCTGCACGTGCGACAGTAGAGGATAAGGAGGCAGGATCTCGAGTTGCATCCTTAGCATGAATCCACCATTGAATCACCTACCGATCATTTTCTATGCATCCTTAGACGAAGGAACCTTCACACGAAATATGCAACCATAGGGAAGGAGATAATAAAAAGGCATATGAAAAAATAAGAAAAACTCTGATGATTTGGAATCTGGACCATATATTCAGTAAACATTGCCATAATTTGGCCTCTCCTTTATATGTAATTGCCACTAGAAGTGTGATATCATAGTTTTCCTTCTTAAGCCTTGGACTAATAATAGCATTATTAAGGTCTTTAGCAATTGATAATTTTTAAAGATTAATAAGAAAAGAGCTATTTCAATTGTTGCATTTAGATGATGTCATGGCATGAGGACAATCACATCCATATGATGACTGAGCCATTTGGTGTGAATCTTGATATTGTCTTTAGGTTGAGTTCCACTAGTTCTCTGCTTGCCTTTGGAGACCCATGCCCGGGCACCTGAGATGAGGAGGCGGGACCTCGGATTACATCCTTAGCACAAATCTACTGTTGAATCACCTACTTATTGTTTTCTATGCATCCTTAACCGAAAGAACCTTCGCGCGAACATGCAATCATGGGAAAGGCGATAATAAAAAGGCATATTAAAAAATAAGAAAAAAATGATGATTTGGATTCTGGACCATATATTTAGTAAACATTCTTATAATTTGGCCTCGCCTTTATATGCAACAACCACTAGAAGTGTGATATCCAAGTTTTCCTTCTTAAGCTTTGGATCAACAACAGCAGCATTAAGGTCTTTAGCAATTGATAATCTTTAGAGATTAACAAGAAAAGAGCATTTTCACTTGTTGTATTTAGATGATATTGCGACATAAGGACAATCATAGCCATACGATGATTGAGTCATTTGGTATGAATCTTGATATTATCCTTAGGTTAAGTTCCACTAGGTCTCTACTTGCCTTCAGAGACCCACATCCCGGCCTGTGTGATAGCTGGAGATAAGGAGGTAGGACCTCTGGTTGCATCCTTAGCACGAATCCACTGTTGAATCACCTACTAATCATTTTCTATGCATCCTTAGTAGAAGGAACCTTCGCACGAAACAAGCGACCATGGGAAAGGCAATAATAAAAAGGCATATTAAAAAATAAGAAAAAATGATGATTTGAATTCCGAACCATATATTCAGTAAACATTCTCATAATCTGGCCTCTCCTTTATATGCAACTACCATTAGAAGTGTGATATCATAGTTTTTCTTCTTAAGTTTTGGACCAACAATAGCAGTATTAAGGTCTTCAGCAATTGATAATTATTAGAGATTAATAAGAAAAGAGCCTTTTCACTTGTTGCATTTAGATGATGTTGCTACATGAGTACAATCACAACCATATGATAATTGAGCCATTTGGCTTGAATCTTGATGTTGTCTTTAGTTTGAGTTTCACTAGATCTTTGGTTGCTTTCGAAGATCCATGCCCCAGCCCGCATGACGATCGAGAATAAGGAGGTGGGACCTCGAGTTGTATTCTTAGCGCGAATCTGCCATTGAATCACCTACTAATCATTTTCTATGCATTCTTAGTCGAAAGAAACTTTACGCGAAATATATATACGACTATGGAGAAGGTGATAATAAAAAAGCATATTAAAAAATAAGAAAAAAATTGATGATTTGGATTATGGACCATATATTTAGTAAACATTTCTAAAATTTGGCCTCTCTTTTATATAAAACTATCACCATAAGTGTGATATCCTAGTATTCCTTCTTAAGCTTTGAACTAACATAGCAGCATTAAGATCTTCAGCAATTAATAATTTTTAGAGATTAACAAAAAAAGAGCTTTTTCACTTATTGCATTTAGATGATGTCATGGCATAAGGACAATCACAATCGTATGATATGATTGAGCCATTTGGCATGAATCTTGATGTTGTCTTTAGATTGAGTTTCACTAGGCCACTACCTCCCTTCGGAGACCCATGCCTCGGCCCATGCAATAGCCGGGGATAAGGAGGTGAGACCTCGGGTTGCATCCTTAGCGCGAATCCATCGTTGAATCACCTACTGATTGTTTTCTATACATCCTTAATCGAAAAAACTTTCATGTGAAACATGTGATCGTGGAGAAGGTGATAATAAAAAGGCATATTAAAAAATAAGAAAAAAATTGATGATTTGGATTCTGGACCATATATCCAGTAAACATTTCTATAATTTGGCCTCTCTTTTGCATGCAACTACCACTAGAAGTGTGATATCCTAGTTTTTCTTCTTAAACTTTGGACCAACAACATCAGCATTAAGGTCTTCAACAATTGATAATTTTTAGAGATTAACAAGAAAAGTGCTTTTTCACCATTCCATTTAGATGATGTTGTGGCATGAGGACAATCATAGCCATATGATGACCAAACCATTTGACATGAATCTTGATGTTATCTTTAGGTCGAGTTCCACTTGGTCTTTGCTTGCCTTCGAAGACCCATGCCCCGGCCTGCGTGATAGCCAAGGATAAGGATGGGGGACCTTGAGTTGCATCCTTAGCGCAAATCCACCATTGAATCACCAACTGATCATTTTCTATGCATTATTAGCCGAAGAAACCTTTGCATGAAACATGTAACCGTAGGAAAAGTGTTAATAAAGAGGCATATTAAAAATAAGAAAAAATTGATGATTTGGATTCTAGACCTTATATTCAATAAACATTCTCATAATTTGGCCTCTCTTTTATATGCAACTACCACTCGAAGTTTGATATTCTAATTTACCTTCTTAAGCTTTGGACCAATAATAGTAGTATTAAGGTCTTCACCAATTGATAATTTTTAGATATTAACAAGAAAAAAGCTTTTTTACCTATTGCATTTAGATGATATCATGGCATGAGGACAATCACAGTCGTATAATGACCGAGCCATTTGGCATGAATATTGATATTATCGTTAGTTTGAGTTCCTTTAGATCTCTGCTTGCCTTCGGAGACCCACACCTTGGCCCGTGCGATAGCTGGGATAAGGAGACGAGACCTTGAGTTGAATCCTTAGCACGAATCCACCGTTGAACTACCTACCAATCATTTTTTATGCATCTTTAGCCAAAGGTACCTTCACAAAAACATGCGACCGTGGGGAAAGTGATAATATAAAGGTATATTAAAAATAAAAAAAAAATAATGATTTGGATTCTAGACCATATATTCGGTAAACATTTTTCATAATTTGGTCTCTCCTTTACATGCAACTATCGCTACAAGTGTGATATCATAATTTTTCTTCTTAAACTCCGGACCAACAATAGCATTATTAAGGTCTTCAGCAATTGATAATTCTTAGAGATTAACAAGAAAAAAGATTTTTCACTTGTTGCACCTAAATGATGTGGACAAGAGATGCGGTCATTATATTCCCCAAAGATTCCTATCCTTTTATGAGCCAGTATAACGAATCTAAAAGGGCTGTAAAAATTAGATATGGAATATAGTTTCGGCAACTCAGCTATCTGAAATGACTCGAAAGACAATATTATCTTGCTAATATACTACAGCATGCATATAATTTTACTAAGCTTACATATTAACAATGATTATCAATTAGTTTTAAAAATATATCACATAAATAAATAATATAAAAATGATGATAATAAAATGTTGAGGCCAAGTTTGTGCAGATTTTAATTGATAAGCTCGAGCCTGGCCTGTTTATGAAATTATCCAAGTCTACTTTAGATATTACATGACTTGAGAGGTCACGAGAGAGGCATTCTTTGTCCGAGGGGGATAAGATTTTGGCTAGTTGGGAAATAAGAAAGCTAAGGAAGAATATTTTCATACCAATATAAAGGATAGTATATAAAATTCAATTCCCATCATAGCATCATTTTGTTTTATCAATGATTAGCATGTTCCTTTTTTTTTTTTTTTTCCTGCTTTGTATTTTGTAAATTTTAATGGCTACATATCCTAATCAAAGTCGACATTTTTTTTAATATTTAGGAAAACATTTTCTAATCCTGACGTGTTTTCCAACAGTAGTGCATTTCAGATTATAAACCCCAATCCATACCGATGAACCATAGATAAGATAGCATAAGAAGTGACCAGCACAAAGCCTCAATAATCTACTGCAAAAAAATGGCTGAAGAAAATAGTTCAGTTTAAATGAGTGTGAATTCTGGCAAGCAGAGGTAAATTTCAATGTATTAACCATCACGAGAGTCACCCAAATCAAGATATAAACCTGTAGCATCCATGAAAGATCAGTATTATAGATTGAACCACCGAAAAATAAATGTGATGGACGAGACTGACCCAATTTTTGAGATTTTCTTCTAAAGTTACAAGATATCAAGACATGCAATAATCACGATATAGACAGAAGGTGTACATTAAAACAAATAAATAGAAAATGATAATGTTGGGCCTGTAATGCCCAGCCCAAACCTCAACTCGGCCCAAACATAATATTGCACGAAGTTTGAAATAGTGGGGGAAAAAAAAAAAAAAAAGTAAAAGAAAAGGTAGAAGACTCCCAGCGAGCGGGGGGGGGGGGTCTTCTTTCCCGATAGGAGGCGGAAACGGAGGTCTGGAGGGAGTCTAGCTCCTCCCTGCTGCCCTATTTCCAGCGGGAGTCTTCTTTCCTGATGGGAGGCGGAAACGGAGGTCGGGAGGGAGTCTAGCTCCTCCCTGCTGCCCTATCTCTCCATTGAAAGTCTCAACCTTGGAGGGGAGCTTGTCGAAGTTTCTCTCTCGAAAGCCCATCACCATGCCCGTTGGATTCGAGCCAGTAACTCGTCTTCTTCGACCTTTAGAAGCTTGATTCCGGCGGTCTGTTGTTGGATTTCTCTTAGAAGAAATCACCTCAGTTTTCTCCTGTTTTTCCTTAACTTTTTTCCTTAAACATTTTCCCCCTGTTTTTCCTTAACTTTTTTCCCTTGACTTCCGGCGCCGCCCGTCGCTGCCGATCGCCAGACCAGAAACCTGGGGCTGCGCCGCCATGGGCCGCAACCTCGGCCACCTTCTCATGGTAAGAACGCCCAGGGGCTTGGCGAAGGGGGGACTTAAAAGAGTCCCTGTCATGGCTGAGCGGAGGAAGAAGAAGAAAAAAAAGAGAGGAAAAGAAAAAGAAAAGAAAAGAAAAAAATCTCTCCGTTCTCTATTTACCCCCTTTTTCTCTCTCTCTCTCTCTCTCTCTCTCTCTCTTGTTATCCACTTTCGCTCTGTAAAATACTGCCAACTTTCTTTTTTAAAAACTCTTTTTTCTTTCTAAAATTTTCTTCCTAAATTATTTTTCTTCTTTTCATGAATTTCTTCCTTTATAATTATATATATTTTTTTATAAATTTATTTTTTTAGAATTGGTCTAGCATATAACTTTATTTTAATAAATTTGATAAATTTTAATGATTGAATACCGACTCATGGCACCAAATAGTACCCGGTATCTATCCTAATAAACTTGGATATAATATAATTTAATTATCTATAATTTTTTTATTGAACTATCTGTATATTAATTTAATCATAATTTGATGAAATCTTCTTGATTGAATTGACTTCTAGTTATCGGATGGCATATCGACCTTTATCTTGACTCTCATTAAATACTATTGATTGAATGAAATTAGATGACTGAATCGATCTAGACTATTTGATGTGATTACTCATTAGTCATATCCTTTTATAATTTTTTTTTTTATTGAACTTGATTCTATATAGAAGTGTTGACGCTTCTCCTGGACCGGGCTCGGTGGGTATGCTGGAGAGCTCCTCTGCCGGTTGACCTGCACAAAGTCCCTGGGCACCGAAGGTGCTCCGGTGGAGGACACTTCGATGCTTAAGTTAGAGGAATGATGGGAGCAACAAAATGGAAAGAGCCAAGGGAGAATCGCTCGTGGTAAGGAAGAAGTACCTTTTTTGGCGGAGGCTTCCCGAGCGCCTTTTATAGGCGTGGAGTGTGGCCAAATTTTGTTAGGGGACAGGCTAGGAAAGTCCAGATTTGCTCCCGAGAGAGCCAGCATGGTGGCAGGGTCGTGGCCTGGCGGCGTGGCAGGAGGGTCAGAGCGATGGCCTGGTGGCACGGAGTTGTGGCCGTGTGGTGAAGTTCGTTGTAACAGAATGCCAGAATTTATCAGAGAGGGGCTTCCGGGGTCCTCGAGCAGTTCCCTTAATAGTGGGTCGGACTCAGTTGAAGAGAGTCGCCCAGCCGACCGGGGCGTTTGCCAGGAGCTCTAAAGAAGCCAACGCACGCGCGAGGAGGTGTCTGTCAGCTCGGAGTTTCTCTGGGCCAGCCATATCTTTGGCGGGAGGAGTCCGTTCGGCTTAGCCCGGGTCAGCCTCTCGGTGGGTCAGCCACCTAGGAAAGAGACCGTAGGGACCTCTCCAAGAGCCGGGGGTCGGACCTCTCTTCTCAAGGATCTCTCGGACCCCTCCTTCGGGGGTCAGCCGACCGGATGCCTGGGGCCGGTCTGACCTAGGGTTGGCCGGATGGGTACAACAAAAAGTATAGTCATTTTTATGAGAAGATATCCAGTAGTGAATCTTGCAACATGACTTGATGATTTACAATAAAATTCTGAAATTGTTTGAGTTTATCAGAGTAGTTACGAGATAAGTAATGATTCACCTTCTCTAGATATTTCATTTATATAACATTTACAATAACATTATCTTACATATCGAATAAATTATTAATTGGATTATTGATTTACTATCGTATATGTATATTTTAATTTGATTATGAAACATATTTTATTTTATGAAAAGAATTTTGATACGAATCAGATTCAGACTCTTAGCCTAATTATGTTTTAAACTCTGCCAATTGGGAGTTATATATTGACAATTTGAGCTCATGATTTAGATTTTGGCTTGGTCACATCATATAAGTATGGTACTCTGATCCGACCACAAGATATAAGTATGATATTTTGGTCTCGTCATGGAATATAAATATGGTATTCTGGTCCAGTCACAGGATATAAGTATGATATTTCGACTTGGTCATAGGATACAAGTGTGGTCTTGGTTAAAGACCGATGAATTATGTATAATTTGTTTTGAATCAAATTATTGAATATAATTGATTTTGAATCAAATTTTTGGTTATGTATATAAATAATTTGAAAGTTATCGAGATTGTTGAATTCATGTCTTAAAAATGAATTTGGTTTTATTTATACTTTGATTAATGATAAATTGTATTTTGATTATCGTATTTTTTTATGATTACATGAATTATCTAGTTAAAGAATTCATTACTTGCTGTGCTGTCTAACTCATTATTCAATATTTTTGATAACTAACTTGATTTGGGAATATATTATTGAAGAGCAATTAGAAATAAAATTTATCTTTATTTTGGATTATAATTTATCAAAATTTAATGCAAGATTTGAAATATTATTTTATAAAAAAAATTAATTTAGTTATTTGAATTAAATTTGAGTGTCAAACTATTGATTATTTGTTTGCATGCTTATAGGAAGAAAGTATGTACAATCTCGAGTTGGAAGTGTGAAATCTGGCCAATGCCTTTACAAGAGAGTGCAAAACAACAATATTTCTTCAGTTAAAAACAAGCATCATTCGTTGCATCCAACATAAGCATCTACAGAGAACAAACTCTCGATCCATGAAGAAGAGTGTAATTTTATGCCTGGAGCAGCGGGAAAGGAATTAACTTCTGTATGCAGAAGGAACAACCTGCACCATGAAGCACTTGAGATCAAAATAAAATTTTTGAAAAACTCTTCATGTCAAACATCAATTAATCAAAGGCACCGGAGTAGAACAAAATACTTGGGAGAAGCTGGCTTCATGGTTAGATCAAGATCATGATGTGGTAAATTTTGTCGTTCCATCCCATCCAAGGAATCAGAAAAAAAACGGTTATCATGGGGTTCATTTCCATGGTCCAGAAATTGAAGTTAAAAGAAAAGAAGCTGAGCATGAATGTAATAATAAGCAACTGCCATTACCTGATCTTTTTGGGATGATTTTAACTAATCGATTTAGCCCTTCAAACCAAACAAGGACTAACTCTTAATCGAAGCATTATCAAATACTTCCTTGCAACCTCGCATTCAGGGTTTCTTCAAACTCACCCACTTTTTTACAATCCATCCCCAAGAATAAGAGCAGCAACAATGTTCCATAAACAAGGCCATGACATCTAAATGGTTCTCCGACACTAATCACCAACTTGTTCGACTCCTACACCCAATGATCTTGAGTGACAGGACCAGAGTAATCAATCATGTCTACTTGCATGCATGTAATCTAGACTTTTGACAGTTCCATCTCAAGAATTCTTTGAACAGTTGAAAGTGATCAGATTACTGAAATATTTTTTCCGGGCCAGTCCTGGGCAACAGAAAACAGTATGTTCACTACTTGTTACTCTTTCCAATATCTTTGTTGCTAGTTTCTTGCTCTTTATACTCTTCACTCCTATTTTTATTCTTATCTTTGTTGCTAGTTTCTTGCTCTTTATACTCTTCACTCCCATTTTTATTCTTATCTTTGTTGCTAGTTTCTTGCTCTTTATACTCTTCACTCCTATTTTTATTCTTATCTTTGTTGCTAGTTTCTTGCTCTTTATACTCTTCACTCCCATTTTTATTCTTATCTTTGTTGCTAGTTTCTTGCTCTTTATACTCTTCACTCCTATTTTTATTCTTATCTTTGTTGCTAGTTTCTTGCTCTTTATGCTCTTCACTCCTATTTTTATTCTTCATGTCGCATAAGAATATATATATGGCTATGATTGAAAGTTAAGTTTGCAGTGGAAATGCATCAATGAAGCTTGAGGTACTCTGGATGTTTGTTTCTAAATTCTTCGTAGCAAGAAAAACGCCGTCAAAGGCTGTGCGAGTGTGCAAGACTCCAAGTAAAGATCAAATTGCCTTGGCCTATGGATCGATGACAAGGTACGCAGCCGCCAAGTTTCTGCCTGAGCTTCCTTCAAAGAATGTCCTAGATATTTAGCTTTCTTTCAACATAACCAAAGAAAGCATTTAAAGTTTAAGGGCACACCGTGATTCCAAAGTGAAGTTGCAAAGCTACATCTTGACTCTCGTAGTGTTCGAGAAAATGATATAAAGAGGCTGCAGAGACTGCTCCTTCCTCATCCCTTTTTAGGGAAATCAAGGCTAGTAAGGATGATATGTGGCTGTATTGCGATTTGTCTCTCCTTGGCGATTCCAATTTTGAATTGAATTCCGTTTCAGAAGGCTGGAAGGGTGGGTAACAACATCTCTCAAAAGATCAATTTGAACACTGCCTCGGAGGCTTCCAACATATTGACAGCTTCCTCTTTTTTTCTTTTTTTTCTTTTTTTTTTTTTTTTTGGGTAGGCAAGCTGAATTTGCTCTCTCCAAATGCCCAAATCACTTGAAAGGAACCTTCATCCTCATTTTGCAAGGAGAGCATTGTTGAATCGAGTGATATCTTTAACACCAATGCCACCTTCCCCCTTACATGCATGCAACTGTCTTCCAATTTGCCTCACAAAAAAGCCCCTCGGAGTTGGGATTATCGGTCTGGAAAAATAAAAGAAAAAGCTCATGTATTTGTTGATTCTCTTGATAACCCAAACAAAGAGCATGGAAAGTAATTATATAAAGTAAAATGGAAGCAAAGAAAACCGACTTCATCGAAGTAAGCCTCCTTCCAGATCAAATATACTTACTTTTTTATGTTGCTAATCTACTTTCAATTCTTTGTAGCAGTACGCAATTGGAGTTGGAGAGTTTACCGCTGCATGATAGCAGGCCAAGAAGGTATTTTAGGGGGAAGGGACGAGCGGTCAGTTAAGTCAAACTGTGTAACTTGGTCTAATTTTGGATCTTCACCCAGTGGAGGACGCCAAGCTCTTTTGGTAATTAATAAAAAAAGTCCAATAGTAGAGGATCGTACAATAGCTCTTATCGGCCCTGGACAAAAATCAAGATATCATCCGCGTATTGCAAGATTTTGGTTCCCCAACAAATCCAGGGATTTTCCAACGTTTCATATATCTTTATTCTACATAAGACTCCACTGCTGGAATGAATAAGAGAGGAGAGAGAGGGTTGCTTTGCTCGAGCCTTTGTCTATTGAAAATCCAATCTCCAACTTCATCATTTACATTTATTTCAGTTTTTCTGGTGAGGAGGATGTTCTCGATCTAGCCCATCTACTTTGGAGAAAAATTGCTAGAAGAATACGTACAACATGAGCAGGTATCTACTATTTAGGGATGACACGATTAAAAACTTTCATGAAATCCTGCTTGCAACCTATCACGCCCCGGGCTAATGCCCGAGCCAGGCATACGATAGATGGCCGCATATCCTTAGATTTCGATCCCATCGAATATGCAAGGCTTATCTTACCGACCAACAATCAAGCAGTGATAGAAAATAAATTCGCTATTTATTTATTTATTTTAAAGTTTTCTATCAAAACTAACAGGTAGATAAAGTTTATTTAAAATCTAAGGTATAGTATAAGAAAAGTTTAACTAAGATTTTAAGAAAAACATAAACTAAGGGATTAATATCTAAACCCTAGCTCTTCACTGACCGGTCATGAAGCTCGATAGATTTTCTGGATATGTGACAAAAAATATAGAAAACAGGAGGCGAGCTTTACAGGCTTAGTAAGTTATCATCTCTAATATATGTATAAATATGTCAACAACAATTTACAGACATATACAAATCATATATCACAGAACAACCAACTCATGACAAAATAAAATGCAACATTATGTTAATATGCATATTCAATTACAAACGATACGGCTATGGATGGCCAACCATTTACTTTACTCTCCTAGTCCCTCTGATTATAGCCACGATCGGCCTGTAGCTAGCTCCAAAAGAGATCAGATCCTGACTAATATACCGACAACCGGTCATGAACCAGTGATCATCCCACTGGAGACCCGGAAGGAAACTAGTTCTGATATCACATGAGAAAACATGCATCCTCAGCATGTAGCAGCAACTGCCATGCATGGCTAAAAATAAAAGGCAACTAGCTCCTGACTGCATGTACCGTGCATCGGTCATGTAACAGTAATTGCCCCACTGGAGGCCCAGAAGAAGACTAGGTCCTCGTGTGATTATAGTCATACTAGAGAGCATCAACACCAATATACATAACAATGTAGCCAACCCAATGGAGATCAAATTATGCTACACATACTTAACATTTCATAATATTCATAACATATTTAGCATGTAATACTAGAGATCAAGATAACTTACCTGAAAGAACTCTATCAATATATGATATGTTCGAGTCTCGACTCTGATACTGCTCTATTAATAGAAAAGATAGAAATCATGACAAGATTAATTATGTAATTAATTTTCTATCCAAAATAAACTAGTATAGGAGAATAATTCTTAGTTCGGTCTGGGTCTTGACCTAAATCACTAAAATAATCTATTCAAATTTTATAATTATTTTTGATATTTTATTTTTTTTCTTCCTTCACCTTTTTCTCTCTCCTCTCTCTCTCCTATTTCTTTCTTTTCTCTCTCCTTTCTTTCTCCATCTCTTCTCTTCTCTCTCCTCTTTCCCTCTTTTCTCTCTCCTCTCTCCCTCTTTCTCTCTCTTCTTTCCACGTCCTTCTCTATCCTCTCTCCTTTTTCTCTCTCATATTTCTCTCTTCCTTCTCTCTCCCCTTTCTTTCCTCTTTCTCTCTCCTCTCTCTTTTATCTCTTCTTCTTTCTCTCTCTTCTACTTTTCTCTCTCCTCTATTTTCTTTTTCTTTTCTTTTTTTTCCTCTTCTTCTTTTCTTTTTTTTTCCTCTTTTCTTTTCCTTCTTCCTCCTTTCTTTTCTTCCATGGCTCCCCTCCATGCTTAGCCCGAGCATGCCCCCCATGGTCCAGCGAGCTGGAAGGGGACGACGGCCTATCAGAGATTGATCACATGGAGTGGAGGGGGGTCGGCCGGTGCATCCACGGTCGTCTCGACCACTGACAGAGAATCAGGAGGAGGATGGAAGAGATCCATCCCATGTTATCCAAAAAAAATTATAAATCAAGGATTAAGGAAGAAGAGATTTTACCGGCGATGGTTCGGGAGCGATCAGCCACCAGAGAAGGGGACAAAATCGATGGAATTCTCAGGATGAGGGAAGGTTTAAAGAGAAAGAACGAGGAAATTTCCTTGATGTACGAGAGACTTCTTCGATCGACCGAGTCCTCTTCTCCTCCACGATGCTCCATCGACCATCTCTGACTTTCCCACGGCTTTCCTTCCATGCTCTCTAGCGATCTTTCAGGTGGAGCAGGCTTCCCTGTTTGGCCTTCTTTTTTTTTTTTTTTTATGAATTGAAATCGAGAGAGGCCCAAAATGAGTGGGCTTCGCACAACCGCTCCATAAATATCTAACTTTTTAGGATGGTGCAAAATCTCATCGGCACATAAAATATTATCTATTATACATCTTCCTTTAATGTAAAGCCATCCGACTTGGATTGCTGTGATCGTCCAAGAAAGATAGACCCTATCAAACATGAGATACTCCTGGGAAATCTTCTTCCATTTGCCTTTGACCTCTCTTGGCTGGGGACCGTCAATTTCTACCTTGTCTCTAACCTAGAGGCAAGTATTTTGGGTGATCTTGCTTGTATAATCTTATATATTAAGTTCCACTATCTTGCCAATTTTTTCCATCTCTACTATAATATTCGTTCATTCAGTGTTGATCACCCAGAACATTTTCCTCGTTGAATATATTTTGGTTCTTTACAGCCCCAAAGCAACAACCCTATCGGGGCACCAAATTCATGATCAAGGAAGTGAGAGGGGTTTGCTTCACTGTTAAGTGTGTTGAAACCAGTTGTGGATTGATGCAAGAGTTAAATTCTATATGTTTATATTTGAAAATTGGCCTTAGTTTCTATATGGATTCCACGTCAAATATTTACTATCCCTTTAATAAATCCTTGAAACAAGTAAAAACATGCATACGAAAGACATGTTAGAAGTCATATAAATTATTTTATCTTCTTCTAAAGACATGATACTTCACAAAAATACCAGAATTTCAATGATATTGGACGTTTGGAAAGACCTTTACAAGTTCTATAAATAACGTCTTAAAACCTGATGCAGGAAAAATTCCGTCTTGGGATCCCAAAAGTTTTAGGATGAAGGATAACTTAACCGAACCTATTTCAGGATAACAGAAGACCGCATCCGATTATTTCAAATCCCGACATCGAGCCCATGATATTTCAAACATGAACAAGCAAGACGAATATCAAAATAAGCCATATATACCCGACTGGAGCAATATGCTACCGGATTTATCGAAAGGGCTAATCCTATTTCGAGACATTCTCCTGAAATATTTTACTGTTCATCTATTTCCATTCCTTAAAAGAAGAAAGCTCAGAGAGATACTTCAACTCCTGATCATCTGACCGTAGTATTGACATACAGCGAGCTCAACCTCAGCCTCATGGTTCTTTCCCGAACCAAAAATTTTTATGGCTCCATCCTGGCATCAATCTCTGGCCTTCTGAGCTCTTAATAGACCTAGATCGAAATATCCCAAATCTTTCCCAAATGAACATTTAGTCAACCAAATTGCTATCTTACTGACCCCTGGTCAAGATATATACACCCGTCTACGTACCTTTGGTATATTTGGAACCCATTCTTCCGATTCTCGAGTCCTGCAAAGTCTTAGCCACAAAAGGCCTTCAAACCAACGGAACCCCGATACAAGGTCCTGACCTGACCAACCATCCATCGAACGGCCAAAGGAAGAATCTACTTATGCTTGCCCTGAATACCCCTCATAACGTACAGATAAGCTATCATATCCCATTATCTAGTGCAGATCTTAGTCATTAAGGAAGCATGGCCTCTTTTCAGGCTATATCTCCTAGAGCTATTAAGGCAAACGGCGGAGGACATGAAAGACAAAATCTTTCATTAATGAAAGGAGACATTTCAAATAATAAAGAATGATTTTCTCTCAAAAGTTCTAGTAAAGACAAAAGTTCAATCATTTTTTGCCCACTCTCTCAATAACAAAACATTCTCGAAATACCCTATTGCTCGATTATAAAAGGGGTTTTCAACAAATCCCTAAAGGTATGCACTCTTGATATACCCTACATAGTGTAGCTATTTTCTTTGAGGTGACCAAACCCCCACTCCGTTGGAGCATTAGTATTAGGGATGTAAGTGGCATGGACAATATTCGACTGGATCTGATTTTGTATCCAAATATATTAGGATATGGATAGAAATTTGAGTATTCAACTAATATCCTATCCATATCAATATTCCTAAAAATAATGAATATCGATATGGATGCACAACTATTTGACCCGTATTCGAATATCTAATTATATTTATAATCATATTTAATTTTATATAATACTTATTAATTTTTAAAAATATATTAATATATTAATATGTTATTAATTTAATTTATTCTTTACTTAGTAATATCATTGATTCTATATTATATAGTTCAATTATCCGATTTATATCAATATTTGTATCAGTATATCTTGAATCCGATTTATATCGATATCAGTTTAAAATAAATATTGATATAAATTTTTATATTTAATATATATATATATATATATATATATATATATATATATATATATATTCATATTTATATTTATCAAATAAAATAAATATAGGCATCGATGTATATCCGATATAATTTTAATTATCCTAATCAGCAGTGAATGCCAATTATCTAATATTTATCTCCCCCAGGTGCTCACGTGCCACCCGCCTGGTTCTCCCCAACGAATGTGCTACCAAGTGGCAAACGCACATCTAACCCGCAAGGCCGCAACCCTAAAACCTGGACGAAGGGTTAGCCTCTACCACCTCTTAGATCACGACACGTCTCTTCACCAACGGCCCAGATCCATCGTGGACCTACATCTCCGCCATATAAGCCGCGCAAACCCCCCACTCTGGATCCCACGAGTGACGCAGAGAATGGCAAGGGGGAAGAAACCGTGGAAACCCTAGTCTCTTTGGCCAGAGATGGCTTCGAGACCTAGGGTTTTCTTCGACATCACGATCACTGGCGTCCCCGCCGTCCGAATCGTGATGGAGCTCCTTGTCTACGTGGTCCCCCGCACGGCGGAGAGCTTCCGGGCCCTGTGCACCGCCGAGAAGGGCATTGGGTGGTACGGCAAGCGGCTCCACCACAAGTCGATTTTTCTGATATGTTTTTGCCTCAAGATTTAATTAGAATGTAAGTTTATGATCTTGTTTATAATAAATTTGAGATCTCGAAATTAGGTTCCGGGGCATATATTTTCATTATTGTTACATTATTTTCTCCCTTTTTTTGATGTTTTATTTTCCCTTTGCCTCCTCTGCAAATTATTGTTGGTATGGAGGGAGCGTCGTTAATGGCGTAAATCTCTAATGGAGAAGCAGAGGAACAACGATGAGGCGAGAAATCGTTTCAGTCGCCATTCTTCCCATTGGCGATTCGATTGTTGCTCGTCCACACTTAACTTTTTTTTTTTTGATATTTTCTTTTCATATAATAATATATTATAAGTTAGAGAGGAAGGACAAGTGATGCTTTCACTAATTATCTTCACTTTGAGCCGATCAGAGGAAATAAACTATGGGGAAAAATTATTCCAGACTGATGTGCTTCTTCCACTTGTTTTAATATATATATATATATATATATATATATATATATATATATATATATATATATATATATATTTGAAGTCTTTTCCCCTTTTTTTTTTTAATTTTGTAATTTTGACATTTATTTTGTGTTGATATCCATATACTTTATTTACTTTTTTGATTATTGCTTTACAATATTTAAATGGGTTCAAAATTCAAATTTGAAGCCTGTCATCAATTGTTTTGAGGCTTTGCAAATGTTGCCCCTGCATTAATAAAAGTGCAAATTGTGCAACTTTAGACAGGGACTGTGATAGAGCAATTTAAGTAGAAATTCACCAAGACTCTTGGCAGGTGGTAGAAATTTAATTTATTTTTTCATTAACATGAAAATAATTTGTCAAATTTACCTTATGTGCAACAAAATAATATTTATGATAATTTGAAATATTTATATAAACGAAAATCCATTATATTATTTGGAGCCGATCATATCTAAGTTTGATCACGCCATCTCGTATCTATATGGCCCTCAAACAAAGCGAGGGATTGGGGTGATATGAATTTTTGCAACCTCTTTTTACATTACTTTTAACTTTCTTATGTAACTAACTCGGGTTCTAGAGATATTTATCTAGCTCGGGTTTCAGAGATTAATTTTGGATTTAATTGAGTCAGTCCTGTCCATGCTTTTATGCGGGAATGAATGAAAATATGGGAGTCTGAATTATAAAAATATGAACAGGCATTAATAGAATTATTTATCAGGTATTAATAAAATTATTTATCTCCTATAAAAAAAATATTTTTGGACAGGAAGAAGAATATATCCAATGGTTGTTATGTCATTTAAAATTATTTGTGACTTTTTAAATTATTTTCTGATATGGTATTCGAATTTTATTTAATGTTAACGATTTGATTAAAATTTTATTAAATTAAGAATTTAAAGTGGAAAAAAATGGACAAGCATGGATTTTGAAAGTGTAATTTATTCCCAATTTTAGTGGGTTTTTTTTAATAAGTTATTCTAAAATTTTACGTATTCTTTAAAGCTTGTTTTTCTTTTTTTAATGAAACAAAAGGGTAGGGAGGTAAATCCTTAGCTCTCCATTCTGGTCATTCTAGTCTCTAGCCCGTTAGACGATTGTTCGATTCATGTCGTAATTTTTTACGTACATTTCTCATCAATCGGTGAATACGTCAATCTAATCCTACTACAGCACCGGAATATCAGTCGCTTTGTCTATAATTTTTTTGCATCCCTTTCTCATCAATCGATGAGTACAGCACCAAAATAATAGACGCTTTGTCCATAATTTTTTTGCATCCCTTTTAATCAATCGATGAGTATGTCAGTATAAGTTCACTACGGTGCCGACTAGAAAATTTTAAAATTTAATGATGCCGGAGTAACAACCGTTTCGCTTTCCAGTTACGTGCATCCAAAAAAATTTTGGAATTTAATCAAGTCACTGTCATCGTAGAGTAGTTTGTAAAGTTTGTTTTATGGTGTAGATTTACCTTGCTAGAATTGCATCATCCTTTCTTTATTTTTATCTAATCATATTATCTTCTTTTCTTTATCCATCCGCTACGTTAGCTTAAATTTCCCGGATTTTGTGGAAATCTATCCGACTTAGGAGCGCATTTTAATGGCTAATCATGTTTTAAACCGCTCGGAGGAGCGGTCGAACAGCTTTTTCTCGAAGCATTGATGATACTAGTAAGAGTGAAGTCATGAAGTAAATTGCCGAAACTTTGATTAATTTTGTGGGGGCTCTTTTGGTTCCCTAAATTGGACTGAGGGCTATCCTACTCCAATGACATGAGTTATGTTCGAATTATTAATTGAAGGACCCGGTGCTTTAAAAAATTTCAAGCGGGGCCGAACTTTTCTGCGATTTTTAACAATGAGGAAGTCGGCGGTGGTGCAGTTTGTGTCATCAAGAATCGGCATTTCGCATCGGCATTGTTCCATACCTTCGGCCGAGTCCGAAGAGCTAATCTGTACCTTTGGTCTACAAAAGTTGTTCTTGAGAAGGAGATTCCAGGGCAAGAATTAGCTGGATCATGAGATGTACTGCTTCCTCAATGTGTACTCATCCTCTTGTAGCTGATATTTGGAACATTCTTGCAACTTTGGAGATGCGTGAAGGTGTGGCAAACCATTAGGATTTAGGATTTGTGTTTGGAGATTTATCTATGGCTATTCAAGCATCTTTCAGTAATATTTTGTTTTTTAATTTTTCTGATTATATGTTGTTGCTGTGACTTCTCCTGAACCGGGATCGGACGGTTAGGCTGGAGTGCTCCTCTCCCGGTCAACTCCGATGTTTAAGTTAGCAGGAGCTTGGGCAACAGAATAGAGGAATAGGAGATACACTGTATGGAGAGGGAAGAGTGCACTTAGCCTAAAACGAGGTCCCCTGGTTATCTTATATAGGCGCGGAACAGTCCAAAATCCGTTAGGGAAGAAGCTGAAAAAGATTGATCTGCCCCTAGGAGAATTCGGAGAGTGGCCACGTGGCACCTGGATAGGGCAACATTGTGGGAATAGTGGAGCGATGGTGTTGATATGGTAGAATTTTATTATAACAGAATTCTGGTATTAGTTGGAAGAGGCTTTTGGAGTCTTCTGGGTTTTCGAAGCATGTTGGTCGGGCGTCGACTGGGGAGGGCCAGTCGGACTTTCGAAGGAGAGCAGTGGGTCGGATCTCAGCAGAAGTGGGTCACTCGGATCTCTACTTCAATGGGTCGGACTTTCGAAGAAGAGCATCTATCGGAGCTTCAGAAAGGCGGTCCAGTCGGACCACAACAAAAAGGGCGGTCCGGTCTTGTGGTGAGTCGGTCGGGTATAAAATTGCCCCCCTTGCTCTTGGCCTTCGAGCGATTCTGCAGCTTCGAAGGATGAGAGCATTACTTGGCAATAAATATGCCAATCTTTGATATGATTGCGAATCTAGTCCGGTGTGCTGCGACCGGCCGTCCTTTACTCCGAATTTTTGCCCCCGGACAGGTGTTAGCGCCGCATTGACGGTGGCAGAAGCAGCTAATGTTGGTACGGCGCAATGATGGGCTGTCAGTCTGAAATGCCTGCCCATCGAACTCTTGACGCGACATGGTCGACGTGGCAAGATCTGAGCGGGTGGTGCAGCGTCCGGAGCAACCCATCCGCCATTGGTTGGACTGTCACGCGGATTGTGATTAGATGCGATCCGACGCGTCCCCTTGGCTCCCCCGTCGAATCGGGAAGTTGCGTTGTCTGTCGTTGAATCGCGGCGCTCGAGGGGCGCTGGGAAGCGGCCCCTCAGCACCTATAAAAGGAGAAGAGGGGGCCGAAGGGAGTCTTTTGCTACCTTTGCGCTCGAGAAGAAAGAATCCCTTCCCCTCGCTGCTCTCGCTCCACTAGGAAATCAGGTCAGTTCCGTCCTCTCTCCCTCCTTTAGCCTCCATTAAAATGGCCTCTGGTAGTAGAAGCTTGGCCCGCAGGAATAGGGAACCAGGTCCCTATGACATCTCCATGACCATGACTTGAGATAGGGTAGAGAGTCTTAGGGCCATCTACGGCATACCGTCTGTACTGCACTTGACCGTCCCCAGTAAAGAGGGGAGGGTGAACGGTCCATTGAATTTAGGGGCCCTTCCCGTATACGAAGACCACCTTAACGCCTTCGGTTTTCGCTACATGATTTCTTCGTCCAAGTCTTCAACTCTTATAGGATTACTTCCTCCCAGCTGATCCCGAATAGTATTCGGGCCATCTGTGGCTTCCTGGTCCTCTGTCAGGAAGCCGACATCGAGCCAAGGTTGTCCCTGTTCTCCAACTTTTTTCTTCTAAAGCAAGACTTCCGAAGTCAGGAATAGTGGATGTTCAGTCCCCGTCCTGGTTGGAAGATATTACGGGGGCTTCCGTCGGCCATCCACGGGTGGAAGATCCGGTATTTCTTCGTAGATGGTCTAGAACCATGGGGCTTTGAGCCGGCGTGGAGGGATCCCAGGCCGAAGGCCGTCAACGGAAGAAAGGTGTTGAGGGCTGACAAGGCCAACTTCAATAAATTGAGTGATGAGGACCCGGCGTTTGCGCCCTTCTTGCTCCGAGAGGAGAGTCTCCACCGGGCCGGGATCAGCTAACACCGACAGTTGAGTAGGATAGATACCCACATTGAAGACCTTCTATCTTCCTCCATCGGCTTCATTATTATTGCTAACTTTACCTTTCCTTTTTGGCAGGCAGCAAAATGAAGCCGAACCGGACGATCGTTTCAGCACTGGCGGCCCAGAGGAGGACCGTCCGGGTTACGAAGGTGGTGACCCAGAAGTCGAAGAGGTTGCGGACAGAGGAGCCGATGTCCGAGAGGCCGACAAAATAACGGGCCAATGAGCAGACCGTCGCCGTCGTTTCTCTAGATTCTAAGGATGATGGTGTGCCGCTGTCGGAGCGCCTAGCGACGAAAATGTCAGAACGTTCATCTTCGTTCAGGCAGTCATCTACCCAGACAGTAGGAGACCGACCATCCCCGGCCGAACCAGAGACAGCACCATCCTCATCCACCATTGAGCCGATCGAGGAGGCCTCCCTCGAGGTCAAAGCGGAAATAGTGGCTGAAGGACAAGTGGCGACAGGGGGGAGGCGGACGGAGTTGATGACGGAGAGTGTCGGAAATGGCGCGACATTCATGATGCTGAGCGGGTCAAAGGCCTGCTAATAAGGGCCATCAAGGGCACTGATTGGAACAAATCAGGCCAGCGATCAGTGAACAAGGCCACGAGGAGTTCCCTTCACCACATGATGGTGGTAAGTCATCCGCATCCGATCTCTTAGCCTTGGCCGATGAGACTAACTTTGTTTTGTCATTTGTAGCTCCTACAAGATATGTTGCTGATAGATGATGGCCTGGGTGAGCTGCTGGATTTGAAGGAGCACTCGACCCATTTATCCGAGGTAGCTGAGGCGACGAGGGACACTGCAGAAGTAGCACTGACGGTTGCCAGGTCGGAGCTGTCCGTCCTACGGGCAGCCGAAGAAGAGCACTCTGCCCTACAAACCGAGGCAGAGGCTCAGAAAAATCATATTGCATACTTGCTAGCTCAGCGGGACGACCTGAGTGCCAAGTTGAAGAATAAGAGGTGGAGGGTGAAGTCCCTTGCCCGCCGAGTAGCCGAAGAGAGGGCGCGCTTGTGCGAGTCCGAGAGGCGCTCAAGGGGGCACCAGGCTAAAGCTGAGAGATACAAGGGGTTGCTGAAGACAACCCAAGAGTTGATGAAGTCGGCGGTCGAAGTGGCCATAAAGAAATACAAGGCCTCAAAAGAATTCAAAGGAGAGATGAATGAGGCCGGCTTATACAGCTTCGACTTTGGATACGAAGAATGCATGGAGAAGGTCAGCGCCGCTTTCCCGGAGCTTGACCTTTCCTCTCTACAGCTGCCGAAGCGGGCAGAAGAGGTTGCCGATGAAGAGGCGGGTCCAGCTGACGGGGTGGCCGAGGCCTATGCTAAAGCCGAGGCGGAGCAAGTTGGACCTGATACCCAGGTCGGAGCCGATGTTGGGGTGTCGGATGCTCTAGTGGAAGCTTCGATCGTGGCGGATGAGGCCGAAGTTGAAGTGGTTGATGTACCTCCAGCGGGTCAGACCTAAGTCATTTATAAAGGTCTGACCTCTTCTTTTGTAAAAGATTTCACTAATGGAATATCATCTTTTTGTCATATCTCAATGTCTTGATGTCTATGTATGTGGCTCGGTCGGTTTAACCGAAGCCTTTTCTTCTGAAATCTTTCTAAGTATTGCCGGTCGGCTTGACAGGACCGTAAGAAGTAGTCGTTGAACAGCGGCTTAGTCTAAGACTAATAGCATAGAAATCTAAGTATGGGTATGTCGGTTTGTCTGAACGGGCAATCAGACCTTCTGAAATAGATGTTGGACAGTAGCTCAGTCCGAACCAAGATACTTGGAAGCTTTTTTCTAAGTGTTGGTTCGTCGGCTCATCCGAACCCAAAGATGTTGAGGTAGCTGCCGGACAGTAGCTCAGGCCGAACCATGATACTTAGGATTTTTTTCCAAGTGTTGGTTCATCGGCTCATTCGAACCCAAAGACATTGAGGTAGCTATCGGACAGTAGCTAAGGCCGAACTAAGATACTTAGGAGTTTTTTCCAAGTGTTGGTTCATCGGCTCGTCCGAACCTGAAGACGTTACCGACCAGAGTCAGACTTTCGGAAGTGGGCTATCCTAGAGCCTTTGCCGACCGGAGTCGGACTTTCGAAAGTGGGCTACCCTAGAGCCTTTGCTGACCGGAGTCGGACTTTCGGAAGTAGGCTGCCCTAGAGCCTTTGTCGACCGGAGTCGGACTTTTGGAAGTGGACTGCCCTAGAGTCTTTGCCGATCGAAGTCGGACTTTCGGAAGTGGGCTGCCCTAGAGCCTTTGCCGACTGGAGTCGGACTTTCGAAAGTGGGCTGCCCTAGAGTCTTTGCTGATCGAAGTCGGACTTTCGAAAGTGGTTCAGAAAAGAAGTCATAGACTTTATTGATAATACTTGTGGAGGTTGTATATATTCCATGGACGCGCCACTTGCCGTCCGTCCAAATGTTTGAATCGGTAAGTTCCGGCTCGAATGACTTCAATGACTCGATAAGGGCCTTCCCAATTGGGAAAAAGTTTTCCTTGCTCGATCGATCTTGAAACTTTCGTCCTCCGTAAGACCAGATCTCCGACCCGGAAAGTTCGTGCCTTGACCCGTGAATTGTAATATCTGGCCATCTTCTGACGGTAGGTCACCATCTTCAAGCTTGTTCAGAGCCGGGTTTCTTCAAGTAAATCTAGGTCAACCCTCTGTTGCTCTGAGTTGGTTGGCTCGGCAAAATGATCAATATATAGGGATTGTAAAGTGACTTCAACGGGGATGACTGCTTCACTTCCGTAGGTCAGGTTAAACGGAGTCTCCTCGGTCGCCGTTCTGGCAGTGTCCGATAGGCCCACAGTACTAAGTGAAGTTCTTCTACCCAAAGTCCTTTGGCTTCATTCAGTCGGGTCTTCAGTCCATGTAGGATTGTCCGGTTGGTGACTTCGGCTTCTTTGTTGGACTGGGGATGATCGACTGAAATGAGCCGATGAGAGATGTGGTATTGCTGGCAAAAGTCCCGGATTTGGGGTTGTCGAATTGCCTTATGTTGTCGGTGATGATTGTTTGTGGAATGCCAAATCGAAAGACGATGCAGTTTCAGACAAAGTTTTCTGAGCCTCTGTAATTTGTGCCAGTGGTTTGGCTTCCACCCATTTGGTGAAGTAATCAATGGTCACAATAAGAAATTTCCGCTGGTCGGATGCCGGAGGGAAAGGTCCCAGGATGTCCATCCCCCATTGTGCAAATGGCCAAGGCACAGTCAGCGGAGTCAGCTGGTAGGCTGGCATTCTTTGAATATTGGAGTACCTTTAACACGCGTCGCATCTTCGGACGAAGTCCGCATGTCCTTCTGAATTATAGGCCAATAGTATCCCTGTCGGATGATTTTGTAAGTTAGGGATCTTTCTCCTAGGTGGTCGCTGTAGATGCCTTCATGTACTTCTTTGAGTGCATAGTCTGCATCAGTCGGCCCCAAGCACTTCAGCAACGGCTGTGAGAACGATCGCTTGTAGAGGATACCATCGAGGATGACGTACTTAGAAGCCGTTCAGCGTATATTCTTGGCTTCGGTCGAATTTTTCGGGAGAATCCCCTTGACCAAAAATGAGAGAATTTGGTCCATCTATGAGGCCTCTTGTTCAACTTGGTGGACCTCAGTCGGCCCTTCAGTGATACTTAGGCACTGCAGATACTCCACAAAAGTTCGGTCGGAGGTATTGATGACGGCCATAGCCAATCATGACAAAGCGTCTGCTCGGGAATTCTGCAATCGAGATATATGAAGAATTTCGAAGAATTTAAACTGAGATACGGGCTTTGTACCTTGTTCAAATACTTGGCCAGGGTCGGATCTCTTGCTTCGAATTCGCCCTTCACCTGATTTACCATCAGCTGAGAGTCGGAGAAGGCCCTGATTCGGCCGATGCCCAGTTCATTGGCGATTCTCAATCCCACGAGAAGGGCTTCGTACTCCGCCTGATTATTTGATACTTGAAATGAAAAGTGCAGAGCATACTCCAAGCTTTCTCCGTCGGGGTCAGCTAGGATCAGGCCGGCCCCGTAGCCGGCGAGGTTGGATGCTCCATCAACATGAAGGGTCCAAGTGGGCTCAGCTTCGTCGCTTGCATCAGCTTCAGGTGTTTCGACTGTTTGAGAGGGTGCTCCCTGCTTTCAGGTACATTCTGCAATGAAGTCAGCAATTACTTGAGCCTTCAACGCCGATCGGGATTGGAAAGAGATGTCAAACTCGTCGAGTTTGAGGACCCACTTGGCGAGCGACCGGAGGTGTCTGGGCTCCGAAAGATCGTCTTAAGTGGTTGGTCAGTTAGCACGACGATCGGATGCACCTGGAAGTATGGTCGAAGTTGTTTGGCTGCTATAACTAAAGAATAAACTAGCTTCTGCATTTAGGATACATTGTTTCAGCATCATGGAGAACTTTGCTTATGTAATAGGCCGGTTTCTGCTAACCATCTTCTCCCACTCGTACGAGGATGGAGCTGACCGCCTCGTCCAACACCGACAGGTAGAGATACAAAGGCTCCCCCTCCGTTGACTTGACCAGCAACGAAGGGTTGTTCAAATAATCTTTCAAAGCTTCAAAGGCAGACCGACACTCGTCGGTCCAACAGAAACGATCCGACCGGCGTAAGGTCTTGAAGAATGGAAGGGACTTCTCAGCCGACTGGGAGATGAAGGCTAAGAGAAGCTATCCGACCTGTAAGCTCTTGCACCTACTTCTTGTTGGTCGGATGTCTTATCTCAACAACAGCTCTGATCTTGTCATGATGGACTTCAATTCCTCTTTGTGTGACTAAGAAGCAGAGGAATTTTTTGGAAGTCACCCCAAAGTTACACTTGGCAGGGTTCAGCTTCATCCAATGGCGTCTCAGTGCATCAAAGGATTCCTACAAGTTCTTGATGTGGTCGGCTCTGCGGAGGCTCTTGACTATTACGTCGTCTACATACGCCTCCATATTTCTGCCGAGCTGCCCTTCGAAAACTTGGTTGATCAGCCTTTGAAAAGTGGCTCCAGCGTTCTTCAAGCCGAAGGGCATCATCTTGTAACAGTACAAGCCTTTATCGGTGACAAAGGCCATCTTCTCCTCATCCTCTAGGTACATCCTGATTTGGTTGTAGCCAGAGAAGGCGTCCATGAAGCTTAGAAGCTGATAGCCGGTCGTGGCATCCATCAGCTGATCAATCTTCGGCAAGGAAAAGCTATCCTTCGGACAAGTTTTGTTGAGGTCGGTGTAGTCCACGCAGATCCTCCACTTCCCGTTAGCCTTTTTCACCATCACAACATTTGCTAGCCATTCAAGGTAATGGGCTTCCCTGATGAAGCCAGCATCAGAGAGCTTCTTCACTTCTTCATCAATAGCCCTCTGTCTTTCGGCATCGAAGCTCCTCTTTTTTTATCGGACAGGCCTGTAGTTCGGATCCACCTTAAGTTGGTGAGTGATGACATCCGATAGGATACCAGGCATGTCCGACGTCGATCAAGCAAAAGTGTTGGCATTATTCCTCAGGAAGTCGATCAGCTCCAACTTAACATCTTCGCTGAGGGTGCTTCCAATTTGGAGGACTTTGATGGGATCGTCCTCTCGGAGGAGAACAAATAGGATTCTTTCGTTTAGCTGGCTATGGCCATCAGCTTCGACCCTTGGATCAAATTGTTCTAAAGTAGGATGGCCATCCGACTGTCGGTCTTGAATAGTTAGGCACTGCCTGGCCATCCTACGATCTTTCCTCATAACTCCGACCTTGCTCTTGGTCGAAAATTTTGCCAACAGATGGTATGTGAATACAATGGCCCAAAACTTGTTGAGGGCCAGTCGGCCCAAAATGGCATTGTAAGCCGAGGTCGTACGTACGACCACAAAGTTGATGGGAAGAGTCTTCTAAAAGGGCTCTGTCCCAATCGTCACAGGCAGGGTTATTTCTCCTTCAACTCCGACAGAGTTTTCCCCGAAGCCCATCAGCGATATGGGGGATTCTTGCTGTCTTGACCTAGACAGGTTCATTCTTACAAAAGTATTATACAATAATACCTCCGTGGAGCTTCCATTATCTATAAGTATCATTTTTACATCATAGTTGGCAATCACTGCAGACATGACTACAGGATCATTTCCAGAGACATGGGATTCCAGGAGGTCTTCGTCAGAGAAGACGATTGCATTGGAACCCCTTAACCTCTTGACAATGTCTGGGTCATCTCCATATCTCCAGTCGGACCGTCGATGCAGCATACCGACGTTCCCATCGGTCGGACGCTGATTGGAAAGCTCTATCTCCTCCGGTGGGTCTCTTGCCATTGAAACCTCGGCCCGATACCTACGGGGTCGGACATATTTATGCAGGTATCCCCTCCGGATGAGGTCTTCAATGGCATCCTTCAACTGGAGGCACTCTTCGATGTTGTGCTCGTGGTCTTGATGGAACTGGCAGTATTTGTCTCTGTTTCTGGATGCAGAGGCGCCCCTCATCGGATTAGGCCTTTGCAGGAAGGTCTCATTCTTAATTTCTAGGAGGATCCTCTCCCTCTGAAGGGAGAGGGGCACATAGGTTTCGAACCTCCTGGAAAAGTCCTTCGACTTCGGACTGTGGCGTTGGGTTGATCGATTGCCATCGCTGGGAGGTCGGACTTCGGGAGGCTTGTCGCTCCACTTCTTGGGAGCCGACCTCCCTTCAACCTGGCATCGACTCGCCGCTTGCTCTTCTGCTAGGGCGTACTTCTGTGTCCTGGCCAGCAGCTTGGGATAGCTTGTCGGAAATTTCTTGTCCAGGAAGAATGTAAGCCTGGACGAGCGGAGCCCTTTCTTGAAGGTCGACATAGCTATGTCTTCATTCAAGTCCGGAATCTCCATGGCCGCTGAGTTGAAACGGGCCATGTAATCACGTAGAGTCTCTCCCTCCTTTTGTAGCACGAGGAAGAGGCAGTCGGTATTCCTCGGAGTCCAACTGCGGGTCCTGAAATGAGAGAGAAAAATGTTTTCAAGTTGAGGAAAGGAGTGGATCGTACCTGGCCGAATGGCGGAGAACTACATCCCAGCGACCTTTTTGAGGGTGGCAAGGAAGGCGATGCAGTGGAGGGCGTCGGAGGTGCCCTGTACCATCATGTGGGCCTTGTAGGTGCCTAGATGGTCCAGCGGGTCGGTGGTGCCGTCGTAGGGGTCCACCTGGGAGATTTTGAAGTGACGGGGGATTGCCTCCCCCATTATCTCGTCGAAGAAAGGCGGGCGTGAGTCATACGCTTGCTCCCCTTCAGCTTTCTGCCAATCAACAATTTCGGCAATGCGCTCCTCCATACGCAAAATCTTGCTGGTATAGTCTCTTGGGACTTCGGCGGGGTGGCGAGCACTAGCAAGAACGGAGTCGGCAAAGGATGGTGAGGCGGACCTCGCCCTCTTGCCGTCGGCACGGGCCTCCAAGGACCTTCGGGGCTCCGGAGCGATAGGAGAGAAAGGCTAAGGGACTTTTTGCCGTCGGCTTCCCTCAACAATGGGGGGATGGTGGGTGTAAGACTCGGCAAGCAGCTGCTGCCAGTTGTCAGCTGCTTCTTTGAGATATTTAATCGTAGTGGTGAGTGTATCCACGTGGTTCAGGAGCATCTAGAACTGTTGCAGTCCCAGAGTGATGGCTGGCTCAGCGGCAGCGACGACGTCTTTCTCCCTGAGAGGCCCTTTGGACTTGGACAGGGAATCACCTCTTCTGGTGGAGGTGTTCTGGGTTCTTTCCTTAGCCATTGCTTGATTTAGTGGGCGGATTCCTCCTTTTAGAGAAGGGTGCCCTTCCTCTAGTGCCAATCTGTTGCTGCGATTTCTCCTGAACCGGGATCGGATGGCTGGGCTGGAGCGCTCTTCTCTCGGTCGACCTGCAACAAAGTCTCCAAGGACCGGTGGTGTTCCGGCAGGGGACACTCCAATGCTTAAGTTAGCAGGAACTTGAGGGTAACAGAATGGAGGAATATGAGAGACAGCGTATGGAGAGGGAAAAGTGCACTTAGCTCAAAACGAGGTCCCCCGGTTATCTTATATAGACGCGGAACAGTCCAAAATCCATTAGGAAAGAAGCCGAAAAAGACTGATCTGCCCCTAGAAGAATCCGGAGAGTGGCCACATGGCACCTGGATATGGCAGTATCGTGAAAATAGTGTAGTGATGCTGATGTGGCAGAATTCTGTTATAACAGAATTCTGGTACCTGCTGGAAGAGGCTTCTGGAGTCTTCTGGGTCTTCAAAGCGTGTTGGTCAGGCGTCGACTGGGGAGGGCCAGTCGGACTTCTGAAGGAGAGCAGTGGGTCGGACCTCAGCAGAAGTGGATCACTCGAGCCTCTACTTCAGTGGGTTGGACTTCTGAAAAAGAGCATCCATCAGAGCTTTAGAAGGGCGGCCCGGTCGGACCATAACTAAAAAGGCGGTCCGGTCTGATGGTGAGCCGGTCGTGTATAACATATGTATTTCTGGATGGTGTAATTTTTGCTCTCACCAAAATCCAATAAGAAAAAGAAAAATAGAAAAAAACTTTTTCAGCAGGTCCTCTCTTTAGGGCTTTTCTGGAATCTAACTTTTCCCCTTCCATCGTTCCCAAATAAATATGGATATATGTTACTAAAATTCACTGTCAACTTCGTTCAGGATTATACAACCAAATAACTTTTTCATTGCCTAAATAAAACCGTACCAAAATGGGATATTTTAAATATTTCGTTGGAAAAAAAAAGTCCATTTTAGCATTTTACAACTCATATAGTTTTAAACTGATAAAAACATTTAAGAGGCCAGATGGTTTTGCTTAATTAAAGAGGAAAAAAAACCTCTTCTCAATAAAGCTATTCAAAATACTATGGTTAAATTATTCGAGAATCAAACAGGGCCTCCATGTACATGAATATTAGCAAAATCTTACATGCAATCATGCCGTAGTAACCATGCCATACCAGTGCTGGTGTTTATGCAGCATCATGGTAATTGCAATTTCCACATATTTGACTGATCTGTACAACAAACTATTTAACTTCGAAATATATGCCCTGCTTGAGTGACCAGATGAAAATGTGATATTAATTGGCATTTCTGAATCAATAAACCACAAAATTTGAGCTCAACAATTTAATTTACAAGCAACCATGTACAGAGGAAACATGTTTTGCAAAATTTCGAAAAAAAAGTTATTCACTGGCTGACTATATTGTACCCTCTGCAATGCTGATCTACAAACTCTGCCTGCTTCTATGTAAACACCATGCTGCAAAAGGATAATAGCTCAACTTCAACTCCATGAAAGAAATAAAGTACCAAAGTGAACAGCCGTAGCCCAACTCTGCTTGCACCAGGTGCCAACAAGAATAGGTAGGGTCCATGTAGACTTCTTTGATACAAAATCACTTGACGTAATCCAGAGAATCTGAACTTAGTAACCATACAACATGGTCGTCCTCAACATTCTTCAATGTATCAGCAGATCCTCTACTGATGTACCAAGATATTGAAGCTGTATCCAGTAGCCAAAGCAAAGGTATTACATTAAAACATGCAAACAAAAAAAAATTCATAATACCTTGTAGAATGTGCAAACAAGCTTTCTTGAAATCAGCTGCGGCAGCCTATACTCCAAAGTACAAACTATGAATTTTGTTTTTCAACCTTAACTAGCTATTATAGGATAGATATACAGTTTCCTGACATTATTTAATCATACAAAACCTTTCTGAAGTATTTCAAGGACAATATAGAACTTTCAGCTGTAATTCTTGCAGATAATTAAGTTCAGAGATCTTGCAGCCATTGGAGTGACTTGAATTTAAGAGATGTATGACAAACTATATAGAAGTGATGAAAAAGATCTGACTATCCATGAAAGAGCTGTAACACTTCTGAAAACAGGATTGCTGTCTAAAGCACACTTTTCTGAATGCTGACAAGGTAATTCAAGGTAATAGTCCATCCAGACAAGTTGAATCATGAAAAAGGCCATGTGGATAGGAATGTAAGTCAAAGAATAAGAAAGGAGTCTCTAATTTGGGGCAAATAGATTATAGATCACTATTTCACAATTAAGAAGATTTGATCACAAATTATAAATAAGACACCAATTCAGTCCAAGACCTTCTCAAGGTGCAACCTTGATAAACGACATCCATAATCTGAAGAGACACTTGCAATGGCCTGGCCATGGTAGCTCTATTTGGTAGTTTAAAGGACAGGAAAGATGACACAATGAAACCCTGGTTCTAGTCCTTCAAAATATTTAGATAACCATTCAAAACCTGTTGCATAAAATTAGTTCATCGTCTTAATGCTATTTCACTGGTCATTCTGTCCTACCTGCTGCAGGAGTCATTTCCTGCTCTCTGGCTGTATGCAATAACAGTGTCCCAGAAATAACTGTCATAAATCCACACAGTTCAGAAGCTATACTGCTTACACCTTGACCAGACCAATCCTGTAGCAATTGAGAATTGTGTACGAAATAAGCCTCAACCAAAGCATTTTAATACATAGATGTTTCTTTAACACATACCTTGAACATTATTGCACTTGCCACAATTGTGAGAGTGGTAAACATAACATAGTAAATGGGGGAGACAATTGCTGTATTGAAGGTATCAAGTGCCTGGAAAAGGTAACATGTAGATTCATTATATTATAAAGATGCTGATACACCTGCTGATACAACTGTGTAAGCAATTGCTCGATGAATTGTACACAACAATTGCAAACAACAGGCATGTCACCTAATGTGCAATGAAGGCATTTTCATGAAGCATGCATTTCCAGAACATAATCACTGGATGTATGCTTCAAGGGTGATTCCTACCCATGTAAACCTATGCAGAAACCTATAAAGAAAGATTGCAGAACTATTATTTCTTAATAGCTCTTTTGAAGTACTGTAGCACTACCTTGCTAGTACACACCACATCCTTTTGCAACTGATTATGCCTTTAACAACAAGCCATTGAAAAATATAACTACATCTAATCCTTGTTTCAGGAAAAAGAGAGAGATTCCCTTGGTCCGTATGTAATCCTTGGGGTTTGTGCTGAAGCCAAGTGCTTAAAAATAGATTTGATGCATGCTGATTTTTGCAGAAAAAAAAGGGGAGAAAAACTGCAACTTCAAAGCATAACCACAAAATTGTAGGTTTATGTACCCATGAAAATACTCGAGTTCAAATACATCATGGAAACTTGAAATTCCTTATTTTAAGCACAAGCAGCGCTCCAAGTCCTGGAACTTCAAAAGTGTCGGTCAATCATAAGTCAATCAACATATGCATCAAAAGAGATTCTGATATGCTAATAGTACAGTCAGAGAAACAAAGCATATGCTGTAAGAGCTTAAGTATAAGTCTTAAAATACTTGAATACACAATACACCCAACCCTTGCATGCTTCCTCGTGCAGACATGTTTATAGAAAACTGGAATAAAGAAACAGTAAGCTGCACCAAATAGCTGCAAGATTGTTAGTCATCAAGTGGTGCTGATGGTTTAGTAATTACAAAATGCCAATTCATGGAAAAAAGTACTGCTGAGATGTTCTGCAGTCATTTTTATAAAGGCCCAAAACAAATTTAATGTGTGAGAGAGAGAAATATGCTGAACAGGACCAAGCCAGTCACACGGGAAACAGTGCTGGGCATTAAAAAAAGTAGATGCAGGGAGAAAAGATAAAAGCAAGGCTGGTGTTTTCAGGAGAAAGCAAGAATTCAAGGTAGTACAAGGAAATAGAAATAAAACCTTGAAAGTAGAAAAGATAAGATGTTAGTGAAAAGGTATTAGGCCATGTAGAATGAAGGTCAGATGGGCAGGATATATTTTGACTGGTTTTCCTTAAAAAAAAAATGTTGGATACACAAAAGCTGAGAAAGAATAGTGAAAATTTGCACGAGGTACACAGGAAAAGTTCTAAGAATAAATGCTGATCCAATAAACATGGGATGGCACTTATTAATCAAGGACATTGAGAATAACTAAAATATGGATTGAAGGAATCATATAAGCGTATCTGGAAAGACCAAGATGTATCAATGGGTATAAAGTGATCATGAATTGATTTTGTTATATGTACATCCTGGGAGACTAATTTATATGTCACAATTACCAGAGAAGGAAAAGAACTAGGAAAAATATGAGTAAAACTGTTATTTCTGACTGGAAAGGAATTAGGAACTAATTTACATAGTTTACATACTACTGTCATTTTTCTTTAAAAGAAAAGAGGAAAAGGTGGGGATAAGAATTGTTAAGTACATATTTTTTAATCTGCATTGTAATATATCATACTTAAACCAAATGACAATAGGCTATGAATGAGAAAAAAAAAGTAAACACAAGGAAGTTGATGTTTAAAAACGTAAACAAAAATTTGAAACCAAGGTTGTAAAAACATACTGAATGGCATACCAATTTTTTGAAAAACAGATACAATACTGGGTACCAACACATGGTGCAGGACTGCATCCCCTATTCACACATGGTGTACCACTGCTGGTTTTCTGCCTGAATCATATGGTACTACTTGTGTCATCCCATTCTGGTGGTTTTTAAAAACTTGTATGAAACATGGAGTGATGTATGTCAAAACATGACCCATACAAGAGTCTCAAAATCAGATAAAGGTCAAAGCTGATGATGACTTGAGAATCATTTATAAAGAATATCAAATTAGAGAATATATCATGATTCAATGTAAATATGTCGTATCGTACTTGGACATGCATGCATGCATATATGCATACAAGTGTTTGAGCATGTGTCAAGCATAAGGTAATAGAACCGAAAGTGATGAACACTGCAAGTCACTGATAAAAAAAAGCTCAATAAGGTCATATGTACTTAGCTTTAAGCTCTATTTACTTGCGTGGATTCTAAGGTGATGGCCTTAATAACATGTGAAGTTTAAATATGAAATACAGGAACAAGAGTTTTGTCCACTCTAATATGACAGTCAATTATTCATTTATAAATTTACCATTTTTCTACAAGAGAATTAAAAATAAGTATTGTTGTGGAAGATGGAAATAGCATCAATGTTACAGTCAAGACAACAAGCAAAAATAAAACTATTGCATGTGCATATGACATCAAAATTAGCAATTCTATCATCAAAGAAATGACTCAACTACTTCTATAATTGAAATCAGAACTAGCTCTAGCAATCTCCTGCAGCTTGCTACTTTTTTTTCTCATAATGTAATTTGATTTCTATTGAGAGGAAATTGTAGATCTCATATTTAACAAGGATATGAAAACAAAAGAATGTGACTGACATTAGTTCTAGCTGCCATTAATTCTTAGGTTCAAGATAATTTTATTGCTTTCAAGATTGAAAATGCCCTTAGAACAGTGATAGGTCAGTGCTTGCTGAATTTCATGTGTCTAATCTCAAGTCCAGAAAAGTTAAGACACTTGTAACATAATGGAACAAAGCCACTGCTCCATGCTCTGGAATTGAATTGTGAAAGTGCATCTAGAGGTCTTCTGGTGGTGGTGTTATAAGGGATGCCACAGGAAAATTAATTTTGGGGTTTACCTCCTTTTATTGGTTTGGTTCCAAGATTTTAATGAAATGAGTGCCTTCTTCATGGGCTGAAACTTTGATTCCAAGGAGGCTCCTTTTCTATCAATTTGGAATTTAATGCACAAATGTTGGTTAATATTCTAGATTAAAGTTCTTGGAAGCTTAGCTAACTGGTTCAGAAATTAAGGTTGGTGACTTATTAAATCTGTAGTGGCTCAACATATATTCAAACAATGCAATTTGGCTAAGAATCATATGGGAAATTTAGCTTGTGATACCCAATAAAGTGTTGTTTTCATCTCTTTTAGCTTACTTCCAGTTGGCACAAGATGTTCTCTAACAGTGGATTAGATGGGCTTTTGATAGCCTAGATTTTTGTATTTATGTAAGATTTCCCACTAGTAAACACATGGGCTTTTTTTCCCTATTATATTTATTTTCTCTTCATTGTAATCTTTTTTTTATTTTAATAATCCATGCTAAACCCCCACACTGGACATAGAATTATTTTTTCTGAAACAGAAGAGAGAGAGAGAGAGAGAGAGAGAGAGAGAGAGAGAGAGAGAGAGAGAGAGAGAGAGAGAGAGAGAGATAGACAAGATTAGAGAGCTAGTTGCAGGTAAAACTGATTTCAGCCATGAGCATATATTCACATACAACTGATACAAATGAGGTCCTAGAAAAAAGAATTGAGAAGCTAGAACTATAGCCATGTAAGATGTAATAATACTTTATGGTATCATGCAGGGTCTTCTATGCTAAGACAAATTAATTTTGGAAATACAATCATGCAGATATTGCCCTTGACCATATTTTATTAATAACTCCCATCAACTCGCAACATGAAGTACTTATAAGTAGTCGCATTCTAAAGTGTTATATACTGCAAACCTGGATTCAAGCAAGTATCCAGAAATTGAAATTTTGAATAAAACAAGGCAAGCAAAAATAAATACATTAAAGCATAATCACCTATAGAGGTCTTACACAAAGGCAAAGCTAAAAAAAGGTTCTATAGTTGAAATCATAGAAAGAATGATCACATAAAAATGAAAATACATGTTAAGATCATCGGCAAGCAGTCTTATGAGCAAACCCCTTGAAGTTGTTACACAAACATAACAGGAACCCCATATAGAATTGATAGCATAAATTTTGTAAAAAAAATTGATATTCTATGGCAATCTGGAGTATTGCAGGATGGAAATGATTAGAGTATGATAAAATAAAAACCAAAAGCCATGATCAACAAAAAGGCTCGTAGGCTATGGCTTCAACTAACGGGGACATCTAATATCAAATAACAACATACAGTAGAATGCACATTGTACAGACCTTGTTCAAGTAATTCAATTGAGTGGTGACACATACGACAGCAACTGCAACAAATAGCCATGTCTGTGGATAAGTAATCTGACTTATTCCCTCCAATGTAAGTTTTATTGCAATTCCAATGGCCTTGATGCTAACAACCTGTATGCCAACAGGAAAAAATAAATTGAGCTTGAGAATGAACAAGACAAGAAATTTTGCCACATTTATGAGTACAGAAAATCCTAGTAACTGAGTTCATGTGATTCACATTTGTGAGCTCAAGATAACACAATATACCGTCAGTGAGCCCATTAGAGAGCAGATACCCAGGTAAACCATAATGTTGCTGTGTCCGTAACGAGGTTCAAAGTGTAACACCAATGCCAAGGCAATTGATAACATAGCTGCAGAGTAAACTAAAAAAGCTGCACACAGGAGAAATGCAAGAGGATAAATTAATTACATTGTAGAACTGCCTAGGAGTTTGACAATCAGTATCGTGTAGAAAAATGAGGACTAATGTCTGTGATACCAGGTTGAGTAGCCAGATTCCAAATTTCTTCTACAGAACTTGGGGAATGCTCCTGAGGTGCATGAATTACTATAACAATTGAACCAACGATACAGGATATACACCCCAAAACACCTAGTTTCTGTAATCGTTCCTTCAGAATGAAGTGTGCCATAACAGCGCTGTTTCGTCCATCAAAAATGTAGATTCTCAAAATCAATAGGATCCAAGTATATATTATTAAGCATAGAAAAATGTTTTCTTAGTGTTACCTGACAATAATACTCAATGCACCAAGAGGAGTTACAAGAACTGCAGGGGCAAAAACATAAGCAACAAAATTTGCCACCTCGCCTACCATCACTGGTTTTAAAGAAACTTGAGTTCAGACAAAGAAATTTTGCCCCTCAGCTACCACTAATAAATAAAAAGAAGCTATAAGTGTAAAGAGTTATGACTCAATATCTACATTTAGCTTACTTGTTACCATTCCGGCCCACCACAAAGGCTCTAATAGGTATGCATACCCTCCAAAACCTACATTACAAGAAAAATAAGAAAACAATCAGAAACAAAGTCGAAAATATACAGCAAAAAAAATGAAGTCTTGATAGAAGAATAACATAAAAAATTAAAAGATCAATACCCTGTTTGAAAATCAGTAAGTTACTAGATGGAAGTAACCAATGCATTGAACAATTTTTTAGTTCTCAAAGTTCATGGTGATTCTAAGCCCTCTAAGCCAAGGAAACTGAATAAAAGAAAACAAATGAAAAGAGAAAATTAATTTGGTATTTTCCACCAATAAAAGATGCTTTCCGATATAAAATTCCCCTACATACTCCTGCAACACCTCAACATTAAGACTGAAAAAATGATGCAATAACAAAGATGTGGTGATTTTTCTCTAACTCCAAGCAAAAGCACAAATCTTGTTAAAAGACACGAGACAAGCATATCTCCACACCAATCCCAACCCCATGAGAGAATTTGAGTCACAAGAAAGAAAATAACGACTGAAGTTTCTATCTTGAAAAGTAAGGAATGGTTTAGGATTATACAAATTATAACTAGTAAAGAATCAGCTTGGCCATTCAGCTAGTAAAGTTTCCACTGAAAAATGATTCATAAATAGGGCAAGAATTTGGTAGTAATAAAAGAACATATAAAGTTCCAATAATAAGAAACTAATAAATCCAAAGATACAAAAACTAGGTCTAATCAGTTGAGAAACTTTTCTTTTCAGAGATCATGATCTGTAACTGGTTTCATGTTGAAAAAAAAAAAAGAATATAGTTTTGATTACTTTTAGAATTTGAGTTTCATAAAGTGCTTGTAACAAATGGCAGCTTGAATATTTCATTTTAGTGTGAATATTTTATGTCATGGATGAGTTCCTTTTTAGGATTGTGGCACATAAGCATTGGAAGATAAACAACAATCTAGCTGTGTTGCACTTGTAACTTTGTGCCTCTTTTTTTTGTTGTTCTTCTTTTCTTCTTCCACTATTGTACCAACCAAAGATGCAGCTCGCCAGCTCTATATGCAAGTTTGGAAGATACTTAAATTCAATGGATACATGATTGCATGTTCTGTACGTTTGTTAAACACCTTCTTTATCATCATGTCCTCTCTCTTTCTCCATTTTTTTGGTTGACTGGATTAACTCTCTTGATGTTTCTTCTTCAGCTCTATATTTGCCTTTTCCTTTAAATTCTGCAGAAGAGAGAAATGGGGGCAGTAATTTCAATGAGCCATAAAGTGGGTAAAATCCAGTAAAAGAAAGTAGAAAGATACTTATGGGAAAGGTTTGGCTTGTTACTAAGGCAAAAGATGGAATGAGGCACAGCATAATTTGAAAAAAAAGAAAAGAAATTACTGATCGTGGAATCTCACCCCAAAGACATTGCACAACAAAAAGCCTCGAGCTAGAGAACAAAAAGGCTGCTTTAGTCTTTTGCGATAAGATTTGCTTGACAGCATGGAATTGAAGAGAAAGCAGATGAGGTTGCTTTTAACGGATAGATGGTCATTGTTGGTGCTTGAAGATGCTTATGCAGCAAAGCATTGTGATTAAGCAACAATTTGCATAAAGAGTCAAGTACATTTGATGCATATAAGAGAAAATATTGAGTTATTATCTATCTTGATCCACATCTAATCAAAGATTTTTTATTATTTTATTTTTCTTCATTCTCTCCTTGTGAGAGAGAGATTAAAATGAGTGATGTGCTCATTAGAGATGGGAGTATCTACAGAGTTATGAAGATTGGAAATGTGGAGGTACCATTTTCTTGGCAGGTCAATGTGAGCAGGGGGAATATGGAGTCGATGAGTCAATAGTTCAATTCCTCAACAAGAGAGTCTGCGCTATAATGCTAGAGACAATTATGAAAAGTTCGAAATCTTGTTAAAAATGATAAATGACAGAAAGGGAAAGGAGGAGAGGATGACAGATTCATGAAAACATGCAGCTAGCAGTTGATTGATATAGATAGGCACTTGACTTTGTGTTTGTTTATTGATTCTTAGATCTTCTAGCTCCAATTATTAGGTCAGAAGGTGTTCAAGTAAGAGGCATTAATTAAATGTTAGAGACATCAACATGTCCTGCATTTATGTGTTTGAAAATGATATAGTTAACACATTGAAATATCAAGATTTTCATATCCAAATCACTAGCCACTCAGTAAAAAAATTACAATTACTTTCTTAGAATTTGGTACTATATGAAAAAGATCAGTAAAACAGATATTCAAACATTACTGGATTGTATTGATCATGAGCATTAGTTATATAGACTTGAAAACTGTTCCCCAAGGACTTCGGAGCCATGTCCTTTTGCAAAATTAGTCTTAAATCTCAACAATCTGCTGGTCTGGGTTTTTTATTTTTTCTAGAAAAAAAGAAGCATGGGGCAATCAATGTATAATTTTAGAAGATAATGCGATCTTTGTGTATTTTTCCTAAGAGCAGCATTAAATATGAGGAACAATAAGCTATCGAACATGCATGAAATCTGTAATTCTACACTCATTGGGCATTAAAAAACATCGATATCAGATATTTTTCTCTCGTTGCATATATCCATCGATCCCCAAATCGAAAAAAAAGGATGACGAGATCTAGGGTTTCTGACCAGCAGGAGTGCCGGATTTGCCGGCGCGCTTGAGCCCTTTCTTCTTCAAAATAAAGCTAGCCCCGATGAATGCGCTCGAAACCACGGCCAAGATCAGACCTTTCGTGTTATCCGACACCCGCATCATTTCTTCCATTCCCCTCCCCTCCTCCCTTCTATCCCACTTCTAATCTCTCCCTATCTTGCTCTTAATCTTTCTCTCTTCGCCTTTCCTAGAAACAGAGAGGAAGGGATTCAGAATAGAAAAGGCGAGAGATCCCCCGGGAGATCGAATCGAACAGGGGTAAGGTCCAATTCGAAATCTCCCTCCCGCCTTCAAACTTTTGAATCCCAGCCAGAGAAAAAGATCACGCCTTTGTCGTCTTCCAAGTTCTAACCCACACACGAGGGAGACGGAGAGAGAAGGGTGAAAAAAAAAAAAAAAAAAAGGATTGGACGAAAGCGAGGCCGGACGGGTGGTGGTGCCGTTTGACGTGACGGGGTGTTCGAAGTCCGGCCTTATTCTGGCTGTAACGGCTAAAAAGGAAAATGGAAAAAATATATTTTTATATAACAAAATTCGGAAACACCGCAATTAAGGCTGAATTTTAAAAATTACCAATTTGATCGATAATAATTAAATCAATTCATTTTAAAAAATAAATAAATGAAGTTTAACATTATCTATCTATTTTACCATGTAATTTCATTTCATGTACATACTAATCATGCATAAAGGGCCAAATCAAGATTGCTGACTTGGCCTCTAATATTAAGAATTATATAAATTCTTATTAAACGGTTAGAGTTTTTTTAAATATTTTTATTGTCCCCGTCCAGAATTTTGAAGAACAAGCAAAGAAAGTGGAGATGGGAAGATCATGGGTAACAAGATGGACAACGGGCAATCCCATTTATTCAAAATGAAGGACGAAGGTATCAAGGATTTCTAAATGTTCAAGTAGAGCTCTAGCATGTTCCCGGAAATAATCAAGACTACGCCTTTCCATCGCCGAGGATGGATCCATCAGCCATCAAACAAGTTAGAATGGTAGCATCTCTGAGTAAAGTTGTCGCGCCCCAAACCCAAGACCTGGGCCAGAAGTGCGACAGACGACCGTATGTTCTGGGGTTCAATCTTTCCAGGGACATACCAGGCCTGTACCAACCATTTCTTATATAAAATGAGTAACCAGGCAATATACCAATAAAAGCAAAAGTAGGCAAGTAGATTCAAATGTCATAAAGCCAACCGTCATACATTTATCATAATCTAATTTCAGACAATAATTAAAAAAAAATATGATAGTGTCCACTAGATCCTAAGCCTCATTGATTGAATCCCTGGCCCACGTGTTCCTCTGATCCTGAAAAAAAAATGCAAGGGAAAGGAATGAGTTTCCCTTAAACTCAGTAAGTCATCATATGTCACAAATATAAATTTACCATGAATCTAGAGTAACTCCATGCATATGAGCAACCAAAATATATAAGCCATTTCCCATTATTAACCTTCTTATTTATTGTTCTGACATCATACAAATTTTTAGGATGGCCATCCAAACACACTCACTTAGTCCCTCATACTATGGCCACGATCAGCCCGTGGCTCGTCCCAAAAGAGTCTAGACCCTGTGTCACATGCTGCACATCGGTCATGTGCCAGCGATAGCCCCGCTGGAGGCCCAAAAGGAGTCTAGCTCTGAGTATCACACGAGAAACATGCTTCCCAGCATGTACTAGAATAAAACAACAACTCCTGTGTCACATACCGCACATCGGTCATGTGCTAGCGATAGCCCCGCTGGAGGCCCAAAAGGAGTCTAGATCCTCGTGTGATCATAATCGGACTAGAGAGCAATTAAAACCAACTCACCCCACAACTCATTACATCTTAGTCTATGGTTAAATTTCATAACACATCAAGATATATGTATGTAGCATGAACATAAACAATAAAATTCAATAACAAGTCAAATAATGGGTTCACATCATGCATGGCAAAATTATATCGGTGAATGATAACTTACTATTTCACCAACTCAGCACAAATCCTGACTTTCCAAGGATGATGACGATCCTGCATCACAAATTATTTTGTTTATGATTTAATATCATTAATTCCTATAAAAAAAATATATAAAATAAATCCCTTGGGACAACCCCAGACAACTCTTTCCTTCCTTCCTGTCGTTACTGGGTCGGCCCATCCAAGATAATAGGCCTAGCCCAACAGGGCATGGCTCGACTGAGTCTGGCCCAACAAGGCCCGGCCCAGCCAAGCCCGGCCTAGCCAAACTCGGCCCAGTCAGCTCGGCCCAGCCAAGCTCTGATCAAACCGAGCCCAGCCAAAAAATTTCCACTCCGGCCATAGCACCCCCCCCCCCCGATTCCATGGAAGAACCAGGGAGGATCGACGGCGATCCTCCCGTCCGGCCAACACGGAGTACTTGCCGGAGGGAGAAGAGGGTTTGGCGACCCCTACGGCGGTCGTCCGACCGTCAGCCGGTGAGCATCGAGCCAAAGACTGCCGCTCGCAACAGAACCTCCCGGTCGATCAAAAATCCCTCTCTCCCTCTCTCTCTCCCCCCCCAAGCAAGCGGAGGGACGGCGGCGATCCTTGTGATCGGCCGCCCAGGGCGGTTGCCGGGGAGGAGGAATCCGGCGATGACTTTTCGTCGCCGGTCATAGCACACGGCTTCAACGGAGAGGAAGAATCAACCGGATTCTTCCTTCCTCCCAGCCAAACATCCCTACACCCAACTTTTCCGAGGGAGAAGAACTTACCGGCGAGATGATTCCGACCGTAGCGACCACCGGTGGAGAGCACTCCGGCGAGGGCAGGGACGCACGAAGGAGCCGTCGGCGTCCACTGATAGGGAGGGTATTCCGGATCAACTGAGGCACCCGATGCCCCTAAAAAACCTGAGGAAGAGCCTTATCCCTCCCACCTCCGGCGGCGTTGTCGGATTTCTCCGGATTTCCCGCCAGAAAATCCGAACTTCCGAACCCGAAAGAATTTGAACTGAAGTCGGCAAGGGCCGCCGACTTCAGCCCAAATCCTGCCCAATAAGAACTGGGCCTCACATTCTCCCCACCTAAAAAAAAAATTTCGCCCTCGAAATTTACATACCTGGGTCCTGGAAAAGTTGAGGATATTTAACTTTCATGATTTCTTCCAACTCCCAAGTGGCTTCTCGTTCTGAATGATTACTTTACTGGATTTTAACATAAGGAATGATGCGTCGTCTCAAGACTTGTTCTTTTCTATCCACCACCTTCACTGGTTGTTCCTCATAAGATAAATCTTCCCTGAACTAAAGTGGTCCCAATTCAACTACATGATTTGGATCAGGTACATATTTTCTCAGCATAGAAACATGAAAAACATTATGTACACCAGCAAGAGAAGGTAGCAAAGCAAGCCGATAAGTCACAGCTCCAATTTTCTCTAAGATCTCGAAAGGACCCACAAACTGAGGGCTTAGCTTCCCTCGCACCCCAAATCTCATAACTCCTTTAGTAGGGGACACTTTAAGAAGCACATGATCTCCCACCTGAAATTTCAGTTCTCTTCTTCGATTATCTGCATAACTCTTTTGTCGACTCTGAGCTGTAAGCAGTCGTTTCCTAATAAGTTGGATTTTATCTGTGGTTTGCAGCATAATATTTGGTCCCAAAAGTTTCCTCTCGCCAACATCATCCCAACATACCGGGGTCCTACATCTCCTCTCTTACAGAGCTTCAAAAGGTGCCATCTTAATGGTTGCTTGATAACTGTTGTTATATGCAAATTCTATCAGTGACAGATGTTCATCCCAAGACCCTTTCAAATCAAGAACACATGCTCTCAACATATCTTCTAATGTCTGAATCGTTCTCTCTGACTGCCCATCTGTTTGAGGATGAAAGGCCATACTAAACTCTAGCTTGGTTTTCATAGCTTGATGCAAACTCCTCCAAAATTAAGAAACAAACCTAGTGTCCCTATCAGATACAATTGATACAGGAATACCATGCAATCTAACAATCTCATCGATATATAATTTTGCTAGCCTTTCCATGGAGAAATTGACCTTGATAGATAGGAAATGAGCTGACTTTATCAATCGATCTACAACAACACAAATAGCATTAAATCCTCTGAGAGTCTTCGGCAATCCAGAAACAAAGTCCATTGTGACATTTTTCCATTTCCATACAGGAATAGCTAGGGGTTGTAGTGGTCCCGCTGGTCTCTGATGCTCAGCCTTTATTTGTTGACAAGTTAAGCATTGAGCCACAAACATGGCTATTTCCCTTTTCATACCTTTCCACCAGAAGTTCTCTTTAAGATCTCTATACAGTTTTGTGCTCCCAGGGTGAATAGTGTAAATAGCATTGTGGGCATCGATCAAGATTTCCTTCTTTAGACTTGCATCCCTTGGAACACACAATCTGTTTCCAAACCTTAAGGATCCATCCTCATGAATTCGAAATTCTAAGATTATCCCAGATTATATCTTCTCTCTGATCTTTTGAAATTCTGAATCACTCGTCTGTGATGCCTTAATTCTATCAATCAGGGTAAATTATATCTTAAGAGTAGCAAGTGAGAATTTAGAGTTATGCATATGGATCTCCAAATTCAGCTTTCCAAAATCTTGAAGAATTTCTCCTTGAGAAGTGATTAAGGTTGCTAAGCTACCTCCGGCCTTTCTGCTCAATGCATCAGCCACTACATTTGCTTTTCCCGGATGATAACTTATTTTCAAATCATAGTCTTTGATCAGCTCCAACCATCTCCTTTGCCTCAAGTTTAACTCTTTCTGAGTAAATAAATACTTAAGACTTTTATGATCAGTAAAAATTTTACAAGATACTCCATACAGGTAATGTCTCCAAATTTTCAAGGCAAAGACTACAGCAGCTAGCTCCAAATCATGTGTAGGGTAGTTCAATTCATGTGTTTTAAGATGCCTAGATGCGTAGGCCACCACCTTCTCCTTTTGCATAAGAACACATCCTAACCCTTTTCTGGAGGCATCACTGTAAATAGTAAAACCCTCACTTCCAGATGGTAGGGTAAGAATAGGAGCTGACACCAAGCACTTCTTCAACTCTTGGAAGCTTTTCTCACAATCATCAGACCAAACAAATTTAATCCCTTTATGAGTTAGCTGGGTCAGTGGCAAGGCTATACGGGAAAATCCCTCCACAAACCTTCGGTAATAACCAGCTAGACCCAGAAAACTACAGACTTCTGTCACATTAGTTGGTCTATTCCATTCAACAATTGCTTCAATCTTTTCTGGATCAACAGATATTCCTTCTTTAGAGACTGTGTGGCCAAGAAAAGAAATATTATCAAGCCATAATTGACATTTCTTCAGCTTTGCATACAACCTCTACTCCTTTAGTATCTGTAAGATTCTCCTTAAATGTTCTTCATGCTCCTCCGGGTTCTTGGAATATACCAAAATGTCATCAATAAAAACTACTACACACTGATCCAAATATGATTTGAATATCCTATTCATCATGTCCATGAAAGCTGCCGGAGCATTCATTAGTCCGAAAGGCATCACCAGAAATTCATAATGCCCATATCTAGTCCGAAAGGCTGTTTTGGATATGTCCTCATTCTTAATTTTCAACTGATAATATCCGGACCGCAAATCGATTTTTGAGAACACCTAAGCACCTTGCAACTGGTCAAAAAGATCATCAATTCTGGGAATGGGGTACTTATTTCGGATTGTCAACTTGTTCAATTCTCGATAATCAATACACAACCTCAAACTTCCATCCTTCTTCCTGACAAAAAGTACCGGAGCACCCCACGGTGAAACACTCGGCCTGATAAATCCCTTATCGAGCAGATCCTGGAGTTGTTCTTTGAGTTCTTTCAATTCAGCTGGTGCCATCCTATAGGGAGCTTTAGACACAGGTTCTGCACTGGGTATGAGATCAATAGAAAATTCCATCTCTCTATCAGGAGGCAATCCCGGCAATTCATCTGGAAATATATCCGGAAATTCTTTTACAATAGGAATGTTTTCCAACCTTTTTTCTTCTTGCTGGAGATCCATAACATTGGCCAAATATCCTGTACAGCCTTGCCTCAGCATCCGATTAGCTTGCATAGCTGTAATCATTCTAGTAGGGACCTTCCCTTCACTGCCAGAGAAACCAAAAGGTTCCTGACCTGGAGGGTAGAAAACTACTCTCTTCCCGAAACAATCTACTGTGGCATGATAAGAAGCTAGCCAATCCATTCCCAAAATAATATCAAACTCCTCCATTTTCAATACCATTAGATCGGATGAAAATTCATGGTTTCCAATGCTTAGAGTGCAGGATGGACAAATCATGTTGACCATGATAATGCCCCCATTTGGAATGGACACTCCGATCTCAAAATTTAGAGGTACTGGTTTCATACTAGCCTTCTTAGTAAATCCGGTTGAGATAAAAGAGTGTGTTGCTCCGGAATCAAATAAAGCACGGGCATAAGAAGAGACTACTTTGATGGTACCTACTAGATAATTCTAACTTATGATTATATGCACTCAATTTAATCAACTTTAAAAAAAAAAATTTTTGCGAAATTACCTGTCACCACAGCATTCGATGCCTGAGCATCTTGCTGAGTTAGAGCATACACATGAGCCTGGGTCTTCTGCTTTTGGCGCTCACCAGATCCATAAGCTATAGGTTGTCCTTGGATAAAAGCTGGTATATTTGAAGGAGGAGGTGCTGGCGGTCGCGGTGCATTCTGGAAGGTATGTTGATTCCTAGGATTCTGAGGACGTGGGCAATCCATAGCTTTGTAGCCCTGCTGACCACAATTAAAACAAGCCCCAGAAAACCAACGATAATCCTGCTCCAGGTGAAAACCTTGACATCTCCTGCAACGAGGACCATTACCTTGCTAAGGACCTGGATCTTGCCTTTGATTTCCCCTTTGTCTAGGTTGTTTGCAAGAGTGTTGATTCCCTCGCTGCCCATCAGGTCTGGATCTCTTCCTCAGCTGCCGTTCCCTCTCCTGCTGCATATTATCAACCTCTTGCTCCACAATTTTTGCTTTACTAACGACGTCCTGGTACGAGGCCAGCTGCATGGGTCTTACTCCAGCACGAATCCTGGGTTTAAGCCCTTTCTCAAATCTCCGAGCCTTGATATAGTCCGTGGCCACCAACTCCAGAGCGAAGCGGGACAGTTCAATAAACTTGGCCTCATATTGTGCCACTGACAAGCTTTCTTGAATTAATATGGTAAATTCACTCTCCTTCTCAAATCTGAGACTTTCAGGGAAATACATATCCAAAAACTCTTGACAAAAAATATCCCAAGTTATTGGCTCTTCATTACCATATTATCTCCTGACAGCATCCCACCATTCCGAAGCTTCGCCTTGCAATTGATAAGCTGCAAAGCGAACCTTTTCCCGATCTGTACAGTCCATGTTGGCAAAGACCTTCTCCATTTCTTTCAGCCATTTCAAAGATTCAGTAGGTTCAGTAGAACCCTCAAAAATAGGAGGCGCCAACTTCTTAAATTCAGTGATCCCCCGATCCATTTTAGAAGACTGACCACCCCTACTCCCCTGCTGCCTCATTTCCTGCACAAGTCCAGTTAGAGCCTGGATAAGACCTACCACCTGACCATCAGAATTGGCTGTCCTGATATCATGCTGCAGAGGAGGAGGACTAACTGCTCGGCTCTCGCCCTGATCAGGTGATGGGCTACGAGTCATGAAAGCGCCGGCCACCCGAGATGGACCCGCTGCCTGTGAAGTATCATGAGCTCGAGAAGCATGATCATTTTGATTCGATGTCCTCATGGATCGGGTCCGAGCCATTAAACCTATGCCACAAAAGTTAGTTAGTTAAATAATATAACCTTACTTGTACTTTATTAATTTAAACTTGCCCTAATTATCTCTACCCCGCTCTCACTATCTAAAACATCTTAATTTCTGAGACAAGCCTGGCTCTGATACCACTAAATCTGTCGCGCCCCAAACCCAAGACCTGGGCCAGAAGTGCGACAGACGACCGTATGTTCTGGGGTTCAATCTTCCCAGGGACATACCAGGCCTGTACCAACCATTTCTTATATAAAATGAGTAACCAGGCAATATACCAATAAAAGCAAAAGTAGGCAAGTAGATTCAAATGTCATAGAGCCAACCGTCATACATTTATCATAATCTAATTTCAGACAATAATTAAAAAAAATATGATAGTGTCCACTAGATCCTAAGCCTCACTGATTGAATCCCTGGCCCACGTGTTCATCTGATCCTGAAAAAAAAATGCAAGGGAAAGGAATGAGTTTCTCTTAAACTCAGTAAGTCATCATATGTCACAAATATAAATTTACCATGAATCTAAAGTAACTCCATGCATGTGAGCAACCATAATATATAAGCCATTTCCTATTATTAACCTTCTTATTTATTGTTCTGACATCATACAAATTTTTAGGATGGCCATCCAAATACACTTACTTAGTCTCTCATACTATGGCCACGATCGGCCCGTGGCTCGCCCCAAAAGAGTCTAGACCCTGTGTCACATGCTGCACATCGGTCATGTGCCAGCGATAGCCCCGCTGGAGGCCCAAAAGGAGTCTAGCTCTGAGTATCACACGAGAAACATGCTTCCCAGCATGTGCTATAATAAAACAACAACTCCTGTGTCATATACCGCACATTGGTCATGTGCCAGCGATAGCCCCGCTGGAGGCCCAAAAGAAGTCTAGATCCTCGTGTGATCATAGTCGGACTAGAGAGCAATTAAAACCAACTCACCCCACGACTCATTATATCTTAGTCTATGGTTAAATTTCATAACACATCAAGATATATGTATGTAGCATGAACATAAACAATAAAATTCAATAACAAGTCAAATAATTGGTTCACATCATGCATGGCAAAATTATATCGGTGAGTGATAACTTACTATTTCACCAACTCAGCACTAATCTTGACTTTCCAAGGATGATGACGATCTTGCATCACAAATTATTTTGTTTATGATTTAATATCATTAATTCATATAAAAAAAAAACATAAGATAAATCCCTTGGGACAACCCCAGACAACTCTTTCCTTCCTTCATGTCGTTACTGGGTCGACCCATCCAAGATAATAGGCCTAGCCCAACAGGGCATGGCTCAACTGAGTCTGGCCCAACAAGGCCCGGCCCAGCCAAGCCCGGCCCAGCCAAACTCGGCCCAGTTAGCTCGGCCCAGCCAAGCTCTGATCAAACCGAGCCCAGCCAAAAAATTTCCACTCCGGCCACAGCACCCGCCCCCCCCGATTCCACGGAAGAACCAGGGAGGATCGACGGCGATCCTCCCGTCCGACCAACATGGAGTACTCGCTGGAGGGAGAAGAGGGTCCGGCGACCCCTACGGCAGTCGTCCGACCGTCAGCCGGTGAGCATCGAGCCGAAGACTGCCGCTCGCAACAGAACCTCCCGGTCGATCAAAAATCCCTCTCTCCCTCTCTCTCTCCCCCCAAGCAAGCGGAGGGACGGCGGCGATCCCTGTGATCGGCCGCCCAGGGCGGTTGCCGGAGAGGAGGAATCTGGCGGTGACTTTTCATCGCCGGTCACAGCACACGGCTTCAACGGAGAGGAAGAATCAACCGGATTCTTCCTTCCTCCCAGCCAAACATCCCTACATCCAACTTTTCCGAGGGAGAAGGACTTACCGGCGAGATGATTCCGACCGCAGCGACCACCGGTGGAGAGCACTCCGGCGAGGGCAGGGACGCACGAAGGAGCCATCGGCGTCCACTGATAGAGGGGTATTCCGGATCAACTGAGGCACCCGATGCCCCTAAAAAACCCGAGGAAGAGCCTTATCCCTCCCACTTCCGGCGGCGTCGTCGGATTTCTCCAGATTTCCCGCCAGAAAATCCGAACTTCCAAACCCGAAAGAATTTGAACTGAAGTCGGGCCACCGACTTCAGCCCAAATCCTGTCCAATAAGAACTGGGCCTCACAAAAGTTTTCCTTCACGTTTACTTCATGAATTTTTTTTAGATATATTTTAAAGTGAGCACCTTTGAGGAACGGGTAGAGGGCGCTCTATCTGCAGTGCTTTTCTTAGATCTCAGGTCAAAGCTTGAGAATTGGATCCTTAAATCTCCAGATGAGAGCTCCGTAGCCCCAAAGTGCTACCTTTTTTAGCTCGGGCATATTCTTCGAAAACCCAGAGAGAGACCACTATATTTTTCCTTGAAGTCGATCGTAAGGAATATAATAATGACTCCCTCTCACGCACATATTTTCGAGGCTGAACGGTTTTGATGAGATCAAGGCCGAGATAGGGTCCCTCAATCTCTCACTGGATTAATAAGAGACTTCGAACTTGGTGCTACGGGATCTCGAAGGGAGCCCTGGGATCGCTCGGAGATTCATTGATTGGGTTTCCGAGAGCGGTACTGTCAGGTTGAACTCGAAGTCACGTAACATAATGCTTGAGATAATTGGCATGAAGGGCCGGTCAGAGGAATTTTGGGTTTTGGTCGAGTTCACGAAGAAAAAAGAGTTCTGGTTATTAAAAGGCACGTACTTGAATGTCTCATAGAGTTTCTTATCATCATCAAAAAAAAAAAAAAAAGTCTCGGAGTTTCAAAGAGCAGGAAATGGAGAACGATGTCAATTTGTTGAAGGAAATATATTTCTTGAATTTCCACGAGAATGTAAGTGGGAGAATGTGCCATCAAATTTGCGAGATTTTGAGAGCAGGGGATGGGATGAATCAAGTGAAGTCATTCGCAAAAAAAAAAAACTAGAAGACTTGGGTGTTTGTCATTTGGTCGTTGCAGTCTTAGAAAGGATTAGCTCATAACCTAAGAAGGCTCCAATGTTTTTCCAATGGGTCGAGGAAGACTGGATTTTTTTTTTGATGGGAGGGTAGATCCTGGTGTAGCTTCCCATCCTGGCTCTCAGTCCATTAGATGATTATTCGATTCATGCCATATTTTTCTGCGTACATTTTTTATCAATCGGTGAGTATGTCAATCTAATCCCACTACGGCGTCAGAGTGACAGCTGCTCCGCTCCCTAGTCACATGCGCTCACAAAATTCTGAAATTTAATCGAGTCACCCGAGGGATCATGCCTCGAACCCGTGATCAGAGAGTAATTTATAAGGAGCCGTGCTCTTACCAACCGCGCTACCACCCGAGGAAGACTGATCTTTTAAGATCAGTGGTAGAGCCTGCGGGAATAAGGTTCTCTCTCTTTATCTTATTTTGTACCAACTTCATCCCTACTTTGGAACTGTGCAGGCAGCACTCCCTCAAGGCATTGTCCTCTTTGCAAAGGAGTATAATCTGTATCTCGGTATCCTTAGCACTGCGTTAAGTAAAGAGACAGCTCTTTTTCTTGCGGGAATCTCTCATTAGGATTCCTTCTTTTTGTGCTTGGAATTAACCATCTTGTTGATCTTTGAATTATCTTTGGAGGATGGTGAACAAAAATAATTAAAAAAAAATTCAAATTCTTGGAGGAAAAAAATTTCATCACTCTTCCTCTTTCCCAGAATAACACGCTAGAATAAGGTTAACCGAATTTGGATTTAAATTTGGTTAGGTTAGAACTTTATAATAAGGATCTTATATTTATGATCCAAGTCATCTAATGTGGTATACTACTTCAAAACTATTTGTATACCAAAAGGCATATAATTTGAAGACTCTTAATTTATACATCAAGTAGTTAAAAATTGGACGATCTAAATTAAATTAAATTAAATATATTTTTTTGATCCCTTGATGTATAGGTTAGAGATTCCAAATTATATAATTTTTGATATGTAAATAGTTTTGAGATAGTAAATTATATTCAATGCTTAAATTCTCGATGTAAGACCCCTATTGTCCAATATCGACATGACAAGATATAAGCTAGAGTATTCAATTTTGATGGAAGAGCATCATTAGTTTAACGTTGATTGTGATGTGACTGGATCGTTGACGTAAGGAAAGGAGCCTGACGTGGACTCCTCATTGGATGCCATGCGGGATCCCACTCATAGGCCCCTTCGCCGGGCTGAGCTCCTCGATGCCAACGGGGCCGCTCGTCGAAGTTGGGCTTCGTCCTCCGCCAGGTCGGGATGCCTAGGTCGTAGCCGAGCTCAAATGCCACCGGAGGCAGACCTTTCGAGCCTGAGCTCGGGTCCCGCGGTCCGGAGTCGAGCTCAAGCCTCCTCCGCCACGAGGAGCCCCCTTGAGGCCAGGTCCCCTGGCCTGGGCGCGCCTCATCCACTTCGGCCAGCCCGAGCTCGGTCAAGGCTGGGCCCCTCTGGCCTGGTTCCGAGCTCGGCCCCTCTCCGCATAGCCGAGCCGTTGCAAGACGGGTCCCCTGCGAGTGGGCCCCATCTTTCCAGCTCGGGCTCCAACGCCAATCAAGACGTCAACCGCCAAGGAAGCAGCACCTCTCCTCCGAAGATGGTGGCTGGCCCCCCGAGGACCGTACGATAGCACCCGCCATGTCACAATTAATGCCCACAGCCACCATTTACTCCAGGAGGAAGGAAAGCTCACATCAAGGCACTATGCCCCCTATCGGCTTACCGTACGACCGGGAAAAAGACCCCACCAAGGAGCGCAATTCCCGAGAGCAGCGGTGCGACAGTCGAGGCCCTGCCAGGCTTCCAAGAAGGGCAAATCGAAGGAATGTCAGAGGCTTGTGGAAGCTTCTCCAGATACCCAATAAAGAAGGCGTACCGTTCACGGTACGATATCACGTCATACCCATCTAACAACATGGGAGGACCCTGAGGCAAGCCATGAAAAAAGGACCCAGCCAGTATAAGCAAAGGGGAGGTAACATTCATTTTTCAATTCCAAGCAAGAACAACACAACCACCACAAAGAGAAAGAGGAGAAAGGGGAGAGGCCAGACAGGAGGGCAAGATCACCTCGGCCACCACATCTCCCAGCTCACTCGCACTCTCATACATTATATTCACTCCTCATAGCGTGAAGCTCATCGAGAGAGACTCGACCAGGAGGATCTGTTCTCCTGGATCATCACCGACTTGATCGTCGGAGTGCCCCCGCCGGAATCTCCGGCCCGGGTCACTGACGCTGACTTTCTTGCAGGTCCCGAGGCACCGGAGGCATCTCCCGTGGGCGGACGTGGAATATCCGGCACTACCAGTAGCTACGGGCCACGACGATCCGGGTGGCAACAGGTTGTAAGTCAAGAAAAACTCTAATATATATAGAAAGGGGCCACTCTTCCCACTAAAGCTTCTTTTAGATTGGACAATGCCTCGAGTGCTGAGCCATGAGCCTTTGTCCGCAACATTGATGGCCTATGCATGTCCCAAACCTATAATTATGATGCACTTATAACTATGATGCACCTTTCGTCCATACACATTCTCATGGGAGCTATGGTGTACATAAATTTTTGCTTGATCGGATCCGAGTCCAGATCCAGTTATCGGGTTTTAGCCGGGCTATATATATTGTCCAATAAAAGTAGTGGCAATAATATCTTTGCATTGTAGGGAAAAATAACCAAAAAAAAATAAAAGAAGCCTCTAGTTGAATTGGACACCCTCCAACCTTGCAAAAGGAAAGACATGATATTGGTGATTATGAACCCATCTCATGTTCCAAACTAATATTACTTGTTTTATTTTTATAAAAATCCCCAATTGTTATCTCAACTCTCAATTGTTCAGCTTCACCCCAAATTAACCTTCTTTTTTTTTTTTTTGCCGTTCAAGATTTTTGTTGAATTGTTGTTCATGTGACTCAGAGTACTGGCCGAAACGGAGTCTATCTGATTCCAACTATAACTCCTTTTTGTTGTACTGGACGAGAATATTCTATTACATGTGCAAATCTATGCTATAAACAGCTTAAGCACCTGTAGGAGTTTGATGCCATACTTTTTCATATGAATCCAATCCCTTTTATAATGGAGAACCAACGCAACGCCGCTCGCAGGAGTGCATTTTCCGTTTCTTTCTTTAATTTTTTTGAATTAATTCTAAAATTTAATTATTTAATGATCATTTTTATTTAATAAAATAATGAGTAGTTTGAATTTTTTTAAAATTTTTTTTAGAATTTTGAGTTTATAAATATGTCTCTATCCCAGCCCTATAATGATTCAAGAATCCCAGTTCTCTCTCTCTCATACTTTTCTCTGTTTCAAAATTTCTGAATTTTTTTCCCTTCTGTATTTTTTTCTTTAAAAATTTGGACTAAAGAAGAGTTGATCGGTGTCCATTCGACATTGTGCTACTGACGGGCATTGAAGTATTGGCTTCCGGGTTATATCTTAAAGGAGAGTGTATGGCCTAGTTATTTTTCGTACGAGAAGGGGGCTAAATCTTCTTTAATGCAGTGGTTATATCCACCTTCCAGGCCAGACTTCTTAACTTTATTATGTTGTGTTTGAAATTATTTCGTTATACCAAAATTATTCTACCACACATGCTAAAAAAAATTATTTTCAAATAATTTTAAAATTATATAAATATACATATGTTTATATATATTCCATACATCACATCTAACAATTTAAAGAAGATTTGTAATAATCTATGGTGATTGTATATAAATATAATTATTTATAATTAATTATAGTTTATTTGCTTTATATAGTTTATATTTATATGTATATATATATAATTATAGTTTTTATTATTTATAGTATAATATCTATTCAATTTGTATTGTGCAAAATTAATTGAAGATCCACACTAAAACTGTACTGTAGCATGCAAATTAATTTTTTAAAAACTATACAAATAAATTAATTAAAGCCTTTAGGATTTAAAGACAAATAACCTGAATAAAAATCTTAACAAACAATATGTCTGATCACATTGGTGATCATTTTAATAAAATTTTAATTAAAAAAATATGAGACATTTTTAGAAACAAATACAAGAAAAATAAAATAATAAAAATAAATAAATAATAACAAAAAATTAATAATAAAAAATATTTAAATTATTTAAACAAATCTTTAATAAAATTATTTTTATTTTCCCTTCTGAATTTGACCTGGATCCAATGGCAACTCTTGAGGATGATATCATTAGCTTTAAACCCGAAAAATTTGATGCATCTCATTTTAGTAGGTGGCAAAGCCAAATAAAGTTTTGCATAATCACCTTAGGACTTTGGTTAGTGATTGACCAGTCTGCCTATTCCTCTAGTCAACCGTACCAACTATCCTAAAAAAGGATTACATATGTAAAGGTAGAATTCTTAGTATCCTTTCCAACTGACTCTATGACATATACCTATCAGCTAAGAGTGCGAAGGAATCGAGGAATACCCTACACTCTTAGTATAGCCTTGATAATGTTGGGGTTGAACAATTCAACATTGCATCATTCCTTAGATTTAATATGGTAGAAGACAAATCCATCAATGACCAGCTTCACCAATTCCAAGAGTACCTCAGGAAACTTCAAGCCAATGAAGATTAATTCTTTGAAGGATTTAAGGTCTCTAGCCTTCTAGATAAAATGCCTCATTAGAATTGCCTTGTCAAAAGTCAACTCCAATGGCAAGGAGAGTTAACCCTAGCCTAACTTCTAAACTCAATCAGGATAGAAGACCAATATAGGTCTAAAGCCTAGTAAACTAGAATTCCAAGTGTCCAAACTAACCTAACCCAACAATACCATATCAACAACATCACCAAATCAAAATCAAAGCCTAGTTTCAAACAAACCAATAATACCAATCAAACCAACCATACCGCCCTAATCCAAATAAGTTCAAATCCTATGAAACAACATAGCCGCCAGGATCGTGGGACAAGATCGAGTCAACCCGAAGATGACATCAAGAAAAGTTCTCACCCTGATGGATGTGCTATATATTTTAAATCTTAGAAAGAACCTTGTTAGTGGATCTCAGCTAGTTTAGAGAGGATATAAAATTATCCTTGATTATAATAAAGTTATAATAACTAAGAATAATGCCTTCATAAGAAAAAAAAATGTAAGTGAAGGCTTATTCAAACTGAATATAATATATCCTTTCATTAATAAAATTGAAAATCAAATTTATTTTGTAAATGAGTTTAAACAAAATTTGTGGTATGATAAGTTGGATCATGTACATTTAGAAAAAGTCAAACATATAATGTAATTAAAATTAATTTCTAAATCAAACTTAGACTCATCTAAGTATGAGATATGTGCCAAATCTAAACAACCAAGAAAATCATTCAAATTAGTTAAAAAAAATTCTCAATCTTGGAGTTAATACATAGTAATATATGTGACTCCATCAAGACTTCAATTCATGGTGGCAATAGATACATAGTGACCTTTATAAGTGATTTTTCTAGATATTGTTACTATTACCTAATTAAATTTAAAAATAAAACCTTCAATAAATTTAAATTGATAAGAGTGAAGTAGAAAATCAACAAAAAAATAATATTAAAATTTTTAGATCTGATATAGGAGGAGAGTATACCTCGAATTAATTCTTCTAGTTCTGTCAAGAACATGGTATAATTCATCAAGTGACTGCTCCTTACTCTTCACAGTCCAACGGTATAACTGAGCATAAAAATCATACCCTCATAAATACAGCAAATTTATGCTTCTCAATTATGGCTTATCTGAGACTTGTAGGGAAAAACTCTTCTATCTTCTTGCTTCATCCTAAATAGGATATTTATTAAGGATAGTGGCAAGACTCCTTATGAATTTTGGAACGTCAATGAAAATAATTCAAGAAACTAAAAACTATATATCAAATAATTTTGATATGAAAGACTTGAAAGAAGCTGATATAATTTTAGAAATGAAGCTTAAAAAAGTAGATAATGAAATAGTAACAAGCCAATTGTTGGCGTGGAGTCCTTGTATCGGCCGGTCGGAGTTGCTGCGCCGTATGATCGCTCCCTGGTTCACCTGCAAAACAGGTCCCTTGTCGGAGTTGTTCCGACGGGGGACACTCCGATGCCTAAGTCAGTGACGGATCCCAGCCACAGAATGGGGAAGAGAGTCAAGAGTACGAGAGAAATGCTCTTAGAGTATGGGTGTATCTGCGTATATTTGCATGTATTTGCATGTATTGCGTACCTCTCTCGAGCAATTCTTCTTACCATTATTTAAGGGGAGGCTTCGGCCTGCAGTCCGCTCTTTTTCTGGTGATTATGGGGAGTCAATTTCTCCCATAATTGACGATCGTGGGTTGTCATTGAGCGGTTCCAGCCAGATCGGAGGCGTGGCAGCTGGAGTTGCGCGCTATGATTGTGGCATGGAGAGTGTCGATTGTAACCGTTGGTTACAGTTGCCTATTTGGGCCAGATCGTGGTCCTATCTTCGGGTTTCCCCTTTGCGTGGGCCGAAGACTTGGCATTCACCCCGGGGCCGGAGATTGTGTCTACGGCTGGGACCGAAGAGCGTGTCTTCGGAAGTCGATGAGAAACTTGATCTTTGGTCAGGGTCAAAGACGTCGTCTGAAGTTCTGTCCTTCGGATGTTGTGGACCGGTGAAAAGTCTTGGGCTGCCTGCAGTTGGCTTGACCTTTCCTTGGTCCGAAGTCTATGGTCTGGAGAAAAGGGGCTTCGGCCAGGCAGACCAGTGTTCGGTTCGTAGCTAAACCGGGATATCCCAACAGTTGCCCCCCTACTCTCAGTTTTCGAAGCGGAAGTTTATCTCGAGAAGTGAGAGTACTAATGCTTTATCGTTTTCCTCCCAGGAGATAGTATAGCGGATGATTATGGGATCTCTGATTAGACTATCCATCATGACTGCTGGTTGATCTGGGAATCAAGTAGTGGACAGCTATCATTCCCAGGTTGGGGGAGAAGGAAAAAGCAGGCAGCCCTGGGACCGTCTCACTTTTTCTCATTGCACGATGGTTCAGCCAATCTTTCGGTTGAGATTTGGATGGTTGTGGTGGCTTCCCCCGTCCGTTGGATGGTGGATGTGCCTCATCTTGGCGTCTAGCTGAAGGCGGGTTACCTCCCTGGGTAGCCTTGGGTCAAATCAACTTGGTAGGGCTTCAAAGACCCTTGTTTTCTTCTTAGAAAAGGGAGAAGGTCCGGCTAAGGAAGCTTCTTCAACCTTGTCTCATCTCTCGTCCAGCTTTCCTTGTTCTGGAGTACCAATCTATTCCATAGGTAGAATCTTCCTTCTACCCCCTTGCTTCATTCTTTTATCATGGAAGAAACCGTAGAAAGTCGGGGAGAACAAATTGGGCCCTCGGGGGCCGGCGACATAGTGAGTCCAGAGTCGATTTCCAGCTCGGTTTCTCAGGGAAAGGCGGCCCTTCTTTGGGAACGCTATCGCATTCCCGAGGAGTTCCCTTTCGTTCTCCCCGTACTCAAAAAGCGAGTGAACGAACCTCCCCCTGGGTGTCTAGCCGTGTATGAAGATCATCTGAAAGCTGGTCTTCGATTTCCTTGCACCCCTTCTTCGTCAAGATCTTCTGCCTGTACTAAGTGGTGCCAGCACAGTTGACCTCGAACAGCATCCGGAATATCTGCGGGTTCCTGGTCATATGCAGCATTGCAAACATAGAACCTAGGATCAATTTGTTTACGGCCTTTTCGTTCTCAAGAGAGATTTCCACAGCAACGGATGGTGGGTGATTGGCCCTAGATCAGGCCGCAAGGTCATCAAGGACATGCCCAGCGCCATCCACGGATGGAAACCCGTTTTCATGTTTGTTCTGTCTTTTGATCCATAGGGCTTCGACACTGTTTGGAAGAAGCCTCGTCTAACCGCCAATGATGGGAAGAAGGTCTTGGCGGCTGATTAGTCGGATTACGAACTCTTGGTCAATTATGAAGTTGCCCCTATTCGAGAGTTGTTGGAGGAGAGAAATCTCCATCTTGCGGGAATTAGCAAATTCCCCACATTAGGCATAGTGACGGAGATTTCTACTCCTCTTCCCCAGTTTTGTTGTAGCTTGGTCGATTGAAATGAACTTTTTTGCTTGTAGGTGGCGGGATGAAGCCCGGTGTGAGCTGGATCTGTCAGACCTCTAAGAAGAGGGTAGCACAAGCCCCTCTCACCAGGTCGGCGATTCGGAAGAAGGCTCGAAGAGACGGTCCTGAGGGGGACCGGAGCACTTCGTCTTCCCAAGGAACTTCAGGTGAAGATGCAGCAGCCGCGGAGGGGGCTCCGTCGAGACCCTGTCCAGTTGAAACTCCTCCGGTGGCTACCTCCCCGATTCACACAATGGAGAGTCCGCCTCAGGCAGTGGATGTACCGCCGTTTTGCCCCCCGTGCGGTTGATAAGGGCAAAGCGCGGCAAGTCGACGGAGAGTTCGCTCGCGGGGCTTCCCTAATTGGAGGCCGTTCGGCGAACTCTTCGGAGCTTTCACCTATGGGGGGATTGCTGGTCCCTACCGTAGCCAGGCAGGCGTTGAAGGGCACGCTGTTGCCTCATGACTTGGCAGTTCTTCAAAATCGGAACCTTTCTAGGGTGTCCGGTTCCGCCTTCTCTGTCCTGCAACAGGTATGATTCTTGCTAACTCTTTTGTTCTGGGAACTGTTCGCTCCCTGACTTCGCGTTTTTGATGTAGTTAGTCTACGACCTTACCTTTATGGAGGAGGGCCTGGGGAACGTTGACAGCCTCATCCATGGCCTCAAGGAGGAGCTTCACACTACCAGGGCCGCAAGGGAAGTAGCCAAAAAGTTGAGGCAGTCTATGGAGGACCGCCTTATCCGGATGAACGATGAAGTTCGCGATTCTGGAGTATGAAGCGACGGAGGAGGCTTCCAGGAGGGTCGAAGAGGCAATTCTGGAGTCTGAAGCGGCCAAGAGAGAGTCCGTGTCTTTGAGGAAGTGGGTAGACGATGCTGTGGCAGACTTCAAGAAGTCTTCATAATTCCAAGCGGAAGTGGATGAAGCATCTTTGTACGGCTACCAGCATGACTTTAATGACGGACTTTCTAAAGTAAGGGAGGCTTTCCCCCACCTTGACCTTTCCGGCATTCCTCCCTTCAACATAGCCGAAGAAGAAGAAGAGGAGGAAGGAGAGGAGACTGAAGCTGCAGTAGAGGCCGAAGAGGCGCCATACCCGGGTGAGGGGGCCTCTACCTCAGTTGAAAATCTGGGGGTGACCCCAACTCCGATCCCGGTTCAGGAGGAGGTTCATGCTGGGGGAGTCCAAGCCGAAGGTTCTCCGATCCCGGCCCAGGTTGATGAGGTCCACTCAGTTCATATTGACAAGTTGCTTCAGTCATGTGTTGTAGGGTCTCCTCCCATTGACATTGAGTGATCCAAGTCGCCAAGTTGCTTTAGATGTATTTTCTTCTTTTCCTCCTTGTATTGTTAAGGGATTTTGTATGATAACTTCTCCAGATCTTGAAATGACTATTTCCCCCTCTGTATATGCAATATTGTGTTTCATATGTAGCTTGAACTAATTTTACCGTTCTTCCTTCTGCTTGGTCGAACAGTCGTGGCCGAAGGCCGTTTAGTTGATAGTTGACGAAGACGAATCCTAGAACTGATTAGAATTCCATTGCCGAAGATCGTCTACGATTGGTCAGGTTGGTGTCACCTTCCTTTTGGTAGTAGATCTACCCGTTGGGGCAGACAGGCGTCAACTCCCCGTCAAGCGGTGATTAGGGAAGTTTGATCGTAATTCTTATTATCCACGTGGCATGTCGATACTCGTACAGTCGCGATTTCTTGCGCGCCTTGTGTGCCGCCAGAACTTCTTTTTCCAAAAAGGAGCCATTAATGTTGCCGTCGCACGATGGGGATTTCTTCGAATTCAAAGTGCTGGCAGTTGTCTTGGAAATGCCCCCCGAGCGACCTTCTAGTTCTCGAAGCGTCGCTCGGACATGTGGCGCTTTCTGATGCGGCTGGGAAAAGACGTGGAGCATGCTTCCCCACAGTCGATCGTGGGTGCAGGGTCTCTATAAATAGGACATTGCTTTATGTTGTCAAAGGCCATCATCCTTGTAGACTCCTTCTTCCCATTGAAAATGAGGTTCAGCACTTCCGAGCTCCGCCGAGCCACAAAGAGAAGGGCTGTCGATCCGAAGAGGAAAAGGAGCACGGAGTACTTCGAGCCGGAGATTGACGAGGAGCCTCTCGTGGACCGTCTGGAGAAGATGGTCCGCCTGCTGGAGGCCCAACTGAGGGAGGCCAGGGCCCAGGTTGCGGCGACAGCCGCGGAGGTAGAGGAGACCAAGAAGGAGGTGGCGAAGGCTGTCTCAGACTTCAAGGCGTCCGCTGCCTTCAGCGAAGAGGTCGCCGAGGTGGCTCCGGACTCTTACCATCAAGGGTTCCGGGAATGTAGAGGGAAGGCCTTCAAGTTTTATGACTTGAAGGGCCTGGATAATGTCAAGCCCTCCATTCCTTTTCCCGGGCATGAATTTGATTCCGACTCCGATGAGGGGTTAGATTCTGGTTCGGATGGGAACCCTGGGGTCCCCTCGTCGTCCCTCCAGATTTCCTCCTGCCGGTACAGGAAAAATCCGGCGGGAGGTCATTGAAAATTTTCCACATCTTTCCAATGTCACTCCTCTTTTTTTTTGTCTCTTTTTGAGAGTCTTTTATTTTTTTTGTAAAAAATTGAAAAAGAGAAATGAAGTATCTTTCTTTTACCTCTTCCCATGTATTTCTTGCAATGTGTTGTATCATGTTTAGTCTGGAATGTAGATTCCTGGGACTATTTTCGGTCTGCAGGGAAGAAGTGAGGTCGGTTGGACCGTTCTTAAAATGCTTGTTGTCGACAGAAAGGACGACAGTGATCCTTTTAGGCATGTTTTTAGATTTTCTGTAGGGTAGGGTGTTTACACCGTCCCTGTGCTTTTCTGTCATGATCAAGGTAAGCTGTTTAGGCCCGCCCAGGCGCGTCTTCGGGTTTACCATAGGGTAGGTTACGAAAACCATCCCTGCGCCTTTGATCTTCTTGGTGGCCCACTTAGGCCATTCGTTACACTCGTCGGGCATACCGATAAGATGAGTGGATCAGACTCTCATTTGTGCAGTTGACCAATTTTTCAGATCAGGTCACTTAGGCTATTGCCGTTCAGTCGATGCAACTAGCCATTTTGAGTTGGGTAGGATTGAGCAACTTTGCATAGAAAATTTAGAAACTCGTTTATTGATAGTATTTGTGAAGGTTTTGTACATTCCATGGCCGAGATAGAGTCTTCCCCTCCAGGGTCTTGAGTCGATATGCTCCTGGTTGAATGATTTCTTTGACTTGATATGGGCCTGCCCAGTTTGGGAAGGGTTTACCCTGTTCCGTTGGCCTGGATACTTCTGCCCTTCGTAATACCATGTTCCCTGTGTGGAAAGTTTGCTCCTTCACCCTTGAGTTGTAGTATTTGGTGACCTTTTGCTGGTACGCCGTCATCCTTATCTGGGCATGGAGTCTGGTGCTTGGTAGCAGATCTAGGTCGATCCTTCTACGATCAGAGTTTCCAGGCTCTTCATAGTTATCAATTCTCAGGGACTGCAGGGAGACTTCAATAGGTAGTACAGCTTCGGTACCATATGCCAGGTTGAACGGAGACTCGCCGATGGCCGTTCTCGAGATAGTTCGGTATGCCCAGAGAACGGAGGTCAGTTCTTCGACCCAAAGCCCTTTGGTGGCGTTCAACCTTGTCTTCAGATCATTGAGGATGGTCCGGTTAGTGACTTCGGCTTCTCCATTGGCCCGTGGATGAGCAACGGAAGTCAGCTGATGTTGAATATGATACCATGTGCAGAAGTCCTTGAACTTCGGATTATCGAATTATCTCCCGTTGTCTATGATTATGACATGTGGGATGCCGAATCGGAATATGATAGAATTTTTTATAAAATTCTCCACCTTGCCTTCTGTGATCTGGGCCAGTGGTTCGGCTTCTACCCACTTCATAAAATAGTCGATGGCCACGAGGAGAAACTTTCTTTGCCCTGATGCCGGCGGGAATGGGCCAAGAATGTCCATTCTCCACTGGGCAAAAGGCCATGGAGCTGTCAGTTGGGTCAGGTGACTCGCGGGCTGTCTTTGAACACTGGCGTATCTCTGGCATTGGTCGCACTTTCGCACAAAATCAACCGAGTCCTTCTGGATGGAGGGCCAGTAATACCCTTGTCAAATGATCTTGTATGCCAGAGACCTGCCTCCCAGGTGATCATCGCATATAGCCTCATGGACCTCTCTCAGGGCATAATCTGTATCTGTCGGCCCCGGGCATTTTAGCAATGGTTGGGAGAACGATCTTTTATAGAGGGTTCCGTCTAAGATGACGTATTGAGATGCCATCCAGCGGATCTTCTTGGCCTCTGCCTTGTCTTCTGGTAGCTCTCCCTCATTTAGGAACTTGATGATGGGATCCATCTAGCACGGCTCAGCATCGATCTGGTGCACCTCCGCAACCTCTTTGGCTATACTTGGAGTTTTTAGATGTTCAATGAAGGTGCGACCGAGAGATTCCGGCACTGTAGTTGCCAATCGAGACAATGCATCCGCTTGGGAATTCTCTGATCGTGGGACATGGATGATCTCAAAATATTCCAGTTGGGAGGATAAGGCCCGTACCTTCTCTAGGTACTGCACCATGGTTGGATCATTGGCTGCATACTCTCCGTTAACTTGATTTACAACCAGCTGGGAGTCTGAGAAGGTTCGGAGTTGCTGAACTCCCAGATTCTTGGCAATCCGAAGTCCGGCGAGCAAGGCTTCGTATTCGGCTTGGTTGTTGGAAGCATGGAAAGAGAACCGGAGTGCGTACTCTATGGTATGACTATCAGGTTCGGCCAGCATAAGCCCAGCCCCGCATCCAGTAGCATTGGAAGCTCCGTCCACATGAAGCACCCAGACGGACTTCGTCTCCTTTGGGACTTCATCTTCGACTGAAGATGCTTCGTCTTCAGACTTCCAGGTGCACTCCGCCAAGAAATTGGAGAGCACCTAGGCCTTCATAGCCACTCGGAGCTGGAAATTGATGTCAAATTCACTTAACTTCACAGCCTACTTGGCTATCCTTCCAGAGGTGTCCAGAGATCGGAGAACGGCCTTGAGGGACTGATCAATCAGCACCACAATGGCATGGGAATGGAAGTACAGCTGCAGTCGCTTCGCCACAATCACCAGAGAGTAGATCATCTTCTGCATCCTCGCATATCGCGTTTCGGCATCATGTAGGACTTTGCTGATATAGTAGATCGGCTTGTGGGATCCGTCTTCGTCCCTCCGGACAAGGTCCAAACTAATGGCTTCGTCTGAAGCAGAGAGATATAGGTAGAGAACCTCGCCTTCTTGTGGTTTGGAGAGTAGTGGCGGGGTTTCCAGGTACTTCTTCAACTCCTCAAAGGCAGCGCAACAGTCTTCGGACCATTCAAAGCCCTTTGACTGCCAGAGTACCTTGAAAAACGGGATGCATTTCTCGGCTGACCGAGAAATGAATATGCTTAGGGAGGCAATTCTCCCTGTTAACTGCTGGACTTCCTTTTTGCAGGAGGGATGTCTCATATATCTTAAAGCTTGAATCTTCTCAAGGTTTGCCTCAATCCCTCGTTTGGTGACAAGGAAGCACAGGAACTTACCCGAAGTGACCCCAAAGGTGCACTTTGCCGGGTTTAGCTTCATGTGGTAGCGTCATAGAGCACTGAATGACTCTTCTAAGTCACGGATGTGATCTTTTCGGAGGAGGCTTTTGACGATCATGTCGTCAACATAGGCCTCCATGTTTCTTCCCAGTTGCTTTTCGAATACCTTGTTAATTAGCCTTTGAAACATTGCTTCGATGTTCTTGAGGCAGAACGACATCATCTTGTAGCAGTAGAGACCTTTGTCGGTGACGAAGGCCATCTTCTCCTCATCTTGGGATCCATTCTAATCTGGTTATAGCCGAAAAAAGCATCCATGAAGCTCAGCAACTGGTGGCCGGCAGTAGCGTCGATTAGTTGATCAATCTTCGGGAGAGGGAAGCTATCTTTTGGGCAAGCCTTATTGAGATCTGTATAATCGATGCAGATCCTCCACTTGCCATTGGCTTTCTTCACCATCACCACATTGGCCAACCACTCAGGGTAGTGGGCCTCTTGGATAAACCCTGCTTTAAGGAGCTTGCCAACTTCTTTGTCCATGGCTTGCTGTCTTTCAGGAGCGAAGCTCCTTTTCTTCTGCCGCACTGGCTTGTACCCAAGGATAACTTCCAGCCGGTGAGTGATTACTTCGGTCGGAATCCCCGGCATATCCGAAGCTGACCAGGCGAAGATGTCAGCGTTGTCTCTGAGGAAATGGATCAACTCTATTCTGGTTTTCTCATCGAGTGCACTCCCGATCTACATAACTCTGGAGGGGTCTTCCTTCGTCAAAGGGATCGGGACTGTCCTCTCCATGGGTTCACCAAGGCTTGTGGTTGTATCCCTCGGATCTAGCTGATCCGAAATTGCTGAATCGTTGAAATGCCTGTCTTGGATCATTAGGCATTACCGTGCTGTCCTCTGGTCTCCTCTAACTTCTCCGACATCATTTTTGGTGGGAAAGCAAACCAGAAGATAATGAGAGGAGATCACGGTTCGGAACCTGTTCAAGGCGGGCCGCCCCAGAATGATATTGTATGCGGAGGGGATCCGGACCACCGTGAAGTTGATCGATAGTGTCTTTTATCGAGGTTCAGTGCCAAGGTTACAGGCAACACTATCTCCCCCTCGGCATGAACTTGATTGCCCCCAAAATCGGTGAGCGGTATGAGAGATGTTCGTAGTTGATGTCTAGGCAAGCACATTTTAGAGAATGCATCGTAAATCAAGATATCAGTCAAACTTTCATTATCAACAAGGATTCGCTGTACATCATAATTGGCTACTATGGCCGAGATTACAAGGGGATCATCATGTGGGAGCCAAACTCCCGCAAGGTCATCGTTGGAGAAGAGGATAGCATTGTTATCCTTGAGTCACTTTGGGGCATCGTCCTCATCCCTTCTCCAGTTGGTGGGTCGGTGTATCATCCCTACGCTTCCGTTGATGGGCCTTTGATTTGGCAGTTCGGCCTCTTCGGGAGGTGGTTGGAGAACAGTTGCTTCCGACCGAGGTCCTTGGCTACCAATGTACCATCCCAAATACCCTCTCTTGATAAGATCCTCAATTGCATCCTTCAGCTGGATGCACTCTTCGGTGTTGTGGCCGTGGTCCCGGTGGAATCGGCAGTATTTGTTCCTATTCCTTATGGAAGAGGAGGCCTTCATAGGACGGGGCCGTTGGAGATAATTTTCTTTCTCTATCTCCATGAGGATCTTCTCTCGAGGGAGGTTGAGGGGGGTGTAGGAGTCGAATCTTCCCCCCGATGCTCTAGGCCTGGGAGGACTTCTTCGGTGGTCTGTATATCTGTCGCTATTGTTATTAGAAGTTGAGGGACATTGTTCCCTGTTATTCTTCTTTTTTGAAGGGGGTTTTTCTTCAATTAGTTGTCAATTAGCTGCCTGCTCTTCGGCATCGACATATTTCTGAGTCCTTGACAAGAGCTCAGCGTAGCTTTTAGAAAACTTCTTATCCAGGAAAAAAGTGAGCCTGGAGGTACGAAGCCCCTTCTTCAGCGTAGACATGGCCACGTGCTCGTTGAGATTGGGGATCTCAAGCGTGGCCGCATTAAACCTGGAGATGTAGTCTCGCAGGCTTTCTCCTTCATTCTGGTGAAGGAGGAATAGTATATCCGTATTCCGTGGAGTCTTGCAGCAGGTCCTGAAATGCAAGATAAACAATTTTTCTAACTCAGAAAAAGAATCTTTTGTCGCCAAGACCATCGCGGCCCATAGCTGCTGCCGGTGCTAGAGTGCGTTCCTCCTGCTGCCCGCCGTTCTCGGTTCCCGGATCTCCTTGTGGGGTGCGGACGCCTTGCTGCTCGGCGGCCCTCCGCTCCTGGACCTGCGAGATAACGGTTAGAGACCCGGGCCGTGGTTTTCGGCGGGAGCACTCCGATGATCAAGTCAGTGACGATCCAGGAGAACAGATCCTCCTGGTCGGGCCCCTCTTGATGGACTCCGTACTAGGAGTAAAAGATGTGTGTGGAGACGTTAACGTCGCCGGGGGAGAGTGATAGCGGGGACAGAGGGATGCTCTGTTCCTCCGTCTCTCCTTGTGCCCCTCGGTTCCCTTCATCAGTGGTGGTAGTGGCACTTCGCCCTCTCTTGGACGGGCTTGCGCTTGTGCTTGTGGTGGTCACGGTGGTGCCTTGCCCCCTTTGCTCATGGGGGTGGCCTTTTTTCTTTTTTATCTTTCTTGTGTGCTGTCTGGTGTGTTCGAGTTGTATTACCTCCAGGTTGGTCGTGAACTTTGGTTACCGTTCGGTGCTTGTCTCGCATATAACAAAAAAGGAGCAAAGAGCAAAGAAGGGAGAGGGAGAAGAGGTTGAGGCCCGAAATGCTCAAGTCCAGACAGTTGAAGAAAAAACTCATTCCATTGAAAGCAAAGTGTTCATTTACAAATGTTCTCAGGCCCCGACATGCCAGGTAACCTAGGCCAATGCTGGAAAATAAGAAAGTAAAAGTCTAGTCTACTTAGCAGCCCTGTTCCAGGGCTGCGTGGCGGTGAAGTTCCTTCCCCCAGGGCCCTAGACTCCTCAGCTCCGACCTTGACAACAGGCACTGGCGGGGAAAGTTCAGGGACGGTGGCTGATCCCTCCACAACACCCGAATCCATGCCCGGAGCTCGGGGGAAGAGGAGCCGGCTGCAGCCTTCATCAGGGATGAACCCCTCGATTCGTTTGCATAGGTACATGAAATCCTTGTAAAAGGAGTCCGATGCCATCTGATAGAACTCGACGATGAACTCCTCTGAGGCCTTGTACCTATCTACGGCCCCTTTCACCTCCTTCCTCGTCTCGGTGGCTTGTTCCCTTGCCACCTCTGTCGACCTGGCCGCCTCTGTCGACCTGGTCACCTCTGCTGCCTCCCTCTCGATCGTAGCCAGCTTCTCCTTCGTCGCGTCCAGTTCAGCTTGGAGGGATTGGCTTCTACTGGATTGCCTCGGCATTGAAAGAGCTCGACCTTTTCTCAGTGGCCGCGAGCTCCTTGGCCTTACTCCTCGATTGGCCCCGCTCTCGGTCAAGTTCCTCCTGGAGCTCCGTCAAGCACCTTTCAGCACCTGCGAGCCCCCTTTGGAGCTCCTCGTACTTTAGACCGAGCTCTCGGGAGGCATCATACTTCTCCTTTAGCTCGACCTTCAGAGCCTCAACGTCGGCTGCATGTTGCTGGTTATTCTTCAACCAATTCCGGTAGTAGTCCTTGATGAGGAGCGTCTTGGCTCCGACCTGCACCAAGTAAGAAGTCAAGAGGAGAAGGAAAAAGGAAAGAGAGCTATAGGAGACTAAACCTACTTACCTTGAAGAGTAGGGGAAAGATGCTACTGATCGCATCCCCTAGTAGCTTCCCTGCCATCTCCCGTCGATCGCATGATTGGATGGAAAAATCTATCATGCGCTCGACTAGCTTTGGATCCCGAAATAATGAGACATCGAGTCCCATTCTGAATGGGACTCGATGATAGTCTTTCTCCTTCCTGCCTGCCCCCGAGGCGGAGTCACCCACTCCGTCGCTAGTGGAGGCTTCGGGGGCCCGTTGGGAGCTCGGCGCCTCCTCCAGTGGCGCCACCAGCGCCGGTTTCGCTCCTTCCTGTGCCTCCTCTTCGATGACAACAAGCTCGGGAGAAGGGAGCGGCATGATGGCGGCAGTTGCTATGGCAGCCCTGGTCCAGACGACCACCTCGGGCTCCAGGACAGGGGCCGGCTCTCGTCACCTCGCCCGCTCCTCCACAGGTCTGGCCACTCTCTGCTCTGGCTCGAATGCAGTGACCGCTACTCCCCTTGCCTGTGCAGGAGCAACCTTGGACTCCCTCCTCGGCTTGATCTGCTCGATGGGGGCAGCCGTCGATGCGCCCTCACCACGAGACCTCTTCGGAGAATGTTCCTTCGCCAATCCCGCCGGAGGCCACTTCTGGGTGATTGAGAGCAGATCTCCCACTGAGAACCTCATACCTACATGCAGAAGATGGAAAATGCTATGTCAGCCTTGATTCAGAAAGGTCAAGTTAAAAGAAGCATAAAAGGACTCGAATCGAACTCACCCAACTCTCCTGTTGGGCCGACCCCGACCTCGACGAGGTTCTGCTCTGATAACAGAATCTCGAGAGAAGGAATCTGAGCAGTTTGGAGCTGCTCGTAAACATCCTTGTCGGTCGCTTCGACTGCAGAATTTATATTGGGGGATCGATCTGGGTCACTCCACACCCAGTCAATCCCCTCAACTATGGCGAAGAAGAACTTGCTCTTCCATCCTTTGATGGAAGAGGAAAGTTTGAATTTGATCCCCCTCGGATGAGAAGAGAGGGACCACCACCCGTCTTTGATGGGGTGGCGCTTCAGAGTGAAGAAGGCCCTAAAGAGAGAAAAACGGGCGACGATCCCATGGAAGTGGCATAGTACAATGAAGCAGAAGATAGTTCTAACGGCATTGGGGACAAGCTGAGTAGGGACCAAGCGGTAGTTGCTCAGCACAGACGAAAAGAATGGATGGAAGGAGAAGTGGAGCCCTCCTGAGAAGGTCTCCTCATAAAAAGTGATTCAGCCTGGGCCACTGGAAGTAACCCGATCCCCTGGTCGGGGAATTAAAAGCCGGATGGAGTGCGGGATGCCATAGACATCCCGGACGGTCCCCAGTTCCTCAACAGAGATCATCAAAGCGATCCCTCCAGGATCTGTTGACTGGACGGGGTCGGGGACGGGTTCGGACGGATGAGAAGGACAATAAGGGTTAAGACCAGGCTCCCTAATGACTATGCCACAAGGGGGATGCCTCCCCCTAAGCTCGAAGCGCGTCCCATCTCCCTCCTCATCAGAAGAAGATGATGGCGACCTTGACCTGGAAGGCCCGGCTTCACCCTGATTGGTCGAAGGACGGAAACCAGACCCGAAATGGGACATGGCGAAGAAAGATCGAAGGAAAAAGAAGAAGACAGGTGAAGGTCCTGAGGCGAGCATAGCCCTAAGAAGACCAAGGGAAGAAGGAGAAAGCCCTACTCAACCTAGCGGGGAGGAAGAGGACTGACCTGCTGAGAGCTCTAGAAGACAACAATGACCGGACGGATGGAAGAAGAGCTTCGATACAGTGGTGGGCACGAAAGGTTTGAAAGAAGACGTATTTCGAGAAAGGTAACTTTTCCTTTCGAAATGACCGGCGCCCGACCGTACCGTTACAAGTCTCCGCCATCGGATCCGAGCCACGTGTCACTCATCGACAGGACTGACGTCTGGCTTTGATTGTGGTCGCTCTGGATTCTGTGCCCATGATAACTGCTCCTCGGACGTGGCCACGTGGCTCTTCTGGGTAGGTTGAAGAAATCATTTTCCGAGACACCGCAGATCATGGTCATCATTACAGTGGATCCCCACCTTTTCACATCAGTGACGCATTTACTCCCTTCGCCCCGAGCACCCAGCACCGACAGGACTTGGAAGTGGGGGCAAATGATATGGCAAGAAGCTGGCGTGCTGATGTATAAATCCTGTCAGATGCCATGTCAGAAAGTTCACCATGGTGGACACCCCATCTCGGACTCCTTTGGCTGGGCCGAGCTCCTCTGGATCAACGAGGCGGCCCGTCAGAGCCGAGCTCCGCCCTCCGCCAGGTCGGCACTCGCACGCTCGGAGTGCCTAGGCCGGAGCCAAGCGACCTCCTTCGCCAGATCAAGCCCCTTCGAGACTGAGCCCCCTGACCCGGAGTCGAGCTCAGCCCTCCTCCGCCAAGTCGAGCCCTCTGGGCTGGAGTCGCGTGTCGACCTCCTCCATCGGATCAAGCCCCTCTAAGGCTGAGACCCCTGGACCGGAGTCGAGCTCAGCCCTCCTCCACCAGGTCGAGACCTTTGGAGGTCGAGCCTACCGGGTCGGAGCCAAGTCCCAACTCTCTAATTTGGCAACCAGCTCGGACAGTGTCGCCGGCCAACAAGGGACGGAGCCACCTCCCCGAAGCCCCGGCGAGCAGCCCGAAGGCCACGAAGAAGCACTTATCAAGCCATGATGACTATCTGCGACCGTGGCTTACACCAAAAAAGCAAGAAGCCCCCTGACCAAGGTGCCGCTCTCCACCAACTACCTGCACCGCCCGAAAGGAGAAGTCAACCAGGAGATTCGAATCCCGGGGGCGGCAACCCCCCGATCGAGGTACTGCAAAGCTTCCCGGAATGGGATGATCGGAAGGAATGTCAGGACATATGACGGTCTCCCTTATCACAAATAGGGAAAGACATCCCATCCATGGCATGGAACACTGCTGCATGCGCACTGCCAGCAGGGAGAAGATCCCAAGGTAGGCGCTCAACGGTCACCTGGACTTAAAAGAACATTCGACACCCCCAGAAGGGGGAGAGGTATGCAAGTACAAACTCAACCATAGAACATCACACCAGCGAGTGAAGGAGAAGAAGCCACACAGGAGGACCACCCCACCTCAGCTAACATCTCTCCTAGCACACTCGCAACCCCACTCACACATCATTCACTCCTCCTAGTGTGGAGTCCATCTAGAGAGGCTCGACCAGGAGGATCTATTCTCCTGGATCGTCACTGACTTGAGCATCGGAGTGCCCCCGCCGGGATCCCCGGTCCGGGTCACTAACCCCTGTTTTGCAGGTATGCAGGTGCCGACCAACCCCGAGAGGACCAGGGACAATCCAACGTCGACAGCAGCTACGGGCCACGACGATCTTGGCGGTAACAGGTTTTATTGACCTTTAGTGGGTCCGAGTAAGCATATCATTTAAGGACTTGTTCACCATCAGATTTACAAATCAGGGATTCGACTGAGCACCTCTATTGAATCTCAGAAATAGTCGGCCAGAGGATGCCCGATTGGACAACCTCGGTTAAAGGTTAGATACGCCAACTAGTTGGTTTTTGGTTACTTGATCAAGATTGGAGCCAATCCAAATTGTGTACTTTGAGTTCCCATCTATTAGAGATGTGGAGATGAGGTTCTCGATTGATTATCCTTGCTGCTCGGCTAGGTCATCGCAGGTGTCTAGCCCTTCGATCGAATAGGCATCGATAATTTTGATTTCTCGAAGCATAATATAATAGTAGTAGCGTGCTACGCCTGATCTCTATGAACCTCTCCGATCGTATGTGTCATCAGGAACTTTATCTTTAAATAATAAGTTGATACAATCGCTTAGAAGGCATTGAGGCCCAATCGTCTAAGGATGGTATTGTAGTCCAAAGGTGCTTGGATAACAAGAAAATCAACTTGGATGATGGATCAGCAAGAATAATGACCCATCCTCATAAATAAGGTGACCACTTCCTCCACCTAGATTGCATCTCCAATAAAGCCGACTAGAGGAAAGTCTACTCTCCCCAACTAGTCAGGGGATATTCCTATTTTAACAAAAGCAACATTATACAAGACATCGACTAAACTTCCATTATCTATAAGGATACGACATATACCATAGTTTTTGATATTTAATATTACAATGACTGCATCATTATGTAGAAACTAGATTCCTTGATTATCCTCTTCAGTGAAATTATTGATTCTCCAGTCCACCTCTTAGCTATCCTCCCCTCATCACCGAAATCTTTGTGACAGCACCCCCAGTGATGGTGTTCACTATCCCCGATGGAGGTGGATCATCTTTTTCTTGGGGCTTGGGCTGCTGCGACTACTAATAGGTTAAGGAGACCTTGATCGATTCCCCTTCTCTCTTCAACATCGGATGAATCGATCAAGGTGGCCTTGTCTGATAAGCTCTTCAATCTTATCTCGAAGTTGGGTGCATTTTTCAGTATCGTGGCTATGATCATGGTGATACAGGCAAATTTTGTTTTGATTTCTATGAGCCATTAGGGGCCCGCAGTTCCCAGGCTTCTGGGAGTTGCCCTCTGATCTCCATTAGCACTTTCTCCCTAGGCATGTTTAGTAGAGTGTAGGTGTTGAACTTTCTTGGTGGTGATACCTGATGGTTTTCTTCGAAGGGCTCCTAGGTCGGTGATCTCGGAAGATCCCATTTTTTTGTTGCCAAGATGGAGACTTGGAGCGTGGTCAAATTCTTTCCTCCTGTCTCAGGAAGTGTTTTCGATTGACTTATAGTTTTCTACCACCCCCTAGTAAGGAAGTGACAGGAATATCTTCCTGTATGAAGGTATTCTCTATTCATGTATATTTCTCTGCTTGGGCTAGTATATTAGCAAAATCTTGGGGATATGTCTTAATTAGTGATTTCTTGAGGTCATTCTTTTGTAATCCATTTATTAGAGCAGACAAGGTAATTGACTGATCCAAGTTGTGGACTTCTAAGGTGACCATATTGAAGCGATTGACGATGGCTCGGATCGACTCTATTTTTTGTTTAAGGGTGTGAAGGTAGTTTGACTACTTTCATTGTCGCTGGTTGCTGACAAAATGGTTAGCAAAGGATCAGCTCAACTGCTCCTAAGAATACACTGATCCTAGTTTTAGACTTGAATATCAGTATCGAGCTGCTCCCTTCAGTGTAGATGGGAAGGCTCAGCAAAGGAGAGCATTGGTAGCCTCGTGGAGGAGCATCATGGTCCTGAACTTTTTAGATGATCGACTGGATCGGTCATCCCATCATAACTCTCCAACTGAGGGACCTTGAAGTGTCAGGAAAGTGACATCTGCATTATTTTATCGTCAAAAGGTGGGTCATTGTTAAACCATCATGTGGTGTCGAGGAGAGGTTATGAATTACCTCAATTCGCTAATCCAGCTCTCCAAGCTTTCGCTCGACTTTGGGATCTCAAATGACAGGGGCCTTCGACCATTAAGGAGATCGTTGGTCCAAGGTTGAATCATGCCTTGAGTAGAGGGTTTGACATCGTTGTCTCCTTGGCTCTGGGCTCCTAGGACGACGATAGTAAACAGTCCTCCTTTTTGGATCCTTAGAAGGAACATGTGATTGCTTTGATGGAGAAGGTAATATTTGTGGCGTTGGATAAGGGCGTGACATTGTAGGAGGCAGTGTGGGAGTCAATTGCATCATAGATTGAGAGGCTATGAGTGGTGCCACCGAAGGAGGCTGCATTGTAGGAAGTGGTGTAGGGGTGACTTGAATGGCTTGAACGGTCGCCATCAAGTTTTGGACTTACAAAAAGAGCATATTGAACTACTCTGCACTAACCGTCATCGCCTGCAGAGATGGAGAGACCCCTGCTGATGCTGGCAGGGACTGGTTATTAGCTTAGCTCTCCATCGGCTGGGAGATGGGGGTGTTAGTTAGTATAACAGGATGTAGCTTTTTTGGATGATATTATTAATCTACCTTTAGGCCATGCTTTTCAAAGTTATACAATGCCCTTCCTCTCTTTTATTGGTACTGAAATTTGTCAAGGTACCAGAGATGCTGGAGTTAGTGGTGCAGGCAAGTCTTCGGGAGGTAAAACTTGTAAAAATATCCTGACCGAAAGTTATTCCGGCACGGACTTTCCAATGCTCAAGTCAGTTTTTCAACATAACAATAGTACGAGGAGCGTGGTAGAGGATTTTTTTTATATCTTAGAAGTCCCAAGGGAGGTTTTTTTTATAGGTGAAGGGTAGGGACATTTTTGAAATGATAAAAATCTTGGTAGATTCAGCGAGAAGTGATAGGGCTTATCAGTAGGCTATTAAAGGATTTTCTATTTGCAAGAGATGCGTGTTCTGTTTTAATTAAAATCTCGTTCTTTATATAAAATTTGTTATGTTTTTTTAATGATGATGTGGACTACTGCTTGGGTCTAGGCATGCTCTCTTTAATTATGAAGACATGATGATGATCAGGGATCATGATATGTGATGCAACCTTTTAACTATATAATTAAGAGCATGAAAAATGAGCATCGATCGTATTGGCCTTTAGTAGGTCCTAGTGGGCAAATCATTTAAGAACTTGTTTACCATCATATTTATATATCAGGGATTGATTCAAGCATCTCTATTGAATCTAAGGAATGGTCAGCTATAAGATGTCTGATCGGACGACCTCATTTAAAGGTTGGATATGCTGATGGCCTTTGGACCGTCTAACTTATGGAAAGTTGGTCATCACTGAGGCTGGGTCAGACAAAGGTGGTTGGCGGGTGGCACTTAGCTTGGTCTAGTCAATCAGGATGTCATTTGTTTAGTAAAACTATACATGAACAAGGAGGGCCGTTTATGTGCTGAGCACGTGTTTGAGCCATATCCATGTATATTGGAGTGAAGAAATTGCTAGCAGATCAAGGATTGGATCTGATGAGTTGTCGGTGAGTACATGTTGATAGCTTTTGAGAACTAGTCGATATAAGTGCTAGTAACTACCAAGACCTACTTGGATGAGAGTATTCGGCAATTTGGCACTCAGTTAGGTCTGGTTGATTGGGAGAGGCGCCAATTTCTCTAGCAAGAGGATGGACAAACAAGGAAGCCACTCATATACCGATCATGTGGTCGAGCATTGCCTAGGATATAGCCATCACCAATGCTTGCTCGTATAAGGGTACTTGACAGTTTGGTACATGCTGGACAGTCGACTGGGAAAGGCACCAGATTCTTCGATGAGGGGTCGGCCGAGTGACGGGACCGATTAAGTGCTGATTATGTTGGCCTACCCGATAACATTGGGACCAAGAGAGAGTCCTCTTTCGATCAAGATCTTTATTCGATGAATGGTCGGTGATGCATATCAGGGCCATTCGATCGACATGTCGATTTATTCGATAATGGAGTCCAGCGATAGTTTTCTGCCGATTGAGATCTTAATCCGATAAATGGTTAGAAGGTATGTGGTTGGACTGCCTGGCCAGGCTTACTAGTTTGGGCTTTATATTCTTGGAAACAAGTGGTCGACAGTTACATAGCAATGATGACCGATTGGGCTTGTTAACCTGGACTTCAAATCCCTGGACCTAAGTAGAATTTCTCCCAACAATTTGATTCACTAATTCCTTTGAGAAACTTTGACCAAGAAGTGCTTGATTTTATATCCTTTCCTCGGGAAGAACTAGATCTTTAACCACCGTACCTTCTAATGTCGAAATATCAACTAATGTCAACCATAGACCCTAGATCATGTTTATAGAGACACCATCCTCTACACATCATTTAATATTAGAATAAATTACTAGGGTATATGAATATATTTTCTTGCATACCAACAAGGCACTCTGTATATATATTGAATAAACTGCCAATGACTAAGCAACATATTTAGCCTGCATAAAAGGGCACCAAAAGCTATTTCACATTTAATAAAAAATCTTGTAGCATATTTAGCTATAGGAACATTACTTCTGGTAATCAAAAAGGGAATATCCAAACCACAATCGCAATGACACTGGCAAACATTAGACCACAACTTGCGATGCAACCTATAGGAGATATCAATAGAGCCCTAAAGAAAATTCTTAATGATATTTTTCAACTTCAAAAGTACTGAATAAATTAGAAGCGTTAAAAGCATCGACTTAACAAGGGTAACTTTGTCCATCATTGAAAGAGCCTTTCACTCTATCCAAATTTTTATAGAGCTTTTTATTTTTTTGAATTCAAAATCATTTATCATGCTTCCAAACATCCAACTTATTACCATGCTATTTACCGCATAATCTAAAACCCCTTTCAACTACTTGTAATGCAAGGACACATATAAAAAACATCTTTTTATCCCTCCCTATGGTAAAACTACAAGATTGCAAATGAGCCGAATTGATCCATGACCCGATATGACCCGACTCAGTTAGACCTGATCCAACTTATTTTTAAAGATCCGCAGATCCTGATTGGGTTTTGAGTTGGGTTTAGTAAATTTGGACCGGACCCGATCTGAACCTAATAATGATGTTAGAACTCAAATTTATTCGAGTCTCTAAGTTATGATTTAAGACTTGTATGAACCATATTTTTAACATGAAGATAAATTTTAAAATATTTTTATATTATAATTTATTTTAAAAATAATATTATTTATTATCTATTTTGTATAGTTGATACTAGTTAACTACGTGACAATTAGAATGTAATTGACTATTTTTAACTTGGACCTTATCTAAACCTAAATTTTTTTGAATTTGGGTTAGGTTATATATAAATTTGATCTAATCTGAATGATTTATCGGATAAAAAATTTTGATCATGAACCAATCTAATTTTTTATTAGATTAGATCTGGATTTACTAATCCGATCAAGAAACTGTATCAAGTTAAGATCATTTGTGTCCTGATCCAATCCAACCCTTTTGTATTTCAAGGTAAAAAAGTTATGAACTTAATATATAAGCAAGGAATGGAACTACCGTGTTTTGTTGGGATGAGTCATTCACGTACCAATTTTGTTACCAATCTTCAATGCTAGCGTGGAACCATTCTGCAGCATGTATACTCGCACAATTTTTGTGGAAGACCAGGGAAGCCACGAAGGCCATTGCCTTCGAATCTATATACTTGTCCGTTCTTGGACAAGAATATAATTTTTCTAAGGTCTAGTCTTCGAGATTGGTCTCCCATCCATTATTAACATAAATTCCACATCTGTCACCATCCATGTAACCATGGAGACATAATGGACATGTGGAATATCAACATCATCAGTCCTGTACATTCTCTCCCCTCCATCTGGCTTTTTTTCTCTCAAATGCCTCGGAAAAAATAAAAAAATAATAAAAATCATGTACCAGAAAGAAGTGACTTCCAATCTTATCAGCAACGTTGCGTGCGGTTCTAAACAAAGAATACACTTTTGATTCGGTGTCTCCCCCATGACTGACCACCAAGTCATCCTGACATCTTTTAATACATTTAACTACTAATTATATACTTGGAGCTGGATTTTCCAGTCAAATCCAACCTCAGCTTTCAAACTTTGGACCATAAACAAAGTTGTGGTGTCCCTCCTGACCGTGTTGGAGGATTATACCATGCCTGGAAATGACACTAAGAAACTGGCACTCATCATGAATTGATTGCTACGGGAATCCAAGGATAGATCATGCCAAGTTGGCTCTTTCTCATGATTGCTGGCTTTGTAGAGATATAATTTAGGAGAGCAGTGTATAAATTAATAAAAAAATGGAGAAGTTATTGACAAAATATAGCGTCCTATCGTTATCTTACCATGTTATGATGATATTGTGACAGGTGGCACCGTCCTACTTCGAGTTTTTTTTGACTCTGTCATCACCAATTAGAACTCATGCCCAGAGGCCGGGTTGGATTAATCCATGCCAACTTCTAATTGCCGTCAAGTCTACATTTTATTTTATTTGTTCCCAAATGTCGAATCATGATCTATATAAGTCGGAAAGTCTACTAAACATTTCCGTAATCTCATAGACTCCACTCCACTAAGTGCAGCTAGGTTGTCATCTCGAGAGGTCCAGGTCTATGGTAGACTCTAGTTGGCGACCGGGTGTGAAGGATAAGAAACCCACGCGGATAGTGGATCCAAACCCTTTTTAGTAGTGCGAATCCGAAAAACACTGTCCGAATCCAACCAACCAACCTGCCTTACGTCCACCATGAAATGGAGAGAAGCAACTAAATCATAATAGTAAAACCATTTCGGACTTATTTGGCAAAGGACCGATGGTGGGGAAAAAAAATGGTCAACCGGAGAGTGGCTTAGATCGGTGTTTTGTCAAGAACAATAAAAATAGGTAAAAAAAATAAATACTCATAATCCCGATGGCTTATTTTTTTTTAAAAAAATGTAATCAATTTTTTAAGAGTGTAAAAAGTGTTTTATATAATTTCTTTTAAAAATGTAAATGGCTAACTAAATATGAATTATTTAAATATATATATATATATTCATGCGACCTGACCATAATCTATCAAAAATATTAAAATTACTTTTCAGGATATAATATATAGAGCTCAAGCCGGATCGGATGTTAGTATAATTTTTTTTAACTCTATTTTTGCTGAACCAGCCTGCATTACTCATGGTCATCATTATCAAGCTAAAATTTTGAGAATAAAATATCGAAATCAAAACCCTAAGTAATAAATCTAAACTTAAAAACCATATAAAAATATTATTTTTTATATTTATTTTCAGTTATATCGGTCAGGATGTTCGAACCCGAAACACCGTAACACCAATTTAGATATTAGTAGAGGTGAAAACCTTGCTAATGGGTTCGGATAACAGGTCAGTACCGGATCCGAACCCAACTCACCAACATTTTCTTTCCACGGGATCAATCACGGAGTCAGAAGAGAAATTATTGCATTGACCCGGCCCCAGTGGACCAGGACAAATCTCGGAGTATGTGCACGGTGGATGACGCGTGGGAATAGGTGAGACATAAGGGTGTAACGTGGCGTGTTATCCACCGTGGGATTTGGCATGGTCCAAATGATAATTAGACGATTCACAGGAGGGCAGGTGCGCCCTGGGATCCACCGCAGGCCCTACAAAGCCCGAGTCCACGGACCCCGGTCTAGGGTCCACACCAAACCAAATCCACCATCCGGGCCTCACATCTATGATTGGTAGTATACTGCGGGACCCACCTGCCCCCATGGTAACGGGTTCGCGGGTTCTCCTCCACCCGCCAACTGCCGTGGAGCTGACGGAGGGGCAGAACGGGAAAAGAAACCCGCCAACCGTCCACCGGACCCCACCCTGCATTCACACCGAGATTGAGCTCTCTACAGTGACTCAGAAAAGAAGAAAGAAAAGAGTATCGGTCAATCTCAGCACTCACACTAGAAGAGGATAATGGGCAACGAAAGGGGTTTAGATTCCATCCATATGTACCCTCTCGCCAAACCCCGGAGAAAAAGGTTTAGGGGTCGAAATTAGGGTTCTCGGGGAGGGGGAGGAGAGAAGGAGTGAAGAAATATGGGATGCGTTTGCTCGAGAGGGAAGGGGGAGGAGATAAACGCTCTCTCCTTCTCCGATCAACCGGCGGAGGATCGGTTCGCCGGAATTCGGAAGAACGCTTACGGGAGTTATGATTCCGGGGAGCTTCGGATCAAGCAGCCGAAGGCCGGAGCTGGAAAGGTTGCTGCCTTTTCCTCTTCCTTGATTTGTTGATTGATTTTTTTTTTTTTTTTGGAATTGACTGGATAGCATAATTAGATGTTAGGTTTTGATATGTATATGTAGTGGTAAGTTTGATGGTGAGGGTTTGGGATTTGATGGCGGTGAATTTGAGATTTGAGCTTGAGGTGTTAAAAGAGCGTGGTCGAAGTGAAAGAACAGCGGTGCAACTATGTCTGCAATGAGAAGCGGCGATTCTGATAATGTGCCATATTCTGTAGAGAGCTTAAAAATAATTAAACTCGAGGATCTTAGAGGATTTTAGGAGTAAGTGGATTTGAATAAGAGGAAATTGAGTTGGTAATTTCCACATGGAAGGTGGTTTAGTAGTTTTCCCAACGCAAGTTTCTATGCTGTCATGACCAAGGAGTAAGTGGGCTGACATGCCAAGTATGATGCCATATGTTGATGTTGGACCAAATAGACCGGATGGAGTGATTCTTCCGCCAGATCGCCGTCGACCGGTACCCGCAAGAAGTCCCTGATCGGAGGTTTTCCGGCGGGGGACACTCCGATGCCTAAGTCAGAGAAAGTTCAGGCAATAGCAGAATGGGGAGTTTCGAGAGCAAGAAGGAAAAAGGGAGAATCAAGAAAATGCCCGGGAAGTTCAGGCAATAGCAGAATGGAGAGTTTCAAGAGTAAGAAGGAAAAAGGGAGAATCAAGAAAATGCCCGGACCAAAAAAAGTTTCCTGAGTGTCCCCTCTTACCAGTATTTATAGGCTCCAACGTAACTACTTATGGTTATAAAGGTTGACGGATGTAACCACTTCATAACTGTAAGTAGCAGCTGTCGGAGAAGCTGTTATACTCGGGGTTTGTTCAACCTGAAGCTTCGGACCATGTGGATGGTTGTAACAACCCAAACAGATTAACTGTTTGTCCAAGAAACCTACATGCACCAGAAACTTCTTTCTTTTAAGGATGAATCCGAAGTGAACTTTACATTCTCTTTAGTAGCGTTCCTGAAGAGAATGTTAGCACTTCGGATTTTTTTGAATATAGCAAAAATAAATACTTATAGTTTTCGCATTATATTGAGGAAGTAAAGCCGAATACATTTGCATAGAAGGTCAAGTCTTCGGATTGAGATAATAATACGAAGCCAAAGACCCGGAGTTGATGCCTTCCAGAACGAACATAAAACCATAAATATTATGCATAGTCTTCCGAGTAAAGTGAATGTACGAAACCGAAGATTTAAGGTGAATAACATCCTTCGGAACATATAAAGTCATAAATAGGGCATGATCCTCTGACCGATTTAATAATACGAAGCCAAAGACAAAGTAAACATCCTGGATCATAGATATAAGACTCTAAATATTAGGCATAGTCTTCGGGCCAAGGTGGATGTAAGAAACCGGAGATCCAGGATCAATAACGAAAAGACAGTAACAGGAAGCCGAAGATTCCTTTTGCCATCCGATATAACCAATAAAATAAAGAACAAATAATTACTTGGAATAAAATAGGGATGTCATAACACCATATATCGGTGGATGGGTTTGGTCGGGGTCAATAGAAACTGCAGTTTGTTTAATGTACATTGAATATCTTCGTGCCTGTAAGGGAGGTGGACTGCCAAATTTGGGCAGCGAGAGTAGAGTTCAAAGAGTAACCCTATAAATTTCTTCAAAGGAGATAGAATGAGTTCAATGATTGATCAACTGAAGAGCCGGCAGATGACCCATATATGCATTCATTTTACATTTTCATTTTTTTTCAAAAACTTCTTTGAGAAGAAAAAGGGGGAGAGACCCATCTGTAGTATAATTAAGCAGGTCAAGATTTTTGGGGATGCACCCCCAAGAATCAAACTGAGAACCTTCTGATTGCTAAGCAAAAGGGGAGTGACTGCCCGGACAAGCCTTAGTTCGCTCACAATTTTGACTCGATAGCCTAAAAGGTCATATGTATCATAACGGGGTTGGATAATAGTATGGACTAATCCAGCGATACAAAATGAAATTGTAATGTCCTTGGAGTTGTAAGCTAGATTCTGCCCTACAAAAGGTTGAATATTTGCAATATGCTAGATTAGATTGCTCTTTGAACTTGATACCATTCCCCATTGCTCAGACCTGATCTTGAGATCATGATGCTGACATTTGCCTTCATGCTCCATTCATGGATCTACGTAATTTAAATGGCAAATAATACGAATGGACTTGGAGTAGTAGGACATTTCGATTATGGCAATGGTGGAGTGAGAACAGGAAGAAACTAATGACTTATTAATGGATGTGGATGTAGTTCAGATCCTAGGTAGTTGTGATTGAAGCAGTTGAAGATACATCATACCTGTTGCTTTTAGGGGACTTGACAATGATGTGTCAGCTTGTGTCTTTTGATGGGCAATTAGATGATGCTTTACCTATTGGTGAACATGTAACAGAAATGTGTAATCTCACCTATATTGTGTAAGTTTTCATATCCACTAAACAAAGATGGTGGGATCATGAAACTTAGCTAAATTAACATGATTATGATGTCCACTTGGGTAGGAAGCGTATGAGATTATGAGGAAATTTTAGAAGTAAGCAAGACTAAGAAATCTAGCAAATAATGACAAATTGCAATGCTTTCCTTGGTGAGGTTAAATTAGCCATTTTGAATTCTCAATGGCTTTGTGACAAATTACTAAAATACTCTGAAGAACTCTGTGTGTGTGCGCGCGCGCGTGTCTGATTTAAGAAAAAAAAAGGATCATTATAGATCTGTGTCACTATGATTATCACTAAACATCAGAGCTCAAACCATGTGATTGTAATTATGTAGATTGCTGAGGTTTATGGAAGAAACCATCTTAGCCATGCATATAAAGAACCATCTTAACCAACGATGCTAATCAGCAGTCTTAACAGCTTTCTAACAATCAGTTTTAGTACTTCAACTAAAGAGGAAATACTCCTTTCAATTCTTCAGGGTTGCAAGCTTCACCTAACAAAAGATCTAGTTAACCTTAACATTTTTTGCTGAATTGACATTAAAGCAATCTTTTAGATGTTAGTATGAGGTGAAAGCTGGCAACAGTATATATTAATTATGCACCTGTTGGAGGTTTGGAAATTTTTAATGTGGCAAACAGAATTATTTTGGAGTGGAGACTAACTGTCAAGCAAACACATGATCATTATCTTGGGACAGGATAGTATGATGTAAAGTTCTACCTGCAAAAAGTAGCTATGGTTGTGATGCCAAAAACATTTAAAGGTGAAGACAAGAAACATTTAAAGCTGTTGTCTCATCTGTGAAAGACCTAATATATGAAACCGGAACTGGCTGCATGCATGCATGGGACAAGCATAATATATCACAGTTTGCTGAAAAATCTGTGGGAGTAGTGTCTATATATCATGCAGCATAAATCTGTTTTACAATACTCTGTGCTTTTGATTACTATTATTTCCCCATTCTCTTTTTTTCTTGCTTTTATTTATTTATTTATTGATAAGATTGAGCATCGAGAAAGTTTAAAAACACTGACTTATCTAAGAAAATAAGTAACAGAGATATGACTTCAAATTCTGAGTTACAGTTGTAAATGCTGTCGATGATGTATTGAAGTTGATAATTTGATATGAATGCCCCAAATCACTGATTTACTGTGATATCTTATCCAAGTCCTTGTCAGAATTTTGAGACAACTTGTCTCAAGTTGATTCTTATCCCACTCATCTGTGCATTACTTCTCTTTAGCTGTAACATTTTCTTAGAATTTGGAAGAACATCCACTTGTCATTCTAATTTTACTTCTGGTGCAAATTCATGAGCTTGTATTATCTTTTTGGATGTGACTTCAGATTCCATTGTTTACCATATATCATTAGTCTTGTAAATTGATTGTGTACTTTCTTTTATTTTCTTTTCCTTTTTTAACTATCATATTATGAATAAGCTATCACTTCTGGTTGAATATAAATAGATAATAGTTTGCTTCAAATGGTAAAAGTTTTTATAGTTTATCTGCAAGTACTGATGTCAAACTGCCAGTGTTTCTTAGGTTTCCGAAACAAGTTCAGTTTTGGGAAGGGCTGGCATTGCTGGCCTAGAGAGGGCTGTGGAGGTCTTAGATACCCTTGGGAGTAGCATGTCAAGCTTGAATCCCAGCAGTGGATTTATAACTGGAATTGCAGCTCGAGGAAATAAAGTTTCAATATTGGCATTTGAAGTTGCAAATACAATTGCCAAAGGTGCTAATTTGTGGAGATCTCTGTCAGATGAAAGTATCAAATTCTTAAAAGAAGATATTTTACAGTCAGATGGAGTAAAAAAACTGATTTCAGCAGATACCAATGAGCTTCTATGCATTGTTGCGGCTGACAAAAGGTGGTTTCAAGGATTAAGTAGCATCAATCTGGAAGTTGGATATATCTTTTTTAAATTTCTATATTATGTTATGCTTGTTATCCTTATAATATTTTTCCATTTTCTTAATGTAAGTTTTTTCGGCTATAACAGGGAAGAGCTTGATGTTTTCTCCACAGAAGTAATTCGATTTGGGAATCTTTGTAAAAACCCTACATGGCATAATTTGGGCCGTTATTTTCAGAAGTAAGATAGTTTGTCTTTGTCATTCAATTGCAGCTGATTTATGGTCTTCTAATGTTCACTCGATACAATTACCAATTTGAGACATACGATACATATTCAGATTGAATTCAGAGCTTACACCCCAGGAACAATTAAAAGCAGAGGTAGAAACAACTATGCAACACTTGATACACCTGGCTCAGAACACTTCTGTAAGTATATTTTGGAAAATCCTTTATTAAAGATAATTTCCTAGTGACTTCTAGATAATTCTAGTGAATGAATTGAAAATTGTGGTATCAGATGACTTGCTTCTTTTTATTTTATTTCAATCTCTCCTCTCCCCCTGTCCTGTTGATTGTGTGCTTTGCATGTCTGACTGTCCTTGAATATATATTATTTACTTTAGGTCAAGTATATACAATTGTGGAAATTTATATTTAAGGCATCACTTTATCTCCTTTTTCTTGTTTCCTTGTTGTCTTTCCTGGACGTCAATTTTATGTAGAGCATGCTCCTTTGTAAAGGAGAACAAGTAACTTGCACGGTCAGTGCATGCACCTCATATTTCCTTTCAACATGTTGACTGCTAAAAAAATATAATATAGATTGTTATTAGCTGTTTTTGGTGAACATAACTTATCTTAAATGTATAGGAACTCTATCATGAGTTACATGCGCTGGACAGATTTGAACAGGATTATCGAAGGAAGCTTCAGGAAGAAGAGTCATTGCCTGCAGGTAAACGAGGTAAGTCAAATGTTTTTCTGTTTTTTCCTTCATCAAGAAGCACTGTTTCATATCCCCCTTTTCCTTCCATCCATCACAATAGATGCTTACTAGCCAATTCTAATGATTTGCATGGTAAATAAAAAAATGCACATGGTTGAGAAGGGAAGCATTGCCTTTTCTTAAGTGCTGTGGGCTCACAGCTCTGTTGACTGGATTATTCATAACCTGGTTTTATACCCAGCAAAGGAAGGGAGGAAAAAGGTGGGTGGTGGTATTCACTAGTAACTTCCTTTTCCTTTCCAAAAATTTAAATAAATATGAAGGAAAATTCAAATAAAAGTCCTCCAAATTGGTATGTTTTTCTCTTCAAAATGGTGAAGGAGTCAATTATTATCATGATCAGATAATATAATAAGAAAACATTCCAGTAACTGTTGAGAATTTGTAGAATAGGGTTTTGGTTGTTCATGGATAAATATTCTAAAATTGTGATGATAATATTAATATGGTTATCAAAATCAGAACCTTGAATTTGCTTTGCTAGTTAAACATATCTAGAGATCTCAGAGAGCTAAAAGTCAGATCTGCACCATCCTGTCATAAGGGAATTACAGCTGGATGATTGTCTTGATTTGTTGAAAAGGTAATCACCCTATAAGGAGGCTCATAATGTAGATTAGGAAATTTAACAGAGTGGAGGATGGTGGCTGAAAGCTTCATATTGCTTTCATTTGTCTACAAAACGACTATAAGTGATAAATTAAAGAAATATCATCCTTACCATGCTATTATCTTGATTGGCAGCCTAATTAGGCTAGAGGTTTATTATAAGAACAAGTAAAATAATTCATCTCATATGTAGACAACTTGTGAACTAAATCTTGGCTATGTTTTTGGGCAAAGATATTTTAATTAATATACCATCAGAGAATGATGTTTACTGGATTGATATATGGCTCACCTACAACATTTTATATTCAGAATGCCACCATTTACTAGGGACTATGTTTTCTCTATGTTTTATCTGATTGAAAAAATATATCCTTTTGAAAAGAACTACAAAAGATATTTATTTTACATTTTTTAATTTTATAAATTACAATGCATGTGCTGGAACTTCTGATTTTATGTAAAGTAATACTTTTTTCCCTGATAACTGGACTTTGTTATTGCAATTCACTTGTAACCCATTTCTTTGTTTATGGCAGAGAGTCTTATGATCTTTCAAAGTGAACTAAAACATCAAAGAAAGCTCGTGAAGAGTTTGAAAAAGAAATCCCTGTGGTCTAGATATTTGGAGGAGGTAATTAAATAAAAGAAAAATGTAAGTTATCTCAATGAGGTAACTCAATTCTCAATATGGTTTTCTCTTCATTTCATTTCTGAAGCAATAACGAATTTTTTTTTTTTTTTTTTAACTCTCTCTCTCTCTCTCTCTCTCTCTCTCTCTCTCACACACACACACACACACACACACACACTCACACACACACAATATATAGCAAATAATGCAGTAATGCAAGATGAAGCCTTTTCTTATTGTGAGACTTGATATTTTATATTGCTCTGATGAGGTAAAACACTGTGCAGGTGGTGGAGAAATTTGTTGACATTGTTGCTATTTTACATAAAGAGATTTTGGAGACTTTTAGTGATACTGGTACGTTGAAAGTCACTATAATATCAATTATCAACGCAAACACCAGTTCAACAGTATATTTGTAGTCATCTGTCTTTTGATTTTTCTTACTGACTGAGGTTCTGATTTAGGACTGGAATTCTCACCTGTAGGGGGTGTTGATACATGTAGAGTTCTTCTGGTTAGACAGAAAAGAACCCTAAATTACCATAACCATAATCATCCGGCCTTATCCCAGCTACCTGGGTTTGGCTTTATGGATCCTCATTTTCTGATCATCCCAATTCCTCAACCAAATTTCAAATCATTACATCCATGTGGTCTGCTGCTGCTTATGACCCACTACAATACTATAATTCTTAAGAGACATAAACGAACACTGAGATGTTTCATGAATTGGTAGACCCTACGTGAATGTATATTTTTACATATCAATTACTTCTATCAAACAAATTCTCTCTCCATTATCATCTTTCTGTAAGAATATAATGGCTATTCAGTCATGCCATTTAAAATTCAAGTCTGTATGTTCATGGTCATCATATTCTCAATATATGTCCACACCACTGAATCCTATTGTTTGTAGTTTGAAGAATATGACTCTCTGTTCCAGTCTCATTTGAACTCAATTAGCATTCATGCTTCACTGGTTTATATTTTAATGTTTTGTAAGTTGTGACATATCTGTTGTGTTTGAGTCCATTGTTGTAATTTCTCGATGTTTATATTGTATATTGTAATATATTATATAAAATGATGCTAAATTGCTAATCACAAATTGAAGCAGCTATCAACATGCCTGATCCTATGTAAGGTTGGATGTTTCACTTATTGCCCTTTAGATAACAATATGGTATCTAACAGAGTTCTTTGTGAAACTAGATTGAGGTTGGATGGGCTGCATCAGTACAGTAGTGTCTATACAGCAACAGCCCTATATATGTTCATCAATGAATGCATTTATGCTGATTAAGAGTTACAACAAATTAAAGAAGTGGTTTATAGAGAACTACTGTAGTCCTATGGTCCTACCTGTAGTTGAACTCTGTTGCTTTGTAATGTTAATAATTTTCACATTCTTGTATTTAATTTCTTTCTCTTCCAGATGAAATCTTTGTTGCACTGTTGACATACTTGATCTATTTGTATTATAGCATTAATCCCATTGACATACTGGCAGCTACGATCTTGGTGGACTATAGGCCAGTTCAAAATCAAAGATTGGGCATTTCTGGTCTTGCACTGCATTATGCTAACATCATCAACCAAATAGACAATATAGTAAGTGAAAAAGCTATTCTTCATGTACTGCAGTTTTGTTATATAGGAGATCTCTTCCTTCTGTTATCACAAAAGTTACTTTGCATTTGACTTTAATAAATTCCTCTCAACTCTATCATGTCACATGAAACTAATATTTGCAACTTACCAAGGATTTTTTTTTTTGTTTTTTTAAAATCTTGTCTTGATGAATTGAAGTATGAATAATCATCAACTGTCCAAGGGTGATAGGTCTCATTTAGTATTGTTCGCCACCGAGAATCGGTTTGACCTGGTGGATGACATGGTGGAAGAGCTGGAGAGCCTACAAGAGGTGGTGCCGGGGACCTTGAGAGCATGCGGAGGATCTCGGGATGCCAAGGACAACGGATGCTGGTGGTCGAATCCTCACTTCGATGACCGGTCCATCCTGAAACACCACAAACAAAGAAATCCACCTGCCGAGGGTGGCCTAGCGGGGGGCCTTTTGAGGCCTAAATCAGAGATCCCACAGTAGCAAATATGAGAGATTTTGTAAGGCAATAAGAGTGAGAAAGAGAGAGATATAGAGGGAAAGAGATGGTCAAGGCCCAGGGGAACTCAACGAGTTTGTCACTCGGTATAGCTTGGCTCTCTGTGGCCTCATGCTCCCCCTCTTTGGCAAAGCTTCCTCCCTCTTCCTATGCACAGCCGGAAGACTCCCCTTGTTTCTGGGGTAAGCATTGGAGCCCTAAAGTGATGACTCTGGCCACACGATTGTGGTCATTGGGGATGACCCCTGGCACATCTGGAGGATATCGAAGATTGGGAGGATGAAGATCACAGAGGGCCAAAGGGTTCACCACCCTTCTCCACTTGCAACTGCTTCTTCCTCCGCTCTAGATGGAAATAGGCATAGAGAGAGAGAGTCCGTGTCTGTCTCCTTGAGAAAGAAGGGGAGAGAGAGAGCTAAAGTCTCAATTACCCTCCTATCATATATGAAGACCTGACACTCGATGGGACTCTATTTACCTCCACTTACCAGGAGTGCCCCCAAGGAAGAGTATTTATAAGCAAGGTTGGTCAGGACTTGTGAATGTTATTAGGATTACTGTCTGTACATCCAGAGTTTGTTGGGATTTAGTGAGATACAGATCTCACAATCAGAATCAGAGAGGCCATTCATTATTGTGGGCTAGCTGTTGTTGAGTGAAGGGAGATTTTAGTTTCTTCTGTGCATCATCTAATAGTTTGGAAACTTGACATGAGTGCACTGCCCAGGCCTCGCACCTCGTTTGCTAAGGAAGTGCATCCTGGGAGCTTAGTCTCAGGAGCTTGGTAGGGAGATGAACTTGGATGCCTTTGATGCACATGTCGAGAGGTCGGACGTCTTGGATGTGCATCTCAAGAGCTTGATCTAGAAGACCATCTTCAAAGTGGCCAAATGGTGAGAATTGATTGGTCAATTCTACCGCATCTGCTAAGGCCGATTCTAAGTTATATCATTTGCCCCCCAGAAATCGAGATGACTGTTCGACTCGGTCAAAGAAAAATAGAAGTGCCAATGGAGAACAACCAATCATGGCAGCATGAACCTAAGCCATAGAGTCGAGCCATAGGGCCATATCATATGCCCCCCACTTTCGAGCTCGAGTCATTTTTTTTTAGCTCAAACAAAGGAATACTTAGATTGACTTGCTTTATGATCAAAAAAACTTGTGAATATTATTAAAATTAATTTTGGGAATGTTGATGCCTAATTTCGTCCATATTTAAGGTTGATATACATCCGAGCTTGTATTTTGGAGATCCCAACCAAGGCCAGGGCATCTGTGGTCGATTGGCCAGAGCTAAGACAGGAGCCGGAGCTTGTTTGGAGGTCCTAACTTGGGTCTGGGTGTCTCCTTGTTCCAAGCAGTTTGGACTGAACTTGAAGATTGTATTTTGGAGGTCCCACCCCTCCATCTTTTCCTCTCTCTCTCACTCTTTCTCTGTATGTGCATGTGCGTGCAAGCTTGTGCATCTGCATGTGTGCAAGAATCAAGATCCATCCTGAGCATATGCCCTTCTCATGTGTGAAAGCATGAACAATGCAAACATACTTTGCGCACACCTCAGTTATATATCTTGAAGCATTACAAATTAAGAATATTGCAACAATCAGCTAGTACCGTCATTTTTTTTTGTTTGTTCATTCTTGCTCTTGTATTTTCATTGGCAAAGAAATCAGATCATCTATATTTTTCAGTCAGAATTTATAACTTTCTGGCTTCAGTTTATACAGGATTGTATTTCTCCTCTGTGAAGATGTATGATTTACCTCAATACCAATTAGACTCTGACAGAGAAGCTTCTCATATATTATGGTGAATGATAATATCTTAAAAATTTCATGGCTTTAGGCATCTAGACCACTTGTCCTTCCTCCAAGTACAAGAGACAGTTTATATCATGGACTGCCAGCTGGAGTAAAGGCAGCATTACGTTCCCGCTTGCAAGCATTTGACGCCAAAGAGGAGGTATGTTTTATAAAGTTGTCAATCTTCCGCAAAGAATAGATCTATCAGATTTCATGCAGTCTTTGCCTTTCTGTATGGATACATGCTTCAGGTATACTGATTAACCAATAAAAATCATCCATTCTAAAGATTTATCGCTGTTACTTAGTATTTATTTAAATGCACATGATAAAATATTTGGCGACCGGCTCCATTGTCCCTGTGCAACATAAAAGTATGCAACATAAAAGTCCAGAAACAATCAATTAGCTTGGTCAAGGATTTGGTTGATTATCAATTTTAGTAAAAAGCCTTTCAGATGTTTCTACCACGTTAAGAGTACTATTTATGCATAGAAACTTAAAATATCAGGAAAGTTCATGAAGAATCAGAAAAATTGAATTAGGACCATTAATGGCTGGGCTTGGCTCGAGCATCACAATGACCTGGCCCATGGAAAACCAGGCTTGGACTCAGATTTTTAACTGAAAGCCTGATTCAGCCCGAAGATAAGGGGGCTTGATCTATTCCGGGTCAGGCCTGGCTGGCTGAAAATAAATAAGGGCCCTACTTGGGCCAGGCCCAGCCTGAAAATGATGCACAGTGAAGTTGGGCCTTGTCCTGGGACATTCTGAGATTGATTGGAGCAGGTCTGGGCTTGCATCTGGCCAGAGCTGGCCCATTGAAATCCCTATTGAGAATCAAGAAATTAAGAAGACATTAGCAGAAAGTCACGTATCACTGCATGAGGATTTCAGTCATGGATTTCTTCTAATCAGCTATTATCAACATCTAAGTAAAAGCTATCGGATTACTTCATTGAAATGTGCTTTTCATTAAGGTAATCATGTGGTGGTGGACCCAAGCTATAACTTGAATAACAAAGCCTTTCGATGAAATGCACCCTTTTTTTTGCCACAGTTGCATGAGGTTTTATAAAGCATTATGGGTTATTTTAGGAGCTTAGCTGCTGATATTTATTACAGATTTTCGAAATGAAGCCTATAATGGACTAGCTATTAACATGAATCAAATAACTGGCTGATAATACAGGAGCTAGCTATCGGGGACTTATGACAAGTCATCTTGGACTGCAATCCACATTTGCTCTATAGAATGCCATTAACCAATACCAATTATGAGGGCTTCATGTTGCATGTACTACAATTAGCATGTCTGTATTGGAAGCACACATCATTGTCCTATCTAATACAAAAACCTGGCACTCATAAATATCTTTATAATAATGCAAAATTTCTCTTTTTCACCAAAATTTTCTATTGTACACTGTACCCACTGCTAGATAATGCAGATGGATACTTGCCTTGCCTATTACAGATGTCGGTGACATGACACTTTCTTAGTGTGAAGTTTCATAGCATGCTATCTATTTTTATATTGATACCTTTAGATTTAGAATATCGTATAATATTGGAACCTTAGCACTTAGCAAGATGTTTGGTTCAATAATCCCATCATGTGTGCCTTGGAAACTACTAATCTGTATGCTTGTATTTAATGGATGCATGGTTCATGTTATAGAATTTGCATGTCTGCAGTTTACTGTTGCTCAAATCAAAGCTGAGATGCAGAAGACTCTCAAATGGATCGTTCCCTTAGCTGAAAACACAATAAGGTGGGCATATTAATGACCCCACAAATAGTATCTGTAAATTATGAAATGTATTTCCTATGCACTATTTTTCTCTACCTCTGCTTTCCTTAATTCTATTAACCTCTTCCAGACTGCACCTATTCACTTTTGTTTTTATTATTCTTCTTTTTCCTTTGAAACTGACAGAGCACATCAAGGTTTTGGATGGGTCGGGGAGTGGGCAAATATTGGGTAAGAACGAGGCCAATTGCATCTTTACCTTTAGTCCTCTTTTTTATTGCAATATATATTTTTTTCAATAAGAAAATTGATGGTAATCATCTCATAATTATACTTGGGAGTTGAATATTCTTTTTATTTTTCAGTACCGAGGTTAACAAGAACCCGGCGCCGGAGCAAAACATTACCCGCATCCAGACACTTTATCATTCCGATAAGGAGAAGACCGACCATTACGTTCTTGAACTAGTGGTATGGCTTCACCAGCTAGTGATCCAGGTGAAAAATCGGGGTTATGGGTTCAAACCATTGCAGCCAGTTACATGTCAGTCCCAGAAGGAAACATCATTACCACACGAGACCAAGCAAGACTCATCCCGGGCTTGCAATACTAGAGCTTATGATATCCTTCAAATTTCTGAAGAGGAAAGAGCATTGTTGGACTGTCTGATTTCAAACAGAATGATATTGGGGAGAAGCAAAAGCTTGGAACTTGTAACCAGGAAAGATAAAAGAGGCCAAAGAAACAGGGGTTTGAGCAGGAGTTCTGGAAATTCTCCTGCCAAGGAATTCAGTTTGGCGTTGGACTTGCAACTTGAGAGGACTAGAGTCTTGGATGTGATGGATGGGATACATACGCTGGGTACATTTCCTATAGCACCATTTTATACATAGCTCTTTTTAATCTGTATTTTATAATCTTTAATTAGTAATTTATAATCTATACAATGGGTTTTCTCTCTAATTTTCTTGTATATTTGTTGTGGAAACCTTTATTTTTCTTGTACAGATATTGTAGATATAAGCGTCAATTAGACTGGGGTGTATTTAATCACATATTATAATGTACACGCATCTTAATCATATGTTACTTACTGAAATTGAGACCTCTCAAGTGGAGAAATGAAAACTGCCCATGCGACCTGTTGACTAAATTTGGACATTATAAAAGAAAAATAGTGTCATGTATGATATGACATAAATTTGGAGAGATTGACCCTGATTATTGACCGGGAAATTACACCCTAAATTGCATGTACCATGTGGCTATGAATGCAGATAATCACAACTGCTCATTTTTGTAGCAGTGCACTAAGATGAGCACCTGATAAATGAAGTTTACAAAGCAGGTTGCTATGATTGTCTGCATGCATGATCATCAAAGTATAATTTCTTATTATCATTAATGTTAGATCATTTTCATAAACAGGGCACTAGACCTTGCTGTCCACGTTCCCCCTCTCTCTCTCTCTCTCTCTCTCTCTCTCTCTCTCTCTCTGTCTACCTCTATGCCATTGACTCAAAACTCATCTGTAATCGGATGAAAGTAAGACTCGAGTACATAAATGCGCACGTTCAAAAGAGTCGGAAAAAAAATTATCATGAATAAAAGACAGATCAGTCTACAGGGCTTGTTCTGAATGCCTCGTCGCATAAGAGGTAAATCTAGTCCACAGCCTATTCATCTTCAAGTACATGTGCTAGGCCCCAGAGAGATTCCCTCGAGGTCCTCGAGATGTTGCTTACTAATGATGGCCCGAAGATATACCTATTTGGCCTTGGATCTGCTTGATGATGGTATGAGAATCATCCTTGATAACTAGGCAATTAGTTCTTACTTAGCACTTGCCTTGCATGGGTGAGATTAGACCAGGTAGCTTTCGGCTTTGCTTCATGTACAGAGGCATCCAAAATGTGAAATCGCTTTCTTCTTCGAACATAGAATTAGGTCTACAGATGATAAACCCAACTTTGCCTTTTCTATCCCTATTTAGCACACTACCATCAAAATTAATTTTGAAATAACTCGGGGATGAGATTTCTAACCAATCAGATTGCCACATAAGCAGGGAAGGAGCCTCGAAGTATTCCCAGCTATCAATCTCTTGGATGAGCAAGTCATGAACAATCTCACCAGCTTGGATCATAAATCTCTCAAGAACAAATTTGGCTGGCTATTTGATTCCCTTAAAATTGCCAGTATTCCAGGCAAGCCAAATATCGTAGGCAATATACAGAACCTGAATATCTCAGGCCTGCTTGTTTAACTGTGCATGCTTCGAGTCGAGGGTATTAGTATCAATCCCTAGGCCTCCCCCCCCCATCCTTTTTTTTTTTTTTTTTTTAATTTTTATGTTGGTAAGATTCTACCTTATTTGATGAAACAGGACATATGGCAAAGTGGAAGGCCTTAGAAAAGATTTAATTTTTTTTTTTTTTTTTTTTAAAGTAAGAGAGATGTTTTAGAAGACTCGTGGGAACGAAATAGCTGGGCCGAAGTGGGTAAATCTTAACTTGATCGATGCAATGCGAGCCACTATGGAGGTAACCGAGTCAAGATTTTGACCTCAACTTGGTTTGATTGGGTTCATCTCGGTGAGAACCCAAGCTATACGGTGACATGCCTGATCATCTCCGTTAGATCATGGCAATCGTCATCCAGCATACAAACATATTCTAGCCATGACAGGCCACGGCGTTGACCGTAGAACGCTTCATACAGCATATTCTAGTAATGAATCCCATCCTTAGATCTTGGATGGGGTAGACCATATCTGCAGTATCGCTATTGTCGAAGCCTTTCCTTGAGCAAACCAACACCCGATGTCACCTTATAAGGTGGATTAGCTCTTGAAGCATTGGTTGGACTGGTAACACCCCGTTAGAATAATATTAAAACAGAGGAATGCAGCAGCAGCAGAAGGAGCCACTACCGGTGGGAGCTTCGAATCCTGATGGAGTGTTTGGGGGTCAGCTTCAGCATCAGGGATTGGGTGGGTCGAAACAGCTTTTGGGTTCGAGTTCGGATGTCCAGCCGCTGGTGGATTACACTCGGTATGACGGTGGAACTTCCCAGGGAGGAAAGCTGGGTTGGAATGGGTCTGCGTCTTTGTTAGCTTGGTGGTTTATAATGGGATTTTCTTTTGAGATGGAGGTTGGGGTGTCCCGTGTTGCGGTCGATTTATTATTTATTATTATTTTTATTATTATTATTATTATTATTATTATTATTATTTTTATTGGATAAAAGGGATAATCAATCCAATAGCTTGGAAATGAATATATCTATAAAAAAAAAAAAAAAAAAAAAAAAATGCCATCCAATTCATCATCATGTTTACCTTCCTTTTGATAAACATGATGAATAATGACAGAAAGAAAAGAGTGGACCTAAAAGCTTCCTGATCCAAGTGATGATAGTGATGGAGTTATCCTCGATCAAATTGCATGATTCGATAGATATATCTAAAAAAAATAAAAATAATAAAAGATGCCATCCAATTCATCATCATGTTTACCTTTCGATAAACATGATGAACGGTGATAGAAAGAAATGAGTGGACCTAAAAGCTTCCTAATCCAAGTGATGATAGTGATAGAGTTATTCTCGATCAAACGGCATGATTCGATAAATATATTAACTACTCGTCCAAGCAACTCTCAGCTCCCGGCGAATGGGATAATAGGGTCGAAAAGATGGTATCTACCCGCCATAATAATGCTCCGAGCAAATTTCTAAATAATGAACCCGGTCCCTCCCCCGTACTCTCTAACACTACCATCAAAAGCGGTCGTCTTACTTTGCCCGTCAATCGTATTGTTACCTTTTCTGGTGATTGCTGATGTTATGCTACCAAATAGCAAATTGTACGTGTCAAAAGAGGACCTGCTGCCTTATTATATATTGATCATATACGATTGGATTTTTTTCTTATTCCATATATTAATACTTATTCTATGGTCATTTGGGAACTTTGTGGCAATTTCTGTTTAGCGTCGAAGGAGTCGGAAAACTTGCATCTTTGCGAGCTTAATGGTAGGATCGCTGGCAAGTTGTTTTGGCTACGTGATCATGTATTTTTCATGGTGGAACAAACTCTTACTACATTACACGTTGTGAACATGATTTAGGCTCACCAGATAGTTCGACCAATAAAACATATGATCTCATATTATATATATAATATATATAATATATTTAGTAAATCATCAAATATATATCATATATTTGTAAGTACTATATTTTAAAAATAATATAATTTATTTAATGTTAAAGTAGTCCGAAAATTTATTTCTTCTCAAACTTAATGATAAGATCTCTGGCAAGTTCTTTTTGAGTTCATGCTGGAACCAAGTTATGCGATCATTTGATAATAAAAGACACTAAGAATATTAAATATTTTTTAATTAATTTATAAATTTTTATTTTTTAATTAAATGGATTAATAATTCTGTTGGTAGCGACTATGAAAGTTCTTCATGCCAAGAGAGACGTGGTATGTTCCCTATGATGATGTTTGGTTCTGTATTTTATTCAGAATAAGTCTAGATTCTAGAAATAAAATCAAATAATTACGAAAATAGAGATAGGCTATCTTGGAATCGGTATTCCGATCACCGGATTCTAATTCTTGAATTGGTATTCCATGGTGGATCATGGAATACCTTATTCGATAGTGTCTTATTCTCATGACATGGAGAGATAATCATTGTTATTTCTAAAAAGAGGTTGGCTTAGGTTAAAATCCTATCTATCCTCGTCTTCTTCTTCTTTTTTTCCTGTTTATGTACCAAAGAGTTCATCATTTTGTTCTTAAATAGAAAACTTTATGCTTTATGCTATTTCGAAAATTATTTTGCAGATGACTTATGCTCGATTCTACTTTAGTTTCAAAATAAAGAATCTACTCTATTTGGACATCGATCCCAGGTCAATGGAAAAGTAAACATTGGTAGGTGGTTGCTCGAAATCATCCACTTGGGTGTCCAAGATTGGGAGGATGCTTCGTACCAAGATACAACAGGGCTAAGCTGCTGATAGTCCAATATGTTAGGGACGAGAGGGTCAACTGCATGGATGTTGAGCGGGAATTTTCGAAAGTTAATCCCACTCCAAAGCTTCTAAAATGCATAAAATAATTTATTTATTTATTTATTTATTTGTTTATAATTTGAATAAGCTTGTAGGTTTGCCTTTCAGTTACTATCCTATACATGTAGTTAGGATGATCATGGTGAAGTATATGAAAAATTATTTTATCGTATCTATCAACTTCTCTATGCCATAGACAAGTTGTCTAAACCATCTAGATTCTCGCTACCTCCTCTTGCACGAGAGATATTTTATCTCTGAAATTGATCTCATTTAGATTTCCAGGTTTCTAAGTGCTGTACAGGGACAAGACTTTGATGGCTTTTGAATTACTTATTACCTGAATTCATAGAGATTTTTGTTTATGATATATTTTGCTCCACTTATATTATAGGTTCTGAGATTTAGGAATCTAATAAATATCCTCTAGCACCTGTATCGATATATGCGTGTAAGGTGGCAAATTAAATTAAGTTCTTATGACTAAAAAATAAACATAAAAGTAAAAACAAATCACCGTTCTTTATCAATTTTGTTAGAAATATTTTTGATTTTTTTTTTTATTTTTTAATAGAAATTTATTTTCATGTCAACCAAATATTAGTTAAAATAATACTATATTAATTATCCTTAACTAAAGATATAATATTAAATTTTTAATTAATAATTTAAAATAATAAAAATAAATAATTATTTTTTAAGAGTTCGTATCTTTATTTTAAATAAAATTTGGATGTCCAAATACTATTATTTGATTTCTTGTTCGGGATAGGGTGAGATCGCTACCATCCATCCGATAAACCTCTAATGCTGCCGTGATTGTACGGCGGTCTAAAGTGGAAGGACAAAGAGGGCTGTACGCTTCCAACACCGAATCAAACTTCGAATCCTCCGTTTTCTCTCTGCCGTGGCCTTCGTTGTTCGAGAAGAACGGAAAAAAAAAAAAAAGAATTCTAGGATTTTCTCGTCGGAGATGCTGAGCAAGAAGAGGCGGCGGGCGGAGCCGCCGGCGATCCATCCTCGCAACCGTCACTCGGAGAAGCCTCCGGATTTCGGCCTCCTCGCCTCCCTCTACCCTTCCTTCCGCCCCTTCGTCTTCTCTTCCTCCCGCTCTGGCCGCCCCACAATCGACTGGACCGACTTCAACGCTACCCGCGAGCTCACCCGCGTCCTCCTCCTCCACGACCACGGCGTCCACTGGTAGCTTCTCCTCTCCCCGGTTTTGGATTTCTTTTCTTTTTTTTTTTTAAGTGGCTTTTACCCTTTAAACTTTTTTTCTGCTCCTCTCCTCCCTAGCTGGGTCCTTAGGTACGGAAAAATATGCTTAATTTTTCATGGATTTCATGTAATTTGCCCAGATTTCGCTTTTTCTGTTTGTCTTTAAAACAATTTTGTGCACAAAAAATTGGAAATATTTTGCTATTCTATTTGCTGTCTCTACTCAAATTTGTGGTTAATTTTATAAATCTAGAAGGACGGTTTGGGACTTTTGGCTATGCTGAGAAAATTAGGGTTATGTGTTAGCACGGGTTTAATAAACACATTTTCAGGTGGATTCCGGATGGGCAGCTCTGCCCTACGGTGCCCAACAGATTGAACTACATCCACTGGATTGAGGATTTGCTGTGCTCCGAGCTTATCCCGGTGAGAAATGGTTCTGATGGAAAAGTTAGGGGGTTTGATATTGGGACCGGAGCCAATTGCATATACCCACTCCTTGGGGCATCACTGCTAGGGTGGAGCGTTGTTGGATCTGGTGGGCTTCCAATTTCCTAATCAAAAACTCTTCTATGAATCACATGCAGAAAGAATTTGATTTTTATGTCATTTCCTGAAATGAAATATGGTAAGCAAAATTTGCACAACTTTGCTTGTAGATGTGATGGATGTGGCTTTAGAGTGGGCTAGAAAGAATGTGGAGAGCAATCCCCATTTGTCAGAACTGATTGAAATCAGAAATGCTAATGATGCATTGTGTTCCAGTGACAAGAAGCCAACTTCAGAGAAGTTCGATGGTGAGGTGGCGGTTGAGCCAACTGCAGCTGTTGAGAAAGAAGAATTGTTAGATCCAAAGCCAAAAGAGGCTCATTTCCATGAGCCACCTGTACTTGTTGGAGTTGTTAAGGATGGTGAAAATTTCGACTTCTGCATGTGCAACCCTCCGTTTTTTGAGAGCATAGAGGAGGCAGGTCTAAACCCAAAGACTGCTTGTGGAGGTACCTCAGAGGAGATGGTTTGTCCCGGTGGTGAACGAGCTTTTATCACCCACATTATTGAAGATAGTGTTTCACTGAAGCATTCTTTCCAGTGCGGTTGGAACTGTTTATGTTATTGGCAATTGATTATATTTTTTCAGCAGATGACTTAAAAGCTATTTCTTTTAGGTGGTTCACATCAATGGTTGGGAGAAAAGCAAACTTGAAATTCTTAGTGTCAAAGCTCCATGAGATCGGTGTCTCGATAGTCAAGACTACTGAGTTTGTCCAGGGTCGTACAGCTCGATGGGGTCTTGCATGGTCTTTTCTGCCTCCGAGGAAAAAGTTCATCATGGCAAATGTCCCAACAAAGAACCATCTCTCGTTCATGCTTGAGGTTTGACGTCTCCCAAGCTGTTTTATTTTAAATTTGATGATTGATTGTCTTTTTCTGTGATCCCTTTAAGGCCATAGCTGTATCAGACCAATTGTTTAGCGAAAATAATGTTTTGTTTCCGCATCTCTCTTAACCTTAATAATGCCCTAGAAATTAAATTATTGAGAATCAATGAAGGTGCAAGCACATAAGGTGAACTGGATTTGGTCAAGTATCTCCACTCCATCCGGAGACCAATACTTTCACATATAAGGGTCCAGATGTGGAGATGATGTGAAGATTTGAGAAACTTCAAAACTTGGGATTTTAATGAATTATGTTCCACCAAGCATGTTCTGTTCTGCCCCCAAAAAGGTGGAAAAACGCTGTCCTGCTTTTCGTTAAAACTATTGAATCTGAGTTGAGCTATTTTTTTTGTTCTGCTAATATTTGCTAACTGTAAGGAAAAGTTTCAAGCTGAATTCATCTGAAAGTTGTTTTGCATGCATCTTTAACAGTATCCTATCTCTTGATACCTTCAACTTTTTCTTTCTTTTTGATGCTTAAGGGCCTTCAACGTCAATTTGGTGCCTTTCAAATATTAAAATCAGTGGAATCTTTTTTCCAGGCAATTGGTGCCTTCTGCAAATCTGACTTCTCATCATTTTGTATCAATGTAAGCTCTCTGACTTTTGGTGCCGTGCTATTTATGTTTGTGTTTGTGAGGAACATTATATATTTGTTTCTAATCTTAAATATTATGACATTTTCTCAGATTATGTTATCAAATGAGGATAGTGGGATAATACTTAAAGATGCCTCTGATAATGTTGGTGGAAGTGTTGCTAGTTTGACGTCAAATGGTTCAAACAACTTGCATTGTCCATTAAATGAGCTATCATTCCGTGTCTCTGTATGTTTACTTGTGCTTCCTTGGTAGCTACTCGCTATTTCTGTGTTGTACATTGCAAAAATTATATGATAATTCTTCTTGTAGGTATTTGAGCAAATTCCAGGCACGCTTTTAGTTAAAGGATCATTGTTGCAAAAAGAAAGTCCACTTTCAGGTTCGAACCCACTCAAATTCCTTTGTCATGATGCATTTATATGGACTAAGCATGGAAATTGTCTAAATACTGTGTTAATGTTTTTAGAAGTAGCACTTCTTAGAACACTTCTGTCATCCAATGATTTATTCTTACTGGTTTGGAATTCTTGTCGTTTATTTTGCACCATAATATTACTTACTCTTTTGGTGTTGACCATGGCAGCATATAGCAGATGAATGAGAGAACTTTAAGTGTTCTCTTTTCATCCATACTTCTTTAGAGCTTTTGGTTTTCCTAAATTAAAATAACCTTTAATTTTCTTGCATCAGTTTATAACGCTTACATATTGCTTTCCTTGTAGTTCTAAAATATAAGCTGCAGGAATAAGATTGGGTCAGTTTACAGAAATTGAAATATAATACAGTTAGAAATGGTTCGTGGTGCATGCTAGGCTCTTATTGGTCAGAGACATTGGCATGCAAGCCAATTTAATATAAAATACCGAGAATACAAAGTTGGCTATTTCTTTTGGAACAATATGCCATCTTTTTCTTTGAGATTTGTTCCATTATCCAATGTTCTCAATAATGTTGCATTATCAGCTTTCTATGTTTTATGTATATTATTTTTGCTGCTAGAACTTGTTAAGGTACTATTTGATTGTTTTTTTGCCTACCCGCTTAGGAGCTTGTTAAGAATCAATGACAATTCCATGCAAATCTCAAGCTTTGTCAAAGATTCCAGAATGGTATAATAGCTGGCTTTTGCATGCTCGATATAATTGTAACAACCGTTCTCAAAGCAGGGTGCTAGCAAAAGATGCATGCATGCTAATTGGAAAATCATTGGTTTGGACTGTACATAGCTCTAATCTACTCTTAGGCCTGACTTCGATTAATAACTGCAGCAGAGGTGTTAGTGAAAAGACCAAGTAACCTGCTTCTGGCTCTCGGTTATGTAACTTTTTGTGTCGATACTCAATTACATTGGTAAGCAAACAAATGCAAGAACATACAACATATGCTTCAGACCCATGTCTTTATGTGTGGTGAAAGGGAGAGAGCAGGAGCCTGTTGGGATGTGGTTAGCAGCGTGGGACTCGTGGTGCATCTGAGGACCTTAGGAAGGGAATATGACACGTCAATGATAATGGAGGGTAGTGTTGGAAAAAAGAAAATTGAAAGTTCTAATCTATAAGGATTACTATCTCTTCTAGGCACTTATAATCAAGGATTTTGTTCCCGGTGGGATGTCCCGCGAGACACCAGGATAGGATATCATCCCATATAATGGGACAGGATGTCCCACCACCGTCCTAGCATCCCGATCAGGATATTTTTAGGATATCCTTTATCCCAATTATCAGGATAGGATAAGATAGCGGCGCATCCCGTTTAATGAGAAAATTGGGATAGCCTTGTTTCACAAGATTTAAAACCTTGCTTATAATATGTTTTTAGTTCCAATTTGGATGTACTGGGCAGTGGATAAAGTGACCTTCTATGGGCCAAGCATTATGATGATCCTCGAGAGGGAAAAAAAGGGCATTACTTCTTTATATATTCAGGTAAAACTGAAAATGAACAAAAATATCAAAGACCAAACATCATACATGTGGCAAGTCGATGATTAAGTACCTGTCTCCACATTAGCATATCATTGTTGCTTATTGGCAGAGAACAGCCTTGACATCATTGGAGCCAAAGATGACTTCCATTCTTGTGACTGCCTCTTACATTCTTAGCCCTCACAAAAATACATTTATGTCATATCTAATAGAAAAATCTGATATTTAATGCATCACATCCTCTTTACTCATTGCATTTCATATCCCCTATGAGCATTTGTTATAAAATCATCTCTATCATAGTTCCTGTCAAAGTTTTAAATCCTTTGGAATGGAGATGTCCGGGTATCTCTATGGAATGGGTTGTCTCGTTATTTTGTCTTGTCCTAGCAGCTATCACGGTCGTGCATTCTGGTAGATATCCACTGTTTCTCTGCATTCTTCATTCATTTCTTTAAATCTTTTTTTCTTTTCTTTTTCTTTTTTTTTACTTTTCTTTTACTTTCCTTTCTTATCCCTTCCTCTTTTTTTTTCCTTCTTCTTTCTCTCTCCTTTCTTTTTTCTATCATTTTTTTTTTTTTGTTATCCCTTCCTTTCTTTCCTCATACTTTTTGGCTTTCATTTTTTTAATTTCTTTTATCTTTCTTCTTCTCTTCAGTTTCAATCCCATTTGGATCCTGTTTTCTTATAGGAACAAGATGGGGTGGCTAGGATATAAAACCTTGCTTTAAATATTCTCCAAATTATTGAAAGATTCTCATATTATTTCTTGATTTTTCTCTTGACGAATGATTATTTAAATTATTCTTTAAAAATGAATCAATCTATAACTATTTTATTATTCTCAAATTATACACACATATTATGACTTATTCATGAATTATTGGTGACTGATTTAGGAAACTTTTATTTATGTTGTATAAAGTAATGATATCCTTTATCCTTGCTAGAGGTGATTTTTTATTTTCTTAATGTTATCATTTGTTACTTTTGCCTCTCCTAATAAGTAAATAAGTTCATTAATATTTCAGAAAACTTATTATCTTTTAATTTTATTATTTTTGTCTGAATTCTTTGTTATGCAAGTTTTTGACAATGCCTGGATCATAACTGGCATCATAAAATTTGGGTAAAATACCGATGCTCAACATATCCTACCCTGGCCATGCTTTTCAATCTTTATAGTCACAGAAATGCTACCAAACTTGGTGAATTTGCTTCCATTAATTTATTGCAATCAGAAACTTTGTTTTTGCCTCACGAACCATGCTGCTTATTTTACAGGAGTATTCTCATCTTTATTTTGGCAATTGGAGGAAGCTCTGAAGAGGGAATTTCTCAGCAAGTCCCATGCACACGCTAGCTTAGGTAAATGATTAGAAGGAAGCGCGGCATTGCATAATGGAGGATTATAAAGGAAGAGATACATTATCGAACTAAAAGATGTAATTGGAGCTTTATGCTTCAACCTTTTTAATCTTCTCTCATCTAGATGTATCCCACGAATATTTCTATAATAATTTGGTATATGATTCATTGATTTCTCTCTGGGAGAGCTCACCATCCAGGGTCCATAATTTTCTTTTGGAGTATTCAGACATAATCTAGGCCCAAGTATTGTCGATCCAGAATTGAAAGCTTCATCTGTTTGTTCGATCTACAGATAAAGTTTTGCTTTTTAACGAGTCTTTGTATTCCCTTGATAATCCCTTCTTCTTTTTGGGTTTGTTTTCGTTGTTAGTACTCTATTCACTTAATTTCTTGGTAAAGAAAGATGTACGTGCCCATATCATTGCCAGCCAATGATTTCGTTTTGTTGGTGGTCTCTTAAATATTTATCTCTCAAACCTCCACTCTCTTGTAAATCAGGTATATCATAATTTTGCTCTCAGTTAAACTGCATGCCAACAAACCAACACAATCTCTCCGAAAACACCAAACTATGTGCTAACGTGAAGAAAAACAAAGATCATGTACTGTGTTAGGAGATTAACAAAGTACCGGAGAATCCATTGATATTATGGTCGAAACAATCTGAGTTGTCCTGAATAATAAAAATTTCCTAAAACATCCACCCAAATTAATAAGCTACAAAACTCTCAAAGATGGAAAGCTCAACTCCCTGATAAAAACCGGAAAGGAGAGTCTCAGAACTAATAAAAACCAGAAAGGAGGCTAATCTCCTGGTCATGCTTGTGAACATCAAAACATCGGGGGAATTTTTTTTTTTTTTTTTTTAAAAATCCTTCTGCCATCACATAAGATTGTGCCATGCAATCTGAATTCCTAGAAAGCCTATTCAACTTTCACATCCGAGATCGAACAAAATGGATCTTTTAACCACCTCTACAGTCAAACATCACCATTAGCATCCTGGAACGAGCAATTTTAGAGAAGAGAAGAGAGAGAGAGAGAGAGAGAGAGAGTGGGAAAACAGGTACATCAGAGTCACAAGGAACGTGGGACAACAGAATGTGGAACCACGTTCACCCGCACCTCCAACAGCACCCTCAAAGCACTCGCGTTACGATTGCTCTCGTCGCCATTTCCGCGCGCATCGCGCTCGATCACCCGGTCACGACACATCGGACAGAAGGGCGATCTCGTGATCAGCCATTGATCGATGCATGCCCTGTGGAACATGTGCTTGCACCGTGGCAGCACGCGCACCTCCTCGCCTTCCACGTACTCCGCCAAGCACACCGAGCAGCTCTCCTTCTCCTCCGCGCTGCCACCACCGTCGGAAGAAGGAGATGATGCCGAGCCGAAGACCAGCACGGGGATGGCCCGTAACCGAGCATCCGAGGCCCTGCCGGCCGGGACGATATCGATGATTATGTTGCGGTTATCGGTTGGGGCGCGGAGATCGCGGAGGCGGCGTCGGCGGTCGAGGCAGTTCCAGATGGAGTTGAGGATGAGGTAGAAGGAGGTAAAGAAGAAGACTGTGAAGAAGGCGATGCCGATGGTTTTCTGGAGTTGGACCGGCCTGTATGGGTCCGGCGGTGACAAGAGGAGGCGAGTCCGGGGATTATGATGGTGGTGGTGGTGAGCGTGTTCGTGAAATGAGTTCATGGTTTGTTTCTTTTGGGAACGGAAACAAGGGAGAGGAGGAAGGAGGAGGGTTCCGGCCTTGATCAGGGGAATCTTATTTGTGATTTTGTGTCGCGGATAATGGAGTGTGAAAAGGATTTTATGGTATGAGGATGGGAGCATTGTACCTGGAAACTTCGGGTGAGATTAAGACGTTAGACATTTAGAAAGAGAGAAAGAGAGAGAGAGAGAGAGCGAGCGTATCTCGTCGCCGCGGAGATTGCGAGGGACTCGTTTTGTGCTTCGAGCTCCAACTTCTTGATGATGCGCCGAGGATGAATCGTTAATTGGAATGATGGTATCGGACGATGATATGATAGAGCTGGTAAGAAGATTTATGTATCCAAAAATAGAATTATACTAAAAATGGTACCATGGCATTTGACAAGCTGCCGAATATTCTCAAATTCTTCATTTGATTTCGGGGTCAAAAGGGTGAGGAGATCCGGCCTCCCGTGATATATCTTTTTACATTCAAATATATTTCAAGCCAAGTCCGGTCAAATTAAAATTTTATAATATATTTTAAATCGATATCCAAGTAATCGAATATAATTTATCATATTCAAGTTATTTAAATATATTAAAAATCTCTAATATCTGCATCAAGTAATCAAAAATATATCTAACTTAAATTTGTTTAAATTATTTATTTTTTAATCATTTGATATATATTTCAAAAATTTTTAAATTATATAATTTTTTATATATAAATAAATTTATTATAATAAATTACATCCGATCACTTAAATTATCGATATAGAATCTTTATTACAAAATTTTGACACGATCAGATTTGATCTAATTATATATTCAAATATAGCTAAGTTCATCTCTCTCCCCGTGTATATACGAGTGAGCTGGTCTTTTATAATGATGTGCAGATTCTATACGATGCATCTTGTATACTGTTGATCATACTTCCGATGGTGATGCGTGAATACGAGCCACACGAAGTGCGTTACATATGACTGTCCTGCATATGAGTGCTGCAAAGAACCCATGTTCATGGTATCTAAGGATAGTGCGGGGCATGTACCAAGTAAGGCTCATTTATTTAATCACGATGGTTGCAGAATATACGTGAATGGCTGTGATCAAGATTCCTTGATACCAAATCTCATGTTAATACCAATTTGTTAGTGTATCGGTACCGGGATTCAGTTTGATATGCTGCATTTTAATACATCCCTCTTCCCATATACTATATATGGGTACCAAATCAATGCGGTATAATATACTGTGCACCATCCAATTGGGTAGGGTACGGTAAATCTTAATTATGACCGCGGAAATAAATGGACTTTCTCAGCCTTTATCCTGAAAAGTAGAGGACATCCTGACCACTAATATTAAATCAGGACTTTTAACTACCACCAAATTCAATATTAGTAGCTCAAAAACAAAAATCTACATTTGATAGGTTTAAAAGTACCTGCACCTAAATATTTATATATTTTAGATTCCTAACATATGCATCAAATCATCCCAAGTATATAATTGAAATAGAATTAAAGCTAGCAATGGATCCGGTTTGGATCAGATTATCCAAAATCTATATCCATACCATTAGATACTTCTGACCCTATACCCATTCCGGACCGGATTGGGTTGGGTCGGATAAAAAAAAAGAGTATATTTAGGTTAGGTCAGGTCAAGTATACCTAGTTAAATCAGATTAGATTAGATCGAGTTGGTCGAATCGCGTTTGATTAAACCATATCTTGTGCATAATTATACAAGCTTGAGTTTTGTTCATCATAAAAAAATTGTAAATATAATAGAATGATGAAATAAGCTGAAAAGTATGGAATCTCCATAAATTTATTTGATAATTAAATAATGAATACGAAAGAATAAGTCTAGCTTCATTAATAAAGGATGCCACTTGTTGCCACCAAAATTGCCTCCTGCTATAGGCTCGGTGGGTCCCGAGATCACATCAGTCATTCTGGGCATCGAAGGATGCCTTGTTTCGGAACATTCCTAGCTATCGGGCGGACCTGTAAAAAAAAAAAATCCGAATCGGGGATCCTGGTGGGGACACTCCGATAATCAAGTTAGTATGGCGTTCAAGGGCAACAAATCCTCCGTCACGAGGGCTTAGCTGACTACCGTAAACAGGCTTCTTTAGAGAAAAAATGGATTTCTTTCTTAGTAGTGAGAGTTGCCGTTTTTTCTTTTTGCTTACCTTTGCCGGAGGTCCTTCTTACCGTTATATATGTAGAAGTCAATGATGGTGGGCAGGATTGGGTATCCTGGTAGTGCACCCCCCTGAAAGGGGTGTAGGCTTTGCAGAATCCCGTGGGACAGAGACTAGAGTTCTGGCAAGGCCCTCAGTATTGGGTGCAAGCGGCGTGATATGGCGCACCCTCCTGGGAAAAGGTCCAGGCCTAGCAGGATCCCATGGGACAAAAATTGGAGTCCTGGCAGGGCTCCTTTGCAATGGATGCATGCGGCATGCTGCAGGGTTTGCCCTCCTAGGAGGGGTGCAAATCCTGTAAAGATCGGAGTCCCAGCAAGGCCTCCTATATTGGAAGGAGATGGCGCCCCGTAGTTCATTGTCCCGGTAGAGCATGCCCCTGCAAGGGACATGGGATCGGCAGTATGCCGCTCCCCCCGGGTGTCGCAATAAATCTGGCGGAGATAACAACCCCGCTCTCTTCAGTCACCGACTAGCATTGTTGGGACCAAATAAGGCGCACATGTCTGTCTGGGATTGCCGCATCCTTCAATCCTCTCTTCCTCCCCCAGCTTGCGAGAGCCACCTCCTCCTGCGACCAAGGTTCAGGTCGGCTAGTAGCTCTACTTGGCCAGGAGCTCTACTCTACCAGGAGCTCTACTCGGCCGGGAGCTCTACTTAGCTAGGAGCTCTACTCCGCCAGGAGCTCTTCTGAAATGAGAACGCGGATTGTGGGTGCCATGTCACAGAGCTCTTCTGGATCGAGGTGCAGATAATGGGTACTGCGTCAGTAGTCAACCATGTCGAACATAGGTTGCCACGTCAACCACCAACCATGCCGAATGCAAGTACCATGTTAGCGCTTAGCCACATCAAAGTTAGATATAGAGTTAATTTACATAATATACATAACATGATCCAAAGAAAGAAGAAAATTCTTGAATAGCAAAATAGAGGAGAAGAAAAGAGGTGCGGGGTGGGTTGGAGAAGAAATAAATCGAAGTTTTGTACTGGGACCGGGTATCAGGGGTGGGGGATTGAGAGGCTTTTTGCCTTTTTTATAATCAGGTTGGATTTGGAACGTGGCATACTGATATCCATATTCGATCTAAATTTGACTCAGGTTTTTTATACAAAACACATACATGCTTCTAAATTAAATGGCTCGAATTTTAGCTAATCCATTAAAATCGGGTTGGATTGGAAATCCATCGAATCGATAAAAATTACCATATCTAAATAAAATATTAATATAATTTATTCATTTGTACATGACTGACGGTATAAGCCACAAGTCTCCAAAATGTATATTTGTTTATAAATGGATATTTTAATTCCACCGTTTGAATTCCAAAATTTTAACTAGAAATATTTTGGCTAATGCTAGTGATAGTCAGGTTGACATACTCACCTTCGCATGGAAAACGGCTGCGGAAAAATTAATATACGCCGTGTATCGAACATTCTCTGGCTGGGGTTGAGGGACCGTATGGGGATACCATGCCCGAGTCTAACTCCTCTTCCCAGCCCCCGCCGCCCCTTCGATTGTTTCATCAAAAAAAAAAAAAAAAAAAAAACCAGAAATATTAAATTTGATAGTTTGTGTAAAATTCTTTCTCGGTTGTACATTATAACCTCGCCCTTTTTTTTTTTTTTTTGCTGAAACTACCTCGCCCTTTAATGATTACTTATCAGCTTGGAGGATTTCGACATAATTTCCTGATTTTTAAAGATTTCTGCAAATCTCAGAGTTCTTGCCATGTATCATATTTTAATACTTTTCCTTCCAACTTTTTTAGTGCCAGATTTATTCTCCTTGGGATGACAACCGGGCTGGGCTAGTCTGGGACACGCTTCACATCATCCTTGTTTTAAGTGTGTCTTGGGTCACACTTCGAGCCAGGGCTGATCATGGATTGGGCATGGACACAAAATATCAAATATTTGAAGAACTTTTTGGTACACCGCTCCGATCATATAAATTATATTTTTAAATATATATTTAATAATTATAATTTTATTTTTTATTAAAAATTTTGAATGATAAAAATTTTTTTTCCGTACGAAAATATTATGATAAATATTGGCTTGGATTATGATAATTTATGATTTGGATTATGGCACTGGTGATCAGGATATCATAATCTTGTTCACGGGATATCATAAAGTTGAGAAATAATTTTATTATTAAAAAAATATTTTAAAATTCTTTTAATAATAAAAATATCCTTTAACTTTATGACATCATGTATCCCTATTCATAAACTTGACAACAGGATATCATAAAAAGAAGGGATATTTTTATTATTTAAATTTATATTTAATACATGTAATTTATTATTTATTAAAAATTTTAAATGATAACAATATCGTTTCCGTTATGACACTTATGATCAAATTTGTGAACAAGATATCATAACTCTGTTCACATAAGATATTATATAAGATTGAGAAATATTTTTACTATTAAAAAATTAATTTTTTTTTTCAATAACGAAAATGCCCCTCGGTCTTATGATATCTTGTTAATAGGCTTATGACATCATGACCACGGGATGATGTTATAATCCAAGTCATGGGGTATTACAATTCAAGCCAACGGATATCATAATTTTTTTATAAGAAAGGAATAATTTTATCATTCAAAATTTTTAACGAAAATAAAGCTGCAGGTATTAAAAATATATTAAAAAGCGAGACATACGCGGCTCTTATGTAGCTTAATTATATTTGATGGTAATTTTTTTCTACACCGCCTCATCCGATGTACAAAGAATTACTCTAAATATTTGAATAGATATGGCTTGTTGTGTCCAGGTTGCTGTGATGCCCAAGCTTGAATCAGATTTGTTGGAGATGATTTCAGCCAAATGATCTAGCTCTTCTTCATTGCCTGTTGAGTGCCTTTGATCACTGGATCGTTCTTCCTCCAATCCTGCAAGCAAGTCCTCTCACCAGGAAAGTTCCGGTGGGAGGACACTCCGACGCTCAAGTCAGTCATAGTACCCAGAGTAAACAGATAAGATCCGAGGAAAAAATTGAGCTATGGGTATGTGCAAGAATTTCTCTGTCTTTTTGAAACTTATCCCTCGAAGCCCCTTACTCACCGGTATTTATAGGCTACGATGCTAACCGAATCCAGCTAAGAAAATGGTAAACGGTTAGTTCGTTAGTGGACTAGCACGTGCGTTAATAGTTATCCATTATAGTCCTCATTGTTTACCTTCTTTGACCAATTTATCAAATTGGTCAACATAATACCAGATGCTTCTTTGGCATTGATCGGCTTTGTACCTCTTGGGCATTGATCGGTCTTGTGCCTTTTGGGCATCGATCAGCTTTGCGCTTCTTTGGCATTGATCGACCTTGTGTCTCTCGGGCATTGATTGGCCTTATGCCTCTCGGGCATTGATCGGCCATGCATTTCTTTGGCATTGATCGGCCTTGTGCCTCTTGAGCATTGATCGGCCTTGTGCCTCTCGGGCATTGATCGGCCTTGATCAACCAAGTTCATTTCTAATCATCCAACACAAATAGGTTAAATATGTCATATCCCAACATTAGTCCCCCTAGCTTCTGAATTCATTAAATGAATGTCAGAAGTTGTCAAAAGTTGTCGAAAGTTTCTTTTTACTTTCTTTCTTTCTTCTTTTCTCTTCTTCTTTTTCTTTATGTTATGTTATGTTATGTTTTTTTTGAACCGACGCTCATATTCTTGAGCAGAGCGCCACAATGACATGTCGATCTTGGATAGGAGGAGCGGTTATATAAAATTGACAACCATAACCTGCAGCCATCATTACGATTCTTGAAATTTACAAAGACCGAAAGATCATCATCGTCGAATAAATGCAAGCGTCCCGTCATTGATACGTCTGTCGTCGGATCATGAATAGTCGCTTTGATTTTTCGAAGAGTCGTATCTTTTCATCGAATATCAAGGATAGGTGGCACAATCAGAATTAATCTCGCTATTCGAGAAAAAAAATTTAACCATAGAATTCCACTATATAAGCACCATCTCCTCCTAAGAAAATAGGTTTTCCACCATTTCAGTTTCTTCACCTTAGGAGCAAAATAATTCTCTCCAGGTCGGTCTCTTCTCTTCCTTGTCTTTTCTTTTTCAGGTTAATCTTTCTTTTTTGTTCTCCATTTTCCATGACTAGAATCTTAGAGACCAATCATACCAACGAACCCGAGGGTTCTACTTCTCAGAAGAAGTAGAAGTCCAAGCTGAATCAGTTAGAATAGATGCCATTAGGATCTTTTTGACAGAACATAGGGTCCTTACACTGAAAAAATATTATAATATCTCAGATGACTTCGCATTAGTCATCTCGAATTTCGAAGAACAAATAGATCGGCCACCCCCAGGTAGCTTGGTAGTTTATGAAGAACATTTAAAAGCAGGACTTAGATTTCCGCTCCATCCTTTCTTTATCCATATTTTTAGGTTATACCAAGTACTTCCTGCTCAGCTAACCCCCAACAGTATCCGAATAATCTATACCTTCTTGATCCTTTGCAAGGACGCAGACATAATCCCCCAAATTTTTTTTTACTGCCTTATTCGTATTGAAACGAGATTTCCATGGCCAAGGGTGGTGGATGATCAACCCACGCCATGGTCGGAACTTCATTATTAGACTTCCTTGCCATTCATGGCTAGAAGCCATGCTTCTTTTATATAGTTTCTAAGATCCCTTGGGACTACTTCAACATTAGTCATAAGGAATCCCGATTAACTCCAAACGACGGCAAAAAGATATTGGCAGCAAATAAGGAAGATTATGAGAAGCTTAAGATTCTCCTAAGATTCTCCTAATAAAAGAACTTCTCAATGAGAGAGGATTATTTTTAGTTGAAATCAGCCCCAATCCTTCTCTAGGTATCTTACTGTCGATATTATTTTCTCATTTATCTCCTGATGATTAATTCTAACATCTAATTCATCGGATTGTGCATATACAACCATCATGGTGGACGTTCAAAGGCTTCGGCAGATATCGGAGAAAAAAAAGATTGTGGCCGCTCCAATCGATCAAAGGGGAGGAGAGGCCAAGAAACCCAGAAAGGCAAAATCGACTGCTTCATCGGCACCAAAGTCTCCGATACTGATAGCGAGTGTATCGGATGAAGACGATGTACCCATTTTTGCTTCTCTTCAACCTCCTTCGCAGGAAAAGAGATCAGTCAGAATTCCTATAGCTGGTCCATCATCATCTCCAACTAGCCAAGGCCATTAAAGGAAAAGCTCCGATGGTGGAAGAAGAAGAGAGACTCTCAGCTGAAGACACCACCATCGACTTTAACGTCTATATAGATGAATCGGGTTTGAATGACCCAGCACTGGCCCGTCATCTTTTGAGGGCCACCATTCTTTCGAAAGACTGGGTGGTGCGGGCACCAGACTCAGAAGAAGACTTCAGAGCTCCATCTGGATCTCTGATTAACCTTGCCCGAAAAAAAAAATTAGGGTTTTTGGTTTGTAATAAGAGTTGACTAGATCAACTCAATTTAGCTTGAGTCTACATTACCTGCATTTTATTTTGTTGAGTCATGTTAACTCAGTAGTGGACTAGGGTTTCAACCTGGGGTGTTACATTTTCTCCCAAGACCAAGCAAGTGGACACCACACTCCCAGCCACACTCCCAGCCATACGCCTGAGTCCAGGGGGTGCCATATCTACATCCAGCAGCCTTTGGTCCCTACTCCACAGATAGCAGCTTCCTTCTCTCATGCGCCAGATGAGGAGAAATCCACCAAGAGTCCACAAATCAAGGGGGCGGCCAAGACTTTCCCAAGAGAACCAAAGTAAAGATGGGAAGAAATTTTCTTGGAGAGAACTTCAAGGAGGCGCCCACTACCTGCCAAAAAAATCCAAAACAAAGATGGGAATGACCTTGACTTAGGGAGGAAGAAAAGGAGGAGTCCAAAAGAGTTGATCCATGGAAGGAAAAAAATTCTCTTGAAGATCCATACAAGGAGGCGCCATCTACCTGCCTTTTATAACCCAAATCAAATTTTTTGGTACTTTGGCCGACCATATGTGTATGATTTTTCCTGATTTGTAGATCCCCTCCTTTAGTCCCACATGGAAAGATGTAAAACCCTACTCCCTTGTAAAGCCTTATAAATTAAACCCCTCTTGTAAGTTTAAATCAATCAGATGAATGAAACCAAATTTTTTTTGTGAGCAAACTTTGTGTTTTCTCTCTTCCGCACTTGCATCCAGGTGTCGAGCTCCGTGAGGGAGTAAATCCGGGTTCCCCAGGAACCTTGAGGAGGTGTGAGATCTCCAAAACCCAAACCCTAGGTTAGCCACTCCACTCCCAAACCCTAGCCGCCATCACCCTTCTCTTTTTACCAAGCCCTAGTCTATTCCACTTCTCACGGCCACCCTCTCCAAGTCCAGGCCGGCCACCAGCATCCAGCTCTAGTCCAGATACTTCAGATCTACAGCAGTTCTAAGAGGAAGTCAGATCGGCCTCCAGGAGAATCCTGATTTCAGCAACATTAGCTTTCAAGTTCTTCAACCTGGTAAATCTTTTCTTGAGTATCTGAAATCCATCACTTATTCCTCTTCTTTCCCAGATCTTGAGTCCAGGAGAAGCCGACCAAACCACAAGACCAGTATTGGAGGATCCATTGCGAAGATAGCCGACTCCGAGGATCCCACAATCTGCTCGAGAGAGTTCTTCCACCAAAATCCTGAGAAGATCACTGTCTGGTTAGTAAACCATCTCTCCTCTCTATTTCTGTTCTGTTGAAAGTTCAGAGCGAAACCCTAGGTCTGGGAGTTTCTCAACCCCCAGCGATCCGTTACTTCTGAACTACTCTGATAATTTAGTTTCATCTAAATTGTGCTTTCAATCCTTACCTAGTTTCCTTCAACTTAGTTTAGCTTTACTTTGAGTCAAAGCCAATTTCTGAAATAAAAAAAAGAAAAGAAAAAAAGAATTAATCTTAAATTTACTTTCGCATACGCTTCTTTGTTCTTTGTTCTGCATCATTTTTGGTATCAGAGCCCTGTCTAGGGTTTCTGTTTGATTGCTTGTTTGAGTCCCTCTCTTTTTACTTTGTCTGCTCGAAGTAGACTCCCCAGGATGTCCGGTCCTAGGAACGAAGTGAGGTGCAAACCTCCTCTTCCCATTCCACGGGGTGTTCCTAGGGCGTGTAGGGGATCCGTTGGGTTACAACTTCGTAGCAGAAATTGTAAACGGGGAAGTGCTCTGTTTTCAGCCCGTAATTATCCTGTTGCAGGAATTATTTCTTACTTTAGGTAACTCCAAATTTAGTGATTTTTTTTTTGCTGGAACCAGTATAATTGAAACTAATTTTCATAATTTTATCATGATTCATTAGTTTCCGTGCGATTTCTGAGAATTAAATTACTGCAACTCTATTTTTGTGTTCTGCAATCCAATTATTTTTTTGAGTGTTCATCTCTTAATTCACCTTAAGGGCATTTGAGCATCTAAGATAAGGGGAGGAGTTGATAACCTCTCCTTAGCCCAAAACCACCACCCCTTCATTCGAACCTAAGCCTTTAATCTAAAATTGATTAGACCTAATTTGTCCTAGTGGGCTAGGGACATCAACAAGTCAGGTCAAGGCTAGTGTTGAGTCAGTTTGTCTGGTTACTCTGTGTGTGCTTTGTACTCAGTGTCTAAAACGGTGGTTCAGGGATTCTATCCCGAAGGGCTTGTGTGCTGGTCCGCCTACCTGGCCAATCTCTGATTGGTGTCTAGGATTGGCATTCAGGGACCTAACACTCCCCTTACACCTGCCTGGCTGAGTCCCGAGTTACTACAGGCTAGCTTGCCAGTCTGATTGGGCATCTAGTTTGGGCTCTAGGTCAGTTAGCCCGTAGTCGTTCCGTTGAGTCTCATTTGTATGTTTGCTTGCATCATCATGTCTACCCGGAATGGAGTGCCCTACCAACTTGGTCAAACCCAACCTGATTTAGAAGCCATGGTTAGAGCTCTTACTGAGAGTATGAACAAACTGAGTCAGGATGTGACTACCACTGTTGCCCAATTTAAAGAACAAGTCCATGAGGATTTTGCCCAGCTTAGGGATCGAGTCCAAGTGCTAGAGGAACCTAGGCGTCGAAACTGGACTCCTGACCCAGATTTTAATGTACCTCACCCACACCAAGAGCCTAGAAGACCTCTATACCGAGATCCTGAACCTAATCATAGGAGGCCTGACCCAGAACATGAGGATAGAGATGATAGGTTCATTCGGAACATCAAGTTAGATGCACCCACTTTTGATGGTAGGTTAAATCCTAAGGTGTATTCTGATTGGGAGGGTGAGATGGACCAGTACTTTGAGTGGTATGCTATGTCTGAGGAGAGGAAATTCAAGTTTGCCAAAATGAAATTAATACGTCAAGCTAGGTTATACTGGGGGAACATTGAGATGACCACTAGAAGACGAAATGTAGAGCCCATAACCACTTGGTAGGGTATGAAAGAGAAACTTAGAGACAAGTACCTACCCATTTCATACCAGCAAAATCTGTTAGACCAATGGCAGACTTTGAAACAAGGGAACCGATCTGTTTCAGACTACATAACCACCTTTGATGAATACCTGATGAGATGTGATGTGAGTGAAGCCCATGAGGTCACTTTGTCTAGATTTAGGGCTGGACTTAGGAAAGATATTAAGAGAGAGTTGTTTCCGAGAGAGGTTACTGACCTAGACCAAGCCTATCAGATTGCACTGAACACTGAGAAGTTTCAGAGAGGACCCATGCCATCTAGGGTTAGTACCCCAATTCCAAGAAATGGACCTAGCCAGGTTACCCCTAGCAAGCCTAATCAGGGTATCCCCACCCCTAGGCCCATGGACAAAGGTAAGGCACCTGACACCCAGAGAACCCCTAGTATCGTCTGTTTTAAGTGCCAGAAGCCCGGTCATATCTCCACTCAGTGCACAGCCATAGCTTGTTTTAAGTGTCATAAGGTAGGTCATGTTTCTAGCCAGTGCCCTCGTAGATCCCTATATATAGAAGAGGGAGGAGAAGAGAATTCCGAGCCTAATGAAGAGTTTGAAGAAGAAGTTTATGAGGCCGGAATGAATTTGGTTGATGAGTATGAAGGAGAGGAAGAATCCACTGAATCTGACCACTTAGGGGTTGTGAGATGCATCCTGTCCCAGACTAAAGTTCAGGAAGATTGGCGTAGGACTAACATCCTACAGACTTTCCTTAAACTAGGGGATAAGGTTTGTAAAATCATCATAGATAGTGGGAGCTGTGTGAATGCCATTTCTACTAGCACTGTCAAAATGTTAGGCTTAACCCCAGTCCCCCATCCCAACCCCTATAAGGTTTCTTGGGTAGACTCTACCTCTATACCCATCCAGTCTAGATGTCAGGTCCAAATCCAAATGCAATCCTATCAAGAGAAGATTTGGTGTGATGTCTTACCCATGGGGGTGAGCAGTATAATTCTTGGAAGACCTTGGTTGTATGATCATGATGCCACCCTCTTAGGAAAATCCAACACCTGTGTCTTTAGTTTCAATGGGAAGAAAATCACAATCCATTCAGTCCCTCCTAAGGACAAGGTAGCTAAAGGAACTAGTAAGGTCAGAGAAATGAAGACTGGAGTGAACCTAATTAGTGCCAAGGATCTAGAACAAGAGATTCATAGTGGTTCACCCATTTAGATGTTGACTGCTAAGGAACTTAGGACTCCTACACCCTCAGATCCTCCTCAGGAAGTTAAGCCTTTATTAGAAGAATTTGAGGATGTTTTTCCCGAGGATCTGCCAGACCACCTTCCACCTCTTAGGGATATTCAGCATTCCATAGATTTAGTCCCAGGAGCTACTTTACCCAACTTGCCCCATTATAGGATGAATCCATCGGAGCATAAAGAACTGCAAAAGCAGGTTGGCGAATTGTTGAGGAAGGGATTCATTAGAGAGAGTCTTAACCCTTGTGCAGTCCCTGCACTTCTAACCCCGAAGAAAGATGGCACGTGGAGGATGTGTGTTGACAGTCGTGCCATCAATAAAATCACAATCAAGTATAGGTTCCCCATCCCGAGACTAGATGACATGCTTGATATGATGGCCGGTGCCATGGTCTTTTCTAAAATTGATCTCAAGAGCGGCTATCATCAGGTTAGGATTAGACCAGGGGATGAGTGGAAAACAGCCTTCAAAACTAAGGATGGTCTCTATGAATGGGTTGTTATGCCTTTTGGGTTGTCCAATGCCCCTAGTACTTTCATGAGGATTATGACCCAGGTACTTAGAGCTTTCATAGGGAAGTTTGTAGTGGTCTATTTTGATGATATCCTGATCTATAGTAAGACCCCTGCAGATCACCTAGGCCACCTTAGACAAGTCTGTCAAGTTTTGAGGAATGATAGTCTCTACGGTAATCTCAAGAAGTGTGAATTTATGAACAGTAGGATTATCTTCCTTGGATTTGTTGTAACCCCTGACGGCGTGGCTGCCGATCCTGAAAAGATTAGGTCCATAGTAGAATGGCCAGAGCCGACTAGTGTGCATGAAGTCAGAAGTTTCCATGGCTTGGCTACCTTCTATAGGCGATTCATCAAGGGGTTTAGTACCGTAGTTGCTCCTATCACAGACTGCATCAGGAAGGGAGAATTTCAGTGGACCAAAGCAGCCCATAAAGCCTTCCTAGATCTTAAGGATAGGATGACCCAGGCACCCATTTTGAGACTACCGGACTTTTCAAAGGTATTTGAGGTTGCCTGTGATGCTTCAGGAGTAGGTATAGGTGGAGTCCTAAGCCAAGAGAACCATCCCGTAGCATTCTTTAGTGAAAAACTTAACGATGCTAAGCTTAGGTATTCTACCTATGATAAGGAATTTTACGCGGTAGTGCAAGCTTTGCGTTACTGGAGACATTATTTACTACCGCAAGAATTTGTGCTGTTTTCGGACCATGAGGCTCTTAGATTCTTGAATTCTCAGAAGAAGCTTAACCCTAGGCATGCTAAGTGGGTAGAGTATATCCAGTCCTATACTTTTGTTTTGAAGCATAAGGCTGGGTCTGAAAATAAGGTAGCTGATGCCCTTAGTCGTCGATCTTTGTTGTTGAATTCTGTTAGGGCTGAAGTCATAGGGTTTGAGCAAATCAAAGAAGAATATGAGTCATGTCCGGATTTCAAGACTGTATACCAGGATCTAACTCAAGGACCATCTAGTGAACATAAGGATTATTCCCTTTTAGATGGCTTTCTGTTCTTTAAGAATAGGCTTTGCATCCCTAGAACCTCTCTTAGGGAATTCTTGATTTGGGAAACTCATGCTGGAGGTTTAGCTGGCCATTTCGGAAAAGATAAGACCACCCTGGCTATTGAAGACCATTTTTTCTGGCCTAGCTTAAAAAGAGATGTAGCACACATTGTGGCTAGGTGTCGGACCTGCGCTGTTGTCAAACAGCGAAAACAGAACACCGGCCTTTATACCCCACTCCCTGTCCCAGATCGTCCTTGGCAAGATGTGAGCATGGACTTTGTGTTAGGTTTGCCTAAGACCCAGAGGAGGCATGACTCTATCTGTGTTGTAGTAGACCGATTTTCCAAGATGGCCCATTTCTTGCCTTGTTCCCAAACATTTGATGCGTCTAAGGTAGCCACCCTATTCTTTAATGAGATAGTTCGACTCCATGGCCTACCCAAGACCATTGTTTCAGATAGGGATGTTCGGTTCACTAGCTATTTCTGGAAAACCCTTTGGCATAAGTTAGGGACGAAACTTAAGTTCTCAACTGCCTATCATCCCCAGACTGACGGCCAAACCGAAGTAGTGAACCGTAGTTTAGGCAATCTACTAAGGTGTCTTGTTGGTGAAAACATTAGGAACTGGGATTTGTACTTACCTAGAGCTGAATTTGCATATAATGACTCGGTCAATAGGTCTACGGGTAAGAGTCCATTTGAAATTGTGCATGGTTACAAACCCCACACACCTCTTGACCTAGCTCCTTTACCAGTCCACACACGGGTCTCCGAGTCTGCCGAAGTTTTTGCACAGTATATAAAAGACTTGCATAAAGAAATTCAAGCCAAAATAAATTTAAGTAATGAAACTTATAAGAAATTGGCTGATTCTCAAAGGCGAGTCAAAACTTTTGACGAAGGAGACTATGTAATGATTAGGTTAAGGCCTGAACGGTTTCCTCCTGGAACCGTTAGAAAGTTACATGCTAGGGGAGCTGGACCATTTAGAGTGGTAAAGAGAGTAGGATCCAATGCCTATGTGCTCGAGTTGCCTCCAGAACTAGGCATTAGCTCCACTTTCAACATTACAGACCTAGTAGAGTATAGGGAGCCAGCTGTGATTCCCAGTGAGGCTTTTGAACCTAATCCTGCTCTTGAGAGTGAACCTGACCCTGTGTGTCCACCAATAAATTGGCCTGTGAGGAAAGAGCAGATTGAAAAGATCCTGGATGATCAGGTTATCTCTACTCGTAATCGAGGATACCAAATATACCTGGTCCGCTGGCTAGGAAGGCCAGATTCTGATGACTCTTGGATCTCCCGAGAAGAGTTACAAGAGCTGGACCCAGACCTCTTGGAGAGATACCAGAGCCAACTGGATCCATACTCGATAGGGTCGAGTTCCTCCCATCCTGGGAGAATTGGTGCGGGCACCAGACTCAGAAGAAGACTTCAGAGCTCCATCTGGATCTCTGATTAACCTTGCCCGAAAAAAAAAATTAGGGTTTTTGGTTTGTAATAAGAGTTGACTAGATCAACTCAATTTAGCTTGAGTCTACATTACCTGCATTTTATTTTGTTGAGTCATGTTGACTCAGTAGTGGACTAGGGTTTCAACCTGGGGTGTTACATTTTCTTCCAAGACCAAGCAAGTGGACACCACACTCCCAGCCACACTCCCAGCCATACACCTGAGTCCAGGGGGTGCCATATCTACATCCAGCAGCCTTTGGTCCCCACTCCACAGATAGCAGCTTCCTTCTCTCATGTGCCAGATGAGGAGAAATCCACCAAGAGTCCACAAATCAAGGGGGCGGCCAAGACTTTCCCAAGAGAACCAAAGTAAAGATGGGAAGAAATTTTCTTGGAGAGAACTTCAAGGAGGCGCCCACTACCTGCCAAAAAAATCCAAAACAAAGATGGGAAGGACCTTGACTTAGGGAGGAAGAAAAGGAGGAGTCCAAAAGAGTTGATCCATGGAAGGAAAAAAATTCTCTTGAAGATCCATACAAGGAGGCGCCATCTACCTGCCTTTTATAACCCAAATCAAATTTTTTGGTACTTTGGTCGACCATATGTGTATGATTTTTCCTGATTTGTAGATCCCCTCCTTTAGTCCCACATGGGAAGATGTAAAACCCTACTCCCTTGTAAAGCCTTATAAATTAAACCCCTCTTGTAAGTTTAAATCAATCAGATGAATGAAACCAAATTTTTTTTGTGAGCAAACTTTGTGTTTTCTCTCTTCCGCACTTGCATCCAGGTGTCGAGCTCCATGAGGGAGTAAATCCGGGTTCCCCAGGAACCTTGAGGAGGTGTGAGATCTCCAAAATCCAAACCCTAGGTTAGCCACTCCACTCCCAAACCCTAGCCGCCATCACCCTTCTCTTTCCACCAAGCCCTAGTCTAATCCACTTCTCACGGCCACCCTCTCCAAGTCCAGGCCGGCCACCAGCATCCAGCTCCAGTCCAGATACTTCAGATCTACAGCAGTTCTAAGAGGAAGTCAGATCGGCCTCCAGGAGAATCCTGATTTCAGCAACTTCAGCTTTCAAGTTCTTCAACCTGGTAAATCTTTTCTTGAGTATCTGAAATCCATCACTTGTTCCTCTTCTTTCCCAGATCTTGAGTCCAGGAGAAGCCGACCAAACCACAAGACCAGTATTGGAGGATCCATTGCGAAGATAGCCGACTCCGAGGATCCCACAATCTGCTCGAGAGAGTTCTTCCACCAAAATCCTGAGAAGATCACTGTCTGGTTAGTAAACCATCTCTCCTCTCTATTTCTGTTCTGTTGAAAGTTCAGAGCGAAACCCTAGGTCTGGGAGTTTCTCAACCCCCAGCGATCCGTTACTTCTGAACTACTCTGATAATTTAGTTTCATCTAAATTGTGCTTTCAATCCTTACCTAGTTTCCTTCAACTTAGTTTAGCTTTACTTTGAGTCAAAGCCAATTTCTGAAATAAAAAAAAGAAAAAAAGAATTAATCTTAAATTTACTTTCGCATATGCTTCTTTGTTCTTTGTTCTGCATCACTGGGAAACAACCAAGTCCCAGCAAATAGACGAGACGATCTCATCACTTCATCCTACAATGCTCAAGGTATAATACCAAACTTTATTTCAAACGATTGAATAAATGATTTTTTTTAAAAAACCTGATCTAATCAACTATGAATATATGCAGCTTATCCACGGAGTCACTATAATGGAGGAAAGCTTGAAGTGTTTCGACGAACTCCGTCTGATGATGCGTAATAAGATAGACGCGGCCAAGGCAGAGAAAGAGGTTGTCGAAGAGTTAAAATATGCCATGAAAAAGAAATTAGAGAAAACTGCAACCCACGCATCAGCTCCGGAAATCGAACTTCAGGCGGATCATTGAAGTTAGCTGATATGGAGTCAAAGCTAAACAAGAAGAAGAAGAAGCTTCGATCGGCTACAACTAAACTTGAGAAAGTCGAAGAGAGGGTAGCAGCAGCAGAAAAGAAAACAGAACAAGCTACTAAGGAGGCCATTAAAAACTATAAAAGATCAACGGCATTCCAAGATAAACTTCAAGAGGCCGTTGAAAACTATGAAAGATCATCGGCTTTCTAAGATAAGCTTCACGAGGCCGATGTCGAGAGCTACGACTTTGGTTATGAAGATTACCTAACCAAGATAAAAAGATGTTACCCTGATCTGGATGTTTCCAAAATTGAGAAAGTATCCGATGAAGAAGGTTAGGCTGAAGAACAAGCTGAAATCAACTTGAAGAGTCGATAATGAATACTTCGACTCAAGAAGAAGGACTACTAGTCTCCGTTCCAGAACAGAGTGGAGAAGTTAATGTAGTCAAACAGAATGTAGAAGTTAATTTATATAATCGATGGATGAATTTGTCCTAGTTTTGATATGAAATGAAAAAACTTTCTTTCATTCTTGTCTTCTAAACTGTATGACCATGCAATGAATGCAAACCAAAATAATAAATCAATTTATCCGATCCTTTTTAAAATAAAGACCGTTGAACTTCAAATAAGGCAAACATCCTTTTGAAAGAATCCTAGCTAAATACCAAATATGGTAAATTGCTCGATAAGTAACAATTTTATAAATAAAAGTCCCAACATTCTCAAGTAAAAATTTTTTAAGTATGGAACCATTGGACGATACAAAGAAATCTAAAAAAAAAGTTTAAGTATGAAGTCATCCGAACAATATGAACGGTTACCTGACATTGTCAGATTATAAACAATGTTAAAACTTTCAGAAAGATCTGACCAAATCAATTTTGAATAAATTCAATAAACCAAAATCATTGATGAGAAAGGTTTATTGAAAAATATAATTACCCAACTCTTCTAAAGAAGAGATTATCAAACATTATACCCTTAAAGGAGCTGATCTTTGAATCAGTCGGCCCTCAGGTTAATCATAGCAACATGTCATTTAACTCTCCAGGCTTATTAGAGCCCTTGATAGTCTGATATTTTAGTCAGATTTGTCAAATGTTTCTCTTTTTTTCGTGCCCCAGGGGTTTCGGTGGGTGCCAATCAATTCAGCGGCTGCCCATCGAGCTCCCGCCTTGTATGATCCACCTCCTCGGCACGGATGTACTTCTGAGCTTGGGAGAGTAGCTCGGAGTAAGTCTTCGGGGGCTTCTTGTCAAGCGAGTAGGTCAGGCGAGAAGTCCTGAGCCCTCGCTTCAGAGCCAGCACTGCGACCGGTTCCTCCAAATGGTAGATCTCCAGTGCGACAGCCTTGAAGCGAGCTACATAGTCTCGTAGCAGCTCGCGGTCTTGTTGCTTGATGGAGAACAAGCTGTCTGCCTCCCGTGGCATCTTCCGACATGCATCAAAATGAGCCACGAACTTCTGCCCCAACTGGGCAAAGGAGTTGATGCTTTCCAACTCAAGGTGAGCGAACCATACCCGAGCCGCCTTCCAGAGAGTAGCAGGGAAGGCGATGCACAGGAGAGCATCAGTAGCCCCCTGGACCCTCATGAGGGCCCGGTAACTTTTCAGGTGGTCCAGGGGGTCGGTGGTCCCATCGTAAGGATCCACCGTGGCATGCGGAATCGACGAGGAATCGGCTCCGCTTGAATCTCCTGAGAGAACGGAGGGCAGATGTCATAGCCCGCTGGCTCGCTAGCAGAGCCGGGCAAGTTGGCAAACTGGTGGGAAAGCTCCGCCAGTTTGCAGTCATGCTCCTCCAGGTGCTTCTCCGCCATGCGCCTGATGGCTTCATCCATTGATCTCTCTGCTGAGAGGGGTGGGGAAGGCGATGCGGGTGCATGGTTCCCACGACGAGGGGCCTTGCTCTTTCTGCCTTGGCGGGGCTTAGATGCCCCCCGGTCAAGGTGCGGTGAGCAACTCTCTTCGTTGGTGGACCTAGCCCGTTGTTGCTTCATTGGGGCTTGGCGACTATCCCGAGGGTCTGTAACGGCTCGCGGCTGCGAAGGCCTCCCATGGAAGGAACGCAGGCTATCGCGGGGTGCTGCGGCTTGGGCCACGGGGGTATTCGGCTGCTGGTGAGTAGCCAGGGACCGATGCTGATGCTGGAGCTGGCGCACTGCTGCAATGAGAGTGTGCATCTGCTGAGCAAGTGCGGTCAACTGGATCTCTAGCGGAGGCGGTTGAATTAGGGCAGGTGGCTCCATCTCCGGACCGTGTAGGTTCCCGTGGGAAGGGGACACTTCCGCACGGCTGGGAGAGGCTCCCCTCGCCCAGGTGGTCACCATCCTCCCGACGAACTGTCTGAGCGGGGTCTAAACTGGATCAAGAGTTGTTCAGCGCCCCCTACCTGGCGTGCCAATCTGTTGCCACCCGGATCATCATGGCCCATAGTTGCTGCTGATGGCGTCGGGGGTCACGCACCAGCCTGCCGAGGATGCCTTCGGTGCCTCGGGACCTGCAAGAAACAACGTCAGTGACCCAGGCCGGGGATTCCGATGGGGGTGCTCTGACGGTCAAGTCAGTGGCGATCCAGGAGAATAGAGCCTCCTGGTCGAGCCCCTCTGGATGAGCTCCATGCTAGGAGTTAGTGTGGTGTGTATGAAAGATGAAAGTGAGCTGGGAGAGGTGGTGGCCGAGGTGGTCCGATCCCCCTGTCTGGCCTCTCTCCCTCCTTTTCTGTGTTTGCTCTAGTTGTTGTTTTTGTTGTTACCTCCTTTTTGGCTTACCCTGGCTGGGTTTTTACTTTGGCTTGCCTTGGAATCTCCCCATGTTGTCAGGCATGTGCGACGAGGTATCATGCCATAGACGGGACGTCTTTTCTGTTAGATGATCGGGGAAGCTTCTACCTCTGACATTCCTTCTGCTGGAAACCTGGCAGGGCCTCGGTTGGCGGGCCACCGTTCTCGGGACCCACGCCCTCCGGTTGGGTCTTTTCCCCTTTCGTATGGCAGTCGGTGGAGGGAGTGGTGCCTTGATGTGAGTTTCTTTTCTTTCTGGTATGAGCGACAATCGTGGGCATTAATGGCGGCATGGCGGGCGCTGCTGTACGGCCCTCGGGAGATTCGCCATTGTCCTTGGAGAGGAGGTGCCGCACTCTTGGTGGTTGGTGTCTCTGTCTGGGTCGGGGACCGAGCTGGAAAGATGGGGTTCGCCTTCGGTGGGCTCGCTTCAAAGTAGCTCGGTAGGGTGGAGGAAGGCTGAGCTGGACTCCGGACCAGCGGAGCTCGGCCTCAGACGAGCTCGACGTGGCGGAGATGGATGGGGTGCCGACCAACCCAGGGGATCCAACCTCGGAGGGGATCCTCGTGGTGGAAGAGCCTTGAGCTCGACTTTCGACCACGGGGCCCGACATCAAGGGGTTCGCCTTGGGCGGGGACCCATACTCGGCTCTGGCCTAGGCATCCCGACCCGGCGGGAACCGACCTGGCGAAAGACAGAGCTTGGCTTCGGCGGGCGGCCCCGTTGCTCCGGGGGAGCTCAGCCCAGCGAAGGGGCTCATGCTGAAAATCCAACGTGGCGCCTGATGGAGGCTCCACGTCAGTTTGTCGGCCCCACGTCAGCGAACCAGCCACATCAAGCAAGATGGAGGTTATCTTCCCTTAACTATTCCTTGGCCATAGAAATTTCTGAATTCAATAATTTCTCGAAGTCCTTTTGATCGGCCTTCAAGATTTTCTTCCCAGCATTTGTGTCCAGAGGAGGACTTTTTCATTCAATGTTGAAACCCCAGTATGGGTAATATATGAAGAAGAAATAGGATTTCCACCCGTGTATGGTGCTAGGAGTCTCCCTAATTAGTCTTCGGTCTAGACGAGGATCGATGACCCACCACCCTTTGTCATGAAAATCTCTTTTCAATACGAAGAAAGAGATAAAAAAGAGGTCTTTGGCTCTATATTACAGAGTTTATAGGGGACTAAAAAATCGCAGATGTTCCTAAAGCTATTTGGAGTCAATTGGGTTGGAACTACTTGGTATAGGTTAAAAATTTTTGTGAAAAAGGAATGAAGGGGAAATCGAAGATCGGCCTTTAAGTGATCTTCACATACTGCGATTGACCTGGGAGAAGAACGGGTTATCCTTTCATCTGGATTAGGGAAAAATGACTTTAAGGTTCTATGAAAGTGGAATCGATTTTGAAGACCCTCTAACGTACTTTGAGTCAAAGAGCTAGCAATGGTTTCGGGAGATGACTCAAAACCCCTCTTTCTAACAGGAGCTCTACTTCCGGAAGGTTCACCTCCTGATGGATCCTTGCAATAGTTGGGTTATCTAGCGACTCAGACATTGTAGGGAAGGAAAAAAAAAGAAAAGGAAAAAACTTCAACCTCCAAGGAGAAACGAAGCAGCTTGTTGAAAGGATAATGGTGTGGAGCAGAAGGAAGAAGAAGAAGATTTTGAAGAAAGTGCAGAAGTTCTTTCCGTAAAGTCTCTCTCTTCTTTATATATACAGAATGGCAGGGTCATTCCAGGGATTTGATGATCTTTTCAATCGTGCGACGTATCGGCAGCATCGATTGTGGGTATGATTTACTAAGGGGTGCTCATCAATGGAACGGCAATTGCGATCCGCGTGGAAGGCCATGGATGGTTAGGATGAACTTCCATCATTATGACTGAGGCGCGAGATGGTGCCAGGTGTATTTTCTTGATTAAACAAAAATATCTTTTAATAAGAAGATCGGCCAGACTGTTTGAGTTTGCACCATCTTTTCAGCAAGCAATAAGAAGTCGACACCTGTCCTTGACACGATCTTCACGCTGTACATCAGTTATTGCGGATAACAAAACCAAAAATCTACCATCATTGATTATTTATTTTCTCATAAACGACAAATTCTGGTACTCCCATTTTTCGAAATAAAGTTATTTGGAAATTGGGAGTGTGGTGTAGCTATTGTGATAATCCAGTTTAATTTAAATATTTGCCTGTCCATTAGCGAACCAATTTCAATTTTTGATCTTTCAGCTAGATCAGTATGATAGAAAAATGTCCTAAGAGCCAATCATTGTTTGGGCCTTTTTGTAAACTTCCAACTCATATATGACATCATTATTTATAATAAAGGCATTTGATTCATCATATACTGCTGTGTCATATTTTTGACTATGATGAACCCCATAGAGTAGGGCAATGGAATTAGGGTTATGATAAAATAACAGTGAGACCTAATTTTTATAAACCCTAATCTAGATTGTTCCTAGTCATTGGACCATCGATTCGGGGATCGATAAATCCGGTAAGACTAGCTTATCCTATTATGCTCAGTTGGTGAGGGTGGTTAGTCTCACAGCCACTTGTGTAAAGACACTAATACAAGGATAAGGGTGCTCATTAGGTTATGAGTACACTGAACTGATCCGCACCGGGACTATCTTATGGAAGTCTTACTCCTTGTCAAAAGATAGGTCATAGAGTAGAAGTTATGCTTGTGATCTTCAGACCTGAGGTCACTATGGTTCCTTGTGTACACTAAGCCATACTTTGGTTCATACTCATTCATGGCATTGCGACATGTACGGGATATTCTGGGTATGGTGGAAGGTGTACGAAGGATGTGAGTGGACCAACAAGGAATTGATCAATCCTGGTAAGAGGATATGTTATCCCATGTAATCTCTTCGATGAGCGACTCAAGGAATCTTTGCAAAGTGGGATGAAATTAGAAGTGGTTTCTAATCAGTCATCAGCTGAGTCCTAATGATCGAGCTGAGACTCGATATGATTAAGTGTTAGGTTTGACATTTATCCATACCCATCACTTAATCGGGATAATTGGAGATCAAAAGATTGAATTGCACGGTAACTTACTACTGAAGGGTATTTTGATAATTTTCACCAAATTTCTCATCTTCCGGGTAGGCATGACATGTTGCTGGATGTCAATCTTGTCTTGTGGGTTTTCATGAACTAATTAGATTGGTTTCATGAGTCAATTCGATGTGTGATTCGAATTGGACAATTAGGTAAGCCGATTTGACCTAATTAAGTCAACCGGGTTCGATCAGATCTAATCGACTCAAACCTAAACCTACTGCTGGCTAGATGTGGAACCCAATGGGTCACACACAATAGAGAGTAGGCCAAGGAAGTTACTCATGGTTTAATTAGGGTCATGGGATCCTAATTGGTTAGCCAGATTGCATACTAGCATATGTAGGCTAACCCAATTCCTAATCCAATTGGATTGGGTCCGGTTGCTTGCTAATTGGGATAACCTAATAAAGGAAAACATAAATTAGGTTGAGTCCTAAGTAGGGATAGCCAAATCAGAGCTTGATCTGATTTTATTTTGGACTTTTGGACGTTTTATTGAAGAGTCCATTTGAGTTGGGACTTTAGATGCCAAAATGACACCTTAGCATTCAAAAAGGCCTAGAAGAGTCTATAGTCCTCTGATCTGAAATATCTTTATATGGATGGAAAGAGGATTTAATGCTCTTCTTTTGACACCCATATTGCATATGCTTTGACTAGTCAAAGGTTGCATGGGGTGTAGATAAAGTTGACCATAACATAAAGTGTTTCTTGGCGCCTCTTGGCACGCATGGGAAATGAAGGTATGCACAGAAGGACAAAAGTCCTTCTGCAGATGAAACACTTGAGTGTTTCATTTTAGTGGGCGCCTTCTCATCTTATCCCACCCCTCTTGGATATATTTGACCGGTCAAGGCTTTTTAAAAGGGCGTGAAAAATGGATGGAAGCAAAAGCACGCATGAAGAGACACGTCTCTTCATGTGGCGCGCACCTTGAAGTAGAGTCCTTTTGCTTTCAGGACTCTTCATATTCTCTGGTGTTTGGAGATTGAAAAGGCGCCTCTTGGCTTCCCAGGGACCGGTACTTGCCATGTGGCAAGTCACAGATTGTCTAAGAAAATGGACGGATGCCAATATGTCTTTTGGTGCATGAGGAGACATATTGGATATGATTTTTCAGTCTTGAAAAATCATATATGATAACCTGTTGGAGGACATATCACACGCCCCTCTTAAAACTATAAATAGGGGTGGTGATATGAGTTTTAGATCTTTTATTCTTTTCACCGTAAAAAAAAAAGAGATATTCTAAGTGTTCTTCCCCTTCTCCCTCCCTCCTTCTTACTTTAGGACAAGATTTGTCTTGTTAAGACAAAGTCTTTTCTACTAGGACAAGGCTTAGTTTTAGGATATAAGCCTAAGGGATCCTAGAGGAGGGTTGTCCTAAAATCAAGAGTGGTTTAGGACTGTGTCCAGAGAGCCCTACTGTAGGACAGGGTGTCCTACAGTGGTCAAAGGTCAAAAGGCTGACAAAAGAGTCATGTTGAAGCAAGCAATCCCGGTAGGGATTCTTTCTTGGTACCATTCTCGTGTGGATCACCGTTGGAGGGCTTGCACTTGTGAGCCTCGTGGAAAAGATTGGATTTCAACGATCCAGGTATGTATTCTGACTTCATTTATGTTTCGTTGATTGGTATTGCATAAGGAGTTCCTGGAAACTAGGGTTTTCTAGCCATATTAGGGTTTCATGCTTAGAATTTTGTTTTGAAATTCACTTCCACATGCTGCATGATTCCCGGCACCCTGGAAGAATTCCCATCACAGTATACTGAAAATGATATCTCTTTAATTTAATGACAGTTATGGCTCCCGAAAGGAATATATTATTATTATCGTTCCTTCGGCTTCATGTCTTTAGCTCGGTCCGAAGTGTATGCCTCTAAAATATATTATTCCTTCGGCTTCATGTCTTCAGTTTGGTCCGAAGAGTATGCCTCTAAAGTATATTGCTATCATTCCTTCGACTTCATGTCTTCAGCTTTGTTCGAAGAGTATGTCTCTAAAGTATATTATTATCATCATTCCTTCGACTTCATATCTTCAGCTTGGTCCGAAGAGTATGCCTCCGAAGTAAATTATTATTGTTCCTTCGCTTCGTGCCTTCAGCTTGACCCGAAGAGTATACTTCTAAAATATGTTGTTCACCCCTTCGGCACCATAGTAAGTAATTATTTATTTTTTAGTTCACTCCTAAAGGATAAACCCGAAGCATATAACCAACATCCCTTCGGACCATTCCAAGGAATGCAATCCGAAGAGATAGTTAGGCCCACTTCGAATTCTCCTTTAAGAGAGTGCATCTGAAGCACCAGAACAATCCTTCAACCCGAAATAGTTAAATGTTGTTCTGATTGTTATAACTACCCATGTGGTCAATAGCTTCGGCTTGGATAATAATGAGATAACTAATTTTCCGACAGCCACTACTTACTGTTATGAGGAAGTTTCGTTAACTAACTCCCATAACCATTAGTAGCTACAGTCGCGCCTATAAATATTGGTAAGAGAGGACACTCGAGGTAAGCTAACAACAAAGCAAGTTAGAGCTAGTTTCCAGCCAGCTCTTTCAAAGCCACCTTCTTCCTTTCCATCTCACTTTGCTCTCAAGTTCTTCATTCTGCTGTCTAAATCTTTGCTAACTTTGGTATCGGAGTGTTCCCCACCAAAGAAATTCTGGCCAGAAAATTTGTTTTGCAGGCTCCTATCGATGGCGAACCGGCAGGCGGGCAACGAGAATTTAGCATCAACATCTATCAACTGGACTACTGTCTTAGCAATACGAATATTTAATTATTAACTCGTAGGCATAACTATGTCCGTTGCTAAACAAAGATTCGCCATCTTATTCAGCAATTTTTGCTTGTCTTTTCCATGGCAAGGCACTTTTTACTTAAAAAAAAAAAAGGTGTCTTTCTCTCACATGTAGCTCTAGCTTCGCTCAAGTACGGCCTAATGAATCAGAGAATAAGTAAGCTCGAACAGTTTTTGGAGCTGGATTTATAAACAAACCAAGGTTAAACATGAGTTAGTTGCAAAAGTAATAAAGAAGCCTAATTTAACGTGATAGAAACCTGGCATGGAGCTTACGTGAATCAGACTTGGATAGGTAATGTTAAGCTCCGCTCGTGCTCAACCTGAGCTCGAGTAGCCTATTAATCAGCTTGGCTCATCTCATTTTCATTCTTGGATCTCTCCTGAAATCTTCGTAAGAATGCATAATTTCTTCAAAACTATTAGAGTCAAAATTGATTTTTACGTACAGTGCTACAGACCTAGTTTACACAAGTTCGAAGATTACTGGATAAATATTAAGCTCAGGCCTTAACGGGTGGAGAAATCATTGTATGGACCAAAGTCCAGTAAACCAATCCAAATCTTGGAGCGTGTACATGATGGATAACAGGCATCTCCATTCGATCTTGGATTGTTTAAATACAAAATAATAATGTGGCAAGTGATTATTGGACCGATCCACTAAACCTAATCCATCCAATAATTAGGGTAGGCGGGAGTCGTACCATCAGTTCTCTCAAATCTCTTAAGCTAGACTGTTGGAAAATTAGAGCGGTTGTGGGAGTACGACAAGCCCGGACGCACCCAAAAAAAAAGGGATAGGGAGGCAATCCCACCAAACTCCAATAATGAGTACTAGATTCCCCTGTTTTTTAACATGTGGATTTCATCCAGCCAGCTCACCATTCCCATCCCATGCGCCCGGAGGAGGGGATCCGCTAAACGATCCGGCACACGAAGTGATGATGCGTTCTCATGGATCCACTTCTTATGAACTAGATCTTTCTGTTCAACATTCATACAGTAGAACCATGGTACTATTAGGAGGCCCACTAATGCCTTTTATCTCATATGCTATGATATATAGGGTGCTCATATTTCTTTCATATGAACACTTACCATCATTTTTTTGGGGGCGGATAAGTGAATAATTTTATTAGCCACAAGTATGGATGGTAGTAGCCGTAGAGTGGTGCAGGATTAAACGGCCACCACCCATTCTTTCTTAGCATATTCTTTCTTTTCTAATTCATATTGTAAAAGTAAAACGAAAATGGCATGGGTGGCTATATATATTATGTTAGACTACCTTTTTGCTTGTGGTCCAAAGAGCAGAGCAAACAAATGGTATGATAAGCCCTTTTCATCATGCTAATTAAGCACCTTGAATTAACTAAGCTTTGCTCGCGTTGGACCATTCAATTAATGATTAGGTAACCTGTTAACATTTATTGAGAACCAAACAAAAGGCTTCACTCGACCAACCTTATCACGCAAAGATACGATCACACAACCCAGGCAAAACCTTCGTTACTCAACCAGATATCCTCAGAATTTCCTACCGTTGTGAGAGAAATGACTTGTCTGACCCCGGATGATAAGGTAGGCACCTGTCATTTATATGCGATTTAGACCACCACGGAGTTGGGGATTGGCATCGATCGGTACAAGACCGATCTCAAGATCGGTCCATGCTCCAGGCTCGTTTCGGATTCCTACCAAGTATACAGAAGGCTTAGTCATTATCAACAAATCTTGCACCCTTACGATCGATCTCAGCTAGCTACAACCCCAAAACTTTGGTTCTTGATCAAAGTAAGTTCAAAAGGGTCCACGACCTCCTGCAACTGCTACTTGTTTCTATGATTGACCGTTATGTTATGGTAGACTCAGATTTTTTACTCGTTCTAACAATGAATCTCTTGTTAGAACGAGATAAGGGTGAAACCCTAAGGTAGGTCCGAGAAGAAGAAGATATACTCTCGTTCTCATACTTTTTTTAATTGTTCACGATCTCTTGCTGACTTGATTATCGAAGGGTTCGCAGTTGAAGAACCCCCTCCAAGTATGAGAAAGACTTCCATTTGCAGCTTCTCGGAAGAAGTGATTCTCGTCATTAGCATCTATCTTATCGATCTTCAAGTAGGCATGAGGCCATCCTAATCATCGCCAGCCGGAGGGTCACTACAACACCTATTTAGTAGTAGTAAAATAAATTAGAAATTAGGATGGAAGAAGAAAGAAGAGAGAAAGAAGAGGAAGAATCAAAGGAAGAGATAACTCGATATTCTCAATTCTCAATAATATAAATTAAACTTGAGTTCTTAATTACATATATTAGTGGATATTTAAATCTCTTACCGGATCAAGGTGACAGATCCAATCTGTGGCAACAAGCTCTCCCAGTTTACCAAAGCATTTTCCCAGTGGACGACGAAGAAGATGGATGACATGGATGGATGTGAATGGTGGAAAATGAATGAGGCTTGCTTGAATAAATAAGAGAAACGTGATTGGTTGTGGTTATTTGAGAAAGACTAACGATCGCTTCAAGAAGGCTAACCTCCATTGTTAATGATACTTAGAGCCCCGGTAAAGCCATGCGTTTTGTTTTGCACCACGTATTTGTTAGCTGGTATATGTTTCAGTTGACCTAAGCGTTTCAAGATCTAAGTTGCTTCTATGAAGTCGTTCGCACACGTATCATATATATTCTTTTTTCTATGATATCACGTTCTCCACATTGAGATAATCTTAATATATTTGGTATTATCCTGCCAATTAATTTCATTAGTACAGTGGCATTAGTGAAACAATGTTAATTTGATCAATTAAATCTTGGAGATAAGGGGCCATGAGCACATGCTGTGTCTTCCAATAAAGCTAGAGAATACTGCACGTTAGAGACATTGAATGAAACTTTTTAAAAAGGTCTAGAGAATGAAAAGATTGGAGGAAAGTGAACAAGTTTTGAGTGGTAAGTGGTGACAACAAGTGCTCAAAAATAAATCAAATAAAGGTTAATATATGACACGATCAGTATGGCACAACATGAAAACGCACACCTTTAACTGTTTTAGCTAGAGGGCTAAAACCTAGTGAAAAATGAGTAATTTTCTCGGAAGAAAAGGAAGCAACCTGTAAGCCAAATGAATGAAGATCCATGCATACACATGAAGCCAACACCAAATATATGTTCTAATTAATTTGCAAATAAATTTGTAAATTCCACTATCTGAAATAATTTGTTTATAGCATGCACCCAATTATTTGCTTCAAATTCGATTTCCTTCAATGATTTCTAAATCATTTTTTCCCCCCCATTTTCTTCTAAGAAAACAAATTTACCATTGGATAAATAATTTGCTAATAACCATATAGAAAGATAAACACCTCCACCAAGGAAAAAAACTCATGACCGAGGCAACAATCACAATCTAATTCAGATGCATAACATAGAACATCTAATATATATTCACCCCCACAATTTACAATAATAATAACCAAAAAAAAAAAAAAGAAGAAGAAGAAGAAAACTTTCACGCCTTGCCTTCTATTCTTGCATGGGTCATCCCCACACATGCATCCACAAAATCCCCATCAATGAAATCCGTGGAGAAGACCTGCAATCTATCAGCAAACCCCCTCTTGAACGCCTGCGATATAAACAACCTCGCATAGCCATGAATCCTCCGCGTCACCGGCCGCACGCACACCACCGGGTTGTCTGCCTGCGGCGTCGCCGTGTTCTCCACCCTATAAAAATACTTCCTCGTCGTCACCACCTGCTGCTCGCTCAAATGCTTCATATTACTCTCGAACTTAGTATTCGGCAGATCCGTATCGATCCAATTATCCTTCAAATATCCACTGCTCCAGAGCGGGTCCCCGCGCTTCGGCGCCGGCGACTTCCTCGGCTTCCACACGCATATAATTCTCCCCGGAAGCAAGTCGGCGACGGTCTTGTTGAAGACGGCGTCGTCCTGGTGGATCAGGAGGTCGCCGAGCTTGTCGACGAGATACTTGTCGAAGTCCGGCGGGTCGTCGTGACCGAACTCGGTGCGGATCTCCAGGATGATGATCTCATGCTGGGTTTCCGAGATGAAGCGTCTGATGTTGTCGATGACGACGTCGACGGAGTAGGTGGTCAGGACGCCGTGGCAGACGCGGCGGTCCTGCTGGACGCGGACGTCGAGGACGCGGGTGCCGCCGGCGAGCTGGCCGTAGATGGAGCAGGACTGGCACTGGGCGAAGGGGCGGGAGACGAAGCAGACGCCGATCTTGTCGGTGGCCGAGTCGTGCGTGCCGGGCCAGACTATCTGGTTGACGTGGAGGTGCTCGGGGCCGAGGGCCGACATCCAGGTCTTGCGGTCGGGGGGGCGGTAGTCGGAGCCAGGGAACTCGTCGCCGGAGGAGTCGAGGAGGTCGGCGAGGATTTTCTTCTCGGTGGCGACGGACTTCCGGCGCTCGAATTGCTTGGAGACCTGGGAGCCCATCGTGGGGGGGGGGGGGGGGGGGGGGGGGGGTGTGTGGAAAGGAGAGAGCATTGCTAGTAGCTTCAGGAGAGTTTTTATATATATATGTATATAAAGAAACGATAGGTCATTGTTTTTAAAAGGGAAAGATGAGTTTAAATCTTTTTAATTATTGTTTTGGTTTTGTTGGAGTCTTCGGTTAAGATGTTGGTGCTGTCGTCCTTGAGTTTGGTGGTGGTGGGCCGGCAATTTTTTTTTTTTTCTTATCTTTTGGTATATGATTGGAATTTGGTGGGATGAGAGAGAGTGGGGTGGGGTTGGTGTGCATTTGGAGAGAGATGACGTGTTTGGCAGTTCGTGGATGTCTCATATTAGTTCTTCTATTCTAAATTGGCTAGTATTTAGTTTGGATTTAGTTTGAAATCGATGATTTCTATTGGGTCATATCCGGATTGGCTGGTGTCGGGATCTCGGATGTTGAACTGACGGTCGTGCACGGTATGTAGGTGGTAGGTAAATCGTAAGCTGTTTGGTTTCGGACAGCCCGTGAATACTTTGTGCATGTTATGTTTTTCTTTTTCTTTTTTTTTTTTTGCTTGATGATGTTATTGGACCCCAACTTGGCATTAAAAAGAAATATTTGGTGCTGCATGGCATGGCATGAGTATATTGGTGCAATTCATGGGATTATTGTATGATTGAGATTTTGGTATAAAACACCATTCTCTTCATCGGATATGGCAAAGGAGAATGGTGTCTTTTTTCTCTTTAAAAAACGAGGTTGGGCTTGGAAATATGTTTTATTAGTTTATAATATGAGGTTTATATATCATTTCAAGTAAAGGATTACGTTATTTTGCATAGAGATGTAGTCCATAGACCAGCCTATTTGATCCTATAAATGGGCTATAGCTCCTGGATCGGTCAATTTGGTCTTACAGATGGGCCAATTTGGATTGAGAAATTATGGTCCATTTATATAATCAGATTTTTTTTTCCTAGATTAGAACCGGACCAGCCCATAGGCTAAGAAAAAATATTTTTTTTAAAAAAAATAAAATAAAAAAAATAAGAGTCCGATAATGAGACACCAATTTCCGAATCTACAATCTTGGACTATATGTTGAGTGATAGCAACCCAGCCATCCCATACTACTAGCTTTCCTTTGCCAAGTTCGAGGATGCGCTGATACCCATGTTCTCTGTTAACCCATACCTTCGCAATACTTTCACTACCGGATACTTCTCCTAGAACCCCTCGATCACCTCCCCCCTAGCGATGCCCTGTCAGATATCACCTACTGGAGCTGCCCTAATAGCAGCGTCTTTGCTTGGTTCAACATTGCCATCAGGATAGGTAGCACCAACACTAGATACGTCACCCCTTACTCCCTTATCACACGGATCATTTCCTCCATCTTGAATTTTGATCTCAATCATAGCAGTCCCATCGCGAACGTGGCTAGGCCATAGATGTGGAACATCGGCACAATGTAGATGAACATCTTTGGCGCACTGCAGGCCTCCTCTAGCTTGAATTGGTTAACGATGATCTGGACCATCAAGATCGGATTCTGGAGGCATTTGTAAATTAAAAAATATGAATCCTGTGGGCTAGCCTGACCCTAGCCCATGGTCCATGTAGGGCTAGGTTAGGTTGGATTTTCACGACCCATTTGTCAAAGTGGGCCTAACCCAACCTGGTCCATATAATCTTAGTGCATGTGGGTTAGGACCAAGCCAAGTAGGGCTGGTCAATTTTGTTAGTTCTAATTTTTCAAACAAAATTTAGAATAATATTAGATGAATCAAAAGGCCATGAGGTTTTTTTTTTTTTGGTAAACAAAAGGGATAAGGGGGATAAATCTGGTATAGCTACCCCCGCAAGCCCCCACCCCGTCAGGAAATGTTTGATCCAAGGTACTAGATTTTTGCAGCCTTTCCTCATCTAAGGGTGAGTACGTCAACCCGACACTACCAAGGTACCAGCTAGTTAAAACGGGAAAGAATAAGGACCCTAGCCTCTTACTCACCCAACCATCACGGGCCTCAGGGGATAATCCTTGAATTTAATCGAGTCTTGTATAGAGTAATGTCTCGAACCTGTGACCTATTGGTTATAAGACAAGATCCCAACCAGCTGGGCTATCACCTTGACGATAAAGGCCATGAGGTTTATGTTAGAGTCTTGTAAAAAAAAAAACTCAAAATTTTTTAATTTTATTTTTTAATCATCACTTCTTTTATTAGTTAAATAATTAATTAAATATTTTATTGAATGGATATATCTTTTTAATAGGTTGTTCTTATCGAGGTTAACCGGTCGAAGTGTCTACTTTTTTTTGTCTTCCTATGGTCTATATAAGACCATGAGTTTGGATGGCATGGGCACCATATCTCTTCTTTCTTCTTTTTAGATTTTAAATACTTTTCTATAGGTTGGAATAGGGCCGAGCCGGGCCATACCTTTATCCAAGCCTGGTTTAAAAAAAATTTCTAACTTTGGGTCAAGGTTAGCTTAATTTTCTATAGGGTTGGAATTGGGCCGAGTCGGGCCATACCTTTATCCAAGTCTGGTTTAAAAAAAATTTCTGATTTTGGGACGAGGTTAGGTCCAAATTATTTTGAAAAAAATTAAGCTAGAGCCCGGCCCGAGTCCAAGGCCAAATCCAACGTTGCCATCAACTACTTAACTAAGTTGGAAGCTGAGCCTCTCGCACATATCACCAAAAGCAAGGTCAAGAGTTTCTTCTGGAAGTCAGTAATCTATCGGTATAGGCTCCCGCATACCATTGTTACCGACAATAGTCGATAATTTGACAATCAAACTTTCAGAGATTTTTGCATCGAGCTCCACATTCAACATTGATTCATGTCTGTCGGTCATCCACAGGCTAATGGCGCGGCAGAGATCACGAATCGAATCATCCTCCAAGAACTCAGGATTAAATTGGACGAATCGAAGGATAGGTGAGTTGATGAATTACCTGGGATGCTGTGGGCATACGCATGATTGGACCGGCCCGTATCAAAGCTAGGGTTGGAAGCCCAACCCAGCCTAGCCTTGAGTTTTTTTTAAACGGGATCTAGTTTCCATCAAGAAGCTCCGGTGACTTGGTCAGGGCTTTAGTTGGATTCTCTACTTCTTGTTAGTTGATCAGCTCCAAGATCTCGGCCTTGACCTCCATCGATGCCCTCAAACCCCGCATAAATTATCAACTAGGCATCGCTTCAAATCCCCAAGCTTGTTGGACGGCATCAGAGTGCCATTCCCCGATATATATACCCCATTCTACCTGGTCTTGGATCTTTCCCTCACTCATCCTCGTCCATGGGGATATTGGCATCCGATGGCGGCTCTGGTTCTGGTTCCGCCTCCTCCCCCCATTCATCTACAATCCCAGCCGCTGCACCGGCCTCCCTTGCTCTCTCCCCCATTCATCCTCATCCTTGGATGGATCCGCCTTCGAGGGCAGCTCGGCCTTCTCCCCACACTAATCAAAGATTCTCATCGATTTGAGCTTGGTTCTAATCGAGCTCAAGTAGTACTACAAGAAAATAAAGTATTAGTGATGGCTACCAGTGATTGCTAAATAGCTGTCGCTAATAATGATATATTACAATACTAAAATTGATGGTAAAAAATATCGTCACTAATACTATTAATGATAATAATCTGTCTATCAGCGATAGCATGTTTCGTCGCTATTAATATTTGAAATTTTAAGGTATTTTATTTTTTGAAAAAATTATTAGTAACAAATTTTAACCTATTTGCATTATAAAAATTTCATATTTTGAAGAATTTTAATTTATAAAAAATACTATTAGCGGCAGCATTTTGATTATTAGCAATGATGAGTTGTCATCGTTAATAATTTTTTAAATTTTAAAATATTTTATTTTTTGAAAAATAGTATTTGTGATTCAGTTTTGATTATTAACGATGGCAGGGTGCCATCGCTAATACTTGTATAGAAGAAGAGGCATTAGTGACAACATTTTGGGTTATTAGCGATGGCATCCTATCGTTGCCAATAGTTTTTCAAATTTTTTAAAAAATATTTTATAAAAAAAATATGAACGATAATATTTTGATTATGAGCATTGGTGATTTGCTGACGTGGGGCGGGCAAACTGACGTGGAGTCCCCATCAGACGCCACGCTGGATTTTCAACATGGGCCCCTTCGCCGGGCTGACCTCCCCTGGAGCAACGGGGTCGCCCGCCGAAGTCGGGCTCCATCCTCCGCCAGGTCGGTCCCCGCCAAGTCGGGATGCCTAGGCCGGAGCCGAGTATAAGCCCCCACCCGAGGCGGACCCCTTAGGATCAGGCCCCGTGGTCAGGAGTCGAGCTCAAGTCTCCTCCTCCACGAGGAGCTCCTCCGAGGTCAGATCCCTTGGGCTGGGCGGCACCCCGCTCACCTCCGCCAGGTCGAGCTCGCCCGAAGCCAAGTTTCGCTGGTCCGGAGTCGAGCTCAGCCCTCCTCCGCCCAGTTGAGCCGCCCCAAGGCGAGCCCCTCGGAGTTGGGCCCCACCTTTTCAGCTTGGTCCCCGCTCAGGCAGAAGTACCAATCGCCAAGGAAGCGGCGCCTGCTCTCCAAGGGCGACGACGGGCCTCCCGAGGGTCGTACAGCAGCGCTCGCCATGCCGCAATTAATACCCACAGCCGTCACTCATACCAAAAGGGAAGGAAACTCATATCAAGGTGCCATGATTTCCACCAACCTACCATGCCGCCAGGAAAAAGATGCAGCCAGAGAGTGCGAATCCCAAGGATAGTGGCCCACCGATCGAGGTCCTGCCAGGCTTCCAGGAAAGGGGCAAGCAGAGAAAATGTCAGAGCGCATGGAAGCTTTCCCGGCTATCTGATAGGAGAGGCGTCCCGTCTACGACACGATACCTCGTCGCACATGTCAGACGACACGGGGAGATCCCGAGACAAGCCAGAGTAAAAACCCAGCCAGAGTAAGCCAAAAGTAAGTAAGCAAAGAAACAAGGGAGAAGGGCCACACGGGTGCATTCTTCCACCTCGGCCATCACCTCTCCCAGCTCACTCTCACTTCCATATACACTACACTCACTCTTCCTAATGTGGAGCTCATCCCGAGGGGCTCGACCAGGAGGATCTGTTCCCCTGGATCGTCACTGACTTGACCGTCGGAGCGTCCCTGCCGGAATCCCCGGCACGGGTCACTGACGTTGTTTCTTGTAGGTCCCAAGGCACTGGAGACATCCCGAGTAGGCGGACGGGCGACCATCGACGCCACCAGCAGCTATGGGCCAGACGATCCAGTCGGCAACAGATTGGCGTGCCAGGTAGGGGGCAGAACGATTTCTGGTCTAGTTCAAGCCCCACTCGGATAGTTTGTCGGGAGAATGGTGACCACTCGAGCGAGGGGAGCCTCCCCCAGCCGTGCAGAAGAGTCCCCTTCCCACGGGAACCCACACGATCCGGGGACGGAGCCACCCGCCTCGGTTCAACCGCCTCCACCAGAAGTCCAGCTGACCGCGCTCGCCTAGCAGATGCACACTCTCACTGCAGCAATGCGCCAGCTCTAGCACTAGCATCGGTCCCTGGCTACTCACCAGTAGCCAGAGACCCTCGCGGCCCATGCCGCAGCACCCCGCGACAGCTTGAGTTCCTTCCATGGGAGGTCTTCGCAACCGCGGGCCAGTACAGACCCCCGGGTAGTCGTCAAGCCCCGATGAAGCATCAAGGAGCCGGGTCCACCGACGAAGAGGCTGCTCACCACACCTTGACTGGGGGGCATCTAAACCCCGCCAAGGCAGGAAGGGCAAAACCTCTCGTCACAGGCACCACGCACCTGCGTCACCTTCCCCGCCTCTCTCAACAGAGAGGTCGACGGATGAAGCCATCAGGCGCATGGCGGAGAAGCGCCTGGAGGAGCATGACCGCAAACTGGCGGAGTTGTCCCACCGGTTTGCTAACTTGCTCGGCTCCGCTAGCGAGCTAGTGGGCTACGACGTCCACCCTCCGTTCTCCCAGGAGATCCAAGCGAAGCCGATTCCCCACCGGTTCCACATGCCACAGGTGGATCTTTACGACGGGACCACCGACCCCCTGGACCACCTAGAAAGTTATCGGGCCCTCATGAGGGTCCAGGGGGCCACTGATGCTCTCCTGTGCGTCGCCTTTCCTGCTACTCTCCGGAAGGCGACTCGGGTATGGTTCGCCCGCCTTGAGCCCGAAAGCATTAGCTCCTTTGCTCAGCTGGGGCAAAAATTCGTGGCTCACTTCTATGCCTGTCAGAAGATGCCACGAGAGGCCGACAGCCTCTTCTCCATCAGGCAGCAGGATCGCGAGCCGCTGCGGGACTATGTTGCTCGCTTCAAGGCTGCCGCATTGGAGATCTACAACTTGGAGGAGCCGATCGCAATGCTGGCTCTAAAGCGAGGGCTCAGGACTTCTCGCCTGACCTACTCGCTTGACAAGAATCCCCCGAAGACTTACTTTGAGCTCCTCTCCCGAGCTCAGAAGTACATCCGCGCCGAGGAGGGGGCGGATCGTACAAGGTGGGAACTCGACGGAAAGCCACTGAAAAGGACGACACCCGTCGAGGCACCTGGGACACGGAGGCTGGGGCCACCAGCTCAGGGCTCCCGATCGGGACCAAGGCCAAGAAGCGCTCCCATCTCTGAGGGGAGTTTCACCCGCCTCCTCGTCCTGAGAACGAAGATCCTTATGGAGATCAAATGCGAGACCTATTTGAGGCGCCCACCGCCATTGAAGCCATCCTCTGGCCATGACAAGATGAAGTACTGTCATTTCCACTGTGACCACGGCCACGACACCGAGGAATGCCACAATCTCAAGTGGGAGATCGAAGAGCTCATCAAGAGGGGCTACCTAGAAAGATATGTGGGGGGCAGACCTCGACTAGAATCTCAGGCGCTCGTCGCCCTCCCACCAGTCCCGATGGTCGATAATTGCCCTACTGAGAAGCCGGTGGGGATGATACGCTAGGGAGCTAAGCGCGCGCCCAAGAGGGCCCGGGGGCAGAGCATCCTGAGGTTGTAATCCCCTTTATGGGGGAAAGAGAAGACGGGGAGAAAAATGTAAATAATGATGCTGTGGTCATCAAGATGACGATTGCAAAGCATCCTGTAAAATGCATCATGGTAAATAGTAGAAGCTCCATAAATGTGCTTTTCTACGATACCTTCTCCAGGATGAATTTTTCCTCGGTTCAGCTCAAGCATGTACATATCCCCCTTGTTGGTTTCATAGGAGACTCCGTAAGGGTCGAGGGAGAAATCACTCTCCCAGTCACTGCCGGAACCCCGCCTCGGTAAAGTACCGTCATGATGACGCTCATGGTTGTCAGGCTTCCTTCGGCCTACAACGCAATTTTGGGCTGACCTGGGCTCAACCTCCTTGACGCTGTTGTCTCTACCAAGAGATTACTTGTACAATTCTCGACCCCCCGCAGTATGGGGGAAATAAGGGGTAAGCCCCAGTTGGTGCAGCACTGCTTCCAAACCCTCCTTGGGGCTCGGGCGCCCGAGGAGGACTCCAAGGCAGACGAGCTCGACCAGAGGATTCAGGACCCTAGGGGAGGCCCGGTCGAGCGCCTACTTCCTTACCAGCTCGGGGCTGACCAGATGAAGATCGTGCAAATCGGAGCCCAGTTGCCCGAGGAGGAGAAGGCTCTACTGTTAGAGTTCCTGCGGGCGAATGCAGATGTGTTCGCCTGGACAGCGACGAACATGCCATGTTTTCCCCCAGAAATCATCACCCACAAGCTCAACGTCGATCCGAAGCACAGGCTGGTTCGACAAAAGAAGAGAAACTTTACCCCAGAAAGGCAGGCGGCCATCAACGAAGAAGTGGGAAAATTCTTGGCCGTCGGCTTTGTCCAAGAGGTGCAATACCCAAGCTGGCTGGCGAACGTGGTGATGGTGAAAAAGAGCAATGGCAAATAGAGGATCTGTGTAGAGTACACCGACCTCAATAAAGCATACCCAAAGGACAGCTTCCCTCTACCAAGGATAGATCAGTTGGTGGACGCCACCTCAAGGCACAGGCTGCTCTCCTTCATGGATGCGTTCTCCGGGTACATTCAGATCCGGATGCACCCGAGGGATGAGAAGCACATTGCCTTCATTACTGACCGAGGGACATACTGCTACAGGATGATGCCCTTTGGCTTGAAGAATACTGGAGCCACGTACCAACGTCTGGTCAACAAGGTCTTCAAGGACCAGTTGGCCGAAACATGCAAGTGTACGTGGACGACATGCTCATTATGAGCAAGCCGAGCTCGGACCACATCGCCGACCTCGTCGAAGCCTTTCACAATCTCCGGAAGCACCGAATGAAGCTCAACCCGGCAAAATACGCTTTCGGGGTGGCGGCCGGAAAGTTCCTCGGCTTCATGTTCACCAAGAGAGGCATTGAAGCAAACCCGGAGAAGGTTCAGGCGATCCTTGATATGGAGCATCCGACATCCAAGAAGCAAATTCAACGCCTGATGGGGTGGGTCGCAGCCTTAAGCCGGTTCATCTCGAGGTCGGCTGACCGCTGCTTCCCCTTCTTCAAGGCGTTGCGCAAAATGCATGACTTCACCTGGACTGAAGAGTGCAAGATGGCCTTTGAAGAGCTGAAGGAGTTCCTAGCCTCTCCACCTCTGCTATCCAGGCCAGAAGAAGGGGAAGAGCTCCTACTCTACCTGGCAGTTACACCCGGGGCCGTTAGCTCGGTCCTCGTCCGCACAGATTAGGATGGATCTCAAAAGCCGGTGTACTACACCAGCAAAATTCTCCGCGATGCAGAGATCAGGTATACTCATTCCGAGAAACTCATTTTTGCACTAATCATGTCATCTAAGCACCTCGGGCCCTATTTCCAAGCACATCCCATCGCGGTTGTGACTGATCAGCCGCTGAGGACCATATTAGGCCACCCTTAAACTTCCAGGAGACTGGCTAAATGGTCCCTGATGCTGAGCGAGTTCGACATTGCATACCGATCGAGGTCATCGCAGAAGGCCCAAGTTCTAGCTGACTTCGTGGTCGAATGTACAGGACCCCCCGAGGAGCCGGAGCGGACGGCCCCGGAGAGCCAAGCTGAGCCCGGACCACGGGAGGACCCCTGGATCCTCCACGTGGACGATGCCTCCAATTTCGACGGAAGCAGAGCGGGCCTCATCCTCACCAATTCCGACGGAGTAGTGACGGAATGTGCTCTCCGCTTCGAGTTCGCCACCACAAACAACCAGGCGGAGTACGAAGCGCTCCTTGCGGGCCTAAAGGTATCCCGCGAGCTGGGCGTGCAAAGCCTGAAGGTTTTCACTGATTTCCAACTGGTTGTCGGACAAGTTTTCGGAGAGTACGAGGTCCGAGATCCCCAGATGGTGAAGTACCTGGAGAGGGTTCGTTCGAGCACGGCAGGCTTCCGTTACTTATATATTTTCTACATCCCTCGCGGAGAAAATGCTCGTGCGGATGCACTGTTGAGGCTCGCAACCCTACCAGACTCATCCATGGGGTGCGCCTACGTCAAGTATCTTGAGAATCCAAGCTACGAAAGCCAAGAGGAAGTGCAACAAGTAGCAAGCGAGCCGAGCTGGATGGACAGGTACATCAAGTACATCCAAGATGGCCTCCTACCGGAGGACCGCAGAGAAGCCAACCTCATCAGAAGGAAGGCCACTCGTTTTGTTCTAATGGACGGTCGCTCTACCGCCGATCTTACTCTTACCCACTCCTGAAGTGCCTCATACCCACTGAGACAGCCTTTGTGCTCCGGGAGATACACGAGGGCCTTTGTGGAAATCATGTGGGGGGGAGGACTCTGGCGTACAAGGCTCTTCGCCAGGGATACTTCTGGGAGACGATGAGAGAAGACGCTGCCGACTTCGTCAAGAAGTGTGATAAATGCCAATGCCATTCCCACATATAGTGCCTGCCGACAGCGCCGATCTCCCAGCTATCATCCCCCTGGCCTTTTGCACAGTGGGGGATGGACATCCTGGGACCGTTTCCCACCATGCCAGGGCAACGAAAGTTCCTGCTAGCGGCAATCGACTACTTCACCAAATAGATCGAAGCAGAGCTGCTAGCTCGGATTACAGAAGCCAATGTTCGACAATTCTTCTAGAAGTCTGTCATCTACCGCTTCGGACTCCCCAATTGTGTCATCACCGACAACGGGCGACAGTTCGATAACCGGGAGTTCGAAGAGTTCTGCCCTTATAAAGTGGCCGAGGCCCTCTCACATGGGGCCTACTATCTCGAGGACTTGGATGACGCCAGGTTCCCCCGAATATGGAATGCCTGTAATTTAAGAAGATACTATCAATAGTGTAAGTTTTTCCTTCATTTAAAATAAAGACTTTCCTTTGCATGATAGGTTGCTTGCCTTGCAGGAATGTCGCTATCCGGAGCTTAACTCCAAGACATCAGCAATTCTGGAGCCCAGCTCTCTGACCGAACAAAGCCTCGAGCCCAACTCCAAGGCATTCAAGACCTGAGAAGCCCTCAAGCACTCAAGCCCGGAGAAAAGTCCTTTGGCACTAAGACCTGAGAAGCCCTCAAGTGCTCAAGCCTCAAGCCCAGCTCCAAGGCGTTCAAGACCTGAGAAGCCCTCAGGCACTCAAGCCAGGAGAAAAGTCCTCCGGCACTAAGACCTGAGAAGCCCTCAGGTGCTTAAGCCTCGAGCCTAGCTCCAAGGCATTCAAGACCTGAGAAGCCCTCAGGCAATCAAGCCCGGAGCCACCATTTTTCGGCATCAGAGTCTCGAGCCCAGCTCCAAGACGATGACTCCTGAGCCTTGTCCTCAGGCAATCAAGCCTGGAGCCACCATTCTCCGGCATCAGAGTCTCGAGCCCAGCTCCAAGATGATGACTCCTGAGCCTTGTCCTCAGGCGACCAAGATCCAGAGCCCAGCTCTCTAGCCAACACGTCTCCGAGCCCAGCTCCAAGATGACAACTCCTGAGCCTTGTCCTCAAGCAATCAAGCCCGGAGCCACCGTTCTTCGGCATCAGAGTCTTGAGCCCAGCTCCAAGACGATGACTCCTGAGCCTTGTCCTCAGGTAATCAGGATCCAGAGCCCAGCTCTCCAGCTAGCACGCCCTCGAGCCCAGCTCCAAGGCATCCAAGACCCGGAGCCCAGCTCTCCGACCAACATGTCCTCGATCCCAGCTCCAAGACTGTGAGACTCGAGCCCACACAAGATGGAGCTCCCCTTTCTGACCTCCCCGCACTGATAGAAAAAAGAGAAGAAGGGGGGAGGAAAGAAAGCATTCACACCACAAAAGAAAGGAGGAATTGTACTGACTGAACTATTCTCCATTACTTGAAAAAAATATTACATTATCTCCTGGGCCCTGACAAGCCAAGCAGCCCGGTCCAACAAAAGGAAAAAGAATTCTACAGGGGGTCCTACCCTATTGAGCCGGCTCCTTCCTTGGACGGTGCACGGCTATGACTTCCCCCTCCTCCACCTCCGCTGTGGGGGTGCCTTCTTGGGTGGCCTTCGCCGGAGGGACTTGTTCAGCTGCTGATGCCACCGGGGCCAACTCAGCTGCCTCTGCCTGCGGTCCTGGTTCAGTCGTAGTCACCATTGAGGTCGGTTCGACATGGCTAGGCACCGCCGAGGCCACCTTCGGGAGAGGCCCGACTGGAGCGACTCCCTGCCCCACTGCAACCACCGCCGAAGTTGGAGCCTTCTTGCCAGGAGCCCGGAGCGTGGCCAATCGCTCCTCAGAAAGGATCCCTTGCAACAGAGTGCAGCAGTAGGCGAACCCCTTGGCAAAGGAGTCTGTCGCAGCCTCCTTGAAATCCTTTATATATTCGGGGGAGGCCTTGAAAGTGGCCACCATGTCGGTGACCTCCTTCCTTGCGGCCTTCGCTCGGTGCCTTGCCTCGGCCAGCTGCTCACCTGCGTGCTTGGCCTGGCGGATAGCCACCGCCATTCCCCTCTCGGTGGTCTTAGTGGAACAAGTGGCAGTGGCAGCCTTCTCCTCTGCCTCCGCGACCCTCTTCTCAGTGGTCGCTGCCTTCTTCTCAGCAGAGGCGGCCCTTTCCCTTGCCGCCTCTGACTCTGTCCGGAGTTCCTTCAACCGGGTCCTCTTCGACTCGAGCTCTCCCTCGAGCTCTTTCCTAATCCTTGTGGCGTCGGCGACCTCGGCCGTGAGGCTCTTAACCTTCAGGTTAGCCTCTCGGGTCTCCTCGTCCTTCCGACCCACCTCGGTCCTCAGGGACTCGAGCTCCGCCTGCCGCTCCTTGTCTCTCTTGGCCCAGTTACAGTAGAAATCCCGGATGAGGATCAGTTCCCTGCCTTGCTACATCAGAGAAAGCACTTTAGCTACGGTGCTAAAGAATGTCAGAAGTAATAAAGACGGGCGAGAAGGAACTTACGGCGTAGAGGTTGGCGAAGGACGAGCTGACGACGTCATCCAGAAGTCTCCCGCTCTCTTCCTGCCGGTCGCAGGATTGGACTGAGAAGTCCATCATTCGCTCGACGAGGCTTGGGTCCTTTATCAGGGAGACATTGGGCCCCAACCTGAAAGGGACTCGATGGTAGTCCCTATCCTTCTTCTCCGTCGACTTGGACCCCTCAGCGGTGGAGGACGCCTTCAAAGCCAGTTGCGAGCTCGGCTCCCCGTCCTCCTCGATTTCGATGGCCTCCAGGGGGCGGCCACCCTTGCAGCAGCGGCAGCCAACCTGGCCCGGACAACCACCTCGGGCTCGAGCACCGGGGCCAGGTCGCGCTGCACTGAAGGCTCCGTGACGGGCTCAGCTGCCCTCTTCCGCCTCCGCTCAGAAACCGACGCGTCTAGCCTGGCCTGCACCAGCCTCGCACCATTATCGTTGCGAGCCCTCTTTAAAGCGGGCTCGCCAGCCTCAGCTGCCTGCTCTCGTTCCACAGAAAATGAGAGCAGCTAATTCATGGAGAACTTCATGCCTGCACCAAAGAAGACACGGTCAACCCCAAGTTCAAAAAAAAAAAAAGAAGAAAAAGAGAGAGAAAGAAAAAGAAGAAAGAAAAGGGATGGGGTGGCCACGTCGAACTCACCCAACTCCTGCATCGAGCTGACCCCGGCTTCATGGAGATTCCGCTCTGACAGCAGGACCTTGAGCGAAGGGATCTCGGTCGATCTGAGTAGCTCGTATAAGTCGAGGTCGGCTACTTCGATGGAGGAGTTCCAGTTGGGAGACCGATCTGGGTCGCTCCAAACCCAGTCGATCCCTTCGACCGAAGCAAAGAAGTACCTACTCTTCCATCCCTTGATGGAAGAGGGGAGCTCAAATCTGATGCCCCGAGGGCGAAAAGAAAGAGACCACCACCCCTCTTCAGTAGGGTAGCATTTCAGGATGAAGAAGGCCCTGAACAGAGAGAAACGGGCGACGATCCCATGGAAGTGACATAGAACGATGAAATAGAAGATCATTCTGATGGCATTGGGGACCAACTGGACGGGAACAAGATGATAGTTGGTCAAAAAGGAGAGGAAGAAATGATGAACAGGAAATCGAAGGCCCCCGACGAAGGCCTCCTCATAGAATGCAATCCGACGAGGGCCACTGGATGTGACTCGCTCCCCCGGACGAGGAACAGAAAGTTGGATGGACTCAAGGATGTTATAAGCACCCCGGATGGTCACGAGATCCTCGACGGTGATCACTGAAGCAATCCCTCCGGGACCTGTTGACCGAGAAGGTTCGGGAGCAAGAGCAGAAGTAGAGGGAGGAGCAGGAAGGAGAGACAAGCAAGGTGGAGGAGCGGACCCGGGTTTCCTAATGGCTACAAGACCGTAGGAAGGCCTCCTACTGAACTCATAGCATGCCGCCTCCCGTTCCTCGTCGGAGGAAGAAGGAGTCCTCGACCGGGAAGGTCCATCCTCGGCTTGGCAGGAAGGATGGAAGTTCGGGCCGAAACGGTCCATGGAAGAAGAAGAGAAGGATGAAGGAAGACCTAAAATGACCCCTAGTCAACGAGGAGGGAATGGAAGAAGGAGCTAACCTGCTAAGAGTTTGGGAGGATGATAACGGCCGGAGAAGAAGAAGGAGAGAACCTCCGTACGACATCAGGCACGAAAGATTTGAAAGAAAGTAAGTCTCGGAAAACTTACCTTTCATTTCGAGGCAACCTATGCCTGTCCGTACCGTTATGGCTCTTCCAAGAGATGCTCGCCACATATCGCCAATCGACAGGGCCAGCACCTCAATCCGACCGTGGCCACTCTGACTTCTATGCCTGCCATAACTGCTCCTCAGACGTGGCCATGTGGCACCCTCGCATAGGCTCGAAGGATCGCCATACGAAGCATCATAGATATCGATCATTATTACACCTAATTTCTTCGCCTTTCCACGTCAGCACCGCAATTACTTCCTTCGCCCCGAGCGCCGTGCACCAACGGGCCTCAGAAGTGGGGGGCAAATGATGTGACCGGATCGCTGACGTGGGACTGGCAAACTGACGTGGAGTCCCCATCAGACGCCACGCTGGATTTTCAACATGGGCCCCTTCGTCAGGCTGACCTCCCTCAGAGCAACTGGGTCGCCCGCCGAAGTCGGGCTCTGTCCTCCGCCAGGTCAATCCCCGCCAGGTCGGGATGCCTAGGCCGGAGCCGAGTATAAGCCCCCACTCGAGGCGGACCCCTTAGGACCAGGCCCCGTGGTCAGGAGTCGAGCTCAAGTCTCCTCCACCACGAGGAGCTCCTCTGAGGTCAGATCCCTTGGGCTGGGCGGCGCCTCGCTCACCTTCCCCAGGTCGAGCTCGCCCGAAGCCGAGTTTCGCTGGTCCGGAGTCAAGCTCAGCCCTCCTCCGCCCAGCTGAGCCGCCCCAAGGCGAGCCCCTCAGAGTTGGGCCCTACCTTTCCAGCTCGGTCCCCAGCTTAAACAAAAGTACCAACCGCCAAGGAAGTGGCGCCTGCTCTCCAAGACAGACGGCGGGCCTCCCGAGGGTCGTACAGCAGCGCCTGCCATGCCGCAATTAATACCCACAGCCGTCACTCACACCAGAAGGGAAGGAAACTCACATCAAGGTGCCATGCTTTCCACCAACCTACCATACTGCCAAGAAAAAGACCCAGCCAGAGAGCGCGAATCCCAAGGGCAGCGGCCCATCGATCGAGGTCCTGCCAGGCTTCTAGGAAAGGGGCAAGCAGAGGGAATGTCAGAGTGCATGGAAGCTTCCCCGGCTATCCGACAAGAGAGGCATCCCGTCTACGGCACGATACCTCATCGCATACGTCAGACGACACTGGAAGATCCCAAGGCAAGCCAGAGTAAAAACCCAGCCAGAGTAAGCCTAAAGTAAGCAAGCAAAGAAACAAGGGAGAAGGGCCACACGGGTGCATTCTTCCACCTCGGCCATCACCTCTCCTAGCTCACTCTCACTTCCATATACACTACACTCACTCCTTCTAGTGTGGAGCTCATCCCGAGGGGCTCGACCAGGAGGATCTGTTCTCCTGGATCGTCACTGACTTGACCGTCGAAGCGCCCTCACTGGAATCCTCGGTCCAGGTCACTGACGTTGTTTCTTGCAGGTCTCGAGGCACCGGAGGCATCCCGAGTAAGTGGACGGGCGACCATCGTCGCCACCAGCAGCTACGGGCCACGACGATCCGGGCGGCAACAAAAGTCATTCATTTACTACCAAGCTTTAAAGAAGGGTAAATACTTTTCAGCCGATCAAAAAATAAATTGGCTTAAAGAGGCAATGCACCCGGTCAATTGTTGTATTCCTTTTTGTTTGAAGGATGCCTCATATCGGGAATTACTTGTATATTGTTTGGATTGTCTTCTATCCCTCGATTAGTAACAAGGAAATCAAGGAATTTTCTTGACGTTACCCCAAAGTTACACTTCATCAGATTTAACTTCATCCGATGATGTCGTAACAGACTGAAGGCTTCTTCTAGATCTTTGATATGGTTCAATGTTTGGACTATTTTCACCAACATGTCATCAACTTAGGCCTCCATATTTCTTCCAATTTATTTTTCAAAAATCTTGTTAATCAAGCATTGGTATGTTGCTTCAGAATTTTTCAAACCAAATGATATTACTAGGTAGCAATATAGCCTTTTCTTAATGATAAAAGCTATCTTTTCCTCATCCTTTAGATCCATACGAATTTGATTGTAACTTGAGAAAGCATCCATGAAACTTAGAAGCTTATGTCTAACTGTTGCATCAACTAATTAATCTATTCTCAAAAAAGGAAAGCTATTCTTTGGATAGGCTTTATTGAGGTCAGTATAATCGATACAAATTCTTCATTTTTCATTTATCTTTTTAACCATTACCACATTGGCAAGCCGATCTGGATAGTGAACTTTTCTAATAAAGCCGGCATCGATAAGCTTGCTCACTTCTTTGTCGATAAGCTTTTGTCGCTCGAGGGTGAAACTTTTTTTCTTCTACCAAACGAGCTTGTACCCTGGGTCAACCTTTAACTTATGGATAATAACTTTTGAAGAAATTCTAGATATATCTGTAGCCAACCAAGTGAAGATGTTAGCATTGTGTTGGAGAATATCTATTAGCTTTACTCTCGTTTCATCATTTAGTAGACTTATGATTTGTATGACCTTTGTTGGATCTTCCTTTCTAATGGCACAAGATAGTTTTCTCATTTGGTTCACCATGTTCAACCTCCCTTTAATCGAGTTATTCCAGAGACATCCCACTTATCAAATATCTATCCTGAATCATCAAACATTGCCGAGCTATCCTTTGATCTCCTCTCATTTCTCCTATCCCATTTTTGGTCAGGATTTGCATCAAAAGATGATAAGTAGATACGATTTCCCAAAATTTATTCAAAACCAGTCATCCTAATGTGGCATTGTATGCTGAAGACATTCGGATGACCATAATATTGATGGAGAACATTTTCTGTCAGGGTTCTATCCCAATGGTTACTTGGAGTGTTATTTCTCTCTTCTCCCCGACCGAGTTTCCACCGAATCCTGTTAGTGGTGTTGATGTTTTTTATAACTTATCTCTAGAGAGATTCATTCTAACAAAAGCATCATAGAGCAACACCTCTGTGGAACTTCCATCATCTATCAAAATCCTTCTTATATCATAATTTGCTATAATGACCGAAACAACAACAGGATCGTCATAGGCCATTTGAATGCCCCATAGATCATCATTAGAAAAACTAATAACATTATTGCTCCAATGCCTTTTTGAAGCATCTTTTTCAATTCTCTCATCCCTTAAGTTTGATTGGCAATGTATCGTGCTGACCATTCCATTTATGGGTTGTTGGTTAGGAAGCTTCATTCCATCCACAGTCTTTTTTGGAGCAGTAACCTCAATTTGGTGTTCTTGGCTATGGACATATTTTTCTAGATATCCATGCTTAATCAGATCTTCTATTTTACCCTTTAGCTAGATACATTTTTCTGTTATATGTCCGTGATCTCGATGGAATCGCAGTATTTGTTCTTATTCTGCAATGTTGGGGGTGCTCGCATTGGCCAAGGTCTCTGCAAGAAATTCTCCTTCTCTATTTTTATTAATATCTTTTCTTTTGGAAGGGACGGGAGTATAGGCATTGAATTGGCTGGTCAAGTTCTTTGGCTTCGAACTTGGTCATCAAGTTTGAGCATTATCATTGTTGAAGGATCATGAATCATCATTCTTCTGATTCTTTTTTTTATATATTGATTTTTCTTCAACTTGGCTTTGGCTGGTAGCTTGTTCTTCGGCTAGCACGTATTTTTGTGCAAGCACCAATAACTCTGAATGACTGGTAAGAAACTTTTTATCCAAGAAAAAAAAATCTGGATAACTGAAGCTCCTCAATTACTAACATGGCTACATATTCATTGAGATATGGGGTCTCAATTGTGGTAGAATTAAAGTGAGCCATATACTCTCTCAAGGTTTCTCCTTCATTTTGTTGGATGAAGAAGAGGCTATATGAATTATGCGGCATTTTTCTACATGTCCTAAAATGAGCCATAAATTATCCTTCTAGTTGACCAAAAGAATGAATGGTACTTGGTTTGAGGCTCGAATATCATATCTGCATTGCCTTTTTTAGAGTTACTAGGAAAGTGAGGTTGTTAAGGGTATCACTTGCACCTTGAATCATCATATGGACTTTGAAACTGTCCAAGTGGTCCAACGAGTCTGTAGTTCCATCATAAGGTTCTAGCTATGTATTTTGAAGTGAAGCGAAATCACTTCTTCCATAATTCATTAAGAAAATAAAAGTTGAGAATCATATGCAGTAAGTCGTTCGTCACTTTTTTGTTTGTCATCTAGCTTTGCAATTTGTAGCTCTAGTTTTTGGAATTTCTTTTCGTAGTCATTGTGTCATCGAACTCCCGTACTTCATCAAGTACTTCCCAGAGTATAGTCCCTTGAAGATTCAAAAAGGAACCTTGGATGTTTCCATTTGAGTCGGCTTTTCCTATTTCATAATATCAAGAATTTTGCCATTTGGGGCCATCGATCCAGGGAACATTAATATTGGAAATATTGACTTGATTCTTGGTATCGAATGTCTTTTAAAGGAGATCGATAGGCAATTGGTTGCTATTAGCCAAAATAGTGACCGTTGCCGCCTAGAACGCCATGGCCTGCGGTTGAAGATGACCTCGGACCGTGCCCTTATCGCTCGGGATCTTGCTCGCGAGGCCGAACCTGCAAAATAGAGGAGACCCGAGTCGGTGATCTCGATGGGAGTTCTTCGATGCTCAAGTCAGTGATGATCCAGGAGAACAGATCCTCCTGGTCGAGCCCCGTAGGTGGACTCCACACTAAGAGGAGAAAAATATTTGCTTGGAGAGTGAGGATGAGTTGAAAGTAGAGCAAGGGAAGTGGCAGTCAAGAATAATTCAAGCTGGATGGCTATGTCTATCGAGACTCTTCTGGTGAGTCTTCGATAGCCTCTCGGTGGTTCTCCTGTATGCTGCCCCTTCGTTGCTCGTCTGTGACTTACCTTTTTTTTGGAACCTTAGAGAGCTCACTTAAGCTAGATGGCTACATGCTGCCTACCTCAGGATCCCCCTTTGCTTGCAGGTGCATGCGGCGACATCCCGTGCCATGCGCGAGGTACCTTTCCTTATTCGTGATAAGGAGCTATGCCATGCGCTCTGTCCCTCCCTTTGGTCGCTCTACTTTAGGAAACCTGGTAGAGCCTTGATCGGGGGGTTGTTGCCTCCCATATTTGAATCTTCCAAGTTGACTTCCTTTTTTGGGTGGTACAAACGGTCTATCAGGAGTGCAGCACCTCGATCGGGGGATCCCATCCCCTTTGGTGTAAGTGGAAGCTGGGACAGTTATTGTGACCTGGTGGGCACCCGTTCATGGTTCTTGGGTGGCTTACCACTGCCCAAGGAGGGCGGCGACGCCCCGCAGCTGTTGGTCCCTTCGTCCGAAGTGGGGCTAGTCTGGGAAGGAGAAACTCGACTTCGGCCAGGGCATCTCGACCCTGAGGGAGCCGCCTGGTGAAGGAGTCTGAAGAGAGAGGTGGAGCTCAACTTCGACCAGGGTGTCTCGACCTCAAGGGAGTCGCCCGGCAAAGGAGTCCGAAGAGAGGCGGAGCTCGACTTCGACCAGGATGTCTTGACCTCGAGGGAGCCGCTCGGCGAAGGAGTCCAAAGAGAGACGAAGATCGACTTCGGCCATGGTATCTCGACCCCAAGGGAGCTGCCTGGAGAAGGAGTCCGAAGAGAGAGACGGAGCTCGACTTCGGCCAGGGCATATCTACCTCGAGGGAACCACCCGATGAAGGAGTTCGAAGAGAAGCAGAGCTCGACTTTGGCCAGGCCTCTCGACCTTAAGGGAGCCACCCGGTGAAGGAGTCTGGAGAGAGAGGTCCGACATGGCAGCTTCCTCCGACATGGTGCCTGATTGGGTCTGACATGGGTTCCACGTCAGCAATCCCGCCACATCAGCGACGGTTAAAACTTTCATCTTATTCAAAAGGATATCAATTTGCTGTTGCTCCATGATCATTATGGGAGGTATATTATCATTCTCTGGTAGAGGGTTTGGTAGGTCATTCTTTTTGGATGGCTGACGATCCCTACTAGTTGACACATTCTGTCTTTTCTTTTACCATCTTCTCTATAGATTCTTCTTCTCAATTAGGAGTTGAAATACTTTTTCTTGCCTCCCTTTCTGGTGTGCCAATTTATTGATGCTAAACTCCGGTGATCAACCTTCACCGTCGGGATCCACCTGTCGGTTGCCTCGGGCACCTACAAAACAAGTCCCAGACTAGAAGTTTTACGGTGGAGGACCTTCTGATGCTTAAATCGGTAGAGTTCAAGCAAACATATGGAGAATCTTAAAGAAGTCTTTGGTATTAGAGTTTTTTTTTTTAGCATGCCTTTGGAGGTCCCCTCTTACCATTATTTATAGGCTTTCATCTTAACAAAATTTAGTTGGGAGAAACTCCTTGCAGTTAATCTCAACGTCATCTCATTGGAGCTAACTTATTCTTATTACAATGGGTGAATGTTATAATAATATTATTGTTATGATAGCTATCCTCTCCCGCCATCTTTATTGGATATTTTTATTCTTTCTTCTTCTATTAGTCAATGAAGTTTGGTCATCGATCTAACTATTAGCAGTCTGTCTAATATTTCTTTAAATTGAGTTGATTGGACTTTATGAGTCGGTCGGATTGTTGTGCTTGAGAGATGAGTCGGTCGGATTTTATATCATTGGATATTGGTTTTCTGACCTTTAGCCTTTTGCTGATCAATCCAACTAAACTGCCATAATAATATTTTTTAACCATTTAAATTGATATATATATAGAGAAGCAATCAGGGTAATGCACACAAGTTTACCCGTAGCGTTTAAGGATCCATCGATGGCATCCACTAAAAAATTACACGGGATTTAACATTTGGGAAAACTGGTAAGAAAGGAGGCATATATGGTAAAAGATTCGTCATTATGTATCCACGGTCTCGTATATTCTATTTGGAAGTGTTTGGATACCTATATTTTATTTTAGGGATAGGAATACAAATTCCTCAAGAATATACGAAGTGGGGCCGGTCCGGGAAGGAGAAACTCGATTTCGGCCAGGGCATCTCGACCCCGAGGGAGCCACCTGGTGAAGGAGTCCGAAGAGAGAGGCAGAGCTCGACTTCGACCAGGGTGTCTTAACCTCAAGGGAGCCGCCCGATGAAGGAGTCCGAAGAGAGGCAGAGCTCGACTTCGACCAGGATGTCTCGACCTCGAGGGAGCCATCCGGTGAAGGAGTCCAAAGAGAGACGGAGCTCGACTTCGACCAAGACATCTCGACCCCAAGGGAGCTGCCTGGCGAAGGAGTCCGAAGAAAGAGGCGTAGCTCGACTTCGGCCAGGGCATCTCAACCTCGAGGGAGCCACCCGATGAAGGAGTTCGAAGAGAAGCAGAGCTCGACTTTGGCCAGGCCTCTCGACCTCGAGGGAGCCGCCCGATGAAGGAGTCCGGAGAGAGAGGTCCGACATGGTAGCTTCCTCCGATATGGCGTCTGATTGGGTCTGACATGGGTTCCACATCAGCGATCCCGCCACATCAACAACGGTTAAAACTTCCATCTTATTCAAAAGTGGTGGAGGCACCAGGCTCAGAAAGAAGAAGTTTCAACTAATACCAAGTTCTTTATGGATTGAGACTAGGAACTCAAGTCTCGTATGAGTCCTGTATATTTATTGAGTCCTGTTTTATTTTCTTTTGGGGTTTTAAAGTTCAATTAGAATTCAATCAAGAGTTCAATTAGAGTCAATTAGGCTTTGTACTGAGTCAAGTTCAAGAGCTACTTGAAATTAGGCCAGACCAGCTTTACTTGGAATGCCATATCATCATGGACCACCGGTGCCAACTCATCACCAGAGGACGTCACATCACCTTTGCCATGTCATCTCCAAGGGGCGCCATGGAGAAGGATGCGCCATGTCACCATGCCACCTTGCCATGCCACATCATTACCACCTCACCTGCCACGTGGCATCATTCAAATTTTAAATTACATGAAAGCTACAAGTGGTCGACCAAGGAGTGTTTTCAAATTCAAAGGAGGTCGGCCAACTCCATCCACAAATCATGCAACCAGCTCCACCAAATCCTCCACATTCCATGTAACCCTCCACCAAATCCTCCACCAAATTCTCCACATTTCATGTAACCCCCCTAATATTTCTCCATGATATGGGGAATTTCAAATTGATTGAAAGGCCATTAAAAGCCTCTTGTACGCCCATGGTAGAGGGGAAGCTTTTTGGATGAAATGAAATTTAAGTGAAGTAGTAGTTGAAGAAGGTATTTTTTTTGGTAGTATCCTCTTGTTTTCTTTGGGTGTGTTTGATTTTCTCTTCTCAAGCTTTCAAGTGTCCAACGCCAACATCCACCTCTAGGGATCCATGCCTCCATCGAAGTTCCCTTGCCTATTTGGTTTCTTTGTTTTGATATCTTTCAAATTGGTCCCAGTCTAACCCATTCATTGTGCAGGATCCTTCTATGATTCGGAGTTCAAGAAAGGGTTCTCTTGCCAAAGATCAATGTTGAATGAAACTAGTTTCTTTGGAATGCCAATCTTTCACTTCAGGGCTAGTTCGTCTAAGAGCTTCAATGGATCTACCAGGGAGTGATCATCTTGGGTAAATAACACATCCTAATCTCTTAAGTCTGAGTTATTGAAGATCGTTGCTAAGGTTTGAATTCAATATTCATTAGCCCTAATCTTCTCTAGGATTTAAATAACTACATCGCGGCCTAAGTTCCAAATTTCAGTGCTCCTTCCATAGCTTTACCTTAGTACTTTTGATCTGAAATTTAGTACCTGTTAATAGGCTTCATTGCTCTCATTTCTCAATTCATCATTTAGATTGCATTCTCATCATCGTGCCGCGTCAAAAAGGATATCAATTTGCTGTTGCTCCATGATCATTGTGGGAGGTATATTATCGTTCTTTGGTGGAGGGTTTGGTAGGTCATTCGTTTTGGATGGCTGACGATCCCTACTAGTTGAAGCATTATGTGTTTTTTCTTTTACCATCTTCTCTATAGATTCTTCTTCTCAATTAGGAGTTGAAATACTTTTTCTTGCCCCCCTTTCTGGTGTGCCAATTTATTGATGCTAAACTCCGGTGATCAACCTTCACCGTCAGGATCCACCTGTCGGTTGCCTCGGGCACCTGCAAAACAAGTCCCAGACTAGAAGTTTTACGGTGGAGGACCTTCCGATGCTTAAGTCGGTAGAGTTCAACAAACATATGGAGAATCTTAAAGAAGTTTTTGGTATTAGAGTTTTTTTTTTAGCATGCCTTTGGAGGTCCCCTCTTACCATTATTTATAGGCTTTCATCTTAACAAAATTTGGTTGGAAGAAACTCCTTGTAGTTAATCTCAACATCATCTCATTGGAGCTAACTTATTCTTGTTATAATGGGTGACTGTTATAATAATATTCTTGTTATGATAGCTGTCCTCTCCCACCATCTTTATTGGATATTTTTATTCTTTCTTCTTCTATTGGTCGATGAAGTTTGGTCATCGATCTAACTATTAGCAGTTTATCTAATATTTCTTTAAATTGAGTTGATTGGACTTTATGAGTTAGTCGGATTGTTGTGCTTGAGAGATGAGTCGGTCAGATTTTATATCATTGGCTATTGATTTTCTGACCTTTAGCCTTTTGCTGATCAATCCAACTAAACTACCATAATAATATTTTTTAACCATTTAAATTGATATATATATAGAGAGAAGCAATCAGGGTAATGCACACAAGTTTACCCGTAGCATTTAAGGATCCATCGACGGCATCCACTAAAAAATTACACGGGATTTAACATTTGGGAAAACTGGTAAGAAAGGAGGCATATATGGTAAAAGATTCATCATTATGTATCCACGGTCTCGTATATTCTGTTTGGAAGTGTTTGGATACCTAAATTTTATTTCAGGGATAGGAATACAAATTCCTAAAGAATAGTTTATTTCTCTTGTTATTCTAGATTTTTGTTTGGTTGGAAATCTGGTACTCCACCTTATTCCAGTATAATTAATGTAGTGTTATTCCAAGTAATGTTTGGTTGACATGGGAATAAACCTCTTTTCTATTAGGAATAGAGGAAGAATTTTAAGAAATCCAAAAATGCCCCTGATCAAGTTTATGAAGAGAGGTGATTTAATTTTCTTTTATTTTGTTATGAGAACCTAGTTTATCTTGTCATATTATGTACATACATGTATACAGGTATCAGGAGATGTTTGATTGCACCTTTGCCGACTTCCGGAGTCCATAGTACAAATAAACAAGGATTGTCACGTACTAATATACTTCATAGCTATTATAATATTAATAGCTATAAAGCACTCATCGATATGACCTCATTCCACATATGCTCATCACCCGGGATAGCAACTTTGAGGACAGGGTCCTAGCCCTATCCCGATCAATTTGTCAAGTTAAAATACAAGTTGAAGCTCTTTTTAAGGACCTTCAACTAGTTCTTTTGGTTTCTATATGTGAAGTTCTTTTTTGTTTGGTCATTAAATGCAAGGATCATCCTTTTCCACATTTCTTGTGAAAAGGTACTATTTAGATAATGGCCTTCGTCATTTTCTTGCCTTATCAAGGCAAGCATGATCAAATCAAGGGTATCTATCTAATTAGGTGCCCTCTAACGTGAAAATCTGGTTATCTCATTATCGGATTTTTCATGCTTTGGACATTTTAGCTACAACTAAAACTTTATAATAATAAAATAAGTTACAACTGATTGCAAACGTAGCATGACTAATAATGTAAACAAGTTAAATAAATATATAACTAAAAAAATAAATACAAACAATAATAGATAGATAACAATATGAATATGGCTTACGACATGCGGAACTAATATTAGACAAGCATCACAGCTACAACATTAAAACTAACTATATTTTTATCATTTAAATCATTCTCTCCAAGCCATGCTCATTCATAAGGTAGCTCATCATCAGTATCAAAATAATATTAAGAAAACACTATAAAATCAAACTTAATATATATATATATATACAAACTACATACATTCTACACAAAGAAGAGTTAAAATTCTCGAAGAAAAGGATGTCATCAATAAATTAATAAAAAGGGGCTGCCAATATATACAAATTTTGTCAACATCAATTATTAGAAGACCAATACCAAAAATAATAGAAAAATATATATAAAAATATAGATCTAGAAAGGTGAAGGTAATATAAATGGAGTATCACGGCTACAAGATAATTGAATTTTGTAAGTAGTTCAACCCTTATCTCCTAACCATGCTAATATTATTTAAAGGCAGTTTATCATTGCCAACACAAAATTATATGAAATTAATAACAATCTTAATACCAAACAAATACAAGGTGGACTGTTATTCATTGGAAAGAGATAAAATTAGTATAGTAAATTACAAGAACATAAAATACAAAGAAATACAAAGAAAAAGAAAAAGTTTAGAAAACTATTAAATCAAAATTTCGATTTAGAGAGCTGATTGAGCTTGAAAACTTGAGCAATATATCATTTTCTTCCCCATCCCTTAGTAAAAAATCCATCAAGAGAGAGGCACCATACAAAAGGGAAACCCTAATATCTCGGTTCTTGTGATTATTTATCTGAAACAAAATGAGCTGCAAAGGGAGGGGAGGTGGGGTAGATGAGAAACCCTAATCATTCGGGCTAGTGTAGCAAGAGCGAGATAGCAGACAAAGGGGAAACCTTAACCAGCTACAAATTAAGTTAGAAAAAGGGAAATATCGAACAAAAGAAATCCCTCTTTATTTCAAGCTCTAGGATCTGGATCAATTTCAGATAGGATTTTAAAACCTGGATTTTGACAAGCGACTATTCTCCAGCACCAAAATACTCAAGAGATGCTTGCTGGGCTGTAGAACATGGGAAACCCAAGCCAATCTCCCTAATCCCCTTCTAAATAATTGTCGTACAAAGAGAAAATAAAGATAAAAATTTATGAAATAAAGGGAGCCCAAAGGTATCACTTTCCTAGATCTTAAACATCAATATTCATAGATGGGAGTTGTGCCTGGGCTGCCGGTAATCCTTTCTTACCCTCCACCACATGAACAAGAGAAGGGAAAAGAAAGGAGGACGATGATTTAGATAAAATGATTACCCTTACCTCTTCTTCTTCGATAGAGAAATAGAAATAATTGAGAATCATAGTATTACATGATGAATCATGGAATATAAAATGGAAATAAAGAGCATTGACCATATTATCAAACTATCCCCTATTTTATCATGATTTTGGAGGCATTTGGTAGAATAAAAAAAAATTATGCCTTATTTCCAGACTTATTAATTTCCAAACCAAACACTACCTTTGAAAATGGTTTAAGTTTTACAAAGTGGCAACTTGATTTCTGCTTCATGTCAGGTCGTTGTACTCTTCTAATAGTAGCTTGTCTGATTTAATTTTTTGAAGGGCCGTGCTTGCCATCCATGCATGTATGGCCTAGCCAAAATTTCAGAAGGGCGGCGATTAGAATTTTTTTAAAAAATAATATAATTTTAAAAATATTTATGAAAATAGGTGTTAGGTTAAATATTTATTGAAGTAGGTATTTCGGGAGGATGTGGCAGCCAGCATGGAGCTTGAAATCGTCTTTTGGAAAGACAATTTAAAATTCAGTTGAAATTCTCTTTCCAAAAGATGATTTCAATTGAAATCATTTTTCCAAAAGATTAGGTTAAATATTTATCGAAGTAGGTGTTTTGGGAGGATGTGACAGCCATCGTGGAGCATGAAATCGTCTTTTGGAAAGACGATTTAAAATTCGGTTGAAATCATCTTTTCAAAAGACGATTTTAATGGAAATACGATTTCAATTGAAATCATCTTTCCAACAAATGATTTCAAATTACATTGAAACCGTCTATCCAAAAGATAATTTCAATACAGAATTTTTTTTAACGATTAATAATTTGAAATTAGGGTTTACATTATTAATTAATTAAATGAAAATAATTTAATATATTGTTATATTAATTGTTCCAAATTCGGGCTCGTCATGCATCTTGATGTACGGATAATCGACCGGTCATCCCCCGTTCCTACGTGCGACCGGTGCCGTAAATCCTAAACCCTAAAATCTAAACCCTAAATTGTAAAACCTATACCCTAAATCCTAAACCTTAAACCCTTAAACCCTATACCTTCGATCGGGCTATGGCCGAGCCTCGCGAGCACTATCGGCTATAGCCTATCGGATACAAGCCACGAGTGGCACGAAACATGGTATTTTTGAATGCTTGGCGTCAGGCATGCAGGCACATGGCAAGGTACGATCTATCGAAGGTCACTGGTCGTGTGTTGGCATGGACTATAGCATGTACGATCGCTTATCGATCGCTCTCGTGAGCGTGCGGGGCCAGACTGGATGTCAGACTACCATAGTCCACTCGTTAGTCCAGCCAGCAATCTAATTGCCAGTCCGGCGACTGATCCGATAGGCAGTCCAATTATCGATGCAATTGCTAGTCTGGCTGCTAGGCCGATGCCAATCTCGTCGCCAGACCAATTGCAGTCCGATCACCAGGTTGGTGTCAGTCTGACTCGAACTGTCGATCGAACTTGCAACCGGATGCATCGACCTGGTGATCGTACAGTCGGCTCCATTACACACAACATCCCTTTAATTGAAAGAAATTTTTCATCCTCTTCCATCTCTTTAACTATAATTAGAAATTATTAATATATAAAGTATTAATATATAAATTATTAATATATTAGAATATATGATAAGCTTGAAATATAATAAGCTTGCAATAAAAAAACTTAATCTTATAAATTAAAATCCCTGATATTTTTTATAAAAAATTAAAAACCAAGTATAAAAAGAACATTAATTAAAAATAACAATAATTAACTATATAAAATTTAATATATTACTTTTTGAATTTATTAATTAATTATATTAATTTGAAATAATTTAATACATATCTTTATATTAATAATGTTATCATTCTGAGTCTGGGTGCCTCCCGTGTCTCCACGTACCATTTGCATTACTTGTGGTATGTCCCATGCCCTCGTGAGCCCTGCACGATGTTATGACATGATAAGCAGCCGGTCATCCTATCCCATGTGAATGCGTGACCGGCACCTTTCGGTAGACCATGCGTTGCCCCGTGCCCACACATCACTTGGTGGAGTAACTCCTTATGATTTTGTAACTGCAATGCTAATGAACTTTTAGGTACAAGGTGGAGCAAATTTTGATAGTATTCCCAACATGCTTTCCTGGGTGGATGTTGATGGTGCTATCTCTGACATTTTCATGGAACTGTCTGGATGTCGCACTATGTAAAGAATCTTTCCAACCCTCCTGATTCAATAATTTGTATGGTGAGTTTTTTTTTTTTCTTTCTATCTCTTTTGGTGGATTTAGTCTGCTGGCTTGGATTTTGAAACAGTATATAGATAGATTAATTCCTTTGTACATGCGCAATTCTATCTACTTTTATCTTGTCATTCATTATGCCAGGCTTGGTCCCATGAATACAAAAATGAAGGGGCAAACATGATATGGAGCATATTGATAGTCCAGTTGAAGAAAAGTGTAAGACTTGAAAATCTGGTACTGAATAGAACGTCTTTTACACAGACTTTATATAACATATTTGCTCTATCATTTTTGGTGAAAGATGGCAAAGATCAAATTATTGTGAACGAAAGTAGACATATGTGCTCTATCATTTCATTGTATATATGATATTTGTCTTAATTCTTGTATTGTGCTTTATAGTTGATGATGGATGCTATTACCATTGGTGAGGAGTTGATGCCACAAGGAGAGGCATGAGTACACCAGGCACCTTTGTCCATGATGGTTCTGAGTTCGATATAGCTATAACACAGATCAGAAAGTTGACTCAGAACCATGGCTTGGTCTTGGATGAGGAATCACTCATTCATGACTCACCAGAAAATATTTCTGGTGGAAGTCAAAAGGATAAGTGCCTGTATTCTGGTAGAAGTCAAAAGGATAAGTACCTGTATCTTGACTGAAATAGATGCCTGATCATATCTTAACCATTCAATTATTTGTAGCCATCTGTACATAATGCATTTGGAAAAAATGACTCCAATTAGAGCTGAACCCTATTAATGGATGTAATCTTTCAAAGGCATGCAGTACCGAGAGTTATTATCATTTTCTTTGTTGACTCTGAATAGTAGTTAATTTTTTTATCATATTTATATTATCATTTTCCATCTCTATCTAAAATGCAACTATATTTTTTTTATTTTTCATATTTTTTGTTTTATTTTTTATATTTCCTTGAATTTTTAAAGCAAATAAATGATTTTCTAAAGTACTAACAGGATCAGAATAGTTTATTACCTTTTACAAACACATATATAAATAAAAACATAGAATATAGTTTTATAAATACAATACATAAATAAATAAATAAAGATCCTAGGTCCCACATGGTGGCCGTCTCCTCCTGCATGCAGGCTGCGTACGATAAGGCATTTGCTCAACTTCACTTGGTCCCTGATGCTCCATCATATGCTCCACATCGTGTGATGCCTGCTGTGCGATACATGATGTGACGATCCTTCGCCATAGAACTGTTCTCCATGTCCAGAATAATCATGCCGCATCATGTAGTCTAGTGCAGCAGTATAATCAAAATGTGCTGCCACATTCTCAGTAGATTTGAACTCGGGCATCGAATATGGAGAGGTATTATATCATCGGGTACCTTGTTTGCACTGAGTTGATGGAGGTGCTCCCGATGAAGATGCATATGGGTAAGGCGAAGGAGTCTCATCCTCTCTGTCAACCCCCTGATAAAACTAACATAGCAAGACACATGCATACTCGCTGACAGTATGAAGGACAGAATGACATACGTCCTGTATAGTTTGGGAGGACGTCGCTATGAAACCTGGTTGAGCAAGTTCAAGTGTCGTCGCGATGCCAGTGCTCTGTAAGTCAAAAAAAATAATGAGTTTGAAGAAATAAAAAAATTAATTTTATTAAATAGCAAAATTTAAATTTATTATCATGTAATCATACACCGCACCATTGCGACTGATAAATCGACGAGTGATGCTGCGGTACCATTGTATATAGGGATCGTGATAATCCACGATACCATCAAATGAAGTACCATGTATAATATAATCATGTCGACTCATCCATAACTGAATGTAATACTGATGCGTGATGGACCAGTCCTGATCGAATTATCCCCTTAGATCGATATGGTGCAGTGCCAAACCCATATCAAACTGATCTGGTATGACCTGTTGAATCCCAAACTGGCGCATCACTTTATCATGTAAGCGCCACTATTCTATATAAAAACAAACAAGTGGCACTCGGGTATACCAGATGTCCTGATCTTGTAGATAGTAATCTGGTAACTGTGCAAGTATATTGGTAGTATATGGTTGCCATATTACCTATTTATAAATAATTTAAAACATAATTCATTAAACAAGAATATATAAGTCTAGTCAATTATTTAAAAAAATAAACAATATTCGTCACCTGGTCGGCTCTCAAGTGATCAAGTAAATATCGATATGAAGAGACGACATGTGTTGATACCTGTGTCACAGAAAAAACGTCTCTCCATCTACAAAATAAATAAATTAAATTTATTAAATAAAATAGTAAATATCATACACAGCATAAAATATAATGTAAGTACAAAACTTACCGTATCCCTAATGGATCCTGTGGTAAACCAGGTCTACCATTATCAAAATCGATCATCGGATCTAGAGCCTGTCGAAGTAATCTGTGGTGTACAAGAATCGAAAATCTATTACATGCCCATAGCTGTATGAGTAATAGAGTACCAGCAATATCATTAGCATCTCTCCTGCTCGCCCTACAAATCTCTTTATATAACCATGCGAGCCCTGCACTACCCCAACTATACTATCCAGCAGTCTCGAAATTCACTAGTAGGGGTAGAAACAAGAGATGCATCATGTTCCCAGATTTATCCATAAATAGGTACCCACCCATCAACTGTAAAATATATGCTCGACCATAGCACTGTATGGCTATCTCATCGACATCAAAAGCTAACTCCTAAAAATCCTCGGTAAGCCAGACCATACTCAATCATGATCCATGAAGTCTACCTGTGATGGGACAACCCTTAATAAATCATGACAAATATGTCCCCAGTCTACCTGTGTAGTACCCATCACCAGTAGACAATCAACTAGCAAACCTAGCTGAATGGCAATATCTTGAAGGGTGATGGTGACCTCTCCCTGTGAAAAATGAAAAGTATGTATCTCTAGGTGCCGGCGCTCGACGAGAGCAGTGATCAAATGCTAGTCTAATCTAATAAATCCAATACGAGCTAGACCAAGAAATCCGGACTGCATCAACAAAGGCAAAATATGACGATCGAGCGGTATCGATCTGCACATAACAATCTCTCGACATCGACAGTGCAAAATAGCAGTATCTTATCCCTCCCATACTAAAGATGATCTATGTGAATCCTGATCGTATAGTACACTACGATCTGAAGAACTGGGATCCATAACCGTGATATATAATAACTCAAAGGAAATAAAATAAGAAATCACAAACACCACTTAATATTATATATTTCTTAAAAAGTTAATTACAATGCATCAGAAGATCATGATTTTTAAATAATATACATTTAATAAATATTTACGAAAATAGATTGTTCATGTAAATATTTATTAAATTTATATTATTTTAAAAAACTCTAATAAAATAAATATAATACAAAATTATATGTAAACAGTAATGACATCAACCCAGATATAAAGTATTGACATTAAATAAAACACATCACAAACCATATGAATATATTACAATACATCAAATAAAATACAAAGCAATGACATGAACCATGAACATGAACTAGTAGTCCTGAAGCAACAAGCAAATCCTGTCATGACACATTAATAAAATATAAACAATGGGAATAACATGAGTATAGTTGTGGCAATAATCAATAAATAAGCATCACATAAATAACAGAAATAACTGATATACCTTAAAATATCTGTGAAATATGACTAATATAATTTTACTAATATGCTTGTAGAAGTCTTGGACATGATCGTCTATCATGCCCTTCTTCTTTACAGATTGTACACCTACATCTGTTGCCAGCTTCTCTGACATCCATATAATTTCTAATCCTTATGGAACGTGGCATACCTTTCTATCGTAACCTATTTTTATCAGGTATAATGATATCATGTCCACTTTGCTGGGACCAATATTCTTCATGAGGAATTGGTTGAAATTGTGATGCATAAGTTTGATGATAATCATGTAAGGTATAGCACCGATCAATGTATTTATAAAAATCAATGGCAACATGTGCATAAGTAGCCATGATGTGAGAACAAAGTAAATGATAATACTGCCATTTCTGACACGTACATGTCCGCTGGGAAAGACAAAAACCTATAATATCCAAAATCATAATTCAGCATATATACAACATAATATATAATATGTTTTCAATAATATATAAAGATAGTAAATACCTGTGTATTGTTGCCCCTGCTCATGTTCGGACCACATCTAGAAGTTCAGACTTGGAACAAGCCACTTGCTTTATTGGTGCGGGCACCAAAGTTCGAAAGAGGCTTCAGTCTAATTCAGTATGGCTTTAATTCTTTCATAGAACTTGTATCTTGTAAATAAAGTAATTTTACTTCTTTAATTAAATTTGAGTCATGTAATTAGGTTTGGGTTTATTTCAATTTGGTTTCCTTTAAGTCCATTTGGGTTTTTGAGTCCAATTAGGATCAAATTGATATTGTATTTAGTGAGTTTAGTAGTTGGGTCCAAGAGAGGTTTGGAATTGGTTCAATGTAAGCAAGCTCACTTGAAGATTGGATGCACTCAACCACTCCAACAAAATAATCCAAGGAGGATGCCACTTCAGCAAGCACTATTGGATGCCATGTCATCACTTGGTGTACACCTCATCAAGCCACATTACCAAGAGGATTTCAAAATTAAAGGAGCCGACCAAAGTTTTTTTGAATTTCCACCATTATAGCTAGCTAAGGTGGCTACTTCCATGAAAATCTCCATGTATTTTGAATTTCCACCCTTATAGCTAGCAACTTCCCATGAAAAGTTCCATGTATTTCGAATTTTCAAAAGTTTCTTGGAGGCTTATAAATAATACTTCAAGCTCTCTTGTAAAGGGTACTTGATATTGAAGAAAAATTAAGGTTTCTTCTATTCTATTTGTGTTATCAAATGTCCTTCGAGAGGGAGAGGGTGAGAGACCCTTAGCTACTACAATCAACATTCCATGCCAAGAGTTATTTTCCCTTCCATCTAATTATCCAATTCCATCTTCCAAGGCACAAGGAGGTCATACAAGGAGGCCGGCCAAGCTACTTCCACTCCACCAAGCTTCTTCTCAACTTTAACCTTCATTTCATTAGCATTCCACCTTTCAAATTCCTTTCTAATTCTAATATAATTTGTGTAGGATCCCCGAGATTTTCAGGTTCCAAAGAAGAAGATCTTCCAAGACAAGAAACAAGGACAAGAAGCCCTCCCATCTAAAGAAATTTCCTTGTCATCCAAGAGCTTCATCCTTGAATGTAATCCTTTCAATTGTTGAAATGTTAATGGCCGGGTATCCCTCTTTCAATGCTTTCAGATCTGAGATATTAGAGTAATTAAGCCCTAGCCTGTGTGGTTTCTTAGCCACAACGATCCTTTCTGTTTACTACTTTGAAGATTCTCATTCAAGTTTAGTTTAACATGCAAATCCCTTTATGAAGATTTCAGTTTTGTTTACATGGAAAAGTAGCCTAGTTTTTACTTCATTTTTCATTTAGTTACTACTAGCTCCTCCTAGATTGCATCATTCCATTTCATCCCGCATCATTTATCGAACCTTGTAATGATATGCAACGTTGCTTTGGCTTGCTTGGAGATGACATGTCCCATGACAAAAAGAGTAAACATTTCATTTCTATCCATTATCTCAGTTGCTTGGGCATGTCGACCTTCAAAGTATGATACAAGCCAAAATAAAGTCAACTGCTCCAATGCTATTATTGACAGGAATCAAGCATTTTTCAGAACTCCATTAAAATACTTGGATATATTAGTTGTCATCATCCTATACCATCGTCCATCATCATGTGAACGTGCCCATTTTACTAAAAAAAACTCATTCAACCACTGAACAGCTTATAGATTAATTTTTTCAATGTTTCTCATATATTATTGAAATTTTCTAGGCTGCATTTGCATTCCAGCTTTTTTCACGACATCTCTTAGTTTGAGATCACGAAATCTTGAATTGAAATTACTAGTAATGTAATGCAGGCAATAAGCATGATAAGCATTCAATGGTTGCCAACCCAGATACTCATTTTGTACTACAGTAAGTATACTAGCATGCTGATCAGAAATTAGATAAATTTCCTGACATGATGGAATAAAATTTCTGATGCAAGCTAAGAACCAACCCTAGGTGTCAGTTGACTCTTCATCAACAATACCAAATGCAAGTGAAAAGATCTGATTATTTTCATCTATAGCAGTTGCAATCAACAACTTTTCCTTATACTTTCCATACATGAAAGTGGCATCAATACTTATGATCGGTCGACAGTGCTTAAACCCTTCAATTGAGGGTGCAAAGGCCCAGAATACACGATCAAACTGGGCACAAGCTGGAATACCAGTTAGAGTACTGATAAATTTCATCCAAGAATCAAGATTAAATTCTTGTACATCATGTAACCATTTCGGAAGTAATTGATATGACATATCACAATCCCCTAACAGCATCACTATCGCCTTCTGTTTGGCATCCCATAATTTTCTATAACTTGGTGTATAGTTATATTTGTTCTTTATGACTGCACCAAGTCCAACAACAGCAATTGTAGGAATTTCTTTAATCAGGTCCTGAATTTTATTCGCAATTAATGTGGAGTCCAGCCCAGAATGATCCTGAGATATCATTGTAGATAGGCATGTATGAGGACCAGTATATTGTGAGATCTCAAAAAAATCATTATGTTTAATAGCTCTCACCATCCACTGATATCCAGAATCTCTGTTCTTACATTTCACATGCCATAGATTTGGATTTGACTCAATAACCTTAAATTCATAATGTCTTTCAACAGAATACTGCTTTACTGCAGTCTATAATTCTGCCTTATCCGTAAAGCGGAGTCCTTTACATAATTCCTTATCCCTTTGCCATATAACATGTTATTCCTACAATGAAGAATATATTGATACATTCGCAGCATTCTAATCAACCTAAGTGAATGTTCTGGATGGAGCTTCAAATGCAGAATAATTTGGAACAAGGGTATCCTCTGGACTTCATACTGGGTGTGAAGTACTGGCTTAATTAACTTCATCAGCCAAATCATGTTCACTTTCATAATCATTCTCATTAAAAAGTTGATTATCTACATGCACTATATCATTAGCAGCTGTATATACTGATGCTTTTCTAATATTACTTTCTAGTACAGTACTGTCCATCGTACGTAACGGGTCTACAGTAAAAACTGAACTAATATTTTTCACATCATTATCTATGATGTTCAGAGTACACTACGAAATAACCTGTTCAGTTACACTAGTTGTTGCTATATTTCGAACAGCTTTTTTATAATCATCCTGAGAGCAGACATGTTCGGGTGCTTCAACGGTTTGGATATCTATGTATAACTCTATACCCGATATATATTGATGTGAACTGATAGTTGAAAATATTATCTCCATGTCTTCATCATCTATTAGTGGAACAGGTTCATACTTTATAAATATCGATTGGACAATTTATGGATATCTATAGATGATCAGTATTTTTTTCCAGTTCTATCAATATGGAGAACTCTACATATTTTGTTCTCCAACTCTTGGAATGTCATACCAGAATTAATTCTAATTACCTTTTTCGACCCCTAGTTGTACTCAATCCCATTTGTTCCATTAATCATAGAACCATTAATATAACATAATGCTGTGATTGTTTCTCCCATTATACCTTACATGTTTAATAAACAAAACATATTTAGACTTTTTCATGATATTTCTAATGACATCATTAACAAAAAAATTAAACTAAATATAATCCACCATTAAGATTATGAAAGCAATTATTCCTTCTATAGATTATGATATATTTTTAATTAATATCTACATACGATGTTTCAAAAGAATAAAGTGAAAAATACATCCTATCACCAACTAATAGATAAAGATAGGTCCTATCACATTTAGGAATTGCATTAATTTTATATATCAATTTATGGTATGCAAATGATGTACAACGGAGACTGAATGAAATTTGGGCAGCATTTTCTCTTAGTTCTTCGTATACAAATATTTATGTATGAAGAGAATAAAAGAAAAATGCTGCGCGAAATTTCATTCGATCTCCATTGCACATCGTTTGCATGCCATAAAGTGATCTGTAAAATTAACTGCAATTCCCAAATTATCCATTTTGGACAATCAATTAATTAATGTGCATAGTTCTAAGGTCTATATAAAATTAAAAATAATATATTGATACTATAAATTATGTATATTAATCAATTGATGGGTCTACAGTTCAATGCAATGCAAATTTTATCGAATTATATATAGAATATCGGATTAGTAACCTACTAGTTAATATTTGTCAGTAATACATGAATTTACAAATTAGTTTAACGTAGCATATGTATTACTAATCTTATTTACAATTTAATCTATTATTTTATACCATAACATATTCATATTTAATAATAACATTATTTACAACCTAAATATTTTAATACGTTATAAATACTTAGTAAATTCATACCATGATTTATTTATAGCAACTAAATTCTATCATATTTCTAATATATACTATTTATAACTTTTTTATTATACTATTATTATTTTTTTATTAATTTTTTTATAAAATTACATACACTACTTATATACCATGATAAATTCATTTATACTTAATTAATTAATCACATCCTATAAATAATTATATATTTTATTTCTTTATAGTAATAACATCAAAATTTATTTATACAAAACCAAATTTATTATTTTGAATATAAAAAATTATTGATTATATATAAATTCATTTTTCATTTTTTGTATCATTATATACTAATTTTTAATTAATTATGTATAAAACATTTTAAAATAATGAAATAAATTTAATCATTAATTTAAAACAAATAAATATTTATTCATATTCCTTTACTGAATTTTTCTATCTTTTTATTTTATATTTTATATTTAATTATTATTTATTTTAACATTAATAATATATATTAATTTCTTTAATTTTTATATAACAAATATTATACATATTACTCAAATAATTAATCAAAAATTCTTAATAATTTTCAATTTTTTTAATTACACCATCAAAATATAAACAAATATATATTACTATATATCCATGTAATTTAATATAATTTTTATTCTTGTCACATAAACAAATTATATTTTAATCAATTTTCAAAATACATAATTAACATTCAAGAATCAAAATAAATATATTGAGCAAATATAAAAAAATTAATTACAATTACAATGACATAAAAAATAACAACAGTATAACATTATAATATTCAATTTGAAAAATTAAATTACTAAATATAAAAATAATTATATCAAACAATTACAATAATATACTATTTAAACAATTAGAACAGTATAATCAAGTAAAAAAATTAAATTACTAATGATAATATTTAAATAATTCAAACAACATAATCAAGTAAAAAAATTACCTGTAATGCCAAACAATTTTTTTTTTAACCGGAAGACCTTCGCTGTATCCAGAAATCAACTTGATCCTGATTTCATTCCACTTAGACTGGATCTAGAGACCTACAATAAATCATCAAGAGGACCCAGAAAAAAAAGAAAAACAAAAGGATGTGGGGTTGGGAAGAGGGTAAAGTGGAAATACTTGGGAGTCAGAGTCGGAGTGAGACCGGGAGTCGGAATGGGATTGGGGAGCTGGAGTGAGAGCGATCAGTCGGAGGGGCAGGGAACAAGAGCGCAAGGTAAATAGAAAAAAGAGGATGAAATGTGATATTACGAACAAGAAATCGTCTTTCGAAAAGATAATTTCAAACCATCATTGCCACGTCCTCATTTTTTTTTTGCCACGTGTCCTTTCTCCGGCAATGTGTCCAACCCCAGGTAACACGTGGCCAAAAAAATATCTAAATCCATTATTATATTACGAATTATCTATTTGGATAAATAATTTTGTTTATATTTTTTTTAAAAAAATTCCAGCTATTATGGTAAACTTAGGGTACACATCTAGCAATGGTCTAATTATTGCTTCGACGAGGTCAAGGCACCATGCCAAATCCCACAGTGCACAGTAGCCCTTGTATTTCACCAATTCGGCGGGTTTACCGCCCTTCGTTCAAATCCACTCTCACCACACACTTCTCAAAGCACTCCAAATATCTGTCCAGCTCTCAAAGCGATCAGTGAATGGTCCAATCAAGGATATGCATGAAGGAATGAGGTGGCGTACGGTTCAATTTGAACCGCCGGTCTAGGATCAATTTGGATTAATTTGCAAACCGGATCTCGAATCTATGGATTATCCGATTAAATCTATTTTTTTTTTCTGAGACACGTAACTGAAAACTAAGAAGCTCTCTACTCTGACAGCTTAGTAAGACCAAACTGATATACTCACTTTCGAATAAAAAAGATACTTGCAAAAATTATAGCTCAAATTGAACATGATCTGACGGGATGGAAATCCAGTGAGAACAGTTATAGCGAAGATTTTCTCTCTTCCCATCCTTTTTGGTTTATCAAAAAAAAAAATAAATTGCAAACCGGATCGTTTTAAATTGATTCTTTAAAACTGAAATCCAAATCGAACCATCATGTAGAAAAATTGATTGAAATCGAATCCAAAAAATCGATTCAAGTTGATTTGATTCGGTTCCTTTATTAAACTTATATTAAGTTTACAGTTTTGGAATGAGCTAAATGGATTACTATTTTTTTTTTTTTTTTAACCGTGTAAAATGGACAGCTTATATGGGATGGCCTCTCCATTAACGAGACGTTTACACGTGGACAGTAGCGATGCCATGGGAGAAGTTAGTCAGGATAAATTAAGCGGAGACAAAATCACACACTATAATATAATATAGAATGCAAAACTAAATGCACCCATTTTGTGTGGCATAATTTTCATCACCTCCTTTAGCCACGCAATCCTTTTAAAAAGCCCTGTCCATCCAAGTTGGTCTACAGATAAAGGACCATCTTTGTCAGTGAATTTACCGGCTCTTTGATTTTTGTTTTCTTGCAATGCTTTCTTCTGGAGATATATTTGTCTCTATTCTTTTCTGCTCTTTAATAACAAAAAGCAAATAGCAAATGCAATATGGTAGATAATTAAAAAAGGACCATATATAGAACAACCTCGCTTGCCTTGAAGGGTTGAAAGTGCCATGTTGTTGTTACCTTTCTGCAGTCGAAACAAAAAGATGATTGATCGATGATGTTATGTAAGAGAATTGATCTTGCAACACGAAACTTGATTCAATTTATGCATCGTTGAATGGTATACAAAACTTTGTGGATGATATCAGAAAAATAAAATACTGACTTCTCCGTCCAAAAAGATACAGCGTTGGGCGGACAACCTGATCCTTCCTGCAACTTCTGCCCATTAACGTGAAAAAGATCATCATATCAAGCCATGAGTGCATCTGATAGGGTCCCTCAAGGCAAATGCTAGCCAATGTTTTGAAACCGGGACTAATTTGCAGGGAGCCATTTTTTCTCCTGAAAAAGTGGGAAGAGATCCACGAAAGAATATCAAGGCAATAATGGATGGACGTGTGATGTTAAAGATTATGGATTTAACATCATAGTCAAGAATGGAAAGCAAGTCCTTGGCAAGACATGGACTTAAATTTTCAATATAATATCCAGCAGCCTTTGCAATTCCTACAAAAAAAATTATTATATATGCCTGCAAAACAAAATTACTAAATGGAGTCATAGTAATTTACAACGGGATCAGTAGGATTGCACATTCCGCATGCGCTGCTGAGGTGATATCAAGTATTACTTTCATGTCACTGGACCATTTTTCACCTGCGTTTCTCTTTAGATTTGACAGAGGCCCACTGAAAATGATCACAATTTGCTTCTGGGTTAGATGCAGGTCCCTGAAAAAAAGCATTGAATATTGGCTTATTGTCATTGTCAGGACGTAACCAAGATCATGGATAAAAGACCAGCAGTCATTAAAAATTTCAAATACAGATACATTTTATTTATGAAGAGAGAATCTCAGCAGATCAAAATGCTTCTGGATATACTTTGATTATGCTTTCCAATCAGCAGGAGTCGATATATTGACAGATGGATGGATGGACCGATCCATATATCAATCAATCAACAATGGATGGGAATAGGACAATTCATAAAACATATGATGATGTTCATCATCAAATTTGTGAGACTACTTGATTTCAGTTCTTGCATGTCTACCACTTCAGCGTCAACTTATCTTGAAAGCAAAATGTATTCCATGAATACGATATCTATCCAATATAGTGTGTGGAAAGTGGTCACTAATGAAGTTACCAATTTCTGAAGATGTGGTAGAATTTGTCTCATTGCTCATCTCTGCAGCAATCAGATGAACAAACCTAGAGATGAAAAATTAAGAACTCCGCAGGACCTTACTCTCCTTGATTAGTACAGTATGGTCCACCATGTAAGGTATGGCCATGTACGGCAGAAGCCAATCTAGAAGAAGATTTATCCTGTTATTGTGGTATAGTGTGTGTAAGAGATGAGATAGGACTGGATTCTCGGCATCAGGTAGATATTTGTGTTGAAAAATAAGAGATAGAGGTTCTGTGAAATCTTCTAAGAATTAATTGGTAGAGGTAGTGGAATTGACCTGGTTGAATGTGATCTCCTAAAATAAAGTTTGACTCAAATTCAAAGCTTTTTTAATATCTTCAGTCCAAGGCTTAAACATGTTTCAGCAGCTATCCAGGGTTTGCAATTTAAGTCTTAACATATGGTACCATTGCCTCTCCCTGATCCAAGACCTAACTGATGTGATGAGGACTGAAAACTGGTAATCTCATTTAAAAGTTCTCCAAATATTACCTTATTTGATCAGCCTGCTGAAACCTATAATAAGACTCTGAGAAGTTATCAGGAGTATGGATAAATAGCAACATCATCAGCATACCTTGGCACGAGCACAAACATAGAACTGACGACCTATATTTTGACCTTTCTTCACAGACCTTGCAACACAAGGTTCACGATGACCCTTGCAGAGTGGTAAGCTCTTTTTCATTTTCTCTTGAATCCTTTGCCACTCCAATATCGCAACATTATCCTTTTCTTTTTTACAAGAAAAGGATGGATCTGCTGAATAGCCCTGTTCTTGAACATGTGAACTTATGCTAGAGTCATTCCATTCAGAACTGCTGTCTTCGACATTTTCAGTAAAATTTTTACCTGCCCCTTCTGTTACATGAGATAAATCATCACTCAGTTTTTCAGTATCCTCTGGAGTAGATGAGCGACCAGTATTCAGAGTCTCCATGTCAATGGCCCTAACAATATTAGGTTTCTGAAAAAAGGATGTCAATGTCAGTTGAGAGCTGGTACCATGACCACCCTTTTCCTTTAATTTCAATTTGCAGCGAGATAGTGATCTTGCTGTCTTGGTCTTCAGCCCAAGCGACGTGTTTTGAGTACCATCAACAGTGATGCCTGAATCTTCAACCACATTCAAACTGAGACTTTCTCCTCCTGAGTTAAAATTAAGAAGATCATGGCTTGAGGAATAAGATACATCCGATGCATTCACATGCCGTGATTTTGTCCCACAATCTAGGCTGCATTCATCACATTCACTGCAGTTTTCTATCGAAGTGTCTTCAACTGATGAGAAATTTGACAGGCTGTGATGTTTACAATTGCTTGCAACTTTTCTTTTCATTAGGAATGACACTGCATGCAAACATAATAATAGAAGCATTTAAACATGGTATTGGACAAACAACAATAATAACAAGTAACAAAATTAGTAAACGGGACCAGAAAAAATAATATGACAAGTAAAAATGGATAATTTAAAACTATACTACATTACATAGGTAGTATATGAAAAACATTAGCCATATTAAATTAATATGAAAAATACCAAGAAAAACAAAACAGAATATGCACATGCATGTCTGTGAGAAAGAATAAAAGAAAAGCTTATCTTATTAGAACTATATGATCAGTAATTACAGAAAAGCTTTAAAATCAGGAAACAAAAGCTGCATCAAGAAGTTGTAGAGAGAGTAATAATATATTATAATGAATATCTCGTAATTTACATGTCTGTATATACAACATATGAATGTTTGCATTAGAATGTATGAATAAGAGGTTGTATTTTCATCTTATAAAGCAACATTCAAAAAACCTCAAATGGATGTTCATGTACACAGCCTCACATAACACTGACTCTTCCAAACTTCTTGTGCTTGTCTCTTTTTCATCAACCTCAGTTAGTAAATTTCTAAAAGTTTCTCATAACATTGACTCTTCCAAACTTCTTGTGCTTCTCTCTTTCATCAACCTCAATTAGTAAATTTCAGTCTGACCACCCACCATTACTTGCTAATTGCTATCATTGTCATTGTATAATGCTATTCAGTTCTTTCACTTCTGTACCATGACTTTCATGCACTAGTTACTGGCAGGTGATAAAGTTTTTCACACATTTGACTTTTGTTTATCAATCCATTGGCACTTGTATAAGCATGCAAACATAAACAAAATACTGATAAGTATCTGGCTTCAGAACTATGTTGCCGTCATCGCCCCTGTAAAACACTTCAGATCTTCTGGTCCAAAAAGGAAATCCTGTCAAAAACTACCATCATCATCTATTTCTTGTTTATTATTTATTATCCTTAACTCAAGATATGGGTGCCAGAAATAAAATGACAGAATGCAGTGGCAGAGATACGATTTTAATGAAGTAGAGGCAGTCAATGATTTAGCCAAGTCCTAGTCTTAGCTCCCACCAGTAAATTTAGTTTGTCTTCCACCTGAACCAATATGGATCCTGCTTGATTTTTCACCTTACTGGCACCGTTGCACAATTTAAGATTACAGGATTGTGATATTATGATAGTCGTGCCTCCCATTTCTTGTTAAGTTATAATAAGCAAAAGAATTTCTTGTTTCATGAAAACCTTTTGGGAGATATTTCCACATAATACAAGCCTACTTAATCATATATGTCAATCTGCAAACAAACTGGGTACGATTCTAACCTCTAATAAACTTCCAAATACTTCATAACCAATGGACTCCTTTGCTAAGGCAATACTAGGTAAATTTAAACTTAAACAGCAGCAAGAACATGAAACTATATGATAAGGACTAAGAAGTACATAAATATGAAAGTGATCCTGTCAAGGTGCATATCATTTAGGAGACAAGCAAGCTTTCCGCTACAAAATCTTGATGTTTTCTCCCAAATATTGTTTTCACATGCACACCTTCGAATTCACGGGCACATGTTGCAATACATGGATCTTGATTAGTCAGCTAAAATAAAAGATGATAAATTTCAATATGTTCATGAAAAAAGTCTATCTGCTTTACTGGAGAATGGTTTCCTCACCAATAGTCTGCTGCCACCCACGGACTTCAGGAACATATCTCACAGCTAAAGATGGAGTGTCATGTGCTGAAAGGTCTGGTATATCTCTTAACACAACATAAACAGGTACATGATCTGAACCTTCCAATTTAGTACTCCTCCCTCCATTCCACCTGCAGATCAGGTGATGTTAGGTCACATCCACAAAATGTAAAGTTGTATATCACATGATCAGTATTGATTTTTACTTGGGTGTATTGTCAGAATTTCCTCGTTTGAACTGAGTCAGTATATCACATACTTCCACATGGCAATATAGAAGGTTATGGCCTTCTAAATTATGATTTTGATGCAAGCATGGTCCAGCAATAAGAATATGGTCAATCCTTGAACCATAATTGAATTCTTCAGCTCCAACACATTGTGGAAAGCAAGTATATGCTTCTTTTCTGCATCAAGTAGATGAAAAGAAGGAACAAGTAATGAAATTTTTTTAAAAAAATCATGAGAACATATCAGATAAAATGAAATACAGTTTGACAATTTAACAATTCAACAGTAATGAATGTGTGTGTGTGAGTGAAACAGAGGGAGAGATCAGGATTTTTTTTATGTACATCTAATGATAGTATTCTCATAAATCTGACCAAGGGAAAAGAAAATGTAACACTGGGAATGAAGATCGGATGTTGGGATATCACAGACCAAATCGAAGGAGGGTCTGGAATTTATTTTATGCCCAGAGGACTCCATCAAAACTAGAAAGAATGCAGTTTCTTTGAAAACCCAGTGGGACCAAGTTGTGGCACCAAGCAGCTCATCAATAAGCATCCAGCTGTTATTTCCTCCTTGTTACAGAAAGTTGACCACATGCATGGATGCATGTGTCTTGTACTGACTAATTCAAAAGAAAAGAGTATTTCAACTGATGCCATGATCCCATCAATCAATCAATCAATCAAAAGATATAAGTATCTGATGCATTATGAATGGTTGTGGTCCCTTCAACTTATTTAGTAACGTGTTATGCATATGAGAGATCAAGAACAATGAGTCTGCCATGGATGGTTGTTATCTGACCAAATTATGAGATGTTTCCATCATTGTTGCAATGTTATTTGGCATGTTTAATATGCATACTTGATTGAAAGGACATATTTGACGAATCATGATTTTCCTTGTCAACCAACAGAAAAATTATTCCATAAAGGCAATGCACATGACCAATTAGGGGAAAGAAGTAGTTTTTTGGTAAAAAGGGGAAAGAAGTAGTTGGCAGATGGCTGTGATTCAAGAAAAAGAAGCACCCAGTGGAATAAGAGAACTGATCCTTCATTTCAATACATAAATAAGTGAAACAAATATTTGATTCAATGTAAAGGATTAACTAAAGGATGGCTGCATCCAACCAGTTGGTATCTTAAAACTAAATGATTAGATAACTTGTCATTACCATTATCTGGAAAGAAAAACTTTTTTTTTGCTTTTATGGATGGATAGCTGCAATGAACAGCTATGATATGCTTGATAAGTTGTGATGGAACGTTAGAATTATTGATGTAGATGTAATTCATGTTAATAATATCTCTTCATTACTTTGTCATGTGCTGCATTCATAAATTACCTGGGAAGAAATTCAACTATGTAATTCCCATGTTTCTTAAGCCATCTCCCCCAATAGTAGATTCAATACATCAAAGCAATCCATCCAATATTTGCTTATCGACTTTCAATATTAACTCTGTTTTTGGACTAAGCACGTTCACCACCTTACTTCAGACAATCAGGTACCTTCATAAAAGTACGACACATTTTCTATAGGAGAATCTGTCGTACCTTACAATTATATAGGTATCATAATAAAAGTATTACATATTTTCTATAGGTGAATCTATTGTATCCTATAATTAGCCCATCTCTTATGGTGAACTGTTTATGTTTTAGTCCACCTTGAGTTTGATAGTGGTGCTACTAAAGATACTATAGCAGCCATTGTGCTGTTAACTAATGTATTTATCCAACTAGTGAGGAGTGAGCACACCAATTTAAGTAGCAGTTTATTTCATATACATGGTATATGAACAAATGACTAATGTGATGCCCACTTACATAATTTCAAGAAGTATATACATTCCACATTTCCACATCATGAAGTTCTTTCATTGAATTTTATAGATGCACCCCTAAGTATGGTGTTTCATATATTTGACTCCTCTATAATATTATTTATCTGTCTTTATGCTTTAATAAGTACCAAGAGAATGCATTAGCTCCTTTATCTGCTGCTTGATCATCATTTTTGACTGATGGAAAAAGAATGATGAAGTTTTTCTTTTTTTACTTTGTTATAATCATATTAGGAGAAGCATGCCACTTGAAACATAACTGCAATATATTAAGTCGCTGCATATATGGTTTCAAAGGAATTAACTGTTATCTACAGAGTTACCTAATAAGAAAGAGTTACTCATATGTAAATGCACATAAAAATATCAGACTCAATTATTTAATATCAGGCATACCAGCATGCCCACAAAGGTACAACTCTACTACATGCAGGAAGAACTAAACAATATAAAGGATTGGTGATTTTATTTTATTCAGAAACAACATATGTAATCATTTACAGTCATTGTTTAGATTTTTGAAACATAGTTCAGAATGTGGCAGTGAATTGTACCTCTCTGGGTGCTTGGATCTGAAAACATCGAAAAATGGACCTCTGCAGTCTTGTAACAAAGATCTTAGCCATTTCCTAAACCTACAATGTGGTAGAAGAAACCGGTTATTATTGTTGTCTGGAAAACAGATGATAGCTTAACCAAGACCTGAGAAAGAGCCCTTTAATTTGGTAGCTTGATGGATAACTAGATAATTAAATAACAAAGTGCAACATCCTTAAAAAAAGGAAATCGACAGGAATGCAGTGGAAAACAAATATCTTGGCATACATTTGTCTTTATGAGTCTGCATATGCATATATGTATACAATCATATACATATGCAGGTGCATGCATGCGTGTGTGTGCCTGTGAGTGTGTGTGTGTAGGAAGTGAGATAGAGGTGGGAATAGTTACATTTGGAACCTAGTCTTGCTAATAGTTCAGAATGGGACAGAACAAGAGAGCCAGAGATGGTGAATGTGGGGGTTGTGGGGCCTGATCCCCATAGGATCAGAAAAGAATAAAAAGAAAAATGACCTCTTAATTGCCTTGTTCACCCTCTCCAGTTCTCCCACTCTGTCCCCTCCTTCCCCAGCGCTCTCCCTTTCCAGCTGGTCCTACCAGATTCAGCAGGAAGTTTCCAAAGATGCCCTTACAGTCAGCAAAATTGCAACTAGGTCCATACATGAACGATACAAGCAAACTTAAAAGAACTTGATAATGTTACTACAATCATGCACATTAACAACATAATGTAAGCACTAAAACATACTATCAGTAATATAGAAAGCCTACACACTAGTAGTACCATGGGAAGCTAAGACATTATGGATTACAATAATTTCTAGCATTCAGCTGAGACAGGACAAGCAAATGGAGTTACAGGAGGAGAAAAGGTTAGCTACATGTTTGGGTGGAAAGAGGATAACCCCAATAGATAGAAAATCTGAAGGTGCAAGAGGTATGCAACAAACCAGATACTGGCTGTCAAAGGATGATGTATCTCCTCTAGAGGAGAGGAAGCTAAAATTTCAAAGTCCAAGGATTGGCAACAAGAGGATAAAGGTAATATTTTTCCACCATTGTTTCATATTGAACAAGTCTGATAAACAAGTTCTGGAGAAATACAACCTGCCTATAGGATCAGCTTGTTAGACATATCAATTATAATCTTGTTAACAATCTTCCCTCTATAATATAAACAAATATTTTAGTAAATATCTATTAGATAATATGACCTACCAAATGAAATATATAATAGAAACTTACATATTCTTCTCAAAACCAGGTTCTGCATCACACTTATCTATAGCAGCAGGTGCAATGTTGAGATCACCAACAACAAAAACTCTCCTTCCTTGAGTCAAGAGAGATTCCAATCTTTTCTACAACAAAAATTGATGGTATCAGTAAACAACCGAAGATTTGACTTCATAAAGTTTTACAAAATTAAGACAAAAAGGAATCGTCTGAAAGAAAGAACAAAAAAGTTACAGAGAAAAATGCTGGTAATGTCATAATACATGAAGAAATCATGAAACTATAAAAAGTAACAGGAAGCATACAAAAACTAGTCAAGAGCCCAAAAATTCATGTCTAAATTATCTCTTTTTACTACATACTTCTATTTTATGACAACCAAGTGAATAACTAATTTTATATAATAGCTTAAAAAACAAGCAATGGTGCAACAAGAAGTCCCCTAGACAAGATAAGCCTTCAAGTTTGAACAGCTATTCAAACTACATGATCCAACTATTCGTTTTACAAGTCAACCCACATCAACTCACCTAATGTTATTTGTGAATGCTCTCATTGACAAGATCAGTTGTTCTGTACATAACAAGTTTTCTAAGACTCATTACTTTTGTAGACCACTCAATGGCACAAGATAAATCATGTTGATGAACCATATCCTGTGCATAGGTCAATTCAGTATATACACATCTATCCTGACACATGCAACATAGGGGAGTAAAATATCAATAAAATCAATATAAGCACTAAGTAAGCTGAAAATAGAATTAATAAAAATTAAACACAAACAATAGATACAACAGAAAAAAAATCATTAAAAAGAAAAGCAATATATAAATTAGAAAAGCAAAACAAAAGAAAATCCTGAAATCGTCTAGAAACCTGGAGCAGAATTCCATGTTGACGAAGCATAAGAACAAAGACTGAAATGAATACATAAGAAATAGAAATAATAAGTTAACACTGTAAAAGTAGGAAAATCAAAAATTAACACCAAAAAAAAAAAAGCCTAAAGGGCATGTTTCTGCAGAAATTTACTTAAGTCACAAAATAAGGAATAAAAATAAAAGCATGATAAACTATAGATAAAGGTAATGAGAATAAAAATAAGCAAATTTAGCTTTTCCCATTTGCTTCTTGTAAACCTGTAGTATCTAACTTGAAATAATAGAAGTTTTTCTCAACCCTTGTTCTCCAAGTAACAAATCTTACATAAAAACTTATATTTTTTTATCTTATGACCCAAATACAATAATGTTCACTCTGTAGAAGAGACTGCTTCTGTTTTATACATGTAATAGGTTTATGCACAACATGGTAGCACCCAGTCCTGGAACGCCCATCTACATAAAGTGTAAGTGACACATAAATGAAGTAAATGCTCCAAAAATGTAAAATGGTTGAATATAGTATGGGAAAACCAGAACAAGTATAGAATGTGAGAACTTTAATAGATAAAATTAGCATTTGGGCATATAACAGATAAATGTAAATTGAATTTGTTGCCTACAAAGAATTTATAACCTTTTGAACAGAACCCTTTGTGCAAGTAATCAAAAATTAGACATGATAAATAAGTGAAGATATAATGGAATATCTCCATAAACTAAGGCACAAAATCCTTTACCATGCACAATACAAAGTAAGAAAAAAGATTACCTCTAACATCTTGAAAAATAAAAGTTTAAATTGGATCCTTTCTTTATCGTCTTCCTCAGCTCGAGGACCATATATGTTGAAAAGGGCTGCAGAATTAACACTAATAAGTTCCATCACAGATATTAATAATATGGACATCTAAGCATGTTATAGACATCAACAAGAAGGAATCCCAGCCACCATGTAGGCTTGAGGGTTATACATGCATTCTGCATGTATTAAATCTTTGATGGTAAGATACTAATGTCGAGCAGTTTTGAATCATGATGTTCTAAAAATGCAATGAAAACCAATAAAAACTTGACTCACCAAAATGGCCATGATCAGTTATAAGACAGCGTTGAGCAGTTTTGAATCATGATGTTCTAAAAATGCAATGAAAACCAATAAAAACTTGACTCACCAAAATGGCCATGATCAGTTATAAGACAGCGCCCTTCACTGTCTACCTTCAATAGGTCCTCATTTGTTATATCCTCAAGACCTTCCACTTCCACAGGTGTACACAGGAAATCCCTTGTTATCTCCCTCTTTTTTAGGCATTCAAGAAGGCCGGTAAACCCTTCTTCTGCTCGAACTGGTAAAGCCACCTCGTTGCTGGAAAATGCAGAACTGACCCGGCAAAATGTTGCAACACCTGAAAAGGTAAATATAGAAGACTAATATAACAAGAGAAATGGGTGTAGAAATAATATGACAAATAGAAGGGCAAACTTGTATCAAAAAAAAAAAAGGTGGAACAGTTCCTACAAAAATTTCATATATAGTAATTTGCCAATGACTAGATGCAAGGAAGGATTTATGGGATGACTTTGAGAGAGATGGTTTCACAAGCCCTCTGGAAATCTTCCTTATAACAAGCTATGAATTATCCATGAATGATTAAAAATGATGGCAAAATCTAACAACAGTCTTTGAAATTATTGAGTTTCCAAAATCACATCTAACTAATTTTCCCTAGCCATAGAAAAATCCCATGAAGAAAAAACAAAGCGTATTTACTTAAAATGCACAATATTTAGATTAATTTATTAGCAAATCAAAACATTTTCAAAATATTTAATGGACGATACTAAATGTGTATCAAGATGTTATAACTAAAGAACTTGCAAAAAAAGGTTGAAAGACTAGGAATCCACTGAATGTTACTTACAAAAAAAGGTTGAAACTTGAAAGACTAGGATTTCACCGTCTATTACCAAAAGTAACATGTCTGATTCTAAGAGCATATACGAGCATTTTAAGAATCAAGAGAATCGGGTCATTAAAAAAAGAAAAAAAAGCTAATTAGCATTTATAAAAAAGACATTGTTTACAGATAACATGTATAAATGGCTTGTTTTTAGTCTCACCAATTTCTTTGCCTCAGTATGGTGCTAATGCTAAAAGGCCAGTTTCTTTGCCTCACTGTGGTGCTAATGCAGTTAGCTATCATATAGGTTGTGATCAAAACATGTTTAGTTGTAGCCATGGAAGACATGTACACAAGAGGAAGAGAGATGATGGTTAAAATGGTAGGGATCATTGGCAAAGAAAAGGGAGAATTGCTCATGCATATTCCAACTAATCTGAATATGGAAAGAGTAAATGTTGAATTAGAAGAAAACTCGAGCAGTTTCACACATGGCGTCCTCAAATAGTACTTGGTTGTGTTCATGAAAGGGGTGATATCTTCACCTTCTTCCTTCCCCATCAACCTAAACCAAGTCAGTATCCTTTTGGTAATTCTAATTGATGCTCATTAATTGAAGAGATACTGCATGGATGGCTCTCGTCTAACATCTCCTTTTCTTTTTTTTAAACAAAATAATTCTTTTGCCAGTTATCCCACATGAGGGCCACTTCAAGCATGCCTTGATCCAATGAGTTATGTCCACACAACAAAAATATCCCTCAAATTCTTTTGGAAGGGTATCTTGTTAGTTCCCAGGCAGGCAGTTACTAAGAGATCTTTCTTCAACGGAACCCAAGGAAGGAGATCAAGATATAAGCCCTGCATGGGAACCCTCATCACACATGGTGACATAGCCAGGTATATCTACAGCACAATTGAGTGAGATGTACCAGTTCTCCAAAAACTATTCTCTTTTGAAGTTCCCCTAAGGAAAGAGAACAAAAACTGCACTTGGCGCACTGGCATTCTTATTTCACCTTGAAGCAAAAATTTAATAATTCACAAATTTTATCTACTAGAAATTTGGCATGAGCATTGTCATGTCATAGAATAAAGTTTAGGAGGCTATATTGTTTGAGCTTTGAGATATATAATTGCTTTATGTGCATAATAAAGAAACCAAATAATATATAAAAGGAAAGTTAGTTGACTATTTCAATTTTAAAAGTAAGCCCTATACCAAAAAATAATAATAACAAGAAAAGCAAAACTCAGTAAGTGAACCTGATACTTTATACAAATCTACCTTCATCAACAATGGAACTATTTATGATTAAAAGCAGCGTCGCATGCATGCCAAAGCCTCCTAATGATCAAAAATCAGCATTTAAATAATAATTAAGATTCTTTGAGAAATTTTAAACTTCGAAAATCCAGTCCTGATAAAAAACTTCTGGTGCAGGTTAAAACTACAACTAATCGTCTATGCCAGTACCAGAACTACATTGAATTATCAAAAACATAATCCCTTCAAACTGTTCGCATAATTTGAGTCGCAGCTTACCGGAATAGCCTGTCCGTCCTTTGTTAGAAGTACGAGTACACGAAACAAAAGCTTCATATCCCTCAGCCATAGTTAAATCTGCAGAAAGTTCTTGCCTTGATAACTTTGTCTCCTGCCATATATCATCTTTTAGCGCATACACACACAAACACACACACACACACACACACACACACACACACACACACAAAAAAAAGACAGACAAATGACATTTCGAAAATCCTAAATTTTCCATCGACCAATCCCGAGACCATTGACGGAACAATGAAAAATTTAGGAAAATTAAGTATCCATTGCAAGATATTTAGAAGAAAAAGAAAGACAGAAGAGAAGATGGAGGAAAGAGAGGGCATTTGGTGGGACCTGGAAGCAAATGATGTCGGCATCCAGGGAGTTGAGGAGGCGGTGGAGGGAGCCGTGCTGGGACACGCGCTGCCTCAGCCCGTTCACATTGTAAGTCACGATCTTCATCGCGTCCCCTCTCTCGAATCCTTCACATATTTTCCGTTCGTAACATTGCGGGCAAAAAAGTACGCCAACAAGCTGCTTGTTCTGAGGCCCGAAAGGAAAAACTCTGGTTCTCGTGGCTCTCCCCGTGCGATTTTTGCCCGCGTCCTGTCTGCCGCCTCAGGACACTCGCGACCGGGTACATTGGCTTGACCCAATATACCGAAGGAATCAAACTCGAGCAGGTTTAACCCAATCCAACTAGTATATTGGTTTGGTTTGGAGTTGGAACCCAACCCGGTCAGTCAAGGATCGATCGACACTGAGTCCGAGTTCAATTTATCTTTTTTTTTTTCACCCTCAACCAAGCCCAACTCAAGGATAGCACATATTTTCTTCGAGGGATGTTTTTAGTTTGAGATTTGATAGAAGTGGCTGAAATAAAGTGTCTTTTTAAAATGTTAAACCAACTGAAATAATTATCTATTTTAAAGAAGTTAACGCTCAATTTAACCGGTTATCCTAATTATATCCGTTAAATGCGCGAGCGCCTTTCCTTTTCTCTCTCTCTCTCTCTCTCTTCTTCTTCTTCTTCTTCTTTTATTTATTTTATTTTATTTTTTTTATTATTATTTTTTTATGGAAAAAAAGGGTAGCCGGGAGCCTTTCCTTCGAAAAAATCCCTAATTGAGCTTTGTTGCCTCTCTTGTTCTCTGTTTTATCTCTTGATTGATAGCATCAACTTGAGACGATAGAGGTAGATCTATTTTGTGTTACGTTAGTGAGAAAGGGATTTTGGTCTTGATTTTGATAATCCCTTATGATCTATCACTCGGATGAAATATGAATTGGATTCGGAATGAAATAGAAAGGCGAGCAAAGAATCAAATGTACAGGATATCGTTAGAATGTGTAATGATCCATATTGTGTCATGCACTGTTGACGTTACTGATAGGTGAAAATAAAATTAAAAAAAAAAAAAAGACCTCTCCCCCTCCCCCCGCGCGCGGTCCGTGCGCATGCCATGGGAGGGTCCGCACTTGTTAAACCATTTAAACTATTTTTTTTTATTTTAATTTTTTAATTAATTTTAAACTTAATTTTATAATGATTAATTTTTAATTAATTTTATGATGATTATAATGGTCATTTTATTCATTTCTTATTTAATAAGATAACGGCTAGTTGAAGATCTTTTGAAATTTTTTTTCTAGAATTTTGAACCTATAAATATGCCTTTATCATAGCCCTACAAAACATCCAAAAAAAAAAAAAAAAAAATCCAAGCTCTCGTTCTCCTCTATTTTTCTATTCTAAAAATTTTTTAAATTTCTTTTTCTCCTATCTTTTCCTGCTTTGAAGTTTTTGGACTGAAGACGGGTTGATCGACATCCATTCGAGATCATGCTACTGACGGACATTGAAGTTTTTAGCTTCCAGATTGTACTTTGGAGGAGAGCGTATGGGCCAACTATTCTTCGCATGAGAAGGGAGCCAAATCTCTTTTAGAATGATGGATCTATCCGCCTCTCAGACTAGATTTCCTGACTTTATTTTATTTAAAATTATTTTGTTACATTAAATTTATTCTACCCCACACACCACGACAAAATTATTTTTAAATATTTCAAAATTATATATATAAATATTGGGTGTGGAGCCATATCCATCCAAAATCCAAGTTCAGAGAAGCCCAGAAGCCTAGTAAAGAAAAACCAGGAAAAACCAAAAAAAACCAGTAGTTGGCCTGCCAAACTCAGCCCGGGCGTGCGGGCGGGCGCGCGGGCGGACGCGGCCTAGGCCCAGGTGCGAGCGCGCGGGGTGCGGCCTAAGCCCACGCACGGGCGTGTGGGCTCGGCCCAGTCGGAGGCGACAGCGTCGTGGGCATTTCCCGGCCGTTTCCCATCGGTTTACTGCCAGTTTCTCGTGGTTCACGAGTGGTCCATGGGTTTTTTTTGAGTATTTTGGACCGTCCGATCATCGATCAGATGGCTGAGGTTGACTCTGGATGATATTATGCTTGATATGAGATATTGTACTCTGATTCGGACATGATTTTGGAGGGTTCTTCGAGCTCTTTGCATTAGGAGACGCCGACAGAGACTTAGAACAGCCTGCAGACTAACAGAGAGCCTGCAGAAGAGCAACAGAAAGCCAGAGAAGAGAGATTCTGCAACCCAAGGATTTTCCAGAAGAGAAAACCAAGGGAAGAGAGAGAAAGGTAGAGAGAGGGCAAGGGTTCCTCCTGTATTGTTTTATCATTTATTCTTTTTTTTTCATACAGGGCTGAGGTTTGCATCCAGGGAGGGTTCTTTTGTATAATAACTTCCTGTATTTTTTCCTGATAGTGGAGATTTGATCCTATGCGACCATAGACGTAGGAGCAAGAGGCTCTAAACCACGTAATCTTGTATGTTTGCTTGTACTTGCTGTTTATTTATCTTCTAGGCTTTCATTTTCATTTTATATGCAAGTCTTTCGGCATCCCACTGCGATCCACATCCCTAACAACTAGTATCAAAGTATCAGATTTAAGTGGGAGCGATGGCAAGAGATGAAGGAAAGGTTAAGATCGACAGGTTTGATGGGAAAGACTTTGGATTCTAGAAGATGCAGATCGAAGATTATCTATACCAGAAGAAGCTTCACCTATCGCTGCTAGGGAAGAAACCTACCGAGATGTCACAAGCAGATTGGGATTTGCTGGACCGCCAGGCTTTGGGAGTTATTCGTCTGATGTTGGCCAGGAATGTCGCATTCAACATCCTAGAGGAGAAGACGATAACTGGATTGATGCAGGCACTATCCAACATATATGAGAAACCTTCGACCTCCAACAAGGTTTATCTTATGCGTCATCTGTTTAACCTGAAGATGAGCGAAGGTGCATCCGTAACCGATCACATCAATTAGTTTAATTTGATCACTAGTCAATTGAGTTCAGTTGACATAAGCTTCGAGGATGAAGTCCGTGCCCTAATTCTGTTATTCTCTTTGCCCGAGAGCTAAGGTGAAACTGTGACAGCGGTGAGTAGTTCATGCGGCTCGAGCAAGCTAAAATTTGAAGAGGTCCAGAAATTGATTCTTAGTGAAGACATCAGAAGAAAAGAAATCAAAGGGAGCTCTGGTTCTTCCTTGGTGACTCAAGAAGGTAGAGGAAAAACTACATAGCGCAGTGAAGGTCATGGAAGATCCAAGTCCAAGTATAGGAGCCAGTCAAGACCGAAGGATGATGGCTATTGGCACTGCGGCAAGAAGGGGCTTATCAAAAAGAACTGTTGGGCAAGGAAGGACAAGTGGCAGAATGATGAGTCAATCAATACAGCGACCGAGATAATTGAAGATGCATTGGTTCTCAACATGGACAGTCCGATGGAGTCTTGGATTCTAGACTCCGGAGCTTTGTTTCACTCTATTGTACAAAAGGAGTCTATGCGCAATTACATTGCTGGAGACTATGGAAAGGTTCATCTTGCAGATGAAGAGCCTTTGAATATTATGGGAAATGGTGATGTACACATCAAGATGCCAGATCAGTCAGTTTGGAAGCTCAAAAATGTCAGACATGTCCTAGGATTGAGAAGAAACCTGATATCAGTCGGGTAGCTAGACTCAGAGGGGTACATTACAACTTTTGTTGGTGGCTCTTAGAAAATCACCAAAGGTGCGATGGTGATAGCACGAGAAAGTAAGTTAGGTACCCTATATATGACTAGTAACACGAGAGAAGCAATGGCAGTAGCAATGGCAGTAGCACTGGCAGACTCAGAGTTGTGGCACTACAGGCTGGGTCATATGAGCGAGAAAGGAATGCAAGTGCTGTTGAAGAAGGAAAGCTACCAAGTTTGAAGACAACAGATATTGGTTTCTACGAAAGTTGTATTCTTAGGAAACATAAGAGAGTCAGCTTCTCCAAGACTGGCAGGGCACCAAGATCAAGAAAGTTGGAGCTTGTGCACACCGACATGTAAGGTCCCTCCCCGATTGCATCCTTTGAAGCTTCGTGATATTATGTGACTTTCATCGATGACTCAACCAGAAAGGTATGGATTATTTTCTGCAAAATAAATCTGATGTGTTTGACATTTTTAGGAAGTGAAAAAGTTTGGTAGAAAATGAGTCTAGACTGAAGATAAAGTACCTGAGATCGGGTAATGGAGGCGAGTACGATAGCACCGAGTTTAAGAAGTTCTACGCAACCAATATGATCAAGATGGAGAAGACGATTCCAAGTATGCCACAATAGAATGGGGTAGCTGAGCGCATGAACAGGACCTTGAACAAGAGAGCCATGAGCATGAGGCTCCATGCTGGATTGCCTGAGATGTTTTGGGCCGAGGCAGTTAGCACTGCTGCCTATCTGATCAATAAGAGTCTCTCAATCCCCATTGAGTACAAGCTACCAGAAGAAGAGTGGACAGGGAAGTCAGCTAGCTTATCTCACCTGAAGGTCTTCGGTTGTATCTTTTATGTACACGTCAATGCAGAGAAGAAGTCAGAGATGTGCTTCTTCATCAGGTATGGCACTGATGAGTCCGATTACAAGCTTTGGAGTGAGAAGGATAGGAAGATCATCAGGAGCAAGGATGTGGTGTTTAATGAAAGAAGTCTATGCAAGGACCAGAGTATTCCAGACAGAGCAGGACGGGCAGACAAGGAGAAAGAGCAAATAGAATTGGAAGAGATCATAGAGAGGACATTGTCGAGAGAGCAAGAGATCCTGAACCTGAGCCAGAGACACCTCAGTTGAGAAGATCTACAAGGACCCCGAAACTACGTGTCAGGTATTCACCCTCGTTGTATTATCTGCTGTTGACAGATGAAGGGGAGTCAGAGTGCTTTGCTGAAGCCATTGAGAGCGGAGATTCAGTCAAGTGGGAGCTAGCGATGAAGGACGAGATGCAGTCCTTGACAAAGAACCAGACACGGGAGCTCAGCACACTACCAGAAGGAAAGAAAGTACTGCATAACAAGTAGATCTACAAGATCAAGGAAGAGCATAATGGCAGCAAGAGGTACAAAGCAAGGTTAGCTGTGAAAGGCTTCCAACAGAAATAAGATCCAGGTGGTGATGCCGACACTAGAAAGGGCACGATAGGGTACGTGCATACCATTGGTGGGATAGAAGTGAGCTGGGTCTCGCAGTCGTAGGAGATCGTGGCTCTTTCTATCACTAAGATGGATATGCTGACAGAGATGGTCACTACAGAGAAATTAGGACCATATATAGCCTCAATTAGCCTTCGGAGTTAGTTGATTGGAGGCGCCGCACAAGATGCTAACTTATTTTTATTTTTCTTTGGAAGTTTGTTTTTGATGTTTCAGGTGGATGCATGATTGGGTGTCTAAGTCTCCAAGTGGGAGAGTTGTTGGGTGTGGAGCCATATCACCCAAGACCCAAGTTCAGAGAAGCCCAGAAGCCTAGCAGAGAAAAACCAGGAAAAATAAAAAAAACCAGCAATTGGCCCACCAGATCGGGCCCGGCCTAACCCATGTGCGTGGCCCAGGCGCGCGCTCGGGCTAGCACGCAGGCGAGCGCGCTGGAGGACGCGGCTCAGGCCTGGAGCGGGCACGCAAGGCGCGGCCTAGGCCCACGCGGAGGCACGCGCGGGAGCGTGGGCTCGGCCCAGCCGAAGGCGGCAACGTCGTGGGCATTTCCCAGCCATTTCCCATCGGTTTCCCACTGATTTCTCGTGGTTCACGAGTGCTCCACGGGTTTATTTTTGAGTATTTTGGACCGTCTGATCGTCGTCCAGATGGCTAAGGTTGACTCTGGATGATATTAGGATTGATATGAAGTCTTTTACTCCGATTCGGATGCAATTTTAGAGGGTTCTTCGGACTCTTTGCATCAGGGGATGCCGACAGAGACTCAGAATAGCCTGCAGACTAATAGAGAGCCTGCAAAATAGCAACAGAGAGCTAGAGAAGAGAGATTCTGCAACCCAAGGGTTTTCTAAGAGAGAAAACCAAGGAAAGAAAGAGAGAAAGGTAGAGAGAGGACAAGGGTTCCTTTTGTATTGTTTTATCATTTCTTCTTTTTCTTCATATTGGGGAGATGTTTGCATTCAAGGAAGGTTTTTTTGTGTAATAACTTCATATATTTCTTCCTGATAGTGGAAATTTGATCCCGTGCGACCGTGGACATAGGAACAAAAGGCTCCGAACCACGTAATCATGTGTGTTTGCTTGTACTTGCTGTTTATTTGTCTTTCAGACTTTCATTTTCGTTTCTTCTGCGAGCCTTTCGGCATCCCACTACGATCCACATTCATAACAATAAATTCATATATATATATATTCTTTAAAACTAACAGTCTAAAGGAGATTTGGATTTAACATTTATACTTCAATAATCCTATTTTAATCTATCACGAACACTTCTATCCTTCTTCATTTTACAATACAATATAGCAAATAACCCTCAAGAGAATGTACCACCTGGTGCAGTGGTTTATAGCAAAATATGTCATCCACAAAACCATGATTTCTATATTTATTCACATGCTGAGATGATTGTACGAAAACTATACACTTAATATTTTGGTTTGGCTATCAATTCTTGTGGACATACTTGCATATAATCATATATTATACATATACGTGCATGCCTTTATATGTAATCTTTTTCATCTTTCTTTTGTCCGGTTGTTTCTTCAAATGCATTAATTGTGGTATACTTTTACTAGAGTAGACTCCTAAGTTTCATGAACTTTCTCGTCTAAATATGTACTACTGTGTTAACTCGTTCTACTTTGCTTCTGATAAATTTTTAATCTTTGATCATCCCGGTTCCCAACTGTCTGGTAAGTATCTTCTGTACCTTGTACGGTATGAGGGTTTTATAGGTACATGCATGGTTGCGCTGCTTGAGATTGACAAAACCTTTTGAAATGTTTGCTTCACCAAAGTGAAGATTCTCTTGATTGTGAAGTTGATACTCACATTGAAAGTTTGTTAGATATATTGAAGGCAAATCCTGGTCATTGCTATTGTAGTGTTATTTCCATGATTTTGTTTATTAAATCATATTACAACTTGCTTCTAATAGAAGAGTTGCCCTCTTTGTGGAGCTTGAGAGGATCGCATCTGCATCCTTCAAAGAAACAGGAATTTGTAAAATTATCGTTCATGATCTAAGTGATCAGATCGGCTCCCAATGGTAGTTGTGCTTCTTATGCATAGCAAAATTGGTGGTTTTAATCGTGTGCATTAACATATCTCGAGGAACAAAAGTCAAGTTCTGGTGGTTTATGGGTGGGAAATTAAATCATGGAAGGGTACTGTAAAGTTTTGAGTAATTTGGAGGGTGTCCAGGAGTAACATAAGGGGGTATGAAGTGAGATTAATCAAGTCATCAAGATGGCCTAGATAAGCAAAATTCCAGGCCTTACATGAAGTGGATGAAGGGACCTGATAAGGGGAAACTTGGTTCTGACATCTCTTAAATGGAGAAACTAGTTTACCGATTCTCATCTTCAATCTTGGCTTCCATATTTTGTTCAGGAGCCCATGTATGTGTATTTATTGCTTGGTTGCCATTCAATGCAGTAAAAGATGGGTTTAATAGTTCTTCTCAAGTTACTCATAATAGACTTTTTAAGTCAATATCCCGAGGACTATTGATAAAAATTGTTAATATATTAGTTGGATAGTCATTGTTGCTTAAATGCGATATTTTAGTATTGGATATCTGGAGGAGCGTGGAGAAGGATCCCTTGCCCGAGCAGATAATTTCTCTGTTTAGATTTCTTTCTTGGTAGCTAACTTGCTCTCGATCTAAATATATGCCAGAATTGTGGGATGTTACTAGAATGCTTCATTTTGTAGAGACATGCAGTTATTGTCGTTCTTGCTACATGACCGGAAATTATCATTTAAAACTATCCATAAAGTAACCTGAAATTTATCATTGGAAGTATCTGCTTGATCTATTTGTTATAGCAAGGATATTGTGCTGGAGTTTTATTGGCACTTCCAGGGTTAAATGCCTTGGGCAAGCTTGTTGATGCATCTTTTGAAAAGATGAATGATAAAATCAATGGATAAGTACTGATTTTTGGAATAATTTTGAGCTTATTATTCTTGAGAATCAATGTAGGATTAGCAATGGGCTGGTGACCCCAGAATGGTGCAGGGGTTAAAGGCAAACCCATTATCAGTCTTTTCATGGCTTTTCATGCTTGGCACCGGTATGGTCTTGAACCTCTTCTCCGGAATTATTTCTGATTGATCTTTTGAAGGAGATGACAAGTAAAATAGAAATTTGCTGGGATTGCTTTACTTCTAACAAAACAGACATCGAGGTTTATTATTAATATTGTTATTGTTATTATTATTACATACAGGTAAAATAGAAATTTGCTGGGATTGCTTTACTTCTAACAAAACAGACATTGAGGTTTATTATTATTATTGTTATTGTTATTATTATTACAGACAAGTAAAATAGAAATTTGCTGGGATTGCTTTACTTCTAACAAAACAGACATCGAGGTTTACTATTATTATTGTTATTGTTATTATTATTACAGACAGGTAAAATAGAAATTTGCTGGGATTGCTTTACTTCTAACAAAACAGACATTGAGGTTTATTATTATTATTGTTATTGTTATTATTTTTTTGCATTCAATTTTATAGTCTGCAGTTCGAGTATCCTCCTGTACCTTGTTATGTAGATCTGCAAAGAGAAACTGTTGCAACATGCTCAGCTAGGCTGAAGTATTTGATATAAGAACCTTGTAGTTGTTTGACTTCCGTGACTTGTTTTGCTTTGTTGGCCTTCTAATAATATTTTGGGATTATGCTATCATTTGCTCTCATCAAATAAATATCCTGACATATTATTGATGTTCAATTTCAATCTCTCTTATGTTTATATATAAAATATATAGAAGTTTATGTTTTATCTTTATAATATAAATATTTTTTTTCTTAAAAAAAAAAGGGTTCTCATGATTATCAAATATATAGCTGGTTCCTCGATTTTTAATATAGAGTTTAATATTGTTGTTGTTTTATCACATTCGAATTAAGCTTTCATTGCCATATTTAAAAGGCATTTATTTATGGATCAATAAAAAATTTTCTTTGTAATGACTCAAGTTAGAAGTATGCAGGTTATATGTTACTTTGAAATTCATTGATGATATTTATCAGCTATTTTATGTGCTTTGAAAATTTTATGCCATTCCATTCGTCAATATGATGCATGATACAAATTTGATGGTGACCTGTATGAGTTGAACCACTATTATTTATAAGACCAAAAAAAAAGCTCGCAAATCTTTTGACCAAAAGTCTTTTAAAGGCTGACAATATCTAAGACATCGAGGGGGATGGGGCTTAAGCCTATATATTAGTCACCAGAATGGACCCCTTTCATCATGGCAATCCCATGGTTAAGGTTCAAGGAAAAATGATCTCTGAGGTGATATCTAGGAGTGCTATTTTTAAGAGTCTGTCTCCGTCCCATCTCTATGATATGGTGCTCTATTGTGATGGTTAGATTGAACATAGCTCTTAATAGATCTAAGGGTATGTGTTCAGTGAGGTACGATTCCATCGCATGTATCCTTGGAGGATCTATCTTAGTAAACGTAGTCGTGAGGCAGCGATTGTGGAACCTGGACGAATACCTGGTAACTTTCATGAAAATCAAGGTAAACGCATGGGCTAGATAATGCTACCCCGTATTATAATCAGCTCATCTTCATACGTGTGTAGTTTATACTAAATGCAAGTTCAAACCTAGAAGATACTTGCATTAAGCACAATAAAAGTCTAAAAATTTTAAATTATTTACTGAGTTTAATAATATTAAACCTTTCTTTTTTTATTTTATTTTTGAGGGGGATTGTTGACCTTACTGATAAGTAAAAACAAAACAAAAAAATGGAACCTCTTTCCCTCCCTTACACACAATGCGCGCAATCCGGCACACATCACGCGAGGGTCCGTGCTTGTTTTCGTGCATTTTAAACCATTTAAACCATATTTTTTCATTTTAATTTTTAAATTAATTTCAAATTTAATTTTATAATGGCTAATTTTTAATTAATTTTATGACGGTCATAATGGCCATTTTATTCATTTCTTATTTAATAAGATAACGGCTAGTTGAGGGCCTTTTGAATTTTTTTTTTGGAATTTTGAGTGTATAAATACGCCTCTATCCCAGCCTTACAAAATATCTAAAAAAACTCCAAGCTCTCCCTCTCCTCTATTTTTTATCCTAAAAATTTTTAAAATTTCTTTTTTTCCTATCTTTTCTCGCTTTGAAATTTTTGGGCTGAAGATGGGCTGATCGGCATCCATTCGAGATCGTGCCACCGACAGGCATTGAAATTTTTGGCTTCCGGATTGTATCTTGGAGGAGAATATATGATCCAATTATTCTTCGCACGAGCAGAGAGCCAAATCTCCTTTAGAACAGTAGATCTATCCGCCTTCCAGGCTAAACGTCCTGACTTTATTTTATTTAAAATTATTTTATTACACTAATTTGTTCTGCCACACACACCACGATAAAATTATTTTTAAATATTTTAAAATTATATATATAAATACCTATATATTCTTTAAAACTAACATGCACTTCTCGGGTTTGAATTAAATTCTAGCTATGATAAAATGTGTCTGAAAGATAAAATGAGAATTTGGCAAACAAAATGAAGTAGAGAAAATGCCAATCAACTTATTGCAATTTCATGTGTAGACTAACTTAAATGTAGAATTCAGTTTAGGAAAAAAATACCCGTCACAAACCTACAAATTCGAATATGGGCTCATCACATCATTTTTAAACTAAGCCTAGAATGATTTTGTTGAACTACAATAGTTAATCAGGTTGGAGTTTTCGCATCAGATTATATAATTAAATCAATGGAATATAATTTAACAATACTATGTAATATGTTATGTATCTTTCATTTTGTAATATAATTGTAATAATATTATGCCGTTACTTTAGTAATAGATTATATAGTGTTGCCGTCCGTTCACTTGTCACGGAACTTTGGTGATGGAGAAAGAGTGCACCGTCTCCTCGAGCAGGGACTGAGGGTTTTTCGGGATTTTTCCACTTCGATAACTTACAAAAGATCCCTTTACCCAAAGTTTCTGGGGAGGACATTCCAACACTTTGATTGGAAAATGTAAGATTACAGCAATTAAAGTCGAGAGCCTGTGATAATCCTATTAGTGTTAGAATAAGAGCATGTGGGAATATATAGTACCTACCTCTATCAGAGGTCCCTCTTACTTATTTATATCATTACATGGCATAACAGAATGTTATTATGAAGGTATCTATCTCTGATAGGCATAATAAACTTAGTTGAGGTGACTAGATCCTGTCCTATGATGCACCAATTTAAGGAATCTTTTCTGTTATGATATCAGAATTTATTGGAATCATGTCTGCCATGATTTGTGCCATGACAGCTGTTGTTGACTAGGTGACAGCTCATGCCTTCGGGTTCCACTCCGTGCAATGCGGTCACGGGCTAGGTGACTGGGGTATGGTCAACTTCCTCGGAGGGCCATCTTGCGAGTTGGCTCAGATCCTCCTGTCAGGTCGACTAGATGAGCGCATGCTTAGCCTGTGGGCCCCGTCCACTGTGTAGTTTAAGATTATTGGTTTCCAGCCTTTCAACGGGGACGTTCCTTTTGAAATAGTGGTTAGGAGTCTCGATCCTACAATTGGTATCAGAGCCGAGATCACAGGTTAGATTCCGAGATAGGGCTTCTCAGGCATTTCGCTGGGAGGAATGTTGACTCGGTGCCAGCTCACGTCTTCGGGTCCCACTCCGTGCAATGCGGTCATGGGCTAGGTGACTGGGGTCTGGTCAGCTTCCTCGGAGGGCCGTCTCGCGGGTTGGCTCGGATCCTCTTGTCAAGTCGACTAAATGAGCGCATGCTCAGTCTATGGGCCCCGTCCGCTGTGCAGTTTAAGATTGTTGGTTTCCAGCCTTTCAACATGTATGTTCCTTTTGAAATGATGGTTAAGGGCCTCGAACCTATAGCTGTGATTGGTCGAGTTGCTGCCCATGTGCTAGAGCTCATCAGATTGATACGGTCGGCTAGTTGGTGGGGTTGAATAGGAAGTTGGTGAGACAAGAGTGAGGGTGTCATGTTAAGTAATCATGATTGTTCCATCCATCCGGCCTGCAGTCGACTAGTCGGCCCAGATGTGGTTAGCCCATCGATGGATCCCATTTCTAGTCATCCATGGGTGGTGGGTTAGTCGGCTTTAGCATCCTAGATGTAGCTGTCAGTCTATTTATGTCAGACTGAGCACCATAGTCTATCACAGATGACGGGGCATCCGATGGTCTAAGAGATCTCAGGGTCCAAGTCAGCAGCCGCGACATTATATAGCAATGTAATAATATTCAAATTGTAATATAGTATACTGATATATATATATATATATATTTCTCACAATGATATATTAACATTACCCTCCTAAAATAATATATTTTAAATAATTGTGCCATGGTAATATAATTAGCATATTGTGTTCAAGTATTAATTATGTTATATCAATGAAGATAATAAAATAGTAGCTATTACTTGAATTTTTATTTTCTCTAACATAAGAGGGGCATTTTTTTTTTCAAATCATGAAATATTAGAGCTATCAAAATGGGTTAGAGCCCATAGGCTAGCCCATTTGGCCCTATAAATGGGTCGGGCTGGGCCGAAAAAATTTGGTCCATTTATGTAATCAGGTTTTTTGGCTCGGTCCCTGTAGCCCATGGGCTCAATAGGATTAAAGCCGGGCAGTCCATGGGCCAAGAAAAAAATTATTTTTTTTAAAAAAAATTAATATTAAAACCCTTACCTGTTTGTCTTTCTGATAATCCCACTTTCCTGTTTTGATTCAGTGGTTCACCTAAGGCTTAGGGAGGCTTTGGTAATCTGGTAAAGGAGAAAAGGGTATCCAGTATTGGTGGTGACAAGGGGACGGAGGAGGAGAGAAGTAGCTACGGCGTGCGACAAGCTGGCGGCAACGAACATGGCATTGGACGGTGAGTCCTCAATCTTCTTTTTTTTATTTTCTCTTAACGGAGTGTTAGACGGTTACAGACAGGGGTCAAGCCGTCAGTGGGGTTGTTAGCCTATTTGGCAGGCTCATCGAGCTAGGTCCTCTTCCTCCTCCATTGCCACATCCATTGTCCAAGACCTGGATGAGCTTAAGGCCACCGCCTGCCATCCTTTACGATAATAGAGATGGAGGTGGCCCCGACATCGAGGTTGTTCTCACTTTTCCACTAGCTCTTTTATAGCCGATGCAGGCCGCTAAATCACCTTCCCTACTACGATCCGGTTCATCACCAACTCGTCCAACTACCGAATCCTCGGTAGTTCCACCATCTCTATGATGGATCTCATCACCTGCTCAAGCTCGTCAATCTCCATGACAGAAAAGAAATAAGAGATTTTTGGTTTGAGGGAGGGGTGGTTTGGGGAGAGAGAAGTGCAAGTGGGCTGGCCCGGTCCTGGCCCATAACCCATATAGGGCTGGGCTGTGCCGGACTAGGTTTTCATGACCCATAGCCCGGCCTGGCCCATATAATGCCAGCTCATGTGGGTTAGGACCGGGTCGGGCCAGCCCATATTGATAGGTCTACGAGATATAAAGAGTGTTGCTACAATACTTCGGATCAAGATGGTGGGGTTAGCCTCCCTCTAAGCTGGAGGTCAATTTAGACTTGCAAAAGAAAATCTACGTTCATTAAATGTTCTACGGTGAGGGACCTTCTGATATTTAAATCAGCTGGACCTTGGGAGTGAGAGTTCACCTAACGATCCCCTGTTTCTTTCTTATATAAGGGGGTAGTTAGATGGTTTGTAACTGCCTAATTTGTCTTCCGTAGGGATTTTGGACTTTGGGAGTGAGAGTTCACCTAACGTTCCCATGTATCTTTCTTATATAGGGGGTGTTGCCGATCTCGCCGCCGTGCCTGTAGCTTCAGAGCTGGTGACTTGATCAGGCCGTCTCGCCTCGAGGTTTCTGGGCTCCCGATCCTGCAAGACAAGGTCAGAAACTCTGGCCGGGGATCCCGGCGAGGGGGCTCCGACGGTCAAGTTAGAAAACGGCGAGATTGAACAGAGTCTCCAAGGTGGGCCCCTGAAGGAGTCCCAGGCTTAAAGATTATCTTCGTAAAGAAGGTCTCAGGAAGAGTAGAAATTGGGCCAGGTTCCTTCACCGAGCTTGCGCCAAGGGATCCCTCTCGGGATCTTGGATCCTGCTCTTGGTGTCTCTCCTTTTCCCAGCCCTTTTTTTCCCGTTTACCTAGTCGTCCGCTCTTCCCATCCTTTTATCCCATCACGCTGCCTCCAGCTTCCCGCCCTTGGAAGGCTCCCTCTTTGCTTTCACCTCCTTCTCTCCCTCTCTTTCCCCTTTCCCCTTTGGGCCCGAGAACCCGGTGGCTTCCTTGTCTTGCTTGCCGAGCCTAGCGAGGAAAGGGTAGAGGGAGGGCGCCGACCATACCCTGGGGTCGAGCGCGAGCGCTCTCCTTCCCAGGCGCTGACAACGCCCGTTACCGAGTCCTGTCTTGCCAGGACTTCACCTCTTGGCTGCGAAACCTGTCGGGCCGATGTAAACGAGGTTTCGCATGTTGCTGCCGATCGTACTGGCGCTTCTCTCGAGGTGCGGCGCGCACTACTCGAGGGGCGGTTTCGGAACCCATGCTCCTGCTTCTCGGCGACCTCACCATGCTGGGTAGCCGACCTCGGCCAAGGTGGGCCCCTCCTGGGCGGACACCTGGCAGAGCGGCAGAGGAGCACCCGACTTCGGTCGAGGTGGACCCGTGTCCGGGCGCCACTTGGCGAAGGAGCAAGAGGGCCCGGCTCGACCTCGACCGAGGTGGAACCATCTCAGGGCGCCACTCAGCGAGGAGGCAAGGGGCCGCTGGCTTCGGCCGAGGTGGACCCCTCCTGGGCGGACACTTGGCGAAGGAGCAAGAGGGCCCGGCCCGACCTCGGCCGAGGTGGAACCGTCTCAGGGCGCCACTCGGCGAGGGGGCAAGGGGCCGCCGGCTTCGACCGAGGTGGGCCCCTCCTGGGCAGACACCTGGCGAAGGAGCAAGAGGGTCCAGCTCGACCTCGATCGAGGTGGAATTTTCTCAGGGCGCCACTCGGCGAGGGGGCAAGGGGCCGCCGGCTTCGGCCGAGGTGGACCCCTCCTGGGCGGACACCTGGCGAAGGAGCAAGAGTACCCGGCTCGACCTCGGCCGAGGTGGAACCGTCTCAGTGCGCCACTCGGCGAGGGGGCAAGGGACCGCAAGCTTCGGCCGAGGTGGGCCCCTCCTGGGCGGACACCTGGCGGAGCGGCAGAGGAGCGCTCAACTTCGACCGAGGTGGACCCGTGTCCGGGCACCACCTGGCGAAGGAGCAAGAGGGCCCGGCTCGACCTCGGCCGAGGTGGAACCGTCTCAGGGCGCCACTCGGTGAGGGGGCAAGGGGCCGCAGGCTTCGGTCGAGGTGGACCCCTCCTGGGCGGACACCTGGCAGAGTGGCAGAGGAGCGCTCGACTTCGGCCGAGGTGGACCCGTATTCGGGCGTCACCTGGCGAAGGAGCAAGAGCGCCCGGCTCGATCTCGGCCGAGGTGGAATCGTCTCAGGGCACCACTCGGCGAGGGGGCAAGGGACTGCCGGCTTCGACCGAGGTGGGCCCCTCCTGAGCGGACACCTGGCGGAGCGGCAGAGGAGCGCTCGACTTCGGCCGAGGTGGATCCTTGTCCGGGCGCCACCTGGCGAAGGAGCAAGAGGGCCCGGCTCGACCTCGGCCGAGGTGGAATCGTCTCAAGGCGCCACTCGGCGAGGGGGCAAGGGGCCGCCGGCTTCGACCGAGGTGGGCCCCTCCTGGGCGGACACCTGGCGGAGCGGCAGAGGAGCGCTCGACTTCGACCGAGGTGGACCCGTGTCCGGGCGCCACCTGGCGAAGGAGCAAGAGGGCCCGGCCCGACTTCGACTTCGGCCAAGTGGAGCCATATTTGACCTTGCCAGACTGCTCCTGTTCTGCCGAAAAAGTCCACGTGGTTCGGATCGCGCCCGGTGGAATCTGAGACACGCCATGTCATCGTAACGGCTGTAACAGGGGGTAGTTAGATGGTTTATAACTGCCTAATTTGTTTTCTGTAGAGAGTTTGAAGTATTATTGTTTTTTTTTTTTTTTTGATAAGAGAAAGGGATACGGGGGATAAATCCTGGTATAGCTATCCCCGCCAGGTAATGTTCGATGCGAGATGCTTAGATTCGCACAGTCTTTCCCCACCTAATAGTGAGTAGGTTAACTTGACATTACTAAAACCGGGAACAAAGGAGGAGATCCTAATTTCTTACTCGCAAAGAGTTTTTCTGCACCTAATGGTGAGTAGGTCAACTTGACACCACTAAGACGCCGGCTAGTAGAACGGAGACAAAGAAGGAGACCCTGACTTCTCGCTCACACCAACTGGTGGTCTCTCCCCACCTAATGGTGAGTTGGTCAACTTGATACCACTAAGACGCTGGCTAGTAGAACGGGGACAAAGGGAGAGACCTTGACTTCTCATTCATACAAACTATTGCAGGCCCAGAAAAATCCTGAATTTAATCGAGTCACCCGCGGGATCATGTCTCGAACCCGCAACCGATTAGTAGTGAGGCAAAGTCTCTATCAACCTGGCTATCGTCTTAGCGGTATATCATTTTTTTTTTTTTCACTCTTTTTTTTTCGGTTTCATTTGACAGGCATTTAAAGACATGGTACCGATGATCGAAGTATCCGTGCATCATTGTCATGGTCCTGCAATCCATGGCCAGGACTGTATGATTCGGATCCAAATGGCCCTTAGTGATCTGGAACAGTTCCTCGGATCTTAGGGTTCGTATGGATTGTAAGATCCATAGCCAGGTCATACTTCTACAAACTAAAGCTGTTATATATCATTTAATATTACTTGATTCATTCGTCTTATAGAATGGCCTTGGTCATTGATAAGCTTCCAAAATATTCAATCAACAATGTTTTCTAGAAATTTTAACTTTTGAGGGAAAAATAGATAAGTTTTTTTAGGGTTAAGATCTAGAGCTATCTATCACGGTGAAAAAAATTTGGTGTCCTCTGCAATGTTTTTCCTTGAGTTCAATAAGCCTATGTCCATATCTTTTTTCTGGTTCAAATAGCTCAGATTGAGAAATCTTATTAACTTATATGATAAAAAATTATTTTTTAACTAATTTGTATTTTGTATGTTAATATTGTAGATTAGAAGATGTTGGCCATCAAAGGAAATTTCAAGAACTGGATTAAGAATTTATTTATAGTTTTAGACTTTTAAATCTTATTATACATGCAGAACTTTTTGGTTATGTATCATTAATAATCATACGGAGGATTTGCTTCTTAAAAACTATGTTGATAAATATAATACACGGAGGATTTGTAATATTGTATTGTGATTTTAAATTATGTATTGGTATACCAAATATTATTTGCTTGTTGTAAAATTAGATTTGTTAGCGTTGCCATTTGACCGCCATGGTCTATAGCTGGAGATGATCTCGGACCGTGCCCTCGTCGTTTGGAATTCTGCTCGAGTGCCCAGACCTGCAAAACAGAGGAGATTCGGGCCGGTGATCTCGACGGGGATACTCCGACGCTCAAGTCAGTGATGATCCAGGGGAACAGATCCTCCTGGTCGAGCTCCGCAGGCGGACTCCATGCTAGGAGGAGAAAACTATGTACTCGGGGAATGTGAACGAGTTAAGGATAGAGCGAGAGAAGTGGCAGCGGAGGAGAGTTCGAGCTGAGTGGCTGTGTCTGTCGAGACATTCCCGGTAGGTCTCCGGTAACCTAGAGCGATTGTTCTCCTATATGCTGTCCCTTTTGCCCGTTCATGACTTATCTCCTTCTTGGAACCTTGGAAAACCCTCTTAAGCCAGGACGGCTACATGCCGCCCACCTTGGGATCCTCCCCTCGTTTGCAGGCGTGTGCGGTGACGTCCCGTGCCGTGTGCGAGGTGCTTTTCCTTATTCATGATAAGGAGCTACACCGTGTGCTCTGACCCTCCCTTTGGTCGCTCCACTTTGGAAAACCTGGCAGAGTCTTGATCGTGGTGCAGTCGCCCCCTGGATTTGAATCTTCTAGGTTGACTTCGGCCATGGTGTCTCGACCTCGAGGAAGCCGCCTGGCGAAGGAGTCCGAAGAGAAATGGAGCTCGACTTCGGCCAGGACATCTCGACCTCGAAGGAGTCGCCCGACGAAAGAGTCCGAAGAGAGATGTCCGACATGACATCTGACTGGATCTGATATGGGTTCCACGTCAGTGATCCCGTGACATAAGTTAGCAAAACAAATAAATTTAAAATTAGATTTCGGTGGCAAATTTTTAGCGGGAATATTATTTTGCTACAAAAATTATTTAGACTTTTTCCGGTGGCTCCATTTTACCACTAATAATATTTTAAAAATATAGATATAATTTTCCGATGACTTATTTTATTAGAAAACTTTATAGACTTTTCCCGATAATTAAATTTTATTGCTAATAATATTTAGTGATAATAAAATTTCTTCGCTTATACTTTTCTCAGTGACAACTCATTGTTAAAGCCATTTTTTTTCGGCAACAGCAAATTTGATGCTAAAACTATCTATTTTTTGGCAAAATATTGGCCGCTAAAAGCGATATTTAGCGATGTTAAATTTTGCTACCAATAATGTTTAACAGTGACAAAAATCATCATTAAAAGTCAAATATTTTTCGGTAACAGTTAATTTGCTATTAAAAGTTATTATTTTCTAGCAAAAACTTTTGCTACTAAGATTGTATTTGGTGGATCGCTAAAAAATCCTGGATGATAATTTGCATTACCTGTAAAATAAATTACCACCGAATATATTGCTAGTAATGCTGATTACTGTGTTTGGTATATGTTACCGCCAAGATCACCATGACCCGTAGCTATCAGTGGCGTCGGACTGTCGGCCGGTCTTCCCGGACGCCCTCGGCACCTGAAAGGAAAGGGACGTTAGAGGCCCGGGCCGGGGATTCCGGCGGGGGCACTCCGACGGTCAAGTCAGCGATGATCCAGGAAAACAGATCTTCCTAGTCGAGCCTCTTTTGATGGACTCCACTTGAGGAGGAGTGAATGATGTGAGAGTGAGGTGAAAGCGGGTCAGGAGGAGGATGATAGCGGAGCTAGAGGGATTCTCTGCTTAACCGCCTCCCCTTCGCCTGACATTTTTTTCCCTCTTTCAATGGTGGCAGTGTCTCACCCTTCTCGTTGAGCTCACACCAGTGCTGTGTTATTTTTTTTATGTTACCTCTCCTTCGGGGATGTCGATCGTTCTTTGTAGTTGAGGCGGTCGTTCGTGCGGTGACATCCGTGCCATGGATGGGACGTGTCTCCTGACATATGGTAAGGGAAGCTTCTATGCGTTCTGACATACTCTCTGGCTGCACCATCCCTAGCAGGGCCTCGACCGGGGGGCCGTCGCCCCCGGGATCCGTGCCCTTCGACCGGTCTCCCTTTCCTATAGTACGGGCGGCATGGTGTCCCTGTCTGGGGGCTTCTCGCCCTTCTCTTCTGTCGTGAGTGGCAGTAGCAGGCAGTTATTGTGGCATGATGGGCATTACTTCGTGGCCCCCGGGAGGCTCACCGACGTCTTGAAAGGGAAGGCGCCGTTTCCTAGGTGATTGGCGCCCTAGCCAAGGAGGTGGCCGAGTTGGAGAGCAATGCTGAGCTCCGCCGGGCCCGAACTCGAGGTGACCCCACGGGACGGAGGAGGGCCGAGCTCGACTCCGGACCGCGGGGCTCGACCTCGGGGGCCTGGCCTGGCGAAGGAGGGCGGCGCACTACCCCAGACGGAAGGGCCTGACCTCGAAGGGGCTCCACGCGGTGGAGGAGGACTGAGCTCGACTCCAAACCATGGCACCCGGCTTCGGGGGTCCGACCTAGGCGCCACGGCCTCGGAGGGGGGCCAACCTGGCGGAGGACGGTGCTCGACCTTGGCGGGCGAATCCGGTGTTCTGAGGGAGCTCAGCTCAACGAGGGAGCGTCCACCATGGTAGCATACGTGGACACGGTATCCGACGGATGTTCCACGTCAGCGCTACTACTACATCAGTATACATAAGTAATCTATCAGTAAGATTGATTACTGCGTTTAGTATGACAAATATATTACCAGTAATCTAACATCAAAATTTTCAAAATATCCCTAAGTCAAATTTATTAAAATTCATGTATTATTAAATAAATATTATTATTCTTTGACTATATAATTTTTTTGGAGAATTTTAAGCAAAGAGTTTAAATTTCATAAAAATACCATTTTATTGAAATAGAAGGTATAGATAAAATATAAATATCATTTTTTTGCATATTACTTATATTAATAATGTATTAATTAAGGTGATAAAACTGTTACAATGGATGTTAGCCAGTAATCATGCTATTGTTTAAAACCATATGCTCAACTAATTAAAGATTAAAATATTACATATTTCAAATATTTAATTTTAATATAAACCTAAGTAATATATTACCATATAAACAATGGGTCCATTACCATTATATCAGTTGCTATTCTATTCCAAAGCCAAGAATTGGACTGGAAAATAATATTCTTTACTTTTATCAAAACAAATAATAACATTTATAAGCCTGTTGTTAGATGGCTACATATATATAGATCAAGGGTTAGTAGGCCTTTCAAAATATTGCTTTATAGCAAGCACTGACTTGGAAGACACGACAGGACCCAACGATATGGATTGCCTCCTAGAACTACTCCCCCTGTCACGACGGGACCCAACGATATGGACCGCCTCCTAAAACTTCTCCCCTGTCATTTTTATCGAGAGAAGGAAGAATAATGAATAAAGCAGGATGATGAGCGGCGCGATAATGGATTCCCTGACGATCGTCCCGAGATGAGGAGGAGGAGGATGGGCCATTAGGGGGCTCGGAGGCGGGGCGGCGAGCGGTATGATGATAGATTCCCTGCAATCTTCCTGAGATGAGGAGGAGGAGGAGGGGGGCATTGGGGGGCTCGGAGGCGGGGCGACGAGCAGCCTGATGCAGGGTTTGCCTTCTTTCCAATCACCAGCGAAGGAGGACAAAGAAAATATTTTACAGAAAAAAAAACCTTACCGATCACCGGTGATGGCTTGAATGGTGATGATCTTTCCAGGAGTGATGCGATGATAGCTCACCAGTAAGAGATGGAGGCGATCAAGTGTTAGTAGGCCTTTCAAAATCTTGCATTACAGCAAGCATTGACTTAGAAGACACGACATGACCCAACAATATGGACTGCCTCCTAGAACTACTCCCCTTGTCATGACGGGACCCAACGATATTGACCGCCTCCTAGAACTGCTCCCCCTGTCATTTTTATCGAGAGAAGGAAGAATAATGAATAAAGCAGAATGGCGAGCGGCACGATAATGAATTCCCTGACGATCTTTCCGAGAGGAGGAGGAGGAGGATGGGCCATTAGGGGGCTCGGAGGCGGGGCGGCGAGCGGCGTGATGATAGATTCCCTGCAATCTTCCTAAGATGAGGAGAAGGAGGAGGGGGGCGTTGGGGGGCTCGGAGGCAGGGCGACGAGCGGCCTGATGCAGTGTTTGCCTTCTTTCCAATCACCAACGAAGGAGGACAAAGAAAATATTTTACAGAAAAAAAAACCTTACCGATCACCAGTGATGGCTTGAATGGTGATGATCTTCCTAGGGGTGATGCGACGACAGCTCACCAGCAAGAGGTAGAGGTGGGGCGAGGCGAGGAGAGTGCAAGACGATGAAGGTGAAGAGGGACTAGTTTCCTTCTCACCGAAGAAAATAACAGGATAAGGATATTTTTATGAAAAAATCAGATTACTACTTCTCTGGTAACCTGGATAGCTACTTCTCCTTGAAATAATATGGATTGCCTATAATAATCTGATGAATCCAGTTTAAAATTACCGGTAATCTAGATAGATTATCGCATACCAAACATAATTTAAAAGTAATATTTAGTGGCGAAAAACTTCACCACGAAATGTACACATGGCTTGTATTTTATGGTAAATTGTTGATAATACAGCAAAATAAGGTCTCTGTAGTGGCGATTCTTGTCACCACAAAATATTTAATATTTGCCGGTAAAATGGTTTTTGCTAGAAAAATAAATTTTTTTTTGTGAACTTTTTTTTTTCATTGCAGAAAATTTTTTCTAATGAGCCTTTTGCGATAATTTCTTAGTGACCTTTTTTTTTTTTTACTACAAAATACTTTTGCAATATTTTTTGGGTTTTTGGCGGTGATATTTTTTGCCAAAAAAATAAATTTTTTGTAGTGAATTTCATGGCAAATGGATCTTTTTTATTATAATAAATATTAAACAGAATTCGTTAACGGATGAGTGATGATCTGAATGATTTATGATTCCATGCATTTGTATCATATATCGCATGTCCGTGCCGCCTGGATGCAAGTTGATTGCCAATGCTAACATACATGAAGGTGCATCGATTCATCCCAGCGCAGCACTTCCTAAATCAAGCGGGTATTTGCTTGGGAGGTGTTAGGATCTAAAATAAAAATTAAAATGGATGATTTTTATTTTAATTATTTGATTAGAAAAAATTTCATTTTAATTTTAATTTTTAAATAGAATGAAAATGGTTCAACTACTTTCAAATCCAATCCATCCTTCTCTTTTCAAAATACTGATTTCGAGACAGAATGAAAATAGTTCAATCCCCTCTAAATCCTATCCATCCTCTCTTCTCGGAATTCTGATTCCTAGATGGATTGAAAAAATTAATTAGTTTTCATATAACCCCTTCCCGAAGGGAAGAGACTTGGTGTGATGCTATGCTTGCTCCATTATGACTTGAAGGTTATGAATTCCAAACAAAAAAACAACTTTTCTATGTATAAAGATAACGTGGTGTACGTATAATTCCTCCCTTAACATCCACCACAGGAATCTCGTGCGTTGGACCATCCTTTTTATATAATTTACTCCTATCAAAATGACCTAATTTATAATTAACTTAAAAACTAGAGCTAATCGTTAAACTTACTAACCTAGATCTTTATACTAAGTTCATAACAAATGAAAGTTGATAAAAGAGATCATACTGCATGATGATCTCGGTGAATTATCATTTTAACCATCGCTATCATCATAGATGTCTGCACGCATGTTTGAACTCAAGTTGATTGCCAACACTTGTACACACAAAAGTGATGATTCATCCTTTGAAAGCACTTAGCAATGCCAATGCTAATACTCAGGAGTGCAAATGAATCGGATTAGACTGGATCATGAGTGATCTCAATCCGATCTAATTTTTTGATCGGGTTCTAATATTAGATCCATACCAAATTTACTAGAAAATTAGGTTGGGTCGGATCATGTCTACTATCAGAATTTTCAACACAACGGATTATTTGGATTGGATCGGATCCATAAATAATCCGATTCTAATCTAAAAAATTTAGATTTAGATATGATCCAGATAAAATATAAATAACTATATTTTAATTATTATATAGTCAACTATTATTAACCATAAAATAAATAATAAATAATATTATTTTCAAAATAAATTAAGATATAAAAATAATTATAATTCTATCTCCATATAAGAAATAAGTTTCATGCAAGTTTTAAATTATAATTTAAAGATCCAAATAGATATTATTGCTGCCAGGATCGCCGTGGCCCGTAGCTGCTGTCGGCGTCGGATCGTTCTTCGTCTCCATGGCGACGTCCCGCTCTTCGAGACCTGCAAAACAGGGATTAGTGACCCGGGCCGGGGATTTCGGCGGGGGCACTCCGACGCTCAAGTCAGTGACGATCCAGGGGAACAGATCCTCCTGGTCGAGCCCCTCTGGTGGACTCCAAGCTAGGAGTGAAAATGATGTGAGTAAAGTGAGAATGGGGGTGCAGATATGCTGGGAAAGGTCATGACTGAGGTGGACGGGTCCTCCTGTGTGGCTTCCTTCCCTTCGTTCTTTCGATCTCTTTCTTGTTTAGTTTTTGTTACCTTTCTTCCGAGCGTGTCGAAGGTTCTTTTAAGTTTGGACGATCGTTGAACATCTACCTCGGATCTCCTCTGTGCTGTCAGGCGCGTGCGATGGCGCTCCATGCCGCAGACGTGACGTCTCTTCTGGTTCGTACCATCAGAAGCGTGTGGCGGCGTTCCATGCTATGGTTGGAACGTCTTCCTTGGTTGGCGATGAGGAAACCACTGTGCATTCTGACATTCCTTTCGGTCGCCCCATTCCGGGAAGCCTGGCAATGTCTTAATTGGGGGGAACTTCTCCCTCTACGGGCATTAGTGGCATCCGCAGGCAGTTATTATGATTTGATGGATATTTTTTCACAGCCCTCGGGTAGCCCGTCGGTGCCCTAGGGAGGTGGCTCCGCTCCTTTGGTAGCCGGCAGCGTTGTCTGAGGTGGTTGCCGAACTGGAGAGCTGGGACTCGGCTTCGGCCTGGGGGGCTCGACCTCGGAGGGGCTCGCTTTGATAAAGGAGGTTGCTCGGCTCCGGCCTAGGTGACCCGAGCTTGCGGGTGCCGACCTGGTGGAGGACGGCGGCACGCGACCCCTACCCAGAGGGCTCGACCTCGAGGGGCTCGCTTTGGTGAAGGAGGTCGCTCATCTCCGGCCTAGGCGACCCGAGCTTGCGGGTGCCGACATGGTGGAGGACGGAGGCACGCGACCCCTACCCAGAGGGCTCGACCTCGAAGGGGCTTGCTCTAGTGAAGGAGGTCACTCGACTCCGGCCTAGGCGACCCGAGCTTGCAGACGCCGACCTGGTGGAGGACGGAGCTCGGCTTCGACAGATCAGGGAGAGCTCAGCTCAGCAAAGGAATCCGAGATGGAGTGTCCACCATAGCAGTTTTTCTAACATGGCATCCGATAGGGGTCACACGTCAGCCTTCCGCCGTATCATTTGCCCCCACTCCCGAGTCTCATTGGCGCGAAGCACTCAAGGCGAAGGGAGTTAATGCAGTGCTGACATGGAAAGGCGAGAATCCAGCGCAATGATGGCCACGATCGCCGGCACTTCGGGGAGCGATTTCTTCAGCCTATCTGAGGGAGCCACGTGGACACGTTCGAGGAGTGATTATTGCGGGCGCAGAATTCCGAGCGGCCGTAGCCGAAGCTAGATGCCAGCCTTACCGATGGTCGACACGTGGCATGGATCTGATGGTGGGGAGCTATAACGGTGTGGTCAGATGCGTGTCATTCTGAAAGGAAAGGTGGCCTTTCCCGAAGCGTACCTTCTTTCAAATTCTACGTGCTTGCCTTCGTACCAAGGCCTTCCTTTCGTTCTCTCGGCCACCTCTGCCTCCCCAAGCCCTAAGCAGGTCAGTCTCCTTCCTTGCACTGGTTGGGTAGGGACCTTCTCTTAGGGTTAGGTTTTCCTTCGGATCTTCGTCCATCTCCTTCCTTTTTCTGCTCTTCTCGTTTCTCGACCTTCATGTCCCATTTCGGACCGAATTTCCATCCCACCACTAACCAAGGTGAGGCCAGGCCCTCGAGGCCGAGGCCGCCCTCTTCTTCTTCCGACGAGGAGGACACGGCGTGCTTTGAGGTTAGTCGAAGGCCCGCACCTGAAGGAATAGTGATTAGGGAGCCTGCGTCCTCTCCCCCACCTCGTCCTTTTCTTCTTCCTTCTGCACCTGCTCCCGAACCTTCTTGGTCAACAGGTCCTGGGGGAATCGCTTCGATGATTACAGCCATGGACCTTGCGACCATCCGGGACACCTATGGTATCCCGGACAGTGTCCGACTCTCGGTCCCTCGACTGGGGGAGCGAGTCACCTCTAGTGGCCTGCGTCGGATAGCCTTCTACGAGGAAACCTTTTTGGGTGGTCTCCGATTCCCGTTCCACCCTTTCTTCCTCTCTGTTCTAAGCCATTACCGTTTCGTCCCTGCCTAGCTTGTCCCGAATGCCATCAGGACCATTTTTTCCTTCATTGTCTTGTATCACTTCCACGGGATCGTTGTCCATTTTTCTTTGTTCAGGGCTTTTTTCACCTTGAAACGCCACCCCACCGAGGATGGGTGGTGGTCTCTTTCCTCCCACCCCAGGGGGATTAAGTTTGAACTTCCCTCTTCCATCAAACGATGGAAGAGTAGGTATTTTTTTCACCTCGATCGAGGGGGTCGACTAGGTCTGGAGCAACCCGGATCGGTCCCCCAACCGGGATTCCACGGTCGACACAGTCGATTCGGAGGTGTACGACCAGCTTCGCTCCATCGAGATCCCTTCACTTGAGGTCCTGTTGTCAGAGCAGAATCTCCACGAGGCCGGGGTCTGCCCAACACAAGAGTTGGGTGAGTTCGGCTCAAAAATCTTTTTATTCTATTCCTTCCTTCTCCCTTTGTTTTTTGAGCTGACATCTTCTTCCTTGGTGCAGCCATGAAGTTCTCTATAGAGGAACTCCTCTCGTTCTCCAAGGAGAGGAATCAGGCGAAGGGCACCGGTGAGCCCACTCCAAAGAGGGCTCGGGTAGATGTCGGCGTGAGCGCAGCACCGGCCAAGCCCGTTCCCGAGCCAAGGAGGAGGAGGGCTGCTGAACCCACCCCCGAGCTTCCAAGGCGGCACGGTGTAGCCCCCACGTCGGAGTTTGAGGTGGTGGTTCGGGCCAGATCTATCGCCACTGCTACTGCGACGATGTCTCCCCCTCCAGAGATCGTCGAGGTCGAGGAGGACAAGGAGCCGGAGGGCATGGGGTTGACTTCAACGGTTCCGTATGAAGTGGCACTGAGCTCCCAGCCCACACCAACCACTTCCATCACCGATGGAGCTGGCGGTCCCGAACCGATGACGGGTACAAGAGACAGGGACTACCGTCGAGTTCCCTTCAGACTGAGGCCCAACGTCTCCCTGGTCAGGGATAAGACACTTGCTGAGCGGATGATAGATTTCTCTGTCCAGTCCTGTGACCGATGAGAGAGGAGCGGGAAGTACCTGGCCGATACCATCAGCGCATCCTTCTCCAACCTCTATGCCGTAAGCTGATTTTCGATATGCCTCGCTCTCTTTCTCACTTTCTTATTGACTAACATCATTCTTGATGCAGCAAGGTGCCAAACTCCTACTGATCTGGGACTATTGCCGCAACTGGTTTAGAAGGGAGATGGAGCGCGAGGCGGAGTTCAAGTCCTCGAGGGACGAACTGAGACGGAAGAGCGATGAGCTCTGAGAGGCTAACATGACAATCAAGAACCTCCGGGGTGAAACCGCCAGCGCCGGGCGGTGCTCAAGGGAGCTCGAGGAAGAGCTCAAGTCAAACGGTGCCTAGCTGAAGGGGCTTCAGGCCGAGCTAGAGGTGGTGAAGGGGCAGGCCATCTCCTCTGAGAAGAAGGCCGCAACCGCCGAACAGAAGGCTGCCGAGGCGGAGAGGAGGGCCTCCACTGCTATCAGTTTAGTTGAGGCCATGAAGAAAGAGGCCGTCTTCAGAGCTGAGGACGTGAAAAAGAGGGTGGCGGAGGCAGTTGCAAATTATAAGGCTTCCGAGGAGTTCAAGCTAGACTTCAAGGAGGCAGCGACGGACTCCTTCTTCAAGGGGTTCGCTTACTGCCGATCCCAGCTGCACGGCATTCTCTCAGCTGAACAGATGGCCGCTATCTGACTCCCGGGCTCCATGGGTGCAAAGGCCTTGGCCCCTGCACCGGCTACAACTGAGGAGCGTCCTGTTGTGGTCGTGCTAGCTCCTCAGGTAGTAGCAGCGGAACCGACCCTATAGGTGGCGACGGCCCAATCAGCTCCGCCGGCGATGATGGCCGAACCAACCTCGCCAGCGGCAGTGGTTGAAGGAGGGGCCCCGGCTTCGGCGGTCAAGGGCAACGGAGCTTTGGTGGCGTGCCACCCTGGGAATGCGCCGATGGAGTAGATTAGTGTCCTCTTTTCTGCTATAACCTTTTCGTTGTTTTCTTCCTTGGGCCGCTCGGCATGTCGGGCCTCAAAAGTAATGTAACCCTTTCCATTAAGTAATTATAATATGATTTCGCCAAATTGTCTTGCCCCTCTTTCTTTCTTTCTGGGCATGTGATGAAATAAAAAAGAAGACTCCTCCTTTGTTTCTGAGTGTCCCAGACTTGGTGGCCGGAGAGCTTGGCTCCGGGTTGGGATGTCCTAGAGCTGGGCTCGAAGACATGGTGTTCGGAGAGCTTGGCTCCGGGCTTTAGGGTCTCGGTGCTTGGCTCTGAGACCTAGTAGCCAGAAAGCTTGGTTCCGGGCTTGGATGTCCTGGAGCTGAGCTCGAAGACATGGTGGCCGGAGAGCTTGGCTCCGGGCTTTGGGGTCTCGGTGTTGGGCTCTGAGACCTAGTGGCCAGAAAGCTTGGTTCCGGGCTTAGATGTCCTGGAGCTGGGCTCGAAGACATGGTGGCCGGAGAGCTTGGCTTCGAGCTTTGGGGCCTCAGTGCTGGGCTCTGAGACCTAGTAGCCGGAAAGCTTGGTTACGGGCTTGGATGTCCTGGAGCTGGGCTCGAAGACATGGTGGCCGGAGAGCTTAGCTCCGGGCTTTGGGGTCTCGGTGCTGGGCTTTAAGACCTAGTGGCCGGAAAGCTTGGTTCCGGGCTTGGATGTCCTGGAGCTGGGCTCAAAGACATGGTGGCCGGAGAGCTTAGCTCCGGGCTTTGGGGTCTCGGTGCTGGGCTCTGAGACCTAGTGACCGGAAAGCTTGGTTCCGAGCTTGGATGTCCTGGAGCTAGGCTCGAAGACATGGTGGATGAAGAGCTTGGCTCCAGGCTTCGAGGTCTCGGTGCTGGGCTCTAAAACCTAGTGGCCGGAAAGCTTGGTTCCGGGCTTGGATGTCCTGAAGCTGGGCTCGAAGACATGGTCACCGGAGAGCTTAGCTCTGGGCTTTGGGATCTCGGCGCTGGGCTCTGAGACCTAGTGGCCAGAAAGCTTGGTTCCGAGCTTAGATGTCCTGGAGCTGGGCTCAAAGACATGGTGGTCGGAGAGCTTCGCTCTGGGCTTTGGGGTCTCGATGCTGGTCTCTAAGACCTAGTGGCTGGAAAGCTTGGTTCCGGGCTTGGATGTCCTGGAGCTGGGCTCGAAGACATGGTGGTCGGAGAGCTTGGCTCAAGGCTTTGGGTTCTCAGCACTGGGCTCTGAGACCTAGTAGCCGGAAAGCTTGGTTCCGGGCTTGGATGTCCTGGAGCTGGGCTCGAAGACATGGTGGCTGGAGAGCTTGGCTTCGGGCTTTGGGGTCTCGGTGCTGGGCTCTGAGACCTAGTGGCCGGAAAGCTTGGCTCCGGGCTTTGGGGTCTCGATGCTGGGCTTTGAGACCTAGTGGGGATTCCCTTGCAAGGCAAGAAATGTTTGCGCAAGGGGAACCTCACTTATCGATGAGAATGAACCTTACATCATTAGTGCCGAAGGATCGGGCCCCGCATTTTAACATCGGGGGGTTTGCCTCCGGGTTATGACATGCCAGGCCTTGGGCCGGGTAGCGGTTTTCCTGCGAGGTGAAAGGTAATCTGTGCAAAAGAGGGCCTTTATTATGTTAAAGGGTGAGCTTTACATTACTGGTAATACTTCCTCAGGTTGCAGGCGTTCCATGTTCGCAGGAATCTAGCATCGTCCAGATCCGCAAGGTAGTAGGCTCCGTGCGGATGAGCTTCGACCCCTTTATAGGGACCTTCCCAGTTTGGCAAGAGCTTGCCGCACTCCCGGGGTTGAGATGCTTCAGCTCGGCGGAGAAGCAAGTCGCCAGTTCGGAAGACCTTGGGTCTCACTCAGGCATTATAGTATCGGGCGACCCGTTGCCGGTATGCTACCATCCTGAGTCGGGCTTTGTCTCTAGTCTCTTCAAGGAGGTCCAAGTTGAGCAGGAGGTGCACCATGTTCTGTGCTTCGTCATATTGCTGGATCCGCAGCATGGGCAAACCGAGCTCAACCGGGACCACGACCTCGGCACCGAAGACAAGGTTAAAGGGCATCTCGTCGGTCACGGTCCTAGGCGTTGTGTGATAGGCCCAAAGAACACTCAGTAGCTCTTCCGCCCACCTGCCCTTGGCATGGTCCAGGCTGGTCCTAAGTCCCTGGAAGATGGTTTGGTTGGTCACTTCGGCCTCTCCGTTGGTCTGGGGGTGAGCGACGGAGGTGAAGCGGAGCGGGATGCCGTGCTCAGCGCAGAAGCCTTCAAACTCCCTTTTGTCAAACTGTCATCTGTTGTCGGTGATAATGCAGGGAGGAAGTCCGAAGTGGCATGTTATCGACTTCTAGAGGAATTGGCGGACCTTGGCTTCCGTGATCAGCGCTAGTGGCTCCACCTCCACCCATTTAGTGAAGTAGTCGATGGCTAACGGCAAGAACCTTCGTTGTCCCGGTGCAGGGGAAACAGCCCCAAGATGTCCATTCCCCATTGGATGAAGGGCCAAGGGACAACGAGTTGTGAGATCAGTGCCGCCGGCTGACGCTGTATGTGAGCATGGCACTGGCACTTGTCGCACCTCTTCATGAAGTCGGCGGCGTCTTCCCTCATGGTCTTCCAGAAATATCCCTGGAGGAGGGCTTTGTGCGCCAACGTCCTTCCTCCGACATGGTTTTTGCACAAGCCTTCGTGTATCTCCTAGAGAATGAAGGCTGCCTCTGCGGGTCTCAGGCACTTCAAGAGCGGGTATGAGTAGGATCGACGGTAGAGCTATCCTTCCATCAGGACAAACCGGGAGACTTTCTTTTTAATGAGGCTAGCTTCTGTGCGGTCCTCGGGCAAGATGCCATCAGTAATGTACTTGATGTACCTATCCATCTAGTTTGGCTCCGGGGTGACTTGCTGCACCTCTTCTGGGGCTTCGTAGCTTGGATTTTCGAAATACTCAATATATGCCCGCCCCAGCGATGAGTCTGGTAAGGTTGCGAGTCTCGATAGTACATCCGTGCATGCATTCTCCCCATAAGGGATATGGAAGATATTGAAGCGTCGGAAGCATGTCGTGCAAGAATGGACTTGTTCCAGGTACTTCATCATCAGTGGATCCCTGGCTTCATACTCTCCGAAAACTTGTCTAGCCACCAGTTGGGAGTCGGTGAAGACCTTCAGGTTCTGGACGCCTCGCATTAGACCTTTAGGCCTGCGAGGAGTGCCTCGTACTCCGCCTGGTTATTTGTCATGACAAATTTGAAGCGGAGGGCACATTCTACCACAATCTCGTTATTGTTGATGAGAATGAGCCCTGCTCTGCTTTTGCCGGAGTTGGATGCGTCGTCCATGTGGAGGATCCACAGTCCCTCCTCCATGGTGGGCTTGATTTGATGCTCCTCGGGAGTTTGCTCCGGCTCCTCAGCGAGTCCCATGCACTCGACTAAGAAGTCGGCTAGGACTTAGGCCTTCTGTGACGACCTCGGCCGATACACGATGTCGAACTCGCTCAACGTTAGGGACCATTTGGCCAACTGCCCGGATATTTTAGGGTGGCTGAGTATGGTCCTCAGCGGTTGGTCCGTCACCACCACGATATGGTGTGCTTGGAAGTAGGAACTGAGATGCTTAGTAGACATTATTAGAGCAAAAATAAGTTTTCCAGAGTGGGTAAACCTGATCTCCGTGTCGCAGAGGATCTTGTTGGTGTAGTATACCGGCTTCTGAGATCCATCCTGGTTCGTGCGGGCGAAGGCCAAGCTTACGGCCCCAGGTGTGACCGCTAGATAGAGCAACAACTCCTCTCCTTCCTCTGGCCTGGAGAGCAGTGGGGGAGTTGCAAGGAACTCCTTCAGCTCTTCAAAGGCTGCTTTGCATTCCTCCGTCCAGGTGAAGTCATGCATCTGGTGCAGCACCTTGAAGAAGGGAAGACAGCGATCGACAGACCTCGAAAGGAACCGGCACATGGCTGTAATACGCCCCGTCAGGCACTGGACCGGCTTCTTGGATGTCGGGTGCTCTATGTCGACAATTGCTTGGACCTTATCTGGGTTCGCTTCAATGCCCCTCTGAGTGACCACGAAGCCTAGGAACTTCCCTGCCACCACTCCGAAGATGCACTTCGTGAAGTTCAGCTTCATCTGGTGCTTACGGAGATTGTTGAAAGCTTCGGCGAGGTCGGTGATGTGGTCCGAACTCAACTTGCTCGTGATAAGCATATCATCCATGTAAACCTTCATGTTCCGGCCGATCTGATCTTTGAAGACCCTATTGACTAGATGCTGGTACGTGGCCCCAACGTTCTTCAGATCGAAGGGCATCATCTTGTAGCAGTAAGTCCCTCGATCGATAACAAAGAGGTGTGCTCCTCGTCCTCGGGGTGCATACGGATCCGATTGTATTCGGAGAATGCATCCATAAAGGAGAGAAGTCGGTGACCCGAGGTGGTGTCCACAAGCTGATCAATCTTTGGAAGGGGGAACTATCCTTCGGGCATGCCTTGTTGAGGTCGGTGTAGTCGACACAAATCCTCCATTTGCCGTTATTTTTTCTCACCATCACCACATTCGCCAGCTAGCTCGGGCATTGAACCTCATGGATGAAGCCGACAGTGAGGAGTTTGTTGACTTTCACGTTGATTATCACCTACTTCTCGGGGGAGAAACTCCTTTTCTTTTGCCGAACTGGCCTGTACTTCGGGTCAATGCTTAACTTGTGAGTGATGATGTCAGAGGGAATATCTAGCATATCGGCCGCCGTCTAGGCGAACACATCCATGTTCGTTCGCATGAACTCCAGTAGGTGAGCTCCTTCCTTCTCTTGCAGCTGGGCCCTAATCTGCACCGTCTTCTCCTAATCAGTTCCGAGCAGAAAAGACAACAGGCGCTCGGCCGGTCCACCTCTGGGGTCCTGCACCCTTTGGTCGAGCTCGTCCACCTTGGGATCTTCCTCGGGGACTTTGGTACCCGGGAGGGTTTGGAAACAGTGCTGGACTGGCTAAGGTGCACCTCTCATTTTGCCAACCCTATGAGGAGTTGGGATCTGCACCAGCAATCGCTTCGTGGATACGACGGCATCGAGCAGATTGAGTCAGGTTGGCCAAGGATCACATTGTAGACATAAGGGAGTCTAACTACTGTGAAGGTCATCATGACAGTGCTTTGCCGAGGTGGGGCCCCAACGGTGACCGAAAGAGTGATTTCTCCCTCAACCCTCATAGAGTCCCCTGTGAAACCAACAAGGGATGTATGCATAGGCCTGAGCTGTGCAGCAGATAAATTCATTCTAGAGAAGGCATCATAAAAAAGCACATCTGTTGAGCTTCCACTGTCAACCATGATATGTTTTACAGGATATTTCATGATCGTCATCTCAATGACCACGGCATTGTTATTTACATTTTTCCCCCAACCTTCTCCTTCCCTCATAAAGAGGAGTGCATTTTCACATTGCCCCACCCCACGGGCCTTCTTGGACGCGTGCTCGGCTCCCCAACTTATCATCCCCACCGGCTTCTCAGTAGGGTGGTTATCCACTGTAAGAACTGGTGGGAGAGCAATGAGTGCCTAAGGTTCTGCTTGAGGTTTATCCCCTAGGTACCTTCCGAGGTAGCCTCTCTTGATGAGTTCCTTGATCTCCTTCTTGAGGTTGCGGCATTCCTCGGTGTCGTGGCCATGGTCGTGGTGGTAGCAATAGTATTTCATCTTGTCACGGCTAGAGGACAGTCTCATCGGAGGTGGGCACTTCAGGTAGGGCTCACCCTCGATCTCCATCAAGATTTTCGTCCTCGGGGCGAGCAGGGGAATAAGTATCACCTCGGGAACTAGAGAGCACCTCGGTCTCAAGTTTTTTTAAAATAATATTTTTTAATATTTTATTTCCCAAATCAATTCCATCCCTATTTTATTTACCGATTTAGGTGTACGGAACCCTCCAAAAAAAAAAATGAAATCATGAGTAAAACCCACGATTTCAAAACAAAAAAATAAAATAAATAAAAAAATCCTGTTTTATTTACCAATTTAGGTGTACGGACAAAAAAAAAAAAGAAAAAGAAAAAGTGAAATCGTGGGTTGAACCCCGATCTCAAAAAAAGTGAAATTTTTTTAATTACCTAAATACCCTTTTGAAAAAAAGCTACCAATGGCATTTTCATAATTAAATCAAAATTTATGAATGGCAGTTTTGTAATTAAATCGAATATTATGAAGGGTGGAACCCGTGATTTCAAGAAAACGCGGCTGGAACCCGCGATTTCAAGAAAACGCGGCTGGAACCCGCGATTTCAAGAAAACGCGGCTGGAACCCGCGATTTCAAGAAAACGCATGTGGAACCTGCGAGAACCCGCGATTTCAAACAGTTTTTTCTTTTTTTTTATTTTTTTTTGAAATCGCGGGTTCTACCCGCGATTTTACTTTTTCTCTTTTTTTTGGTTGGGCCGTACACCTAGATCCGTAAATAAAATGGAAACGGTGTTAATTCGGGAAATAAAATATTAAAAAATATTATTTTTAAAAAAAACCCTCGGTCTCGGCCCCTGGCGGAATTTGAAGGCGGAGGGCTTGGCTTCCGCGTCCCGAACATATCGGCGGGAGCCAGCTTCTTCAAGGGCCTCCCGTCTAGCTCCCTCCTCGTACGATCCGCCTTCTCGGCGTGGATGTACTTTTGAGCTCAGAGGAGGAGCTCGGAGTAGCTCTTGGGAGGCTTCTTATCAAGCGAGTAGGTCAGGCGGGAAGTCCTGAGCCCTCGCTTCAGGGCCAGCATAGCAACTGGCTCCTCAAGGTTGTATATCTTCAAAGCGGCGACTTTGAAGCGGGCCACATAGTCGTAGTGGCTCGCGGTCCTGTTGCCGGATGGAGAAGAGGTTGTCTGCCTCTCACAGCACCTTCCGACAGGCATCGAAGTGGGCCACGAACTTCCGCTCCAGCTGAGCGAAAGAACCAATGCTTTCGGGCTCGAGGTGGGTGATCCAGACTCGAGCCGCCTTCCGGAGGGTTACCGGGAAGGCGACACAAAGAAGGGCGTCGGTGGTCCCCTGGACCCTCATGAGGGCCTTGTAGCTTTTCAGGTGGTCCAGGAGGTCGGTGGTTCCATCGTAGGGATCCACCTACAGCATCCGGAACTGGTTGGGAATCAGTTCCTCTTGGATCTCTCGGGGGAAGGGGGGACGAGCATCATAGCCCGTTAGCCCGTCAGTAGGGCCCTGCATGTTCGCAAATCGGCAGGATAACTCTGACAGTTTGCGCTCGTGCTCCTCTAGGCGCTTCTCGGTCGTGCGCCTGATGGCTTCGTCGGTAGAACCTTCTGCGGAAAGAGACGCAGAAGGTGACATGGGTGCACGGTGTTCATGAAGGGGGTACTTGCCTCTTTGACCTCGGCGGGGTTTGGATATCACCCACTCGAGGGTGGGGGACCGGCTTTCCCCATCGGGGGACCCGGCCCATTGTCTATTCGCTGAAGTCAAGTGACTGCCCCGGTGGTTAGTGATGGCCCGCGGCTGCGAAGACCTCCCTTGGAAGGAACGCAGGCTATCGCAGGGTGCTGCGGCGTGGGCCGCGGGGGTCCCTGGCTGTTGGTGGGTGGCCAATGACCATTGCTGGTGCTGGAGCTAGCGCACTGCTGTAGTTAAGATTTGCATCTGTTTGACGAGTGCGGCCAGCTGGACGTCCACCGGAGGTGGCTCGACGGGGCCGAGAGCTCCCCTTCTGGATCGTGCGGGTCTCCTTGAGAAGGGGGGTCTCCCGCGCAACTGGTGGAGACTTCTCTCGCCCGTGTCGTCACTATCCTCCGGGTGGACCGCTTGCAGGGGGCTTGTACAGGATCAAAACATGTCAACTCCGCCCCCCTTCCTGGCGCGCCAATCTGTTGCCGCCAGGATCATCATGGCTCGTAGCTGTTGTCGGCATCGGATCGCTTTTCATCTCCGCGGCAACGTCCCGCTCGTCGAGACCTGCAAAACAGGGGTTAGTGATCCGGGCCGAGGATTCCGGCGGGGGCACTCCGATGCTCAAGTCAGTGACGATCCAGGGAAACAGATCCTCCTAGTCGAGCCCCTTTGGTGGACTCCATGCTAGGAGGAGTGAAAATGATGTGAGTAGAGTAAGAATGGGGGTGCAGATGTGCCGGGAAAGGTCATGACCGAGGTAGACGGGTCCTCTTGTGTGGCCCCTTCCCTTCGTTCTTTCGATCTCTTTCTTGTTTAGTTTTTGTTACCTTTCTTCCGAGCGTGTCGATGGTTCTTTTAAGTTTGGACAATCGTTGAACATCTACCTTGGGATCTCCCCTGTGCTGTCAGGCGCGTGTAGTGGTGCTCCATGCCGCGGACGTGACGTATCTTCTGGTTCATACCGTCAGGAGCATGTGGCGGCGTTCCGTGCCGTGGACGGAACATCTTCCCTGGTTGGCGATGAGAAAACCACTGTACATTCTGACATTCCTTCCAGTCATCCCATTCCGGGAAGCCTGGCAATGTCTCAATTGGGGGGAACTTCTCCCTCTCCGAGTATAAGTGGCATCCGCAGGCAGTTATTATGATTTGATGGGTGTTTTTTCACAGCCCTCGGGTAGCCCGCCAGTGCCCTGGGGAGGTGGCTCCACTCCTTTGGTGGCTGGCGGCGTTGTTCGAGGTGGTTGCCAAACTGGAGAGCTGGGACTCGGCTCCGACCCGGGGGGCTCGACCTCGGAGGGGCTCGCTTTGGTGAAGGAGGTCGCTCGGCTCCGGCCTAGGCAACCCGAGCTTGCAAGTGCCGACCTGGCGGAGGACGGCGGCATGTGACCCCTGCCCAGAGGGCTCGACCACAAAGGGGCTCGCTCTGGTAAAGGAGGTCGCTCGACTCCGGCCTAGGCAACCCGAGCTTGCGGGTGCCGACCTAGCGGAGGACGGAGGCACGCGACCCCTGCCCAGAGGACTCGACCTCGAAGGGGCTCGCTCTGGTGAAGGAGGTCGCTCATCTCTGGCCTAGGTGACCCGAGCTTGCGGGCGCCGACCTGGCGGAGGACGGAGCTCGGCTTCGACAGATCAGGGGGGGCTCAGCTCGGCAAAAAAATCCGAGATGGAGTGTCCACCATGGCAATTTTTCTGACATGGCATCCGATAGAGGTCACACGTCAACCTTCCGCCGTATCAGATATAATTGTAATAATATTGGTATGTTTGAGTCGAATCGGATCGGGTCGGGTCCAAATTCAGTAAACCTAAACCTGATCCAAAAAAATGGAATGGGTCTAATTTTAGAAATCAATTTGAATCTACATATCCCTAAAATTGGATTGAATCGGGTCGGGTCATGGATCAACCAGACCCATTTGTAGCCTTACTAATACTCATTTGCCTATAAGCTGCTCCAAATGTTATACTAATCTAATTTGTAATAACTCAATAATAATTATAATAGCCTAATTTACTTGATGGCTAGTTGGATAGCCATAATAAAATTTTAAGATTTGTGCGTCTAAGACCTGGTCCAAAAAAAAAATTTGGTAAGCGACTTGGTTTCCACTCAATTTTGTTTTTTCAAAGTCATATGGCAAAGTGTCGTATTTGATTACGCAATTGTTCCAATTTTTTCAATTTTAGTTGTTAAAATTTTCAACGTTCTTGATAGGGCCGTAGACCGTCCGAGAATGAAAGAATGGACTGCTCCACTGGACCGTTCCTTTCAAGGCAGCACCGGTAGAGAGGAGAACTTCACAAGCTCCGGGCTTTCCGTTGGCGAGCACTTTAATTGAATATTATATTGTTTATACCCACTCGTTTACATACTGCTAAGACGGTAATCTAATTGGTAAAGATCTTATCTTACTATCAACTGGTCGCTGGTTTATAGTGACTCGATTAAATTTAAAATTTATCATGGAATCCATGATCGTTGATATATTTAAAATTTATCATGGAATCCATGATCGTTGATATGAATGAAAGATCAGGTTCTTTTTCTTTATTCCCGTTCTATTAACCGGCATCTTAGTAATATCAGATTGATGCCTGTTCTACTAACCGGTATCCTAGTGGTATCAGGTTGATGTATCCATTTTTAGATGAAGAAAGCTTGTACAAATTCAAGCAGCTTACTTCAAATATTATCCAGTAAATTGAAAACTTATGGGATAACTATACCAGAATTTATCCTTTCTTATCATTTCCTATCAAAATAAATAAATAAATAAATAAACTAGCCTTTTCACTGTGAAGACTATTTTAGGTTCCCGACAGAATTCGATGAAATAATTTTAGATATAAACAAGAGGTCTAATATAAGACAAACATATAAACTATGTAATATAAAAAAATTATGCTTTGTATCGAAATAAATAAATAAATAAAATTATGTTTTTATATTTTATTCTTAAATTACATGCAACAATATATTTCTTTCCCTTCTTTGATTCTTCCATATTAATGTCGGATTTTTTTTTTTTTTTTGGTTCAACCTCTAACCGGCACAGCGACTGAGTACTGAAAACAAATTTGCCGCCCGACAAAGCGAACTGCCAGGTGTCGGCAAGGCGATACATCGATCCATCCGATTCCACCTCCATTTATCGCCACTATTCATCAATGAGCACATGGACGCAATAATCAACACACGTGGATGGACGGATTGGAGCCATCCAAATCCAACTGCATCTACCCATCAAATTAACGGCATCGTCCTTTTTTCATTGGTTTATTTTGGTGAGAGCCCGGAGCGCTGGCCGATATCAATGGCATCCTCATTTGGAACAAAACCGTCCCCTCCACCTCCCCGTCTTCACCCACTCTCGCCATCACAATTCCGTACTATCCAGTCACGCAAACGATTCTAATTCCAATGCATTTCCACGTGGCCACCCTATCATGTTTATCCACTCCGTCGTCCCTGGCCGACACCACCCCTGTTCCGATTCCCTGACCTCCTGGACTCTCGGCGCCAGCTGCCGACCAAGATGTCGATTATCGTAGACTAAGCGGTGGACCAGAACAGCCTATCCAGCCCTTTGCTGACTCAGCCGCGTCCTGGATAGATTATCCTGGGATAAGCTCTCCCATCTCCCCCTCCCCCCACCCCCCCCGCCTCTTTTTTTTTTTTTGTAAAGTTTTAACCGCCAGTAAAAGTTACCCCCTTTCCCCTTCCTTCTTCGTTATATAAGCAATCCCGATTCCAAGTTCCCAACACTTCATACCATATTCCCGCATCCAATTCCTCTTAAGATCCGATGATTACCCCGTCCGCTCTCGCTTGTTCCCAATTGCTCTGCGCTCGGATGCCGAGTCCCTCCTTCTCGCCGATTCGTAAGCTCCGATCTTCCGCACGCTGCGCAGCGGCGACGGTGGCTGCGCCGGCGCCGGAGGGGACGCTCTACGACGTGCTCGGGCTCAGCGCAGGTGCCACAAGCGGGGAGATCAAGTCGGCGTACCGGCGGCTGGCGCGGACGTGCCACCCGGACGTGGTGGCGGCCGACCGGAAGGGCGCGTCGGCCGACGAGTTCATGCGGATCCACGCCGCCTACTCCACCCTCTGCGATCCCGACAAGCGCGCTGACTACGACCGGCTATTGATGGCCCCGAAGCCGGCGGCCTTCGGCCGGCAGCGGTGGCCGCCACGCGGCCCCCCGCGGCCGTTCTCTTCGTCCGCGTCGAGCACCTCCTCGGCGACCTCTTTTTCCGGCTCTGGTCGCCGGACGTGGGAGACGGACCAGTGCTGGTAGCTGAAGACCGTCCGGGCGAGGTACGGATCGAGTTCGGCCGGCCGGAGGCCCGGAAGGGGAGCGAGCCGGTCCGGTATTGTTGCGTTAACCAGAATCTGTGATTGGTTTTGGGACTACTGGAGCCGCCCGATGAGATCTCTTGCTTGCAAAGATGCTGATGGGTGGAGGCAGATATATTTTTAACAGCCTCAACCGTTCTCGCACTGATTTCATCATTTCTATTTTTTAAAATTTTTTTAATGATAATATGTAAATATTTAGATATTTTTATGATGTTTCTTGATGCAACTTATTATCAGCCCTGAGACAGTTTTTTACAGCATAATTTTGGTTGGTTTGAAACAATTTAATGACTAGTGTTGCCGCTCGATTGTCGTGATCTATAGCTGAAGACGATCTCGGATCCCGTCCTTGTCGCTCGGGAATTTGCTCGCATGTCCGGACCTACAAAATAGAGAAAATCCGAGTCAGGAATCTCAGGAGGCACTCTCATTCAAGTGGTGATCCAGGGAAACAGATCCTCCTGATCGAGAGAGCCACCCGGTGTCTTGATCTCGAGGGAGCCATCTGGTGAAAGAGTCCAAAAAAGACGTTCGACATAGCAGCTTCTTTCAACGTGATATCTGGCTGAATCTTGCATGGATTTCACGTCAGAGATCTAGCCACATCAACTAATTATGCTAATATACAAAACAAACTCTTGAAAACTTTTTATTTATTGTTATTGTGTGGGTTTACATGATTATATATTAAAAAAAAATCATCTAAGGGCAGTTAAAATCTCAAGTTAAAAGAAGTTTTAAAATAAAAATAATCGTGAAATAATTTTTTTAAGGGAAATGATGAAGATATAATTATTTCAACTAGTTTAAAACGAAGCATGAATTTATGTTGCTCCTTACATGCATCAAATAAGTTTAATAATAGCAAACTAAACTAACAATTTTTTAATTATATATATATATAAACCAATGAAAGGTCAAAAGTTCTCATTAATGAAAAAATATGCCACCACAATGGTCAACCTAAATTGACGAAGATAGCTCGCATGACCACGCCTGAAAATATTGACCTGAACGTGTTATTTAAATTTTTTTATCTAGTATAAATACCAGAATATCTCTAGTCATATAAAACCAAACACATCGAATGCATAAACTTTCGTAAACTAAGAATCCAAATAGAATCGCAAATACCACATTTAGCATGGGGTCAGTTGATATGGTCCCATTGTACAGTGTCTTGTAATCTATATGAGTTATAGATTGATCGGCTCTAATACCATTTATAATGGTTATGGATCTCATCTTAAAAAATTAGTTGAAGGATAATTTTGAGTTTTCTTAGCTCTGCATAAATATCAGGATCTTTCTATCACAAAACTGATGTGGCTCACGCAAGTAATCCAAATTATCTCATTTATACCAAACTAATCCTCATATTGATTGGTTTGTCAAAATACATGATATAGAAGTACTTGAAAGAATCCATGATGCCTTTTACCCAAAAAAAAAAAAAAAAAAGTCGATGATGCCTTAAAGAAATAGATGACGGGGGTATTGTCAGGGTTGTTAGTCATTTTTTCGATTAGCAAAGATCAGGCCTTTATCAAGGAGATGACTCAGCTACATTCATATAAATTGGCAACCTCCACGGTGGAAAAAAAAAATACACTATCACTACTAGTGTCACTAGTGAAGGTTGTCGGGTCTACGACCATGGTGAATAAATTGATCTAGAGCTTAAAAAATGATGATGATTGATCCACTCGGCAAACCATCAAGATCAACTATATACTTGAGAATTTCAATAATATCATTACTAATAGCATACACAAGAACCGGTTGGTCATGCAAGATTTTTATTAATAGCACTTCAATTTTTCTTTGTCGTGCACGTAACTTCGATAACAAACAAAATTCTTTACTATTACAAACGCCTTGCTATCCATAACATACATAAATTTTTCAAGATCTGAATAAATTTAGTACTTACGATCGTGCTACTCATCCCTTCTATATAAAGAAAGGCAAAATAGATCCTTATAACGGACATGGAAAAAATTAATAAATTGTAGAGGTTATTATTTTTTTCCATGATGATTAATTTTTTATCTTATAATTAAGCCATCTAAACAGCATGCAGGAAAGGGAATAGGATTTTTATTCCTGGAATTGCCATAAGCTTTGGAGCAATCCTGCCCTTCTCAAACAGGTCCTTAGTAATATCTTAATCCATCAAATAGATAAAAAAGAAATGAACAGTTTTAATCCTATAATTTGATTCTTATATATCAACGTGTACAAAATTTTTCTTTGGAAATTCCAAAGTCAGCGTAGAGATTAATGTGGAGCAGGCCAGCCGTTGTTCGTTGTGAAGAGAAGGATTAAGAAATAGAGAACGAACGAAAGGGATGGCCATTCGAGTCTGGAGCGGGAAACTGGAAGGAAATTTCCGGCGTTTGCGCGGTGATACCGACGGCAGCTCGCTGGATGGGCCGAGAAGATGCTGCCGGCATCGCTTTCAATGTACCCGGACGCAATTGCGCCCATGGGGACGCGGATGGTTGCAGTTATTGGACGGTAAGCTACGACACAGCTGGGAACAGCTCGTTTTATTCTTTACTTATTTATCTTTGAACTGGTAAGCTCAACTTTGGTATAAAAAAGATCTACCATTCTTGGACTAGATTTTAACTATGTACAAAAAAAAAAAAAAAAATAGTTTATTCATGACCAAGGCCCTCCATGATCAACTAAGCCGGTTCTAAAGAAAGTGATGGAGTGATGAAGCCAGGGGCCATCTAAATGTATATATGAATTTTTTTTTTTTTTTCCTGGCTTTGCGACATGGGAAAATTTTAACTTGCAAGATTTGTTATTAAATATATGAAATTAATTAATTAGAAAGATATTGCAGCAGTTGTGAGTTTATGTATTTTTCATGTGTGCCTATTTATTTTATTTTATTTTTTTTATAACATAGATGGCTTATATATGAAGAAATTTGATAAAATAAAAAAAATAAATAAGTATAAAATTTCATGTCGTGGGATGTATCTGTCCAAATCACACTTCTAGATGATTCACAACAAAGAAAGTCATTCAATTTGCCGCAGTATTTACTTCTCCGTGAATATGAATAGCTTAGGATGAAGCAAATTAAATTACCGAGCTAATCCTCGGATGTCGACTAAATAAAGGATCACTATCACCATGTCTAGTTTGTCTCCGTTGATGTAGAGATCCATGTCTTTTAAAATATAAATAGGAAAAATGTGGCCATCACGCAAACAATTTTTGACTTTTGTAGCAACGAAACTTGTGAGAACAGAGGGACGGGAAAGGAGGAAAGAAAAAAAAAAATAAAGAAAAAGAGATGCTACTTTGTCTGAAGAACAAAAAGTTGATTCTATTATAAATTTTTTTAAATATTAAATTAATCATAAAAAAACTCTGAATTATTTAAGTTTTTTTAATTTCGTCATGGATTTTAATTTAATACAATAAAATTATTAAATTTTTAAAAAAACTTAATTCAGATTTTGGTTACTAATTCCATCTAGATATCGTTAAAAAGGTTTAATGTGGATCACGTGAGAATCACATGTGTTGTGACGGGTCGGTTGGATTGGTTAGAAAGGCTCATCTTAAAGTTTAAAAAGCTGACCGGTCGATGAGATAACCATTGGCCAACTAGAATTCATTAATCCGATCTACTTGGTAAGTCCGGCTGACTCATAAAGTTCGACCAATATAATGACTGAATAATAAGTCAGCAACTCGATTCGCCGGCCGATTAAAAAAGAATAAGGTTGGCAAGAAAAGGAGTCGTTATCCTGATTGGATAACAAATAACTGTTATAACGGATCCAAGTCAGTTTCAACGGTGGAATATTGAAACTAACCTTTTCCCACTGAATTCTGTTAAGACAAACGTCTATAAATACCGGTAAGAGGGGATTTCCAAAGTAAGTAGAAAAAATACTGGCTGAAGCATTCTTAACTCTACTTTAGCTTCTCTAAGATTGTATATCTATTGATCGAGCCCCTGCCGATTTAAACATCGGAGTGTCCCCACCAAATATCCTCCAGTGAATGAGTTTGTTTTGCAGGAGCCTCGAAAGAATTTGGCTGGCAAATCTGACGGTGCAAAGGGATCGCTCGAATTTGGCATCAACAAATTGGCATACCAGGAAGGGGTGAGTGAAATTGAAATTTTGAAAAGGAATCTTGAAAGAGAAGATGCTAAAAGGAAGAGTACAAAACACTTTGGCTAGAAGAGGTCGCTCACCATCCAAGAAGAATGATCGTCTCTTAGAATGTGATGACACCACTCTCACGATGAGTATAAGATGATAGTATATCGGCATTCTCTTGGACAAAATGGAGGTTCAGATTGCTACTGTTCAGAATCTTCAAGAAGTCACGATCAGTAGGCAATAGCGATTGATCATCTCGAGAAGTAGCCGACAATCTCCTTTGCAAGAAGCTCGACGACGAGACCCAAGTCAGTGTTCTTGGCATCATCACTCCTTGAATTGGTATTTTCCCGTGTGACAAGGATCCCGACTTCATGAATATGGAGATAGCCGACTTAGGGTGAAACGCTAGGGATCTTTTTCTGTATCCTCTAATGATTATATCCCAAGAAGTTTCCATCAAAGCAAGGAAACCCAACGACATGATCATTTCAAAAGAAAATTCTGAAAGTTGGAACTACAAATTGCTAAGCTCGATGATCAACGAAGGAACGACGAATGGCTGATAGCCGATGATTCACGATAGCCTATTTTCAGAAGAATTATGGAAGAAATGATCCCATCCCACTTCAAGATCCCATAGTTGGAACCTTATAATGGAACCACCGAACCTCTTGATCATTTGGACAGTTTTAAAGCTCATATGATGATTCAAGGGATGACCGATGCCTTCCATTGTCTTGCTTTCCCGATGACTCTCAAGAAGGCCGCACGAATGTGATATTCAGTCTCCGACTAAGTACCATTCATTTCTATTATCAATTAGAAAAATTATTTATCTCATTTCAAGACCAATAGAAGAATGCCACGCAACTCAGATAATCTCTTCTTCATTCAGCAACAAGAAGGTGACACTCTGAGAGAGTATATGGTCCGCTTCAATTCTACCACACTCGAGATCCCAGATCTCAACGAGCATGTTGCTATGTCTGCTATGAAGAAAGGTCTCTGATCATCCAGATTTACTTCATCCTGGATAAGAAATTTTCTACCAGTTATTCTGAACTATTGGCATGCATAAAAAAATATGTGCTAGCTGAAGAACAGGCTGCCAGTCGGTGCCAAGCTAAAGGGAGGTCTGCTCCAAGAAAAAAGAATCCAAAAAATAATGAATCATGACCTCTCAACAATAATGATACCTTAGCCCAATGACGTAGCTCAAAGCATGAAGAATCTGGTCGGCAAGTTCGATACCTACACTCCTTTGTCTCTCTCAAGAGAGAAGATATTGATAGAAATCGAGAAAGAAAGCTTTCTCCAAAGACCTCGGCCAATGCAAGCACCTCCAGCCTCATGCAATAAGGTCAAATACTATTGATTTTACAGAGACCATGGGCTTACTACGGAAGAATGTATCCAGCTAAAAGATGAGATAGAAGGCTTAATCAAGCATAAATACTTGGAAAAGTATATCCATGGCCAAGAATGCCAGGTTGAGGTTGCTACTCAAAAGCAAACTATAGACGGTGCGGAGCTTCCTACTCAGCGACCCATTGATGGAATGGTCGGCATATTGCACCATCGATCAAGTTTCGAAGAAGAAGGTGCTCTGAAGAGACCTCGGAATAACAATGCCATCAGCTTCTCTGACGATGACCTATAGGGAGTCCAAGTATCTCAGATGATTATGTAGTTGTTTCTACTACTATTGCAAACTATGATGTAAGAAGAATTTTAGTAGATAATGGAAGTTCAATCAAGATCTTACTTTATGATGCTTTTTTTAAGATGAATTTATCAAGAGATAAACTGTAAAAAATCTCAATACCTCTTACCGGGTTTGGAGAGAATCCGGTAGGAGTAGAGGGGAAGATAACACTTCCTATAATCATTGAAATGGAACCTCGACAGAAAATACTTCCGATCAATTTCATGATCATCCAGATGTCCTCTATATATAATACCATATTAGGATGACCAGACTTAAATAAGTTCCAGGCAATTATCTTTACTTACCACTTATTAGTACGATTCCTGACCAAGAATGAAATCGAAAAAATAAAAGGAGATCAAAGAGTGGCCCGACAATGTTTGATGATTCAAGATAGACAACCAGTTAGCAAAATGACCTTAGAGCAACTAGATCAACAGGATGGGACAAAAGAAAGAGAAGAGCCAGTCGAAAGGACTATCTCTGTACCTTTCATAAAAGAAGATCTGATGAAGGCTATGCAAATTGGAAGCATGTTGAATGAGGATATGAGGTTAAAATTAATTGACTTCCTACAGAGCAACATCGATATTTTTGTGTGGTCGGTCAATGATATGTTGGAAATCCCTCCAGAAGCCATCACTCATCAGTTGAAGGTCGATCCGAGATGTAGGCTTGTTCGGTAGAGGAAGAGAAATTTTGTCCCTGAAAGGTAAAAGCTTATTAATGAGGAAGTAACTAAACTCCTTGATGCAGGATTCATAAAGGAGGTTCATTACCCATATTGGCTTGCTAATACGATAATGGTAAAAAAGGTAAATGGTAAGTAAAGAATCTGCATTGATTATACTGATCTCAATAAAGCCTGCCTAAAAGATAGTTTTTCTCTGTCAAAAATATATCAGCTTGTTGACACCATCGCTGGACACAAACTCTTAAGCTTCATGGATGCCTTCGCCGGCTATAATCAAATCCAGATGAATCCTGAAGATGAGGAGAAGATGGTTTTTATAATTGAAAGAGAATTATATTGCTACAAGGTAATGCCGTTCGATTTGAAGAATGCTGGTACAACATACTAGCAGTTGGTCAACAAAATGTTTAGAAAATAGCTTGGAAGGATCATGAAAGCATATGTCGATGATTTGATAGTTAAGAGCATCCAGGTCTATGATCATATTAGAGATCTAGAAGAGGCTTTCAACGTGTTACGAAGACATCGGATGAAGCTAAATCCGACCAAGTGTATCTTCGGAGTTACTTCAAAGTAGTTTCTCAGTTTTCTTGTTACCAATCGGAGAATAGAAGCCAACCCTGAGAAAACCCGAGCAATCCTCGATATGAGACATCTATCCAATAAGAAGGAGGTACATCAGCTGATCGGACGGATCACGTCATTAAGATGATTCATCTCTCGATCAGCAGAAAGGTGCCTTCCTTTCTTCAAAGCCATACGGCAAGCGAGAAGCTTTGAGTGGTTAGAAAATTATCGACAAGCCTTTAAAGAATTGAAAAAATACTTAATCAATCTGCCACTACTTTCAAAGCCTGAAGAAGGAGAAATATTATACCTTTATCTCTCTATTTTGAATGAGGCCATTAGCTTGGTACTTGTAAGGAATGAGCTTGATAATTCCCATAAGCCCATCTACTACACTAGCAAAATGCTGCACGATGCTAAGGTGAGATACCCAAAGGCATAGAAGCTAATTTACGCTTTGGTGATAGCAGCAAAGCACTTAAGACCTTATTTCCAGTCCCATTTGGTCATGGTATTGATGGATCAGCCGATAAAAGCCATCCTCCAATGCCTTGATACATCCGGAAGGATTGCCAAATGGGTTGTCAAGCTGGGCGAGTTCGATATTATATATCAACTACGATCGATAGTGAAAGCACAGGTGCTAGCTGATTTTCTTGCCGAGTGCACTTGGGGAGATGAAGAAGCCGGCCATGAAATGGCTGATGAAAGGATTATGGAAGTCCCTAATCTCACATGGATACTCCATGTGGATGGAGTGTCTAATTTTCTCGGTTGTGGTACAATATTAATCCTGACTAGTCCTGAAGGAGATGTCATTGAATACACCCTCCATTTCTCTTTCCAAGCATCAAATAATCAAGCAAAATATGAGGCCCTTCTGGCAGGACTTAGAATTGCCAAAGAATTAACTGTTCGGAAGATGAGAGTCTTCTCAAACTTCCAATTAGTGGTGAACCAAGTCAAGGGAGAATTTGAAGCTCGCAATGTTGCCATGATCAAATACATGGAAAAGGTACGGAACTTCATTTCCGAATTTCATTTCTTTAAGATATTCCATGTTTTGCAAAGTGAGAACTCCCGAGCCAATGTGCTCTCCCGACTGGTTACTACAACTCCCGATGATCTTGGTATGACATTCATTGAATATACATCAAGTAGAATAAGAGTCTTGTTGGATGGATCTAATTATTGCTTATCTAAATGAGGGAAAGTTATCGAAAGATACCATCGAAGCCAAGCGGATGAGGTGAATGGCTTCGCAATATATTATCCTTTAAGGGAGTCTCTATAAAAGGTCTTCATACAACCTTTGCTAAAATGTTTAGCCCTTCAGATGCTGACTATGCCCTAAGAAAAGTACATAAAGGTATATGCAGTGACCATCTGGAGGGCAGATCTTTGGCTTATAAAATTATACATCAAAGATATTATTGGCCGACTATCCAAAAGGATGCCGCTAACTTTGTTAAAAAGTGTGATCAGTGCCAAATATATTCCAATATCCAGAGGTGCTCGGCAAGTCAGCTGGTTCAATTAACTGCTCCTTGGCCATTTGTTCAGTGAGGGATGGATATCCTTGGCCCCTTTCCTCCAGCCTCCGGTCAGAGAAAATTTATAATCATAGCCATTAATTACTTTATCAAGTGGATTGAGGCCGAACCTTTAGCCCATATCACCGAGGGCAAAGTTGAAAACTTTATTAATAACTACATCATTTACCAGTTTGGGATCTCTTATACTATCATCACCGACAATAAAAGGTAGTTTGATAATCAGAAGTTCAAGGATTTCTGTGTCTAATACCACATTCTCCATAAACTTACCTCCATTGGACATCACCAGTCAAATGGAGAACCCGAAGTGATAAATCAGACAATCCTTCATGGCCTTAAAACTAGGCTAAATGAAGCCAAAGGATTCTGGACCAATGAATCGAATTCAATTCTCTAGGTATATCGGATGACTCCCCAAACTACTATCAAAGAGTCATCTTTTAATTTAACCTTCGGGAGTGAAGTAGTGATGCATGTGGAAGTCTCTCTACAATCCCTGAGAATCAATCATTTCAAAGAACCAGATAACTCAGAATGATGAAGATTGGATCTGGACCTACTTGAAGGTACAAGGCACCAAGCTCAGTTAAGACTAGCCACATATTGACAGAAAGTTGCCTGCTACTATAATTCTCGGTTCAGAGCCAGAATCTTCTAACCTGGAGACTTGGTATTACAAAGGTCTGAAATATCTTGACCTATAGAACAGAAAAAGTTAGTCCCTAATTATGAAGACCTTATTGAGTCACTGAAGTGATACGGTCCAGAACTTATCGGATTGAAAGTCCGGATGGTTACCGAATGGCTCAACTATGGAATATAAAAAATCTATGCAAATATTATCAATGAAGAACCCTTCTAAGATACCATATCGACAAGTTTCTACTTAGAGATTTTGGCATATAAAAAGCTCAAAGGCAAAGGCATTAAAGGAAAAGAGTCTTTCATTTATATTTCCAAAAAGATTAGTACATTTACATATCATTCAAAAATACAAAAAAGACAGTATAGTTATTCTTGGCCCTCGGTAACATTTTCTTATAAGTGACTTTCAGCTTGGTCAACTACTTCGAGAGGGACGGCCACTTCTAGTTCTGCGGCCACCTGAGGCTCATCGTCCTCTTCATCTTCTTCGGCCATGACGACACCCGACAGATCCAAGTCAAGATAAAGTTTTGTAACTTTACCGACAATCCTTAAACCCCATTTGATAACTGACCACTCCGACTTCGGTCATCTCATCGTCAAAAGCCTGGGATTTTTTATACTCTTTGATGGCTTGGTGGGCAACTTGGATGAGCTTCTCTTTGGCAAGAGTTGCTCTTTTCTCAGCCGCCAACTTCTAGGTCAAGACCTCCTTGGACTTTTGAAGGCTTTCTTTTATTAGAACTTCTGCCGAGTGCAGTTTCCTTTTCTTCTTCTTGAGCTTGGCTTCCAACTCGGCCACTTTCGCCTGGGTCACCTTCAACTCTTTTTCTAGTGAAAGATTGGTGGCGATGCAATATTCTAGCTTGCCTTCCAGAGCTTGTTTAAGTTCCTCAGTTACCTCTTTCTTTGCCTTCACTGACTTCAACTGATAACGAATATTTTGGCTTAGGTCGGCAAATCCAGAGATGCTCTCCTCAATCAAAGATATCTCATGGATAAACTACAACACAAAGAACGACAAGTCAATAATGTTCATTATGTCATTACAAAAGGACAAAGAGCATATTTTATCTTAAGAAAACTCAGGTATATGGAAGGAACGACATCCTCCAATTACCGAGCTTTGGTTACCTCCCAGTCCTTTGGGAGGATGACAGCCTTCAATAGCCATCGGGCTAATTCGAGGTTGTCCAGCCCCATTTCGTCAGCATAGACATTGAAGTCTATGACTTGATCTTCTTCAGCTAGTTGGGCCTTTTCTTTTGTCTCCTCTTGGGGATCCTTGCCTTTGTCTAATCGGTAAGGTTGAGATATAGAAGCACCAACATCCGAAGGTACAATCGGCTACTCTGAGGATGGTGCAATTGGAGCCATTCTCGGATAGAGTTCCGTAAGTGGGATATCGTCATCATCGGAAATCGACCGCACATCGACGGGAGTGCATCCCCTAATTGAAACCTCCGAGGGTGCAGCAGTACTCTTGACCCTCTTTGCACCTTCTGCTTCAGTAGGAGGAGGTGTGGCCTATCTTTTCTTCACTGCCTGCCTAAGCTTTCGGGCATCGGGCTTCATCTTTGCATCTACAAAAAGACCAGATATTAATCAGATGAAAGAAAGCAAAGGAAAGAGAAAATACAGTAGGACAATATTCCGATGACATATACCTAAGGAAACATGCTAATGCGAGCATAGTAGAGACCCTGCTCACTTAACAGCTTCTTCATCGGAGGGACTTTGACTTCTAAAAGCTTCTCATAGTCCTCCTTGTTAGCTAATAAAACTTTCTTCCTATCGTTCAGAGTTAGATGGGGCTCCCTCCACTCAATACTGAAGCCCCACGGGTGGTCGGACATAAAAAAGAAGAAGCAAGACTTCCAATCATGAATGGCCGATAGAATCCCTACAACAAATTTTTGACCGGGACGGGGGCCAATGACCCACCACCCTTGGCCATGGAAATCCTTCTTCAAGGTAAAAAAAGTACTAAAAAGGGAAGTCCTAGGCTCTCTATCTGGAGGTCATGATAGGGAACTAGGAAGGCATAGATGATCCAAATACTATTCAGAGTCAACTGTGCAGAGACTACGTGGTATTAGTTAAAGATCCTAACAAAGAATGGATGAAGTGAAAAATGAAGACCAGCCTTTAAGTGATCTTCATACACTGCTATGCTAATGGATGGTGGTTGGTCCATTCTCTCACCGAAATGAGGGGCTACAGCAACAAAATCTTGCAGAATTTGTAAAAACTCCGCAGGACGGTCACCTTCGACTCGCTAAGGCTACTTTTAATGGACTCGGGCCCATATTCTCCCCTATAGGGATCCCTTCCCCTCGAAGGACTAGGACTACTGGAGGATTCATCTCCTCCCCTACGAGTTGAGGACCTACCAATGATAGGAACTCCTAAGGATCTAACCATGGCTAGCAAGAGAAGAAGATCTGATTGACCTGAGAAGAAGGGGGACTCGAAAGAAAAGAAGAATGAAGATGAAGGGCTTCCTAAGGCTGCTGGAACCTGATAATGGCATAAAGATTCATCCCTAAAGGGGGAGAACCATATATATAGACAGTCGCAATGGTCATGATTTCTTTCTCGAATAGCGTGAGTGCCTCTGATTATGCCATGTATAAAGATCTTAATTAAAGATATGATGCCGATGATAAAGAAGCTGGTACAATGGGAAGAAAACCAATATATATCCATCTTGATCCATGGAAGTTTGCTGACAGGAATGAGAAGGCAACAACGGCTGCGACCACGTCTTCGACCAACTTCAACGATTCTGATCAGAAATCCCATCCAAATACCAATGAAAAAAGTTGACACAACCGCTCGATCCGAGGGAATGCTTCAGCTGCTTATCAAAGTTCAACATGTGGCAAAGGCGTAATGCCCAAAAAGTGATAAATTAATGTTGCCAATTGATTCCAAGATTTGCCATCATTGAAGGATATCTTCTCTCTTCTCGATGGAGAACATGGGTGACGAGGCAAAAAAAGGAATAATTAATTATTATTATTAACTCCCATCTTTCAAGGCATTAAATATATCTTAAAATTAGGAGTGGGGGGCAAGTGTTGTGACGGGTCAGTCGGACTGGTTAGAAAGGCTCATCTTAAAGTCCAAAAAGCTAACTAGCCGACGAGATAACCGCTGGCCAACTAGAATTCATTAATCTGACCCACTTGGTAATTCCAACTGACTCATAAAGTTCGACCAATATAAGGACAGAATGATGAGTTAGCAACTCGATTCGCTAGCCGATTCAAGAAGAATAAGGTTGGCAAGAAAATGAGTCATTATTCTAATGGGATAACAAATAACCGTTATAACAGACCCAAGTTAGTTTTGATGGTATAACGTTGGAACTAACCTTTTCCAACTGAATTCTATTAAGGCAAATACCTATAAATACTGGTAAGAAGGGATCTCCAAAGTAAGTAGAAAAAAATACTGGCTGAAGTATTCTTAACTCTACTTTAGCTTCTCTAAGATTCTATATCTGTTGATTGATCCCTTGCTGACTTAAGCATTGGAATGTCCCCTACCAAAAATTCTCCGGTGAGTGAGTTTATTTTGCAGGAGCCTCGGAATAATTTGGCTAGCAAATCTGACAGTGCAAAGGGACCGCTCGGGTTCCGTGTCAACAACATGTAAAGAAAAATAAAAACTAATATAGTAAGCATTTATTTTTTTTCATTATTTTTATCTCATCCCTAGCATTTATTTTTCCTTCCATTTCCAATGACTGGATACCTGCGACTCATTTGGATACGAGAGTGGTGCTTTGCCAGTCACCTAGAGCGGGACGATGACGAGTTTGAAGATGGGGACCGGGGAGGAGATGGTGATGCCATTGATGGTGGAGATGTTGGAGGCGTCGGCATTGAGGAGGCTGGCGATTTGGTAGGGAGACTGGTAGAAGGTCTAAGATTGAAAGGTGAGGAATATGGAGTAAGAGTTGTATTGCACGTTGCAGGAGTAGCAGGCATAGCAGTCCAATTGTTGGTTGTTCTTGTATTCTTGCTGAGCTTGGGAGGAGGGGAAGCAAAAAAGAAGAGAGGAGAAGTGGAGCAAAGCAGTAAAGCAAGAGGGCTTCAGCTCCCCCATGGCTTTGCTTCGAGGAAATTATCTCTTCTTCTCTCCCATTCTTCTTTCCAGCTCACATTAACCATGCTATGTTGCCATGACAAAAGATTCAATACAGCCTCTAGCTCCATTATGCCTGTTGATCGCGAATACTTATTGCTAGTTTTTTACTTCTTCTTCTTCTTCTTCTTTCCGTAGAATCAAATGCATCCTGCCATATCTCCTTTTTTTTTTTTTTTTTTTGATGAAAAAAAAAAGGGGGGGGAAAGAGTTAGATCCCGGGCGTGGCCACTCCCAGACGGTCCTCCAATCCCAGTCAGGAAATGTTCGATACACAGCGCATATTAATTTTCCGCGGCCGTTCCCCATCCGAAAATGAGTACGTCAACCTTACTGTCACTGGTGTCAGCCGAGTGAACGGAATTTATTATATATATCTCTAAACTTTTCACTATCACCGACCAATAGAAACTCCAGGATTATTTTATTAATTTTTTTTATTTTATTTTACCCCTGGGTTTTTTAGTCAAAAAATATCTAACCCGGAACTCGAATCCCTGCCAACTGATTTTCACAACCAGCTGTGCAACGTGCCAGTGGCGCCATATCTCTTTTCATAAGTGAATTTATTGGCATCCATTTGTATGCTTGACAGTGCACCTTGTTTTGTTTGTATACTTCTAAAAGTTGATTTATTCCTAGTACAAGCTACGAGTGCTTTCCCGACCAGAAATGAGAATTACAACTCATATATTCTTGGTGACACTGGAACGGGAACCCTCATAAATAATTCTTAGGTAAAAGCTTTTTTCTCAATTGTTTTTTAAGCTTCCATAAAATTCAATGATGTGGGGTACATATATGTGCAGGAATTTATACCTGAAATTTCGAGTGCTTTGTTTTTTATTTTGATTGACAGTGTGGATGTGCTCAAACTACACACTATTTTAATAGATGCTTTCTATGAAATATGCACAAAATTAAGATCTGCTTTTATTCCTAAATATAAGAAGTATATATCATGAATGTTTAATATGGATGGAATTGAAAATAAGGTGACATTATTTTAAAAGTATTGTAAATAAAAGAAATCTATGTATAAAATTAATTGGTAGCATGGCATTAAGGTTATCAATTTCTTAACATAAGGAAGCTGCATATAGATGAAATGAGCTAGGAAAGAAAATGATGATGATAATGGAGGGAAATGAGTACATTGGAAGGAAATTTTGAAACAATCGCAAAGAAAAATCGACTTAAATCGATTTAGGCATCATAAGCATATGCAACAAAGATGAGAAGACAACAATCGAAAAATTTGAATTTGCTTAGAAGGACTACAAAGAAGTGGTTATCTAAAAAGTATCGATAGAAGTGGAAATAATACATATCCATTCTTTTTGGCAAACAAAATAAGAATTTTTTCAGTGATAAAAACTGAAAATAAAGCACTATATATTAACTAACAATCGAACAAAGTTTGTTACATGAAGCCTAATACTCATGGGATAGTCCTATTCGAGCTGCTATTGAACTGCTTATGTTGGTAAATTTGATTTGTGCTGAAAGCTACAATTAATAAGATTGTTCAACTTCTTTCCTTTTCACTCCCTCTGTGTGCTTGTTGTTGCTAGATCTCTTCGTAGGCACTGTTCAAAGAAGATGGTGAAACAATTTATTTTTCAGTCTCAACATCCTTGGGATACAAAAAATCACCTTTCCCGGTGGATTTTGGTTCATGGAGCAATAGATCATTGCATCTCAACACTCTTGGGCATTCAATTTTTTTCTAATAAGTAAAACCAAAATATATGATAAAAAAATTACCTTGCAAAAATGAGGGACAGATTATCACTTTTTGCCTAACTGGCAAAGCACCAAGAGATGAATTGCTAGTATCTGGTCACTAGAAATGGAAGGAAAAAAAATGCCCAGGAGGAGACAGAAATAATAGGAAAAAATAAATGCTTACCGCATCATGCCCTATTTTTTCGCATATGTGACCTCACCTCTCTCACATTAATCTTTTCTAGCAACACCTGGACGGAATTAGTAACCAAGATCCAAATTAATTTTTTTCAAAAAGTTTAATGATCTAATTATTCTAAATTGAAGTTAAGGATAAAATTGAAAACTCTCAAATAATCCAAAATCTTTTCATGTTTGATCCAAAAATTTAATATATTATTTTTGACATGAAGAGCTACAAATTAAATAATTTTGATCTTTAAAATTATTCTCCGTCAAATATTTCAAGTATCTATATTTGATGAGATTTAAATTCTATTTTTATTTATTATTGAAATCCACCGTATTAGTGATGATTATTTTTATTATAAAAATCAAGATTTAATTTTGATAATATTTATGTACCCTCTAATTAATTTAAAGAAGCTTACCGTAATCTCATTATTTTAACTGGTAGAAGATTTTGGCTGGACCATATCTAGCGATATTTTTCTTTATATCGAAGGTTTTTTATATTAAAAATTATAATATTTCCCCGGTTGCTTTATTATTTTATCTATTTATTGTTTAAAAAAATTATAAAAAAATATTATTACTTGCTAAATTATGATGGTATCTTATTTAATTATACAAAAATTATTATTTTTTAATGATATATTTTTGACAATCTCGATGTTGCCCTCCACATGGAGTGGCAGTTATGATCTGCTTCACAGATTTAAGACCCCGGGATCCTCTCGGTTCATCTCCTTTCATGCGGCAGCATTTATTTAAATAAATGTCTTTTGATTCAAATTGGATCTTAGATTTATTTTTTTAATAGCATCATGTTGGGTGGGTTGCCTTATGATGCAAGGAGATCGTTGGAACACACGCACATACATGATACATGTCGTGCAGAATAATTTTTTTCTCGTGAGACCGACACGTACGGTACATGCACATGGCATGCTGGCAGCCAGCATGTCCATCATTTTATTTATTTATTTATTTTAGGGTGGGGGGGGGGAAGGTTGGGGATAAGAGAGCATATCCATATTCTCCGGGGGCACTCTATGGTGCATCATAACTAACCCACCGCCCCCTCTCAACTTTATGTTGTCTTATTTTAGAATTTAGATACCGTCATGGTGCGTGATAACTAATGCACCGACCCTCGGTCAACTATATATTATCAAAAAAATATTATCTTAAAATAATATAATAATTAATATTATCAAAAAATAATATATAAAATTTTAATTAATATTAATTTTTTATTTTTTATTTATTTATTTAAAATTAAAATTTATTAATTTTATTTAAAAATAATAATAATATTTATAAAATTATATAAAAAAAAAAATTGATTTTGAATTCTTTTGTTGGAAAGGCGAATTCCAAATTGGATTCGTCGTATTCAATGTCACGTCAATTAATTACATGTCAAATCAAATTTTAAAATTAAATAAAAAATTTTGGTTTATAAGAATTTCGTCTTTTTAAATGATGAATCCAATTTCATCTTTTGAAAAGTCGAACTTAGATGTCCAGTCACCGTCACGTCGACGAAAAACACCTGCTTCGATAAATATATCCCGGAAATTGGATTCGTTTCATTGTATTCAATGTCGCGTCAATTAATTACATGTCAAATCAAATTTTAAAATTAAATAAAAAAATATTGATTTATAAGAATTTCGTTTTTTTAGAAGATGAATCCAATTTCGTCTTTTGAAAAGTCGAACTTAGATGTCCAGTCACCATCACGTTGACGAAAAATACCTACTTCGATAAATATATCCCGAAACACCTATTTTGATAATTTTTTATTTAAAAAATATTATTTTAAAAAAAAATTCCTCGATCAACTATATATTATCGTATCGTGGGAGCGACGTTCTTGTTACGCCCCGCACGGTATCGGCAATGCTCTTAGTTGTACTTTTGGATTATAATTTATACTTCTCGTATCTTATTCATGATAACGGGTATTTTATATTGTTACGTATATCATGCTCCGACTTGGAAATGCGAAAGGTTTTCTATGCTTCCGGAACCTATGCCCATCGAGAAACCTCCGTCGAGGTCAGGGTCGGATTAGATCTGTGTATTTGAAATCTCGTGAATTAGATGTCACCACGTTTATTCGTGGAAACACGTAGACGGCGCATCCGTACGAATGGACTCCTGATTCCATCGTTCCATGGATTATTTATTTGATAATGGCAAAAATATTCTCATGGTATAATTAACTTAGTGTTTAGTTCCTTGTTCTAGATGAAATAAAGGCTTATTCTCCCGAACAAATAAAAAGAATGATGACGGGCCATCCTGATTTAACAATTTCGATCAATATTTTCTAATCCTAGAATGCCGATTTCATGGAGATCATGAAATTATTTGTTATAGATTTTTTTATTTCTAATATAGTAGGTCGTACTAAATTAATTATACTGGAATAAAGATGGAATGATATATTTTCAATCAAACAGAAATATAAAATAATAAATATGAATAGCTATTTTTCAAAAATTCATATTCCTGTTTCAAAAATAAAATTTGGATATCCATACACTACCATAGAATTTATCAAGACTTTAGATAGATGTGGAGCCCGGAACCAGACGGGACACTCAAAATAAAAGTATACAATCTAATATTCATATTGATGATATTATTAATAGAATTCTTTATTCTGGATGATAATAAGCTAGCTTCTTATTTAATACAATTTTTTTATGAGTATATAATAATAAGAATCATTAATAAGAAGCTTATTAACATATTAAATTGATAAATATAGTAATTAATGATATTATTAATAATTATTTTTTATCAATATGTAATTTTAAATATTTATAAAAATATACATGTAAAAAATATATATAAATATTTTAAAATGAATACATATGGCTTATATTAGTTTGGTTAGGTTGGATCTTAATGGAATTTTAAGAGTGGAGAAATGTTTTGAACATTGTTATTCTTGATTGGATTAAGCAACTCTATAGTTTAATACAACCAAAGATACAATTCAATGAGATATTTAAATATGCAAAGCATGGTTATGGATATGTTTATTTATTAGTTTGGGCTTGGTTGGACATGAGGTGGGTTGGAGTAGGTTTCGCGTATCTTTAATCTCAGCTTCCTGTTCAACGTATTGCGTAGGATTGTATTAGCTAAAGCCTAACCTAAAAAAAAATAAGAGAGAGATGAAGGAAAGCAAGCAAAATAGAAAGATTCCTTTCTTGTATTTTTTTATGATTTGTACGTATACTTATATGAAAAAGAAGAAAAGAAAATCAGGCAGGTAATAAAGAGATTATGGTATAATCCTGTCAATCCTAATGATCATGTAGAATATTCTAGTAATCTTAAAGATCATGCAGAATATACTAACAATCCCAAAGATCATAAAGAATATTTTAATAATCTCAAAGATTACATAAAATATTCTAAACAATATACTATTTAATATTTCTATACATTCCTAATATTCTATATATTTCTAATATCCTCCTTCAAGTTGGAGCATGGATATCTCGAATATCCAATTGTACATATTAACCGTTGTTGCAACATCGAAGGTAACCATTACACTTAACTGATATTATATTACAGGTGTTACATCGTAGACAGAATATTCTATGATTCTATCACGGTGATGGAAGAACACCCAAGTGAATCAAGGCTTAGCATCATGCACCTAAGACATTAATTCGATGTTTGTCATTAATTTGTCCCTGGTAAAACTATGTAACAACATTTAAAACCTTTGATGCAAAGAAAACTTACTTGGAACCGTGCCACGAGGATTCTAATGTCTTCGAGGGGGAGCATGAAAGCCAGATGCTAGCCAGCAGCACCTATATGAAGTCACTTAGATCATAAGGTCACACCATCTTATAATGAAACATATTGGCACGGATCTATAAATCACATATTAGTTTATAATAATAATTTTTGTAGTATTTTTTATTGTCAGTACGATTCTATATTATTAATTTTTGTTAGTGTAATTATATATCTATTTTATTATTTTATTTTATTACTATGATTCTTAATCAGATATTATTATTATTATTATTATTACATTAAATTTATATATTATTATAAATAATCTGAGATAATAATGTTCTTTTGCTCTTCCTTTTTGTCCTTCTTCCATCAGTAATTTAACAAAATGGTTAATATTTTAACAAAACATGAGGGTAATTGAGATATTACATGCCAGACTATTGATCCATGGAGTCAGACATTTGATCTGGTTCTGGATCGTGAATCTCTATTCGTTTTGCCGCAAAATTATTTACCAGCTACACGGTGGCAACAGATGTTAGATATTGTGCAGTACCTTGATCTCTTTTCCTTCCATGAGTATTGTTTACACAAATTGGCGGTCGGCCCGGCCTTCAGGGGCCAGGCCCATCAGGATCGGCCTAAAAAACTTTTTTTTGATAAACAAGCCATCAAATTGATAGCCCGGTCCTGACGTTTATATATGAAGGATATAAACGGGCTGGCCCCTATAACTCACCGATAAATTAAAAAAATTATAAAAAAATTATAAAAATTGATAACATGATTAAAATTTCTAAGAAAATAAGATATAAAGACATCCATCACTGTTTTTTAAATTAGTTTAATTCCTGGATTCCAGAGGGAATAAGAAAAGACTGCGGAGAGTGAGAGAGAGAGCGGAGGGAGACGAATGATTTGGAGCGAATAGCAAAGATTCTGGGTTTTGGATTTATTATGAGTAAATAGGGCCGGCCTACGGGCTAGATGGGCCAGCCCATCATGGGCTGGGCCATAAAAAGGCTGTGCTAAAAAAATTTTCTGTTAAATGGGTTGCCAAAATACTGGTCCGATGCTATTATTGTAAGAATCTAAATAGGCTAGCTCATGAGCCAAGTCCATTTTGATAGCTTTAGTTCCTTCATTGCTTTAACGATACTATAATTGTAAGTCATTGGGCCAATCTATCATCCCATGCATAGGACTCTCCAAGTAGAATTATACGGTCTAAATGAGAGTTATGTGGTACATACAGTCTAAATGAGACATTGTTGCCTTTATCAAACAATTTGTAGGCCTCCCTGTTAGATGCATCATTGTCTGGTATCCTCTCAACTCATCATATAGAAAGCTTGCAGCCTGGTCATTGCAAAAGCTAACCTCCCTCCTCTCTCTCTCTCTCTCTCTCTCTCTCTCTCTCTCTCTCTCTCTCTCTCTCTCTCTCTCTCGATTAATTATCCATGTTAGAATTAGAAAAGAGAGTAATTTATTTTATATTATTTCATAGAATAATAAACTTTATCTTAGTTATATTAGAAGTATTACTGTATTCCTATTAGGAATCACATATTACTATATAAAAGTATTACTACATTCATATTAGGAATCACATATTATCATATATGATGATCCTGTACTCTATTTAAAGGCCTCTAGGATCCTAATATCAATAAAGAATAATGAAGAATAATCTTTTTCTTTCTCTTAACATGGTATCAGAGCATTCCTGTCTTCCACCATTCCAGTCACCGCCCTCTCTCATCGTCCTCGACCTCTGCTCGGCATCCATCTACGGCGTTCTCATAATAGCATAACGAAAGCATGGTGGGCCAATGTCCATTGTCTGCTCCTTTTCTAGTGACGCTACTGACGACCCGCTCATCTCCATCACCCTCGTTGAATTTGGTGCCCTTGTCTCTTAGGGGATCAAGCTCATTGGTGCCAAGCTCGAAGCCCAGAGAAGGGGGCTCCTAGGAAATGTAGATAGCTTTCCATGCCACCGTCGAGACAGCATGAGAGTTCTAAAAATCCAGGGCCGTAAGGAACGTAGCAGTGTCAAAGTGGTGAAACTCTATAGCTATAAACATGGCTTTCTGAAAAACCTAGTGTGCCGGAATGAGCATAGCCTCAAAGATCAAACTATTCTTAGATGATAGGCGATGTAGGCAGATTGGCCACTAATCTCGGTCGAATATTGCTGGAGCATGTTGAGGATTGAACACAATAAAGACCCATCACCCTCTTCTCAAGGCCATCTTCCAGCTATCCTTCAAATCAACTCATTCTCTAAACTACAAACAAAGCAAATTACCAGTAAGTCCATACCTCCATGCCTAAGGCAACGTCTTCGTGGGGAGGCAACCCCAAACTACCTTTCAAAGAAAAAGGTACACTCTTAGATGAATAAATAGTCTCCAAATCTAGGTAGCCACGATCCTCGTATCTGAAGGTGTCATGTACATATCAGATAACATACTAGAAATATCTTTGAGATAGCAAGAGTGGCTCCAGATCCTCAGATCCTAGTAGCAGTGGATCGGAATCCAGATGGTGAGAATCCGATTAGCCAGCTGGCTCCCGAAAAGTCTGATGATCTTCTGAGCTCTTCAAGTCCTATCGTCAAATAAGACTCTCCATTTTTATATTTTATTTTTTGTTCCTCCAAGTAAATCAGGTCCTGACCTTAGCTGACTCGGATCCTAATCTTTCACAACTTGAGCCTAGAATCCGACCTAACCCAAGGACCCAACCCGGTATCTAAATAGAGTTTGTGACTCACATAGGGAAAAGGGCTCTTCAATAGGCATCAAACCATGCAAGTAAAACATGCGACTCTTCTGGTAATGCATATTCTGTAGTTAATTTAATAAGGTTGCCATGTATCAGTTCTTTCCTTTGTACCCTTTTCAATAATGACTACCACCCTTATCTCATGACTCTAATTAAAATTTTTGCAATGAAGTGGCCATTATTGATGATGTTTGGATATTAGTGTATGGATGCTAGCTTCATCATTGGTGCGACCAAATAATTATAACTTCAACTTTTATGTTGTTCATTGTGGAGGATCTTGGTAGTTGTAATGTAATTGGATCCGATGGAGATGTGGTTCTAAAGTTCCATTCCGATCTCGGTATTGTCTATCTTGAGTGAAAGAGATGTGTGATTTGTTGACTTTTCCAACATTTGTATTTCTAGAACAATGCCATGGTGTGAAGATTAATCAAAACTACGGAACACCTATATATATATATATATATATATATATATATAGCTTTCTTTCTTAAAATAATTTGTTGAATTTGAAGGGAAAAATGATTTGGGTATGGTGCGAGTGATGCAGCCATATATTTTGATCGGTAAAACTTGGAACTATCGAATGTATGCTGACAAAGTATTGAATGGAAATTTATAGTATTTTCATTTATTGCTAATTGAATTAAATTTAAGTGAGGAACTAAAGTATTTTTTTTAATTTTTTTATTCGAGTCCATTTGTTCAATTGGACAAATTAGATCTCTAAAAGCACTATCAAACATTTTAAATTATATGTGCTAAATATCCGCAAGTAAATCTTTTTTTTTTTCCTTCTCTGTTCTTTTTTTTCATTTAATTTTTTTACTTAGTACATTATGATTTTTCAACAGGGCTCCGAACTTATAGAAGTTATAAATACTTTAATATGATATCAAGTCTATATAATCAAGTTCAAGTTCAATAATAAGATATCTAAATTGAAGTACTGCATCATTAATTATGACTATGCCATGAAATATGTCTAAAAACTAAATATAATATATTTTTGGTGATCTCTAATCTATATATCATGTAAATACAAAGATGGATAGTTTTCATTATACTAGTAAGCTACAATATTTGGTGAAGCATTTAGAACAAAAATTTATTTTATTGTACAATCTATGCATGTTGAAATATAATAAAATTGGTGGCAGCCTTTTGAACTCCGTTTTCCTCTCTCTCTCTCTCTCTCTCTCTCTCTATATATATATATATATATATAGCAAAAGATTTTAGTGCTTAGATCATAGAGAAATTTGATCTCAAATTATTTTAGCCGTTCATTTATTACTCACTTGATGCATATATTAAAGGCTATCAAAAGTCCAAAGTACATGATTTCTAGTTCTCAAGTATTTTAGTAGTACAAGTCATTGTCAATGTGTATATCTTTAACATGGACATTCCATTTGTGATTTTAGACTAGGGATGAGCAGATATCTTCTAGATTTAGATAATCCACTTACCCCTTGTTACCTCTAGTTAGTAAATGTATGCAAATATAACTGCAGTTGCCTATGATTTCACCCTTAGTTGTTCTCTTAGTTTTATATTTGTTGACGTTGAACCCCGACAGCTAATTTTTGCCGACAGGGGTGATCAATTGGATGCTCCTCGAATTCCTACAAAACAAGTTCTTGACCGGAAATTCTTTGATGGGGGATACTTCAGTGCTTAAGTCGGTAAAGATTCAAGTAAACAGATAGAGAATTATAAAAAAGCTAAGGTGTAGGGTTACTTCGCTTTCTCGTCTGCCTGCAGAGGTTCCTTCTTAACAGTATTTACAGGTATTCCATCCTAACGGAATTTAGTTGGGAGAAACTTCTCATAGTTAATCTCAACGTCATCTTGTTGAGATTAACTAATTATTGTTATAATGAGTAGTTGTTAAAACAATATTTTTATTATGACAGCTGTCTTCAGCTCGCCAACTCCACTGAATGATTCTTCTTGATTGGTTAGCAAAATTTGGTTATCAATTTCTTTGCCATCTGTCCGTCCTAAGCCTTAGAATTGAGTTGGTCAGACTTTTGACATTGAGGTGAGTCGGTCGGATCGCTGCGCGTCAAAGATGAATCGGTCGAATTTTTATCGTTTTGCCAATCAGATTATTTGGCCATAATAGTTATCCCTCACTCCCAATTTCAAGATACATTGTCATCTTGAAAGATGGGAGTTGTAATGGTGACGAATTTTTTTTTGTCGGTTATTTAATGCTTCATGATGGGTCGCTTAGTTGTCAGAGTCGTCGTCAAAGGGGCGGCGTCTTCTAATGATGACAAATCTTGGAGTCAGCTAGCAGCATTGATTTGTTTTCTTTTTGATCATTTCGCCAATACCAGCTGTCGAATTCTCATTGTTGATGGAGGGCGTTCTCACGGATCAAGATGATGCATTAGTATTGTTGTACCATGACGGCTCACCCTCAACCAGAACCGGTCCAGTCCTGCGGTCATTCACCGCCCTTCTCAAAGCCTCAGCCGAAGAGGTCCAACCCACTGGAGCCGGGGTCCGAACGACCCTCTCCTACTAGGATCCGGCCCACCGTCCTCCGCCTGAGGTCCGACCCACTGGAGCCGGGGTCCGAACGACCCTCTCCTGCTAGGGCCCGGTCCACCGTCCTCCGCCAGAGGTCCGACCCACTAGAGCTGAGGTCCGAACGACCGTCTCCTGCTGGGGTCCGGCCCACCGTCCTCCGCCAGAGGTCCGACCCACTGGAGTTGAGGTCCGAACGACCCTCTCCTGCGGGGGTCCGGTCCACCGTCCTCCACCAGAGATCCGACCCACTGGAGCTGAGGTCCGAACGACCCTCTCCTATTGGGGTCTGGCCCATCGCTCTCCTTCGGAGGTTCGGCCGTTGATCCGACCAGCCGATCGCCTCATGGCCGACGTCCGACGGGCAAGCCTTGGCATCCAGGGTATTCCAGAAGCACCTTTCTGTTACGGCGGGATTTTGCTATCCCAACGGCCCTGCTCCACTACTTCCATGGTGTCGCCGTATCTACGCGCCACGTGGCCACTCTCCAGATTTTCATAAGGACAGATCGATCTTTCTTAGCCCCTCCCCTAACGGATTTTGGACTGTTCCGCGCCTATACAAGGTATTTGGGGGACCCCGCTCGAAGGTAGATCAACTCTTCCCTCTCCATACGCTGTTGTTCTTTTGATTCCTCCATTATGTTGCCTTCAACCTCCTGCTAACTTAATCATCGGAGGGTCCCCCGCTGGAATGCCACCGGCCCCCTTGGGGACTTTTCTACAGGTTCGCCTGGGAGAGGAGCACTCCAGCCCATCTAGCCGTCCCAGTTCTCGGTCCAGGAGTTGACGCAGCAACAAATTGGCGCTAGAGGAAGGGCTGCTCCGCTCTTTTTCTTCTAAAATGAGGAATCCATCATCCCGGCAAGAAAATGGCTAAGGGAAGAGCTCCAAATGCCACTGCCAGGAGAGATACCTCTCCTTCCAGGTCTGAGGAGCCTCTTCGAGAGAACGATTTCGCTGCTACCGCCCCTACTGCTGCAGAACCTACCATCACTTTGGGGTTGCAACAGCTCCAAACTTTGGTGAATCGCATCGAAACATTAACGGCTGCGGTTCAGTGCTTCCAAGAAACAACCGACAATCGACAGCAGCTACCAGCTGCTTCTTACACTAACCCTCTGATTGCTGCTGTGGGAGGCCGACAGCCAGAGATCCCTCAGCATGGTTCCCATGCCGTCGCGGAGCCCCGAAGGTCCTTGGTGATCGAGCTGACGGCAAAAGGGCGAGTTTGCTTCGCCTTCCTATGCCGAGTCCATCCCCTCCGGCGGTCGGCTTATCGCCGAACCACCGAAGGACTATGGCAATAAAATCATGTGCATAGAGGAGCGCATTGCTGAAATCGCCCTCCGATAAAAGGTCGAAGGGAGACAGGTATACGACTCCAGTCCCCCGTTCTCCGAGAAAATTCTAGCGAAGATGATTCCCCGCCACTTCAAGATCCCACAGGTGGACCCCTACGATGGTACCACCGACCTGTTGGACCATCTGGGCACGTACAAGGCCCACATGATGGTCCAAGGCACCTCCGACGCCCTCCATTGCATTGCCTTCCCTGCGACCCTCAAGAAAACTGCCCGGATGTGGTTCTCCGCCATCCGGTCAGGTACGATCCACTCCTTCTCTCAACTCGAATCCCTTTTTCTTTCCCATTTCAAGGCTTGCAGTCGAACCCCGAGGACTACTGACTGCCTCTTCCTCGTGCTGCAAAAGGAGGGAGAGACCCTTCAGGATTTCATGGCCCATTTCAACTCAGCGACCATGGAAGTCCCGGATTTAAACAAAGCTGTGGCGATGTCGGCCTTCAAGCGAGGGCTCCGCTCGTCCAGGCTGACCTTTTCCCTAAACAAGAAGCACCCGACAAGCTACAATGAGTTGTTGGCCAGAGCGCAGAAGTACACCCTAGCGAAAGAACAAGCAGCCGGTCGGCGTCAAGCTGAAGGAAGGCCGACCCCGAAGAAGCGGAGCGACAAGGGTCCTGAAGTTCGACCTCCGAACGACAGTCGACGGTCGACCCAATGCCAAAGTCCGAAGCCGAGGGACTTCCCCCAAAGGTTTGAGACTTATGCGCCTCTGTCCCTGCCAAGAGAGAAGATCTTGATGGAGATCGAGAATGAGACCTTTCTGCAAAGGCCTCGGCCGATGAGGGGCCCTCCTGCCCTAAGGAATAAGGATAAATTCTGTCGCTTCCACAGAGACCATGGGCATAATACTGAAGAGTGCCTGCAGCTGAAGGACGCCATTGAAGATCTCATCCGGAGGGGATACCTACACAAGTACGTCCGACCCCATCAGGACCGGGCAGAAACATCAAATGCCAGAAACCCTCCGGAGGAGGTGGAGCTCCCCAATCAAAGGCCAACTGGTGGGGATGTCAGCATGCTGCATCGGCGATCCGCAGGAAGTCAAGAGGATGGGATGGATATTATTAAAAGATCCGGGGGCCCCAACGCCATCACTTTCTCCGATGAGGATCTCCTGGAAAATCATGTTTTCGAGAATGATCCTGTAGTCGTGTCGGCAATCATTGCCAATTACGATGTAAGGAGAATACTTGTTGATAATGGAAGCTCGATAGAGGTATTGTTGTATGATGCTTTTGTGAGAATGAACTTATCCAGATCTATGCTGCTGGAGTCCCCTGCATCGCTGACAGGCTTCGGGGGCAACTCCGTCGGAGTGGAAGGTGAAGTGGTCCTCCCTGTGACGATCGGGACGGAGCCTCTGCAAAAAACCCTCCTCATCAACTTTGTAGTCGTACGGACGACTTCGCCCTATAATGCTATTATAGGATGGCTGGCCCTTAACAAATTCAGAGCCATCATTTCTACCTACCATCTATTGACGAAATTTCCAACCAGGAACGGGGTCGGAGTAATGAGGGGAGACCGTCGGATGGCCAGGCAGTGTTTGACTATTTTGAATCAACAGTCAGAAGGCCATTCCACCGTGGAGCAACTTGAACCAAGTGCTGAGGCCGATGGCCTCGATCAGCCAGGAAAAAAGATTCTATTTATCCCACTCCGAGAGGATGATCCCACTAAAGTCCTTCAGATTGGGGGTGTTGCCCAGATATGGTGCCCAAGAGGGGGGGTGAATTGGGTATTTTAAAAATTAAAGCAATATATGTGCTATCAAGTTCAAAAGTGAAGAGTGATAGTGCTCAAATAATTGTGCAACGGAAGCAATGAAATAAATCAACAATTAAAGAGCAAAAGAAGAGCAATGCAAACACACAAGAAGTATAGTGGTTCGGTGCACCTAGCACCTACATCCACTCCCCAAGCTCCACTTGGGAATTTCCACTATAATCTTTAGATTACAGCCGACTTGTTTTACCAGGCTCACAAGTCAAAACCTTACACACTTGTTTTGGCTTCGGGCTTACAAGCAACCCTAGTTGGTTTTATCAATTAGCTCACCAACAAACCTCACTCACTTGTTTTGGCTTCGGGCTTACAAGCAACCCTAGTTGGTTTTATCAATTGGTTCACCAACAAACCTCACTCACTTGTTTTGGCTTCGGGCTTACAAGCAACCCTAGTTGGTTTTATCAATTGGCTCACCAACAAACCTCACTCTAGTTTCAAATTCCCTTGAAACTAGCCTACCACAAATAGAATTTGAATACAATGAATAAAAATAAAACAAACTCCTTTTTGAGCAATAAGAAATTCGTTGAAGCTCTTGATGGAGACTCTTCAAGCCTTTTCCCTTGGAATCTTTGGACCTCACTAAATGCCAAACTCTTGAAAGTTGGATTCCTCAAAGATGGAAAGCTTTTGGCTAAGGAATCTCTTGGATTTCTCACTCTTTTTGGCTTGGAATTGCTTGAAGGCTTTTTACTTTCACTCTAATCCTTTTCACCTTGTCTCCATGTCTTTTTTGAAGTTTGGTGGAGGTTAAATACCTCATTCATGCTGAAACAACTCCACAAGACCGTTAGAATCAAAAATATGGCTGTTTATGGCCGTTAGAAGTCAAATCAAAAGTTCAGAAAAACTAGCCGTTATACCATGAGTCGACCTCTGGATCAAGTGTCGACCTCATGAGTCGACCTCCAGTTTATCTTAGGCAAAAATCCAGAAAACCATAGTTCTGCCCAGTTTGAATTCTCAGGCTATGAGTCGACCTCTGGACAGGTGTTGACCTCAGGTGTCGACCTCTGGTGTCGACCTCTGAAGCGTGCCACTGAAATTTTGCCGTGCCGGCCTTGCTGAACCATCTTCAAATCCTTTCATATTAATTCCAAAGTCCATATATTTGATTTTCCATTAATTTAAGGACTTTTTCAACTGAAATACAAGCATTTCTTCATTCAACATGGTTGAGTACTAAGATCTGAGAAATACACTTAAAACATAATTAGTACTCATATATACTTAAACATTTTGTCAATCATCAAAATCAAGACCAGAGTCAACAGGGGGCTCCCTCGGTGAAGACCTTAAGTCGAAGTTGATCAGCTTTCTTAGGAGTAACGCCGATGTCTTTGCTTGGTCAGCGTCGGACATGCCTGGGATACCGTCGGAGGTTATCACTCACCAACTCAAGGTTAACCCGACCTACCGACCTATCCGACAGAAGAAGAGAAGCTTTACTGCCGAAAGACAGAAAGCTATCGATGAGGAAGTGAAGAAACTCCATGATGCTAGCTTCATCAGGGAGGTTCACTACCCTGAATGGCTGGCGAATGTGGTCATGGTGAAGAAGTCCAACGAAAAGTAGAGGATCTGTGTGGACTACACCAACCTCAACAAGGCCTGTCCGAAGGACAGCTTCCCAGTACCCAAAATTGATCAGCTAGTGGATGCCACGGTCGTCCACCAACTTCTCAGCTTTATGGATGCCTTCTCCGGATACAACCAAATAAAAATGCATCTGGAAGATGAGGAGAAGACCACCTTTGTCACTGACAAAGGCCAGTACTGCTATCGGATGATGCCTTTCGGCTAGAAGAATGCCGGTGCCACCTTTCAAAGGCTGATCAACCAGGTGTTTGAAGGATAGCTGGGAAGGAATATGGAGGCTTACGTGGACGATATGATAGTGAAGAGTCTCCGTAAGGCTGGCCACATCAGGGACCTACAGGAATCATTTGACGTACTTAGGCACCATCGGATGAAACTGAACCCCATGAAATGTGCTTTTGGGGTAACCTCTGGCAAATTCCTTGGTTTTCTAGTTACACAGAGGGGAATTGAAGTGAATCCGGACAAGATAAAAGCCATCACAGAGATGGCGCACCCGACCAACAAAAAGCAGGTCCAAGAACTCACTGGCCGAATCGCCTCTCTCAGCCGTTTCATCTTCTGGTCGGATGAGAAGTCCTTGCCGTTCTTCAAGACCTTGCACTGGTCGGAGGGTTTTCTTTGGACTGATGAGTGTCGGTCGGCATTTGAAGCATTAAAAGAGTACTTAAAGAACCCTCCGTTGTTGGCCAAGCCGACGGAGGGGGAACCATTGTACCTTTATCTTTCGACGTCGGACGAAGTGATTTGCACCATCCTTGTGCGAGTCAGAGAGGACGGACAGTAAAAGCCTATCTATTATATCAGCAAAGTTCTCCATGACGCCGAAACGAGGTACTCCAAGATACAAAAATTAATATACTCCTTGGTCACATCGGCTAAGCAACTCCAACCGTACTTCCAAGCACATCCGATCGTAGTACTGACTGACCAACCTCTCAAGGCAATCCTTCGGAGTCCGGACACATCCGGTCGGCTCGCCAAGTGGGCCATCAAGTTAGGAGAGTTCGACATCTCCTTCCTGCCATGATTTGCCTTGAAGGCCCAGGTAATTGCTGACTTCATTGCAGAGTGTACATGGAAGCAGGAAATACCTCATCGAATGGCCGAAATACCTGAAGCTGATGATGTCTACGAAGCAGAACCAGCCTGGACTTTCCATGTGGATGGAGTGTCCAATCTTGCAGGCTGCGAGGCCGGACTGATTCTGGCCGAGCCGGACGGGGAGAACCTGGAGTATGCTTTGCACTTCTTATTTCAGGTGTCAAATAATCAAGCGGAGTATGAAGCCCTCCTTGCGGGGCTGCGGATTGCCCATGAATTGGGCATCAACCGGCTCAGAGTTTTCTCCGACTCCCAGCTGGTGGTCAACCAAGTGAAGGGGGAATTTGAAGCCAGGGATCCGACCCTGGAAAAATATTTAAACCAGGTACAAAGCCTCATCTCTCGGTTCAAATTTTTTGAAATCTTCCACATACCTCATCTGCAGAACTCCCGGGCGGATGCTCTCTCTAGGCTGGCTACGGCCGCCAACGGGACTTCCAACCGAACCTTTGTGGAGTATTTGCGGCATCCTAGCATTGCCGAAGAACCAACAGAGGTCCACTAGGTGGAACATGAAGCTTCTTGGATGGGTCCGATCCTTAATTTCTTGGCCAAAGGAACTCTTCCTGCAGATCCGACGGAGGCCAAGAGGGTGCGCCTGATAGCCTCTAAGTACGTTGTCCTTGACGGCGCCATTTATAAGCAATCATTCTCACAGCCGCTGCTGAAGTGTTTAGGGCCGGCGGATGCTGATTATGCCCTCAAGGAAGTCCACGAAGACATTTGTGGTGACCACCTCAGAGGGAGGTCCCTGGCTTACAAGATCATCCGGCAGGGATATTACTGGCCCACCATTCAAAAAGATGCATCGGACTTTATCCGAAGGTGCGACGCGTGTCAGAGGTACTCTGTCATTCAAAGAAGACCTGCGAGCGAGCTTACTCCGATCACCACCCCATGGCCGTTCGCACAGTGGGGGATGGATATCCTGAGACCCTTTCCCCCGGCCTCCGGATAACGGAAATTTTTACTTGTGGCTATCAACTATTTCACCAAGTGGGTGGAAGCTGAACCACTAGCACAGATAACGGAGGTTAAGGTGGAGAACTTCATCCAGAACAATATCATCTTTCGATTCGGCATTCCCCGGACCATCATTACTGAAAATGGGAGATAGTTTGACAATTCTAAATTTCAAGATTTCTGTCAGCAATACCAAGTCTCTCACCGACTTATCTCGGTCGGTCATCCATAGTGCAATGGAGAGGCCGAAGTCACCAACAGAACTATTTTACATGGGCTGAAGACCCGGCTCAATGAAGCAAAGGGACTGTGGGCGGAAGAACTCCATTATGTGTTATTGGCATATCGGATGACCACCAGAGTATCGACCGGCAAAACTCCGTTCAACCTCACTTACAGAAGTGAAGCCGTCATCCCTATTGAAACTCCTCTCCAATCCCTCCGGATCGACATCTATACTGAGGCAGCCAACTCCAAGCAGCGAAGAGCCGACTTGGACTTGCTTGAGAAAACAAGACTTCGGGCAAGCATGAAGATGGCGATATGCCGTCAAAAAATGGCAAAGTATTACAACTTGCGGGTCAAGGCGCGAGCTTTCCGAGTCAGAGACTTGGTCCTGCGGAGAGCCGAAATCTCGAGACCGACTGAGCAAGGCAAGCTTTCCCCAAATTGGGAGGGACCTTATCAGGTCACTGAAGTAGTTCAGGTCGGTACTTATCGACTGGAATTTTTGGACGGACGACAGTTGGCACGTCCGTGGAATGTAGACAATCTCCGCAAGTATTATCAATGAAGTTCACATTTCTTCTATGGACCACTTCCGAAAGTCCGACTCCGGTCGGCAAAGGCTCTAGGGCAGCCCACTTTCGAAAGTCCGACTCCGGTCGGCAAAGGCTCTCGGGCAGCCCATTTTCGAAAGTCCGACTCTGGTCGGCAAAGGCTCTAGGGCAGCCTATTTCTGAAAGTCCGACTCTGCTCGGCAAAGGTTCTAGGGCAGCCCACTTCCAAAAGTTCGATTCCGGTTGGCAAAGGCTCTAGAGCAGCCCACGTTCGAAAGTCTGACTCCGGTCGGCAAAGGCACTAGGACAGCCCACTTTCGAAAGTCTGACTCCGGTCGGCAAAGCCTCTAGGGTAGCCCACTTCCGAAAGTCTGACTCCGATCGGCAAAGGCTCTAGGGCAGCCCACTTCCGAAAGTCCAACTCCGGTCGGCAAAGGCATTAGGACAGCCCACTTCCGAAAGTCCGACTCCGATTGGCAAAGGGTCTAGGGCAGCCCACTTCCGAAAGTCCGACTCCGGTCGGCAAAGGCTCTAGAGCAGCCAGTCCGGAAAGATGACGGACCAACACTTAGGATAAGCTTCCCAAGCTAGTTGCTCCGGCCTGAGCTGACATCCGATCGCTACCTCAATTGCCCAAGGATCCGGAAAGCCGCCGGACCAACACTTAGGATAAACTTCCTAAGCTAGTTGCTCCGGCCTGAGCTGACATCCGATCGCTGCCTCAACTGCCCTAGGGTCCGAAAAGCCGACGGACCAACACTTAGGATAAATTTTCTAAGATAGTTGCTCCAGCCAGAGCTGGCATCCGATGCTGCCTCAGCCGCACTAATCTATTCTCGGTCCGAAAGGCCGACGGGCCAATACTTAGAGTGGAAGTCCTAAGATGATCTAATTCAGTCTGGGTTCTCACTCAATGCTTGCCATGAAGATCCGACCACTCACTCTAATATGCCGATTGGCCCATACTTGGCAAAATTTCAGAAAGCGAAGTAGTAAACAATATGAAGAGAAGACAAGAAAATAAGGAAAAGTTTTCTTTATTAATTCAAAAGATTTTTACATAGACTGAAGGTCAGACCTTTACAACCAACTAGGTCTGACCTTCGAAGGCTACAACAACGGCCACTTCGGCCCTTTTGGCTATGGCTGCCACTCCGGCCTCTTTGGCAACGATCATCACCGGGGCTTCGGTCGCTCAAGCAGTCCGGTCGATCCCATCCAAAGCTACTACCTCCGCTGGCTTCGGCGGCTGGAGGAAGGCCAGGTCGAACTCTGGGTAGGCGGCTCTAACCTTTCCCAGGCACTCGTCGTACCCGTAATCGAAGCCGACCGTCCCGGCTTCGTTCATTTCCTCCTTGAAGTCTTCGGCGGCCTTGTAATCTGCAACGGCCTTCTCCCCGGCCGTCTTCAGCAAATCCTGGGCCGACTTCAATAGGCCCTTGTATCTTTCCGCTGATGCCTGATAGCCTTTCGCGCGGAGATCTAGATCAGTTGTACGACACTCCTCGGCCTTCAGCCGACAGGCCAGAGCTTTAATCTTTTTCCTCTTGCCCTTGAGCTTGGCCTCCCAATCAGCCTTCTGGGTGAGCAGGTCCTTCGTTTTCTTCTTTTGGGCCTCCAGTTCAGCCCGCAAGGGGGACACCTCTGCCACTGTGGCCTTCAGGTCGGTCACCTCTTCCCCGGAGGCCATCAGCACTGCCCAGGCAGTGTCCCTCACCAGCTCGGCTGCTTCGGCCCTCTAGGTCAACTGCTCCTTTATGTACAGCAGCTCACCTAGCCCTTTGTCCATCAGTAGGTGGTCCCTGACGAGCTGCCGACAAAGACGAACAGTTAAAGAGGTTTCAATAGTGAATTGGAAATGAAGACAAGAGGAGTGAAGCTTATCCCCAGAAGATGGCGGAGGGAACTGCTAGCCACCTCGTTCACTGACCGCCCGTCAGTTTCGAGGATGGCTCGCTGGAGCTGCTTCCTTGCCTCCTCCGTCGCGCGCCACAGTAGGCGCTCTTCTTCTTCCCCCAGGGCCCAAGCGGCCCTCTCACCAGTAGCCAACGGCCCTTCACCCGCATGGGTCCTCTGGGTCGTCGGGGGGACCGTTGCGGTCGTCTCCGACGGTAAAGGTGCAGGGGCTGCCACCGTCCCAGCCGAGGTCGAATGCCTTCCCTCCACCTGGACAGCTGCCTGTCCTGCTGAAGATGATCGCTCGGAGGCAATCACCTTCCGACGTTCGGTCAGGGGCATGTCATCCCCGGAGTCGACTGACACCACTGGAATGGATGACTCCTCTGTCCGTGGCTTTTTCGGCCTTTCGGGTGCTGGTTCTGTCGCCCGTTTCTTCGATTCCTACTGCATCGATTCTGCGATCCGGGCCGCTCTCCTCTGCGCCAACCGTGCCGAGAGGACAGCCCTATCCGGCTTCATTTTTTCGCCTGTCAACAAAAGCATAGTTAGTAACAGTCTTCAAGCCGACAAGAAGTAAAGGAGATGAGAGAAGAGTAGAAACCGATCTCTCCACAACACTCGCCCTACCTAATGTCGGTTGTCGGCTGAGTCCTGCCCGGTGAAGGCTGTCCTCAAAAAGCAAGAAGTTTATGAACTTCGGATCTTCACCGTCCAACCTGTGGAAGTCGGCCTCATCGGCCCTCTGGACCTTCCTTCCATGCAAGGAATCCGGCCTCGGCCCCCTCCAGGCTACCTCAAAGCCCCACGACTCCAGGCTATTTACGAAGAAGAACCTGGACTTCCATCCATGAATAGCGAATGGAAGCCCCCCTAGAATCTTCCGGTTAGGACGGGGACTGAACATCCACCATTCCTGACTCTGGAAGTCCTGTTTCAACAGGAAGAAGTTGGAAAATAGGGTCACCCGTGGCTCTATGTTGGCCTCCCGACACAGGACCACGAAGCCGCACGGTACTCTAATGCTATTCGGCGTCAGCTGGGAGGGCGTGATCCTAAAGGTATTGAAGACCTGGACAAAGAAGTTATAGATTGGAAAACGAAGACCGGCCTTCAGGTGGTCTTCGTACATGGGAAGGGCTCCTAAGTCCAGGGGTCCGTTTACCCTACCCTCTCGGCTGGGGACGGTCAGATTCAAGGTGGACGGGATGTTGTAAATGGTCCGAAGGTCTTCGACCCTCTCTCGGGTCATGGTCGACTGGATATCGAAGGGTCCGGGTTCCCTAAGACCTTGAGCTACAGCCATCCTAAATGGCGAAGAGGGAGATGGGGGAAGACGGAGATGAGACTAACCTGATTTTTGGGTCTCTAGAAAAGCCTAAAAGCAGCACAGAGGGAGCAGGAGGCGATTTTCTCTTCCAACGCGGATGCAGCAACAAGTTCCCCCTGGGTGCTGCCCCCCTCTTTTTATAGGCATCCAGGGCCCGCGTCCCAACACGTTCCCCACATGTCGAGCTCCGACGGTCGCCGCTTCGATTCCCGGATTGCATGGGAATCCGAGAAGATGCGCCGAATCGTATCCGGCCGTGATCCGCATGACATGCATGGCAACGGCGGATTGGCCGCTCTGGCAAGCGCACCAACCGCCCCGATGGTGCCATGTGTTTCACGTTGCTTCAAGAATCCAAACGGATCGCTGCCACGCACCGTACCAGCCACAACTGCCCCCACGATCCTCACCAACCAGGCGTTGACACCTATCCCGGTACGGAAATCGAAGCAGGAAGCGACCGGATGCAGCACGTCGGGCTAGATTCGCCATCATTTGAAAGGCCAGTGCATTTATTGCCAATTAATGCCCTTGCCTTTCAAGCCTACGAACTCGCTCGAAGCACAAGGGCAAGGGGGACAATTATTGTACCATGATGGCTCACCCTCAACCAGAACCGGCCCAGTCCTGCTGTCGTTCGATCGCCCTTCTCAAAGCCTCAACTGAAGAGGTCCGACTCACTGGAGCCGAGGTCCGAACGACCCTCTCCTGCTGGGGTCCGGCCCACCGTCCTCCGCCAGAGGTCCGACCCACAGGAGCCGGGGTCCGAACGACCCTCTCCTGCTGGGGTCCGGCCCACCGTCCTCCGCCAGAGGTCCGACCCACTGGAGCTGAGGTCCGAACGACCCTCTCCTGCTGGGATCCGGCCCACCGTCCTCCGCCAGAGGTCCGACCCACTGGAGCTGAGGTCCGAACGACCCTCTCCTGCTGGGGTCCGGCCCACCGTCCTCCGCCAAAGGTCCGACCCACTGGAGCTGAGGTTCGAACGACCCTCTCCTGCTGGGGTCCGGCCCTTCGCTCTCCTTCGAAGGTTCGGCCGTTGATCCGACCAGCCGACCGCCTCATGGCCGACGTCCGACGGGCAAGCCTTGGCATCTAGGGTATTCCAGAAGCACCTTTCTGTTACGGCGGGATTCTGGTATCCTAACGGCCCTGCTCCACTACTTCCACGGTGTCGCTTTATCTGCGCGCCACGTGGCCACTCTCCAGATTTTTATAGGGGCAGATCGGTCTTTCTTAGCCACTCCCCTAACGGATTTTGGACTGTTCTGTGCCTATATAAGGTATTTGGGGGACCCCACTCGAAGGTAGACCAACTCTTCCCTCTCCATATACTGTTGATCTTTCGATTCCTCCATTCTATTGCCTTCAACCTCCTGCTAACTTAAGCATCAGAGGGTCCCCCGCCGGAACGCCACCGACCCCCTTGGGGACTTTTCTGCAGGTTCGCCTGGGAGAGGAGCGCTCCAGCCCGTCTAGCCATCCTGGTTCTCAATCTAGGAGTTGACGCAGCAACAGGTATCTCTTCCAACGGCTGCATATCTTCTTCGACCGGGATCTTGGTACGTGGCACGATCAGGGATGTCTCATGTTACTCAAGAATAAAATCATAGCCATTGACATCTTTAATATAAAGAGCTTCCTTTTTTTTCCTGATTTCAAGCCTTTTGTCATTCCAGGGAGTTTTTTCTTGAAGGACTTCATCATCCTGTGTTTTCTTCCTTCCCTTCAAGGTTCTTACAAGTTAGCTTTTATATTCCCTTTTTCTTCTACCATGGTTAGGTTTTTAGAGATCTCTGCCGCTGGCAGATCTTCTACTCCTAGGGAAGAGGCCAACAAGCAGTCTTCTATTAGTTCTGGTCCTCCGAGGATAAGAGATCCAAACATGGAGGACCTTCATCTGGACCTAGTTAGGAGTTCCCTCAATGAGTCCAGGGTAGCTATCCTGCGGGATTATTATAAGATCCCGTAGGATTTTCCTGCATTCATCCCTCAGCCTGGTGATAGGATTAATAAGTCTCCTTCCGGTAGCATAGCCATATACAAAGAACACCTTAAGGCAAGTCTTCATTTTTCCCTCCATCCTTTCATTATTCGACTCTTTAACTTGTATCATATAGTTCCTGCATAATTGACTCCAAATAATATTCGAATCATCAATGCTTTCATTGTTCTATATCATGATCTTAGGATCTAAACTAGGACTTTCCTTTTCTGCTTCCTTTTTATCTTGAAAAAAGACTTTCACAGCCAGGGATGGTGGGTCATCGGCCTCCGTCATGGTCGAAGGTTTATCTCAGGGCTTCCATCCACCATCCATGGATGGAAATCCTGTTTCTTTTACTTATTATCTATCCAACCTTAGGACTTCAGTACTGAATGGAGGGAGCCCTATTTGACCTCAAATGATGGAAAGAAGGTTCTTGTGGCTAACAAGGAAGATTATGTGAGACTTTTGGGGATCGAAGTTCCTCCGATGAAGGAGTTGTTGAATGAACAAAGCCTCTTCCTCGCCCAAATTAGTATGTCACCTAGTTTAGATATAATCTGATGAATAAGTCATATTCTTCTTTTTCTTTTCACTTCTTTATGCTGACTAACCTTCCCCTTTTTCCTTTTTGCAGATGAAAGGATGAGGTCAAACGCGAGGAAGCTTTGACAAGTATCCAAAAGAGGTAGGTCCCCGGTCCTTCGAAGGCTTCTCAAAGTCTAAAGAGGATTCAGGTACCTGCTACTTCCTCGAAGGTTTTGGTGGGCCAGATCATCCTAGTCACCGCGAGAACTACTTTGGACAATGACAATACCCCACTTGCCGAACTTCGTCCAAGGGTTTCTTCCTCCACTGGCCAACCTTATAAACGGTCGACCACCCCTCCGCTTGCTAACATTTTATCTTTGCGGACTTCATATCAGAATAAAGGTAAGGCTCCTCAAACTGGTGAAGAATTCGAAGGAGATCATCAGGTCAAAGAGGAGCAAGAGTCATTTACTGATCTCAATATTTTCTCCAACGAGTCGAGGTTGGAGAACTCCGAAGTAGCTCATCAGCTTTTGAAGGCCATCATCCTCCTGAAGGATTAGGAGATGACGAAGACCTGTCGCTTGGATGAGGTTATCCCTGCCTTTTACCCGAGCCTCCTCAAGGTAACTTATCTTTATGTCTTTTTTTCCTTTTTATGAACATTTTGTGAACATTTTGCTAATTGACTTCTATTGCCTTTGTTTTTTAGTTTATCCATGAAGTTTTGTTGATCGAGGAGAGCTTCTCTGGCTTCACTAAGCTCAGCCACAGTCTCTGCAACCAACTTGAAATGACAAAGGCCGAGAGGGAAGTCACCGAAGAACTGAGACGAAGCTTGGAAGAGATGCTAGAGAAGAGTGTCGCCGATGTCTCTTTCTTATGGAAGGAGTTGAAGACGATGCAAGATAAAATGGCCGAGGCTAAGGCCAAATTAAAGAAGAAAAAAAAGAAACTCCTTTCATCAAAAAAATTGATAAAGGAGTTGAAGCAAAAGGCCGATAAGGCCTCGATCCAAAGGGCGGCAGCTGAGGAGAGGGCAGCGACAGCTGAGGAGAGGGCGGCACTTGCGAAAGACAAAGTCCATCGAGCGGTCAAAGAATATAAGAAATCCTCTGCCTTTGAAGATGAAATGACAGAGGCAAGAATTTCTAGTTATAAGATGGGCTTCACCGACTGTTGGGAAAAGGTTTTGAAACTTTTTCCCAACTTGGATCTTCAAGGAGTCGCCATAGGTGAAGACAATGATAAAGGTAGCGAACAGATGGCAAAAGAACCTGAAGATGCTACCTTCCATGAAGTCACTGTGCGAACCAAAGAAGTTACCCAAGAAAACATCGAACCCGAATCGAATGCCACTGAAGATCAACCATGATTGTGCTTTTCTTTTTCCTTCTATTGAACTTGTATAAACATGTATATGTACTAAACTTTTTAAAGTATCAATGAATCTTCTTTTTTTCAATGTGTTCTTGCATCATTATCTTTGTGTGTAAAAGTTCTAAGGATTGCACCTTCGGTACTCTGTACTATATTTTCAGTAACCCTTGAGTACTAAGCCTTTAATAGACTAAATGTTTCAAAACACGTTCAAGTGTTGCATCTTCGGCAAGTTTAAGTACTAGACTTTTGGTAGATCTCAAGTAGCTTGAAATACAAGTTTTTTTAAATACCAAACCTCCACAAGAGATTAAATACTCAACATTTAGATAGTGATATGTCAATCTTTTTGATAGACTTCTTTTGTCAGACATACCGATTAAGTTAATTGGTTAGGCCAACTCTTCATTTATCGAACATACCGATTGAGTCGGTTGGTTATGCCAACTCTTAATTTATCAGACATACCGATTGAGTCGATTGGTTACACCAACTTTTCATTTGTTGGACATATCATTAAGTCAGTTGGTTAGGTCAACTCTTTATTTATCGGACATACCGATTGAGTCGGTTGATTAGGCCAACTCTTCATTTATCGAACATATCGATTGAGTCAGTTAGTTAGGCCAACTCTTTGATATAGAGATTAATATATCCTTATGGAAAAAATATCTAAAAGGAGAACTTTATTGATAATATGTGTGCAAATTTTCTATATTCCATGGTCGAGCGATCCGGTACCCATCCAAGCTTTCAATCCTGTAAGTTCCATGACATATCACTTTAGTGACTCGATATAGTCCTTTCTAGTTAGGAGAAAGTTTTCCTTCTTCTGTTAGTCTGGATATTTCAGATCTTTGCAATACTAGATCACCAGGCTAGAAAACTCTGGCTTTGACCCGGGAATTATAATACCAAAAGACCATTTGTCGATATGTGGCCATTCTCAGATGAGCTTGGAGCCTTGTTCCTTCTAGTAGGTCTAGGTCCGCCCTTCGCCATTCCGAGTTTTCCAGTTCTTTGAAATGATCAATTGTCATGGATTGCAAGCTGATTTCCACCGGTATCATCGCTTCCAAATATCAAGTTGAACAGTGATTCTCCAGTTGTAGTTTGGGGAGTCGTTCGATATTTCTAAATGACTAAATTTAGTTCTTTGATCCAAAGTCCTTTTGCTTCATTTAGCCTAGTCTTTAGATTATGGAAAATTATCCGATTTGTCACTTCTATTTCACCATTTGATTAAGATGTCCAACGGATGTCAATTTGTTAAGGATGTGAAATTGAGTACAGAAATCTTGAACCTCTGATTATCAAATTGCCTCCTATTATCGGTGATAATTACATACTAGATCCTGAACTAATAGATTATGCAATTCCTGATGAAGTTCTCGATCTTTCCTTCAGTTATATGAGCTAAGGATTTGGAGCTAAGGATTTGGCTTCGACCCATTTGGTGAAATAGTGGATGGCCACAACAATAAATTTTCTTTGACCTAAAACTAGGAGGAATGGACCGAGAATTAAGGCTGCAAATGGATCGAGTTGACCCATGACCCAACCCGACCCAACCCATTTAGACCCGATCCAATTCATTTTTATGAACCCGTGGATCCGGGTTGGGTTCTAAAATTAGATCCATTCTATTTTTGGGTTAGGTCTGGGTTTACTGAATTTAGACCCGACCCAACTCGAATATACTAATACTGTTAGGATCATATCTATTTGAATCTTTAAATTATAACTTAAAATATATATGAAACTTATTTTTAACATAGAAATAGAGTTATAATTATTTTTATATCTTAATTTATTTTAAAAATAATATTATTTGTTATCTATTTTATAGTTAATAATAGTTGACTATGTAATAATTGAAATATGGTTATCTATATTTTATCTAGATCATATTTAGATCTAATTTTTTTAGATTAGAACCAGATTATTTATGGACCCGATCCAACCTGAATGATCTGTTGGATTGAAAATTCTAATAGTGAACCCGACCCGACCTGACCCGACTCAATTTTTTAGTGGATTATGTCTGGATCTAATATTAGGACCCGATTAAAGAACCATATCAGATTGGGGTCACTCATGACCCAATTCGACCCAATTCATTTGCACCCCCTACCGAGAATGTCGATTTCCTATTGAGCAAATGGCCAAGGGGCTGTTAACCGAGTCAGCTGGCTTGCAGGACATCTTTGGATATTATAGTACCTTTGACATTGATCATATTTGCTGACAAAGTCTATCACATCCTTTTGGATGGTCGGCCAATAGTATCCCTGGCGTATTATTTTATAGGCCAAAAATCTATCTTCTATGTGATCACTACATATACCCTCATGCACCTCTCGGAGGGCGTAATCTATATCCATGGGTCCCAAATATTTTAGCAGGGGCTGGGTGAAAAACCTTTTATAGAGAGTCCCTTTTATAATCACATATTATGGAGCCATCTACCATATCTGTTTGGCTTTAACGGCATCTTCAGGTAATATTCTTTCATTCAGATACTTGATGACTAGATCCATCTAACTGGGCTCTTGCTCTACTAGCTGTACCGCTATGCTTTCTTCAATATTGGAGGTTACAAGGTACTCAATATATGTTCGACCAAGAGAATTGGCGGTCGTTGTAGCTAGTCAGGAAAGTGCATCGACTCGAGAATTTTCAATCCGAGGTACATGGGATATTTCAAAGAAGTCGAACTCAGTTACAAGAGTTTGTACTTTTTTTAAATATTTTACCATCGTGGCATCTCGGGCTTCAAATTCTTTCTTTACATGTTTTCCAACCAATTGGGAGTCTGTGAAGACTTTTATCTTCCGGACCTTGAGTTCCTTGGCGATTTTTAACCTGGCCAAGAGTGTTTCGTACTCTGCTTGGTTGTTTGATGCATGGAAAGAGAAACGGAGAGCATACTCGACAATATCTCCTTCAGGATTAGCCAGAATCAATCCTACTCCACAGTCGAAAGAATTAGATACCCCATCTACATGGAGTATCCATATAGGATTGGAGTTTTCTTTGACTGCTTCTTCTTCACTAGTCACCTTCTAACTATCTTCTTCAGTATTCCAAGTACATTCAGCAATAAAATCTGCTAATACATGAGCTTTCATTGCCGATCGTGGTTGATAGATTATGTCAAACTCACCCAAATTGATAACCCACTTGACTATTCTTCCTGATATATTAGGACATCGTAGAATAGCCTTCAACGGTTATTTGTTAGTACTATCACTGAGTGAGCTTAGAAGTAAGGTCTTGGGCGCTTTGCTTCCATGACCAATGCATAAATCAACTTCTGTGCCTTTGAATATTTTACTTAGCATCATGTAGCACTTTGCTAAAATAGTAAATCGGCTTTTGAATGTTGTTGGGCTCTCTTTTAACAAGCACTAAACTTACAGCTTCATATGAAGCGGAGAGATATAAGTATAAAGTTTCTCCTTCTTGGAATTTCGAGAGCAAATGTGAATTAATCAGATACTTCTTCAACATTTCAAAGGCATGTTGGCAATTATCCGACCAATCAAAATTTCTTGTTTATCGCAGAGCTTTAAAAAAGGGAAAACACCTTTCAGGTGATTGAGAGATAAATCGACTTAGTAAAGTAATACGCCCGATCAATTATTGCACCTTTTTTTGTTTGAAGGATGCCTCATGTCAAGGATTGCTCGTATCTTCTCAGGATTAGCTTCTATTCTTTGATTAGTGACAAGAAAGTCGAGAAATTTGCTTGACGTTACTCCGAAGATATACTTAGTCAAGTTTAACTTCATTCGATGGCTTCGTAGTATGCTAAAGGCTTTTTCTAAATCCTTGATATGATCGGGCGCTTGGATGCTCTTCACTAGCATATCATCAATATAGGCTTCCATATTCCTTCTAAGTTTTTTTTTCAAAAATTTTGTTAATCAACCGTTGGTATATTGCTCCAGCATTTTTCAGATCAAACAGCATTACTTGATAGCAATATAGCCCTTTCACAGTTATGAAGGCCATCTTCTCTTCGTCTTCAGGATCCATACAGATTTGATTATAACCTGAGAAGGTATTCATAAAGCTCAGGAGCCTATGCCCGGTAGTTGCATTGACTAACTGATCTATTCTTGACAGAGAAAAGCTATCCTTTGGACAGGCTTTATTAAAATCGGTATAATCAATACAAATTCTTCATTTTTCATTTGCCTTTTTAACCATTACCACATTGGCAAACTATTCTAGGTAATAAACTTTCTTGATGAATCCAACATCGATAAGCTTGCTCACTTCTTCATCGATAGGTTTCTATCATTCAGGGGCAAAACTTCTTTTCTTCTGTCAGATGGGTTTATACCCTGGATCAACTTTTAACTTGTGAGTAATAACTTCTGATGAAATTTTAGGCATATCAACAACCGACCAGGCAAAGATGTCAGCAGTGCATTATAGAAAATCAATTAGTTTTACCTTCATTTCTTCGTCTAGCAAACTTCCAACTTGTATGACCTTTGCCGGATCTTCTTTTTCTAATGGCACAAAAATAGTTTTTTCAGCTAGTTCACCACATCTTTCTGTCTCCCTTTCATCTAGTTATTCCAGGGATATTTCACTGACTGATTGCTTATCTTTAATCATTAAGCATTGTCGGGCCACTCTTTGATCTCCTTTTATTTCTTTAACTCCATATTTGGTCAAAAATTATATCAAAAGATGATAAGTAGATACGATTGCTCGAAGTTTATTTAAGCTAGTCGTCCTAGTATGGCATTGTATGCTGAAAATGTTCAGACAACCATAAAATTGATAAGGAGCATTTTTTATCGAGATTCTATCCCAATGGTTGCTGGGAGTGTTATTTCTCTCTCCATCTTGATCGAATTTCTACCAAATCCTATTATTAGGATTGATATTTTTCAAAATTATCTCTAGATAGATTCATTTTGATAAAAGTATCATAAAGTAATATCTCAGTTGAACTTCCATTATCTATCAAAATCTTTTTTACATCATAATTTGCTATAATGGCTAAAACAACAACAAGGTCATCATGGGGCATTTGAATACCCTGCAAATCATCATTAAAAAACCTGATAACATTGCTGCTATGATACCTTTTCAAAAAAATTTCTTCAATCCCTTCCTTCCTCAAACTTGATCGATGGTATATCATGCCGACCATTCCATCTGTGGGTTGTTGATTAGAAAGCTCCATTCCATCCACAGTCTTTTTTGGGGAAGCAAACTTAGCTCGGTATTCTTGGCTACGGACATATTTTTTTAAATATCCATGCTTGATCAGATCTTCTATTTTATCTTTCAGTTGGATATATTTTTTAGTGGTATGTCCATGATCATAATGGAATCAGCAGTACTTGTTCTTATTTCACAATGCTGGAGGCGCTCGCATTGGCAGAAGTATCTATAAGAAATTCTCATTCTCCATCTCCATAAATATCTTCTCTTGGGAGGGAGAGGAGAATGTAGGTGTCGAATTTGCTAGTCAAGTTCTTTGACTTCGAACTTTGACATCGAACTTGAGCATTATCATTGTTGAAGGGTCGTGAATCATCATTCTTTTGGTTTTTCTTTTTATGTTAATTTTCCTTTGGCATGATGTTGACTAGTGAAAAACTTCTTGTCTAAAAAAAAAGTAAACCTGGATAATCGAAGCCCCTTCTTCATTGCTGACATGGCTACATGTTCGTTGAGATCTGGGATCTCAAGTGTGGCAGAATTAAAACGAGCTACTTACTCCCTCAAGGTTTCTCCTTCATTTTGCTGAATGAAGAAGAGGCTGCCTGAATTACGCGGCATCTTTCTACATGTCCTGAAATGAGTCACTTGCACCTTGAATCATCATATGGGCTTTGAAACTATCCAAGTGGTCCAGAGGATCAGTAGTTCCATCATAGGATTCCAGTTGTGGTATTTTGAAGTGAGGTGGGATCACTTCTTTCATAATTCATTAGAAAATTGGAGGTCATAAATCATATGCAGTAAATTGTTTGTCGCTTTTTCGTTGGTCATCGAGCTTTACAATTTGCAGCTCTAATTTCTGGAATTTTCTTTCATAGTCATCATACCATCGAATCCTTTTACTATGTCGAGTACTTCCTGTAGTAGAGTCCCTTGAAGATTCGAAAAGGGACCTTAGATGTTTCCCTTTAAGTCGACTTTCTTCATGTTCGTATGTCGATAATTTTGCCATATGGGAGACTGTTGATCCAGGGAATGTCGATATTGGGAGTATTGACTTGATTCTTGGCACCGAACATCTCTTAAAGGAGATCATCGGCTAAGTCTAGAGGCAATTGGCTGCTATTGTCCGCTAATCGCTGCTTCCTGAAGATTTTGAATAGTAGCAGTTAGAACTTCCATCTTGTTCAAGAGAATATCAATTTGTTGTTGCCTCGCACTCATTATGGGAGGTATATTATTGTTCTCTAGTGGAAGGTCATTCTTTTTGGACGGTTGACGACCCCTACGAGTTGACGCATTCTGCGCTTTTTTCTTCATCATCTTCTCTATAGATTCTCCTTCCCAAACAAGAGGTGGATATTTTACTCTAACGTTGCCCCCTTCCTGGCGTGCCAATCTGTTGACATCGAACCCCAGCAGCTAGTTTTCATCGACAGGGGTGATCAACTGGACACTCTTCGAATTCCTGCAAAACAAGTTCCTAACCAAAAATTCTCAGGTGGAGAACACTCCGATGCTTAAGTTAGTAAGGGTTCAAGTAAACAATTAGAGAATTATAAAGAAGCTAAGGTGTAGGATTACTTCGCTTTCTCGTCTGCTTGCGAAGGTCCTCTCTTATCAGTATTTATAAGTATTCCATATTAACGAAATTTAGTTGGGAGAAACTTGTAGTTAATCTCAACGTCATCTTGTTGAGATTAACTAATTCTTGTTATAACGAGTAGTTGTTATAACAATATTTTTATTATGATAGCTATCTTCAGCTCGCCAACTCCACTGAATGATTCTTCTTTATTGGTCAATGAAATTTGGTCATCGATTTATTTGCCATCGGTCTGTTCCAAGCTTTTGAATTGAGTTGGTCATACTTTTGATGTAGAGGCGAGTTGGTCGGATTGCTACATGTCAAAGATAAATCGATCTGATTTTTATCTTTTTGCCAATCAGATTGTTTGGTCATAACAATACCTATGTTGCTTTTTTGAACCAATCATCATAACATATCAGCAACCCTATGGTTCATGGATTTTTCTAGAACACAATCAATTTACTAGAGCTTATCTGCCTAGAAAATGCTTTGGCTCGCCTGTTAACCATACATAGAAACTTTTTAGGCCTACTAATTCTGACATGGCACTTAAATAGTCAACTATCTCTCATTGTAGTAACTTTTTAGGCTAATTCTGACATGGCAATTTAATAGTCAACTATCTCTCACTATTTTTTTTTTTTGATAGAACGATATATTCATTGAACAGAACGGGAGTGAATACAGCTAAGAAAGTCAGACAAGATAATATCCCTAAGCTATACAGGGGAGGCTTGCCAGTCGGACCAGAAAATGGGAACTGAATGATGGGCAATAAAGGAGGCAACCCAATCCACAGTGGAGTTAGCCTCGCTAAAGATGTGACGAATCTGAATAGACACATAACCTTGTAGAAGAAGACCAATATCACAAATAACAGGGTGAGCCGATGGAGCTCCCATGAAATGACTGTTAATGAATCTCCCTCAATGATGAGATGGTCCAAGTGAAAAATCCGATGGGCATATCTGATGCTAGCCCAAGCAGTATGCAATTCCGTTGCATGGACGGAAGAATCAAAAAGAGGGGTCCCGCCAGCACCCAGAAAATCCAAACGGGAGTCCCGAATGATGAAAGCCGCACCTCCCAATCTATGATGAAGACTCCCATCAAAATTAATTGTGAAGAAAGATGGAGGAGGGAATCTCCGAGAGATGAAAACTCGAGGGGGCGCTCGAAGAGTGAGGCAGGAACCTTAGATCTCAAAAAATCTCCTAATCAATCTCTGGAACTCAACAACTGAAGCGCTAGCTCACTGGACAAGAAGCCAGGGAAAACATCTCATCGAGCTGAAGATATACTCATTCCTGGATAGCCAAATATGATAGGTGATGTAAGCCAAGAGAGCAGCACAAGAAATGGCAGTAGCCGATCGCAGGATCCCAATGAAGAAGCCATGTCTATCAACATCCTGGGAAAAAAGATAAACTAAACCTGTCGTCTGCCATACACGCCAAGCCCGACAACAAGAAAATAGGGCATGATCCTGGGTCTCCTGACCGTCAGCACAAATAAGGCAATCCGGGGGCATATGAAGACCTCTGGTAGCCAGGAGGTGTCTAGTAGGAAGGCAATGGCAAGCCAACTTCCAGATGAACAGAGAAATCCTCGGATGCAACGGAATGGACCAGATCCAACCCATCGAGGTTGGGGTAGAAACCTTAACGGAGAAAATAGTCAAGAGATCCGACATCGGTGCCATGGGAGATGCAGAATGCCTCCAAACTCTAACATCCGGGTCATGAGTGATGGACAAGATAATAGAGCAGACCCGGGGGCAAGAATATCCCCAAACATAGATATAACAACTCCATGGTCCCATAGCGGCTAGCCAGGAACCAAGAGATCAAAGATGGATATAGAGTCTGGAATGTCAACTGAGACAAAAGTGGGCTATCTAGTGAGAGGAAGATCAGAAATCCAAGGTTCCTATATAAATCAAATAGATCTACCATGCCCAATGATCCAAGAGAGGTAAGGAGTGATGAGAGGTGCTCTAGTCAGTATGTCCCTCCATATGGTCGAGGAGTGTAGTAGGTCACAGAGTGCCATCGAGAAGAGCATAATGGTCAGCATATCGGGCTCTCATCATAGTCGACCATACTGTCATGACATAGAAAATATCTAGCCACATGCCTCCCCAGAAGAGTCTCTCTCTTGGTAAGTAGAGAATGAATCCCCAGCCCACCATACTGAGTTGGTTGATAAACTGCCAGCCAGCCAACCAGATGAATCCTTCGATGGGACATAGTAGAGTCTCACAAGAAAGCCCGGATCATCTGCTCCAATCTGAGAATAATGGTCCTGGAAATAATAGCATTAAACAGTAGATAGATCAGAAGAGATGTGAAAACCAAACGGATAAGGGTGATCCTGCCCATGGAGGAGAGGAATCTACCTTGCCATACGTCAATCCTCTCATGAACAGCAAGAATCATCGGGGAGCACTCCACCCTGGACAACCTGGATCCCGATATAGGTACATCCAATAATTAAGAGGATCAAGGCGCTTCGAAATCCCAAGAATATCCACAATCCGGTGACGGGTTCGAACAGGAGTCTTGGGACTGAAATAAAGACCAGATTTTTTGAGATTGATTCTCTGATCCGACGCGAAGCAAAGTCCTCCAAGATCCCCCGGAACCCCTAGGCAGTGGACACCGAAGCCCTACCCAAGAGTAAATAGTCATCTGCAAATAAAATATGCGAGATCGGAGGAGCACCAAGAGCAGGAGAGAACGGTTAGACAACCGACTCCCGCATCGCTGCTCGCAACGTCCTCAATAGATAGTCGGTGCAAATGATAAAGAGAGAAGGAAAAAGAGAGCAACCTTGATGGAAGCCGACGATAGAGGTAAAATAATCCATAGGAGACCCATTAATCATAAGAGAGAAGGAAGGCCTGGTGACACAAGAGAGGATCATGGAGATCCAAGTCGGATGAAACCCGAAGTCCGAAGAAAGTCCCAGTTGACTCTGTCATAGGCTCTCTCCATGTTGAGCTTGATGGCCATAAGACTGCATCGAGAGGAAGCACGGCGAAGATCCGACATAAACTCATGGGCAATAAGTACATTGTCAGAAATACAGCACCGTCCAACAAACGCACCCTGCTCCGGGTAGATCAGATGTGGAAGAATAATCTTCATCCTGGTGACCATCAGTCTGGCTCAAACCTTATAGAGAGTATTACATAAACTGATCGATCTATAGTGAGCAGGCTCAAAGGCATCAGGATGCTTGGGGATGAGTAATGAAAGTCTACTTCCAAGAATTGGGCATAGAACCTGAAACAAAAAATAATTAGATTGCAGCAGTAAAATCCGAAGATAGAATATCCCAGTATCTTCGAAAGAAGAAGGGAAGGAAGCCTTCAAGGCCCGGGGCTTTATCCTCCCCCAAGGACCACAAGGGCGATCGAACCTCCTCCTCGAGAATCGGAGCCAGAAGGAGAGAATTATGATAAGAGGAGACTATAGTGGACGGGGGAAAGGAATATAAAGGAGAGGTAGGGATAGTCTCTGTCCATCGGGATGTAAAGAACATCGGGATCTCCTTCCTGATAGCTTGGTCATCCTCCAACCACTGACCATCAGATGATAGCAAAGAACGAATAGAGTTCTTGTGCCTGCGGATGATAGTAGCTAAGTAAAAGAAATGAGTATTTTTGTCACCTGCCCGTAATCACTGAACTCTAGACTTCTGTCGCAAGATAACCTCCTGATGAAGAAGCAGAGTGTGGTGCAAAAATAGCTGAGAACGAAGAGTGTCCATATCCGCCTGTGATAAGAAACCCATCCTATCTTCCTTATCCTGTAGATCAGAAATAGTGCTTTCAATAGCTTTCAGCTTGGTCATCACATTACCAAGCTCAATCCTGTTCTACCTGAGTAAAATCTTCCTGAGCAACTCCAGACGACAAGAAATCCGGTAAGATGCATCACCCCAGACTGGAATCCTCCACATCTCTCTGACAATATCTCTGGATTTCGGATAAGAAAGCCAGAACTTTTCAAATTTGAAAGGAGTGGATCCCCGGGCATAGACATCCATAATCAGAAGAAGGGGATAGTGGTACTATCTCTCATTGTTGGCATCTGCTCTTGCGAGTTGAACCAATATTTTGATGCTACATGGCATAACAAAACATGCTTCCAATGGCATTACTCCATTTGCTTCTCTTGGTTAAACTAAAAGACATTTGTTTCAGCAAAGGAACACCCGCCAACTTGACAATCGTTTACAAACTAGAGCTACAAGGAGTTTATGACTGAAAATGGATTAGATGATAATATATTCATATTCATATTTATTTTATTTAATAAATATAAATTTAGATATAAATATTAATTAGATATAAAAATTTATATTTTAATTTATTTTAAATAAATATGGATATAAATCGGATAATGAAAATATAGATACAAATACATATATATGATGATTAAACTTTATTACTAGACAATACTATGTGGTTAATAAATCAAGTTAATAGAATATTAATATTATCATTTATTTTTCTTAAAAATTCATGAATATTTTATAAAATTAAATAGAATTATAAATAAAATCAGATATTTGGATTTAGAAATGATAGTTGTCTATCTACATTTATATCTATTTTTTTTATGAATATGAATATGGATATAAATATTAATCAGATATTCAAATTTTTATCCATATTCGAATATATTCATATATGAAATCGAATCAAAACATATATTATTTGATCCCTTAGATTCGTAATCCGAAGCTCTTGTACTAGTTTGTTCAACATCTATACAAATTAAAATGCGCCTATGCTTGTTGACTCATTCAGGTCAACCAATGAGCCACCCCATGGAGTGTACAGAAATTTAAAAATATAAATATTAAATATTAAATTATTATTTTTAAATATAAATTAATATTTTATTATTTAGAAGCATGTTTTCATTTTGATTATACTAAAAACTTATCTAAGTCCAAATGCCTATAATCGTGATTGCCATCCTAGGTTGGTTATATGATATGAATGGTTATTTTTTTATAAAAAATAAATAAAAATATTCTAACCTCCTTCACATAAAGATGTTATACATGTAATGAAATTATTATTTGTTATAGATTTTTCAAATATTTATATTTTAAAGATTTTCTAAAATTCTTGTATATGTAAATATTTAGTTATATTTTATGGATCAATATATAAATTCATGATTAACTAACAAATAAACTATTGACATAGAACCTAAATGCTAAAATGAGTTGGTACTTGAAGCAAGAGTGCTGATTCTTTGTGATAATCGTGTTGCATTGTACGCTATGGTGCATTGCATGCACTATCCATCACACGATGGATAGTTGCATGCTACAATGCATGGCATGCATTACATAGCTCGCATCCATATGTAACAATCCAATGCATGATGGACATTACAGTGGTATGCCATAGAAAATCATTAAAATTTGGAGCTGGCCTACTATCGAGCCACCATTTTAACCTGCTAATCCAATATCTAGACACCAAATGAGTGAGAGGCTGGCTATATCAAGTTTAGGAAACTAGACGTTCCATGACAAGCATCGTTTCTGTCGCCAGACATTCTTATTACATTGATCTCTATCATCTCATTGTGTTGCAAGCATCCTCTCTTTTTGACTCTTTTGAAGAATCTTGATTCGAGTCGACTCGAGCTTCTGTGCTTGAATCAAGCTGACTTAGATTTCTAATTAAACCTGATTAGAAATATAAAAAAACTATTTTTAATAAAAAAAAATTATTTTTATTAAAAATAAACTATTTTTAATTAAAAAAACTATTTTTAATAAAAAAAATATATTTTGCTTTTCGGCGACCGGGATTTTTCACAATTGCGATGATGACGGTCATCTCCGTTAATAGTAGATGGATGATAAGAAAAAAAAAAAAAAAAACAATTTCCATGAATTAAATATTTGACTAATTTAGAAGAGGAAAAGAAATTATGTCTAATAATCCAATAGGAAAGGACCACAAGCATGATTGATGCATAGCATCGAATTTAAATTTGGTAGAATACTTCCAATCTTCATGGCATCTCCGCGAGAGAAAGCGTTATCTCAACAAAAGCGATCACCATAAACTACAACCATAGAAGGGTACAGATAGAACGTCACCTCCGAAAAAAAAATGCCTACGTACCAAATAATCAAACCGTCACATCCCATGTGAAGCACAGATAACAACACCACACTAATCATTATTGCACTGCCCGGAGTCACCTCATCCACCCAAACCCCGTTGCATAAAATACAACCCGACCAAGAACGATGGAAGCAGTGCCACCGTGAAAAATGATGAAGAGCATGGACATACGATACCCGATCGCTACCCCCCATCATTTCTGGGGACCAGCTTCTACTCGTCTCACGGTCTCTGCGATGGCTCCTAGGCTCCTAGCTTCCTTGAACACTTGACCCCGCCTTTTAATCAAGACTTGCTGGATAGAAGTAGTGGTTGCGGGGCACAAATGAGAAATGGTCCAGCTGGGAGAATGCCACATGGCACGGCACCATTGGACCAGCCAGTACATAAGTACGCCACTTAGATGTGGTAGGATGTGCCTGGGCCCTACGACAGAACTAATAATAATTCAGACATTAGACAAGACTCCCTTGGAGAATCCCGGCTGCCAGAGCTTTTAACCTGTGCAAACCATTATAAATGCTCATATTTAAATTTTTTTTTTTTAAAAAAAAAAAAAGCTCTGTAACGAGGGAGGGAGGGTGTGGTGGCCTGGTGGGAGAGAAGAGGAAAACGCGTTTGACCATGTAAAAAAAAAGCCGTCGGTCTCTGCTCCCGTCCACCTCAGACCAGCCACCGTAACTCTAGGAAACAAAAGCAAAGAACAACAGCAAGGAAATTTCCCATCCCATATCTTTTTTTTCCAAGCACGGTGAGGGGAAGAGAACGCTTTGAAAAAAAAAATAATCCATTCCAATTTTCAAAACCAACCTCCTGCCTTCATAATATCATCATCTCGAGCATGTCATCGAACACCTTGAAATGGTATGATATGAGCTTGAATTATTGATAGCTGAGGTGGAGAGGAGGAGGAGGAAGGGGGGGGGGAGGAAATTAAGATGATGGGGGATGGGGTGAAGCTGATCCTGACGAAGCCGATTCAGCTGGCGGACCAGGTGACCAAGTGGGCCGACGAGGTCCAGTCGTTCAAGCAGGAGTGCATGGAGGTGAAGGCCAAGACGGAGCGCCTCGCCGGGCTCCTCCGGCAGGCCGCCCGTGCCGAGCTCTACGAGCGCCCCGCCCGCCGCATCGTGGACGACACCGAGCAAGTCCTCGACAAGGCGTTCGCGCTCGTCTCCAAGTGCCGCGCCCACGGATTGATGAAGCGCATGTTCACCATCATCCCCGCGGGGGCGTTCCGCAAGATGTGCATCCAGCTCGACAACTCCATCGGCGACGTCTCCTGGCTCATCCGCGTCTCCACCGCGTCCGCCGATGACGACGACGGCCACCTCGGCCTCCCTCCCATCGCCCAGAACGAGCCCATCCTCTTCCTCATCTGGGAGCAGATCGCCACCATGTTCACCGGCTCCCTCGACGCCCGTGCCGACGCCGCCGCCTCCCTCGTCTCCCTGGCCCGCGACAACGACCGCTACGGCAAGCTCATCATCGAAGAGGACGGCGTCGGGCCGTTGCTTCGTCTGGTTAAAGAAGGCCGGGTGGAGGGCCAGGAGAGCGCCGCGCACGCCATCGGCCTCCTCGCTCGCGACCCGGAGAGCGTCGAACAGATGGTGCTCGCCGGCGTCTGCTCGGCGTTTGCCAAGGTTCTCAAAGAAGGTGCCATGAAAGTCCAAGCAATGGTGGCGTGGGCGGTGTCGGAGCTCGCCGCTAACCACCCCAAGTGCCAGGACGTCTTCGCCCAGCACAATGTCATCCGCCTCCTCGTCAGCCACCTCGCCTTCGAGACCGTCCAGGAGCACTCCAAGTACGCCATCCCCTCCAATGTCCATCCACTCCGTCGTCATGGCCATGTCCATCCACTCCGTCGTCATGGCCAACAACAATAACACCGCCAACAATTCAGCCAACAACGACAGCCATTCTCTGTTGATGGATGGCCCGGAGATGCAGCATCCATATGGAAACCAGAGCCACGACGACAAGAACCAGATGCACAACGTCATCCAGTCTACCATGGCTAAGTCATCCAGCAAGACGCAGCCCCCCGCCAATGGCAACGCCAACGGGACGGCGGGCTCGAAGCACCAGCAGAAGCCCTCGCTCAACGGCACCAGCATCAAGGGAAGGGAGTTCGAGGACCCGGCCACCAAGGCCCAAATGAAGGCCATGGCCGCCAAGGCCCTGTGGCAACTCGCCAAAGGCAATTCAGCCATTTGCAAGAGCATCACCGAGTCCAAGGCGCTCCTCTGCTTTGCAGTTCTTATAGAGAAGGGAGCCGACGAGGTCCGGTACAATTCAGCCATGGCACTGATGGAAATTTGCCGGGTTGCCGAGCAGGATGCCTACCTTAGGAGGTCTGCATTCAAGCCAACCTCCCCGGCGGCCCGGGCTGTCGTCGACCAGCTCCTGAGAATTGTGGAAAAGGCCGATTATGATGACCTCCTCGTGCCATGCGTAATGGCATTGGGCTGCCTGTCGAGGACATTCCGGGCAACCGAGACCCGGATCATCGGGCCATTGGTGCGGCTTCTCGACGAGAGGGAAGTGGTGGTGATGAGAGAGGCGACCATCTCCCTGACTAAATTTGCATGCACCGAGAATTACCTCCACGTAGATCACTCGAAGGCAATCATTAATGCCGGCGGGGCGAAGCACCTCGTCCAGCTGGTCTACTTTGGCGAAGAGGTTCAGGTTCCAGCATTGATCTTGTTGAGCTACATTGCCATCCATGTCCCCGATAGCGAGGCATTGGCCGAAGCCGAGACCCTTACGGTGCTCGAGTGGTCATGCAAGCAGGCTTACATGGTGCAGGACGCAACGGTGGAGGACTTGTTGCATGAGGCCAAGGGTAGGCTGGAGCTCTACCAGTCCAGAAATTCAAGAGGTTACCACTGATTCAGTCAAGGACACTCAATGGGGAACAAGGGTAAGGAGGAAGTAAAACCCAGTTCTGCTTTCCAATCTAGAGGGTCCAGGAGTGTATATATTTCCCGTTACATCTGTTTAAATTGTTAAAGGTTGTAGCAGATTGATCCACAACTTATATGATCATCTTGGTGGTTGTTCGTTTGCTGTTTATATTGCTAACACTTGGGGTTTTGGTAGAGATGTTGATGTTTATTACTGTTAGGCTGGAGAGTTTCAATTGCTTCTTGTGGATATATATATGTCTTCTTATTCTATCAACTGCTATAAGGATAGTGGTTCCTGAGTACTTGCAGTGTTGATATGTTTATTCTTCTATAAGTCTGACCCTTGCCCATGGGAACCATCCAACCAATAATTGTAAGCAGAATTCAGTTGGTTGTTGGAATGTAAACTCTTTAAGAGAATGAAACAGTGCTGAAAGAAAACTTCTGAATGGATATTTGGCAAAGTATACTACAGAATGTTCATTAAATGTTGACCGCAGTAGGAACATCGTGTCCTTCGTTTACAATAATTCCTAAGCTAGACCCAGGTGGTCACTGAGATTAGCATAGGAAACCTTTCACCTCCAGGTATCCTTTGGCCATCCATCTCTTTCCAATATTTTTTTCAATAGTCGGTGTGATACATTTCTCAATATTAGCTGTTCTATGCCAACGGAGGCAGGACTAAATTACTGCCTAGTGATGCTGCTTGATTTCCCACATCATAGATGTGGTATGTTACCACATCATAGATGTGGTATGTTACCTTGATCAGTAACACATCAACGTACAAACAACAATCTACTTCCATTTTTTAAGTGGCCAACTAATCCTGGATCAGTAACCCATTACTGATTCTTTGATATGGACCGTGGCTTCTAACATGCTTTAGATGTATTTATCCAACTAATCTGTCATCCATGCTATTATTGTCCCTTAGGCTAATTAAGCCACCTACAGCCTACATAGCTCATGCTTCCATACTTAACCCAGAGATTTCATCATTGCCATGTGTAGGCTTCAGAAGTATCATGCTTAAACCCACTGATTATCATATTCTAGAACCCGAGAAACTTCTCTAGGATATCAAGGTCAAATTTCTGATTGGATCTGTATGGCAAAAGCATCATCTTTTTTACCGGTCCAATTTTTATAACAATCTCTTTGCCCAAGGGTAGATTAGACAAATAAGCAAGAAAGTATCATCATGTAAATAAACCCAGAGTGTGTATCCTCTTCTATGCTATGTATTTGTATTTTTTCTGAACCTGCACTTTCATGTTAGGTTCAAGTGGTCCAGCTTAATTTAAACACAGGTAGATGATGAGACATACCAGCTATCAAACATTTTCTAGTCCAAATTTTCTGGCTACATCTCTTATTGGATTTTAAGATTCAGAACCCCTGAAATAGAGAAGGCAACCTATGTCCCCAGACGGGATTGGATACCTAACCAACAAGAAATGAGAGGACCCGTTACCACATTCAGCAACTGCAATATTATGCTACTAACAGTGAGCCAAGTGCACGAAAAATCTGGAGGTATACAAAAGATATAGTTCTCAGAGTCCACAACAGATGTATTTAACTCCATTTCTGAGAGAGCAAGTTAATAAAAATAAACTGGTCTTTCAGTCACCAATAGCTGCATCCATGGGTAGCTAAAAATTAATAACCAGTCATTTATTTGCTAGGAGAGAAAATTAATTATATGGCGTTACACCAGCAAGCAGGGCACTAACTGCTAACACCAAATACTTGCCAGCCATGACACTGAGCCAAAAACAGAGGACAGCATACGCTTGGCTGCACTTCTAGGACACAATATTGTGGCCCTACATTTGGAGGCTAACTCGACCACCCAAGCACGCAACATTAGATTCCCTAAGGCATGTGATATCTCCACAATCCACACCCAATACCAAAACTTAAATCAACACCTTTAGAAGACCAGCAAGAACTATATATGGAAAATTAATAATCATAAACAGATTCTGTCAAAAGCCTATACGCCAAACTGGAATGTGATGGGGCCTGTATCAAGGATCTCAACCTTCAATTGTCATGCAATGTCCAGTCGTTGGTCCAAAATCTCAAGAACTTATACATCGCCACTGATAGGTACCACTACGATTTGGGACACATTGTACCACCATACTTTCAGAAAGTTCTGGCTGTTAGCCATGACAATATCAATGTCAGATTGATGAACACAGCATATGGCAGTCTCGATAATTAATTATCACAGAGCATCTGATCACATGTTTTGTGAAAATTTAAAAAAACAAAGGTACGATCTAGCATAAGACTGGACTACTGAAAACTTCAACATTATATTGGTAGGGATGGTTGCTATAATTTCATTTTGGCTGGTAGTATGAAGGTCATATTGCTATCTTCCAAAGACCTCAATTCTCAACATTTCACAAGATCAGATTACATAATTTTCTTATTATGAACTGCCTACTACTTAGTCATAATTATTTCAACATTGGTTGTGACGATTGGAGAATGAAATATGTGAAATAAGCCATGCCACAGACTTTTCTGATAATTGATCTGGAACTCAATGCCAACTTGCAGAAAGAGAAGCTATGTCATGCTTCAAATGACATGAACACATTTTTTAAATATTCATTAAGTTTTTAACTACTGATCAGCATTCAAATATCATGTATTGTAATAGATCTATTAAAGAACGTGTAATGGTTGACACCTTGCCTAAGCCAAAGTTGCTCTTGGGAAAAGAAAAGAACAGAGACAGAAAAAGAAATCAATAACAAGATAAGACATCTTTCTCTACTCAGAAAAAAATAATAATAATAATAAAAAGAGAATATCCAAGTCTCATTTTTCTCTCAATTAAACTTTTCATTTCCCAAAGTGTTTATATTTGATTTCCAACTAAGTTTTAACAAAAGCATCTGGTCATAATATAGGTTCCATGAACTATTATCTATGACAATGTACTACTTGAAAAAAAAAAATCATTACCATCAGAATGCGAATGATAGTGGATTTTCCCATTTGCATCTTCATGTCCATCTTCCACTATATCCAAAAAAAAAAAAACTGGCCCATTTTAATTTCAAGGAAATTGCAGCAATCAAATTTGTTCTTATTCATATTGATGATATGGTCAATGTCATATAGTAGTGCGAGCCTCTAAGGGATACGATTAGAGAGGGATCCTCCATGTCAATGCATTTTGGCTTTCTTGATTTTGGTGTCTTGCCAATCCCAAAGAAATTGATCTTTTTCTGCTTACTAGGAACATAATCCTTGCAAAAACCAACATCATTAAACTTTAAATCTGCTTGCTTGTCTTTCTTCAATTGTACCTACATATCTTTCTCGCTTATGTGATCCAATTTGCAATGCCACAATTTTGAATATGCTTGTGCCAAGGCAACTGAATCTTTGATATTAGTAATCATGTAAAGGGTACCCAACTTGCTTCCTTATACTATCACCATAGCACTGTTGATCTTCCAAGAGCCACTGACAAAAGTTGTAATGTATCCCCCTGTATCTAACTATCCAACTGAAATCAGATTCCTCCTTAAACCTAGGACGTCTTACGTTCTTGAGTTTCTATACTGACTAGTTTGACATCTTTATGTGTCCATCGCCTTTCCCCACAATCTCCTATAGCTCATCATTAGCAAGATAAACCTTTCCAAAATCTCTAGCTGTGTGATTCAACATATACTCTTTCTATAAGGTGGATTAAAATGAAGCTCTAGAGTCCAAAATCCAAGACTCCATTAAATTGTCCACATTGAGGACTAGGGCATCAGTGGTTCTCTGTTGTTGTGTTGATGGATTCCTCATTCTTTTCTTTATTTTCCTTTCTCACCCAGCAATTCTTTTTAGTGTGCCCTTTTTTGTCGCAATGCCAACAGCCATTATCCATCGATCTTAATTGGCTCCTCTATTTGGATTTGGATCTCCTATAGCCTTTGTTGTATTGTATAGTTTTTTATTTGTCTTCTTAAGTAATCAAGGCAGAACAAGATTTCTTTTGGATTCTTTCTTCCTGATATCTTCATGAGAATCAGGTTTCAGACCTCTTCGAATCTCAATTTACTTGAGCCGCAAGAACTACTCACTACTATCACAATAGCACCCCAACTCTTGGGCAAAGAAGATAATAAAATTAATGCATGAACTTCATCCTCAAAGCTAATATTAACAGAGCTCAATTGATTAGTAATTAGATTGAATTCATTGATATGATCAGTAACAAATGCACCTTTGCTTATCTTGATATTAAAGGGACGGCATATAAGATATACCTTGTTGAAGGTCTAAGACTTCTCATATATATTAGACAGAGCCTTCGTCAAATCAACCATTGTCTTCTCCTCTATGATGTTGAACGCGACGTTCCTGGTAACATCAAATAGATTACTCCCAAAGCTAGATAGTCCAGCAACTCCTAATTAGCTTATGATATTTCGACAGGTTTCTTTTCTAGTAACAACAGGTGAAGTTTCTTCTAGTATAAATAATTCTTGATCAACATCTTTTAGAATCTGAAATCCTTCTCATCAAACATGTCGGTCTTGAATTTTCCTTCGTCTCTTGCCATTGCTTCCACTCTTTTCCTTAAACCTGGTATTCTGATACCAATTGTTGAAAAGCAATATGCAGCGGATTACGGAAGTCACAAGAGAAGGGAAAGAAAAGTCTAAAAAAATAAAACATAATTACAAAACACAAATTTTATATGGTCCGGAATCTCTTGCTCTTACATCTATGGCTGTACATAATATTTCTCTTTTACTAGAAAAAAATTAAGTTTATAAGAGAAAAGAACAAAGAAAACATTTCTTTTTTCTCTCTTCGGGATGCAAAAATAGTCCCAATAGGAAGAAGAAAACTCTTTAAAAAATACTCTTCAAGCCTGGAAGTATCCTAAGATATCACATGAGAAAAAGCCTTACCTTTTCTCTCTTTTTCTCTCTTCCTCTCTTCTCTTGGAAAAGCACCTATGGCTACCTTTGTTCCTCTTTGTCAAGTTGATTCTTGCAGATCTCGGCCTCTATTCAAATAAAGGCCGAAATAGGGTCAATCCATATTAGAAAATAACTTCAAACCTTATCCGAGTAACCTTTGAACCCATCAAATCCTCCTGGCTATCGGATCATCAACAAAAACACCAAAAATCATGCTCATCAGCATCCAAAAGAAGTCAGCATCGCCCCAGAACCTTCCGATCATGCTCAGGATCGTGCAGAGCCATCCGATCATGCAAAATCAACACATGGACCTTGATAAAATCCTATTGACTAAGATAACATACCTATGGATCATAACAAACCTTTGGTGGATCGCGCCAGACCTCTGATGGACCTTGTATGCATTGCGCGCCTGGGCCATGTGAGTATGGGCTGGGCCTAATTGTTAAGCTCGATTTCGAGGCCTCGGGTCTCCTTTTTTTTGGCAAGATTTTAAGCCCTCTTTTGGTCTCCATTTTGGATCCAGATTTTGTCTAATTATTGGACAGATTAGGCTTCACCACCCAACAAGATATAGTCCAGAAGGAAACTACCCTATCAGCCAATATTAGATATCCTAGAAACAATTTAATAATGTCCACATATAAGAATTCCCAAGGATTAATCTAGTGATGACATAAAGATATTGCATATGTTATTTGTTGCAAGTTCATAACTAGATACAAAGAGTGATGACACAAATATTGCCTTTGTTATTTGTTGTAAATTCATGATAACTAGATATAAAGAGTTTATCCTGATAATGATATACCACATAATAATAACCAAATGCTCGCTTACTGCATAAGAATTTGGGATCACTAACAAATGATTGGCCTAAACCATATAATTGGTACTTGTGATTCACAAAGCCTGCCCTCTTCAGCACCAAGGTTAGCACCTGATCTTTCCATGAATTCTAGTAAACATTTATCCTAGCTCAAACAATGCAAAAATTTAATTGAACTGTTTTCTTGTGTCTCCAATAAGAAACTATCATAAAGTTTGTGTAATTTTTAAATTGAGAAATGATGGAGAAGCTTCCTTACATGGAACTATTTAAGTTTTAAAGAGAGGGTTTTCTCGAAAAAAAACAAAAACAAAAATCAAAGAGAGGATGAAAGAAGCATAACAAAAGCAATCCCCTAACGAGAGTGATACACAACTTGAGTCTGGTTACCCTAGAGAAGATACAGACCCAAGTGAACAACCATTCATCAATTCTCCATGGCAAAACAATTATAAAACAACAGTCAGAACAGAAGCCCGGTATAAAAAATTTGATATTTAAATTTTTTATTTTGTGAAAAAAGTGGTTTCCTCGCAGATTTCTTTCATTGGGTATCTCAAGAGAGAAAAAAACACAGTTACTAACAATCAGCTGACATGTAGTTCGGTGTACAAATTTTAGCTATGTTTAAGTCCTTTCCATCATCAAGATGCACTTGGTCCAATGAAAAAATGGAAAAAGTTGATGCCACGTGAGTTCAGTATGGGGCTGTAAGTGAAAGAGAATGCCATTTGGTATGAACTCATTGTTATTTGTTTTATACATAAAACTATATCTATTTATAAATTTTGAAAATTATTTTTTTGTGATTTGGGTATAACAAAAAATTTTGGTATGATAAACAATTTACAAAAAAATTAGAAAATAAAACAAGATTTGAAATCCTGACCTAGAAGATGGATGAAATCACTTCCCTAAAGGAGATTTAGCCCCCTCGTGCAAAGAACTGGACCTCACTCTCCTCCAAGGTACAATTCGGAAGCCAACACTCCAATGTTCACTGGTGGCATGATTTCGAACGAACATCAATCAAGCCCGTTGTCGGTCTAAATGAATAAAATATTAAAAAATGAAAGAATGGTTGAAAGGTTTTTAAAGTGAGAGAGGAAGAAAGAGGGAGACCTTTGGGATTTTAGAGAGAGAATGTGGGAAGAATTTTTAAAAGGATTAGAAGGCTAAGGAAAAGAGCCTTTTTATAAACTCAAAAAAATTTCAAAAGCCCAAAATACCCCTCCAAGAGCCATTGAAGCACTAAAAGAAAATAAATGAAATAGCCATTTAAGGCGGAAAAAAATTAATAAATGAAGAAACTATCGAATGGCCACACGTAGAGTGCTGAATGGTCGTCCATGCGCTCTGTGCACCCTACGCTCTCCATGCAAGCATTCAATCCGGGGGAGTTTTGAAACGCCAACAAAAACATTAATATTCTTCCACAAGTTTCAAAATTCATGAAAAATATTTAAATTTAATAAATAATTTAAACAATAAAAATTTTAAACTTTTATTGTGCTTAGTGCAAGTATCTTCTAGGTTTGATCTTAAATTTAGTATAAAAATATACATAATATAAAGATGAATTGATCATAATATAGGATAGCGTTATCTAAACAATGTGCTTGCCTTGTGCTTCCTTGATTTTCATAATAGTTACTAGGAATTCGTCATGGTCCTATAGTCATGGCTTCACGACTGCTCTTACTAAGATAGATCCTCCATAAATATGTGCAACGAAATTATACCTTACTGAACTTCCAAGTCTTTGATCTATTAAGAACTATGCTCAATCTAACTGTTACACTAGAGCACCACACCATGGGGATGGAGTGAAGATGGACTTTGAACCAGTATTTCCAAACGTTACTTCAAAGATTGTTTTCCTTTGAACCTTAATCATAAAATTGCCATGATAGTAGAGATCCACTCTGATGACTAATGTATGAGTATAAATCTCATCCCTCTCGATGTCTCAGATACTGCAGCCTTTGAAAATCTTTGATAAAAAGATCAATTAAGTTATTTTTTGATCTTATAAATTAAAGTGATATCACATCTTTCATTTTATTTCTTACAACTTTATACATGATTATAATATAATTATTCATCTTTTTATTAGTTGTCTATTGATTTAACAAATTAATTAAAACTCTACGATCATAATTTAATAAAGTTTTTAAAATTATCGGTATAAGAATTTTTATATCATTTATTAGATATTTTAGCTATTGTATTTCAGTGCATGCAGTGTCAAAGAACAATCAACTCAAATTATAATATGATTCTAGTAATTATTATTTATTTACAAAAATTCCAAGATACTATAGCTCTTCCTAACAAGAAAAAATACCTAGTGGACTTAACATCTAAACGATCTATTATCCAATTAGCATCACCATAACTCTCAAGTACTTTTGGATAATCCAAGTATACTAGAATAATTTAAGATTCCCTTAAGATACCTAATGATTCTTTCTAGAGATTTCCAGTATTCTTCACTAGAATTACTAGTGATGCAGAACAAAAGCTCTGATACCAAAAATGATGCAGAACAAAAGAGATGATGCGATGCGGAAGTAAATTAAGACTAATTCTTTTTTTTCTTTTTTTTTTATATTTTCAGAAGTCGGCTTAGACTCAAAGAAAAGTTAAACTAAATTGAAAGAAACTATATAATAATTGAAAGCACAATTCAAAGAAACTAGATTATCAGAGTAGTTCAGAAGTAAAGGATCGCTAGGGGTTGAGAAACTCCCAGACCTAGGGTTTCGCTCTGAACTTTCAACATGACAGAACTAAAGAGAAGGGAAGGGTTATGTACCAGGCAGTGATCTTCACAGAGTTTGATGGAAGGACTCTCTCGAGCAGATTGTTGGATCCTCGGATTCGGATATCTTCGCAATGGATCCTCCAATACTGGTCCTTTGGCAGAGTTGGCTTCTCCTGAACTCAGGATCTGGGAAAGAAGAAGAACAAGTTAAGGAACCAGATACTCAAAGAAAGGATTTACCAGATACGAAGAACTTGAAATTGATGTTGCTGAAATCATGATTCTCCTGGATGCTGATCTGACTTCCTCTGGAATTTGCTCTGTATTCGAAGTAGCTGATCTGGACCCGAATGCTGGTGGTCGACCTCTACTTGGAAGAGAGGGGCCGTGAGATGATGAGGTAGATTAGAGTTTGGATGATTGGTGGAATGAAGAAGATGATAGGCGGCTAGGGTTTGGAATTGAAGTGGCTAACCTAGGATTTTGGTAGGATTTTGGGGTTGGAGATCTCACACCTCCTCAAGGTTCCTAGGGAACCCATATTTACTACCTCACGAAGCTCAACACCTGAATACAAGTGCGGAAGAGAGAAACACAAAGTTGCTCATACAGAAATTGATTTCATTCATCAGTATTTTTAAAACTTACAAGAGGGGTCTATTTTATAGGCCTTTACAAGAAATCAGGTTTTTACATCTTCCCATTTGGGACTAATAGGATGGATCTTCAAATTAGGTGTGTAGAATCAAATCCTCTTCATATGGCTGGCCAAAAGCTTCCTTAAGTGTTGATTGGTGGCTCCAAATGGCAAGAAGATGGCGCCTCCTAGCCTTGCTCTTCAAGACAAATATTTCCTTCCATGCTTGGTTTTATTTGGAAGTATTTGGATGCCTCCTAGTCTTGCTTCCCAAGACTTGCTCCTTTCTTTTCATAGCTTGGCTTTTATGGAATTATTTTGGGCGCCTCCTTGGATTGAGGATCCTAGATTGATCTCTCCTTAAGTGGCGCATGAAAGAAGGGACCTGCTTTCTTGTGGTGTGGGGACCAAGGCACACTGGATGGAGATGTGGCGCCTCCTGGATTCTGGCGTGTGGCTGGGAGTGTGGCGCCCACTTGCTTGGGCCTGAGAGAAAAAATGTGGCACCCTGGACCTTGACTTGAAAAAAGTGGCACCAACCTGGAGAAGACCTAGACCACTACTAGGACTTGTACTGAGTCAACATGACTCAACAAAATTTAAATTGCAGGAAAATACAGACTCAAGACTAAAATTGAGTTGACCAAGTCAACCCTTATTACAAAACCAAAAAATCCTAATTCTTCGGGCAAGGTCAATCAGAGATCTAGATGGAGCCCTGAAGTCTTCTTCTGAATCTGGTGCCCGCACCAATTCTCCCGAGATGGGAGGAACTCGACCCTGTCGAGTATGGATCAAGTTGGCTCTGGTATCTCTCCAAGAAGTCTGGGTCCAATTCTTGTAATTCTTCTCGGGAGATCCAAGAGTCATCAGAATCTGGCCTTCCTTGCCAGCGGACCAGGTATCTTTGGTATCCTCGATTACGAGTAGAGATAACTTGATCATCCAGGATCTTTTCAATCTGCTCTTTCCTCACAGGCCAGTTTGTTGGTGGACACACAGGGTCGGGATCACTCTCAATAACAGGATTAGGTTTCAAAGGCTTACTAGGAATCACAGCTGGCTCCCTATACTCTACTAAGTCTGTAATGTTGAAAGTAGAGCTATTGCCTAGTTCTGGAGGCAACTCGAGCACATAGGCATTGGATCCTACTCTCTTCACTACTCTAAATGGTCCAGCTCCTTTAGCATGTAACTTTCTAACAGTTACAGGAAAAAACCGCTCAGGTCTTAACCTAATCATTACATAGTCTCTCTCAACAAAAGTTTTGACTCGTCTTTGAGAATCAGCCAACTTCTTATAAGTTTCATTACTTAATGTTATTTTGGCATGAATTTCTTTATGCAAGTCCTTTACATGCTATGCAAGTGCATCAAGAGACTTGTGTGTGTGGGCTAATAGTGAAATCAAATCAAGTGGTGTGTGAGGCTTGTATCCATGAACAATTTCAAAGGGACTCTAGCCTATAGACCTATTGATCGAAATATTGAATGCAATTTCAGCCCTGGACAAAATACAAATCCCAATTCTTGGTGCTCTCAATCAAACCAAAATCTGAGCCAAAGCCTAGTAAAGGGTCAAGAAAAACTAAACTAGACTGATGACGCATTCCTAAAGAATGGACTTTATTCCAAAGGAACCCTAGGTCTAAACCTAACAAACTAAGGCTCTCTAGGTTTGACCTTGGGTCGGAGGATGGCATGCAGAGCATGAAAACTTATCATGGGTGCCTAGTAGGTGTCATAAGGTCTTCCAGAAGTAGGTGGCAAACCTAATAGGTTTTGACACGTGGTTCATTCTAAAGACTTCGACAAAGTATACTTGGATGGTGTAAGAAGCATTGGAAGTCCTAGAGAAAGGGAGGAAATATAGGGTGGAGTCTCGAATTACCTGCTGACTAAAGGTGGTGACCTGAAGGTTTGAATGGTGATCTATGAGTGTCAACTGGTCATCCTTACGAAAGGAAAAGTTTGCTACTCCCAGGAATGGATCAAGAGATCCAGGAATGGATCAAGAGATGGTTCGGGAAGTAGCCTAGGACATGTGATTGCAACAGTTAAGGTTTGTTCTCTAAACAAATAATGATCCACTTTCTCAAGAAATGGATTAGAGAATGATTCATGGATGGGCCTATGGATGACGACCTCAAGACTTGAAATTTGACCTATGGGTGCGGAAAGGTATACTCTATAGAAGGGTAGGTCAGTCTTGCGAAGGAAGGGGTCTGGGCCATAAGGAGGACTTCTACAGGACTGGGTGAATCAATCCGCTCAAGACAAGGATGTTCAACTGAGATTACGGGAGAGACCTTAGTGGCTGGGCATGGGACAAGGTCCAATTGTAAGAGGCTTGATTCAGTCATCCTAAGAAGAGGATCTATCATAGGGTGGGCAAACTTAAACAGTTCAGCGCAAAGATCTTCAATTGGTACTTGGGGAATGACTGTCATTAGAGGATACGAACTGATAGCTCGGGCTAACACTATGAGTTCTTCCTGGGGGTATTTGACTAAAGGAACCTGGTTCTCACAAATCTCTTGAATTTCTGAACTAGGTCCTACCACTTGGTTGCTCTCCAAGGTCTCCTTGGGTAAGGAACCAATAGTATCAATGTCACATTCTTCAAGTTCTTCCCCCTCATATTCATCAACTAGACTCAAGCCAGCATCATATATTTCCTCGATGCCATCTTCAATGGGTTTCGGGTCAGTGGTAATCGGGTCAACTGATTCTGGGCTTGTCATACCTAACCTTTCTTCCTCATTGGTAGGCTTGGGTTCTCCCTCATTAATATCATCCTTAGGATTCTTACCACTTAGCTATGCACAAGCCAGTCCTATGCATGGGCACTGACTAGATTTATGGCCTCTTTCTCCACAAAACCAACATTCTTGCGATATAGGAACCTGGGTCACACTGGGTTTCAAGCTAGTAGAGACCTTACTTGGGCATGGGTGTGGATCTAAATGGTTTGATCTAGAAGACTTGGGTTGTTGAGTGACTGGTCTAGAATATTGTAAGGACCTCTCATAGACACGATCCACACTATAGATATCATGGTTAGGCTTCCTAGGGTTATGCTCGGGATCACGGTATAAGGTCCTCCCAGGCTCCTGGTGTGGGTGAGGTTGAGGCACATTAAAATCTGGGTCAGGAGTCCAATTCTGATGTCTAGGTTCCCCAAGTACTTGGACTCGATCCTTAAGCTGGGTAAGATCCTCATAGACTTGTTCCCTAAACTGGGCAACAATAGCAGTCATATCCTGACTCCATTTGTTCATACTTTCGGTAAGAGTTCTAACCATGGCCTCTAAACCAGGTTGGGTTTGACCAGGTTGGGAGGGTACTCCGTTCCGGGTGGACATGATGATGCAAGCAAGCACACAGAATGTGACTAGACTAAAGCGACTACTGGCTCACTAGACCTATAGTCCAAACTAAATGCCCAATCAGAGTAGCAAGCTAGCCTGTAGTAACTCAGGACTCAGCCAGGCAGGTGTAAGGGGAGTGTTAGGTCCCTAATTGCCAATCCTCGACACCAATCAGTGATTCGCCAGGTAGGCGAACCAGCACACAAGCCCTTCGGGACGTAGTCCCTGAATCACCATTCTAGACACTGAGTACAAAGCACACACAGAGTAACCAGACAAACTGACTAAACCCTAGGCTGGACCTGACCAGTTGGTGTTCCTAGCCCACTAGGGCAAATTAAGTCTAATAAATTTTAAAATAAGCTTAGGATCGAATGAATAGGTGGTGGTTTTGGGCTAAGGAGAGGTTATCAACTCCTCCCCTTATCTTAGATGCTCAATTGCCCTTAAGATGAATTAGGAGATTATCACTCAAAAAAAAAAAAATTGAATTGCAGAAACACAGAAACAGAATTGCTGTAATTTAACTCTCAGAAATTTCACAGAAACCAATAAATTACAGTAAAATTATGTAAAATAGTTTCAATTATACTGGTTCCAGCAAAATAAAAATCACGCAATTTGGAGTTACCTGCAATGAGAAACAATTCCTGCAACAGGGCAGTTACAGATTGAAAATAGAATGCTTCCCCCGTTTACAATTCCTGCTACGAAGTTATAACCCAGCGGATCCCCTACACGCCCTAGGAACACCCCATGGAATGGGAAGAGGAGGCTTGCACCTCGCTTCGTTCCTAGGACCGGACGTCCTGGGGAGTCTACTTCGAGCAGACAAAGTAAAGAAGAGAGACACTCAAAACATGCAAGCAAGTCAGAAACCCTAGACAGGGCTCTGATACCAAAATGATGCAGAACAAAAGCTCTGATACCAAAAATGATGCAGAACAAAAGCTCTGATACCAAAAATGATGCAGAACAAAAGAGATGATGCGATGCGAAAGTAAATTAAGACTAATTCTTTTTTTTTATATATATTTCAGAAGTCGGCTTAGACTCAAAGGAAAGTTAAACTAAATTGAAAGAAACTATATAATAATTGAAAGCACAATTCAAAGAAACTAGATTATCAGAGTAGTTCAGAAGTAAAGGATCGCTGGGGGTTGAGAAACTCCCAGACCTAGGGTTTCGCTCTGAACTTTCAACAGAACAGAACTAAAGAGAAGGGAAGGGTTATGTACCAGGCAGTGATCTTCACAGAGTTTGGTGGAAGGACTCTCTCAAGCAGATTGTTGGATCCTCGGATTCGGATATCTTCGCAATGGATCCTCCAATACTGGTCCTTTGGCAGAGTTGGCTTCTCCTGAACTCAGGATCTGGGATTGAAGAAGAACAAGTTAAGGAACCAGATACTCAAAGAAAGAATTTACCAGATAAGAAGAACTTGAAATTGATGTTACTGAAATCCTGATTCTCCTGGATGCTGATCTGACTTCCTCTGGGATTTGCTCTGTATTCGAAGTAGCTGATCTGGACCCGAATGCTGGTGGTCGGCCTCTACTTGGAAGAGAGGGACCGTGAGATGATGAGGTAGATTAGGGTTTGGATGATTGGTGGAATGAAGAAGATGATGGACGGCTAAGGTTTGGAATTGAAGCGGCTAACCTAGGATTTTGGTAGGATTTTGGGGTTGGAGATCTCACACCTCCTCAAGGTTCCTAGGGAACCCGGATTTACTCCCTCACGGAGCTCAACACCTGAATACAAGTGCGGAAGAGAGAAACACAAAGTTGCTCACACAGAAATTGATTTTATTCATCAATGTTTTTAAAACTTACAAGAGGGGTCTATTTTATAGGGCTTTACAAGAAATCAGGTTTTTACATCTTCCCATTTGGGACTAATAAGATGGATCTTCAAATTAGGTGTGTAGAATCAAATCCTCCTCATATGGCTGGCCAAAAGCTTCTTAAGTGTTGATTGGTGGCTCCAAATGGCAAGAAGATGGCGCCTCCTAGCCTTGCTCTTCAAGACAAATATTTTCCTTCCATGCTTGGTTTTATTTGGAAGTATTTGGGCGCCTCCTAGTCTTGCTCCCCAAGTCTTGCTCCTTTCTTTTCATAGCTTGGCTCTTATGGAATTATTTTGGGCGCCTCCTTGGATTGAGGATCCTAGATTGATCTCTCCTTAAGTGGCGAATAAAAGAAGGGACCTGCTTTCTTGTGGTGTGGGGACCAAGGCACACTGGATGGAGATGTGGCGCCTCCTGGATTCTGGCGTGTGGCTGGGAGTGTGGCGCCCACTTGCTTGGGCCTGGGAGAAAAAATGTGGCACCCTGGACCTTGACTTGATAAAAGTGGCACCAACCTGGAGAAGACCTAGACCACTACTAGGACTTGTACTGAGTCAACATGACTCAATAAAATTTAAATTGCAGGGAAATACAGGCTCAAGAATAAAATTGAGTTGACCAAGTCAACCCTTATTACAAAACCAGAAAACCCTAATTCTTCGGGCAAGGTCAATCAGAGATCCAGATGGAGCCCTGAAGTCTTCTTCTGAGTCTGGTGCCCGCACCAACTAGCATATCTACTCAATCTGCTTACTGCATAAACTATATCTGGACAGGTTCTATTTGAAATATATAATAATGATCCAATCCTCTAAAAATATTCTAATTATTTAACAATTTTTTCTAAATTATTAATTAAATGAGAACTATGATCATATGGGTAGACTGAGGATTTAGATCAAAATATTCAAGTTTTTTTAGCATTTTTCTATTAACTGTGCTAGGCTTATTGCTATTCTACTATCTACTTTTTCAAGCTTCATTTCTAAAATTATATTAGCTTCACCTGGTTTTTCATATCAAAAATATTTGATAGATAGATTTTAGTTTCTTAAATTACTTTCAATGATGTTATAAGTAATAAAATATCTACATACAAACATAATATTATAAAGTCTATATTCTATCTTTTATAACATACATATTTATCATATTCGTTTATTTTAAAATTATTTTTTAAAATAATTTTATCAAATTTAATATGCCATTATCCATGAACTTGTTTTAAACCATAAAGTAATTTAATTACTCTGCATACCTTATATTCTTATCTTTTTACTTCAAATTCTTGAGATTAGTTTATATAAATTTCTTCTTCTAATTTTTTATTTAAGAATGTAGTTTTTAAATCCATTTGATGGATTATTAATTTATGAATTGATTCTAAAACTACTAAAGTTCATAGGATTGTTATCCTAGCTACAGGAGCATAGATATCAAAATAATTTTTTTTTACTAAATCCTTTTACTACTAACCTAGTTTTATATGTTTCTATGGTTACATATGGCCTTAATTTTTAAAAAAAAATCATTTTATTCCTATAGATTTGTTTCCCGAGGATAAATCAGTTGAGATCCAAATTTTATTTTCTAGAATTAATTGAACTTCACTATTTATGGTCTCCTTCTAATATAATAATTTCGATAATGACATTGCTTCATCATATATAGAAGGATTACCCTCTACTAAGAATGTAAAGAAGTCTTCTTCAAAATCTTTTTCAACTCTTTTCCTTTTACTTATTAATTCATGTTCAACTTCAGGTTCAAGTTGAGGTTCTATTGATTCAAATTAAGTCTAAAATTTACTTTACTAAAAATTCTAGTCTTATAAGGCACTGCAAGAAAACAATATTTTAGCGACCACAAAAGCAGTTACAAAAAATTAGAAATCGATTGCTAATTTTTTTTGTGATCGATTTTAAGACTGATTTTTTTCGATTGCAAAAACTCAAGTTGCAAAAATTTAACTACCAATTTATTTGGTCACAAAATTTAGCAACCAATTTTATGACCGAAAAATAAAAAATAAATATTTTTTAATTTTTTTAATTTTAAAAAAATAAAATAATTTAAACTTTTCAACCAATTTTTCAAACACAAAATTGGGAATACAAAAGTTAGAATTGGTTGCAAAATCGATTACTAAATTTATTAAAAAATATTTAAAAATTTTGGATTAAAACTCAATTGCTAATTCGATCTCTAAATATTTAAAACATATTTTATATTTTAAAAATCTATCTCAAAATTGATCGCAATTTTTAAAAAAATTTATTACAAATCAATCACAAAATCGATTGCAAATTGATTTAATTTTTTAAAAAAGAATTGGTTGAAAAATCGATTGCTAAATTTAATTAAAAAATATTTAAAAAATTGAATTAAAATTTGGTCGCAAAATCGATCATTATTTTTATTAAAATGTTTTTTAAATTTCATAAATCAGTTGCAAATTTGGTTGAAAATATTTTTAAAAAAAATATTTGATTTTAAAATTGGTCCAAAAATCGTTTGCTAATTTTAAATATGAGGAAAAAAAATAATATTTGTTTGCTTCATTTTTTCTTCCACCCTCTCTTGTCACCTATTTTGATCGACTACAATTCAAAATGCAAATAGCCATCACCAAGACATGGGTAACTCTCATTGTATTGATTGAGTTTTTGGCAGGCATCATCTTGAAATCAAATTTAAAACTTTTTTTTGTAATGGCATTCAATGATAGCCAGAGATAAAGAACGATCAAAGTCTAAAAGCAAAACCAAACAAACAAATCAATGGCCAACCCACCAGCAAGCCGAGCAATAACAGGAGCATGGAAAAAAACAATAACAATCTTTCCATAATTTGCTAAAGGACAATAAATAATTTGCTATGGGCAAAAAGCATCTGAAAAGGAGTCATGGAACTGGATAAAATAAATGACCTTGGAAAGATATTTCTTTGACGTTAGACACTAATTCTTTGACATTAGATACTAAGTGGCACATTTGTGAGATAAATGCATATGGTCAGAAGAAGAGTCATGGAACTGGATGGAAGACATGCCAAGGCCCAACAATTTAAAAAGGAGAGGTTGAACCAACAAATCTAATGACCAGGAAAGACCTTGCTATACTTGTATTGCTCCAAAAAATTTTATGTGCAACAACTTGATGTTTTGGCAGAAATCTATGCATAACATCGGAACTAGAAAGACAGTACGTTTTTTGCTTCATTTAAAACAAGAAAAAAAAAGAATAATTTGTGCTAAATAAAGATCATTGTAAGACTGTTCAATTAAATGATAAATAAAAGATTTCACATACCACAGCAATAAAACAAAGAAAGAAAAATATGTACTTCTTTACAAACTAATAAGAAAATGACAACAATTTTTTACGAAATTTTGAAGTTAACTATTTATATGACATTCAACAATGCTAGTATCAAGCTAACTGGTTCTGCAACTTTATACCCTCCAGAAACCGACAAAATGATGACATAAGCACCTTAAAGTATTTTTTTTTTGGTAATGAGAAAGCAGGATTAATATAGAGAATTGAAAGTATACAAAACTAACTTTAAAGTATACAACACTGATTTGAAATATACAACAAAAGATTGGAAGTTAGATACAGGATTGTCCCAAGTGAATACAGAGGATGCTCCTAATATAAGTGTGACAGAAATAAACAGAAAACAGATATAGAACTGTCCCAAACAAGTAATTCCAGCAGTCAATGTAATATAGATCAGAATAAGGAACAGAGGAACAGCAGTAGCCAATGAATGAAGAGCACTCAGAACTTGTGATGTATCTTCAAAGCACAGCATAGAACATAGCATGATATTGGTTAATGCATTGACTTCAAAGCCTGACATAAAGAAGAAGTTGACAATGGGTTGTGAAGCAGAACATAGATTCTTTATATAAAAAAGAGGAACCATCACTGTAGCTGTAGACCTTTGATTTAGTTGAATACTTCCTTGGAAATTAGTACTTGTAAACATAACAGATTGTGGAGAATACAGTGGGGAATATCCTTGAAGAAGTGACAAGTGAATAATTAGGTGAATCCACAGAATGCAATGAACATTTAGAACCCAATACCCATGTATATAAATGCCCATACATTCTTGCAAGAATACATATTGCCTACAGTAAATCAATAGATGAAAATTCTAAACTTTTAAACCACGACTGAAACAACTATTATTACATTGAAAATTGAGTAACCTGTAAAGTCAAATATGGATTTCCATATCAGAAAATGAGTAAATGAAACTATGGATAGGTCTCTGCACAAGAAGCTGAATCATCAAAGTAAACAGATCCCAGTATATGCTAGCAAATGAGTTGTGTAAAGATGCTTTAGATGAAGTATACATTTGATAATTTCTATCAGAAGAAAAAAGATTATATTGGATAATGAGTTCCATGTCATAAAATAACTGTGGTGAACCAGATAGTATGTTTCCAATTTGCAGCAGCAAAATAGTAACAGAAAAGCAGTGTGATCAGTCAACAACAAAAGAAATAGGAGCCGTCCACCGGAAAGAAGTGAGGGGAAGTAAATATGCCATACTGATCCACATAAAGTACTTTGTAGTTAAAATTTATTTAACTCTGGCAATTGTCTTCTGATTTACAAATTCAGTTGATTATTTTTAGTTCACACCTTTTAACAGTTATTACATGCATTGAAATCTTTTACAAGATGTTCATACATATATTAGATATTAAAAAAATCAACAGATGCACAAGGATTCATCTTGGAGTCACTTCTACCTTTATGATTAAATTAGATTCAATCGTAAGACAACTGCAAATGCAAATCATAGAATAATCAAAGAAATAAAAGAAAAAAGTTACTGTTCGGCTAAGGGAGATCGGAAAGAGAAGGTCCGGGGGTTGCCGCCGCGCCGGGGAGCGGGATCGGTCGCTGCGGGGGGGCGAAGGGGGGCAAACCACGGCCTCGCCGGGGAGGGAGCGTGCCGGGGGAGGGAGGAAACCGCTACCACACCGGGGGAGGGGGATTGGTCGCTGCAGGGGGCAGAGGGGGGGAAACCGCTTCCGTGCTGGGGAGGGGGGGTGCCGGGGGATGGGTGGAACCATCGCCGCGCCGGGGTAGGGGGATCCAAAGCCGCGGGGGTGTAGAGGGGGAAAAACTACGCCGGCGAGGGGGGTGCCGAGGGAGGGAGGGAAACCGCCGCCGGGCCGGGGAGGGGTGATGCCGGGAGAGGGGTGAACCGCCGACGGGCTGGGGGAGGGGATCCAACGCCGCAGGGGGGCAGAGAGCCGCTTCAGAGAGGGGGGAGGGAGTGGGAGAGAGCCGCCGGCTTTGGGGGAAGGGGGGGGGGGAGGAGTGGCTAGGGTTTCATGAATGGGAAAGTGGGTTTTGTGGCGTGGCTAGGTTGCATGAATATGAATTTGAGATCGGTTTTGAAATTTGAATCGCAAAAATTTTTAAAAAGTTTAAGTTATTTTAATTTTCAAACCGAAATATCGATCATAAAAATTTCATTTTTAAAAAAATTATTTTATTTATTTTATTAATTATTATTTTAAAATATTTTTTTTAAAAAATGGTAACTTTTTCTGGAATTCAAATTTATTTGTTCAATTGCAAAATTTGTTAATAATTTTTTTAATAAAAATAGGAGTAAGAAGGAGACCAGCATAACTACCTTTCCTGGATGAGATCATAAAGACTCATTTTATTAAAAATTATATAATTCTAAGGAAACAACAAAAGTGGCTTTGCCCTTCTCTACCAACTGGTGGGAACATTATCCAGTTTCAACCCAAGCACCAAGAGAAAAATTCTGGTATAGAAATTCCCTAGCCAAAAAATAAAAATATATATAAGGAATTGTAAGATTTTATATACCCCAAATTGTGATTGATATATCATCTATAAAAAAATCTAGAAATAATTTCTTAAAAAATATTTTACTCATTTTTTGAATTTAAGATATTATTTAAATATATTTTATATTTTTTTCTAGAAAATGTGTGAAATTAATTTTCAAAATTCAAAATTACAACCAATTTTTTTAGAGCAAAATTATTTAATATTTTATAACTGAAAAGCTCGTCTCTAATTTATTAGTACAATAAATAATAAAATATTAAAGAAATTTGTGGCTGACAAATCAATCATAAAAATTTTAAAAATTATTAAATTAATTTAAAAGCCAAAAAATAAAAAAAAATATTTAAGTCAGACCTATTTATCGATTGAAAAATAGGTTGCAAATATATTTTTAAAAAATGAATAATTTAAAATATTTATGACTAATTTTTTAGTTAAAAATATATAAAAAGAGTATTTTTTATATTAATTTTATTTTTAATGTATTGATCACTAAATTGATCAAAAAATTTGTAACCAATTTCGGAACCAGCTGATAATCGGTTGTTATATTAATATTTCTTTAAAAATTGGTCGTAAATTTAATCAAAAAAATTTGGTTGCAAAATCGATCGCTATAACACTATTTTCTTATAGTATATATATCTTCAAATAAAGAAATTCTCTAGCTTTTAAGATTGCGTTATCTACTATATCATTAACATCTAATTTATTACTAAAAATTTATAAATATTGCTATTTTGAGTATAGTCTTTAAAATGCGGCATCTATAGTTTTAGGTCCTAGTTTTTTTTTTTTTAGATTCAAGGATATTAATCTTGGCTAGGCACCCCCATACTTTGAGAAAATCCAAGTTAGAAATTCTCTCTTTCCAAAGTTCATAAAGGATTTTGTTACTATCCTTAATAGGTATTCTATTTAGGATACTGCAAAAAGATAGAAAAGCTTCTCCACATGTTCTCGAGTAAGCCGGACTGATAAACATAGCGTTTATCATATTTAAGAGATTACGGTTTTATGCTCAGTTATACAGTTGGACTATGAAAAGTAAGGAGTAATTACTTGATAACTTATATCATATTCTTAATAGAATTAAGAGAATTCATTCGAGGTATACTCCCCTCCTCTATCAGAACTAAGAATCTTAATCTTCTTTTTTGTTGATTTTCTACTTCACTCTTATAAATTTTAGACTTATTAAAGGTTTCATCCTCAAATTTAATTAGGTAGCAATAGCAATATCTGAAAAGTCATCTATAAAGTTCACTATGTACCTATTGTCATCATGGATTACAGTCTTGGTGAAGTCATATACATCACTATATATCAACTCCAAGATTTAAAATTTTTTTAACCAATTTAAATAGTTTTTTTGGTTATTTAGATTCAGCACATATTTCATACTTAGATATATCTAGGTTTGATTTGGAAATTACTTTTAACTCCGTTATATGTTTAACTTTTCTAAATATACATGAACCAACTTGTCATACCACAAATTTTGTTTGAATTTATTCATAAAATAAACTTGACTCTTAGCTTTATTAATAAAAGGATTTATTACATTAAATTTAAATAAGCCTTCACTTACATTTTTTTTTTTTATGAAGGCATTATTCTTAATTATTACAACTTTATTACAATCAAGAATAATTTTGTATCCTCTTTGAACTAGCTAAGACCCGCTAACAAGGTTCTTCCTAAGATATGAAATATATAGCATATCTTTCACGGTGCAAACTTTTCTTGATGCCATCTTCAAGTTGACTCGACATTGTTCCATGATCCTAGTGGTTGTGTTATTTTCTAGGATCATACCTCCTTTACTTGAATCTTGAAAGTAGTGAACCAGGAATGGTCAAAATAAAAATAAACATTAGCTCCTGAATCTAATCATCAGTCAAGATCAGAGAAAGTAATATTAATTTCAAGGTTAAAATTTATTGACCTAAAGATGGTATCTTCTGGACCTTCAACTATATGAACTTGGGGTCCAGAGAAACTAAAAAGTTTGTGAAAAGGTCCTTCTTCCAGTAAAAGCAATCCCTCGCTATATGATTTGTTTTTCCACACACAAAGCAAAACATTTCATTTAGATCTTAGATATGCTTGTTGGATTTAGTATTATTGGCTTTGAAGGTTTTTTTATCATTAGGTTTGAACTTATTTGATTAAGTCGGTTAGGTTAATTTGATTGGTATTGTTAGTTTCATTAAAATCTAGGTTTTGATTTTGGTTTAGTTTTACTATTGGCCTGGTATTGTTAGGTTAGATTAGCTCAGGGAAGGCAATTTTTGCCAACCTGCTGGATATCTGACCCGATCCGATCCGAATGGGGTAGGTTTTACCTGATCCATTTATATATGGGGCAAGTATGGATTTCATATATAAAACTCGAGATGGGTTCGGATCGGGCATGTATAATGATATGCCTTGCTTTGAACCCGACTCGCTTATATAGATATATATATATATATTATTTTTGGTTTCCCGTTTCCGTCTTTCCATCATTCGACTCTTTCCTAATTCTTACGACTCTTTACTAATTCTTACGACTCTTTCCCCAATTCCTTTCGAACCCGGAACCCAGAACCCTTTTCCCTTCCGAGTTTCGGCCTTCCCTAATCCCTAATCCCAGTCCCCAGAATCCGTGAACATTTTGAGCGATCGAGCCCTCTCCTTAGGCCTCTCCATTCTTCAATCTTCCATTCCTCCACCGACCATTGACTTCGCATGATTGCATCTCTGACTCTTATCAGACCCATCCCGATAGTGGCATCCTGTGATGGCGTGATTATCGGCTTTGCGTCTCTCCGATTTCTATCCCAGCGGCCGCCTTGGGCCTCTAGCTTTGCATCTTCGACTCCCATCCCCGGCGTCCCGACATCCTGTGAGTCCATGATGCCTGTCTCTGCATCTCGGCTCCGCATCTTTGACTCCCATCCCGGCATCACATAACGCCCATCTCGGCTCTACATCTCCGACTCCCACCCTGGGCCCAGCATCTATGACATATGTCAATCGTGCTCTGCATCTCCGACTCGGTAACTCCCATCCCGATGTCTTGTGAGTCTGTGACACCTATCTCGGCTCCTGGTTTTGCATCTCCGACTCCCATCTTGGCATCAACGCCCATCTCGGCTCCATGTCTCTAACTCCTGGAGAGACCGACAGAGATCTGGTCCAACCAGTAATCAAGAAGATTTCAAAACTCTAGGTTTTTTCCTTTACCACTACCAGTGGCTTCTCGTTTAAGTAAGATTGTAAGAATAGTCATTTGTTTCTTTTCTTCCAGGGACCAGGTTGATATTTTGGATGTTGGAGTAATTGCAAGTGGAACATTATTGCTAGCCTGCTACTTGATAAGACTCTCAAAGAGATAAAGAATCAAGGTTTAACTATTTAAGAGTGCTGATACTTTTTAGGTGTGCAGTTTAAGTTTTTTTTAGACATGATAGTTGTCCCACAGCTTGTACTACTTTGTATGCTTTCTTTTGGTCAAAACCTCTGTAGATTACTTTGTGTAGAATAAAATTTATCTTATAATTTTTTAAATCATACAATTTGACTCGAAGCTTGTTTATAAAAATATTTCCAGATATCATTGATAAGAGGTGAGGAAAGAAGGATACCAATTAGCAAGCGACATTTGGTAAGAGCACTCTATTTGCGATCAAGAATCGTGAATCATGAATTTCTTCTTGATTCTTAATAATTCTTAATCATTGTCGTTGTTATATTTTTCCTTGATAATTTTTGTGATAATTTAAATTTTTTATTTAGATTTTCTTGGTATTTTTTAGATCCAAAATGTCTTCACAAGAAAATAGTCATTCCCTTCCATCACCAATTGGGAGCAGTAGCCAACCTCTTTTAGTTGATACGGCTCTAGAATCATAAAGAAATAGCAATTGTACACCAAGTAGCAATGATTCTTCTTGTGATATTGTTGATATTGAATAAAATAGAAAAAGGAAGTTAACATTTGATGTATGGAATCATTTTAAGAAGGCAAAAGTTGATGAAAAAGATAAAGCACAATGCGATCATTATAAAAAATATCTCTTAGGAGCGAGCAAACAAGAAACATCTCATTTGCGTGAACATTTGAAAAGATATCTAAGGTTAAAATATAGAAGTATTAAGGATATGAAGCAAAAACTTTTGATGAGTGGGCAAGAAAAGGTGGAACGTAAAGAGGGCTTGAATAGTTATTATTTTGATCAAGATGCAACCAGAAAGGAGCTTGCAAATATGATCATCTTGCATGAGTTCCCTCTCAGTGTAGTTAACTATATTGGGTTTAGAAGATATTTATATTCTCTTCAACAATTATTTAAGATGGTTTCTAGAAACACAATCAAGAGAGATATTTTCAAAATTTATGATTATGAGAAATTAAAGGTATTAGCATCATTGGAGAATATTCAAAGTAGAGCTGCCATCATAACTGATATGTAGACTTCAAGCAACAGAAAGAGAGGTTTCATGGTGGTCACAGCACACTTCATTGATGATTCTTGGATATTACAAAATCGGATTTTAAGGTACATTCTCCTTTAAAATACAATTTGCATTTACATATATGCAATTTCATTCAAGCTATATTTTTTGATTATTTTTTATAGGTTTATCTATGTTCTTTCCCTACATGCAACAGAAGTTCTTTCTAATGTACTTCTTGACTACTTGTTAGAATGGAATATCAATAGAAAGTTGTATACTTTGATCGTTGATAATTGTAGTACTAATGATGCCATGATCAAAATTCTCTTGGGAAAACGTCAAAGTAGTTCCCGTATATTGCATGATTCACTTATACATATGCATTGTGCAGCACATATATTAAATTTAATTGTTCAAGATGATTTAATAATTATTGAAGATTGTATTGAGAAGATATGTGATAGTGAAGTGTTTGGACTAGATCAACAAAAAGAAGGCAAAACTTTGAAGAAGTTATCAGACAATTGCGTTTTACATATGTTACAGTAGTGAACAAGATCCATTCGGCCCTGACACGCATCCTCCTTGGAGGCTGGCTCGGCCACATACTCTACCACCTCGGCCAGGCACCTTTCCACCACAGCCTCACCACGGTCCCACTTCGGCCATGTGGCGGTTCAGCCCAGCTCGGCTCGGCCTCACCTCGGCGGTGAACTAGTACCACGGTCTCACTTCGATCATGAAAAGTCCAACTTCGGCCGTTCAGCTCAGCTTGGCATGCTCGTGGCATGCCCAGGTCAGCTCCAGCTCGGCACGCCCACGGCGCGCCCCCAGTCCAGCTCAGCATGCTCGTGGCATGCCCAGGTCGGCTCCAGCTATCCTAGCTCGGCACCTTCTCTATGCCTCGGTCCATGCGCACAGGAGGTACGCGCGTCCATCACTTGTGCCAGGGGAAACTGGCGCCTGCACCGCCCATACGCACACTTGCACCAGGGCAGGCACGCGCTAGGGTAACGCCGGCGAGCCCCCGCGCCCGCCACGCCTCCGAGCTCCAGCGCCTCCAGCTTCCGCCCAGGCCGGCGCCCGGTCCGCCCATGAGAAGCTCGCGGGAGGCTTCCGCCCAAGCCGGCGCCCAATTCACCTTCGGGAGACTCGCCTCCGAGCTCCGGCGCCTTCGGCTCCTCCCGACCTCGCCCCCGGCCAGCCCCGGCTCGCTTCCGCCCACTCCAGCGCCTCCGACTTCCGCCCAGGCCGGCGCCCGGTCCGCCCGTGGGAAGCTCGCAGGAGGCTTCCGTCCAAGCCGGTGCCCAGTTCACCCGCAGAAGGCTCGCCTCCGAGCTCTGGCTCCTCCCGACCTCGCCCATGGCTGGCGCCCAATTCGCCCGTGGGAGGCTCGCCTCCAAGCTCCGGCTCCTCTCGACCTTGCCCACGGCCGGCCCTGGCTCGCCTCCGCCCGAGCCGGCGCCCAATTCACCCGCGAGAGGCTTGCCTCCGAGCTCTGGCACCTCCGGTTCCTCCCGACCTCGCCCACGGCACGACGACCGGCCCCAACTCACCTCCGCCAGCTCCGGCACCGGCTCAGCTGGGCAAGCCCGCGGCTGCCCCATGCCAGCCCGGCTCCGCCCACGCCTGCGATCGCTCTAGTTCGGTGCACCCAGCTCTGCTTTCGCCCGTGGGAAACCAACCTCGGCACTGCCTCCGCTCGCAGCTCCGATCCTACCTCGCTCCAGTCTGGCGATGGGTGCCCCGGTCCGGTCCTCCGGTTCGGCTCACAGCTCGGCCTGGTCGCACCCGCGCGCCCGCAGCTCCGCGACCATGCTAGGGCACGCCCCAGCCCCGGTGCACCTCGGTGCCACCTGCCCCTGTGCCGGTCCACCTCGGCATCAACCTTCCCGGTGTCCAGATCCGCTAGCACCAGTCCACCCTAGCTCCGCCCGCCCCAGCGGCCGGTCGCCCGCAGGGATCCGCCCGCGGGAGGCCTACGCTGCCACCCTACGATTCCAAGTCCAGACGCCCGCGTCGACTCTGGCCCCGCTTTCGCTCACGGTGCACCTAGCTCCGATATGACACGCCAGGCTCCGTCCGCCGAGCCTCCGTCCGGTATGCTCTTCCAATGTGATGCAGTTCTATCCTAGCCCACGCCAAGGCCGGCGCCTTGCCCACTCGTTCATGCCAAAGCATCTCGCTCCCGCACCTCGGTCCGCGCGCCCAAGAGACTGCTATCCGTGCACCCCGGTCTGCATGAAGGAGGTGCTTCGTGCCGCGCACCTCGAACTGTGTGCATGAAGAGCCTCCATCTGCCTGTCTCTCTTGATCCGTATATCATCGTCTCCATCCCAGGTACGCTTTTCGAAATACAAGTAAGGTGACAGCCTGACATGTAAAATCACCACCCCTAGTGTGCCTCCTACCAGAAGGGCTATATTAAAGCCCCCATGATACAATTTACATCAATTAGGAAGCCATGTCCCATCAAGGCACTGTGCCCCTTCACCTACCTCCTGAACCACCTGGAAGGAGAAGGTTGACCAACCTATCTAAGCTTCCCAGGCCTGCGGAAGCCTCACAGGCCTATACCAAGAAGAATGTGCCTCTCTGAACACCAAGAGCCGCTCGTTTACATAAGAGCAGCAGGAAGAGGTGAGAAGGGGTAAGAGGCAACACACTCTCTTCATTCTTACATTATCTATCACCCTCTGGCAGCAGAGAGTCCCCCAAGCTTTCCGTCTCAAAGGTCTCTTATCTCCTTCGATCGTCCCACTGACTTGATCGTCGAAGTGTTTTTGCCAGAATCCCCGGCGCAGGTCTCCCTTGTTTTACAGGTATCGCCCAACGGAGGGACGATATGGAAGAAGAAGACTCCTCATCGAAGAGGCCCACAGGAGGACCACCACAGTACCAAGCCCATTTCATCCCAACTACGACTATGTTCCCCTTGATCATCTCTGACCGACGAGCCCGATGATGCTGGCGGGGAGTCCACTCACCTAGGCCATGTAAGAGCTACTGGCCATGGTGATCTAGGCGGCAACAGATTGACGCGCCAGGTAGGGGGCAGATCTATGCTCCTCAATAAGGTGGGATGATGGTTTCCACCTTTGTCCTTAGTCCCTAGGGGGCAGATCGGGGGCACGGGGATGGGGGCACGAGAACTTCTCCCTCTCTCTCGAGGCTCCAAGGAGCGGCCTCGACCAAAAACCTTGAGCTGTGAAGGTGCATCGCCACCCTTGATGGGGCAACTGGCATCAGGCCAAGGATGGAGCCACCTCCCGACGGTGCCACCATCCAAGAGCCCCACCAAAAAAAAAAAGACAAGAAGAAAAAAGAAGAAAAGAGAAAAAGAAGAGAGGGAGGAAGGATCTGGCCATCATGAAGAAAAAAGAAGCCCATGCGACGGAGTATGCTCCTGTGCTACGGGGCTTGCTCCCATCCAACAGAGCTTTCCCTCGTCCGACGGAGTATGCTCCCATGCAACGGGGCTTACTCCCATCCAACGAAGCTTCCCCCCATCCAACGGGTGTCTCATTTCTCCCATGCAACATTCAACAAAAGCTTCTTCCTCCCATGCGGTGGAGTACCATGCTCCCGTGTAGCGGTTCTCCTCCACCATGTGACAGAGATCTATTCTCCCGTTCAACGAAGTCCTCTTCCCCCAAATGGAGGTATATCATCCCATGTAGAGGAGTTCTATTCTTTCTTGAGGAAGACCTCCTATGACGTCATCAACGGAGCCTCAAGCTCCCATGCAAAGGGGTTCCATGCTCCCATGCAACGGGCTCTCTCACAGAGCCTCGTTTTCCCATGCAGCGGAAGCTTCCTCTCATGCAACGGAAGCTTCCTCGCATGCAACAAGATTTTCTCCCCCCTGCAGTGGAAGCCTCTTTCCTCTCTCGCGACGGAGTTCCAACTCTCCCATGAAGCAATGGGGCCCCTCATTCCTTCCATACAACGGAGTATGCTCCCATGCAACGGAGCTTACTCCTATGCAACGGGGCTTGTTCCCATTCAACAAAGCTTGCCCCCATCTAACGGAGTATGCTCCCATCCAACGGAGTATGCTCCTATGAAACAGAGCTTACTCCCATGCAACAGGAGTCTCTTCTCCTCCCAAGCAATGCAGCCATTTTTCTCATACAGTGGAATATGCTCCCATGCAATGGAGCTTATTTCCATGTAACGGGGCTTGCTCCCATCCAACGGAGCTTCCCTCAATCCAACAAGAGTCTCGTTGCTCCCATGCAACATTCAACGGGACTTCCCCCATGCGACGGGGGTTTCATCTCCCTTGTGCAACGAAGCTTGCTCCTGTGCAACGGAGCTCCCCTTCTTCCATGCAATGGAACCTTGTTCTCCCATATAGAGGAGTTCTATTCCTTCTTAAGACCTCCTATGACGTCATCAATAGAGCCTTCTCCCATGCAACGGAGCTCCCTCCCATGCGATAAAGCTCCCTCCCATGCGACGGAGCCACCTCTCATGCGACGGAGCCTCCTCCCATGCGACAGAGTCTCCCCCATGCCATGCAGCAGGATCTCATTCCTCCCACTCAACGGAGTCATCTCCTTCATGCAACGGAGCCCCAAGCTCCCAAGCAACTAAGGTCTCACCTCCTCCTATGCAACGGAGGTCTGTCCTCCCATGCGATGGAGCCTTGCTCCCCCATGCGACCAAGTTCTATTCCTCCATGCAAGGGAGTCTCATTTTTTCCTGAGAGGGTGGCCGGCGAATTTGATCCCGGCCCGCTCAAGGAACATATCTTTATCTATTCACATGACCGGAGCTCAACAGGTAACTCCTTCTCCGCTACATTTACACAATGAAAAACTGTCTCACTGTTCTACAGGAAAAGCTCGCAGGAGCTCTCCAACATCTCGAGACAGGAAACACCAGAGGTCCCGCACCAAAGCCAAGAAGCTGCCAAAACTCTGTGATTCAAGCCAAGAGTCAATCAAGCCTCTCGATAAAATAGAGCTAAATCCAAGCTCCCAAATGGAGCCAAGCTCCTCGCAAAAGTCAAGCCCTTTGATGAGACTGAGCTCCCTACTGAGGTCAAACTCCCGTTGAAGATGAGAAAAACTAATCCCCACTATGGCAGGGGAAGGCAACAAACGAAGCACGATTCCGGAAAGGAAGAAGTAGTGAAGGCTCAGTCACTTCACGCACATCATGCGAAACTTTGGAGTGGGATTTTGCCCTCCACACCATGCGAACATGGTGCAAAGGGTGGTCCTGTTCCTCCATGCAACATGGGCATTAGGGCCAACCACCATGGGAAGCTTCGGAGGCCCAACCATTCACGGCCCTCCTAGCATGGCGAACCAGCAGCTCTGCCATCTTATGAAGGAGGTAAGAATCTCTTCTCAATAATTAAAGTTCCTCTCTGGTGCAACTTTGTTCTTCACTAACACAGGAACTCGCCCGACCGACTCCAAGTCTGGCGGAGTTAAGAGCTGAAGCCAAGCTTTTCACTGAACCCCGCATCTACCTCCTGACTATTGTCTGGAGATGTCCATAGGTAGCTCTGAAGGTCCAATCATTTGCGGCTCACCTCCTAGCATGCCAAACAGCTCTGCCACCTCATGAAGGATGTAAGAATACCTCCTCAATAATTAAAGTTCATCTTTGGTACATCTTTGCTCTTCATCATTACAGGAGCTCATCCGTCCGGCTCTGAGTCTGGCGAAGGAAGCCCAGAGCCCGGCTTCGGCATAAAATCTCAGAGAACAGCTCGGTAAGTCGTGCAAGGCTCAACTCCAGCCCGCGGCCCCGGGGTTCAGTCCGAAAGTTTGCACGGAACCTGGTTCCAAAGCGAAGTCTCGGACCTCGATCTGGAAGGTGGAGCTGAACCCAATTCACCCACGAAATCCCAGAGGACGGCTCGGTAAGTCGCGCAAGGCTCAACTCCAGCCTGCGGCTCCGGGGTTCAGTCCGGAAGGTGGCGCGGAACCCATTTCCCCCACAATATCCTGGACTTCGATCCGGAAGGTGGCGCGGAACCCAATTCCCCCACGATATCCCGGACTTCGGTCCGGAAGGTGGCGCGGAACCCAGTTCCCCCACGATGTCCCAGACTTCGGTCTGGAAGGTGGCATGGAACCCAATTCTCCCACGATGTCCCGGACTTCGGTCTGGAAGGTGGCACGGAATCCAGTTCCCCCACGATGTGCAGGACTTCGGTCTGGAAGGTGGCACGGAACCCAGTTCCCCCACGATGTCCTGGACTTCGGTCTGGAAGGTGGCACAGAACCCGGTTCCCCCACGATGTCCCGGACTTCGGTCTGGAAGGTGGCACAGAACCCGATTCCCCCATATGATCCCAGACTTCAATCTGGTTGATGCCTCGAAACCCGATTCTAGCATGAGGACCCGGACTTCAATCCGCATGTTATCCCTTGAGTTCCTTCGCCAGGATGGCACCCTCGAGGTCGAGCATCTGGCCTGAGTCGAACTCCTGCTCCTTGAGTTCCTCCTCCATGATGGCTCCCACGAGGTCGAGCGTTGCTCCCTCGAGGTCGAGCATCTGGCCTAAGTCGAACTCCTGCTCTCTGAGTTCCTCCGCCAGGATGGCTCCCCCACGATCGAGCGTTGCTCTCCCGAGGACGAGCATCTGACCAAAGATGATTTCTCTCTCCAGCTCCTTGGGCTTCTTTATCCAGGATGGCTCCTATCTTTTAGCAACTTCAATACCTTCATCAAAGGTTCCGATGGATATTCTAAACTTAGCCACATCAACTATATGCCCAGTCATATTTGTGAGCACCCAAGTTATACACATCATCAACCTATGCCTCCATGGTACCACCTTCTATCTGGTCAAAGAGAAGTTAGACTGGAGTACTTGCACCATCATAACGCAACTAACCTTAGGTCGAAGTACCAACAGACAGGTAAGTTTTAAAAACAAACGCCTTCGACTTTGTTTTGCAGGCCACTCCCTGTCCATGAAAAGGACAGCCATACTAGGTCTTCAAAGATCAACGGCTAAAACTCCGATAAGTTCAGTTTCATTTAAGCGACTAACTTCTTGCAGCCGGTACAGAGTCCGCTAAGGCGCGGAGCCAAATGAATGATAATACTCCCTTTATCCAAAACTAAGGCGTTTTGGACTCAGGGAGTGGGGGCATCTGTTACAGTAGTGAACAAGATCCATTCGGCCCTGACACGTATCCTTCTTGGAGGCTGGCTCAGCCACATACTCTGCCACCTCGGCCTCACCACGGTCCCACTTCGGCCATGTGGCAGTTCAGCCCAGCTCGGCTCGGCCCCACCTCAGCGATGAACCAGTACCTCGGCCTCACTTCGGTCATGAGAAGTCCAACTTCGGCCGTTCAGTTTAGCTCGGCATGCTCATGGCATGCCCAGGTCAGCTCCAGCTCGGCACGCCCCCAGTCCAGCTCGGCATGCTCGTGGCATGCCCAGGTCGGCTCCAGCTATCCTAGCTCGGCACCTTCTCTGTGCCTCGGTCCGTGCGCACGGGAGGTACGCGTGTCCATCACTTGTGCCAGGGGAAACTGGCGCCTGCACCGCTCATGCGCACACTTGCACCAGGGCAGGCACGCGCCAGGGTAACGCCGGCGAGCCCCCGCGCCTGCCACGCCTCCAAGCTCCGGCACCTCCGGCTCCTCCCGACCACGCCCACGGCTGGCGCCCAGTTCGCCCGCGGGAGGCTCGCCTCCGAGCTCCGGTGCCTCCGGCTCCTCCCGACCTCGCCCACGGCCGGCCCCAGCTCGCCTCCGCCTGCTCCGGCTTCCACCCGAGCTAGCGCCTAGTTCGCCCGCGGGAGGCTCGCCTCCAAGCTCCGGCGCCTCCAGCTCCTCCCGACCTTGCCCACGGCGCGACGGCCAGCCCCAGCTCACCTCCGCCAGCTCCGGCACCGGCTCAGCTGGGCAAGCCCACAGCTGCCCCATGCCAGCCCGGCTCCGCCCACGCCTGCGACTGCTCCAGTTCGGTGCACCCAGCTCGGCTTCCGCCCGTGGGAAACCCACCTCGGCACCACCTCCGCTTGCAGCTCCGGTCCTGCCTCGCTCCAGTCCGGTGATCGGTGCCCCGGTCTGGTCCTTTCGGTTCGGCTCCCAACTCGGCCTGGTCGCACCCTCGCGCCTGCAGCTCCGCAACCGTGCTAGGGTACGCCCCAGCACTGGTGCACCTTCGTGCCACCTGCCCCTGCACCAGTCTGCCTCGGCATCAGCATTCCCGGTGTCCAGATCCGCCAGCACCGGTCCACCCTGGCTCCGCCCGCCCCAGCGGCCGGTCGCCCGCAAGGATCCGCCTGCGGGAGGCCTGCGTTGCCGCCCTACGGTTCCTAGTCCAGATGCCCGCATCGACTCCGGCCCCGCTTTCGCTTGCGGTGCACTTAGCTCCGATACGACACGCCAGGCTCCGTCCGCCGAGCCTCTGTCCGGTCTGCTCTTCCAACGTGACACGGTTCTATCCTAGCCCGCGCCAAGGCCGGCGCCTTGCCCGCTCGTTCATGCCAAAGCATCTCACTCTCGCACCTCGGTCCGCGCGCCCAAGAGACTGCTGCTCGCGCACCCCGGTCCGCATGAAGGAGGTGCCTCGTGCCGTGCACCTCGAACTGTGCGCATGAAGAGCCTCCATCCGCCTGTCTCTCTTGATCCGTATATCATCGTCTCCATCCCAGGTACGCTTTTCGAAATGCAGGTACGGTGGCAGCCTAACATGTAAAATCATCGCCTCTAGTGTGCCTCCTACCAAAAGGGCTATATTAAAGCCCCCAGGATACAATTTACACCAATTAGGAAGCCGTGTCCCATCCAAGGCACTGTGCCCCTTCACCAACCTCCTGAACCACCTGGAAGGAGAAGATTGACTAATCTATCTAAGCCTCCCAGGCCTGCGGAAGCCTCACAGGCCTATACCAAGAAGAACATGCCTCTCTGAACACCAAGAGCTGCTTGTCTACATAAGAGCAGCAGGAAGAGGTGAGAAGGGGTAAGAGGCAACACACTCTCTTCATTCTTACATTATCTATCACCCTCTGGCAGTAGAGAGTCCCCCAAGCTCTCCGCCTCAGAGGTCTCTTATCTCCTTCGATCGTCCCACTGACTTGATCGTCGTAGTGTCTTTGCCGGAATCCCTGGCCCAGGTCTCCCTTATTTTGCAGCTATCGCCTAACGGAGGGACGATATGAAAGAAGAAGACTCCTCATTGGAGAGGCCCACAGGAGGACCACCATAGTACCAAGTCCCTTTCATCCCAACTACGACTATGTTTCCCTTGATCGTCTCCGACCGACAAGCCCAATGATGCTGACGGGGAGTCCACTCACCTAGGCCATGTAAGAGCTACTGGCCACGGCGATCTAGGCGGCAACAACATATACCAAAGAGTTGGTTCTTGATAGCAAAACTCGATGGAACTCTATATATTTGATGCTTTCTATTGCATTAATGTATAAAGATGCATTTTTTCGATTGAAACAACATGATTCATCTTATAGTTGCATGCCAAGTGAAGAAGAGTGGGAGGTAGCAAAAGAGATTTGTAGAAAATTAGAGTTATTTTATAATGTGATCGAGATATTTTCTGGAGCTACTTATCCTACAGTTAACACTTATTTTACAAAGGTATGTGAGTTAAAAATAGCATTAATTACATGGCTTGAGTCTCCAAATGAGCTTATTAGAAATATGGCATCAAGTATGTTACATAAGTTTAACAATTATTGGAATGTAATTCATGGTATTATGAGAGTAGCAGCTATCTTAGATCTAAGATACAAGCTCAAGTTATTAGAGTGGATGTTCACTCAAATCTATAGCGATAGAGCTTATGATGAAATTGTAAGGATTCAGAATATTTGCTATGAATTACTTAATGAGTATAATAGAATGGCTCCTAATGCTTGCTCTTTGGGTACTTCATCTGCTATGATAGAGGCTACTCAATCAAAGAAAAATGACTTCCTTTCTAGTTTTGATTTATTTGTTAATAGGGAGAACAAGGTTGAGAATGTGAAAGTAGAGTTGGATCACTATATTGAGGATGGTGTGCTTCCAAGAACCATAGATTTTGATAATTTAGCATGGTGAAAAAATTAGGAAATCAAGTATCCTATTTTGTGGTTGATTGCTAGGAATATTCTAGCTATTTTTATATCAAAAGTTGCTTTAGAGTCAGCTTTTAACACAAGTGGCAGATTGTTGAGCCCACACCGCAGTAGACTTTAGTCCAAAACATTGGAGGTATTGATGTATGCTCAAAATTGGTTATGGACCGAACTTAAAGGTAAGTAAAATACTTGTTCATTCATTAAGTTTATTTAGTTACTTATGGTATATGTTATACTCTATATATTATTGAATCATGGTGTTTATTTTTTCTTTTTTATATTTCTTTAGGTTCATTTGTACCATTACAAGGTAGCACAATTCAAATAATTCTTGACGATTATGATGATAACGAAAAAGAAAATTTGGAGATAAATCATGAGAAAGATTGACAAAGCAAAGAAATTTTTATACAAGCACTTGTTCGAGATAACTTTCTAGGAAATAACGCACTTGTGTTGTTTCTATTACTCTTTCTATTATGTATTTTTAATGTTTGTATGTTTTGTTACGGGACTTGCCTTTAAGTATAATGTTTTGTTGTGAAAAATTTAAAAATGCTATTTTATGTGTAGGTATTTTTTTCATTGTAGGTAATTAGTTAATTTCAATTTTTTTTACCTTTTAATCTGTAATTTATATGTTGATGTGGTTATAAGTTATATGATTATACTTGATCGAATGCAGGATTTTTAAGATCCTAAATATTATCCATTACAAGGTATTCAATTTATTTAGCATTTTTTTTTAGGCTTTTTGTCATATATTCATAAATGTGATGACAAGCTACGTTTATTTATTTAAGAATTTCATTAAATGTGGGGTTCTTCAGCCTCATTATCATACCGTAGGCCCATTTACTTGTAACAAGTAACTTGTTTTTGTTGTTATCAATATGTTTCAGTTCATCGCGAAAGCTGAAAGAAGCCTGCATGATGTCATAATGATGTAAGGTATATTTGGCCACCTGATATGGTTTATAATGTTTTCATGGAGTGTAATTTTCTTGATACTATTGCAGATGGAGATAAGCTGATATTTGAGACAACATGCTTGGGCAATTTGCTGGAAAGTCACAATTAAGGTTGGTGTTGAATATATGATTTGTGCTGGAAAAAATTTCAGACACTGATCCTATTTACTGGGAGATCCGGACCAGCGCCTATACGCAATGGATGCAACGTGGAAGGATACATCCAACAACCTGTTCTTGGATTCAATATCATGTAACAATGAAGATATAAATATAGGAGAAAAAGAGATATTGCTTTATTCCTTTGGAGAAGAATCTTGTTATAACAAACAAAACAATACCCGACAGCCCTTTTGAAAACCTAGAAACTTCTCGCCGTCCTGCACGTCTTCTCTCTTGCAGGCTTCACGGCCCAATAACCCATGTATGCCATGCACGGAGAATACCTTAACGTGCGTCCCTTCTCCAAAGCCCTGTAAAATACCATCACGGCACAAGCCCTCCACGTGATATCTTCCTTACGTGCGCCTCTCTGCAGCCCAACATCATAGCCTCCGTGAAATCCAGTTGGCTCTCCATGGTCCACGCCCCAAGGGGCATCCTCAAGTCCTCACGATCCAAGACGAGGACCGAGAGAAGTCCTCACGGACTCCACACAGGACCGGACCCCAAAGGGTCGGCCTTTCTTGGACATTACAAACCGCATGCCCCATCCCTCTTATTTATAGTACATGGGACGGTGAACTTCTTGTCTCCTTGGGCATCTTGGACTCCTTGATCTTGTTAGACTACAATCACATGAGCGATTAGGACTTGTCTTGGGCCAATAACAAACTGATGAGGACACCTCATATGGTTGGGATTCCTAATTGTTATAACCGACCAACTAACCAACCAATTGGCTAACCTCCTAACCAACTTAACAAACCTGGACCCAACCCCATAACCCAAATGAGTTATGTTACAATCTTTCAAAAAAACTCTCCCTAAGTCATATGAGAAAATATTCAAACTTAAAGTATCCCTGGAACACCTACAGGAATCCGCTTGGGACACACCCCCAAGCTCCAAGAATTGCCTTCAGCATCCTTGCATGGCCTTCCAAGTCTCTCCAGGACTTGGGAGCACCACGCAAAACCCTATATTATGTACTAGTTTTCTTAAACAATCATGGTTTCTAATGTTCAAGCTCTAAAGATCAAATTATGGGCCCTTCGCTACCAAGACCAACCCATCACTCATCGTAACTACAGATGACACTTTCTTATCATTTACAATTTGAAACCAGTCCGATAAAAACATGTAAAACCTTCATGACTTTTTTATTATTCTTTCTGGATCAAACTTATTTATTGTAACTAGTTACTTGCCTAGATAATCTTTCATGATTTTTTTAGCATTATTAAACAAATGCATTTATTGTATCAAGTTACTTCAGATGATATGGGATCGGAAACAAGGTTGCCGTTTTCAATAAGTTATCCACCGCATTTTTAGCTGCATTCTGGAGAAGGTTATGGAAATGCTTTTAATTATAAATTATTGTTATAAATCTTTTTCTTTCTCTGTATTTTTGTTCACATCAGCATTTATTGGCCTTTCATTTTCATTTTGGTAATGTAATGCTTTGTTCAGTTATCCTATTTATCACTGTAAGTTAATTATGTGAACATCTTGCAATCTCTTTCCAGTTTCTTATTTAGATACTCAGATCTCCTTAGCTTAAGATTTCCAGGACTTATGTCAAATTGTGATTATATCTAATTCAAAAAATGCCACGGATTCCAACTAACATTGATAAGATTGAGGGCAAAGTCTTTTTCAGATACTAAATACTTTGGAAGGGGTTTTTCCATTCTTTTTTAGCTGACTCGTACTTGTCCCGCTCATGTATGGTTATGCATGTTCGCAATGTTGCATCTAGCATTATGTCTCAGATCTTTATCCAAGTCTAGAACGTTCATGCTTGAAAATAATTATCTAAATCAACCAACACAGAAATACCTATGATTGTATTGGATTTTTGTCCTTTCTTTGTTTCTTTGTTTAATTCAGTGTGCATGTTTAGCAAGTCTTCGGTATTTATTGGTGATTGTGGTGCAAACAAGTGACACGAAACATCTTGGATTTTCCTAAACATTAAGCACTTCTTTGTTTCTTTTACCTGACCCGACCCAACTCACACATAAATACTCGGCCCGGCCCGATCCAAATAAAAATATCCGACCCAACCTGACCTGTTCCAAACAAAAATACCCGACCTCGACCCGATCTTTTTTAAATCTGATCCAACCCGACCCGAAACAGATATGGGACGGGAATTTTTTTGACGGGACGGGTATGAATTTTGGATGACCCGATCTAAACCCGATCCGTTGCCATCCCTAGATTAGCTTGGACAACTAGAACTCTGGTTTGTTGGGTTTTGGATCTATATTGATCTTCTATCTTAATTGAATTCAGAAGTTGGACTGGGATTAGCTCTCCTTGCTTTTAGAGCTAACCTTTGACAAAGCCATTCAAGGAATGAGGCATTTTATCTAGAAGGCTAGAGACCTTGTATTCTTTTAAAAAATTATTCTCATTAGCTTGAAGCTTCCTAGGGTATTCTTAAAATTGGTGAAGCTGATCATTTATGAATTTGTCTTCTACCATTTTATTTTTAAAGAATGATGCAGCATTGAATCATTCAACCTGGTGTCATTAAGGTCTTATTCAGATTCTAAGATATCCCATAATCTTTCACACTTTTAGCTGACAAGTAAATATCATAAAGTGAGCCGAAAAGGGTACTAAGAATATACTTTTACATGGGTAATCCTTTTCCGGGATAGTAGAATATTTTTTTTCTGGGATAGCAAAGATGGTTGAACTAGAAGAGCTAGTGGACTGGTCGATAACTGATCAAAGATTTAAAGTGGTTAACCAAAATGGATCCATCAAACTTTTCTTATTTTAGGCTAATGGTATCATCTCAAGGGTTGCTATTAGATCTAAACCGAATTCAGAAGCGAAGATCTGAAAATTAAAAATAATTTTATTAAAAAAGTATTTAAATTATTTAAATATTTTTTATTTTATTAAATATCTTAATTATTTATTATCTATTTATACCGTATATATTTCTAAAATGTCACTTGATTTATTTTTCTTTTAAAATTTATAATTTTATTAAAATGATCACTAAAGTTATTGGACATGTGTTTTGCTAATATTTTTATTTAATTTATTATCTTTAAATTTTAAAAGTTTTGATTAATTTGTTTGTATTATCTTTTAAAAATTAATTTTGCATGCTACAATACAGGCTTTGCAGGAATCTTTGATTAATTTTACATAATACAAAATTATAAAAAGACGCTATGATTAATCAATTAAAAAAATTATAAAAAGATGCTATGATTAATCAATTAAAATATAATTTATATATAAATATAAATATATAAAATACATAAATTATAATTATACATAAATAATTATTAATATAGAACTATATACATGCACTATACAAATATTTATCAGATCTCCTTTAGATTGTTTTTTATTTTATATATGAAAATATATGTATTTAAATTGTAAAAATATTTTAAAATTAATTTTTCATGGTGTGTATAACTAAAAATTTTGGTGTGATAAATAATTTTAAAAAATAATTTAAGAAACAAAATAATGTTTGAAATCATGGTATGAGAGATGGATGAAATCACTGTTCCAAAAAAGATTTGACTTTCTTTTCATGCGAAAAACAACTGGACTTCATTCATTCTTCCAAGATATAATCTGGAAGTTAATACTTTAATTTTTATTGACGATATGATCTTGAACGAATGTTGATCAAGTCTGTTATCAATCTAAATAAATAAAATATTTAAAAAGTGAAAAAATGGTTCGAAAGTTTTTAGAGTGAGAAAGGAAGGAAAAAAAAAGGACTTTGAAATTCGAGAGAAAGAGAATACGGAAAGAATTTTTTTTGGACGAATTGAAAGGCCAGGAAAAGAAGCTTTTTATACGCTCAAATATTTTTAAAAGTCCAAATTATCCCTTAAGAGCCGTTGAAATATTAAAAGAAAATAAATGGGATAGCCGTTTGAGGCATTAAAGGAAAAAAATAAATGAAGAAACCGCTGAATGGACGCCTTCGCGCTCCACATGACCGTTCAGTCTAGGGGAGGAGTTTTGAAACTCTAAAAAAAAAAAAGTCAACACCATGATATTAAGATCTAGAGTGTGAGGCCTAACCCAAGTTTCTAGCCAGCCTGGTAAAATTTGGGCTGAAATCAGGATTGTCGACTTCAATTTGATGTCGAGAAAAAAAAAAAAAAAAAAAGAGAAGAAGATAAAAACAGGCGGAGCCCCTGTTTATCTTCCCACTGTGATCATCGAAGATCGTGATAGACGGCGTCAAGGAGTTGGGAACGGTCGGTGGAGGAGTCGGAGAGGAAGAACGACGTGGGGAATAGTGATTTTTCCTTATAAAGAGAAAAAAAAATCCCTCGTGTGCCTCGATCCAATCCGAACCCCTCTCTCTTGGTGGTCGCCAAATTCCGACGCCGACCTTGCCGGTAAGTTCCCATTCTTCCATTTTCTTCTTGAGTATGGGTGTGAGCTATGACGATCGGCGAGCGGGGGAGGGGTTTTGTCTTTTTTTGGGATTTCTGGTAGATGGTCGGACGATCATCACGATCGCCGCCGATCTCTCCTTTCCCTCCTGCCATCCTTCTTGACGGACGATTATGGAGATCGCCGCCATGGGTCAGTTCTGTTAAAGGGGACGGGTCAGCTCGATTGAGCCGCGCGAGGGGAGCAGTAGGAGATCAGTTCAGGAGAAAAGAAGGAAGAAGGAAAGAAAAAAAAACCTATATGAGAGTTCATCGCCGGGGTGGTTTCCGGTGGTTGGAGTTGCCGCCGGTGGCTCACCCGTAAGGTTCCCTACCATCGTGGGTGAGGAAGAAGAGGGGGGAAAGAAGTATCAGTTTGGGAGAAGAGAAGAAAAAAAGAAGAGAAGAAAGGAAGAAAAAGGAAAAAGGAAAAAAAAAAAAAAAAAAGGAAAGAAAAGAATAAGAGAAAAAAGAGAAAAAAAAAAGGAGAGAGAGAAAGAGGAGAGAGAAGGAGGAGAGAGAAGGAGGAGAGAGAAAGAGGAGTGAGAAAGAGGAAAGAGAGAGAGGAGAGAGAAAGAGGAAGGAGAAAATAAGAGAGAGAAAGAGGAAGGAGAAAATAAGAGAGAGAAGAGAGAGAAAGAGGAGGGATTAAAGAAGAGAGAAAAAGGAGAGAGAGAGAGGAGAGAGAGAAAGAGGAGGGATTAAAGAAGAGAGATAAAGGAGAGAGAAAGAGGATTGATAAGAGTGTCCCGTGATAATCTAGTTTTTATTTTAGTTTTTTTGAATGGAAATTAATTGTATGTTTAAATTATTGGTCAAGATCGTTGTTGTTCTTGAAAAACCAGGTCTAGCATTGAACTATACTTAGTTGGTGAATACTCTTCGGTAAGTTATCTTGACCTTTGATATTATATGCCAAATATGTTATATATTTATGAAATATAAAATATGTGTAATATATTTTAATATGCATTAGACTGCATTGAGTTACATGTATTATGTTGATATAAATGCTCTCTAGTCCGACTATGATCACACGAGGACTTAGTCTCCTTTTGGACCTCCAGTGGGGCTATCACTAGTACATGACCGATGAGCGGTATGTGACACAGGAGCTAGTTGCCTTATTTAAGCCATACATGGCAGTTGCTGATACATGCTAGAGATGCATGTTTTCTCGTATGATTTCAGAGCTAATTTTTCTTTTGGGCCTCCAGTGGGGCTATCACTGGTGCATGACCGATGACCGGTATTGTATATAGGATCTAGTCTTTTCGGGGCTAGCCACGGGCCGATCGTGGCTATAGTCAAAGGGACTAGGAGAGTAAAGTACACGGTTGGCCATCCATCGTCGTATCGGTGTTGGTTGAAATTAAGTGTATATATTTGCATCATGTTGCTAGTTATATTATTATATTTCTGGATATCTTGTTATATGATGTGTTTATGTTTGCTGTTTGTTATTGGCATATTTATGTATGTATATTGGAGGTGATGATAAAATACTGAGCCTATATAGCTCATCCCCTATTTTGCTATATTTTTATTACGGATCCAGAAGAACAACTGGGCTTTGGGACCAATCAGTGAGGAGCTAGGATTTAAGTGTTATGCGTATGCCTGGCTAGATAATTACTACTGAAATTATGTTTTGATGCAAGCCTTGTGTGTCTGAAGGAGAAATAAATTCTGGACACATGACCATCTGTTGCGCATCCGACTCGGATTTCGGGTCAGGGCGTGACATAGAGGCACTTGCTTCTTAGGTACAGGCGAGAGGGAGAAGATGAAATTGTTCTAATTAGTGTTTAAACCGTTCTCCCATATTTGATAAAATACTGGGAATCTTACTTGACCTTTAATGCTTAGCTACCTGATTGTTTTCCGAGACACAATATCAGTGCTGGTTGATCGGAGTGATGGATACGATGTGTGATAAATCCTAAAGTGGGGGGATTTTGATCAAATTTGAGGTTGTGGATGTTTTCATTGCAACCCGACCAAATATTGATGCATATTTAAAGATGCCAGAAGCATCCTTTCCGCAAAAGAATGAATGGTGCTAGTAGCCAGCATTTCTTACTGCTGCTTCTTTTTAAATATTTGGAGAATCATGGGGATCTTGGACCACGGATTAATTTGATAAAATGATGTTGTAGTTGTTGTCAAGAAGTGACAAATCTGAGCAACGTTCCATTTATTAAGTTCTATCTATTATCCTTCATGCTTGGTTGTGAGGTTGTAATAATTGCCAAAGCATTTTTGCATGAATTGAAGTTGCACCCAACATTGCCTTTCTATCAGTAGTCACCATTGCTAAGCTGGAGTGCTTCTCTATGAAACATTTCATACGAATTTAAGGGTATGGGTGATGAGTTGTGTTTGTAGTTCAGTTTGGGGAAAGAAAAGAAATGCCTCTCAGTATGGTAATGGAAGGGCCACAGGCTAGTCTGGACCGAAAGGAATTGGATGCCTTTGAGATCAGAATTAGATAACACTCCAAACAAACAAAGCAGAAGAAAAAAAGAAATCACTTTTCTAAGACATTTTCTTGCAATAGCTTGCTGATGAAAGGTACTATTGCTGAATTAGTTATAATAAATGCTGTAAGAGTCTACATTACAAGATGCCAATTAGTATTGTCACCATTATCTTTTGGAACTTATTGCTGAACTGTATAAACTTCAACCCAATTATAAAGTTGATACATAGGTAGCAATGATTTGATTTACTCCAGCTAACATGCATAACATATTAACATACTTGTTTGGCCTTAAAGCAAGATATTTTATTTCATATCCACTTTGAGCAGTAGTCTAGCTATTCTACAAGAATTTTTTAGGTAGTATATATTGTTCAGATACATCTCCAACATGCACTTAAATTTTACAACTAATTATGACCTTCATTTATCTTATAGGTAGCTTCCAATCTGAATTACTAACATATTTTATTTCATTTTAGCTCACCAAGGATGGAAGAGTCTTCCAAAGCCTAAAGTTGTGTATCTTGGAGTTGACTTCACATGCGAAGTAGAGTCATGTGTTTGGTTGATGAAGCAAAACCATATGATAAGCTTACACATCGCAGCGATCATATGACCCTAGACCGGAAACCGGATCACTCTAAGTAGCTTTCTAATCCAAGAATTCTTTTCAGAGTAGTAAATTGGTCTCCCTTGGCACGCCACATCCTTTTCTGAAAAACCTTCTAATTAAAAATCCATCATTATAGATCTTTACTTAGATTCGAAGACAATATATTATACTTCCTGACAGGCTGAGCCATATATTTGGTACTCCAAATAGCAGCCAGGTAGATCTCTTAGATGGTGTCTCTTTGTTAATTACAACTCATCTACATGAACTGTGATCAACTGAGAACTTCATCAGGGAGCTAAATGCAACAGTTAATTGCACAGCAAAAACCTGGCAACACATTTTAGTAAATTACATGACTACTGAAAAGTTTTCTATGGCCAAAGACCTTTTCTCTATCTATGATCATATATTTTTTAGCAAGCTTTATCTTGCCTGATGAGATCTATGTTGTGTAGAATCTTTTGTTTCTCATTCAAACTTCTATGATTGTGAACGATTTTACTTCTCTGAATTACTGTTTTTAAGCTTTGAAGGTTCTCACAAACATGTCCTTTGTTCTTTTTTTTTTTTTAAAAAAAATCAGAGTACGCTGATTTTGATACACAAACCATTGTTCTGTAATGAAAACATCGTTAACCATTAATGATGGTCACATTAAATAAGGACCTATCCATTTTTCTAGCTGTTCACCATATCACTGCACACCTAGTATCCTTAGTTTCTGCATTTGAACTCTATATTAATGTGTTGAGATGTTCTTCTGGGTCTTCACCAGGATACCTTTTTTTTTTTTTCAGAGCATGAATACAACATGAAAATTTGTTCACTTTCTCCAAGCACTTGTACTATTTTCTTGCTTAGGGTCTGCTTGGATATTCCTACTGGATTGGATTGTAAATCCTATAGAAATTGAATCTGTTGGCATATCTAGCCTGTATTTTCTTGGAGTCTATCCTAACCCAATCCAAATTTTAGCCTTTGGAATATAGGAAGAAAAAAGAAAGACCCATGGATTTGAGCTGGGTAATATTTGGTTGATGCAGGATGATACTTAAAGGACAATCCAATCCACGAATCCTACTAGATTTTCAGCTCAATTCTCTAGCTACAGAAGTGAAAACATCATATTCACAAATCCTACTTAATATGAGTCCAATTTGGCCATCAGCAGGCTAGGAGTCAAACACCCTTCTACAAGTTTATTAGGTAGATTGATGAGGTGTTCTTGTTCCGTAATGGCATGACTCTGGTGACTGATGTCTTTTTCCTTCGAGTTTCAGGGTGAAGTAATGCTCACTGGAATCTTTAGAAAGGAATGATTCAGCTGAAAGATAAAATTTTGACAATCATAATTCTAAGCTTCTCAGCCTGATTAAAATTTGTTAAAACATGGACATGGTGTTGGTGTTTCAGCATCAGATTGTTTCACCTTCTCTTTGGCAAGTTTTTTGCAAATTAATTTGACATTGTTGAAATTGTTCCATGAACCTAGGATGGCACTGGTGTCTGCTTTTTGCCCATAATTTATGTTCGATGATCTGCATGAAGAATGATGATTAGTGCTTATTCTTTGGTGGTTATACATGACTAGAAAAATCAATAATCTAATATTGTAATTCAAATGTTTGAAGAAATAATTAAGTCTTTAATTTCTGCTTCTGGATGGGCTTCATTGGACTTACCCGAGCAAAACTTGCGGCCTTTAAACATGTTAATACGTAACCAGAAAGCATCAGCTGTAACAGAATAATAATAAGTGCAAAGACTCGGTAAAATACCTTAGTTACTTCACACACAAAATTAAAATAAAATTAAAAAAAAAAAAAAAAAAAACAACAATCCAGTTGAATCGGGACTTTGAAATGCTGAAATGATACATTTGTTGGAAATAATTTAAATTGAAAAACTTAAACCTTTTCTAAAAGTTTTCCTTCAAAGAGATTTCCTTTTCACTTTTTTAATCCCATGTCGAAAGTAAAAAAAAAAAAAATTATTTGGGCCTTTTATATTTGAAAGAACTTGTCTAAGTTTCTTAGGAATATTAGAAGAAGTTTAAAGAAAAATTTTTAATATACACGTGCGAATCTTTATTATTTATACTGCCTTTAATTATACATTTAAACTATTTAATTATCATTTTAAACTTTTGAATGCTTCGCTTTAATATCCAAACATGAGAATTTAATTTTCTAGCCATTGGATGCCTAATAATAAATTTAATGAATCAATAAAAATTTAAGTGGTTAGATTGAATTGAGATAGCTATAAAAAAAAACCTTTGGATCCTATTACATAAGCTATTCTGATTTTCCTTTATTTATTCTTCTGGCTCAATATCTTCTCTTCTTCAAGTTAATTTTGCTGGGTATTGAAAGGAACTTCATAAATTTCCATAACAATCATGTTCATGAGTGAAGGATTCCAATCGTATCTTGAATAGTATTTCCAAATTTTTCTATAAATTTATTTTATAATTTTTCATAATTTTTAAATAAATTTTTTGTATTAATTTTTATATTAATTTTATTAAATCATATCCGTAATTCTTGTGAGCATTGTCCTGACAACATTTCCTCGAGTAATTGACTGACAAGAAGTTGCAATTTCAGTTAAATTTTACTACATTTCTTTTATATTTTTTCTCCCAGTGATCAATGTTGTCAACTTCAGCTATACAGAAAAAAAACAACTTCCCCAGAGTTTCGCAAAACAATGATATACAACGTAAACATTTCACTTCTGAGTCTCCTCACTTGTCCTTTATTTATTTATTTATTTATTTATAAGGAGATGCGTTTTTTTTTTTTTTGGAAGTGGTGCAGCTTTTTCGATCGGAGCTGCGCTTCTTCCCGTGGCGAACACTACCAGGAGACTCAAAAGAGTGGCGGGCCCTTCATCTCCATCCTTTTGCTCAACCACATTGTCTAAAAAGGTTGGCTTCTTGGTGAGACTGTTCATAAGTGTTTTGCTCTGTTACACATCTCTCCTTCTATCGTTTCTGGGAAAAACTGAAAGAAAAGTTCTCAGAGCCGGATCCTCCGTACAGTCTGTGTTTTTTTTATATATACCGCACATTTTTTTTTTTTTTAATTTTCTTTCGCTCTCTGTCATGTCCCGAATCCAAATATAGGATCGGCTACGTGACCGGCCATACAATCCTATATATTATCCTAAAGATCGTGCCAGGTCTAACCTTCAATACAATATTCAAACAGTGATAAGGAATAAATCTCATAAATTATTTATTATTTTTAAAATTTTTCATAAAGGTTAACAGATAAATAAAATATAAATAAAATATAAACTCATGATTTAATACCTAAATTCTAGCTCCTCACTGACCGGTCCCAAAGCCCAAATGATCTTCGATATCTCAAACAAAAATATAAAAAAACAGGGATGAGCTACACAGGCTCAATAAGTTATCAATACCTCCAATATACATACACCACTATGCCACTAAGAATAACAAGCATAATACATCATACAACAAGATGTCCAGCAATGTAATAATATAACCAACAATATGTTGCAAATGTGTACACTTAAATGCAACCGACACAGACATGACACGACTATAGATGGCCAATAATTTACTCTACTCTCATAGTCCCTCTGACTATAGCCACGATCGGCCCGTGGCTCGTCCCGAAAGAGACTAGATCCTGTGTCACATACTGCTCAACAGTCATGTGCCAGCAATAGCTCTACCGGAGGCCCAAAAGGAAAACTAGTTCTGAGTATCACACGAGAAACATGCATCATCTGCATGTGCCTACCATGCATGGTTAAAATAAAGCAACTAGCTCCTGCGTTACATACCGCTCAACGGTCATGTGCCAGCAATAGCCCTGCTAGAGGTCCAAAAGGAGACAAGGTCCAAAAGGAGACTAGGTCCTCGTATGATCATAGTCGGACTAGAGAGTACCCACACCAACACAATGCACCCACACCAATACAATGTACCCACACAGACATAATGCACCCACACCAACACAATGCACGTAATCCAATGCTATCAAATGCAGATATTTACGTATATTTACTATTTCATAATATATATATATTGGCATACAATATTAAAGGTCAAGATAACTTATCGAAGAGCATCCATCAACTAGTACAGTCCAACACTAAACCGAGTCTTCCAAAGTCAACAATGATCCTTGATGTGGCGAGACCGCTAATGTGGGTAGCTGGCAGGCACCACATTAAGGGAGACCGCCACGGCGGATGCCAAGGCGACACCTCAATTTGGAGAACTTTGCCGAGCTGAGCTGAGCTCTTCCAAGACAGCAAGTCGAGCTCAGTCTTCCGCCAGGTCGAGCTCGTGAGCTCGACGCCTAGGCCGGAGCCACTTTCCACCCTTCAGAGCGAGACCCTCGAAGGTTAGTGCCCTGCAGTCGAGGTCGAGCCAAGAGCTCGCCCACCGATGTGGAGCCTCTCCGAGCGCGCGCCCTCTAGAACGGGTCCATCCTTCGCCCTCCAAAGCGAGATCCTCGGAGGTTAGTGCCTTGCGGTCGAGGTCGAGCCAAGAGCTCGCCCGCTGATATGGAGCCTCTCCGAGCGCGCGCCCTCTGGACCGGGTCCGTCCTCCACCCTACAAAGCGAGACCCTCGGAGGTTAGTGCCCTGCGGTCAAGGTCGAGCCAAGAGCTCGCCCGCCGATGTGGAGCCTCTCCGAGCGCGCGCCCTCTGGACCGGGTCTGTCCTCCGCCCTCCAAAGCGAGACCCTCGGAGTTTAGTGCCCTGCGGTTGAGGTCGAGCCAAGAGCTCGCCCGCCAATGTAGAGCCTCTCCGAGTGTGCGCCCTCTGGACTGGGTCCGTCCTCCACCCTCTAGAACGAGACCCTCGGAGGTTAGTGCCTTGCGATCGAGGTCGAGCCAAGAGCTCGCCCGCCAATGTAGAGCCTCTCCGAGCACGCGCCCTCTGGACCGAGTTCGTCCTCCGCCCTCCAGAGCGAGACCCTCGGAGGTTAGTGCCCTGCGGTCGAGGTCGAGCCAAGAGCTTGCTCGCCGATGTGGAGCCTCTCCGAGCGCGCCCCCTTTAGACTGGGTCCGTCCTCTACCCTCCAGAGCGAGACCCTCGGAGGTTAGTGCCCTGCAGTCGAGGTCGAGCCAAGAGCTCGTTCGCTGATATGGAGCCTCTCCGAGCGCGCGCCCTTTGGATCAGGTCCGTCCTTCGCCCTCCAGAGCGAGATCCTCGGAGGTTAGTACCCTGTGGTCGAGGTCGAGCCAAGAGCTCGCCCGCCGATGTGGAGCCTCTCTGAGCGCGCGCCCTCTGGAACGGGTCCGTCCTTCGCCCTCCAGAGCGAGACCCTTGGAGGTTAGTGCCCTGCGGTCGAGGTCGAGCGAAGATCTCACCCGCTGATGTGGAGCCTTTCCGAGCGCGTGCCCTCTGGGCCGGGCCCACACTCTTCCCTCCTCCACCAAGGAGACCACATGAGCTCGAAGCGCCCAGATCGGAACAAACCCTACCGTCCCATGGCACCGGCGAGCTGCCCGAGGACCACGGAACAGCGCCCCCCATGCCGCCATAACTGCCTGTCCGGCCGTACTTCCAGGGGATGGGCCAGCCAGAGAGCACGCACCCCTAAGGCGGCTGCCCCCAGATCGAGGCTCTGCCAGACTTCCCGAAATAGAGCAACCAGAGAGGATGTTAGAAGGAATGGAAGCTTCCCCTACCACCTATCAGGAAAGGCGTCCCGTCCACGGCACGGAATCCTTCCCCACGCGCCTGCCAACCCAGCGAGGATCCCGAGGTAGACTCCTAACGGTCAGTTGTCAACTACAAAGAACGATCGGCACCCCCGGAAGGGGGAGGTAACAATAGAAAAATACACAAGTAGAAAAGAACTACGGTCCACCACCAATACAAGCGCAAGCTCGACTAAGAGAGCAAAGCGCCACCACCAACACCACGGTCGAGGAAAACCACCGGGAAACAAGGAGAAGCGGGGTAACGGAGAACCCCTCTATCCCCGCTATCACTCTCCCCCTGCTGCGTTTTTCCTTCACCGACACATCTCCCACGCTTCCTAGTGCGGAGTCCATCAAGAGGGGCCCGACCAGGAGGATCTATTCTCCTGGATCGTCACTAACTTGATCGTCGGAGTGCCCCCGTCGGAAACTCCGGCCCGGGTCACTAACCCCTGTTTTGCAGGTCCAGGAGCAGAGGACCGACAGGCAGCGAAGGGAGTGCGCTTCGACGTAGCAGCTACGGGCCACAACGGTCTTGGCGGCAACAATCCTGAATCATAATTTAAAAAGAAATTAAATAGAAACAAAATTTCCTGGAACATCCACAACTAACAGTTCTTTTCCTCCCTTCCTTTGCCTTCCTTTTAATTAATAATAATAATAATTATTATTATTATTACTTATATTATTTTATTATTAATTTTTCAAACGGTACCTTTACTGGGCCGACCCATCCCAGAAACAGGCCCGGCCCAACCCCTATTAATAGAGTCGATCCTTCTCTGTTAACAGGCCGAGCAAGCCCCTCCCTCTCCATGAAAACCGGAAGGAATGGCGGCGATCATTGCGATTGACCGCCTGGGAAAGATCGCCGGAAGGGAAGGAAGAGACCGGCGGTCCCTTCGACGGATGTCTGGCCACCTGCTGGAAAAACCAAACAAATCAAATCTCTCCCCCCCCTCCGATGCACCTCCCATGACTTGGTTGAGCCGGTCTCCCATACTGCCAGCAGCGGTCGGCTGACCATAATGGACGGTGACGCGACCACTGGCAGCCCAACAAAAATTCTAAAAATATAAATATATAACAGATCCCTCTTCCTCTCGCATCGATGATTTCCGTTTAGTCCCACGCTTGAACGAAACTGGGGTTTAGAGCCTTACCGACGAGGTCGGCGACGGATTCGATTGCGCCGGAGGTAGATGGCTTCAGAATCGATAGAAGCACACAAGGGGGAAGGCGTTGTCCGGCAGATCGGCGTTGGTTTCTAGGCATCTGTCGGAGGAGGAGAGGTCTGGGCTGGGCATAGACACACGAGGACCCCTTTAAAACTCGAGGAAGATCCTTATCTCCCAGCGCCGTCGACCGCCTTTCCCGCTTCTTTCGTCGGTCGTTCCGTGGTTCGATGCCAGGATAAAGTCGAACTGAAGTCGACAAGGACTGTTGACTTTAACCCAACATTGATCCAATAATACTGGGCCTTACACTCTCAAATAAAATTCAGGTGACTAAGGAATAATCCTTTAATCTCCTTTTCATCGCGCGTGTATGTATATATATATATATATATATATATATTTTGATGAACTTGTCATGCGCTAATTTGGAATTTGAGAATATTACATAGAAGGAACTTGAAAGTAGTAGGGTTTGTTTTCCTTATGCAGAGAATGACCGAAGGAGAAGATATTTTAAGTACTTATTTGGCTACATGGTAGCATTAGTTGACAATTGGTTCACCAAATCTTGTAGACTTCTTCTTCTTTTTTTTTTTTTTCAATAAATTGGTTGAATTAAACGATTTGAGAATAAATGTATTCTATGGAAACTAGAAAATAGAATATTCAAAAGCTGAGATGGAAAATCTATCGTAGAATTTCATAAGTTAGTCCTAATGTGGTTGTCAACTTTAACATTTCGATGGAGAAGCATGATACCAAAGCACTAGGGGCATCAGGAACGTTAGCTGAGAAGGGTGCATACTGGCAACTTTTGCACGGATGTATATTACCAAAAAAAAAAAAAAAAAGAAAAAAAAAAAGAAAGAAAGAAAGAAAGAAAAAGCAAAAAGAAAAAAAGAGAGAGAGACTTTTGCACGGATGTGGAAGCAACAAAAGTGACTCTCTAACCGATTCACCCATACATAGCCTACGTTAGCTCCAGTAGCAGTATTTTCTTCTGCTTGGAATTAACTTTGGTCACCAAATCCTGTACCGTGTCATTTTTAAATGGCAAGTTTGACGTCATTGAAGATGTATATGAAACGTGTAAAGCACTTACTGTGGAGGCTCATGGATTTAGTTTGGCTCAAAGATTAATTTTAGTGTGGGGTTTTCCTTTCAATGTAAATTTTAAAAAAAAGTTAGGAATAAAAATGAAACATACCTTATGAGCTATGTGTAACCATCGACAGTTACTGTAATAGTGCCCTGAGATGGAAGAAAACAAAATGATGAATTAGGTTTTCCTCTCTACCTCCACTTTATGCCCATCTCTACAATAAAATATGCACCTCTAGGAGTATTGGAATCCTTATGCTTTAGAATTTCTATAAATGAATTTATATAGAAATAGGGTAAGGATCCATCCTAGCCAGTAATACTAATGAGTTCATTTATTACTAAGCTCATTAACTAAATCAGATATACATCCATACCCTTCGCATCATATGATTAAAATAATAGGATCCAAAATAATAATATAATTATAAATAATTATAACTTTCTTAACTATTCATTTAGATGACAGTTTAGTTCATATTTTTATAACAAATTAAAATAAAAAATGAGTTTATATCTATCTCAATATTTAAACTTCGTGCTTATCCTTCATTGGGCAATTCTATTCAAACCTTGGAGCCCAAGGAATGAATGGAGCCCACTAGCAAACAACGCCAGAAAATTGCATGCATATTGATAAATCATGAGTTACGTCAATTTATTTCCACGTCCTCCTCCCTTCCTCTGCGCGCAACCACCTTTTTGTCCATGTTTCTCAGCCGATGGATTACAACAAGTCCTTTAAAAAAATATATATATTATTTACTTACCGTCTGCCAATATATATATATATATATATATATATATATTATTAGAAAAAACTTATAATATTATTTTAGTATTATTTTTTTAAAAATCAGAAATAATGCTGTGTCCAGTATTTATGACAAATTGCTAGGTACGTCCTAGGTTACTACTAGCCATAGAATCTGAAACGTCATTTTAGCAGTATTTTTAAAAAATTATCTGGAATCAAAGGGGCGACATCATGCAGTTTCAGGATATTGCTTTCATTTGAAATGAGATGGGGAACATCTGCATTTTTTAAAAAACAATTCAAGTATTTTTTGATCTGCTAGATTTTAGGAGATCCAAGCCAAAAGGCGACATATAACTACTAAGATGGTAGCCTGGTTGGTAGAGATCTTATCTCACTACCAACCGGTCCTGTGGATGGCTCGACTGTTGGTATAAATGAGAAGTCAGGATCTCTCTTTGTCCCCATTCTACAAGCTGGTGCCTTAGTGATGTCACATTGTCTTAAATTAAACATTACCTGATGAGATGGGACCTGCAAAAGTAGCTACATTGAAATTTATCCCTCCCATCTTTTTTACTTATCAAAAAAAAAAAATCAATACAAAAAAGAGCTCATGAATGAGAAATCAGGATCTTTCTTTGTCCCCATTCTACTGGCTGGTATCTTAGTAATGTCACGTTGTCTTAAATCAAACATTACCTGATGTGATAGAAACTTACGAAAGTAGCTACACTAAAATTTATCCCTCCCATCTTTTTTTACTTATCAAAAAAATAAAAAAAATAACATAAAAAAGGGACAGCTTCTTGCCTTTATGGCAATAAGTCTTTCCTTGCGTGACACAAAAGCTTTGGTGCACCAAGGAATCCAGAGATGCTACAAAATAAGAACTTAATGCTTGTGGACATCATCTAAAATTTTTTCTAGCATAACTCACATAAACTATAAATTTTGTACTATGATTATTTCGAGTTTTTAGTTGTTGAATGGCCGGGAGTAGAACAAGGTGCGACAAAAGTTTGATTAAGGTCAGATCATAGGCGTTTATGTCTAAGATAGACTGGATATTTTCTGTCAGCAGCCTTGGAGCTAAATAGGCCGAAAAAAGAAGGGAGTAACAGTAGGAAAATGTAGGGAGCCCACTAAAGATTTCTTGCCGGTTTGCTTCCATGCCTCCTTTTTTTTTTTTTTTTTTTTCCTCAGCACCAAACTACCCCATTGACCCATGTTTATGGTTCAACATGTACAGTGGCTTTCAGGATACCCAAAAGTTTAAAAGGCATATTAGAAAAGAAACAACCTTAAAACTTTTTATTTTGGTTGGATGGAGGAAAGGGTGCCTTTCCCTTCCCACAATCACAACACCATCCAGAACCAGTAAAATCACAAAAGAGAACCCTACGCCTTTGAACACCATACAGTGTCTGCTTTTTTTAATCTTTCATAAATTCTACAGGTCTGGCCAAGGGTGATATATTTTTTATCTATTCTGCATCCAATATGATTCCGTTATCACATTTAGAGATGTTAATGGAGAAGGATGCTCGAGTATTTTACTCATTCTTGAACCAAGTAGAATAATTTAATTGAAACTAAATAAGTATGGGTTTTGATGATTGGTTTAAAAATTAAAACCGTCCGGTTTCGGTTATGATTTTGATGATTTCTTTGCTTGAATTTGAATTTGAACTCAAAAAACAGTACTTATCCAATATTTAATATCTTTAACATTTAATATATATATTTTCTGGATTAGTTTTTTATTTCACTTATTCTGGATTGTTCGTAGTTTCCTATTCTACTTAATCTGGATTATTCACGGCTATATTGTCACAAATTTTTGGATTAGCTTCAGATTTATAATTATAATTTTTTTATTAAAAATAAATTTAATTTTTATTTCGGAACATTGTAAAAGATTTGGAGAATCAGTTTAATTTTTTAACTATGGGCAGCACCACAGACACAGCTTACCTGACATCACAACTTAGCTGGGGGTGCATTTTTGAGGCCTTTTCCGGTTCCTCCAGGCTCCAGCTCCTCCCACTGGCTACAATTTTTACCGGGGACACGCACCCTCCAAGCCCACGAGTCACCCGAGGTCAACAGGATTACCCTGGCCCACAGACCCAAAAAACCTAGTCCATCCGACGGTCCCTGATCCACACTCGTTAATCCCAGCCGTCCGATACACCCAACGACTCGACTCTATTTAATAATTCTCTCACATCGAGTTCCCCGCGCCCGCTCTGCATACACGCCGAAAAAAAGCGTGATAAATATCGGGCCGAAGAGAGGGAGGAGAGAAGGGAAGAGAAATTAGGGTTTCCGCTTCTCTCTGTAGAGTTAGGGTTAGGGTTTTCCTCGATCCTCCAGCCTCCTCCTCTGCTCCATGGCGAACTGGAGCGGCCGATTGAAGGGGACGGTGAAATGGTTCAACGGGACAAAAGGGTTTGGCTTCATCACCCCGGACGACGGTGGCGAGGACCTCTTCGTCCACCAGTCCTCGATCAAGGCAGAGGGCTACCGGACCCTCACCGAGGGAGAGCCCGTGGAGTTCTCCGTCGCCGAGGGCGAGGGCGGCCGCACCAAGGCCGTCGATGTCACTGGCCCTGATGGATCCAACGTCCAGGGCGGCGGCGGCGGTAGCGGCGGCCGGAGGGATGGGTATGGTGGTGGAGGCAGCCGCGGCGGCTCTACCCGTGGAGGGTATGGGTTCAACGGTGGGGGCAGGGGCGGTGGTGTGAGAGGAGGCGGTGGGAGAGGCGGCGGCTGGGGTTACGGAGGCAGTGGTGCCTGCTATAACTGTGGTGAGACTGGTCACCTCGCTAGGGATTGCTACCAAGCTGGTGGCGTAGGCGGCGGGAGGTACGGCGGCGGTGGAGGCGGGAGTTACGGCGTCGGTGGGAGCTACGGCGGAGGTGGGAGCTACGGCGGCGGTGGGAGCTACGGCGGCGGGAGTTACGACGGCGGGAGTTACGCCGGAGGCGGCGGCGGCGGCGGATCCTGTTATGCCTGCGGCGAAATGGGCCACTTCGCTAGGGAATGCCCTAACGTGAAGTGAGATCTACCGTCGCTAATCTTCCTTCCCTTTTTGACCTTTTATTTTTTATCTTTTTTCCCGTCTAATATATGTGTTCTGGGTTGCTGATGGGGTTTATCTTCTTCTTCTTCTTCTTCTTTTTTTAACATTTCTTTCTTAAAAAAAGGATTCTGGAAATGGTTTTCCTTTTTTCTGTGTTTTGCTTTGGTTTCATTAGATTGTGGTGCTTTTGTACTGTCTTTCAAGGAAAAACAGAAATCAAATGGTCTATGTATACACTCTTTGAGTGTCTATCTCTTACACGTCTCTCTCTCTCTCTCTCTCTCTCTCTCTCTCTCTCTCTCTCTCTCTCTCTTCCTACATATGCCTTCTGTTTAATTGTTTTGTTTCGTGTAGTTTGATCTTTGATGTATTATTTGTTCGTAATCTGCTAGTATTTTAGTTTTTGTCATTATTAATTTATCCTTTTCTTTCTTGTTTTTTATGTCTCATTTGGTGTAAATTTTGCACAGAAGTAATTCCCTTTATTTTTTTTTCCCAAGTGAAGTAGATTGTTTCGTATATACCTTTTGTCTCACGGTGATGAGAATGGCTGAAGTTTAGGGTTTTTTTCTAATGGATGCTATTGTTAATTAGTTAGTTGATTACATGGCATATGCTGAAGGTGATGCCTTGCTTTGGTTGTGGCTTTTGCCTTTGTGTTCTGCTACCTTTTCATGAAGTGCTGTTATATTTTATATGGAAAGTTGGGGCACGGTGTTCTTTTGGGTCACCAGTAGAAATGAGTGCTGGGAACCTAAGTACTGTAAGGTTGGCTGTGGTAGAATCATTCTTAATAATTTTAAAACTGGTTGCTAGCAGTTTTGTTAAATAAGATCGTGTGACAGTGTGTTCTCTTTTGTTTTGCGGGGGACTTGTGCCATGTTTTCCTTTAGCCTAGTTGCTTTGAGACTTTCAACATTAAAAGTTAAGGTAAAAGGGGAACTTGTAGGAGTGGCATCCTTTTGGTCCGTACTTTGATTTACTCTTTCTGATTTTACCGGCTGTGGTGCTTGCGGCATAAAAAGAAAAGTGGTGGATTCTCTGCGTGATTGAGTTTTTATTACCAAATGTTGTTGGTTAATTGTAGTTTGTTGGTATTTCTTAAGTTTTTGTATTTATCTTCTATGATTGCTCTGTTGGTAGGCAAGGATCATTGTGATATGGTTTACAAGCACCGTTTTTTTGATTGAAGGTTTACAAGCACGTATGTTTATATTTTTCTCATCTTTGGCTGCTTTGTTGGTAAGCAAGGATCATATTGATATGATTTACTAGATGTAGAAACCACTAGATGTAGGATGGTGATGGCATTAAAACGTTAGAGTTGGGAAGAGTTGGGAATAACGTAACATATTTTCTTTATAGATGGCTCTCCTTATATTTTTCTCTTCATGCACAGGTAGCGGTTTTTATAGGTCGATGTTCCTGTTTTTGGCTGGACAAAAACTTAGACCAGTTTTCACAAGAATTTTTCTTAAAATCCTGCTTGATTTGCATCGATAATGTGTTTCAGTTGTAGATTCGAAAAATTGCATTCAGTGTTGTTGTTGGAAGTTCATTTTCATATGTTATGTTCTTTGTGCAGATGTTATTCTCTAATTGTTTTTGGTTCGTTATCTATCAATCATATGACCTTGCGTGCGAGGATGCTGTTTTGTTGATGCACCAGTAGGAGGGGGAAATTAGACCGGGGCTTAGTGATCTATAGAACCAATATCATCAATGACAATCTATTGCTTGTCCAAAAATTCATGCATAATTTGTAGTGCTCTTTCATTCGCTAGAGCTTGATGACGATCAAACTGGACATGGAGTGTTCTTATGACTAAATATGTTGGTTCTTTTTTGCATCGGAGTGGATTTATTGAATCATGGATTGTGTGGAGATCTCGAACTTTGCTATCTTGATCAACGATATCTTGATGGAGTTTTTTTACTTGATTGGCGGACTTCGACTAGGGTGTCCTCTATCCTCTTCTTTTATTTTCTGTTGATGCTCTACCTCGTGGTCTGGAGATAGCTATTTAGGGGGCAAAGTTGAAGTGCTATTGGCTTGCCTTTAGGGTTATGGCCTTTGTTTGAAATGTTATGTATTTTGTATCTATTGTTGAGGCCTATTATCGAGCATTTGCCCGGCGGGTGAATCTGTGAAAGTTTACTATCATTTTTAATTCCAAGATAAAGGTCTAAGTGAAGGAGACTATTCGAGATATGGAGGAAATCGTGAAGCAAATTGGGATCCTAATCTATCTGGGGTCATTGTTGAGGTTTCTTGTCGGGCATTTGGCTAGTTTGTGGGTCCGTAGAATTTACTATTATTTTTAATTCAAAGATGGTTCTGGTGAAGCAGGTTATTTGAGATAGGTTGGGAATTTTAGAGCAAGTTGGGATTTTAATTTATTTAGGGTTTTGATCACGAGGTGGAGATTTCGAAGAGTTGATTGCAAGCTTATAGAGTAGCAGGTTCGGGATTGTCTCGGGGTTTGGCAAGCCAACTTCTTTTTCATGATGGTCAGGACAATTTTGGTGAAATTAGTTCTGAGCCCCGTCTCGATCTACTTCCGGGCAAATCAATATGATTGTATCGATCTCTTATTTGAGATGATTAGAGTAGCAATTTTGGGACTTTCGACGGGGACCTATAAGTGGCAGATAGGGGATTTATTTGCTATCTGGAAGGTAGTTTGCCGGTCCGTCCAGGATGGAAGCATGGGGATTCGATCCTTGGTGATGATGGAGATTATGATTGTCAAACATGTAGCTCACTTCTTTATCTAGCTTAATTGCTTATGGTGTAGAATGATACGGGTTCGATAGGGGGCTTGGAGTCAGGGGTCCTAGATCTAGAATCCGCGAAGGTTCTTCTTCATATAGAAGGAGATTTGTATAAGAATATCTATCATGGCAGCCAAGGTTAGATAACTGGTTGTGAATGAGACTTTGATTGATGTCAGCTAGGATGTTTGAATCTCTAATTTGCTGGTTGGGAATGGGACTTCGATTAATGTCAGCAAGGATGTTTAGATCTTCAGTTTGTCCCTATCTAGGTCGGTATGGAGGTGGGTGACTATTTGCATGTTTGTGATTTGATTATGGATGATAGTATCCTTTATCACTTGCTTTTTCGACGGTCATCTTTTAGATAGGATTCTGGCCATCTCGATTTTTATCCATCGATACTGGGATTTGAGGATATAGAGTCGAGCATGCTATCCAAAGATTTCTATGAGAGATCTCTTTAAGTCAAGCAAGACTATGCCAGAGAGAAGGATTTAGATTGCTTGGATTTGAAAAGTGGAAGTCCATCCTAAAATCTGGTTATTTTTTTGAAAGATTGTTTGGGATTGATTTTCGACTCGTGTGCCCCTCAAGATAAGGGGCTTAAACATTTTGTCAAGCCTGCTCGGCTTGTGGGCTATGTAGAGCATGCTCCTTGGTGTCTCAGAACGAAGTTGACTTAGAAAATGGCAGGTGGCTAGTCTTGGAGGGCTAGCAGTGCCTTATGGCTAATTTCATTTCTGGCTGCATTCGTAGAGTTCTACTGAAGGTTCAACTAGCTCCTGATAGCATATGTTACTTATCAAATTTGGCTTTCTAGAAATAGTTTGATTTCTTTCACTGAGATTGTGCCTTCTCATCATGTTATTGAGTCGTTGAGTATCATTATTTCGATACAGCTAACTCGCCTATTGATGTTTTAGCATTTGGGGACTATCGTGTTGTGCTTGCGGTGAATCGGAGGGTACTTTTTATCTCTTGGAAGTCTTCATGGTCTGGATTTGTAAAGATCAATTTGGATGGAGTGTGAGGGATAGCAAGGATGGTGTCGATTTTGTCGTATGTGATCTGGATTCCAGCTCTTGATTATGGGGGGCTCTCATATATTTGAGTTGTCTATGTCGGAAGTGAAGCTTCGTGCTGCTTGAGTAAGAATTATTTTTGAGGATGATTTTGTCATTGCTATTAGCTATATCCAAGATAGGGCAAAGTATTTGAATGTCCATCCGGCCCTCTATGATATTTGGAGCTTTCACAGTTTTTTTATTGTGGTGATTGTTCAGTATGTTTTTTGGAAGGTTAATAGCATTGCAGATTGTATTGTTTTTTTTGTTAATTATATTAGTGATTGAAGTCGGGATTGTTTTATTTGTCACTGATTATATTAGTGATTGTAGTTGGTGTCACGACGATGCCTGTTTTCAAATATTGCTCGATATTTTGTATTTTGATTGCTGAGATTGTACCTACATAAGATCCTATGCGGGACTTGTATGATCACATGTTTATATCTAAATTAAAAAAAAGAAAAATCATCAAAGATGAATGAGATGGGAGAGCCGTCCATGTAGCATCATTGCATGAAGGACTTGCCGTAGGTGAAGGCTGGAAAGAGGAGGGGGACAGAGCGACAATGAAAGATATGGTCTTGTTGGGAATAGTGTCATCCATGTCCGGTCTGGATGGTTGTGTTTTGACAAGTAGTTAGCATACCTTGATGAAACGTTGGACTTTCAGCTGTTACCTGTACTGTCTATTCTATGGCTTTGAGCGGAGGGTATGGCTTTTTATCGTGGCTTGGTTTCGGAGTTTTTTTTAAAAATAATATTTTTTATTAAATATTTATAAATGCCAAAAAATTTTATTTATTAAAATAAATTTTTTAAACACGTAAAAAATACAAATAGAATGTTGTAACTGTAATTTTTCATTAGAATTATAGTTGTAATCTATAATTTTTTCATTTCAAAATATAATAATTTTTTTTTTCAAAAAATTTAAAAAATAATAAAAAAAATAAAAATTAATAAAAAACTTTAAATAAAAAAATAACATGACATTATAATAATATATTTTATATTATAATAAATATTTATATTTTAAAATATATTAAATATATTAAATTATATATATATATATTATAATATAGTGTATGTGTTGATATGCATATACTGATCGAAGTGGTAGCGATATCGTGAAGAGTGCTATCGGTGCAGTATGATAGGATGAGATATCCATCATAGGATGAGATATCCATCAAGCCGTGAGGTCGGAGGTGATGAGATACGAGGGTGACGACGTTGGTACGAGACTGGGCACCCACTTGCTCGTACTTTTCGAGATCTGATTGTGCCATCCGATTAGTCCGGCCATCAACGTGGTGTGTGGTTCCATAACATACGGCAACTGTCGATGCAGTAAGGTTAATGGAGACTAACAGGGTAGCGATCGTCACTTGGAATATCGGTGGTTTCCGGCTTTGCATGCATATAGCCACCCGGTGGGAGCGTTCTTGGTGGCGGTCCATGATGCCCTTCTAACATTGGTTGGCATCACTCTTCAAATCCTGAATGCATGATAAATGAAAATTATCGCTTGTCCTTCTTGAAGGTGCATATCTAGCGTATTTGTTTAAGCTCTGGGGTGGGTGTCAATGATTGTCTGGCGTGTATCTTCCTCACCAAAGAAAGATTCTGTGCAGGCTGATGAACGAAGTGTTAGAAGTAATTTGAAATCTGTGTGAGATGCGAATTAGTTGTTGAAATTGCAAAAAAAAGATCAACCATTCTTTCCTGCGAAAGATACAAACCAAACCTATCAATGACCTGAAGTTATGTACTCTAGTGGCTGTACCCTGAATTTGGCTAGGTTTCTTTCCATGACGGTTCCTGCTGTACTGGTTTGAGGGGGGAAATTGCCTTTTGAGGCCGATATATGAACAAGATCTAAACATAAATTGACTGGGTGAGCTAGCACAAATTTTTTTAAAACAATATCGTTTGGTTGGGATAATTTAATTTACCTCTTTTCATGTTACTAGAAGTTCTAATTGCCATAAATTTGATGGTTTTTGTATCTATAACTAATTAAGGCTTGTTTAGCATTACTTATATATATATATATATATATATATATATATATATATAATATTAATTATAATAATTTTTATCATATTTGTTGTTACCGAATCATTGTGACTCTGAAGCACCAGCTAATTTGCTTGATTGGACTTCTTCTGATCCTGCAAAATAAGTTCAATCATCGGAGATTTTTTGGTGGGGGACACTCTGATGCTTAATTCAGCAAATGGGTTCGGGTGAAACAGATAAAGAATTTGAGAGAAAAATGGTTAGAGAAAATGAGAGAGTGAGCTTGCTAGTTGAATTCACCTACCTCCAGGAGGCCCCCATTTACCAGTATTTATAGGCTTGGGCTTTAACTAAATTTAGTTAGAAGGGCCTAAAGCGGTTAGTTCCATTATAAACTACCACGTGCACATAATAACCGTAATCAGTTATTCTATTAGAGTGACTTCCTCACTCTATTGTCTTCATGTCTCGATCAGCTTAGTAAACCAATCAGATTTATATCATGACCGACTGGATGTTCAGATAGTCGTAGTAGTTGATCGGCCTTGCATCTGAATCAGCTTTGTGCATAGGTTAATCCTAAGCCTTGAATCAGCCTTGGTTACATGTCAACCTTGGGCGTTAATTGGCCTCAAACATGGATCGGCTTTGAGTCTTGATCGGCTTCACGCTTGGATCAGCCTTAAGCCTTGATCAGCTTTACGCCTGGATCGGTCTTGAGCTTTGATAGGCTTTACACCTAGATCGACCTTGAGCTTTGATCGGCTTTATGCTTGGATCGGCCTTGAGCCTTGATCGGCTTTACGCCTGGATCGGCCTTGCATCTTGATCGAATTGGAGCGTATATCGGCCTTGACCACTTATCTTCCCATCATTTAAGGAACCATAGATGATCCTCCTGACCCATTATAAACGAGTCCATCTTTTATATCCCAACATTTGCCCCTCAAGCTCCTAAGTTCAAATAAATCTTTTTTGAACATCAGGAGCTGAAAACAAAATCAAGGAAAGGCTATTAAAAGATATTTCTTTCTCAGTACATTCTTCTCTTCTTTTTTTTTAATGTCAGATGTCAAAATTAAGGCATCTTTTCTCGATCGTAACATCCTTGCGACGTGTCAATCTTTCATTGGGGGAGTAGTTATGAAACAGATCTTACCGCCATACCATTATCTGTTGTCATCATTATCGATTCTGAAATTCAAAAATACAAAGAAATCAAAGCCATAGAAGAAACATGAACCATCGATTTAAGCCATTATTGTTAAATATCCGTCGATGCGTCATGGATTGTCGCTTTGGTTTTCCTCCCGTTGCATCGGTTGCTAGAAACCTTTTTCGATGAGTCGCACCTCCCTATCAAAAGTTAAAGACATGTGGTACGATCAAAGACCAGGCTCATAATTCAAAAAAAAGATCTGGGCCATCGGAATCCATTATATAAAGGACTCTTAGTCCTAATGAATGGATCTTTCTTCTACCCTGGTGTTGACCATGTGATTGATTTTGTTGATTATAAAACATTGATGCAAGATTATGTTACTAATTATCCTTGTAAAGATTATTTTTATAGACTATCATAGGTTTAGCTGATGTTTGAAGTGGTTTGGAAGATGTTGGAAGAAGTTTGGAGAAGTTTGAAAGCCTTTTGGATAAAGTTCACTCAAGCCGACTCGCTGAAAATTCGAGTCGACTCTTCCAGAGTGGCTGAAATTGAGTTCTGAATAGAGCTGACTCCAGAATGGTAAAACTGTAATTATTCAAGCCGACTCGAGTTATCCGAGCCGACTTGAATCCCAGAATTCTGGACAGTAATGGCTAGTTTTCTGCAATAAGCCTTTTCTTCGCTAACGGCCATAAATGGCTAGATTTCACTTCCCAAGGCATTCCAATGGCCAAATTCATCAGGAAAAACTTCAAGGAGTATAAAATGAAGATCCAAACTCAAGAGGAACAAGATTTTTTGAGGAATGGAATAGTTTTGGAGTTAGAGAAGAAAGAGTGAGCTTTAAAGAAAAATCCTTTAGGGAATCAAGTGAGCTTCATCTCCCACACTCAAGAGAGATTCAAGATCATTCTACTACAACTCTTGAGATATCTTTTGAAGAAGAGAAATAGCTTAGAAGAGCTACATCCAATGGACTAAAGCGGCAACTTTCATACTCAAGGAGTTTGTATAAGTTGCATTGTTTTCTTGTTTGTTTTTGTTGTTTTTGATTGGGTTTTTGGTGAGCCTGTGAAAACCAAAGTTTGGATTTTTGGTAAGCCCTGTGTAAAACCAAGAGTGGATTTTTGGTAAGCCCGTGAAAATCAAAGTTTGGGTTCATGGTGATCCCGGTATAAAACCAAGATTGTGTTTTGGTTTGTGAGCTCGGTGTAAAATAAACCGGCTGTATTCATTTGTGAATATAGTAAAAATTCCAAGTGGTATCTTGGATAGCGGACGTAGGAGCCGTGGGTTGTTCTGAACCACTATACATCATTGTGTTTGTGTGATTGTTATTTTTGTGTGCATTTACTTGCTTCCGCTCCACACACAATACAAGGCTCACAATACACATTGTATTTGTTTTAAAAGGCACATACTTGTTAAAAAAAATTTAATACCCAATTCACCCCCTCTCTTGGCTTGGCCAACTGGACAACAACTGGTATCAGAGCCATGTCTCTGTGCCTCTAGTTTAACAACTAGGAGTAAAGATTAATAGCTATCCACATGAGCACACATCTCGCCGAAGGGCAATGTTCCACACGACCTTCACTTTTTGTCGGTACAAACTATAGCTATTGGAAAGTTGCATGAAAATTTATATTCAAGCTATGGATTTTAAATTATGAAAAATTATCTTAAGAAAACCTCTCACTCCCATGATAAATGTTGATGGCATAAACATTCCAAAATCGAAATTGGATTGGAATGCTTATGAAATGCAAATTGGAGAGTTGAATTCAAGAGCAATAAACCTCTTGTATTGTGCTTTAGATGTAAATGAGTTCAACCGGATTTCAACCTGCACCTCTGCAAAGGAAATTTGGGATAAACTTCAAATCACTCTTGAAGACACAACACAAGTTAAAAATTCTAAGATTAATATGCTAATGCATGATTTTGAAATGTTTAAAATGGAACCTCATGAATCTATTTTTGAAATATTTTTGAGGTTTACTAACATTACTAATAATTTGAAAAGTTTTGGTAGAGTGTGTTCTACTGTAGATATGGTTCAAAAGATTCTTCAATCTTTGCTAGAAGTTTGGGACCCTAAAGTAATCGCAATTCAAGAAGCAAAGAATCTAAACAATCTGCCATTAGAAGAACTTTTCGGCTCACTCACTACACATGAGCTAAACATGAAGTGCCGCAATGAGGAAGAAGCAAAGAAGAAAAATGTTGCTCTTATGGCTGCGGTGGAACAAAAGAAGAGTAGAGCCAAGCTAAGAAAGAAGTATATGGCTAAGGGAGAGTCATACATGTTGCCGATCCTGCCGCTGCGCCTGTAGCTTCAGAGCTGGTGACTTGATCAGGCCGTCTCGCCTCGAGGTCTCCGGACTCCCGATCCTGCAAGACAAGGTCAGAAACCCTGGCCAGGAATCCCGGCGAGGGGGCTCTGACGGTCAAGTTAGAAAACGCCGAGATGGAACAGAGTCTCCAATGTGGGCCCCTCCCAGAGTCCCAGGCTTAGAGATTATATTTGTAAAGAAGGTTTCAGGAAGAATAGAAATTGGGCCAGGTTCCTCCACCGAGCTTGCACCAAGGGATCCCTCTCGGGATCTTGGATCCTGCTCTTGGTGTCTTTCCTTTTTCCAGCCCTTTTTTCCCCTTACCTAGTCGTCCGCTCTTCCCATCCTTTTATCCATCACGCTGCCTCCGGCTTCCCGCCCCTGGGAGGCTCCCTCTCGCTTTCACCTCCTTCTCTCCCTCTCTTTCCCCTTTCCCCCTTTGGGTCTAAGAACCTGGCGGCCTCCTTATCTTGCTTGCCGAGCCTAGCGAGGAAAGGGTAGAGGGAGGACGCTGGCCAGATCTTGGGGCCGAGTGCGAGCGCTCTCTTTCCTAGGCGCCGACAATGCCCATTACCGGGTCTTGTCTTGCCAGGATTTCGCTTCTCGGCTGCGGAACCTGTCGGGCCGATGTAAACGAGGTTTCGCGCATTGCTGCCGACCGTACCGTCGCTCCTCTCGAGGTGCGGCGCGCGCTGCTTGAGGGGCGGTCTCGGAACTCATGCTTTTGCTCCTCGGTGGCCTCACCACGCGGGGTAGCCGGTCTCGATCGAGGTGGACCCCTCCTGGGCAGATACCTGGTAAAGGAGCAGCAGAGGGCCCGGCCCGACCTCGATCGAGGTGGCACCGTCTCAGGGCGCCACCCGGGGAGGGAGGAAGGGGCCGCCGGCTTCGACCGAGGTGGACCCCTCCTCGGCGGACACCTGGCGAAGTGGCAGAGGGGCGCTCGACTTCGACCGAGGTGGACTCATGTCCGAGCGCCACCTAGCGAAGGAGCAGCAGAAGGGCGCTCGACTTCGGCCGAGGTAGACCCGTGTCCGGGCGCCACCTGGTGAAGGAGCAAGAGGGCCCGGCTCGACCTCGGTCGAGGTGGCACCGTCTCAGGGCACCACCTAGCGAGGGAGGAAGGGGCCGTCGGCTTCGACCGAGGTGGACCCCTCCTGGGCGGACACCCGGCGAAGGAGCAGCAGAGGGCCCGGCTTGACCTCGGCCGAGGTGGCACTGTCTCAGGGCGCCACCCGGCGAGGGAGGAAGGGGCCGCCGGCTTCTGCCGAGGTGGACACCTCTTAAGCGGACACTTGGTGGAGCGGCAGAGAGGCACTCGACTTCGGGCGAGGTGGACCCCTCCTGAGCGGACACCTGGCGAAGGAGCAGCAGAGGGCCCGGCTCGACCTCGATCGAGGTGGCACCGTCTCAGGGCGCCACCCGGCAAGGGAGGAAGGGGCCGCCGGTCTCGGCCGAGGTGGACACCTCCTGGGCGGACACCTGGCAGAGCGGTAGAGAGGCGCTCGACTTCGACCGAGGTGGACCTCTCCTGGGTGGACACCTGGTGAAGGAGCAACAGAGGGCCCGGCTCGACCTCGGTCGAGGTGGCACCGTCTCAGGGCGCCACCCGGTGAGGGAGGAAGGGACCGCCGGCTTCGGCCAAGGTAGACCCCTCCTGGGCGGACACCTGGTGGAGCGGCAGAAAGGCGCTCGACTTCGGCCGAGGTGGATCCCTCCTGGGCGGACACCTGGTGAAGGAGCAGCAGAGGGCCCGGCTCAACCTCGGCCGAGGTGGCACCGTCTCAGGGCGCCACCCGGCGAGGGAGGAAGGGGCCGCCGGCTTCGGCCGAGGTGGACCCCTCCTGGGCGGACACCTGGCGGAGCGGCAGAGAGGCATTCAACTTCGGCCGAGGTGGACCCCTCCTGGGTGGACACTTGGCGAAGGAGCAGCAGAGGGCCCGGCTCGACCTCGGTCGAGGTGGCACCGTCTCAGGGCGCCACCCGGCGAGGGAGGAAGGGGCCGTCGGCTTCAGCCGAGGTGGACCCCTCCTTGGCGGACACCTGGCGGAGCGGTAGAGAGGCGCTCGACTTCGGCCGAGGTGGACCCCTCCTGGGCGGACACCTGGAGAAGGAGCAGCAGAGGGCCCGGCTCGACCTTGGCCGAGGTGGCACCGTCTTAGGGCGCCACCCAGCGAGGGAGGAAGAGGCCGCCGGCTTTGGCCAAGGTGGATCCCTCCTGGGTGGACACCTTGCAGAGAGGCGCTCGACTTTGGCCGAGGTGGACCCCTCCTGGGCGGACACCTGGCAAAGGAGCAGCAGAAGGGTGCTCGACTTCGGCCGAGGTGGATCCCTCATGGGCGGACACCTGGCAAAGGAGCAGGTTGGCCCGGCCCGACCTCGACTTCGGTCGAGGTGGGCCCATATCTGACCTTGCTGGACTGTCCCCGTTCTGCCGAAAAAACTTCACGTGGCTCGAATCATGCCTGGCGGAATCTGAGACATGCCACGTCATTGTTACGGCCGTAACAATACCAAAATGAAGAAAGAAAGAAGAAATAAATATGGAGCAACAATGATGAATCTAGCTCCAATGAAGAAAATGAGCAACACAAAGCAATAAACACTTGCTTGATGGCACATAACAATGAGGTATCATCTAAAAAATATATTAATTTTACTTTTGATGAGTTTCATGATGCATTCTATGATTTATTTTCTGTATATAAAAAATTAGAAGCAAAGCATAAATGTTTACAATAATCATGTGATATGCTTTTGAATGAAAAAAATTATGCTTTTGATAAAATTGAATTTTTGCAAAGTGAATATGATGATAACTCTAAAAAGATTAGTGTTTTACAAGATAATTTGAACTTAATTAAAGAGAATTGCAAAACCATTCAAAATGAAAAAGATATATGTTTAGAAAAGAATGTGTCTTTGCAAAATAAACTGGATAATTCTTTTGAAAAATGCAAAACCTTGGAAGAAGAAAAGAGTGAATATCTTAAAAAGAATAAGGTTTTACATGAAGAAAATATATATTTGCAAAAAGAAGTTGAAAAACTTAAGCATTTAGTTGATAAATTGATTTTAAGTTCTAATAAGCTTGAGTTGATTTTGAAAAATCAAAAGTTTTCAAAGGATAGAGTTAGAATTGGTTATAATTTAAATTGTAATCATGTTGAAAGAAAGATTTCAGCTTAAAACAAATTTCAAAAATTTAATGTTGTTTGTTTTTGTTGCAAAAAATTTGGACACAAAACTATCTTTTACAATCTGAAAATGAAAAGAAAAGTGATGTAAAGAATGTTTGGATTCCAAAAGGAACCACATGTACTAACTCCAATGGATCCAAAAAGATTTGGGTACCAAAGGTGTCCACTTAACTGTTTTGCAGGTTTGTCTTGCAGCCCATCATAAGAAAAAGAAGATTGCATTTATAAAGTGACTGTGCAAGGCATGAAGTAGGGTAGAAGAGCAAGTCTTCATCCTAAAATTAAGGGAAGTGGACTAATGGTTTGTAGAAACAATGACAAATAGAAGATTATTCATATTGGTATAATTTACTCAAACCCTTCCTTACTTTTTGATATACGTATTGCTAGTCATGTACTTGAAGCAATGTGCTATATTTATTATATTTGATACTTCAAGATAAGTTAAATGTTAACTATGTAAAAGTTACTAGTATTCTTGATTATGTGAAATTCATTGAACTTTAACTTGAAATATTTGGTATGATTAATATTCAAGTCTTGTGGCAATGAACTATGGAATCAAGAGTTCTAGCTTACTCTAGCATAGATAATTTGAAATGTGCTAGCATACTTAATGTTTAACATTAAACCTCATAAGCTTAGTTAATTACCTTAGTTAATGCTTAAATGTGACTATGCTTGTGTTTTGTGCTTTAATTGAAAATATCTCAAATTTGATCATTATAAGCTTATTTATATTAATGATTAAAATTGATTGTGCTTATAATGTATATGATTTGAATGCTTTATAGAAAATCATTATGTGTGTAAAAAAAAATTTATTGACCATGAGAAATTATTGATTTTGATGCTTACTATGGTCTCATGACTTTAATACAATTGTTGAGCATATACATTGAAAATCTTATCAAGTAATGTAATGCTCTATTTACTATGATTTTGATAAATTTTGATATAAAAAGAGAAGTATGTTGACATGAAAAAAGTTTATGTTGAATTTTATATCAAGGGGGAGATGTTTAAGAAGACATGAGAATGAATATAAAAAAGAGAAAATGTTGACAAGAATATGAAGGAAGTAAAGAGAAGGTGAAATTATCTCAAAATATCTTAATATTTTTGTGGTATTTTAAAAATCATTGATTGATATCCCCATAAAGATGGTTAAGAATATTTTTTGTTGATGACAAAAAGGGGGAGAGATATAAGGTATCATAAAAAAGAACATTTGAAAAGAGAGATTTTATTTTTTGAAATATATTGATAAATTAAGGGGAGTTTATTGTTTATATGTTTGAGCTTATGATACTTATTAATTTGATTGAAATACAATCTTTCATAGAGTTAATTTTTTTTAAGTTCTTTTTCATGTCCAATATTTTGTCATCATCAAAAAGGAAGAGATTGTTGACCCTAGGATTGATTATGATGATTATAAAATATTGATGCATGATTATGTTACTAATTATCCTTGTAAAGATTGTTTTTGTAGAGTATCATAGGTTTAGAAGATGTTTGAAGTAGTTTGGAAGATGTTTGGAGAAGTTTGAAAGCCTTTTGGACAAAGTTCACTTGAGCCGACTTGCTAAGAATATGAGCAGACTCTTCCAAAGTAGCTAAAATTGAGTTCTGAATAGAGCTGACTTCAGAATGGCAGAATTGTAATTTTCGGAGTCGACTCGAGTCATCCGAGCCAACTCGAATCCCAGAATTCTGGACAGTAACGGCTAGTTTTCTGCAACAAGCCTTTTCTTCTCCAACGGCCATAAACTGCTAGTATTGCCCATATTTAGACACCTCAAAAATAACCTCTAATGAGACTGATGAAGAAGACCTCAGTGAAGAAGAAGCTGAAGATGCCTCTGTTCAAAATGTAATGGCTCCAACCCCAATTTTCAGTCAAACTGAAAATCTAGAAACCACAGTTCCTTCTTCGGATCAAGTTACCGAAAGTTGATGCATATGTTTCTTCTTTCATATTTTTGAATGATGTAAATGTACTACTTTCAAATGAATGAAGAGACCTTTTTTCTTACAACTTTTATGGCTTTGCACAAAGTACTTTATATAGACAAATCATCTTACCGAATACCTTCAACTTTAAACAATAATTTTCTAAATATGAGGCCATCGTATTTCAAATAGAATAGATACTCTCTCGAGGGAAATCCGTCGAAATGTAAAGCCATTAAATGAAATAAACCTCTTTTCAAAAAAAATCTTTCTAAGTATAGAATGATCGGATATAAGAGAAATTCCCATTAGTATAAAGTCATTGGACTTTTCTTAATGAAGATAAGTGATCGGCCAGTGCTTCCATAAGCAAACGAAAGACAATCAACCTTTCAGAGTTAATTGGCCTTTGAGAGTAATGTAGCCATACATCGTTAGCCTTTGAGGTTGCTTCAGCCTGTAATAAGACTGTCTTTCTCTTCTATTTTTTTCTTTTTCCTTACACCTTCTCTCTCTCTTTTTTTTTTTTAAGAAGAGAAAAAAGAAAAGATCCTATGGACTTCTGTTAATCGGTTTTGATATGCCATTATTATGATGTACTACCCTTGCCAGATGTCATATCCTCGTTGGTAGAGAGGGAATAAATAAAATCATGTTCTGATCAAAGTCACCAAAATGGCGTGCCTCCAGAATTGGATGGGTCATGGTTCTTTGATTTTCCTTAACCACCCTCTCAGGAACTGAAATTGTCACTTCAACTTCCATCAGTTGGAATGCACTTATCATGAGTACGGGAGTGTTTGGAAATTGAGCAAGAAATCCAGACCGTCGATGTCCCTTATATAAGAGGAAAGTGTGTGGAAGTCTCTTATATAAGAGGGTCCTGCCATTTAAGGTTAAACCTTTTTAACCTTTAGAAGTCTTCATTGGTCAAATAAGACTTTACTATTATTTTCCTTTTCTCTTCATCAACAACTACGATCGTCGTTTTCCTTTACTAGCATTAAAATGAAACCGAACACTGGAAAGCTTCCAATGACCACCAAGAAGAAAACAACAGGTCCACTAAGGAGATCTGATCGAAGGGGTCTCAGGCGAACCTGTTTACAGCTTTCTTCAAGAAATCTACTTGGAGAGAATACCCCTATCACCGTAGAATCATCTTCAGAAGAGGAAAATGCTCATCCAACGGAGCACATTACCGGACATCCATCAGAACCATTTGTCGCTGAACCATCGAAGGAACCAAGCCATACAGATAAGGGCAAAGCTCCAGCTTTTGAAGTGTTACCTGATCCGGAAGCTGAATCGGAATCTCAAGTTGCTGAAGAGAAGGATATCGGAGGATGTAGTACTTTTGTTACTGATGCCAATCTTGATAACTCAAGTGTGGCTAAAACTTTGTTGAAAACCATCATCCTTGAAAAGGACTGGGAAGCTACCAAGAATCATGGGCTGGAGGATATTTTTTCCTCCATTTATTCCAAAATACTGTAGGTACGATTAACAATTGTCTCTAAAGTTTTTTATCGGCTTGTATTGTCAAGGTAGATTTCATTTTTATTTTCTTTGACAGTTCATCCATGAAACCTCATCAATAGAAGAGACTGTTTGTGAACTGACGAAGACCAAAAAAGACCTTCATAACCAATTGGAATCGGCTAGAATTGAAAGGAAAGTGGCTGAGAAACTCCAGGCTACTACAGAACAAAACTTAAACCAAGCCACCATAGCCAACCTTTCACTAGAGAAAGAGCTGGCAGTATCTCGAGATCAAATGATTAGGATTATAGAAGAGTTGGGAAAAAAAAGAAGGAAAATGCATTCAGCCAAAATGCTATTAAGAGACAACCTTTGAACTCTCGAGGAAGCCATGGTTCAGATGGTTGATTTGGAGGAGAGAATCCGTTCTCTCAAAGAGAGAGTAAAATTAGCCGAATAGAAAGCAGAGCAGGCAGACAATAATATTTTAAGCATTGCCAAAGTACTCGACCTCGAGAGGTACGAGGCATGGGTAGAAGGTTATAAACTTGGTTATCAGAACTGTTCAAAGAAAGTCAAGAAAACCTACCCCGACTTGGACATTTCTGCCATCGTTATATTTGAGGATGAAGCTATCAAAAAGAGGAAGCGGAAGATCTTGCCGAAGAAACACCAGCCGCTCTGACTGATGAAGAAATCATAAAAGAAGCTTCTACTTCCGGATCGGATGATAAGAAATCACCTTGATGTATCTTCTTCTTTTTTCTTTTTATTTTACCAATATCTGGATGTAATTGTTCTAAGAATTTCTAAGTATATACTTATCGGAACAATTCTATGTTTTCAGAAATGTGTTTTCCAAAGATCATTTTAGCTAAGCAAACTAGCATTCCACATGTATACCGATGAGAAGGTGAGATAGACCAACTCGACTTGTCGGATGTAGGTTAATGGGTTAGGCCAATCCTTAAGATGTCGGATATACCGATTCATAAATATCGATGAGATGGTGGGTCAGACCAACTCTAATTGTCGAATTTAGGTTAGCAGATTAAACTAACCCTTAGATTATCAAAAATTTTTGATCCATGAATACCGATGAGATGGTGGGTCAGACCAACTCTAATTGTCAGATGTAGGTCAGCGAAAAAGGCTAACCCTCAAGATGCTCTGAAGAGCAGAAATAAGAAGGATAAACAAATCATTCTATTGATAATACTTTCAAAGATTTTGTACATTCCAAGGCCGAGTTATATGATAACCATATAGGCTTTCAATCCGATAAGTTCCCGGTCGCACTACTTCAATGATGCGATAGAGACCCTCCCAATTGGGGGCAAGCTTGTCTTGATTTGTTGGTTGGAAGATTTCTATCTTCCGTTAAACAAGATCACCAGGTCAAAAAACTCTAGCTTTGACTTGTGAGTTGTAACATCGGATAACTTTCTGTTGGCAGACTGCCATTCTCAGCTGTGCTTAGAGTCTCGCGCCTTCAAGTAGATCCAAATTGGTTCTTCTTTGATTTGAATTATTGGGCTCTTCAAAGTGGTCAATTTCTCAAGATCGAAGAACTATTTCCACAGGTAGCATGGCTTCGCTCCCATAGGTTAGGCTGAACGGCAACTCTCCTGTCATAGATCGGGGTGTCATTCGATAGGCCCAAAGAACCGAATTGAGTTCATCGGCCCAAAGCCCTTTAGCTTTATTGAGTCGGGTGTTTAGACCATGAAGGATAGTCTAATTAGTTACTTCAGCTTCACCATTGGCCTGAGGGTGTTTGACAGAAGTTAATTTATGAAGGATATGAAATTGAGTACAAAAATCCTTAAACTTTTGATTGTCAAATTGTCTCCCGTTATCAGTGATGATAGTATAAGGAATTCCAAATCAAAAAATTATAGAGTTTCAGACAAAAGCTTCAACTTTGCCTTCGATGATTTGGGCTAAAGGTTCAACTTCAACCCATTTAGTAAAATAATCAATTGCCACAATAAAGAACTTCCGTTGTCCCATAGCGGGAGAAAAAGGACCAAGAATATCCATTCCCAATTGGGCGAATGGCCAAGGAGCAATCAGCTGAGTTAACTGACTAGACAGACATCTTTGAAGGTTGGCATACCTTTGGCATTGATCGCGTCTTCGTACAAAATCTGCTGCATCCTTTTGAATAGTTGGCCAATAGTATCATTGCCGTATAATCTTATAAGCAAGAGATCTGCCTCCCAAGTGCTCACTACATATACCCTCATGAACTTCTCTAAGGATGTATTCAGCATCCGATGGAGCTAAACACTTTAGCAGTGGTTGAGTGAATGACTTCTTGTATAAAGATCCTTCCAAGATGACGTATTGGGAAGCCATCCAACGGAGTCGTTTGGCTTCAATAATATTTTCAGGTAAAGTTCCGTCAGTCAAGTATTTAATTATTAGATCCATCCAACTCATCTCATGTTCGATTTGATGTATCTCTTCTCTTTCTCCATCGAAAATACTAGGGGTCTCCAAATATTCGACAAAAGTCCGACCCATAGAATCGGGCATTAAAGTAGCTAAGCGAGATAACAAATCGGCCCGAGAATTTTCCGCTCAAGGAATGTGGCTGATGTCCAATGAATCAAACGAAGGTTCAACGCTTGGACTTTCTTCAAGTATTTGGCTAGGGTCGCATCCCGAGCTTCAAAGTCTCCTTTGACTTGATTTACCACCAATTGTGAGTCGAACAATACCTTCAATTTTCGAACATTCAACTCCTTTGCAATCTTGAGTCCTGCTAAAAGAGCTTTATATTCTGCTTGATTATTGGAAGTCCTGAAGGAAAAACAAAGGACATATTCCATAATATATCCATTGGGATTGGCCAAAATCAGACCTACTCCATAATCGGAGGAATTGCAAGTACCATCCACATGAAGAATCCAAGTAGAATCATCTTCTATATTTTCAATAGACATTGGTGTTTCCTCTTCATTATCACCTCAAGTGCATTCAATTATAAAATCAGCTAATACTTGAGCTTTCATCGCTGATCGAGGTTGAAATGAAATATCAATTTCTCCCAACTTTACTGCCCATTTGGTCATTATGCCTGAAGTATTAGGGTATTGTAGAATGGTCCTCAAGGGTTGGTTAGTTAGCATAATGATCGGATGAGATTGGAAATATGGTCTAAGATGCTTCGCCAATATCTCCAAGGTATAGAGAAGCTTCTAGATCTTTGGATACCTCACCTTAGCATCATGGAGTACTTTGCTAGTATAATAAATGGGTTTAACCGCTAAAGCAGTAGTCCGGTTGGTAGAGGCTTAGCCTCACCTTCCACTGGTCACGGGTTTGAGGCATGATCCTTGCAGGTGACTCGATTAAATCTAGAAATTTTCTTGGGACACGTGATCAGGGTGGTGAGAGAGTGCACTACTCCGACATCTTAGTGGTGTCAGGCTGACATACTCACCGATGGTGGGGAGGGTACGTGAAAAACTATGGCCCGAATCGAACATAGCCTGGCAGAGTTGGGGCCTAGTGGGGATAGCTACACCGGGATTTATCCCTCCCTCTCATTTTTTATCAAAAAAAAGGGTTTATGGTTTCCATCAGATCCTTGTCTGACTAACACCGAGCTGATCGCTTCATTAGTTGCAGCAAGATAGAGATATAAATTCTCTCATTCTTCAGGCTTAGATGATAAGGTTAGATTGACCAAATATTTCTTGTGGTCTTCAAAGGCTTGTCGGCAAGTATCTGTCCATTCAAAATCTTAAGACTGTTGCAGAGCTTTAAAGAAAGGAAGGCATCATTCGACCGACCGAGAAATGAATCGACTCAACGATGCGATTCATCCAGTTAACCATTGAACTTCTTTCTTGTTGACAGGATATCTCATATCTAGTATAATTAGTATTTTTTCCGGATTAGCTTCAATTCCACAGTTGGTGACCATGAAGCCTAAAAATTTACCTGACATCACTCCAAAGATGCATTTTATGGGATTTAACTTTATCTGATATTTCCATAATATATCAAAGGCTTCTTGGAGACCTTTAATATAATCGTCGGCTTGGATACTTTTGATTATCATATCATCAACATAAGCTTTCATATTTTGACCAATCTGATTCTCAAAGATCTTGTTGACCAATCTTTGATATGTCACTCCAGCATTCTTTAGGCTAAAAGGCATTATCTTATAGCAATATATTCCTCTATCTTTAACGAAGGACATCTTCTCTTCATCTTCTAGGTTCATGCGTATTTGATTGTATCCTGAGAAGGCATCCATGAAGCTTAAGAGCTTGTACCCTGCAGTGGCATCAATAAGCTGATCAATCTTGGATAAAGAAAAACTATCCTTGGGGCAGGTTTTGTTATGGTCAGTGTAATCAATGAAAATCCTCCATTTGCCATTAGCTTTCTTTACTATTACTATATTGGCTAACTAATTAGGATAAGAACTTCCCTGATAAACCTAGCATCAAGAAGTTTAGCCACTTCTTTATTAATGACCTTTTGTCTTTCCAGGGCAAAGTTTCTTTTCTTCTGATGAATTGGTCGACTCTGGGGATCTATCTTTAGCTCATGAGTAATCATATTAGGTGGAATTCCTAATATATCAGTGGCTGACTATGAAAAAATATTGGCATTTTCTTGTAGAAAATTAGTCAGTTTGATCTTCTAATCTTCATCAAGTAGACTTCCGATCTGAACCACCTTAGTCGGATCTTTTATTATAAGAGGTATGTGAATGGTTCTTTCTACCAGTTCTCTGGCTTCTTTAATCCAATCTCGAGGGTCTATTTGTTCTGGAGTCATTCGACCGACTGGTGATCAGTTTGAATCATCAAGCATTAACGTGCCATTCGTTGATCCTCCTTTATTTCACCGATTCCATTTTGAGTAGGGAATCGAACCAACAGATAGTAAGTGGAAACAATAGCTTGAAATTTATTTAGGGTGGGTCATCCTAAAATGGTATTGTATGCTGAAGGTGTTTAGATAACCATAAAAATGATCGGGAACGTTTTCTGCCTTGGTTCAATCCCAAGTGTTACTAAAAGAGTTATTTCTCCTTCCACCCCACAGGATTTCTGTCAAATCTGATCAGGGGTGCCAATGTTCTCCATAATTTATCTCTAGATAAATTCATTTTGAGAAAGAAATCATAGAGTAAAACATTAATCGAGCTTCCATTGTCTATCAAAATCTTTCGTACATTATAGTTTGTATTATAGCAAAGATTACAACAAGATCATCATAGGTACTTGGACTCCCTACAAGTCATCATCAGAGAAGCAGATGGTGTCGTTTCTTCGAGATCTCTTCAAAAAACTGCCATCTTCAAGATGTGGCCGATGGTACAACATGCCAACCATACCATTAGTAGGCTGTTGGTTAGGGAGTTTTGTACCATCCATGATTTGCCTTAGGGCTATTATCTCAGCTGGACGATTTTGGCTATGGATATATTTCTCTAGATATCCATGCTTGATCAGATTTTCAATTTCATCTTTTAACTGTATACATTCCTCAGTGGTATGTCCATGATCTCTGTGAAATGGCAATACTTAGATTTGTTATACGAGGCTACTGGCACTCACATCAGCCATGGCCTTTGAAGGAAACTTTCCTTTTCGATTTCCATCAATATTTTCTTCTTGGGAAGCGACAGAGGGGTAAAGGCATCATATTTTCCGACATAACTTTTGCCGATCGGATTCTTCGGCTTTGTATTTGGCCACTGATTAGGCAAGTCATCGGGAGACCGAAGTATGTTACTTTTAACATTTTTCTTTTTTGACACCGGCTTTCCTTCCACTTGGCATCGGTTGGTGGCCTGTTCTTTGGCTTGAGCATATTTCTGGGCACGTGCCAGTAATTTGGAGTAACTAACAGGAAACCTTTTGTCTAAGAAAAAAATGAACCAAGATGCCTGAAGTCCTTTCTTCATAGCGGACATGGCAACATGTTCGTTCAGGTTGGGTATCTCTAATACGGCAGAGTTAAATCTGGCCACATAGTCTCTCAACGTCTCACCTTCCCGCTGTTGAATGAAGAAGAGACTGTTCGAATTCCTTGGCATTTTCTAACTAGTCCTAAAATGAGATACAAATAATCTTTCTAGTTGTTCAAAGGAATGGATGGTACCTGGCAAAGACTTGAGTACCACATCCTAGCAGCTTTTTTAAGAGTAGCTAGAAATGCGAGACAGTGAAGGGCATCAGTAGCTCCTTGGATCAACATATAGGTTTTAAAGCTACCTAAGTGATCAAGGAGATTAGCTATTCCATCATAAGGCTCCAACTGAGGAATTTTAAAGTGAGGTGGAACTTTTTCTTCCATAATCATCTTAGAGAAAGGTGGTTGCATTTCACGAGCAATCATTCTGTCTTCGGTTCTCCTCTTGTCATCAAGCTTGGCAATTTGCAATTCTAACCTACAGAATTTCCTTTCAAAGTGACCCTTCTTCCAACTATGTAGGATCCGCTGGGCGCTTCTATGGGTCGATTCATTGGAAGAAACTGAATAGGATGTAGGACGTTTCCCTTTATTCCAACCTTCTTCATGATCATGGGGTCGGGAATTTTGTTGTGTGGGGGAGTGTCGGCTTGATGATCACTGATGATGAGACCGATAGCTTGGATTTGGGTGTCGAATCTCATGCAGAGGTGATCATCGGCTGCATTTAGAAGCAATAGGTCGTTGCTGTCCACTGATTTCATTTCTTGAAGATTCTGTACAATGGCAGTAAGGACTTCCATTTTGTTCAAGAGAACTTCCAATTGTTGCTGGTCCAAACTAACAGTAGGGACATCATTCTCGTTATCTGGAATTGGATCATTCTTCTTGGATGATGGGCGAATTCTTCCAGCAGAGAGATTATGTGCTTTTCCTTTCATCATTTTTCTTCTCAAAATTCCTAAAAAATTATGAACCCCTACTTGGCACACCAATCTGTTGCTACCGAACCATTGTGAATCCAAAGCACCAGTTGATTTGCTTGATTGGGCTTCTTCTGATCCTGCAAAATAAGTCCAATCACTAGAGATTTTTCGGTGGGGACACTCTGATGCTTAAGTCAGCAAATGGGTTCGGGTGAGACAGATAAAAATTTGAGAGAAAAATGGTTAGAGAAAATGAGAAAGTGAGCTTGCCAGTTGAATTCACCTACCTCCCACAGGCTCCTATTTACCGGTATTTATAGGCTTGAGCCTTAACTAAATTCAGCTAGAAAGGCCTAAAGCGGTTAGTTCTGTTAGAAACTACCATGTACACATAATAACCATAATCAGTTATTCTATTAGAGTGACTTCCTTACTCTATTGTCTTCATCTCTCGATCAGCTTAGTAAACCAATCGGATTTATATCATGACCGACTGGATGTTCAGATCAGTCGTAGTAGTTGATCGGCCTTACGCCTGAATCAGCTTTCTATTCAGGTTAATCCTAAGCCTTGAATCAGCCTTGGTTACATATCAACTTGGGCGTTAATCGGCCTCAAACATGGATCAGTGTTGAGTCTTGATCGGCTTTACACTTGGATCGGCCTTGAGCCTTGATCAGCTTCATGCCTGGATCGGTCTTGAGCCTTAATCGGCTTTACCCCTGGATCGGCCTTGCATCTTGGTCGGATTGAAGCGTATATCGACCTTGACCACTTATCTCCCCAATAGTTAAGGAACCATAGATGATCCTCCTGATCCATTATAAATGAGCCCATCTTTTATATCCCAACAATATTTTTTTATTTTTTAAAAATATTTTTATTATTTTTAAAAATTTAAATATTTGCTTTAATGTTTTCAAATAATGTATTTGCCGTCAATTAAATGGTCACTCCCCATTGTTGTTGGCATCATTGTCTTATTTATCATTCTTGCTGTTACATCGTCACCATTGCTAACATCATTGTCTTCGCTATTGCTACGGTCTTGTTTGTGTTCCTATCATCGTTGCTGCTGCCTTCACCAAGTTGTCGGTGTACAGTCCCTTCTCTTGCTGCTATCTTTGTTACAGCATGATGTTCTCTGCGACATTAACCCCCGCCCCCCCCACCCTCAACGACCTTCTTTGACTTTCACGCGTAGTGCCATGTTGCTATTGTTGCCATCCTTACCAATTTTTGTGATATTATTATATTACTATCACCATTACATTCATTATTACTATCATCATTTTTTAAAATTTTAAAAATCAAAATAAAATCTTATTATCATATTTTGAAATTAAAAATAAGTAAAATTGATGTCAAATGATATTGAAGTTTTTCATGTGGATGTTACACATCTATGTAGGCCATTTATGGAAACTTTTACCATGATATATTTTGTTAGCAATTTGAATCCGGGGTAAAACCTGATTCGATGCGCTTACTAGTTGCGGTGTGCTATTTCTCTAGAATCGATGGTATGTCTTGTAGCCTTTGCAATTTTTTGGGCTAAGATGGGATGTTCGTACCATTTTATTATTATTAATACACCTAAAGACCTTAAAAAAAAAACCTTTAAACATTATCGGGGTTGACATCTAATTGGTTCACATAGCTGCATTAGACATGAGTAGCAATGCAGGCGATGCCCTCTTCTGCTAGCTTCCAAATATCTTATAGTAGGGGGGATAATGTAGAAAAAATTTTCATTAATTCCCATGAATCAAGAGAAGATTAGAATACAAAATATTCAGATGTGATATGTTTGATAACATATCTCATACTATTTATTATATAAATTATCAAGATCTATTAAGAGGATTTATGATACATATCCTTATTCACCATTATCCCAAACTTACTCCCGATGTTCATGCGAACACTGAAGGCAGAGTCCTTCTCTCCAGCATCCTCTCTTAATAGGCAGCATATCGATAGGACAATATCATTACAAGGAGTGGAGAGGGGACCTAGCCCATTATTTATAAATTAATCCTAATAGGCTCTTCCATCATGGGCTAGTTGGATCAAGGCCTACACTGTACCGCCTCAACCACACCAACTCATATGAGATGCTTTTAGCCCAAACAATGATCATATAATATTGGACTCAACATACATCTATCAACATGAATTATAAAATTAACCTGGTTTTAATAAATAAATGATAAAGCAATAATTAAAGTTAGCCCAAATATAATAAAATTTTTTATATTCTTCTACTTGGACAATATTAATTATGATTTTGAATATATTTTATTTCAAAAAATGATTCTCGGGTTGAAAACAACATGTGACCACTAAAATATAATCCATAGACAATACCTAAAAATCACTCAGTCCAACAGTATCTATCATATTGAATCATGGTAGTCCTTGTACCACTTATTCGATACAAGACCTATGCATGATTACAAGCATCATAAATATTATCGACATGAGTCTTGATATGGTAGTGTGGCAAAAAAATAACATCAAGGTGATCTAAAACAAAACATACTATTTTTTCATTGTTAGTTCTCCAATTGCACTTCAACATGCTTGAAAAATAAAATAAGCAAGAGAAATCCCACGACTTCAAAAAAAATCAGTATGTCTTCAAACACAATGAGATTTCATAATTATCAAATGAGACATAACATGCAACTGTCATTCTCAAGACAAAAATATATTCTTAAGATGCTATGTTGTATTTTATTATTTCACATGTGCACACAAATCATATAGGAATGCAATCCATTAACTATCATGTCAACAATGTATATAAATACACATGATAGAAATATCAAATGAAGCCCAGCTTTATAATAACAAAGCACAAATATAAAGTTACTCTCGCTAACTTAGACAACAAAAGAATTTAATATGTCCATATTTTCAACATGTTTTTGTAAAGCATATGGACTTCAAATCCTTGGTCATAGGATCAACCAATACAGACTTTATACATATGCACTGACACTTATGTGTCATTGGATTATAATCCATTAATTAAAGTAATCAATGACAAATAAAATTTGTCAATCAGGTCAATGCATAAATATATCAAAATATGTCAAACTCTCACTAATCCAAAAAATCAAAAGATTCTAAAATGTCTATATTCTTGACATGTTTCATAAAAATTATAGATCTTATTCATTTGATTAGAAAAACAACAAACATTGACTTTGTATAAATATATTTTATAAAATATCTCTCTTTTATCTAAAACCTCTGACTGACAAATATTCTATCTTCACATAAATAGAAATAATAATTTTTATTTATTATTTCTTTAAAGATTATAGCTACATATTATTATAATAAATTTTAAGTGATTTTAAGATAGAATCAATCGATTATAGTTCCAGGATAAAGTTTCATAATCAAAATAATATGTATTGTGACTTTGCAACATGCCATAAACTTTGTCTGCATATTCAAAAATACTACTAGATTCTATTTTCATGCCTTTGCCAATTCTTTGAAACAAACTTTCCAGCCATTCATATATTGAGAAATCAAATTGTTATAAGAAAAGATATATTTTTATTTTTTATTATATGATTTCTTTACTAGCGCTACATCAACTAGTAATGGAGGTACTATAATTAGTTTATATATTTAATATTGCTCTCTTAATATCTTCTAGTAGGATGAAATATAATATTTATATAAATAAGAGTAATAATTTTTTTTTTCGAAGTTATATTCCTAATATAAGAGTATCTAATATTATATAAATCAGAATCTATAAATATGGTATGATTTAACTCAATATTCTTTATATTTTTATTAGGATATTAGAATATATATTTATTTAAAATTATCTAGATAACCAAAATAAATAACATATAATTATAAAATCATAACTTATTTGCTGATGGCTTCCTACTAACTTTCAACTCAAAAGTATCTTGTATAATCATTTTACCAAGAATTTTTTAAAATATAGATGGTAGTTCTTTAGGATCTTATACTAGAGATATCATGATAAATTACATCCACTCATCATACTTCATACTATGTCTTTCAGAGTATACTTTGTCTCTCAGTCACATCATTTTACTTAGAAATTTCAGGCATGGCATATAAAGCAACTATCCCATACGTATATAAATATTTAATAATACTATTTATTTATTATATATGGAATCCTAGAATATAATTGATACACCAAATTAATACTTTTATCTTTTTTCTCAAAAGTATCAAATCTTCTGAACAAAATAGGATATGATTATTAATTATTTTATATATATGATTTAAGTTCACTAAACTGTATAGCAGAAAAACTAAAATATGATGAGTGACCGATGTATTAGAGATGAAAATCTCATAATACTAATTTTAGATACAATACTCTCTAGTTTCAAGATATAGATCCTAACACTATCATACCATCTATCACACATTAATTTATCTATCCATCAGTTGTCTAGATTTTTTTTATCAGATTCGAGATATCTTTCATAAATATGGTCAAAGAATTATATTAGATCACCATTTTTAAATACAACAACATGAATAGAATCAATTATATAAATATATTTTAAATAAAATGATTCACTCTTTACCACTTTTATAGGTTACTTTATTCTAGAGTACTCTTATAAGATATCCAAGATAGAAGATCATTACATAATGTAATCTATAATTCATCAAACTTAGTGCTAGTATAATTTCAGTTTTCATATTTTATTTAAGTCAGAGTTATCATAATGGAAGTATTTACTCTATTGAATACAAATATACTAACTGCTAAACAATCTTTATGCAGTTAATCAATAGAGAAACATATATAATAAATTTCAAAAAATCTTTATAAATATTATTTTAATGAGAACCCTAGGTCCAATGTAATAAAACTTTCTTTAAAAAAAGAAAGTGATCCACATAAGGTATCTCTCTTTCAACATATAATGCTATGCAATTCCTTCTAAATATCTTATAGAAGGATATTATAAATTTCAGTGAACATGCCACTTTGGTGGTCACCATCCATCGAAATTCACAAATCTTCTAATGAGAGATCATCAAGTCATGACTTCTAAGATGATATAAGATACATAAAAGATAAATCAAGATCATATACGATGCAACATATTTGAGATATAAATAATAAATAAATAAAGACTTTAAACTTAATAAGCCATTCTCAACAAGTGTATCATGTGCATCATCATAAAACTCTTCTTTAGGTAGAGAATATAACGTACTTTTGAGTTTCAATAATAAGTCAATATAATGAGAATACAAAATTTTTGAAAATATGTCTCCTTTGGATAGATAAATTTTTTAGGCACCATATAATATCTCTTTTTAAAGAAATAAAGGCTAATACAATGAGGATTTAAAGCATTCGAAAATCTGTCTCCTTTGGACAGATACATTTTTTAAGTCCTATATACCTTTACCTTTGATAATTTGATTCAGTTAAAACCTCAACAATAACATTATTATTAATATAAAAATAACTGTATAATCAAAGATAGCAGAAATGCAAAATACTAGTCAATGAGCATATACATAAATGATATACAAGAGTCCAAATATAATATAATATATTTTTCTTTGAGCAGAACATGCAATATGCATAAGTACTCTTCACATGAAGTCAAGCAAATGAAATATCCTAATAGTCATGAACCTATCTCCTTTGGGCAGACAGATCTATAAAAGCTAGAACACCATTGCAACACAATGTCTCATATGACCTTTCCAGGTTAAAATATACAATAATCCCCTTTGGGCATGCGGTTGTATACAATAACCAGAAAATATCCCTTACATGATAAAAAAACTTATTGGACAGATATAAATAATCACTTTGGTAATAAATATTTAGGCCAACCTACAAAATTTTTTATACAAGAAAGACAAACACAAAATGATACACGTTAACGACATGTATGCCATAAAAGATTAGTCCAAAATGGGATACTCAACAACATGCATCCCACTGATCATATCATAGCATAATAATGCATTTTAACTGTTGCTTCTATCAATAATACTTGCTACACAACTATAAAATACTTTTGGACAAGAATTATAGTATATAATAAGTATAATAATTAATTACAGTAAATTTTAGATCAATAGTAATAGAGACATCAATATGTAATTCTAAAATATAATAAAAGATAAATATTAGTCCTTAATAACTCAACTATTCAAATTCATAGAGCACTCCGGATCCTTTGGGGCTATGCAAAAACACATTCAAATTATATAATAGTGAGTAAAATTATATATAAATAATTTATAAATAATTTAAATATTTTATCATGCATGAAGAATTCAACCAAAATATTTTTCAAATCATTATGAGTCCAACGATTCAAAAATCACTCAAATCAGACGTAAAACAAGCAAGTTACAGTAATTTTTATCAAAGACAATGATAAAGGACTAAATCATAAATTATGAAAAATATATGAACTTTTCTGTAAAACATACTTTCAAAAAGTAACAGGGATCTAAATATAAAACTTTTAGGACTCATTTATAATTTATAGGGGCTTAAGTACAAAAATTTTCTTAACCCAAAATTAGGCTAACCCAATGTGATTAGGGTTTAGCCACTTTTATTAATTTGGGCTCAACTTAATTTATGGATTAAGTTTGAAATATGTTAAAACTTAATAATCCAAAACCAAAATCTACTTAAACTTATCTTCTTCCGTCCTTTCTATTCAATGATGAATCAACCATCATCAAGCGATGGAAATGAGACAAATGTTATCCTCCATGATCTCTAGGAACATTAGCAAGCAAGAATAAATATCAAAGATATATGATGTTTTCATCTCAATATCATTCTCAACATGCATAATGATGCATAACATATTGAACATGTTGTATGCATGACTATATCACTAGCTAGGGATGACATGAGGAACAAGCATGGCATATTTTAAGTATGGACAAACCAATATCCCCATTAATTTATTATGGCCCTCATATCTATTAAAAATGTATGTGAGTTGTATGGTAATATGCTTTTACTTAAGCTAGAGAAAATTATCACTTAAAGAAAGAGATGGAACCCCAAGAAATAAAGGCCCAACAAGAGGGTTAGGCACAAATAGTCCATTGATCTTTATGCGCCACCATAAAATTATAGATATCTGTATTTGAGTCTTTTCAGGTAAGAAAGAGCTGGGCCCCCATAGTGCATTGACGTTCCACAATGTCAGCCTTTTTTTTGGACCAACATATAAATATAAATTTGTTAGGGACTTAAATGCTAAAGAATTAATTTATTATATCAGAAAGGTCAGGGGCTTAAATGTAAAATAGCCTCTTTTTTTGGTATGGAATAATGGGTTATTGGATTTTGGATTTTGGGTTAAGACCCAAAACCCAAAACCCATTTGAGCCTCTCATCTTCTTCCCTACGACATCACGGCAACAAAGATTTCACAAAACCACCGGTCGCCACCCTTACCTGAAACTACCCTAGCGGTGCAAAGACCGGTAAGATGGCCACTAGCACCGGCTGGCCTATTCCATGGCCTTATTCATGTCACCGCTGGCCTCCACAGCCTCTCACCGCCACTGCTAGTGTAGGCTCAGGTAGGCAACCCAAGAGGGGGGGTGAATTGGATTTTATAAAACTTTTGTACTATTTAAAAGATGAACTAAAGCAAGTATGTGCTAATGCAATTCAAGTGCTTGTGTATTTCAAATAAATGCAGCGGAAATAAAGAAATAAAGGCACAAGAAGAACAATCACACAAACACAAGGCTTTATAGTGGTTCGGTGCCAACCAAGCACCTACATCCACTTTCCAAGAACCTCTTGGGAATTCCACTAAGTTTGGTTTTATAACTTAGGCTCACCAACAACCTTTACAACTTGTTTTGTCTTCGGGCTCACAAGTCAAACCCTAGTTGGTTTCAAGGCTCACCAACAATCACCCTTGATTTTACGGGATAACCAAGAACCTAAACAACTTGTTTTGGCTTCGGGCTCACAAGTAAAATCCTAGTTGGTTTCAAGGCTCACCAACAACCACTTTGGTTTTCAAAGGCTTACCAAAAACCTCTTTGGTTTTCCAAGGCTCACCAAAAATCTTAAGTAAAATAATGTAAGAGCAAGTATAAATGAATACAATAAAAACTTTCTAAAATAAAGCAAATATCTTTTTAAAGCCCTTGATTGTTGATGAAGATCTTGTCTTCAAGTTGATGAAGCCTTTGATTGATGCTTGTAGATGTAGACTTTGAATGCTCTCTTTGAAACTTGGAAGTTTGAAGGCTTTGAATCACTCAACTCTTGAATCCTTGAAGAATATTCAAAAAACTCACCAAAGGATTACTTTCCCATTTGATTTTTGATGTTTATATAGCTCTCCAAACCATAGATGACCGTTTATGACCATTGGGGATGAAGATATGGCCGTTTGAAGCAAGTTAGAGAAGTTCTGTAGCTTTTGAAAACTAGCCGTTACAGTCAAGTGTCGACACTTGACCTCCAAGTGTCAACACTTGATTCCCAGGTGTCGACACTAACTTGGTCTGCACTTGGTTCTGCAAGTGTCAGTACTTGGTTCTGCAAGTGTCAGCACTTGGTTCTGCAAGTGTCAGCACTTGGCCTGCAAGTGTCAACACTTGATCTTTAGGTGTTGACACTCGGTTGAGCCAGTACTGAAACTTCTTCAAAATTAAACTTTAAGTCCTTCCAAGTCTTTATTATATTCCAAAGTCCTTATAACTTGATTTTTCATTAATTTAAGGATTTTTTCAATTGAAATACAAGCATTTCTTCATTCAACATGGTTGAGTTCTAAGATCTAAAAAATATACTTAAAATATAATTAGTACTCATATATACTTAAATATTTTGTCAATCATCAAAATCAAGACCAGAGTCAACAATCTCCCCCTTTTTGATGATGACAAAATCTTTAAGTATATGAATAGGGTAAGCTTAAAAAGATTAACAATAAGATAAATATGTAAGCTCAAAACAATAAGCACCAAGCTCCCCCTTAAAATATGATCCAAAAAATCTTCAAAAATATTTTTCAAAATATGCAAAATTTTTAAATTTTCAATATTTCTTCTTACTAATTCTTTCCTTTAGATAAAAATATTTTGCATTCTTCTTCCCTTTTGCACTTTCTTTCATTTCTCAAATAATTTTTCATGTTTATCCAATCCTCCCCTTTTTATACTTAACAATTTTCTCCCCCTTTTTGACATCATGAAAAAGGGTGAAATGCAATACAAAGTGGGAATGAAGTCGAAAAGAATAGCAAGTAGGTCATCAAAATCAATGCATGAAATCAAATAATTATGATATCAATTGAATATGATACAAATTGAACAAGATACTACAGAATGTAAGCACATGCAAGAAATGATTTGATGTATATTATCCATTCGCCTTACTTGTTCATGGGATAAGGTCACAGCGGCACCTCTACACGTCATAAGAGAGCCCTTTGAATGGAAAGATAGGGTCTTTAAGCCCTACTTATCTCTTATGACCGGACGGCCATGGTGACTAACCCAATCCGAAGTGGTTACTAGGAATTCTTTTAAAAATAATTTTGATATCAATAAAATATGATACCATTTGAATGTAGCTCCCCTCAAAGAATTAGATTTGAAAATAAGGAGTATCAGAGCAATATAAGCAAAGCATAATATCAATAAGATATTCAAAGCATCAAATATGATAACAAATCTTTGGATGCTCCCCCTGAATGTTATTCCTCCTTTAAAAATATGCATTTATTTCAGGAATAAAACATGAAAGCTTATGCATCAAGATTTGAAAATTTTCAAGATATTCATGATTTTCAAAATACAAAGCATTTATATCATTTAAAAACTTTTAGCATGATTTCAAATTCATTTTAAGATGATTTGATATCCATACAAATGCTAAAAATAATATGATATCAAGTCTAGCTACTAGAACAAGGGTTTGTCAATATGCATACCTTCTTCTTAAATGTAACCCTTAACTACCAGTTTTATACTTGATTCAAATCAATTTTAACTTAAGCATGGATGCCAACAATGAAAGCACATAAATCGTAACATTTCACTTGAAATAACTCAAAAACTGTATTAATCAAAATCAAGTGAAAGTCTAATAATCATAAGTTGAAATCATGAGAGCATGAAATCCATTTACATCAAAATAGTCATGATCACAACTAATGATTATTAGTCTAAGCTTGATTCTAATTAATCAATTAAAATATTTTTCAAATCAATATGCATTTTTAAAAGTATTTTTCATGAAATATATTAATCAAAATCAAGTGAAGGTCTTACAATCATAAGTTTAATCATGATAGCATAAAATTCATCAACACCAAAAAGTTCATGATCATAGCCAATGATGATAAGTCCAAACTTGATTCTAATTAACTATTTAAAATAATTTTTCAAAGTAATTGATGCAATAAAAATTAATCTATATTTTTAATTATGGAAGGAGATGTTTAGAATTTATCAATAAACAAAGTCCTTTCTTTTACCATTTAGTTCAAAATGTAGCTTGTCCACTTCTTTAAATTATCTTGTACAACATCTTTTCAAGAACTTCCTTTCTTCATGTTGGGTTGCAAGACATTCCTGCAAAACAAATTAAGTGGACATTTTTGGTACCCAAACTTTCTTGGATCCTTTATGATTAGTAATTATGGTTCCTTTTGGAACTCAAACTTTTCTTGATCTAGAAGGATAAGCATTAAAACCATATTTAGAAGATAAATTGAAAGAAGTAGGAATAGAGAAATTTTTCAAAAGTTTTTGCTTCTTTTCCTCAACCAAAATATTTTTATCACATAAATCTTTCAAAATAATATTTTCTTTTTCTAAAAATTCTTTTTCTTTAGAAAAATTATTCTTTTCATTTTTCAAAATATAAATCTTGGCATTTAAATCACCATTTTTATTTGCAAGATTGGTGTTGTCAAGAGAAAATGAATCTACATGCTTATTTAATTTCTTGTGCTCAATTTTTAGCAATCTATATTCATGTACAAGATCATTAGATGTATCATGTGATTCTTTAAAGGTAAAATCATAATTATTTTTAGCACATACCTTTTTCTCATTTGCCATGAAGCAAAGATGGGCAACTTCATCATCCGTACTTGAATCTTCGCTATCGCTCCAAGTTGCCATCATTGCCTTGAATTTCTTTTTGGCCTTGAGGGCTATTATCTTCTTATTTACATCAGCTTCCACTATCCTTTGCCATATGTTCAACTCATAGGTCATGAGTGAACTGATAAGCTTCTTCAAAGGTAAGGTTTCTACATCTTTAGCTTCTTGGATCGCCGTCACCTTTGGATCCCATGATTTTGGCAAGGATCTAAGAATTTTGTTTACCAAATCAGCATTAGTATAGATTTTGCCAAGACTATTCAATTCATTAATAATAGTCATAAATCTAGTATACATATCAGAAATAGATTCATAATGTATCATTTTAAAAATTTCAAAAGAATGTACAAGCAAATTAATTTTAGTATTCTTCACTTGAAGAGTACCCTCATGAGTAACTTCAAGTGTGTCCCATATTTCTTTCGCTGATGTATATGTAGAAACTCTATTAAATTCATTTAAGTCCAATGCACAATAAAGCAAGTTCATTGCTTTAGCATTGAGTTCAATTTGTTTAATGTCATATTCATTCCAATCCTCTTTGAGCTTTGGAATGGAAATGCCATTAACCAAAATGGAAGGAATATGAGGACTACTAACAATGATTTTCCAAAGATAATAACTAATAGATTGAATATGGATGCGCATGCGAGTTTTTCAAAATGTGTAATTTATGCCATTGAAAAATTATGGTCTAACACTAATACCTACAAGGGTTGCCATAATCTTTAACTCAAAATCGTTAGATTTTCAAATAGAGCACCCGCTCTGATACCAATTGTAGGCTCAGGTAGGCAACCCAAGAGGGGGGATGAATTGAGTTTTATAAAACTTTTATACTATTTAAAAGATGAACTAAAGCAAGTATGTGCTAATGCAATTCAAGTGCTTGTGTATTTCAAATAAATACAGCGGAAATAAAGAAATAAAGGCACAAGAAGAACAATCACACAAACACAAGGGTTTATAGTGGTTCGGTGCTAACCAAGCACCTACATCCACTTTCCAAGAATCCCTTGGGAATTCCACTAAGTTTGGTTTTATAACTTAGGCTCACCAACAACCTTTATAACTTGTTTTGTCTTCGGGCTCACAAGTCAAATCCTAGTTGGTTTCAAGGCTCACCAACAACCACCCTTGATTTTACGGGATAACCAAGAACCTAAACAACTTGTTTTGGCTTCGGGCTCACAAGTAAAACCCTAGTTGATTTCAAGGCTCACCTACAACCACTTTGGTTTTCAAAGGCTTACCAAAAACCTCTTTGGTTTTCTAAGGCTCACCAAAAATCTTAAGTAAAACAATGTAAGAGCAAGTATAAATGAATACAATAAAAGCTTTCTAAAATAAAGCAAATATCTCTTTAAAGCCTTTGATTGTTGATGAAGATCTTATTTTCAAGTTGATGAAGCCTTTGATTGATGCTTGTAGATGTAGACTTTGAATGCTCTCTTTGAAACTTGGAAGCTTGAAGGCTTTGAATCACTCAACTCTTGAATCCTTGAAGAATATTCAAAAAACTCACCAAAGGATTACTTTTCCATTTGATTTTTGATGTTTATATAGCTCTCCAAACCATAGATATGACCGTTGGGGATGAAGATATGGCCGTTTGAAGCAAGTTGGAGAAGTTCTGCAGCTTTTGAAAACTAGCCATTACAGTCAAGTGTCGACACTTTACCTCCAAGTGTCGACACTTGATTCCCAGGTGTCGATACTTAGTGTCGACACTTGGTCTGCAAGTGTCAGCACTTGGTTCTGCAAGTGTCAGCACTTGGTTCTGCAAGTGTCAGCACTTGGCCTGCAAGTGTCAGCACTTGGCCTGCAAGTGTCAATACTTGATCTTTAGGTGTTGACACTCGGTTGAGCCAGTACTGAAACTTCTTCAAAATTAAACTTTAAGTCCTTCCAAGTCTTTCTTATATTCCAAAGTCCTTATAACTTGATTTTTCATTAATTTAAGGACTTTTTCAATTGAAATACAAGCATTTCTTCATTCAACATGGTCGAGTACTAAGATATTAAAAATACACTTAAAATACAATTAGTACTCATATATACTTAAATATTTTGTCAATCATCAAAATCAAGACCAGAGTCAACAGCTAGCTATCCATCAATGCCAATGATGGATGGGCACGGCGCCATCACTACTACCGGGAGAGACAAGGAGTTTTTTTTTCTCTCGGGGTGTGTAAGAAACCGAAGCCCCGTCCATGCCACACTGCCGGCGGCCATATCCACACCCCTTTAGGTCTTTACGGCCATCTCCTCACCACCGCCAGCCACCCTTTGTTGCTGATAAGGAGCGGCACGTCCAGATCAGTGATGGTCGGTGAGGGGAGAAAAGGGATTTTAGAAATTAAAACAAAACCCAGTTAATCATCAAAAGAAAGTTTTTTTTTTTATAATGATTATAAAATGCATATATTTTATTTTACCATATCTAAAGTATGGGAAAATAATATTAATAGATCAGATCATCAAGCTTTCTAGGCTAATCATCTAAATATGAATAGAAAAATAAATGATATTCCAATCTTCTAAAAAATACCAGGGCTCTGATACCAAATATAGAAAAAACTTTCATTATTCCCCATGGATCATGAGAATATTGGAGTACAAAATATTTAGATATGATCAGTTTGACAATATATCTCATACTATTTATCATATCCATTATCAAGATCTGTTAAAAGGGATTTACCATATATACATGTATTTGCCATTAATCCCAAACTTACTCCCGATGTTCACGCGAACATCGAAGGCAGAGTCCTTCTCTCTAGCATCCTCTTGCAACAGGTGGCTCATCGATAGGGCAAACCATGAGAACAAATCTTACGTAGAATAATAATATCATAACAAGGAGTGGAGAGGGGACCTAGCCTGTTATTTATAAATAAACCCTAACATGCCCTCCCATCACATGCTAGTTGGGCCAAGGCCTATACTATACCACCTTAACTACACCAACTCACATGAGATGCTCCTAGCCCAAACAATGATCACATAATATTGGGCTCAACATACGTCTATCAACATGGACCATAAAATCAACCCAGTTTTAATAAACTATAAAATATTAATTAATATTAGTCCAAATGTAATAAAAATTCTTACAGACAACCCTTTGAGTTTGTTTCTAAATCTAGTCAAGTAGGGTCACCCAATCCTCCAATAAGATGCTCTTCGCTCTTAGCTTCCACCTCAACTCCACCCCCGAGATTGAGGTGTCAAACAGGGGAATCCTACAAGTAGTAACGAGTTTGTTTTCTCGGCCTATTATATGCTTTCCAAAAGAGGTGTAGGTCTGGTTGACCGCTACCCTCAAAGATTCAGATATTTTTGATGAACTAGATATGGTAGACATTAGACAGCATCTTGTTAGAGTTGTTTTTGAGTTCAAGGAGGAAGATACAGACCAGAGTATTTGACTACAGCAAACCCTAAGTGGCACTGGCAAGTCTCCACACTTGCATAGCTCTCCCGCATTATTGAAACATGGCATGCTCCATGGATTGATGGGCGACTCCATCCCATGGCAAGGGCCTCAAGCCACCTCCTACATGAATAAGATTAACTCTCGAGTACACTCGGATCCTCCAAATTCAAAAGCCAAATTCTTTTATTGAGTTGGCTCACCTATAAACAACATTTAGAGATTCCTAATATAAGAGTTTTTTCTAATTATAAGCTACCATTAATTATTATTTTATTTATTTTGATTTGTTAAAAATGGATTGATTATATATCCATATTAATGGACATGTGTGTAGCCTAATGTTGTGTGTAATCCTCGTATTTGAATTTTGAGCATCTTATATTGGTTAGTGTGGTTGAGGCGACATGGTATAGGTCTTGATCCAACTGGTCCGTGATTGGAGGGTCTGTCAGGGTTTGCTTATAAATAAGCTAGGTTCCGTCTCCATGTCTCATAATATTTATCATGAAATTAGTTTTCATGACTTGTCCCATTGAATAGCGGTCTGCTAAGAAAAGATGCCGAAAAGAAGGACTTCTTCGTCTTTGATGTTCATATGAGCATATAAAATTATAGGTTTAGAAATTAATGACAAATACAGGTACGTGTACCGAATCCAAAGTAATAATATTATTTTTAAGGATCTATTATTTGTTCAGATCCGTTCTTGAAAATAATAATATTATTTTTGGTATTTTATAAATCATAGCATCCTGGGATGATAAAATTTATTACACCCGGTCCTTTCCCTCGGGCTGTAGCCTAGCCCCTCCCCTCAAGCTGCAGCCTAGACCCTGTTCAAGGTTGAATCATGTTCTTTGATCCGATATTCTCCGAATGCCAGGTTTAAACCCAAGTTCAAGGTTGAATCATGTTCTTTGATCTGATATTCTCCGAATGCTTGCTTTAAACCCCGGTTCAAGGTTGAATCATGTTCTTTGATCTGATAGTCTCCGAATGCTAGCTTAAACGAGGTTGTTTAGAGTTGAAAAGAACTCTGTTTAGTCTACGAGCTTCAGAAAAAGAGCTGCTAAATCTAATAATGCTTCTTAATGTAGAAGTGATAAGGCTGGAAGCCGCAATGAAATTAATCGTTTTGGATATCATGTATTATTGTGTTATTTGTCCAGTTGGAAGTTCCGAGTCTATCTCGGCGCCGTGGCCTGCCAAATCGCCTTACCAGATCGAATTAAAGGATGTGGTCCCATTGATGCGACATGTTTCAGCCAGTTCTGTTTGGTAGCCAACGTTATTTCCCTGAATGCTAGGCTGTTGAGAAAATGCCCAACTGTTTTGGTTCCTATTTTTGCTGCCGCTGCACGTTTTGTGGTTGTCACGCTGCTAGCTGGCGGGGGGGGGGGGAGGGGGAACAAAGCGTGGTGCCGGTGCGTCGGTGGACGTTAGCTATGCGCGGCAAATCTCTAGTGTTGACTTCATTTTTGTTGGGAGCCACTCTATCACGATGGTTGGATCAATCTAAAAATAAGATAAAAGGAAAAGAGATATGCCGTGCATTCAGGGTGGGTACCTTATTTTCATTATAAGACATGAAGGAAGCTGTGGCGTCCTTCATGGTTTAGCATTCTAGTAAAATATTACGGATCGACTAATGTTCGCTCGGATAGCCCTGGGATATTTTTGATTTCCCGATTTTGTAAATATTTTTGTAATAGCCCGGTCCAAATAACTTGGACCGGTCCACTTGACTTGATCCAATTAACAATCTTGGCCCAAAATCGGCTGCACGATTTTTAAAGCTTAAAAAAAAAAAAGAAAAGAAAAGAAGAAAAGCATGGATGGAAATGGAGAAAGAAGATTTTCGATGAGAGTCTTCTGCTCCTCCAAAAGAAAAACAAATATTCGGAGCCAGATTTAGAACTCCCATCTATAAAAAAAAGGAGATCCCCTCCCTTCCATGACCATCTATTCCTCTTCTTTCTATCTTTCTCCTCTATTTCCCTTGGTGCATTTGGTCGATCATCACCATGCTTGGAAGGGATTGAGACTCACCACCGAAGACAGATCTCTTAAATAATCTCTCTCCTGACTTATTTTAGTTCTTGAAGCTTGTTTTCGGCTGGTTTTTGAAAAAAATTTCTTAAAAAATTGGACCTTTAAATCCCTGTTTCTCTCCAATGTTTTCCTTGATTTTTGGTACCATTTATCGCATTGATCACTGTACCAAGATCTATTGTCGTACCATTATGGGCCACATCCTTTGCAACCATCTCTTGGCAAGATCCTCCAGGGTTTTGGGAAAGAACAAGATTAAAATGGAGTCCCCTGTTTTGGCCGAAAGAAGAAAGAAAATAAAAAAAAAGAAAAAAAATAAGTAGAAAAAAAAGAAAAAAAAAATTTATTTCTCTTCCCTACCTTCTCTCTTCACTTTTTCTCTATACCTTTCTCTCTCTAATTTCTTTCCACTCTCTTTTATTTTTTCTCTATTAAGGTTTCTAGATTTTAGAAAAAGATTTTCTTTTTAGTCACCTTGATCAATCATAATGAAGAGGATATAAACCATGGTTCCTGGACAACATGTTAGTGCCGACACTGGCTAAGCTAGGCATCACTAGATATGACCATCAATATTTTTTATAGTGTTGTCACATTTTAGTATGACTCCTAATTTATGATTGATTAGTCTGATGACCCAAATTGACTAATCAGAATCTTGGACACTATTACTTGGTGAACCTTACGGAGATTCTGGATTTTAAGATTTTTATTTTTAAAATAATTATGATAGAGTTTTGATTGAAATATAATTTTTAAATATCAAGATTAGAGAAGGATTTTGAAGATTACTTGAATTTATAGTCTGGTTTTGCTTATTAGATAAGTAATATTTCACCTTTCCTAAATTACTCTAATAATTCATAAATTATTAAATTGATAGATTTTGAATCATAGTAATTCATGATTTATGAATATGATGAAAGATATTTCATTATTTACAACATTATGTTGATACATGATCATTCTAGTGATATGCTTTGATTGAGTTCAATACCCCATGATTACAAATATTCTTGTTGAGTTAAAATGTGAAACTACATGATAATTTGAATTGTCAATCCAACTATGCTAAAGATCCCATCAACGGGGGTTAATATGTTGGCATTTGATTTAATTTGAATTGATTCGATTCAATTTAATTTGACTGTTCTAAAAGTTTCATATCACAAGATGATATACAATATACCACAAGCAAATATGCAGTCCGATAAGGCTTTATTATAAGATGATACATAGTATGTTGCAAGTATAATACATGGCAATGATTTTGTTGATTTGATTTGATTCAATTTGATATTAATTGATTTGATTTAATTCAATGTGATTTGATTTGATTATCCTAAAGTGGACATATCGCAAGTATGTATATGGTTTTGAAAGGATTTTGCTACAAGATGATATATGATGTTATGATCCAGCTACAGAAAAAATGTAGTCATAACTCATTGTTGATATGACGAACTTATAATTGAAGCATTTGTAATTATGAAAGCCTTGATTATGATAAATTGGATTTTTCATGCATGATAATTTGATGATACATTACATCAAGATTTGAATTTTTAATTGATACATTTATCATGTTATATCCAATAAATTAATGAATAATTATTGCCTGATTTATTTAGTTAAAGTGTTTATCACTTATCAGGCTATCTAGCTCATTATCGAATTTCCTATCTTTTTACAAATTCAAAAAAATTAATTTGATGCAGGGTTCGTTATGGGAGTGCAACAAGAGATGGAATTTAGTTTATTTCAGTTGATTAAGGTTTATCAAAATTGATGTAAGACTTTATTTTCGGTTGACTTTGTCAAACATTTACTTGTGATTTTCATTGACAGTAAGTTTAGATTTGCTTATTTAAACTAAGGTTTAAATATTAAGCATTTGAGTTTTATTCTACTTTTTGTTTATAATATCATGATGAAATGCCTTGAATGCTTATGAAAAGAGTTTTTTTATAAATATGTAGCGGTTACTGCAATCCCTATCTTGCAAACTCAGGTTAGGGGTGTGTTAGTATTCATGTTAGAACAATATGAATCATCCATTTTAGAGGAAAAAAACTGGATGGTTAGGCAATTATCTAAAGTCATTTTAATCATCTAGATTAAATGGTATAATCAAGACTTAATGTTGTTGAATAGGCTTGTCCAATCCTGTGTACCTAATAAAAGTGTATGAACAAGAATTTTCAAAATGTATAAACTTCCATATGCTTGTCTTGTGATTTTCAAGTGGATCGAATGTTGTAAATGTCCTCATGTGGTTAAATAAATTATTGTTTGTGATCATAATTTTGGTCATGTAAAATGACCACGTTGCAAGAACTCAGTTTATGTCACGCCTCGAATCCTACACCAGAATCAACTACATGATCGGCTGCATGATCCTAGATTTTATCCTATAGATTATGCCAGGCCTAAGTATACAAGAGTCACTTCATTTAAAATCATCGCAATTATACCAACTTTATTTAAATAATTTAATAATAACTAAATAATTCATTTATTCAAATCAAAATCATTAAATGGTCTATTTAACTAAACAAAACTAACTAAACCATCTAAGTGTTGACATTCAGTCTCACTCCCAGTTCGATCCTTGCTATGCATCCCGAGTCTCTGAAAAAAATCAAAAAGTAAAGAGTAAGCTTTACAGCCCAGTAAGGTCTCTAAATAATCACACCAATAATAGTATAATTCTGAAAATAGCAAGAAAATAGTAGAATGTCATATCATGCAATCAAATAACTCAAATGCAATGTATAATAAAACCTTTGATAACATCATATTTTCTGTTTATGTTTCCATTAGTTATCTTTCTGTTTTAGGATTCTGGACTAACCATGGTCATGCTTCAGCCCATGACTGGTAATCTCAGTGTCACACTTCAGCCTGTGACTAGCAAACTCATTATCACAGTTCAACCTATGATGGACAATTTCATTGTCACACTTCAACCTGTGACAGGCAATCTCATTGTCACACTTTAGCCTGTAACTGGCGATCTCAGTAACCACGATCCCATGGCATAGCTAGTCCAATTTTTCATTCTCTTGGTTATTACTTTATCAATTCAATTCATGATGTCAAATCATATAAATCTCAAATTTTTCAATGATCGGCATCATGGTCCAAATCATCAAAAATAATTTTACTTGATAAAAATATGGTATACAGGAACATAACTAATAATAACAATAATTATACTGTCCATCATGAAAAGTCGAGCTATACCATGCAAAAATAATCATGCATGCTGATGCTCATTTGCATGGATCAAACCATATCATATAATATATATATATATACAACTGGTGATCAAGTCTAGAAATTTTTACCTTCAAGAGCAAATCCAAAAGTACTCAATATCAATCTGTACCCGGAGCTCGTCCAACACCTTCCTGCTCAGAAGGCTGTTCCCCTACAATAATACATAATTTTATTCAAATCTAAAACCCCAACTTCATGAATTTCAAGAAAGAAAGTTTTCCGATCCTCTCTTTTAATATTTGTTTCTTTCTCTTTTCTTTCTCTCTTCTTTTTCTCTCTCCTCTCTCTCCTCATCTTCTCTCTTTTTTTCTATACTTAACAGAGCCCCCTTTATTATTATTATTATTATTTCTTTTTCTTTCCCCCTTTCTCTTTTTCTCTGCCCTTTTCTTTCTTTTTTTCTTCTCCTCCTCCAAACCAAGATTTCTTCCCCCAAGCTTTCTTCCTTGCTCGGTCAAACAGGCCTCCATCATCCCACGGATGGAGATCAAAGGAGGGATAGCGGTCCACCGGAATCTGACCGGAGGGAGCAGTGATGGAGGTCGACCGGCGTATCCATGGCCATTTTGGCCATGGGTAGCAATCGGAAGAGGAACAAGAAAAATCCACTCCATACCATTGATTAAATATATAAATCAAGAGCTTAGGGAGAGGAAGACTTACCGACAACGGTCCAGGAAAGATCGACCACCAGAGAAGAGGAAGAATCGATGGAAAAACTCGATGATAAGGAGGTTTTAAAGAAGAAAAATTGAGTTTTCCTCGCCGTATGGAGAGGAAACTTGAAAGACTGGTGCCTCGACCCTTTATGACACTTCACCGGCCGAGTTCCACCCTTCCACGGCCCTCCCTTTCGACTTCTTCGATGAGACTATTGGCTAGATAAATAGGGGCTCGATCCCCCTATTTCAATTTTTTTTTTGTTTTGGGTTGAAGTTGGCTGGGCCTGTCGATTTCGGCCCAAAAAAATCATATCTCACATTCTCCCCCAGTTAAAAAAAAATTTCATCCTAAAAATTTACATACCTGCTATTTCGAAAAGTTGAGAATATTTGTCTCTTATTCTTGCTTGAAGTTTCCATGTAGCTTCCCTTTCATTGTGATTGCTCCATTGCACCTTCATGTATGGTATAGTTTGGTGTCGTAACACTTGATCCTTATTGTCGATGATCCGTATGGGCACCTCCTCATAAGTCGGATCCTCATGAAGCTGCAATGGCACGTAATCCACTACATGCCTGGGGTTGGGAATATACCTTCATAGCATCGATACATGAAATATGTTGTGCACTCCTGATAAGGCTGGTGGTAATGCTAGTCAGTAGGCCACCCTCTGACTTTATCCAGAATTTCAAACGGACCCATATATCTCGGACTCAATTTGCCTCGTGCATCGAATCTCATCATACCCTTGGTGGGAGAAATTTCAAAAAGACATGGTTGCCCACATTAAATTCTAGCTCCCTTCATCTCTTATCTGCATAACTACTCTGTCAGCTCTAAACAGTACGCAGCCGTTCCCTGATCATTTGTACCTTGTCCACTGTTTGCTGCACCATTTTCAGACCCAATAATTTTATTTCTCCTACATCGTCCCAGTAAATAGGAGATTTACACTTTCTACCATATAAAGCCTCAAAAGGTGCCATCTATATATTGGCTTGATAACTCTTGTTATAGGCAAACTCTATTAATGATAGATGACAGTCTCAAGCACCATCAATGTCCATAACACAAGCTCTTAATATGTCTTCCAAAACTTGGATGGTTTGCTCTGATTGTCCATCGGTTTGAGGATGAAAAGCAGTATTGAAGCTCAATTTGGTTTCCAGAGATTTGTGAAGACTTCCAAAATTACAAAACAAATCTACTATCTTGATCCGATACTAAAGTAGCTAGAATTTCATATAGTCTCACGATTTGTTTCATATACAAGCATGCTAATCTTTCTAGAGAGACCGACCCGGAAGGATAAGAAATGAGCCGATTTTGTCAGTCGGTCTACAATCACTCATACCACAATATTACCTTTGGAGATTTTGGACAAGCCTGTCACAAAGTCCATAGTAATGTGTTCCCATTTTTACTAAGGAATCATAAAGGATTGCAATGATCTGGCAGGTCTTTGATGCTCGGCTTTCACCTATTGACATACCAGACATTGAACCACATATTGTACTATATCATTCTTTATACCAGTCTACTAAAAGTTTTTTCTTAGATCTCTATACATCTTTGTACTACCTAGATGCATCATATATGCTGAGTCGTGTGCCTCTTCCAAAATCTCATTCTTTAATTCTAGAAGCTTGGGAACATACAATTTGCTACCAAACCTCAAGGTGTCATTCACATTTATAGAAAATTCCAACTGAGCACCAGACTCCACTGTCTCCCTAATTCTCTATAGCTCTAGATCCTCCTTTTAAGCTGATTTAATTCTTTCAATTAGGGTAGGATGTACCATAAGATTTGTGTTGCCCAAAGATGGAGCCTAAGAGGGGGGTGAATTGAGTATTAAAAAAAATTAAGCAATTATGTGCACTTCTTAGTGAAGTTGTGTAACTAAGTGATAGTGCTCAATGAATTATGCAGCAGAACCAATAAATATAATGCAAGGTAATAAAGAACAAATAGAGAAGGTAGCAAGCAACCACAAACAACAAGATGTATAGTGGTTCGATGCATCTTAGTACCTACATCCACTCTCCAAGCTTTTTCTTGAAAACCTTCACTATAATCTATCCAAGATTACAGTCGACTTGTTTTCCAAGGCTCACAAGTCAAAACCTTTGTTGGTTTTATCACCTAGGCTCACCAATAACCTTTACAACTTGTTTTATCCGGGCTTACAACTCAAACCCAAGTTGGTTTTATCTCTTAGGCTCACCAACAAACCTCTTTGGTTTTCTAAGGCTCACCAAAAATCTTTAACACTAGTTTCAAAACCTTTGAAACTAGCAACAACAAAAGAAATCAAGTATACAATAAATGAGCATAAGAATTAGCTCCTAAAATGAACAAAAATTAAAGTCGATGTAGCTCTTCTTGAATGCTTGAGTTGTCTTCTTCTTGGAATCTTTGAAACACACTTATGGCCAAACACCTGAATGCTCAACAACTCAAAAATAGAAGGCTTTTTATCAAAGGAATCTCTTAAAAGCTATCTTTTTGTCTTTTCAAATGATTGGAATTTATCTCATATGAATCCTCACTTTCTTGTTGACTTGAAAAGGTTTGGTGAGTGTTAAATACCTCAAAACCATTGAAAAGACCGTTGAAGACCGTTAGAATTGAAAAAATAACCGTTTGGAGCCATTTGGAGATAATTATGAAATTATGAAAAACTAGCCATTACAGCATGAGTCGACCTCTTGAGTCGACACTTGGAGCGTGAGCAAGAAGAGATTGCTTATTTGGATCCTCGGGGCTCTAGCTATTTGTAGTAGATGGTCGAGAAACTATATGATTTTGAGAGTGTTGGGCCATTTGTCATACTATTTGGGCATGAGATTTTAGCCCTCATCCACTCCCATGTAAGGAAGAATTAATTATTGTTGATCTTATCTGCATGGTGTGGGTGGTTTTCGCATATATCAGGAGGCCAGTCAATTGAAACTATCAGAGTGAATCACGTGACTATGAGACTCAAGTTGAATCTAGAACAAATGGCCAAATATGAAAATACCTTGGCTTGGCACAAAAGTCGGCCACTTCTAAGACTCACATAGGTTCAAGGCTCTAAAAGTACCCCCGTAATAATGGCCATGCTACCAAGGGATACAACTCATGATAATATGAAGCCAATAATCAAATTCATCAAATAAGATACAATAATGAAGTTCAATTCTAATCATTCATTAAATAATTAAACCAAGGATGGATCGGAGCTTCTAAATTCAAATAAAAATATCAAAATCCATAATCCTCAAAATTCACAAAGTTAACTATAAGATCATAAATAACAAATAAACCAAAATCTTGCAACAAAACTCTCTAGGCTGGTTAGCATGAACTCCAAGTCTAGACCACCTTTCATTCCTAACCTTACTCATTTGAACAAAAAAAAAGAAGAAAAATAAAAAGATATAAGCTACATTAGCTTAATAAGTAAGACCTACATTTACTTATCAAAGCATAAATTTTTCGATAATAATGCATCATTATAAAAATAATAAATATTACAAAAATAAAGCATTTCATAGAATAATATAATAAAACATGTATAAAAGTCAATTATGCATGCATAAATCTTGTACATTTTATAAACATGATTCATAAGTCATTCTTGTCATGTATTCATATCATGGTTGAAAATATTGTTTATAGATATTTATACTATGGTCACTTTAAACCTGTAACATGGTTATGTTTCTTAATTGATAGAGTTTTTATTTCGTATACCAACTTTATACCTGTTGATAGGGTCATATTTCTTATAGATGCCAGCTTTAGATCTCAATCTTTTCAATTCTAAGTATCATTTATAGCTATTCGAGAGCTTTTAAAACCTTCATATCTTTTTCTTCAACGGACATATACATAGATGGGAAAATAATAAAATATATGATAACATTCATGCTTCATGCACATTTTATTTTCATAAAACACAATCATGGAATCACTTACCATGATAAAACATGGTTTTTCATTTTACATATGCTGATCTTTTATTTTATGAAACATGTGATTTCATCAATAATAGTTCATATGCATGGAAAACATGATAATTTGGAAACAAATAAGGAGCATAAGATCTATTTATCATGTCCACCATAAACCTTCATGATTTGTTAGGTGAATCAACTAATCTTATTTGAAATATTAAATCATAATCAATTTTCATTTGATGAATTTAATAAAATTAAATAATAAGGAAAGATGGATGGCTAGGTGATAGCATTTGATGACTCTAGGTGGGTCAGGTCTAAGTGACTCAATCAATGAATCATAAGGTGTGGACTCAATTAAGATTAAGATCGATCAATTGGGTTCATTAATAGTAATTTTAAAGACACTCGACATAGCCAAAGTGATCGGCCCAACAAGCTATGCAGGCACTAGGATGTTTGAGGCCTCCTTGCCCAGGGGTCAACATGGATCTTCGAGACACGAAGATCAAACTTTAAACTAGGTCCATGGATCATCTTAAAGAGATAGAAGAGAGAGAAATACTATAGAGAGAAGGAGAGCCGGTATTCTCTCTTCTTTTTCTTTTTTCTTCTTCTTTTTTTTTCTTCTTCCATTTTTTTAGCTCAACATGAGAGGAAGGGGGTGGTGGCCGGAGGACCAATAGTGGGCAGCGATGCATGGCTAGAAGTGGGCAACAATGGATGGCTGGTGACAGGGAATGGGTAGTAGAAAATCAAAGGAAGGGGACTTGGAAAAATAGGGAACCAAGCTGCCTTCTCTTGGTTTTAGTAGCTATATGATGGTTGTGCCATTTAAGAAGGATGGTAGGGAGGTTAGGCATCCCGATCATGGCTCTAGCATCAAGGGATAGTGATGTCAGTAACTTGAAAAAGAAGAAAGTAAGACATAAAAACAAGGGTTAAATATGAATTTTCATTTTTAGCAGATTTTCAGGAAAATTGGCAACTATCGACATTGCTTGAGGTTGTGGGGATGAGGGGAAGAGAGAGGGGAGGCAAGGTTGAGCCTATACCTTGGCTCTGGCAAGCTTATAGCCATAATTTCTAGCAGCCATGGAGATAATATGCCACGAACTTGATGGAAGAAAAGAGGGCCAGAGCTCATGGTTGAGCCTTAGAAGGAAGGGAGTCCATTTTATAAAGGACTTCTTAGGATTTCAATAGCCATGGGAGTCTACTTTTTTGCTAGGCTTGATAGACAATTATACTCACACATTTTTGTTTTCTTTTGTGTGTATGTGCTTGGGGGTTGGGGGGGGCAAGGGGCTAATTGGCTAATAAGTGATGGGCTAGTCCAACAAGCTAGATTGTCACATTCTACCTCCTTAAAAGAGTTTTGTTCTTGAAACTTAATGGACCTTTACTTTCCAAATAAATGGGAGTACTTAGTCTTTACCTAATACTTTATCATGCTATTAATGCATAACTTTGATCTAAATGAATTCTTTTATACTCATCTTATGACCGTCCATTGAATGATAGACCTAAGCTTAATTTTATGTCTATGATCAAAATTTGACTCTAATACCATAAAATGTCATATCTCAAATCTAGAACATAACATTGCTTTGTTGCCGAGAGATATAACCCATGATAATATGAAGTTGACAAACATATTCATCAAATAAAATATAATAATAAAGTTCAATTCCAATCATTCATTAAAAAATCAAACCAAGACTATCTAGTTTCGAGAATCTAAATCCAAAATAAAAATATCAAAATCCATAATTCTCAAAATTCTTAAAGTCAATTATAAGATTATAAACAACTAATAAACTAAAAATTTGTAACAAAATTCTTCAAGCTTGCTGGCATGAACACCAAGCCTAGGATCATCCTTTATTCCTAACCTTACTCATTTGGATAGAAAAAAAAAAAAAGATATGAATTACACCAGCTTGGTAAGTAAAACTTTCACTTCTATACTAGATTAAGCATAAGTTTTTCGATGATAATGCATTGTTATGAAAATTACAAATATTATAAAAATAAAACATTTCATAAAAGAGTATAATATAATAAGTCATAATGCCAATCATGCATATATAAAATATTAATAGTTACTAAATATGATTCATAAGTCATTCTTCTCATGTATTCATATCATTATTGAAAATATTACTTATAGATATTCATGCTATAATTACTTTATACCTATAACAATGTCACATTTCTTAATCGATAGGGTCTTTATTTTGTATGCTAACTTTATATCTATTGGCACGGCTATATTTTTTTATGGATGCTAGCTTCGAATGTCATTATTTTCAATTTTAGGAATTCATTCATAACTATCTAAGAGCCTTTAAAATCTTTACATCTTTTTCTTAAATATATATCTATGTAGATGGAAAAGATACAAGATATAATTAAATCATGCTTCATAAATATGATATTGTTATAAAATATATTCATGGAATCTCTTGTCATAAAAAAAAAAAAAAGTTTATTTCATATATGTTGATCCTTTATTTTATAAAAAATGTGATCTCATTAATAGTAGACCATATGCATGGAAAATATGATAATTTGAAAATAAATAAAGAGTATAAGATCTACTTACCTCATCCATTTGAGACCTTCGGGCTTGGCTAGGTGAATCTACTAACTTATCTAAAATATTAAATTATAATCAATTTTTATTTGATAATTCAATAAAATAAATAATAGGAAACGAGGTAGATGGCTAGGTTTGGTAGCTCAGGGTGAGTCAGGTTTGAGTAACTCGATCAATGAATCATAAAACATGGAATCAATCAAGGCCAAGATCAATCAATAAAGTTCATCAATAATGGTTTCAAAGATAATCGATAGGGTTAAGGTGATTGATTCAACAAGCTACTCGGAGGCAATTCGGTGCCTCCTTGCTAGGGGGTCTATGGATCTTCAGGACATAAAGATTAGATTTTAAACCAGGATCCATAGATTATCTTAGAGAGAGAAATATATAGAGAGAAGGAGACATGGTCTTCTCTCTCCACTGATTTTTTTTCTTTTCTTGTCTTCTTTTCTTCCTCCTTTGGCCGAACAAGGAAGGAAGGGGGGTCGTGGCGAGTGGTTTGAGGACTAGTTGGGGGTCGTGACATTTGGCCATGGGCAGTAGTGGATGGCCGATGATAAGGACTGGGATGTGAAAAATCAAAGGAGACTCGAAAAAATAGGGAACAAAGTGGCCTTTTCTTGGATTTGGCCATTCTCTGATGGACATGGCATTTGAGAAGGATGGTAAGGAAGTTGGGCAACCTGACTTACAAGGCTCGGGCATAAAGGGACAGTGATGCTACTGGCTAAAAGAAAAAGAAAGGAAGGCCAGAAAATAGGAGTTGATTAGGGATTTCTATTTTAATGAATTTTTGGCAAAATTGGTTGCTATTCGTGGTGCTTAAGGTAGTGGGGAGGAGGGGAAGAGAGAGGGGAGGTGAGGCCAAGCCTTGCTTTGGCTTCGGTGAACTTATAGCCATGATTTCTAGTAGCCATAAAGATGGTATGCAATGAACTTGAAGGAAGAAAATAAGGAGAAATGAGGGCCGGAGCTCATGGTAGAAACTTGGAAGGGGTCCATTTATAGGAGACTTCCTAAGGTTTTAAAAACCCCAGGAGTCTGCTATCTTATCGGACTCTATTGAGAAGAAGATCCCATTGGGAATCTTCTTTCCAATTTTTTGAATAAATTATATCAGCACATTTTCAACTTTAGTTCAATTTTGCTTACATCCTATCTAGTTTAGAAAGTACCAAACTAGCTCTTCAAGTTTCTATAATATTTCAAAGTGGTATCATTTATTTCTGTTAACAAAATACTATTATAAGATCATCACATGTTACCACATTTTTATAAAATTACTAAAGTATCATTTTCCGTCTCCTCCCTCTTTTCTCCTCTCTTATTCCTCCCCTCCCTTCTCCCCCATTGTCAACATCCCCCCTCCCTCCTCTTCTCCTTCTTGTTGTCCTCCTCTTTCAAGCTTGCTACCCTTTCCTCTATGGTGGCTCCCTCCGTCTTCATCCATTCCTTTCTAATGACCCCCCTCTTTCTTCCTACCTTTCTTCATCACCTACTTTCCTTCTCATTCTCCTTCTCCAAGCCCGGGTATAAACTTTCTTCCTCCTCTTTCCTTTCTCCTCCTCATCCTCTTCCTCCAAGATTGTCCATGAGCCCTCTCTCTCCATGGTGGCTCCCTTCACTTTTACCTTTCTCATCGGCAACCCATCTTTCTACCTTCCCTTCTTCGTCAGCAACCCCTCATTTCCTTTCTCCTCATCTCCCTCTTCTTCTACTTCTCTAATCCCACCTATGAGACCTTTAACACCATCCTCTCCCTCTATACCAACCTCCGTGATCTTGCCCTCCCCCTCCATAGTGGTTCCCTCTACCTTTGCCTCTTCCTCATCAAGGACCCCTCCTTTCCCCTTGTCTCATTCTTCCTCATCCCTTTCTTCTTCTTGTTATCCTCCACCTCCAAGTGTATCCATGAGCCCTCCCCCTCCATAGTAGCTCCCTCTATCTCCATCCCTTTTTTACTGATGATGACTCCTTCTCCGACCTTCCCTTCCCCCATTCCTTCTCCATCTCCTGCAATCCCATCTATGAGGTCTTCAACGTTGCCCTCCCCTGCTACGTCAATCTCTGCAACCCTGCCCTCCTCCTCCATAGTAGCTTCCTCTATTTCTATCATTTTCTTGCTAGTGAGCCTTTCTATATGAGTGAGGGATGGTTTCTTCCATTGAAATGGTAAACTAATATCTTTTGGTAAGTAAACAATAAGGTTATTTGGAAATATTTTAAAAACTTGGAGAGGTAGTTTGATATTTTTAAAAGTCGAAAAAGTATAAGTAAAATTAGACTATATATATGTGGGAGGGTGTTCTTGTAATTTTCTTTGCCTGTACATTTATGCATGTGCAGGCTTGGGGCTAGGTGGATTAACGATGGGCTGGTCCAGTGGACCAGGCCATGTTGCCATTTTTTGTCTGTTGTTAGAAATCCATCCATGTCAGAAGGTAGGGGGTGAGATACGTCGAGGTAAAACAAACTCTCCTATTATATCAATATAGAATAATAATAATAATAATAATAATAATAATAATAATAATAATAATAATAATAATAATTCCGCCCTTCATTCTCTCAACGCTCCTCCGAGGTCTCTTGGTTGTTTCTATAGCTAGACGGTAAACCAGAATAATTCAAGTAGTCGACCTGGGATTTTTCGAAAGATCTTCTGATTTGATGTTTGTTAGGTGATTTCTTGACCTGGGTTAAGACCATTTTAGTTTTTGCCGCAAAAAACAAAAGATGACCATTTAAATTGCCCATGGGCCAGACCAGTGTCATGGCCGTTCCATTTGTTACAGATTTGCATTCGTTTGCATGAGAAAGTCCATTATGTTGATAATATATTTATGTGATGCATGAGCGACGTATACTATAATTTTTCCTGTATATGTCATTATTGAAGATAGGGCATGAAATTAGGTATAAAAGGTTTCATCACTCCAAATTACATGCTTCCTCTACATGTGTCTGCTCTAAAGAGTGGCCTTAAAAATCCCCATGTTTTTTTTTTTTTTTTGATGTAAACTCATTAAAAATCCTCGCGCATTAAGTCAATGTTTAAGTGCAAGAAGCAATTCATGTTCAAGCTTAGGCTCTAGTTTGGACATCATGCGTCTTTGCTCTTCCTTCTCTAGAGGCATCTAAGTTGATGATCCAAACATAAGAAAGCACGATGCACATTACAAGTTGACAAAGTTTGATGCACGTTGTTTGAAGATTTCTAGGTGCAGCTTGTTGAGATAATTGAACCTAGGCATCCATGACTAGTGTGTGATACGTTGATTTATGTTTCTACCGTTATGGGTAGGGAGACTTTGGACATATGTTGGCCCATACCTGACTTTAAGTTGGTAACCCCATGGCTGCTAGAGGCACGAAACACCCAGACTTAAGGGCATTGGCCATCAGTGTCTTTTGTTGGTTGAAAGTTGTGTCTCCCTGCAAGGTAGTGGACTTATTTCTCTAGCTGTGTCCCTTTGTAGATTACACACATATATCGTTTTAACATAAATACTCTGATGATTGTTCATAAATTTTTTCATGCTATCGGATTAGGTATCAGTCCTTGATTAGAATCTAAGGTCACCCAGCAATGAGAGACCTTTTTCTTTCCGCGAAGCACATGATCTAGTAGTCCTACTACTCCTACCACATAAAAAAAAAAAAAAAAAATGGAGGACAAGATTTGGACCGACACTGGTTGGCTTGGTTGGAGTTTACTTTTGGCTAAAATTGTACCCACTTTCTCGAATTCATTGGTCCACGTCATGCCTACCTTGGTTTCAGAATGCCAATTTTAGTGGGTATAATTTGTGGGGATTGAGAGAGAAATTTGGCCTCAAGATGAGTCAATCCAACGTGGGATGTTGCAAGTCTTTAGCTGGCCTACTCCCAGCTTTGCATTTGATAAATCCTCACTTGAATAAACGCGTTATCTTTCTTGCTAGAAGCCAAAATACGACAAAGTTCGGTGCCTGCTCATGTCCAGTTATTTCGACAACGACGACTCCACCGACGCTTGCTTGCTAGTCAGCAGTGTGCCATCCTTCCTCGGAAGACGGATGACGCTTTTTCTTTTCTTTTCCCCTTCGATCACTCCTGTTTTTTAAAACCGCCACTTAGCTTACACAATAAAAATCCAGTGATTTAACGGGAAAAAAATTATCGGCCGCAGCAGAACAAATGTATGCCATTTGTTTTCGCTGGAATCCAAACAGTGGAGTTTGGTTCGGTCGTCGGTCGAGATGAGGAGTTCTAAGGTTGGTATCGAAGCTCGGAGCTGTAATGTCAAGAGAGCTGGTAAAAGTAGTTTTATATTTAACATTTAGGTGGTGTTTGGATGTTAAAAAGTTAACCCTGGAATAGGGATAGTAATTCCTGGAAATTAGTTGGTATTCTTGTTTTCTGTTTGGTTGGAAGTATGGAATAAGGTGGTTATTCCAGTGCAATTAATGCAGTCTTATTCCTATTTGTGTTTGGTTGACATGAGAATAAGGTTTTATTCTTGGAGGATAGTGGATGAATTTTATTAAAATGACAAAATTACCCTTGAAGATTATAATGTAGAAAATGTTAATTATTTTTTTAGTAAATTATATTTAAGTTGGCAAATTTCCATGTTAACATGGATAGGGATATCAATTTAGATATGATTATCTCCAATAAAATATTATAAAATTGTTAATATTTTTATTAAAAAAATTATTATCAAATAAAAATGAATAAAAATAATTTTAGGCATTAATTTTAAGAAAAGTAATATTAATTAATAATAATTTTTTATTGATTATTTTGATAATAATATATTATTAAAAAAATATGATCAAATAAATTTCACAAAATACAATTTCTACAAGAAATTGTATTATGATCCAATATATTTCATAACACAACATCAATGTCATACAAGACCAAAACAAGAATACACCTAACAGATGAATATTGGCAAAGGCTCTGTTGACTTCAAATCCTTCGACGCAGCCGATTAGATTGGATATATATTTTTCTCTGACAATTATGTATCCAGCAATATAGAACATAGCCTTCTAAGAACCCGGACATTTAATTATACAACTTCAGACTAATTCAAATGGCAAAATTAAAACCTGGGCATTTGAAAATGCAAATTCATTATACTACATATAAACCTGGGCATTTCAAAATATAAATCTGGGCATTGCAATATAATAAATCATCCATAACACATGGCACAATACAAACCTGGGCATTTCAATATACAACTTCAGACCAATTCACATAGCAAAATTAAAACCTGTGCATTTGAAAATGCAAATTCATTATACTACATATAAACCTGGACATTTCAAAATATAAACCTGGGCATTGCAATATAATAAATCATCCATAACACATAGCACAATACAAACCTGGGCATTTCAATATACAACTTCAGACCAATTCACATGGCAAAATTAAAACCTGGGCATTTGAAAATGCAAATTCATTATACTACATATAAACCTGGGCATTTCAAAATATAAACCTGGGCATTGCAATATAATAAATCATCCATAACACATAGCACAATACAAACCTGGGCATTTCAATATACAACTTCAGACCAATTCACATGACAAAATTAAAACCTGTGCATTTGAAAATACAAATTCATTATACTACATATAAACCTGGGCATTGCAATATAATAAATCATCCATAACACATGGCACAATACAAACCTGGGCATTTCAATATACAACTTCAGACCAATTCACATAGCAAAATTAAAACCTGTGCATTTGAAAATGCAAATTCATTATACTACATATAAACCTGGACATTTCAAAATATAAACCTGGGCATTGCAATATAATAAATCATCCAGTACACATGGGAAAGAGAAAAACCTGGGCATTTCAATATATTACTTCATCCAATACAAATGGCACAGTACAGACATTGGATAAATGATCTGAAAGGCTTTAGATGAGAGCATGCTTTCATTACAAATATATGATGATTGTTTAACATGACAGATACTTCATCATAATAGGATAACATACTGTTTCACAATTTTTGTATTACTGTCGAAACAATGTAATCCCAAATGATACTACAAAATAGTAACTAAGAAATACAACATTCAGTTCGATACAAGGCACATTATAATGAATGTCCGCAACATCATTTTGATGAAGGTACATATTGCAGATAGTGACAGCAGTGGCAATCATCAGTCTTGTTCACTCCATCAAAGTCCATCACCACAGCAACTTGTAAGCTGCAAAAAATAAAAGAAAATAGTAAGTAATTTAGATGTAACTTGGAGCATTTTCTACAAGAGCCGACTCCTAGGGAGGAGCTGACTCTGGCACGGATCCGGCACGCACTGGCACGGCAAATTTCTGGCACCCAGCACAAGAGCCGACCACCTGGCTAAGAGCCTTCTCCCACAGAACTTCATTTTCAAGACCCTGAGAAAAGGAGCCGACCCAAACTGACCCAAATTTTTAAATACCATTACATAAGAAACTGACTCAAAAATATATGTACCAAATAAACTACACTGCAAATTCACATTTTCTGTTAGATAGACAGCTCTTTCATGCTCAGCAAATAAGAAAACAGAAGCAAGTATAAGCTGTGTGCATTCATGCATTGAACAAACATATACAAACATGGATCTATATATCATACTATAATGGCAACCAGGGCTTAAGCAAAATGATATATAAGTTTCATGCAACACTTTCAGCCAAGTGAGTTTCATAGTACAACACATCATAAAAAAAGACCCATCCGATAAGAACCAAGATATGAAGATATTCCAGAAATGCAAGATCATGTTTGGTTGTGATACAGAGAGAAGGCCTATGAATATAAAACAACACAAACAAATATTACCATGCAATATATGGTATCATCTAGTACAAGATAAACTAAACTTTGGGGAAGTATGCTCTCCATTCATAACAACTAAAATTTTATTTCTTACCAATCATATAAAAGAAGTCCAAATTGTCATATGGTAACAGGCTGCAATAACTTCATCAATGAACTATAAGGTAAAGAAACCAAATAAATATATATTCATTAAATAACAGTAAGAAGGGGCCGTCTTAATACATGAAATGGTAGACCTGCATGTGTCAGCACATCATTCATAAAATTCTAAATGCACATGTTCATATACTTGTCCTTATAGATAGAGTACAAATTCATGATAATAGACCAATTGGGCTGCCATTACCAAGTATAGAAACATATATACAATTGTGGCTCAGGAGAAGCGAAGTTAATACCAGTGGAGCATCGTGACTACATTATGAAAATTTATTTTTAATTTTCAGCTAATGTCTCCAAGCCATGCTCCATCAACATGCAGCCCTTCATCATTGCCATCGATAAGGAAAATTGTTCCATACAAAAGAGGGTCAGACATTTCAAAGACAAACCATACTATGTAAGAAATTTAGGATGTAATGCAACAATCTTCCCAAACATGAAAAATCATTGGCAAGGGGTCACTCTTCTACTCCATTGATGATTTTTAGTTAGTGAGAGTGTTTGAAAATTGTATCATGTTGTAATAGAGTGAATACTATGTATCATTGAAAAAGTGAGTATAAAAAACACCCTCTACTTGAAAGATATCTCAAAAAAAGAAAGGAAACAAGATATGATCACCGACTACAGCACAACATTAAAAAAGCAAATATTGTTGTTCCTATTGTCATATTCAGGCCTCCAAATATTGCGTGCCGTGCCATCCTATGCCGTGCCAGCCTGTGTATCGACTCGATCTCCAGGAGTCAGCTCGACATGAAACACCTCTAAATGCTTCAAAACTTTGGCCACAAGTCATACAAATTTTATGGCCAAACAAATTGCCAGGCAATATAGATCTTGGACTGCACACAACTCTGACACCGTGCCCATTCAGTTAATCAAAATCTCCCTCATCAGACTCACTGGATAATCTAATGGAAACTAATATTAGAGAAAAGTCTAGAATTCAACAATAAACTTCTCTGTGAAGTGCTGGATGCGTGTTCGGCATCGAGCAAAGGAAGAAAAATTCTCTCATGGAAAGAAGCTCTAAATGCATGTACGTACAGGTCAACAATCACAGCTCCAACTTTCTAACCTCTCAATGCCCTCTCCTAGACTAAATATTCTACTTAAACCCTGCACTAAAACCTCCTCGAACTCCCATGAACGGTCTATTTTGATCTAAATATCCTTTCCAATCCTGTAGTCTGGTTTCGTAGACAATGGCCCTTTATTTGCTCTAGGAATCGATGTAGACAATAACCGGAACAAATATTTTACTGTAAACCTTATTAAAATAATATTACATTATCTCAAGTTAGGTTTTCCCCTAACTCATTTATATTAATTAAAAAAATTAGGTACACCTGATTTGCCATGCATACGAACACTAAGTTAACAGAATGTCTCTACAGGTGGAGAGTCACATGTTTTTGTACCGATAACCATATCATAATTAAAATCATAAAAAATACTAATGCAAAATTTATTGTACAAAAAAAAAAGATAAAAAATCCTAATAATATAACCAATTAATAAGCAAAACCGAAGAAGGGAAGTAATTATTGGGTCTTGTGGGCTCACATGAAGAGGGGATATGGTTGTGCTTTTGAAGCCTGCAGTATATATGGACCATCTGCAGCAAAAGAAAAATTGTAAGAAAGATATGATACTTCAGTTAGAAAAAATCTGATAGCATAATAAAATTTAAAAAAGTAAACATTAGAAACAGAGGAAAGAACCACACACCTGAAACTTGATACCTTGGGTCTGATGCTAGGATCCTACCACATACCCACACACACACACTCTCTCTCTGTGTGTACTCCAGAAAATATAAATTGTTCAATAAGTTAGGGATCGAAAAACCATATAACACTATGAAAAAAAGAAAGAAAGAAAACTATACAAAGAGAATGCATATACGGGTCATTTTGTAAGTGGACATTTGGTTCATGGGAAAACGGGAATGGCAGTGCACCATACCAATCTTTCAAAAAATCATATCCTGTCTCGTGTGCACCAACATGACAGTGCACCATACCAATCACTACATTTCCTTTCCATGGGCCATCATTGAGATGAGCATGCACATTAATGATTATGGTCTATGAGAAGGAGACAAGATACAATGGGCTGTCTCAATAAAGTAAAATCAGCAGTACAATTGAAATGGTGGCTCAGAAGATATTCGAATTTTATAACATTAGAGCAAAGCGGCTACAATAGGAAGAACCCATACATAAGAACCTCAACTATTGTCTCCAAGCAATGCTCTATCAGTGATCAGCCCCTCATCATTACCACACATATGAACCTGGAACTTTATGATACAAATGGCATAATAAGAACCCACTATTTCAAAATACACATTGATGATAAAAATGGGCTGTCTTAATCAAGTAAATCAGTAGTACAATTGAAATGGTGGCTCAGAAGATATTCGAATTTTACAACATTAGAGCAAAGCGGCTACAATAGGAAGAACCCATACATAAGAACCTCAACTATTGTCTCCAAGCAATGTTCTATCAGTGATCAGCCCCTCATCATTGCCACACATATGAACCTGGAACTTTATGATACAAATGGCACTATAAGAACCCACTATTTCAAAATACACATTGATGATAAAAATGGGCTGTCTTAATCAAGTAAAATCAGCAGCACAATTGAAATGGTGGCTCAGAAGATATTCGAATTTTACAACATTAGAGCAAAGCGGCTACAATAGGAAGAACCCATACATAAGAACCTCAACTATTGTCTCCAAGCAATGTTCTATCAGTGATCAGCCCCTCATCATTGCCACACATATGAACCTGGAACTTTATGATACAAATGGCACAATAAGAACCCACTATTTCAAAATACACATTGATGATAAAAATGGGCTGTCTTAATCAAGTAAAATCAGCAGCACAATTGAAATGGTGGCTCAGAAGATATTCGAATTTTACAACATTAGAGCAAAGCGGCTACAATAGGAAGAACCCATACATAAGAACCTCAACTATTGTCTCCAAGCAATGCTCTATCAGTGGTCAGCCCCTCATCATTGCCACACATATGAACCTGGGACTTTATGATACAAATATCATAATAAGAACCTGAGCAATTAAAAATACACATGGTTAATTAATGTGTCGTATTGAACACAACCAATATAATCCATCCAGAAATCTTTTATATAATATTGTTATAGGGCTTCAAACATGAAAATCATATAAACAATACAACTTTAGAATATAAAAGGCAAAATCGACAAAAACCAAGTATGAACAATGTGGCTCAGAGAATTTGAATTATAAAATAATCGAATATTCATGGTTATAAAAGAAGAAAAGTAGTTTAACTAATCAACTAATGTCTCGTAGCCAATCTCCATTTTATGGCAGCCATTCATTATAGCCAAAATCGATAACATGCATACATCTTAAATTTGATAAGTAGATATGCAAGGAGTAATGAAGATAAAGAAACATTATACGTGTACCACTAAAGGAAAGTATCATACGGGTTAAAGGTCCTAGTACAAATTCTACTATTACATAATATATATAACTTTAAACAAACAGTTCATATAAGACCACATGAACACATTCCCAGCAGATATCCTATGATGATGCCAACTATTAATACAGCCATTAGAGAAGATCGTGACCCAGTGGTGGTTCTGCCATAAACAAACATATCTCTGTCAACCTCATTGATAACATTTTGATGAAGTATTGGATTTTGGAGGCCTCGAATATATATGTCAAATGCTTCAAATGCCTCGGCTTTTGTTCTATACTTTTTATATAAAGCATGGGGGTAACCCGATACTTCACGTTGACAATCTGGCCATGACTCATAAACTCCCCTTTGACGACCCTCGAAGACGACATAATACCTTCCCGAAGACATAAGTAGATGCAATTAACAACCACGTTGTCTTCCTGTATAAGGAAAAAGATACAGAAATTTATAATTAGTTATATAATTAATGGTAGATGGAGGGCTTACGAAATCATGAAATCATTATATGAATACATTCAAATGTATCTCATTTGCTACTTCCATTTTAACCTACCCCTATTTTGATGATCAATCCATAGCCTGCTTGCTATAGAATTTCGTAGATCTTCTCCTCTACGGCTTTCATCATCACTAACAATAACAAATGGATCTATGTCATCATCATCGTTATCAGCAGGCTCTGGTGCTAATGACATGTTGAAGTACTTGTCATTTCCCTGGTTGCGCCTAATGAAATTATGAATAATGCAACAAGCCATGACTATACGCTTTTGAACCTTGAAGGGAAATGGAATGGCAGTCCTCAAAATCTTGAAACGCTTTTTCAGAATTCCAAATGACTTCTCTACACAATTACGCAATTGTGCATGTCTATGGTTGTACAAATCTCGTTGGTTGGAATATCGACGAGATCGGGGATTACTGAATGTACTTAGATGATATCTATTCCCACGATAGGGAGCAAGGAACTTATCTGTATTCGCATATCCAGAGTCAACTAGGTAATATTTTCCATCTGGAACATTAAATCCACCCATCTCCACACACCATCGCAAAACACGCATGTCAGCTGCCGAACCTTCCCATCCAGTACAAATGAAAAGGAAAGAGTGATCAAACGAGGCAGCAGCCATAACGTTTTGTGAAATCGTTCCCTTCCGATTTCGAAACCGAGGTTGTTTGCTCACCTTGATTAGTGCAGGTATGTGTGTGCCATCAACAGCGCCTACAGCATTCTGTGATGCAACATAATGCTTAAAATCGAATAACCAATAAAAAATTTAATGAAATTCATATTTATGGAAACATACCTTGAAAAATGGATGGAAAAGATTGCTATCACGGATGCGCGGATGTACACCGACATCATCATCTGGTTGAACTATATAATCATGTTTTAGGTTACAGATTGCTTTCAAGACTGTGTTAAAGTACCTGGATATTGTCTCTCCCGAATGTTGGAAGGTCTCAGCCAAAACCCTATTGGTGACACAATGCCCTATACCGTACAAAAAGAAACCCAATTGTTCCTTAGCAGTCACGTAACGACTGCCACGAAGAAGTCCACGTGAAACCAGTAGTTCCTCTAACTGAACGAACATTGTATTTGTCATTCGAAAGTGGTTATAACCCCTTTCAGGATGTCCACTGAGAATGTCTGTAATGAATTGATGACCTGAAAATGGACGTGTTCGACATGGTACCCTTGACACTACATTGCTTTCGCCCATTGATGTTAAACCACTATTTAACAATGCGATAAGGACATCATCCCAAAAGTTATCGTCATCTATAATGAATTGCAGTAGCTCATTCAACCTAGGATCCATCTAATCAAAACAGAAAATAAGTTAATGCCATTTAATATTGAAATATATTTGCATTTATACATAGTACAAAAGACAAACATAACCAGATACGAGAAAATATGACAAAGCAAGAAGAACTTAAACAACATATAATAAGTTCCGAGCCTACTGTATATCATAACTAAATAAGATGAAACATCAACAACTGTTTAAAACTTTCAACATTTAGGTCAAACAAAATGCATATGAGAGATTCAAGGCCAGCCAGGCCTGTAGATGTCAGCACTTTCTGTTGCAGGTGTAGAAGATGTTTGCATAAAAGTATGGGAGCTCTCTGGAGTAGACCGCCTAGTAACATCGGCAGGCGTATCATGACTGTTAGCTCTGAACACTTGCTCCGTGAAAGAATGGGTCGACCCTTGTATTGGTGAATGCATATAAGTTGGCATGAAGATATTAGGAGTACCTTGATTAAGTTGATTGAACAAAGGTCGAACAGGTACATGCGGTCCTCTTGTATGGACCGAATGTATTGGTTGTGATATATAAGAAGTGGGGTCACATAAACCGCTTGGAGTAAAAGGTGGCATACAATAAGGACCATGATATACGTCCGACATGTGCTTCCTAAGCCATGCTTCCAAAACTTTCCCCTCATATTTCATAAAAAACCATCGATAAGTCTCGTTTTGGAAAAGTTCCAAGCCGGCTACAATGCATTCGGGTGTAACACCCGGCAAAGTCTCCAACTTATTCATGCATTCTTCTATCGAGTGGAGTGTAGGCCTAGCAATCTTATCCCTTCGTAGAATCTCATGAGCAATCTCTATTCTTGTCCTACCTTGCTCCGCTAATTCAGTCAATGCAACAGAAGCATCACTAGTCATCCGAATCTGAGATGCCATTGCAGTCGGAGTACTTGACCTCCTCCGCTTTCCACTTGATGTGGATGGACGTCCCTTCGAAACAGTATCAGTAGGAGGTGTCGAAGTACATGCGGGAGGGCTATTATGAGTTCCGGCTGAGTCACTATGATTTGAATCTACAGCACGTACGTACGGGGAAGCAGATACACCAGCATGTGTTTGAGATAACTGCCGGTGATGAACGTGTTCTGACTCAAATCTTTGTGGATCATCGTCAGAGGTTTCGTTATCAGAAACACCTTCAGGAAGAGCAGACGTGTCCCCACGCCTACCACTGGCCGTACTTCTAGAGAAAAGTATCTCTAAGTCTTCATAACCAGGAAATTGCTTACCCTTAATGCGGGCATAAGATTTGTTCGCCTGTATGCAATAAGAACTGAGATGTTAAATTATGCTAACTATTTGCTTCATTACCAAATTTTTAATAGCTATGTACGTAACACTCACCGCAATAACCTCATCCCACATTTGATGATCGCCGGGGGTTGGCAGCTTCAAGACAGGATCCCAACCCCATCCTGATCGATTTGCCAGGTTGTAATACATGTTGAAAGTTTTTTTAAGAACTTTCAACCTATTTTTCAGGTTCGTATAGGTGAAATCCTTACTGGTTTGTTGATTAAACGCAAGTGTCATCTTCCTCCAAGTCTCCTTTGAAAAAATACCATTTTGAGAATGTCCTTCATCATTGGCTTGCCTCATTAAGCCAAGCATTATGAGATCGAGGGTATCTGTCCAATTCGGAGCCCTCTTACGTGATGATACATTGACATCAATTCTTTCTTTATCTCGAGATTTAGACATTTTTATCCAACACTGTAACACCGACAAAACATAAATAAAACATAAATTAGGTACAAAAATATCAACAATTACAATAGTAAAGTATGATTAGTGTTTTTGAAATTGTTAAAGTAATATTTTCTGGTTATAAATGTCCAAGGATTATATTTTCATATGTAAGTTGTGTGGCAGATGCAATCAATGATCCCACATCCATAGCTATGTTTCAAGTTTCGAATATATACATTTACAAATAATTTGAAATATCACATATCATACCATTAGCATTCAGTTTCCGATTTCTTTTAATATATCACATATCATACCATTAAGCTTTCTATGTAGAGAAAGACAAAAAAATCCGGAGAAACATAGAACGCACCAGACCAGAGCACTAAATCCCTGGAAACTCAAAACCACATATAATGCACTTTTATGTCTCTATGCACCTCATGGGCATTTTTTTTCAAAGATTATATATGATTTGTTTACTTCCTGTAGAGTTATAAATGACATTCTAAGTTGCTGCAAACATCTAAAATATCAATAAGTGATAATGTGTTGGAACAAACTTCTAATAATAGAATTAAATAAATTTTCAGTTGGTAGATGTGCATCAAGTTTAATGCCTTTATTAGCTTTAAAATGTGCATCTGTAGCTAAAATCTTGTTAAACTTCATGAAAGGTTCAGTGAGAAAAGTGGAGGTCAAACTATAACGGGACCTGAGAGACTCATTAATCAGTTTTCTGGGCTATGCATGAGAGACAACTGAGTTGCTTTCTAACAACATGAGTGCGATCGCCGGAGCCAAGAGAAGGAGATTTGAGATTAGAGTAGGGGGCTTGGGGTTGAACGGGGGGCATGGGCGTCCTGCATCGGATGTGGGCACCGGGGTTGAGGAAGGAGATCGGAGCCGAGGAGGTGGGCTTGGGGTCACACGGGGGCGGAGAGGACATCGGGTGCGTACACCGGAGCCGAGGAGGGAGATCGGAGCTGGGAAGAGCTGCGGGTCATGCTGGGGGAGGGTAGGGGGCATCGTGACCTCGGGTGCGTGCACTAGGGCCGGGGAGGGAGATCGAAGCCTAGGGGGTCGTGCGGGTAGAGGGGGTCATATGGAGTCGGAGGCGGCGGCGGGGTCGCATGGAACAGGGGACGGCGGCGGGGTTGGGCTGGTGGTGAAGCAATGAAGATTTTACCTTAGAGGAGATGATCGGAACGATGAAGACGACGATCAGAACGGCGAAGCCGGAAGGCCAGCCACGGAGAGACAGAGACTTCACTGCTTCCGTCTCGGTCAAATACTCTCTCTGATTTTAAGCCTCCATAAACCCTAACCGATGCCCTAACCGTTGCTCTTGATAATAAAGGAGATTGAGGAAGAGAGGGACCAAACAATACCATACCTGGGAGGAGACCGATCGTGAATAAGGAGTACAGGGGACGGAGACACCGGAGCGAGACGAAGAAATCAAGACCTTCTCTTCAGAATGAGTCGGGACGAAGAGGGTTTGAGAAGAACACCGATCGGCCTTTTACATGGATACCCTTGGAATACAAAAACACGAATAACGTAATTCCATGGGAACCCATGGAATTAGAATTCGTGAATAAGGCCATGTTGACCGGAATAAAAAACCATCATAATTTCCTCTCGTTATTTGGGCCGTTTGGCATTTTAACCGCGAATAAGAGCTTATTCTTCGCTGTATTCCGCAACCAAACACGACCTTAAGGTTTAAATTACGGTTGAAATCGGTTAAATAAAAAAAATTATTTTAGATACCTGAACATGAATACATAGAATTGATTATTAAACCGGTTGATATAAATTATCCTACTCTTTTTATTTTATTAAAAAATAAAAAAATAATCGATGATAAAGGAACCTGAGCTCGGATAAAATGATATCTTGCCGGTCCGAAAATAATAAAAAAAGTTTTCTTGCCGGTGTTTGTTTAGCAGAGATTTCTTTGATGCTTGATAGCAGGTTTTCCAAAAAGGAACGGATGAGAAAATGGTAAGAAGAATATATCCGGAGATTTCCGGATTATCCATTTGTATAGGGTGGGGTCGACGTCCGACACGGAGAATCATGGAATGTGCCATAACTAACTGCCGGGTAATGGATATCCCTCTTTGTGCACATGATGACCACCGTCCGAATTATATATGGTAATGGCCGAACTAATGTAACCATCGTTGAAATCATGGCTACGTTCTTCATGGGCACTAATTTGCCTTTACATAGATTTCAATGGGAGACACGTGGCTTTTCTCTGTTGTTTCATTGGATCCATCCTCGGGTAGTAAGTACCAAGGTAAAATTTACTTTGATCTTTATTGAGATCACTATGATTTCGAATATACTTTTACAGAGATCAGGCCGACAAGTATTCAGGCCCATCACCATTAGCTAGATGTCACGTCACACCCATCTCCTGGGCCATTCTAACGTTGCGGAGAACCATGTTCTTATTAAATCAAATGAAAGGAGGAGGAGGGTCCGGTGCCACGCCGCATCCAACATCAATTGTGGACAGCTTCTCCAGCAGGACCGGACATTAGGAGTTGCCTTTCACAATCTCAGGTTGGATAAGGGTTTGACGAGGTCAATGCCTTTATAGGCTTGAAATGGCTTGTAGATATGAGATTCTCCGTGCTTATAGATTTTGGTTTTATTATGATACCAACAATACTGTTTATTAAAAAATCTTTCATGCGTAATATGAATTTTTGTTTCTAAAATTATAATGCAATGTTGATGAGAGAAGGAGAAAAAAAATAAAATAAAATAAAAGACAATGAATTAGATATGTAAAATTTTATTATTAGAAAAATAAATATACAAGCAGTTCTCAATTTTTTATAATTTTTCTCAACAAAAAATTTCAAATCTCTCGCACAAGCTCTCATCTCTCAAGAAGACGTTCTAGCCCCTACAAGCTTTTTGCCGCATCTCCTTGAAAACCTTTGGATCCTCGCACATTGGTTCTAGTTACCTGTCTCTGCTTTTATAGCCTTTGGAATGAAGAGCATCCTAACAAGAATCTAATGATCCAAAGCATATTGAAAAATGACTCTTATTCTCTTCCCGACTCTCGTTTAACCCCACAATAGTTACTGGCCGCTCGATTAGCATCCATAATGCTGCAAATCATGTGGATCAATCAGAATCAAAGTTGGAGGCATCTCCAAGCTATCAAATCTTGTCTAGAAACATGATCGACTACCCAATCGCATATCCATGGTCCATAGACCATGACTAATGCCCATAGACCATGCTAAACAGCTTTGTGGACCATGCCTCCTACTCCTTGGACCGCGCCTAGCCATAGACCACGGTGAACCACGATGGGCGGAACTGTCTAGGCCTGGGTCACGTGCATGTTTGCATGCAATGGGCCGCGCACTAGCCCATGTTGGCATGGGGCGTGCGTGCCTGGCCTGCGGGCCACATGTCCTTGCGAGCTGTGCATGCATGGGTCTAGCTTGCTATAGGTCCTTCTAGGCTATTTCCTGCTGGCTTTTCACTTGAGTCTCACTTTAGTGGACCAAATCGAGGCATTTTTTCAATAATTTTCATCTCGACTTGACATTCGACCTCCATCTAATTTTGAGAGTTCTTGAAAGATCTTGTCTCCATATCCTAGGATAAGTGCCTACTGCTTATCGATGAGTATACATGGAAGTCTAGCCAAGCTGCTCGATCCTATCTTTATCACGTGCTGTGCTTACCTTGACCTGAAACTTGCTCGGAGAAGCCTTCTACGGAAATAGAAACTTCATTGTACAATGTTGCATGTCATCCTTCCGAGTCTCTTGTCTCGTGCACGATCCACCAGATTTTGGAGCCCCACCTCATACAGGGCTCCTATTTGTATCCGGGACTCCACCTCATCTGAACTCCTTATTAAGAGGTAATGTCCTCATGCTTCTCCTATAAAATGATTCTACTATCGTAGATAACCTTTAGGATTTTATCACCGATTCTCTACGTATACCCTTTGAATCCAGTTTACTTAATGAAATTAGATTTCTACGAAAACTAGATATGTATCAGACCTCGGACAACTTCTTCATTATCCCATCATGTGCCCTCAAGCTGACTATGCCTTCGCCCTCGATCACATAGCTTGATCTGTCTGGCAGGTGGACATCACTCTCTCTACTCGATAGAGAGTTGAACAGCTCCTTTCTGCAACATACATGATGAGGACATATAGAATCTAAAATCTACTACTGGAAAGAAGATACATTATCGGATATTATGAGTGCATCATTGTATCGGTCACTATCGCTACAATCAGCCATCACCGTAGTAGCCTTCGTTCAATTCTTCAGCTGCAAACAATCTCTGACATGATGTTCCAGCCCGTCGTACTGGAAGCACTTGATCTTGCTATGTCTTTAGGCCTGGATTGCCCATCATGCAATCCTCTATCCCTCCTAAACTCGAAGCTTGGTTTTTTGCTTGAGAACCTCGTTTTGGAGTAGCACTGAGATGACATCTTCCATCTTAATGGTGCTCTTTCTTACTAGAAGAACAGTTATAGAGGACTCGAAAGAGCGCGATAGTAATAATAGCAAGACCGATGCCTTGATCTTCTCTTTAACCTTCTCACTTATACTAAAAAGATCGGTAAGAATTCTCTGGAAGTTACTTAAATGCTTCTACACATATTGTCCTTTGGTAATCTGCACTTGATAGAACTGCTTTCAAAGAAAAAACGTATTGGTGAGGGACTTTTCCATGTACACTCCTCAAACTTCATTCATAGCACCATCAGAAAAGTCTTGCTCAGTACATAGATCACCATGTCATTTATCATGTACAAGCGGATTGTACTCACTCCCTGTATCTGGAGCTACTTCCAAATCTTGTCCTCCATGATGACCTGCCTCTCCTTGCATATGAGAGCGTTGATCAATTTTTACTGGATGAGCACGTCTTCCACCCTTGCTTATCAGAAAGAAATTACTTTTCTCATTGAACCAATTGATCTCCACGTTGATTGCGCTTATCTTCTCCATCTTTTTTATTCTCGATCAACATAGATAATTTGGGACTCTGATACCGGTTGTTGTGGTACCAACTATATTGATATCATTTGTTGAAAAATTTCTCATGCAAAATATTTCCAAGATCACGATGTTGATGTTAATACCACAAAGGAAGAAAAAAATAAAATAAAAGATATAATCAATGCAGCATGCAAGGTTCACTATGAAAAAAATAGATGCTTACGATATTAGAACTCTTACTCTCAATCATGTATAATTTCTCTCAATAAGAAATCCTAAATTTTTTACATAAATTTTCACATCTCAAGAAGACCCTCTAGTATTTATAGACTTTTTCTACCACTGCCATATATTTTAAAAGCCCTCTAGATCCTCACATATTGCTCCTGGCCACCTGCCCCTATTTTTATGGTCTCTAGAGTATCTTAACCAGAATCCAATGGTCTAAACCACTTTGAAAAAGGATTCTTATTTCTTTTTCAACTCTCGTTTGATCCTAGTATAGCTCCTGGCCATCCAATCAGCATCCATCACATGGATCTAAGTATAATCGGAGTTGGAGGCTATCAAATCTTATTTAGGAATATGCTTGGTTGCCCGATCATGTACTTGAGGCTCATAGACTGCGACTAATGCCCGTAGACCGTGCTAAAAAGCACTGTGGACCGCGCCTCCTACTCCCTAGACTGTGCCTAGTCGTAGACCGCGGTGAACCGTGTGCCCGCGTGGTGGGCCATGCATGCCTACAGGCCATGCACGCATGGGTCTAGCCCGCTGCAGGTCTTTCTACGCTGTTTCCCACATGTTTCTCACCTAGGTTTCGCTTTCGTGGATTGAATCGAGGCATTCTTCCTGGTAATTTTTTCTCTTCCAGATGGTAAATATTTATAAGAACATGAAGTAGTGTGAATCAAACCCCAAGAAAAAGACTTGTTGAGACTCGAAAACTAGAATAGGATCCCAAAAAGAATAGAAGGAATTTAGATGTTCCGCTGACACACAGGGAAAGCTTGGGCCTCGTAAGGTGGAAATAAATTGCCAGATTTAAGGTTGGAATCTAGGGTGAGCTTTGTTTGTAATATCTGGTCAAGATCTCAAACTTGTTGTTGGCTGTACTAATCTTGAGCACTTGGAATTATGGTATCATATGAAATATTAATTTTGATGTTGGTTTACTAATCTTTATTATTACAAATGAGTTTTGAATTACTAAGCACATGAGCTAAAATAGATTTTTTTCTTGTTATTATATTAGCTAATCTTTGGAGAAAATCTGCACAATTAATCGATAGCATGTAGAACAGCACAATCCCTTGCAGAATAATATCCATTGGCCCTAGGATCACCACGAACAAGCACTAGAAAGATAAAACAAATATTTTTTATTAAAAAATAACAAAAGTCTAACTAAAGATCTCAACTTCTGCTCTAAGAATATCTCACAAAATCTCTTTCCAACAAAGAACACACAAAAAAATCAGTGCATTAATTGAATTTTTATTTAGGAGATAAGAACTACTCTCGTTAAAACTCAAACTCACTTAATTATTAAACTCCTCTTCTACGAAGAAAGCACTTTATGTATCCAAATGTAGGACTTGTAACTATTTGTATTCAAACTAGAATAACTACACATAAGTAAGAACAAAATTCTAATATTTTTAAATTTAAAAAAAACTCAATCTTCCTATAACCAGTGATGGAGGAAGTTCCCTGGTCACTTAAACTATTCTATTTCATATAATTGTAAGCAATTTTTCCATCCCGATATCGCTAGAACACCAAAATGATATCATCTTTAAGAACGGTCTGAACAAACAATATATCCAAAAATTTATATAAATCAACAATAAATAATTATTTTAAATATGAGATGCATACCTATATTCATCATTAATTTTCAAATCTTCAATCATGGATACTTACGTAAACATCAAAGGCCAAGTCTTTCTCTATAGCATCCTCTTTACAAGCAACTATTTGATGGGGTAAGCCATAAGAACTAATCTCATGATATATATTGAGAAGTGGAGAGGAGACTTAGCTTATTTATAAACAAACTTTAACAGACCCTTTTATCATGGTCCAAGTTAAGCTAAGGTCCCAACTATACCGACCAACATAAGGTGCTCAAAGTCCAAACATAAGGATCATTAATAATATTGGTATTATTACTATTGCTCCAAATAACAATAGTTTGAGAATCGACAATTTTCTTCTTTGAACGAGATTCTTTTTTTGATAGAGTTTGGGATAGATAGAATAATTTTTTCGTTTAAGACTCTTCTTCGATTTGGACCTCATCTCAGAGAACTGCAACGTTCTTTGGTCCGGACTCTTCTTCGCTATTTCCCTTTAAAAAGAGTATGAGGGCCTCGATTCTGTGAAACCCTCTAAGTTTTGATTGTTCTCTATTCATCATAGCCCTTTGGTCCCACTCTCTTGGTCCCTAATCTGTTTGTGCTCCGACTGTCGAAGGTTTATATTATTTTATTTTTCACCGCCTAAAGAAGTATCTTTCTCTTGATCGATTACCATGACCGAGAAAGTATTGATCTATCTCTCATATTATCTTCTATTGATTTGTAACCAAGACTGAGAAAGGTATCGTCCGTTTGGTTTATTATTATGATTTATTTATGCTTCTTTTGTGATTATTTTGGGATCCATTTTATTTGGATATTTGTATCACCTTTGTATCCATTTTTGGGATGATTATATAGTAGATCGCTCCTTCACTGTATGGATGTTGGCAGAATTTACCAAACTACGTAAATTTCTTGTCTTTCTTGTACTTGTTAAATTGTGCATGTGATGTGTTCGGTAAAATACCTCAATGAGATAAAATATTAATTCAAAAATCTAAAATGATCCAATTTGCTGGACTTATATATAGATCTATCAATATAGATATATAATCAACATATTTTTAACAAAACAAAATAAATAAAAATAATAATTAATGATAGCTCATGAATAAAGAAACTCTTACAGTAATTCGGTGATTTGGCGGTTCGAAGAACCCCGCAATGAAGCTAAATTCTACAAACTTGTTGAATTGGAATTCAAGCAGGAACTCCGAAGTGGACGAACATGCCGAGATTTTAGTCGAGGTTTAGTTCAATTTAGATCAGGAATAAGTAGGACAAGGGTTGACTTGGGACCCTAGTTCTCCTAGATGTTGGTTTCAAGTTGCTGCAGGAATCACAAATCCAAACCTTACCTGATAGTGTCCCTGCCTTGCGAGGCATCATCTGTTAGCCAAGCTTCAAGCTCGGTTAAACCCTGTCCAGGAAAGCTTGGGCACTCTTGATTCTATCTAACCAAAGTTTATTTCAAAAAAATCAATTTTAGTGATGAAAGCATAAACCAAATCCAAGACAAAAACTAACACAACTAGAGCCACTAAGTTACGGGTTGGATATCGGAGCCAATCCCTGTTGGAACTAGATCGAGTTGGACCCTATTTGGCTTTTTTTATGACCTCATCTAAGGGGAACAAGAGTATATGAATGAACGCTATAAAACGTTTAAAAACCAACAAATTTGTACTCATCTGAAATTATGTTTGTTTGCCTTCAATCTCTTCGTTTGTTCAACAAATTGGCTGGTGAACTCTCTCCTTCCCAAGAAAGAATGCATATGCTTGATATGCTATAGTTGGATTTTCAGAATATTTTTCTATGCAAAGAAGGTGTTTTACTCCTACACTGTTTTTCTGGCGTAGTGCACGGCCAGAAACTAATCCCAGCCCCCTGGAAATGATCAGCACCACACTATAGTTATCTTGGCCCTATGAGATAGTTGGTGAATTCTCCTATCCCACCATTCAAGAAATCAACTGCAATTCTACTATTAGATTCAACCTAAATACTGGAATAACCTAAAGTATGGTGCATTCCTGGCTATTAAGAGTTCAACCACCACGACATCCCTCCTTTCTGGCAACGGACTATTTATTCACTTTTCAGCTGTATATTATCATTTTATTTTCGCAAACTCGCTTATGATTCGAGCATAACAAAAGTCATAATTAATTTGTGAGATATTCCACATGGGTGAATATGCAAGGATAAAAACTGATTCCCATAACAGCAGCTATAACGTTCAAGAATCCTTTGTGCATGATATCTTATTAGTTGACAGATTGCAGTCAAGATCATCTAAATCGATCAGGTATGACTATATATTAAAACGATGGTAATAAACCTACAAGTGACCTACCAATGACCAAGCTAGTGGGAAAACTTTTTTTTTTTTTGGGTTAAACCGGATTCCATAAATCTATCTAGAATACATACATCGGTGACCATCTAAAAAATAAAATGCCTAACAAATCATCATGTTAAACATTTTTTCAGTGCTTTGGGTGCTTAGCTTGTCCATTACAGTTAATCGACCTGCATATTCTTTTACAACTCAGACCAGGACAGTACCAATGAAATTAACTTCCCCCTAGATCGCCTAATGCTATCAGAATAAGATATCCTGGAGACTGACTATAATGATAGATGGGTCATTTGTAGCAGATAGTGCGAGTCCTACGTGCAACGAAACCAATTCGGGAGCAGCCCATATGATACCACGTTCCTGTGTTGGTTTCTCTTAACAATGATTTATGATGATGGATACCTACTCGGGTGCAAACTTGCTTGCTTAGTGTCGGCAATTTTGTCTTCCAGTATGCCGGTTCATAGATAGAGATGATTTAACTTTTTTATTGCTAGGTTTTTTGGCTGAAAAGAAATATAGGATCCTATGTTTAAGTTTACATAGATGGAATACCTTACTTGCACCAAGGATTTATCATGCAAACACAAATCTCAAAGCACTCGACATGTTAATCGGAAATATGGTAGAAATTGGGACTAACCTAACCCATGCATATGCGAGCACCCATTTCTTCTTATCCATCTTTCCCATTGATGGGTGTTATATATTATTTTATATCGAAATATATATATATATATATATATATATATATATATATATAGGATATCATCGAAAAGGCATTTTGTTAGCTGATGCTACACACTTCGTATTTCCCGAGTACAAGATCCCTGCTATATATTTCCTTTTAAACTATCAAATCATCAACCAATTGCTGGCTTTGATCCATTGTCGAAATCGTCGAGCAGACTGCAGACATTGTCTAAAACCACAGCGTGGCGATCCTGGAAACATCGTCTCCTTGATTAAATTGAAGGCATTGTGTATACTTTTTGATTAGAAGGACATGACACCTACGATTTTGTCTCTTTATTTAAAGTTGTTAGACTGCATCATCAGCATATTTCGTTGCCAAGTCATAATGTCTTCCAACTTTTTCTTTATCCACGATGGAACACCTTTCATATTTCGGATGCCACCGACAACTACAGTTTAGTGTCCAGTTTTAATGAGAGACGTCCAAGCCCAGGACCTTCTACTTCTCTTGTTCAACTTGGCTTCCGTTTTTTGTCATAAAAAATGTTAACGAGCTCGGTCACTCCCCACCCCATTCGTCCATCACACTTTATTTGACAACCCAATTGCATTGTTTATCCACAATCTTCATTGTAGATTTATGTACTTATCGGTAGGCTCGATGTCACATATCACCAGCCAATTCAAAAGGCAATGGGATCTGATGTTGAACTTGGCCACGAGGGGACGGGCAACGCCATCTTCTAGAGAAATTTCAACGTTTAAAAGGGCGTCCTCATCGCTTCTTGGGTATGCTGCGACTTGCCTCCACCTTTTCGATGATCCATGGAATTTTCATGTCATCTTGGTTGTAAACCCAAAAGTGGAGAAAGAAAATGTTACATTGGAACCGGCTGGATGTCGATGCGATTCATTAACTGGTTATTTGATATAGTAAATTAATTATAAGAATGAAAAGTTGGTCAACATGAGAAATAAATTGTTCGGCGCAATCGCAGTTAATTACGATGATTAGGACAAAATAATGGAAAGGCTTCAATAAAAAATGCAATATTTGGATTATATATATATATATATATATTATGATATCCCTATTTTATTCTAATTAATTAATCATTCTTTATTTTATAAGTTATATCAGATGGCAAGAGGAGTCTTCGGCTTCACACTGTTATCTTCTCGTTATTAATTCTAAATCTTCGGCTTCGTATCATTATCTCGACCCGAAGACCATGCTTGATTTTCTGGGAAGCAAACTATTTATTATCTTCGATTTCGTGTATTTACATTAATCCGAAAACTATGCCTAAAATATACGGTTTTGTATCTATGATCCAGGATGCTTTCTCTATGTCTTCGACTTTATATTATTATTTTTGTCCGAAGACCATGCTTATTATCTTTGGCCTATTGTCTAAAGAATATTATACTCTGGGTCTTCGGCTTCGTATTTTTATCTTAGTCCGAAGATGATATTGAATGTCTTCAGCTTCGTGCAATTATCTTGATCCGAAGACTTGATCTCTCGGGCAAATATCTTCGACTTTATTTCTTCAACCTAAAGATTGTAAGTATTTATTTGTATCACGTCTAAGAAAGATCTGAAGTGTGAAGCTAACATTCCCTTCAGGAGTGCTACTAAAGAGAATGTAAATATCACTTCGGATCTATGCTTAAAGAAGGAGGATTCTGGAGCACGTGGGGTTCTTGGACAAACAATTGAAATCTGTTTGGGTTGTTGCAACCGCCCACGTGGTCTGAAGCTTCAGATTGAACAAACCTCGGGTGTAACGGCTTTTCCGATAGCCACTACTTGCAGTTAAAAAATGGCTGCGCTTGTCAACCTCCATAACCGTAATTAGTTACGTTGGAGCCTATAAATATTGGTAAGAGAGGACACTCAGGGGATCCGGACTCTTTTCTTGGACATTTTTTCGATTTCTTTCTTCCTCATCCTTGCTTCTATAAGCTTTCTATTCTGCTGTTGCTTGTGTCTCTTCTGACTTTAGCATCGGAGTGTCCCCCGCTGGAAAACCTCCGGTCAGGGATCTGTTTTGCAGGTTCTGGTTCACGGCGGCCCAGCGGAAGGATCACTCCATCCGGTCGATGGAGATTCAGCATCAACAGATTGGTGCACCAGGTAGGGGAAAGGGTTTTTTCCCTTGATCAAAGGAAAGCTTTACTCGAAGCAAAAATGGTGAAAAGGAAAGCCCGAAATGCTTCCACAAGTCAGGAGCAACCAGGAAATGACCTTCCAACAGGTAATTTCCTGGAAGATCAAGGAGGGCCTCCCATGATAATGGTGGGCCAGCAACAGTTCGAGGATCTTCAGAACAAAACTGAAGCCCTGACAGCTTTGGTTCAACATCTACATGTGGCTGCAGCTCAAAGGCAGCCACCACCTCCAACAGTTTCACCCTCCGGCCATCAATCTTTGAAAGAGGGTCAACATCAGGAAATCACTCCCAGCTTTTCACAAGTCTGGTCATCCCATAGTCGCCATGCTTCTCCATCAGATCGACAAGCCTGGGATCACAATGGGAAGAAAAGAGTTCGGCGATCTCCCTCTGTTTCTTCTAGAAATTTTGCTTTGAAGGAGGATAGGCAGAAGGAGATCAATTGCGAATTTGAGGAGAGGTTTAAATCCATGCAAGCACAGATTGCAAGAGTCGTAGATCTAAGCAGAAGCGATGATGTCACATCTTTCAACTCACAACCCCCTTTTTGTGATCATATAATGGCGGAAGTTATCCCGAGGCACTTTAAGATTCCACAGTTGGAAGCTTACGATGGGACCTCAGATCCTCTTGACCATTTGGGGAGCTATAAGGCTCATATGATGGTCCAAGGAGCTACGGATGCTCTTTATTGCCTTGCCTTTCCTGCTACTTTAAAGAGGTCTGCTCGAATATGGTACTCAAGCCTCCCGTCGAAGACAATTCATTCTTTCTCTGAATTAGAACAGCAGTTCGTCTCGCACTTCAGGATGTGCCAGAAAATGTCACGGAATACCGACAGCTTGTTTCTTCTCCAACAGCAGGAGGGAGAAAACTTGAAGGACTTTGTTCGCCGTTTCAACTCAGCACATTGGAAATCCCTAATCCGAATGAGCATGTGGCAATGTCTGCCTTGAAAAAAGGCTTGAAATCGTCCAGGTTTACTTTCTCTCTGGATAAGAGATTTCCACAGAGCTATGCCGAACTGTTGGCAAGAGCTTAGAAGTATGCTGCTGCTGAGGAGCAGGCGGCGTGCCGAAGAATGGCAGAAGGGAGATTCCCTTCTAAGAAGAAGAACACTAAAGAACCAAATATGCCTAGTTCCTCTAATAACTCTTTGGCCCCTAGGCGTAGTCCTAGGCCCAGGCAGCAGAACAATCGCTTTGATACTTATACTCCCCTTAACTTATCTAGGAAGAAGATTCTGCTGGAAATAGAAAAAGAAAAGTATTTCCAGAGGCCACGTCCCCTGAAGACACCAACAAAAATGAGGGATAAAAGCAAATACTGTAGATTCCACCGGGATCATGGCCATAACACTGAGGATTGCTTTCAGCTTCGGGATGCCATTGAAGATCTCATAAAGAGGGCTATTTGGGAAAGTATGTCAACCGCCCTGAGCCTAAAGCTGAAGCCATTACTATTCCCAGAATATCCGATGAAGCCGACCTGCCATATCAGAAGCCAACTGGTGGAGATGTTAGAATGCTCCATCGGCCATCAATCTGGAGTGTCGAAGCTAAAGAGAATGTTCCGAAGAGATTGAAGGGAAAGAACTCCATCACATTTTCTGATGAGGATATTCAAGGAGTTCAACTCCCCCATGATGACCCTGTAGTAGTCTCGGCAGTTATTGCCAACTTTGATGTAAAATGAAATTTGATTAATAATGGAAGCTCGGTTGATGTTTTGCTGTATGATGCATTTGTTCGAATGGGGTTATCTGGGCATAGATTGCGAAACTCTCTTATTCCAATTACGGGCTTCGACGGAAATCAAGTTGGGGTAGAAGGAGAAACAATTTTACCTGTGACTTTTGGGTCTGAACCACACCAAAGAACCCTTCTCATCAATTTTATTATGGCTAGAACCTCTTCGGCCTATAATGCAATATTGGGGCGTCCGACACTAAACAAATTCCGAGCTATTGTTTCCACATACCATCTCTTGGTACGATTTCCTACCAGAACGGGCATCGGGGAAGCAAGAGGAGATCAAAGTGTTGCTCATCAATGTTTGATAATTTAAGACAAACAACTGGCCAAATCGCTAACACTTGATCAGCTAGATCCTCGAGATGAGTCCGAAGACGACGGAGAACCAGTGAAAAAAATACTCTTCATACCTTTATCCGAAGACGATCCTACCAAGCAGCTACAAATTGGCAGTTTGCTCAATGAAGAATTGAAGGTAAAATTAATTGCCTTTCTTCGAGATAATGCTGATATTTTTGCTTGGACATCTTCGGATATGCCCGGAATCCCATCCAATGTAATTACACATTGCCTAGAAGTCTCTCCTAATTATAAATCCGTTCGGTAGAAGAAAAGGAATTTTGCTCCAGAAAGGCAGAGGGTTATTGATGAAGAGGTTGACAAATTATTAAAGCTAACTTTATAAGAGAAGTTCAGTACCCAAGTTGGCTTGCTAATGTAGTCATGATGAAGAAGTCAAACGGCAAGTGGAGAATTTGCATAGATTACACTGATTTCAACAAAGCATGTCCAAAGGATAGTTTTCCATTGCCAAAAATTGATCAGCTGGTTGATGCTACTGCCAGTTATCAGTTATTGAGCTTCATGGATGCTTTCTCAGGTTATAATCAGATCCAAATGAATCTTGAAGGTGAAGAGAAGATGGCTTTCATTACTGAAAAGGGACTTTACTGCTATAAGGTAATGCCATTCGGCTTGAAGAATGCTGGAGCAACTTTTCAAAGGCTCATCAATAAAGTTTTCAAGAACTAGATTAGGAGAAATATGGAAACTTATGTTGATGATATGATTGTGAAAAGTCTTCACGAGTCCGATCATATCTCAGATCTAAAAGAGTCTTTAGATGCTCTCAGACGCCATCAGATGAGACTAAACCCAACCAAATGCGTCTTCGGTGTGACCTCAGGGAAGTTCCTGGGATACTTGGTTGCCAAGCGAGGAATAGAGGCTAACCCAGAAAAGATACAGGCTCTTCGGACTATGAGGCATCCTACTTGCAAGAAAGAAGTCCAAAGGTTGACAGGAAGAATTGCCTTTTTGAGTCATTTTATTTCTCGCTCTACAGAAAGGTGTTTACCCTTCTTCAAAGTTCTACACCAGACTCAGAATTTTGAGTGGACAGAAGATAGCAGAGTCGCCTTTGACAAATTGAAGGAATATTTGGAAAGCCCACCGTTGCTTTCTAAGTCCTGTGAAGAAGAAACACTCTACTTATATCTATTCGCCACTAATGAGGCAGTTAGTTCAATTTTGGTGCGGAAAGACACCAAGCATGTGCAGAAACCAATCTACTACACTAGTAAAGTGTTACATGAGGCAGAGGTCCGATACCCTAAAGTGCAAAAGATTATCTTTTCGCTTGTGATAGTAGCAAAGCATCTTCGGCCTTATTTTCAAGCTCATTCTATCGTGGTTTTGACGGATCAGCCTTTGAAGGCCATTCTTCGTTGTCCTGATACTTCTGGGAGGATAGCCAAGTGGGCTATTAAATTGGAGGAGTTTGATATTGATTATCAACCTAGATCAGCAATGAAAGCACAAGTTTTGGCTGATTTTATAGCTAAGTGCACATGGGGATCTGAAGAGGATCAATCAAAGGCCAAAGAGGAAAAAGCCGAAGACAGTCCAGAGTTCATTTGGACGTTACATGTTGATGGTGCCTCAAACACCGACGGTTGTGGTGCAGGTTTAATTCTTGCTGGTCCGAATGGGCAGGTTATTGAATATGCTCTTCGATTTTCTTTCCAAGCATCAAATAATTAGGCAGAGTATGAAGCACTCATTGCTGGGCTTAGAATCTCCAAAAAATTGGAGATCAAAAGAATCAAAGTTTTTTTCCGATTTACAACTGGTAGTGAATCAAGTGAAAGGTGATTTTGTAGCCTGAAATCCAAATATGATTCAATACCTAGAAAAGATCCGAAGCCTGATATCTGAATTGGAGCACTTTGAAATTGTTCATGTGCCAAGAACAGAGAATTCTCGGGCATATGCTCTTTCAAGACTTGCAACCACCACACCGGATTCTCTTGGGAGAACCTATGTGGAATATCTTGAAGATCCCAGTATATCGAAATCCCCAGCTGAAGTTTGTCAAGTTGAACATGAACCTTCATGGATGGATCCGATCCTCAAATTTTTAAAGGACAGCGTCTTGCCTGAAGACAAGTTAGAAGCTAAACGGCTTCGGTGGACAGCCTCTCAATATGTCATCCTGAATGAAGCATTGTATAAAAGGTCTTTTACACAACCTTTGCTAAAATGCTTATGCCCATCCAATGCGGATTATGCACTCAGGGAAGTGCATGAAGGGATATGTGGAGATCATTTGGGGGGTAGGTCTTTGGCATAAAAAATAATCCGTCAGGGTTATTATTGGCCAACTATCTAGAAGGATTCTGCAGAATTTGTGCGAAGATGTGATCATTGCTAGAGATATGCCAATGTACAAAGACGGCCTGCTAGTCAATTGACTCTGTTGACAGCTCCTTGGCCTTTTGCACAGTGGGGAATGGACATTCTTGGTCCATTTTCTCCAGCCTCCGGGCAGCGAAAGTTTTTCATTGTGGCTATTGATTATTTCATAAAATCGGTCGAGGCTGAAGCATTAGCACAAATTACAAAGGCAAACGTTAAAAATTTTGTAAGGAACTTCATTATCTTCCGTTTCGAAATTCCATATTCTATCATAACTGACAATGGAAGGCAGTTTGATAATCTGAAGTTCAAAGGTTTTTGCACTCAGTATCATATTCATCATAAACTTACTTCGGTGGGGCATCCTCAGTGCAACGGAGAGGCTGAAATAACAAACAGGACTATCCTTCATGGTCTGAATACCAGACTAAATGATACTAAGGGATCGTGGGCTGTTGAGTTGAACTCAGTTCTCTGAGCGTATCGGACCACTCCTCGAACAGCCACTGGTGAAACTTCCTTTCACCTGTCCTATGGCACCGAAGCGGTTCTTCCCTTAGAGGTTTCTTTACATTCTCTTCGGATTGATCAGTTTAAAGAGCCCGAAAATTCTGAACGCTGAAGAATTGACCTAGATTTATTACAAGATACACGGCTTTGGGCATAGTTAAAAATGGCTATGTACCAACAAAAAGTTGCAGGATATTACAATTCTCGTATAAAAGAATGCTCTTTCTCCCAGAAGATTTAGTTCTACGAAAGTCTGAAGTGTCAAAGCCAACAGAACAAGATAAGCTTTCTCCTACCTGGGAAGGGCCATACCGGATCAAAGAGGTCGTTAGACCTGGGACCTATCGGCTTGAAACTTTAGAAGGGATTTTATTACCTCGACCATGGAATATACAGAACCTTCAAAAGTATTATCAATAAAGGTTTCGTTCAAGTTCATTAATACAGATTCAATCTGTTTCTCTTCACTCTATTTTTCTTAAAGGCATGAGGATGGTCTCCGAATCTACCTCACGAAATGCCGAGTTAGGCTCAAAATAGTCCATCTTAATCTAAAAGGCATGAAGATGATTTCTGGATCTACTTTACAAAGTGCCGAGTTGGGCTCAAAATAGTCCATTTTTTTTAAAAAAAGGCATGAAGATGATCTCCGGATCTACTTTCCGAAATGCCGAGGTAGGCATGATCAGCCTGTCTTAACTCTAATACAAAATGGCATAAGGATGATCTCCGGATCTACCTTACAAATTGCCGAGATAGGTCCGATCAGCCTATCTTAACCTCCAAATGATTCAAGGGAATCTTATATCCTAAGTCCGAAGACTTAGTATAAATTTAAGTCCAAGAGACTTGATCATTCTTTGGATTTCTTATATCCTAAGTCCGAATACTTAATGTAAATTCAAGTCCAAGAGACTTGATCATTCTTTGGATTTCTTATATCCTAAGTCTGAAAACTTAGTGTAAATTCAAGTCCAAGAGACTTGATCATTCTTTGGATTTCTTATATCATAAGTCCGAAGACTTAGTATAAATTCAAGTCCAAGAGACTTGATCATTCTTTGGATTTCTTATATCATAAGTCCGAAGACTTAGTGTAAATTCAAGTCCAACAGACTTGATCATTCTTTGGATTTCTTATATCCTAAGTCCGAAAACTTAGTATAAATTCAAGTCCAAGAGACTTGATTATTCTTTGGATTTCTTTTATCTTAAGACTGAAGACCTAGTACAAACTCAAGTTCGAGAAAATTATTATCTGGATTTCGCGTACTAAGTTCGAAGACTGCGTAAAGAACAATTTCTCGCATTATGTGCTTCAGGGTTCTTATTCATCTGAAGACTTTGTACTTAAGAAAATTTCTGTTCTATCATATGCAAGTGAAAATTTTAAAAAGTTTTCATTAATAATGATTATCTTACATTCCTAAAAAAAAAAATTACAAATTTCCTAAGGGAGCTTCAATGGCTAAATCTATCGGACCCGTTGTTTCTTCGGCTATTGCTGGTGCTTCGGAGTCTGCTTGGAGTTCAGGTGTAGTTGGACTCTCAAGATCAAACAGTTGGATGAGTCCAAGTCCGGGTAAAGCTTTTGCACCTCCTGTACTCTGTCATTGAAGCCTCCTCGATAGTCATGAGTCCCGGCCTCAACCATTTCAGCTTCTAAGGCCGGAGATGTTTTATAGTTTTCTACGGCTTTCTCTAATCAATTTTTTAGAGATCGGTTTTTCTCAATGGCCTCTTCCTTTCTTTTGGAAGCTTCTTCAGAACGTTTGTTCGCTTCCTTAAGTGAGGCCTCCAAGGATCGAATCTTGGCCTTCTTCTTCTTGGATCTCACCTCTTGTTCAGCACGTTCTGATCGGAGTTTATCCACTTCGATTTTCAAACTTTGAACCGAAGCATCATTTCGGGCAAGTTTCTCCTCCATAGCTTGTCTTTGCTTCTCGGCTATGGTCTTTTCGGCTTTGGCCATTTTTATCTCTTCTTTCATCTTCCTGTAAGTTATTCGAAAATCGAAGATGCTCTCCTCCATGTGAGTAATGTTGTGCATCATCTGCAATAACAAAGAGAAAGCTTCGTAATTGTAAACCTAAGTATAACACAGTATAAGTATTTACCTTCAAAGCGGAGGAGAACACCGAGTCCGAGATTTCTTCAATGCATCGGGACTTGACGTTATCCCAGTCCTTTGGGAGAAGAGTGCGCTTTAATAACTCTCTCGCCAGTTCAGGATTTTTTAAACCTTCTCGATCCGAGAAGGTAGTGAAATCTACGTTGCACCCTCCCTCCGAAGTGGCGTTCCACCTAGGGTCCTCTTCGGATCGGTATTTTGACATCTCTTGACTTCTGTTTTCTAGAAGGACAATCATAGATTCTTTGTTGAAGTTTATGTCTCGCTGGCCCGTGGATGGCGCGTGTTGAGGGTTCCTCGGAGGGGATGTCCTCGGAGGCGAGCTTTTGGCGGAACCAGCTGGCACCGGAGAAGCCGAGGGAGTGTCCTCATCTAGTACGGGCCTCATCGGAGACGCGCTAGAACCCTCTTCCGCCCTTCTTTGCTTTCGGACTTCGATTGTTGCGGGAGCGGCTACCGCCCTTTTTCTAGAAACTTTCCTAACCTTGTCAAGTTGAGGCTTCATTTTCTTACCTGCAATTAGAAATAAGAAGATTGTAATGCATATACGTATAAAGAAGAGAAGCAAGAAAAATCCGAAGACCACTTATTCTATACCTAATATTAGGACTTCACTGATATGAGCGCGATGAAGATTCTCTTCCCTCAGCAGCTCCTTAAGGGAAGGGATCTCCGGTTCTGACAAGGTTTCAAAATCTTTGGCATCTGCCTTTAATATCCTCTTACCAGTGTTCGCATCCAAACACGGAGCCGACCACTCAGTATTGAAACCCCAGTGAGTATAATACACGAAAAAGAAGCAAGGCTTCCATCCATGTATCGCACCGGGGGTTCCCTTCAGCAGTCTTCGGCCTGGCCGAGGACCTATGACCCACCACCCTTTGCCGTGAAAGTCTCTTTTCAACATAAATAGGGAAGTGAACAGGGATGTCTTTGGCTCTACGTTCCTAAGTTTGCAAAGCACTAAGAACCCGCAGATGTTCCTAAAACTATTGGGGGTTAGCTGAGCCGGGACTATCTGATACAAGTTAAAGATTTTCACGAAAAAATGATGAAGAGGAAGCCGAAGACCCGCTTTGAGATGGTCTTCGTATATGGCTATGGATCAAATGGGAGGCTTATCTACCTTCTCTTCGAGTTGTGGAAGAATTATGTTGAAGGTACGTGGAATATGGCAACACTGTTTTATTTCTTCTATTTTGGCAAGGGTAAAGGAGCTTTGAAAGGAATCTGGTAACCGTTCCGGACTCCATTTTCTACGGGAACTTCTCCCCCTACTGGTTTCACCCTGAAGGTTCCTACTAACACCACCTCTCGATGGGATCCTAGCGGCCTCTCGTTCGGGTAGAGCCCTACCCGCTTCACCTATCAGTGAACCATTGCCAGAAGTGGAGGAAGAATTCCAAGAGGACCCCGACATTGAAAGGAATGAGGAAACAGGAGGGAAGAAAGACCTCTAACCTGTAAAAGAACAAAAATGGTGGACCGGTCCACTGGGGAAGACGAAGGACTGCAGAAAGAACTGGAAATCCAAGAGCACGGGCACGAAAGAAAGTTTCTCTCAAGTTCTCCTCTCTTTTTATAGGTGAAGAAGGGGGGTCTTCGAGACGGTTCGGAAGACTAAACGGTTGTGCACCGTATTGGCGATTTCGATCCTTCGCACGGTTCATTAATGGGACAAGTTGTGGCGATCCGCGTGAAACTGTATTTTTGGCTGAGATCATGCCAACGATATCTCCACGTTCAGGATGACCACCACGTGTCCAGTCCATGTCAAATTTAAACCCCTTTTCTGGAAATTTTTCGAGATTTTTTTCAGAATCGAGGCATTTTCTTTTGAGGCAGCCTATGGTAGGATGACGCGTCCTTGCCACGTTTTGTTGCACCACCAGGCAGTTATGGTGAAAAGATGCATCAGGGTTCTGCCATCATTATTTGACGGTTACGCTAGAAGACAAAACTGAAATACTCCCATTTTTTGAAATATAATCATTTCGAAACTGGGAGTGGGGGATAGCTATTATGATATCCATATTTTATTCCAATTAATTAATCATTCTTTATTTTATAAGTTATATTAGATGGCAAGAGGAGTCTTCGGCTTCACACTGTTGTCTTCTCGTTATTAACCCTAAGTCTTCGGCTTCGTATCATTATCTCGACCCGAAGACCATGCTTGATTTTCTAGGAAGCAAATTATTTTTTATCTTCAGTTTTGTGCATCCACATTAATCCGAAGACTATGCCTAAAATATACGGTTTCGTATCTATGATCCAGGATGCTTTCTCTATGTCTTCGACTTCATATTATTATTTTTGTCCGGAGACCATGCTTATTATCTTTGGCCTATTGTTTAAAGGATATCATACTCTGGGTCTTCGGTTTCGTATTTTTATCTCAGTCCAATGACGATGTTGAATGTCTTCAGCTTCGTGCAATTGTCTTGATCCGAAGACTTGATCTCTCGGGCAAATATCTTCGACTTAATGTCTTCAACCTTAAGATTGTAAGTGTTTATTTTTATCACATCTAAGAAAGATCCGAAGTGTGAAGCTAACATTCTCTTTAGGAGTGCTACTAAAGAGAATGTAAAGATCACTTCGGATCTATGCTTAAAGAAGGATGATTCTGGAGCACGTGGAGTTCTTGGACAAACAGTTAAAATCTGTTTGGATTGTTGCAACCGCCTACATGGTTTGAAGCCTCAGATTGAACAAACCCCGGGTGTAACGGCTTTTCCGTCAGCTACTACTTGCAGTTAAGAAATGATTGTGCTTGTCAACCTCCATAACCGTAAGTAGTTATGTTGGAGTCTATAAATACTGGTAAGAGGGGACACTCAGGGGATCCGGACTCTTTTCTTGGACATTTTTTCAATTTCTTTCTTGCCCATCCTTGCTTCTATAAGCTTTCCATTCTGCTGTTGCTTGGGTCTCTTCTGACTTTAGCATCGGATGTCCCCCGCTGGAAAACCTCCGGTTAGGGATTTGTTTTGCAGGTTTTGGTTCGCGGTGGCCCAGCGGAAGGATCACTCCATCCGGTCGACGGAGATTCAGCGTCAACAATATATATATATAAACTAAATAAATTAAATATTAATCCATATTATTAATCTTATTGTAAATAAGTTAGGGTTAAAACTTCTGGAGAACCCGACTCGATCCAATCCATCTGTAACCATCCAACAAAAAATTTCTTTAACTTAATCCTGTGCCACTCGGGTGGAGGTGTGGCCTGATCAAATTGGAGCCCAAGCCCAACCAGTTGCCACCTTGGGGGCCCTTTCCTTCTTGCTTTGGGATGCCTATAGTCCAGTCCAAACTGTAGGGATTTTGTAGTACCCCCAAGCCTTGGAGAGACTTGGAAGGCCATGGCAGGGATGTTCGAGGATCCCTAGAGCTTGGGGACGTGTCCCAAGCATGTCCTGGATGTATTCCAGGGATTTCCTGGAGGTGTTCCATGGATGCTCTAAGTTTCAGTTTTATCTCATATGACTTAGGGGAGAGTTTTTGAGAGACTGTAACATAACCCGGTTTGTGGGTTATGGGGTTTAAGTCAAAGTATTAGTTGGTTGGTTGTAACTAACTTAGGAAGCCCCAAACCGCCTATGTGATTATATATATAGAGCGTCGGTTTAGAGGGGTATGAGAGAGGAATCAGCATGAGGGTTACATCACGGGGAAGAAAGACTTGAGCGTGGAGGTCTTCTACAGGATTTTGGAGAAGGGGATCTTGCGTAAGGGAGTTCGCAAGGTGGAGTTGCTTCTCGGGTGTCAGAGAGGCGTTGGTTCTTGATTGTAATCAAGATTTTTTCTCCAAGGATTAATAAAGATCAGTCTCTCTTTGCTCCTAATTTCTTCTATTACTTCTCCTACTTCTTGGTTTAGAAAGAAGGCAGCCATCATCACGTCAGGGTCTCTTCCACGGTGCTTCCGCGGCATATACTCTGATCCAGGATTTTTTAACAAGTGGTATCAGAGTGGGTTCGAGCGTAGAGAGAGAAGTTTTCTATTCCAGGATCCCATTGAGGTTTCTCTAGGATTTTGTAGAAGGATTCAGATCTGGGTTCAGATCTGGGGCTGCTATCTACACTCTCTTTACATCAGGTATCTTCTTCAAGATTTTCGTCAATCTTTCACTGTTGTGATTGTTCTGAATCATGAAAGGCATCGGGGTGAAGATTGGTGTGGAGAAGTTTGATGGAAAAGGGAGTTTCACCATGTGGAAGGTTAGGGTGGAAGACTTGCTGGTTCAGATGGGATTAGATCTGGCTTTGGAAGATAAGCCAGGGGGTATGAATGACAAGGAGTGGATGTCCTTGGAGAAAAGGGCATGTGCCACGATTAGGGCTTGTCTGGCGGATGAGATTTTGTTTGGCATATTAGAGGAGAAGACATCCAAGGGATTGTGGTCAAGGTTGCACACCATGTATATGGAAAAAAATATGTGCAATAAGTTGGTGCTGAAGAAGCAACTGTACAGCCTTCGGATGCAAGAGGGTAAGGATGTTGCGGGACACATTCAGTGGTTCGACCGCATGACCATGGATTTGCTCAACATTGGGGTGGATTTAGAATAGGAAGATAAAAGTCTGCTGCTTTATGTTCACTACTCGGGAGCTTCGATCCGTTGGTGACTATACTGCTGTATAGAAAGGAGACGCTGGTATATGAGGAGATCATTTCAGTGCTAAGGTCCAATGAGCAGCTGGAGCAGATGACGAAGAGGGAGGTCTTCCAGGAGGGTTTGGCTGTATCAGAGAGGCCAAGAAAATAGAAGAATGGTGAACAGGTGGGATGAGTACAGTCTAAGAAAGGCGGCATGGCTGGCAAGTACTACAGGTTTGGTGTAGCAGGGCACTTTAAGCGGGAGTGTCCGCTTAGGAAGAAGTGCAAGGATGGAGAAAAGGAAAGCCCAGATTTCTCAGGTTCAGTCGCTGGGTCAAAGGAAGAGTCGGATGAGCTCTTGATTTTGGAGGAGCCTGCGGGAGGCAGTATATCCGAAACGGTCTCAGAGGGGTCAGCGAGATGCGGAGGGTCCGAGGAGGCAGTGACTAGGTACGAGGTTCAGGTATAGGCTCAACAGGGCAGCGTTGAGTTGCTGACCTCGGGGTTTCATTCTGTGGCATCAGGTGGACTACAGTTTCAGGTGGAACACCATGGAGAGGTGGCATCACGAGTGGAGCAGGTTTCGACATGAGGTCGAAGTGGAAGGGTGTGCGGGAAGGAGTCGCATCCTAGCACCAGCGCTAAGGGTGCACCGAGGCAGGTCGAGCAGCGTGCACAAGTAGTGAGGCGTGGCTCTGAGGAGATGGTGTCAAGTAGAGCTCCAGTTATAGTGAGTGCCAGTTCAGGTTCACTGGGTTCTCTCCAGGGAAGTCCAAGAAAAAGTATGATGCAGATGCCAGGTAGAAGGAAGGCTACAATGATGGTGCCAAGGTACAAGCAAGGGTCTTTAGCTGTGGAAGCGGTCATCCCAAATGCCTCCAAGGGTGCACAATAGCTGAAGGGTGTTGGCAGAGGCAAGGAGATCTGCACTAGAGGCTGTCAGGACATGCAGTTATAGCGGGGTTGTGCAAAGGACATTGCCGGGTTTGCCAAGGCTTGGGGGCACCAAGGTGGAGATTGTAGGGATTTTGTGGTGCTCCCAAGCCTTGGAGAGACTTGGGAGGCCATGACAGGAATATTCGAGGTTCCCTGGAGCTTGGGGACGTGTCCCAAGCAGGTCCTGGATATATTCCAGGGGTTTCCTGGAGGTGTTCCAGGGATGCTCTAAGTTTCAGTTTTATCTCATGTGACTTAGGAAGGAGTTTTTGAAAAAATGTAACATAACCTGGTTTGTGCGTTATGGGGTTTAAGTCCAAGTATTAGTTGGTTGGTTGCAACCAACTTAGGAAGCCCCAGACCGATTATATATGGGACAGGTCCTGGATATATTCCAGGGGTTTTCTGGAGGTGTTCCAGGGATGCTCTAAGTTTCAGTTTTATCTCATGTGACTTAGGAGGGAGTTTTTGAAAGATTATAACATAACCCGGTTTTTGGATTATGGGGTTTAAGTCCAAGTATTAGTTGGTTGGTTGCAACCAACTTAGGAAGCCCCAGACAAATTATATATAGGGAGCGTCGATTTAGAGGGGTATAAGAGCGGAATCAGCATGAGGATTACATCACACGGAAGGACTTGAGCGTGGAGGTCTTCCACAGGATTTTGGAGAAGGGAATCTTGCGTGAGGGAGTTCGCAAGATGGAGTTGCTTCTCGGATGTCAGAGGCGCTGGTTCTTGATTATAATCAAGATTTTTTCTCCAAGGATTAATAAATACCGGTCTCTCTTTTTTTCCTAGTCTCTTCTATTACTTTTCCTATTTTTTGGTTTAGAAAGAAGACTACCATGATCATGACAGGATCTCTTTTATGATATTTTCATGACATATATTCATCCAAAATTTCCTAACACAAACTTTCTTGTCCTCCACACGGTGGAGGGTAGTCCTCCCATCCATTCACCGTGCCACCTTAATTCCCCTTCCTTTCGTGGTTATTAGATCTCCCACCATAAGCATCAAAGACTTTCCTTCCGTTACTATATATATATCCCATAAATTAAACGGAGGGAAATAGCACTTTCCTCCGTAAGCCTCCAGCCAAGGAGAGACGGCCACGACTCCCCGTGGCCCATACCCCAACTCTTCCCGCATGGAGCAGACGGACGCCAAGTCCGCCTCTATATATTGTCGGGCATTCCGTTCTCCCAGTGTCCACCCTTCTCTTCCACGTGGCCTCCTGCTTCTGCCCCCCCGAGTTTTCGAACGTTACCTGCTCGCCTTCTTCGGGTCCTCTTTTCTCTTCTTCCTTGCATCACCAAACCAAACAATCTTTTCTCCTCAAAAGAATCCCACCAAACTCCCCTCTTCTGCAATGTTCATCACCTCTCTGTTCCCCCTCCTCTTCCTCTCCTTCGTTTCAGGTAATAAAACCAAAACTCTCCCGTTCCCTGTTCTCCACCACTCCGTTTCCCCTGTTTCTAAGTTGCTAAAGCTACTGTCTTTATATTCTTGTTGATGTTTTCTAGGCGTTGCGTCGACGTCGACGTTCACCGTGACCAACAACTGCGCTTACACGGTGTGGCCGGGCACCCTCTCGAGCGGCGGCTCATCGCCGCTGTCCTCCACCGGCTTCGCGCTGGCCCCCGGGGAGTCCCGCTCCCTCGAGGCCCCCTCCTCCCTTTGGTCTGGTCGTTTCTGGGCCCGCACTCTCTGCTCCACCGACCCCTCCTCCGGCCGCTTCTCCTGCGCCAGCGCCGACTGCGGCTCCGGCGACGTCGAGTGCTCCGGCAGAGGAGCCGCCCCGCCCGCCACCCTCGCGGAGTTCACCGTCGGCGGCGCCGCCGGGCTCGACTTCTTCGACGTCAGCCTCGTCGACGGCTACAACCTCCCCGTCCTCGTGGTCCCCCAGACCTCGGGGTCCACCGCCGGCACGTGCGGGCCCACCGGGTGCCTGGTCGACCTCAACGGCTTGTGCCCGTCCGATCTTAAAGTAACGGTCAACGGCGAGGGGGTGGCGTGCCGGAGCGCGTGCGAGGCGTTCGGATCGCCGAGGTATTGCTGCAACGGCGAGTTCGGGAGCCCCAGCACATGCGGGCCGACGGAGTACTCCCAGTTCTTCAAGAACGCGTGCCCCCGGGCGTACAGCTACGCCTACGACGACGCCACGTCCACCTTCACCTGCGCCTCCGCCACAACCGCCGGCTACCTCATCACCTTTTGCCCCAGCACCACCAGGTACTCGCGTCAACAACCGGACCATTGGATCGATTAATTTCTCTTTTGTTCCATTATTTATTCGTTAATTAATGGTTGGTTAGAGATTTATTAGGGTGGTGCAGACCAGAAGGTTGCGTGCTGGCGAGCCTTTTGCGGCGAGTTGTCATGGCCTTTCAATATGTCGTTTCCTTTATTTCTTTTCTTTCTTTTTAATAAAGGAATAAGATGAGCTAAAACTGAGAATCGTGAGGACTCGTGTTAGATTGATCACGTCAGCGAATCTATCAATTATGAGTTAACTGGTGTGATTTTAATAGAGCGGTGATCGGTGAACTCGTCATCCTGACTCGGCAACGGCTTCTTTCTAGCTGGACAAAAAGTAGCATTTGGTGCATCACAATATTGTCAATCTTTTGTTAGCCCCCACCATCATACATGGAATGTGTGATATAGATATACGAATGAACAAGGTGATCGAAACTATGGTCTCATGGGCCAGCTGAGACCTGCCATGTGTTGCAGAATAGCCTGTGATTGAATAGCACATTCCCTTGATCGTTCATGAATCCATTAATATATTGTTCAATGCTAATAAAATGTTGCACAAACAAGTTATTTAACTTGACCCTCTAATTACAAGATGATCTGGATTTTTAGGGGCTTCATCTTCTCTGTCTGGTTTTAATTTTTGGTCTAAACTTGGAGTCTAACACGAGGACTGAATCATAAAACTCGGCAACTTACTATGGGAGTATTTGTTTCCTACTGCAGCCTGAAGTCGGCCGGGAATCCAGCGGCAACGGGCGTGCCGCTGACCAACGACACGATGCTGATCACGGGCGGTGCGAAGGTGGTCAGCCACGCCCCGCCGGCCACGACGTACCCACCGTCCTCGCTGCTTGTTCTGGTGCTGTCTTGGCCTTTGCTACGGCTATTTTAGAGCTCTTCCGCTCAATTGGCGAGCCCCTCCATGTGCCTCCCATACGAGATCCACACCACCGCCGACTTCCTTGTTCTTGGATACAAGGGAAGGGGGGGGGGGGGGGGGGGGGAAATAAAGTACATTTTTCATAGAGAAACGTTAGAGATTCTTGAGGGAGTGATGACAGATAGCACTGTTTTTTTTTTTTTTTTCACCCTTTTTTGGGCAGATTCACCCTTAATCCCGTATCTCCCCAACAGACGGCACTTTGGGCTTGGGAGAGGTGAAAAGAGAGGGTAACTTTAATTTATTCAAACAAGGTTTGGTGGTTTATGGTACTGTCAACTTTGTACAGGGCAGTTCTGCCACGCCTTGTCGCATTCTCCCAGAAGTGAACGTTGGTGCTTTTTAAATTTGTTTCTTCTTCTAGGATTATACGGATTAGCCCTGGGAACAGCTGAATCTGGACGGCTGATGTAGGCTTTTCCGTTGCAGTTTAATTGTGCACTCTGTTTTTAACTATTTCAACAACTTGGATTGCTTTCATTCTAAAAAAAAAAAAAACTTTGGTTGCGTTGGCGGTACCGATTGATGCTTAATTAGTCCATGTTAGTTGAAATTCTGCACCCATGATCTGCGATGATTGGAAATTGTTGAGTATTAGTGTTTGGTATCTCGGCATCCTGTGAATTATAAGGCTTCCTTCGTGCACATGATGCGTACGAAGAAGACTGAAAAGAGAAAACCTACCTACCGGCATTTCCATCACCGCGGAGATCATCGGTTACTTCTTTTTTATTTTTCCCGGTAGCTGTTAGAAATTGCTGCAATATATGGGGTCGGGTAGTTTAAGTGGCAGAGATCAGATTGCATCTTTCACAGGAAAGAAAAAATAGTAATAATGATTGATCTTTTTCATAGCATCGACTGTTGGATCGCATCTTATATAAATCTCGAAGCGACGATTGCATGATCAAATAATAAATTTATATGAAAAGAGATGGATCATTCTGTTGTGCAAAAGAGAACCCCTATTCCATGCGAAGACCCGCATCAACATGTCACTTGTAGTAAGTCATGGCACTCCTATGCTTTTCTAGTGGTCACCAATTTCTACCGGGTCCGGGGTGCATCTCCGAAGGATTCACCTTTCTTTGCACGAATCTATCCTTGGATAGATTTGCATGAAGGTAGGTGAATGCTTCTTTTGTGCTAAGGACACAATCTCGCTCCATTTCTATCAATTTGTGGACCTTCTAGGCTGGTAAATCCTCAACGTATCACCAACTTGGTCCCAAGCATGGTGCAGAGAGATGGTATTGGGCTGAACATTCTTGTACCAGTCACAAGACGGTTTCTTTAAAATGAAAAGTATAAGCTTCTGACTGACGATGATCCAGGGATTTGACTGGTGAGTAATGGGAATTGGCAATTGTGCTTCTGAAGTCATGGAAGGAAGATTTATTCATGAGTAACATGGTTTGCATGATCTAGTAGGCATTGGGTATAAGGGAGTAATGATATGACATTCTAATTTAGAGCATGCTCATCCGCCCAAATTAGTGCTCAAGTAATGCGCTCAAGGAAGGAAGGACCATGTGCCCATTTAAAGGATCCCAAATACCCAATGTTTCGTTAGAGGATTGCAGATTATCTACGGATATCTGTAGCTTTATTTTTGATTGTAGCATTGCTTGAGAACTAAATCTTCCACCAAATTGCTTCAAATGGTTCTAAAAGGGTATTCGTGGATACCAAAAATAGAAACCAATATTTTTATTTCAGGATCAAATGAAGCAGCTCATGTGGATAATCAAAAAGTTTCAATATGCTTTTACCTTGCTATCCATGTCGTGGATGCAATGATCTTTCCGTTACCAACCACAAACCATCGAACAACTTTAGTATCAGCATTCCCAAGAACAAAATAAGTTTGAGTCAGATGATTTATGATGCTCTAGGATCTCAATCCCCCAAAATTGAAAGAATACATAAAGACATAAAAGATAGAAATTTTCAGAGAACCTGGAGAGAATTGAGCATCAAATTCAACTAAATAGTAGGAGATTTCTAAATTGGACCCTCGAGGATCCCCATGCCATAGATAATTGCTCAAACAACGATCAAGTTCACATGGTTTGTACTTACACTTAACCTGAGTATAAAAAGACACACGGTCAGACGTATAAAAAAAAAAAAAAAGTAGACAAGATCCTTGAAGTGCGATACATTTTAAAGGAACAAGCTTATGATGCCTTTATTAAATATTTAACGTATTTTTTGGCAATTTGGTAGCTGTGCCTAGGCGAGCAATTGAACTGCTACGAGCTTGTCCCAATAAACCTAGCCATTGCTGCTTCAGAAGGTCACACCCTTGATTACAGTAGGGACTCCTTGCTAAGCATTGGCATGCACCGAGTCCATATTAGAACACTACAAGCCTCCACGACTTATATTTAACGTAACTGATGGCTGTTTGAAACTAAGCTGCTTAACATCATTAATTATTAACGATGCTTAGGCCAGACAGGGTTGTATCGCGTAACACATGCTTACGGGAACCAGATGTATGCGGCGAACCCAGCCTATTTGTGTAGTTAATTATTGATGAAAGAGTACTGTGACAATAACTCAGTTACTTGGTCTCAATAAACCAATAAGGAATATGACGGAGATGGCTGATGATGAAGTTGGCTAATTAATTAGTATGACGAAGCTGGCTAATAATGAAGTTGGCTAATTAATTAGTATGACAATGATGGTTGATGATGAAGTTGGCTAATCGGCAAAATATGCTGATGACGGAGTTGGATAATCAAGGAATATGACCAAGTATTTGTCGACCAACTATTGGCCGATCAAATATGACCAACTAACTAATATGCCTGAATGACTTGATTGGATACAAGATGAAAAAACCGACTATCTAAAGAAGTCCTACTAAATGGATGAAAAAGAAATAAGCTGCTACAACAGAAAGTTGTTGCTTCTAACTAAAAAAAGTTGGTCTCAACAAAAAATTATTATGCTCAACCAAAAAAGTTTATTTCCTAACAGAAATCAGTTATCCTTAGTGATGTGGCGAGACCGCTGACGTGGGTAGCTGACAGGCGCCATATTAAAGGAGACCGCCACGGCGGACGCCAAGGCAACACCCCAGCCCGGATCACTTTGCCAAGCTGAGCTGAGCTGAGCCCCTTCAAGGCGATGGGCCGAGCTCCGTCCTCCGCCAGGTCGCGCCCGCAAGCTCGGGACGCCTAGGCCGAAGCTATCCACCGCCCTCCAGAGCGAGACCCTCGGAGGCTAGTGCCCTGCGGTCGAGGTCGAGCTCAGTGCTCACTCGCCGATGTAGAGCCTCTCCGAGCGTGTGCCCTCTGGACCGGGTCCGTCCTCCGCCCTCCAGAGCGAGACCCTCGGAGGCTAGTGAACTACGGTCGAGGTCGAGGTCAGCGCTCACCCGCCGATATGGAGCCTCTCCAAGCGCGTGCCCTCTGCACCGGGTCCGTCCTTTGCCCTCAAGAGCGAGACCCTCAGAGGTTAGTGCCCTGCGATCGAGGTCGAGCTCAGCGCTCACCCGCCGATGTGGAGCCTCTCCGAGCGCGCGCCCTTTGGACCGGGCTTGCGTTCTCCCCTCCTCCACCAAGGTGACCACACGAGCTCGGAGCGCCCAGACCGGAGCAAGCCCTGCCATCCCAGGACACCGGCGAGCCGCCCGAGGACTGCGGAGCGGCACCTCCCATGCCGCCATGACTACCTGCCCGGCCGTACTTCCAGGGAGATGGGCCAGCCAGAAAGCACGAACCCTTAGGGCGGCGACCCCCAGATCGAGGCTCTGGCAAGCTTTCCGGAACGGAGCGCTCTCTTTCCTAGGCGCCGACGCTGTCCGTTATTGGAACCTGTTTTGTTAGGGCCTCGCTTCTCGACTACGGAGCCTGTCGGGCCGATGTAAGCGATGTTCCGCGTGTCGCCGCCGACCATACGGGCGCTGTCTTCGGGGTGCGGCACACGCGGCTCGAGGGGCAATCTTGGAGCTCGTGCTCTTGCTCCTTGGAAGCTTCTCCGCGCATGTTGGCCTGCCTCGGTCGAGGCGGGACCATCTCAGGGTGCCACCTGGCGAGGGAGCAGGGAGGCCACCGGCTTCGGCCGAGGTGGACCCCTCCTGGGTGGACACCTGGCAGAGCGGCAGAGGGGTGCTCGACTTCGGCCAAGGTGGTTTCATCTCCGGGCGACACCTGGCGAAGGAGCGAGGGGCCCGGCTCGACCTCGGCCTCGGTGGGACTGTCTCAGGATGCCACCTGGTGAGGGAGCGGGGAGGCCACCGGCTTCGGCCGAGGTGGACCCCTCCTGGGTGGACACCTGGCGGAGCGGCAGAGGGGTGCTCGACTTTGGCCGAGGTGGTCCCGTCTCCGGGCGACACCTGGCGAAGGAGCGAGGGGCCCGGCTCGACCTCGGCCTCGATGGGACCGTCTCAGGGTGCCACCTGGCGAGGGAGCGGGGAGGCCGCCGGCTTCGGCCGAGGTGGACCCCTCCTGGGTGGACACCCGGCGGAGCGGCAGAGGGGCGCTTGACTTCGGCCGAGGTGGTCCCGTCTCCGGGCGACACCTGGCGAAGGAGCGAGGGGCCCGGCTCGACCTCGGCCTTGGTGGGACCGTCTCAGGGTGCCACCTGGTGAGGGAGCGGGGAGGCCGTCGGCTTCGGCCGAGGTAGACCCCTCCTGGGTGGACACCCGGCGGAGCGGTAGAGGGGCGCTCGACTTCGGCCAAGGTGGTCTCGTCTCCGGGCGACACTTGGCGAAGGAGCGAGGGGCCCGGCTCGACCTCGGCCTCGGTGGGACCGTCTCAGGGTACCACCTGGCAAGGGAGTGGGGAGGCCGTCGGCTTCGGCCGAGGTGGACCCCTCCTGGGTGGACACCCGGCGGAGCGGCAGGAAGGCCCGGACCGACCTCGACTTCGGCCAAGGCGGAGTCGCGCCTGATTTTGCCGAAAAACTCCACGTGGCTCGAATCACGCCCAGCGAAATCTGAGACATGCCATGTCATCGTTACGGTCGTAACAGTTGTCCCCCATCCCCCCGTTCTGTTAAGGCGTCATGGAATGGGACGTGGGGATTTAATGCGGAGATGACGTGGGGAGGCGAAGATCTTGTGTCATAATTGCCACGATCCTCATCGCCGTTCCTCGGTGCGCCCAAAGCCCTATAAGGGGCTGCCACGTGTCGCCTACTCGGCCGCAATTAATGCGTCGCTTCGAAACAGAGACCGTTTCCCTGCACACGAGGCGTCGGTGTCGGGCGTGCGTCCACGCGGCTTCCATCCGATGGCTAGTAGCAGAATGACGGGTACGACTGCTGTCGATTGAGTTTGAAAAGGAGGGAACTTTCCGGAACGAGGCCCTTTCCCTTGCTCCGTCGGCGGTTTGCAGCAGGCTATCTCCCACTCCCCGCGTTGCACGGTGCATTTCGATGAGTGCTTCTGTTTCCTTCCTCGCTCCATCCCTTTCCACTAGTGTCCTTTCCTCTCCATCTTCTTTTCCATGGCATGCCACAGCCATGCTTCATCTAACCCGGACGAGGCCGGTCCGTCCCGGCTGAGGACTCCATCGTCTTCCTCCTCGGAAGAGGAAGTGATCCCGGAGGAGACCCGCAGGCGACTCCAGCCTGGGGGCATTACCATAGGCATCCCTAGGGGTCTTAGGTCCCCCCCGTAGTGTCTGCCCTCCCTATTTCTTCTCTTCCTCCTCCGGCCCTTCCTTCTGTCGGTCCCTCCGGTCACATTTCGACGATGACCGAAGGTGACCTTTTCTTGCTCCGGGAGGTCTATGGCATCCCGGGGTCAATCCGTCTTTCTCTTCCATGGCCTGGGGATCGCGTCACCTCAAGTGGCCCCGGCCGTATAGCTTTCTACGAGGACTTCCTCCTTGGGGGTCTTCGGTTTCCTCTGCACACCTTCTTCCTTTCTTTCCTCAGCCATTTTCGTCTGGTCCCGGCCCAGTTGGCTCCCAATGCCATCCGGGTCATCTTCTCCTTCATCGTTTTCTGTCACTTCCATGGGTTTGTTGCCCGTTTCTCCCTCTCCAGGGCTCTGTTCACCCTGAAGCGGTACTCCACTGATGACGACTGGTGGTACATCTCGCCCCGGCCCAGGTGTCTCCGGTTCGACCTCCCTTCTTCCATCAAGGGTTGGAAGAACCGGTTCTTCTTTGCCTCGGTCGAGGACGTCGACTGGGCCTAGAGCGAACCGGATCGGTCTCCGAACCGGAACTCCCAGGTCGAACCAACGGACCAGGAGGCTTACTCCCAGCTACTGAGCGATGTGGTCCCCTCGCTTGATGTTCTGCTCTCGGAGCAGAACTTGTTCGAGGCGGGGATCAGTCCCATCCGGGAGCCGGGTGAGGCTCAGCTTTTCTCATACTCCACCTTTCTGCCCTTCTTTTCTTCTTCTTTTAACCGGGCTGACCGACTTTCTTTCTATCGCAGGCATGAAGTTTTCTCTGGAGAACCTTTTGGAAGGCGCGGCTCAGAGGGACACCGCCGAGGTAGACGAGCCTGCGGCGAAGAGGGCCCATACCGAGGCGAGCCAGGAGGTCATGCCGGTGCCCGCGCCCGGTCCATTAGTTGCAGCTCCCCTGCCCAGGCCGCCTCGGACCCAGGCCGCCGATGCCCCAGTCGTCCGCCCTGACGGGGCTGTCGAGGAGGGAGGCCCATCGGCAGTGGTTCCCCTCCAGGCAGGCCCCATCATCACTGCAGCCCACGGCGCTGCCCGTGACTCCAGCTGCCCCGCCGGCGGTAGTTCCACCCGGGGGGTAGGTCGCCCCTGCCGCCGATCTGACAGCCCCGCCGCTGACAATTACCAACCGGTGCTCCATGATCCGCGACCAGGGGCTCGCAGAGAAGGTGATGGAGTTCGCCTGCACCTCCCGAGACCGCCGACTTCGAGGCGGCCGGGACTATGCCGATGCTCTGCTCGGGATCCTCCCGCAGCTCTTCACGGTAAGTCCGAGCTCAGATCCCTCTCCTTTTCGATTCCAGTCAATTCTTTGCTAACCCGTTCTCCTTTTCGTGCAGATCGGGACCGACGTGCTCCTGTTGAGGAATTTCCTTGCAAGCTCGCGGCCGACGTGAAGGACCTCATGGAGAAGGGGGTCGAGTTGCGGGGGAGCAACCAGGCCCTTCAGTCGGACCTAGCACGCGCCGAGGGGTGCGTCAAGGACTTGGAGTCCTCTCTATCCGAGGAGAGGATCTCCAACCAGCGACGCACAGAGGAGGACGCGGCGGAGAGGGCTCGCCTCCGAGCTCATTCCCAGATGTTGGAGTGCCAGCTGGAGGAGGCCCGGCGGGAGGCGAGCGCAGCCAAGGAACGGAGCACCTACATCAACAGGCTCCTGGAGGCCTCGAAGCGGGAGGCGCAGGAGGCCGTCCCGAGATTCCGGGCTTCCGACGAGTATGTCTCGGAGGTCCGGGAGGCCGCCGTGGACTCCTTTCTGAAGGGGTTCCAGGTGTGCCGGGAGAAGGTGGGCTCCTTCTACCCCGGGCTTGACCTCAGTCGGGTGGTGCTCTGGGGTAGAAGGCAGGAGCCCACCAGCGAGGCTCCAGCTACGGCGGGCGATGCGGCTGCAACTCCAGAGCGGCCCTCCGAGCAACCAGTCACCGACGGCGAGGAGGGAGAACACGCGCGCCAACCTGAAGATCCCGCCACCGCGCCGAACTAGGCCTTCAGTTGTATTCTCTTTTCCTTCTATTTTTTTCTAAGGACTCCCGGCCTGTCGGGACTCCTTTGTTGTAGAACCTTTTCAAAGCAATGAAAGCCTTAATTTTGCTAAGTCCCAACTTTGTCTTTTTTTTGTGCCTTGTCGAAGTGTTGTTGTCGAGTATCGAGATGAGGTCCTGCGGTTCGATCTGGGCTGAGTCCGCAGGTGGACTGGGTCCCATCCAGAGTTCAGATCAAAGTTCGGAGCTTCCAGATCGGGTGACAGCAGAGTAGGCCTCGCGCGTGCCCTTCGGGCTTGCCGGGTCATCCTTCGTGATCACGCGGGTGAGCTAGGTTCCGCCCCGCCTTCTAGACCAAAGTCCGGGACTTCCGGACTGAACCCCGAGGCTGCAGGCTTTGTTCAAGCCTTGCGCGGCTTGCCGAGCTATTCTCCGTGGTCGCGTGGGCGAGCTGGGCTCTGCCCCGCCTTCCAGACCGAAGTCCGGGACTTTCGGACTGAATCCCGGGGCCGCAGGCTTTGTTCAAGCCTTGCGCGGCTTGCCGAGCTGTTCTCCATGATCGCGTGGGCGAGCTGGGCTCTACACCGCCTTCCAGACCGAAGTCCGGGACTTCCGGACTGAACCCCGGGGCCGCAGGCTTTGTTCAAGCCTTGCGTGGCTTGCCGAGCTGTTCTCCGTGATCGCGTGGGCGAGCTGGGCTCTGCCTCGCCTTCCACACCGAAGTCCGGGACTTCCGGACTGAACCCCGGGACCGCAGGCTTTGTTCAAGCCTTGCGCGGCTTGCCGAGCTGTTCTCCGTGATCGCGTGGGCGAGCTGGGCTCTGCCCCGCCTTCCAGACCGAAGTCCGGGACTTCTCGCTTTCTTGGGTCTCCGGTCACAGCCTTGTATGCCGAACTCAGAGCCAGGCGCCAATTTTCATTACTGATAATACATCCTTAAGTTTGAGGCGTTCCAAGTCCGAGGGAATCTGGAGCCTCCTAACTCCTCCAGGTAATAGGCCCCTTGAGGGAGGACTTCCGCCACCCTATACGGGCCTTCCCAGTTCGGGGAGAGTTTCCCGCACTCCCGTGGCTGAGAAGCTTCAGCGCGCCGGAGCACCAGATCTCCGGGGTGAAAAGACTTTGGTCACACCCGGGAATTGTAGTATCTGGCCACTCGCTGCCTGTACGCCGCCATCCGGACTCGAGCCTTGTCCCTCGTCTCTTCAAGAAGGTCCAAGTTGAGCATCATCCTGGTGGGATTCTCTGCTTCGTCGTATTGCTCCACACGCAAGGTGGGTAGACTGAGCTCAATCGGGATAACTGCTTCGGCTCCGAAGACAAGATTGAAAGGGGTCTCGTCGGTGGCCATTCTCGGGGTGGTATGGTATGCCCACAGGATGCTTGGGAGCTCTTCTGCCCACCTGCCCTTGGCCTGATCCAGCCTCGTTCAGAGGCCTTGCAGAATGGTCCTATTCGTGACCTCGGCTTCTTCATTCGTCTGTGGGTGAGCCACCGAGGTGAAGTGATGGTGGATGCCGAGGTCGCTGCAGAATTTTTTGAACTCCCGGCAGTCAAACTGACGCCCGTTATCGGTGATCACGGTGTGGGGGAGGCCAAAATGGCAGATAGTCGACTTCCAAAAGAAACTGGCGACGTTTGCCTCGATGATCCGTGCCAAGGGTTCGGCCTCAACCCACTTCGTGAAGTAGTCGATGGCCACGATCAGGAACTTTCGCTGTCCGGATGCCACCGGAAATGGTCCTAGGAGGTCCATTCCCTATTGGGCGAACGGCCACGGAGCTGAGAGCTGGGAGATTGGAGTTGAGGGCTGTCGCTGCACCACGGCGTGCCGTTGGCACTGATCACACTTCTTCACGAAATTGGTGGCGTCCTCCTTCATCGTCTCCCAGAAATAGCCTTGACGGAGAGCCTTGTAGGCTAGCATTCTGCCCCCCACGTGGTTCCCGCAGATGCCCTCATGAATCTCCTGGAGCACGAGTGCAGCCTCCGCGAGTCTCAGGAACTTGAGGAGGGGATAGGAGTAAGACCTCCGATACAGTTGCCCATCCATCAGGACGAACCGTGCGGCCTTCTTTTTAATAAGGCGGGCCGCTGCACGTTCCTCAAGAAAGGTACCGCCGATTATGTACTCGGCGTACTTGTCCATCCAGCTGGGCTCACGGCTGACCTGTTGGACCTCCAACAGGATCTCGTAGCTCGGGGCCTTGAGGCGCTCTACATGAGCGCGACCCAGCATTGAGTCCGGTAGGGTCGCCAGCCGGGAGAGAGTGTCCGCACGGGCATTTTCCCCGTGGGGGATATGGAAGATGCTGAAGCGCCGGAATCCAGCTGCGCTCGTTTTGACAAGCTCCAAATACTTCACCATTTGAGGATCGTGCGCAGCATACTCTCCGGAGATCTGTCCGGCCACCAGCAAAGAGTCAGTGAAGGCTTTGAGGTTGGCTACGCCCAGCTCGTGGGAGACTCTTAGCCCGGCGAGGAGCACCTCGTATTCTGCCTGGTTGTTGGTTACGGCGAACTGGAAAAGGAGTGCGCTTTCAGCGATGACCCCACTGCCATTAGCGAGAATGAGTCCGGCTCCACTCCCGCCGGAGTTCGAGGCTCCATCTACATGAAGGATCCTCGCGTCCTCTCCGGGCTCCTCGGGGCCCGGTTTCAATTGCTGGTGTGGGGAGTCCTCCTCGGACTCCTTGCCTAGGCCCGCACACTCGACCAGGAAGTCGGCCAGTACTTGTGCTTTCATGGCCGACCTCGGCCTGTAAGCGATGTCGAATTCGCTGAGCTTGAGTGCCCACTTCGCCAATCGCCCCGACGTGTCGGGTCGGTTGAGGATCGCTTTCAATGGCTGATCCGTCAGGACGGCAATGGGATGCGCTTGAAAATAGGGCCTGAGATGCTGAGCAGACACTATTAACGCAAAAACGAGCTTTTTGGGCCGGGAATACCTGAGCTCCGCATCGCGAAGAAGTTTGCTGGTGTAGTACACCGGCCGCTGGACTCCCTGGTCATCGGTCCGAACTAGGACCGAGCTGACGGCCTCCGGGGTGACCGCCAGGTAGAGGGTGAGTTCCTCTCCCTCCTCGGGCCCAGAAAGTAGTGGGGGCGATGCAAGCGTCTTCTTCAGCTCTTTAAAGGCCTCTTGGCACTCCTCGGTCCAGGCGAAGTCGTTCATCTTCCTCAGCACTTTGAATAAGGGTCGGCAGCGGTCGGCCGACCTGGAGATGAACCGACTCAGGGCGGCTATCCGGCCGGTGAGTCGTTGTACCTGCTTCTTGGAGGCGGGCTGCTCCATGTCCAGGATGGCCTGGACCTTCTCCGGGTTGGCTTCAATCCCTCTCTAGGTTACCATGAACCCCAGGAACTTCCCGGCGGAGACGCCGAAAGCGCACTTCGCCGGGTTCAGCTTCATCTGATGAAGTCGGAGGTTGCCGAAGGTCTCCGCCAGGTCGGCAACGTGATCCGAGTGGGGCTTGCTCATTACCAGCATGTCGTCCATGTACACCTGCATGTTGCGGCCGATCTGGTCCTTAAAGACTTTGTTGACCAGTCGCTGGTACGTGGCCCCGGTGTTCTTGAGGCCAAACGGCATCATCCTGTAACAGAAAGTTTTGCGATCAGTGACGAAGGCAGTGTGCTCTTCGTCCTCCGAGTTCATTCGGATCTGGTTGTACCCGGAGAAAGTATCCATGAAAGACAGGAGTCGATGCCCCGAGGTGGTGTCGACCAACTGGTCAATCTTTGGAAGAGGGAAGCTGTCCTTTGGGCAGGCTCGGTTGAGGTCGGTGTAGTCCACACAGATCCTCCACTTACCACTGCTCTTCTTCACCATGACCACATTCGCCAGCCAGCTGGGATACTGAACTTCCCGCACGAAGCCGGTGGCGAGGAGTTTCTCCACCTCTTTGTTGATGGCTCTCTGCCTCTCCGCGGCGAAGCTCCTCTTCTTCTGGCAGACCGGGCGGCACCTCGGATCCACGTTCAGCCTGTGCATAATGACCTCGGGGGGAATGCCCGGCATGTCGGCAGCGGACCGGGCAAACACGTCCACGTTCGATCGGAGGAATTCCAGCAAGCGGGTCCGTTCCTCCTCCGGGAGTTGGGCCCCCACCTGCACCATCTTCAGAGGGTCCGAACCGAGGGGATAAGTCAACAGGCGCTCTACGGGCCCTCCCCTGGGTTCCTTCTCCCTTAGGTCGAGGTCGTCGACGTCGGGGGCGAGCTCAGCGCCCCGGGCACCTGAGACCGTCTGAAGGCAATGCGGGACTGGCTGGGTCATCCCCCGCATCACCCCAAGTCCAGAGGCTGTGGGGAATTGCACTAGTAACCACTTCGTAGAAATCATGGCGTCCAGTTGGTTGAGCCCCGGACGCCCAAGGATCGTATTGTAAGGCGAAGGAAGCTTGATGACGGTGAACGTCATCATGACTATAGTCTGCCGAGCTGGGGATCCAGTGGTGACCGGGAGAGTGATCTCCCCTTCGACCCCCACCGAGTCCCCAGTAAAGCCTACCAGGGGGTGTGCATCGACCTTAGCCGATCATGGGACAGATTCATTCGGGAGAAAGCATCATAAAAAAGCACGTCAGCGGAGCTTCCACTATCTACCATAATTCGATGTACAGGATGCTTCGCGATGGTCATCTCGACCACCACAGCATCGTTATTTACACTTTTGTTTCCACCCCCCTTCTCAGAAGGGGGTACATCCTCCAAGTTCCCGACCTCCCGGGCTCTCTTCGTCGCCCGCCCGATTCCACAAGAGATCATGCCCACTGGCTTCTCCATCGGACGGTTGTCGATTGCGGGAACCGGGGGTAAGGCCGCGAGCGGCTGCCCCTTCGTCGGGACCTCGTTCCTGATTAACTTCCTGAGGTAGCCTCTTTTGATCAGCTCCTCGATTTCCCGCTTCAGTTTGCGACACTCCTCCGTGTTATGGCCGTGCTCGCGGTGGAACTGGCAGTACTTCGACTTGTCTCGGGTGCCTCTTGGGTTCTGAGGAGGAGGTCGGTGGAGGTAGTGCTCGCCCTCAATTTCCATGAGAATCTTCGTTCGGGGAGCAAGGAGAGGGGTGAACCTTCGCTCCGGGGTGGCCTCGCCCTTTAACCTCGGATTCGGGCGAGGGTCGGCAGATGGTCCGGGCCTCCGGGCTCCTGGAATGTCCCTCGGGGTGGGCTTCTTCAAAGTCTTCCCGTCTAGCTCTTGGCGGGTGTGGTTGGCCTCCTCCGCTCGGATGTACTTGTGGGCACGGAGGAGCTCGGAGTATGTCCTGGGGGTTTTTTGTCCAGGGAATAGGTCAGGCGGGACGTCTTGAGCCCGCGCTTTAAAGCCAGCATGGCAACGGGCTCGTCCAGGCTATAGATCTCCAGGGCAGCGGTCTTGAACCGGGTGATGTAGTCCTGAAGCAGCTCCTGGTCCTGCTGGCGGATAGAGAAGAGGCTATCCACCTCTCTCGGCACCTTCCGACAAGCGTCAAAATGCACCATAAACTTTCCTTCCAACTGATGGAAGGAGCAAATAGATCCGGGCTCGAGGCGGGTAAACCAAACACGAGCAGCCTTCCGGAGGGAGCGAGGAAGGCAATGCACAAAAGAGCGTCCGTGGCCCCCTAGACCCTCATGAGGGCCTTGTAGCACTCCAGATGATCCAGAGGGTCGGTAGTTCCATTGTATGAGTCCACCTGTGGCATGCGGAACCGGCTCGGAATCGGCTCCGCCTAGATTTCTTCGGAAAAGGGTGGACGGGAGTCGTAGCCCGCCGGGTCCGCCGAGGAGTTCTGCAGGTTGGCAAATCGACGAGCGAACTCAGCCAATTTGCGCTCGTGCTCCTCCAGACGCCTCTCGGCCTGGCGCCTGATGGCCTCGTCGGTGGAATCTTCCATCGAGGTTGCTGGTGAAGGGGGCGCCGATCGATCTCGGTGCAGGGTCTTGCCTCGGCGTCGCTTGCTGCGACGCGCTGTCTCGGCTTCGTCGGCCGGGGATCGACTCTCGTGATCCGACGAACCGGAGTAGTTTCTTTTCGCGGGAGTTTGATGGCTCCCGCGGGGATTGGAGACTACTCGCGATTGGGACGGCTTGCCTTGGATGGAGCGTAGGCTCCCGCGCGGCCCCGCAGCCCGAGCTGCGGGGGTCCCTGGCTGAGGCTACGTGGCCAGGGAGCACTGCTGATGTTGTAGCTGCCGAACTACCGTAGTCAAGGTCTGCAGCTGTTGGATGACGATCGTGAGAGGTCCGTCCACCGAGGTCGGCTCTGGTGGAAGAGGACGGGGAGCAGGAAGCTCCCTCTCCGGGCTGGGGGGCCCTTAGGGTAGGAAATTTCCCCTACTCGGCTGGTGGACGCCTCACGTCCACGAGTGACCACCATGGTCGGAGCGCGCTTCGTTCACAGAAAGCTAGCTCCCCTTGGGGGTGTTGTCCTGCCCCCCTTCCTGGCGCGCCAATCTGTTGCCGATCTTGCCGCCGCGCCTGTGCTTCGGAGCCACCGATCCGACTAGACCGTCTCGCCCCTGGGGTCTCCTGGCTCAATCGAACCTGCAAGGCAAGGTCAGAAACCCTGGCCGGGGATCCCGGTGAGGGAGCTCCGACGGTCAAGTTAGTAGACGGCGAGAGGGAACAGAGTCTCTGAGACGGGCCCCCGAAGGAGTCCCAGACTTAGAGATCATGCTAGCAAGAAAGGTCCCAGAAAGAATAGAAACCCGGCCGGGTCCCTTCACCGAGCTCATGCCCAAGGTCCCCTCTCGGGATCTCGGATCTTGCTCTTGGACTCGAATATCCGGCCTTTGTTTCTTGCTCACCTTGTCGTCTATTCTCTCCTTTCTTTTATCTCCTCCTGTTACCTTCTCGTTTTTCGCCCCCGGGAGGCTCCGTTGTCTCTTTTGCCTCCTCCCCTCCGTTTCTTTCCCTTTCCCCTTCTGGATCAAAGAAACAGGCGGCTTCCCGGCCTTACTTGCCGAGCCCAGCGAGGAAAGAGTAGGGGAGGGGGGCGCCGGTCAGACCGCCGACCAGACCTCGAGCCGAGCGTGAGCGCTCTCTTTCCCAGGCGCCGACGCTGTCCGTTATTGGGCCCTGTCTTGTCAGGACCTCGCTTCTCGACTACGGAGCCTGTTGGGCCGATGTAAACGATGTTCCACGTGTCACCACCGACCGTACGGGCGCTGTCTTCGGGGTGCGGCGCGCGCGGCTCTAGGGACAATCTTGGAGCTCGTGCTCTTGCTCCTTGGAAGCTTCTCTGCGCATGTTGGCCTGCCTCGACCGAGGAGAGACCATCTCAGGGTGCCACCTGGCGAGGGAGCAGGGAGGTCGCCGGCTTCGACCGAGGTGGACCCCTCCTGGGTGGACACCTGGCGGAGCTGCAGAGGGGCACTCGACTTCGGCCGAGGTGGTCCCGTCTTTGGGCGACACCTGGTGAAGGAGCGAGGGGCCCGGCTCGACCTCGGCCTCGGTGGGACCGTCTTAGGGTGCCACCTGGCGAGGGAGCGGGGAGGCCGCCGGCTTCGGCCGAGGTGGACCCCTCCTGGGTGGACACCCGGCGGAGCGGCAGAGGGGCGCTCGACTTCGGCCGAGGTGGTCCCGTCTCCGGGCGACACCTGGCGAAGGAGCGAGGGGCCCGGCTTGACCTCGACCTTGGTGGGACCGTCTCAGGGTGCCACCCGGCGAGGGAGAGTGGAGGCCGCCGGCTTCGGCCGAGGTGTACCCCTCCTGGGTGGACACCTGGCGGAGCGGCAGAGGGGCGCTCGACTTCGATCGAGATGGTCCCGTCTCCGGGCGACACCTGGCAAAGGAGCGAGGGGCCCGGCTCGACCTCGGCCTCGGTGGGACCGTCTCAGGGTGCCACCTGGTGAGGGAGCGAGGAGGTCGCCGGCTTCGACCGAGGTGGACCCCTCCTGGGTGGACACCTGGCGGAGCGGCAGAGGGGCGCTCGACTTCGGCCGAGGTGGTCCCGTCTCCGGGCGACACCTGGCGTAGGAGCGAGGGGCCCGGCTTGACCTCGGCCTCGGTGAGACCGTCTCAGGGTGCCACCTGGCGAGGGAGCGGGGAGGCCGCCGGCTTCGGCCGAGGTGGACCCCTCCTGGGTGGACACCCAGTGGAGCGGCAGGAAGGCCCGGACCGACCTCGACTTCGGCCGAGGCGGAGTCGCACCTGATTTTGCCGAAAAACTCCAAATGGCTCGAATCACGCCCAGCAAAATCTGATACATGCCACGTCATCATTACGGTCGTAACACTATGTAGTTTAGATACTGAGATATTCAAGCACCAATATAATCATTTAATTTGATATAATGAAAAAATAAAATATATCATCAAGCAATAGATAATTACTACAATTCAAAATATACCAGGTACAGCGACCATAAATAATCAAGATTAAAAAAAATGTGATTATTATATGCAAGATAAAACACCAAAAATTAATAGGACGATCATTCATTATGGAACCTGATATGGCAAGACCGCTGACGTGGAGCACACCTCAAATCCAGCTGGCAGTGAAGCGGATAGATGTCGCCATGTCGGATTCTTTCCGAGCTCCTATACCAGGTGGCTCCCCAAGGGTCGAGCCCACCTCGGTCGAAGTAGAGCTCCCTCCGCTCCTTCGCCAGGTGGCTCCCCAAGGGTCGAGTCCATCTCAGTCAAAGTCGAGCTCCCTCCGCTCCTTCGCTAGGTGGCTCTCCAAAGGTCGAGTCCATCTTAGTCAAAGTCGAGCTTCCTCCGCTCCTTCGCCAGGTGGCTCCCCAAGGGTCGAGCCCATCTCGGTCAAAGTCGAGCTTCCTCAACTCCTTCGCTAAGTGGCTCCCAAAGGATTGAGCCCATCTCGGTCGGAGTCGAGCACCCTCTGCTCCATCTCCAGGTGGCTCTCCAAGGGTCGAGCCCACCTCGACTGAAGTCAAGCTCCCTCCGCTCCTTTACCAGGTGGCTCCCCAAGGGTCGAGCCCACCTCGGTCGAAGTCGAGCCATCTCAGCTCCTTCGCCAGGTGGCTCCCCAAGGGTCGAGCCCACCTCGACCGAAGTCGAGCTCCCTCCGCTCCTTCATCAGGTGGCACCGCAAAGGTTGATCCCACCTCGACCGAAGTCGATCTCCCTTCGCTCCTTCGCCAGGTGGCTCCCCAAGGGTTGAGCCTACATCGGTTGAAGTCAAGCCCGCTACTTAGAAGCTTCGTGAAAAGGATAAAGGTGTCAGCACCAAATCTACCATCGAAGCCGGCGCATCCAATACGACGCCCCAAAGCTAGCAAGGTGCGCCTACCATCGTTTGCACCAATTGAGGAGGTGTGCTCCGATCAAGGCACCGTCGATCATCTGTACCATCCAGAAGGAGAAGGCCATATCAAGGATCTCAAACCTGAGGGTGGCTACCCCCGGATCGAGGTCCTGTTAAACTTTTCTAACCATGATAACCCATCGTGAAAACAAGGCTCGCAACATAACTCCCTACTATAAGGGAAAATGCCCTTGGGAGCACGGCCAACGGATGCCATTGACCTTCGAGCACCTCAGGAGGGAGAAAATCGAGGCAAGAAGTGGGGAGTGCCAAGGATCTAAAAGAAGGACCCAATAGGCGAGAAAAAGGTAAGCAAGGGAAAGGCGGAGAAGGAGATAGAAGCGGAGAGAGCGCACGGAGGCCACCGCAAAACTCTCGGAGAGAGTTCTGACAGACACCGCCATCACGGCACGAGCCTTACTCCTCTCCTATCCTTCATACTCTATCCTTTACTAAAAACTCTCCTTTAAGCATGGAGACCAAAGAGGGAGCCACCTTGGAGGATCTGTTCCTTTTTATCATCCGCTGACTTAATCATCAAAGTGCCCCCATCGGGATCCCCAGCCCAGGTCTCTAACTTTATTTTACAGGATCGAGAACCACTGGATTCTGGAAAATGAGGCTATCGTCCGGTGCCATATCCGAGCTGCGAGCCATGATGGTAAGGACGATAACAAATTAGCACGCTAGGAAGGGAGAAAGCCCATGTCCAGACAAGCCCCCCGCAACTTTGAGAACAGCTTTGCTCTAAGTAAGGTGGTAACTCGCATGCGAGAAGCCTCCACCAGCCGAGTAGGGAATGTCCCTTCTCCTATGGGCCCATGTAGCCCAGAAAGGGAGCTTCCCACTCCATCACAGCCGCCCCAGGTAGATGGCCAGTACGCTGCACTCACTCAACAGATGCAAGTTCTGACCGCGGTCGTGCAGCAGCTACAGCACCAGCATCGCTCCCTGGTCATCCCGCCATAGCTAGGGAGCCCTGCGACCCAAGCCACCGGTCCCTGCGATAGCCTGCGCTCCATCGAAGGTAGGCCATCACATCCACGGGCCATAACTGATCCCCGGGGGAGTCACCGGACCCCCACAAAGAGAAATCATTCTGGGTCAGCAGACCAGGAGAGCCGGTCCCCGGCCGACGACAATGCCATCGTCAAGCACGGCAAACGCCACCGAGGCAAGGCTCCCCATCGCGACCACCTTCAACTGTCAACCCCATCTTCCCCAGTGGCATCAGTGGAAGGTTCCACTGATGAGGCCATTAGGCGCATGGCCGAAAGGCGCCTAGAAGAACAAGAGCACAAGCTAGCAGAGATCTCCCGCCAGTTCGCTAACATGCAGGGTTTCTCTAAGGAGCCAGCGGGCTATGATGCTCGATCCCCTTCTCCCCAAAAATCTGAGGGGAGATGATCCTGAGTCAGTTCCATATACCTCAGGTGGATCCTTACGATGGGACCACCGACCCCCTAGACCACCTAGAGAGCTATAAGGCTCTCATGAGAGTCCAGGGAGCGACAAATGCCCTCCTGTGCATCATTTTTTTGGCCACCCTCAAAAAAGGCCGCTCGAGTCTGGTTCACCCGTCTCAAGCCCGAAAGCATTGACTCCTTCCCGTAGCTGGAGAGGAGGTTTGTGACCTACTTCGATGCCTGTCGAAAGATACCATGTGAGGTGGATAGCCTCTTTTCTATCAGATAGCAAGATCATGAACTCCTGTGAGACTACGTGACCTGCTTCAAAGTTGCCGTCCTTGAGATCTACAGTCTGGACGAGCCCGTTGCCATGCTGGCATTGAAGAGAGGGCTCAAAACCTCCCGCCTGACCTACTTTTTGGACAAGAAGCCATCGAAGACATACTCTGATCTCCTTCTCTATGTCCACAAGTACATCCATGCCGAGGAGGTCGACCACACCAGAAGGGAACTGGATGGGAAGCCTCTGAAGAAGCTGACCCCGAGAGAAGCACTCAGGATGCAGAGATCTGGGCCATCCGCAGACTTTCGATCGGGATCGAAGTCGAAGGGCGATCCTATCCCAGAGGAGACTTTCACTCCCCTCCTCGCTCCGAGGTCAAAAATCTTGATGGAAATCGAGGGCGAGCACTACCTACGCCGACCCCCCCACTAAAGTCGTCAAGCAGTCATGATAGGATGAAGTATTATCAATTCTATTGTGACCACGACCACGACACCATTTGGGATTGCTGCAACCTAAACAGGGAAATCAAAGACCTGATAAGGAGGGGCTACCTCAGAAAGTTCATGAGGGGCAAGGTCCCGGCGGAGAATCAACCACTTGCAGCTCTTCCCCCTGTCCCAGCATTTGACAATCGACCCACCGAGAAGCCTGTAGGTATGATATGTTGGGAAATAGAGCATACCCCTAAGAGAGCCCGGGAGGGAGAGAGTCTAGAAAATGTACTCCCCTTTATGAAGGAGAAGGAAAGTGAGGAAAAAAATGTAAATGATGATGCCGTCGTGGTCGAAATAACCATTGCCAGGCATCCTGTAAGACGGGATATGGTTGATAGTGGGAGCTCGACTGATGTTCTTTTCTACTATGCTTTCTCTCAGAAGAACTTGTCATCTGATCGACTGAGACTAGTGTACACCCCTTTCGTGGGTTTTACTAGAGATTCCATGGGAGTTGAGGGAGAAATTACTCTCCCCATCATAGCCGGGTCACCACCCTAACAGAGTACGGTCACGATGACCTTCACTGTCGTTAGGCTCCCATCACCTTACAATATAATTTTTGGCCATCTCTGGCTTAACTTACTTGATGCAGTCATATCCACCAAACGGCTGTTGGTATAGTTCCCGACCCCCTATGGCATAGGAGAGATGAGGGGAGAGCCTCAACCGGTCTAACATTGCCTTCAAGCCATCCCTGGGGCCCGGAGCACCAAGGACGATCCCGGTGTCGATGACCTCGACCAAACGGTGCAGGACCCTAGGGGCAGCCCCATCGAATGCCTTTCAACGTATCCCCTCAGCTCGAACCCTTTGAAGACGGTGCAGGTAGGAGCACAACTGCCAGAAGAAGAGCGAGCTCGCCTGCTGAGTTTCCTCCGAGCGAATGTGGACATGTTCGCCTGGACTATGACTGATATGCCGGGGATTCCTCCTAACATCATCACTCACAAGTTAAATGTTGACCCGAAGTGCTGCCCAGTTCGGTAGAAGAACATAAGCTTTGCCTCGGAAAGGCAGAAGGCGATTAACGAAGAAGTGAAGAAGCTCCTCATGGCCATGTTCGTTTGTGAAGTACAGTACCCTAGCTGGTTGGCGAACGTGATCATGGTCAAGAAGAAAAACGGGAAATGGAGGATAAGTGTAGACTACACCGATCTCAACCATGCTTGCCCGAAGGATAGCTTCCCAGTTCTGAAGATCGACCAACTCGTGGATGCCACCTTGGGGCACCGCTTACTCTCCTTCATGGATGCGTTCTCTGGATAAAACCAAATGCATCTGGAGGATGAGGAGTGCACTACCTTCATCACGGACCATGAGACGTACTGCTACAGAATGATGCCATTCGGCCTAAAGAACACTGGCACCATGTACTAGCGGCTAGTCAACAAGGTCTTTAAGACCAGATCGGTCGCAACATGCAAGTTTACGTGGACGACATGCTAGTTATGAGCAAGCTGATCTCGGACCATGTCGATGACCTAGCGGAGACCTTTCGTAACCTTCGCCTTCACCAAATAAAGTTGAACCCGGTGAAGTGCGCTTTTGGAATGGTAGCTGGAAAGTTTCTTGGCTTCATGGTCACCTAGAGAAGGATCGAGGCCAACCCAGAAAAAGTTCAAGCAATTCTTGAAATGGAGCATCCCGCATCCAAGAAGCAAGTCCAGTGACTCACTGGCCGTATAGTGGCCCTGAGCCGATTCATCTCAGGATCTGCTGACCTCTGCCAACCCTTCTTTAGGCACTGCGAAAGATGCATGACTTCACCAGACAAAGGAGTGCCAGGAAGCCTTCGAGGAGCTGAAAAAGATCCTGGAGTCACCACCACTGCTCTCTCAGCCGGAAGATGGAGAAGAGCTCCTCCTGTACATGGCGGTCACCCATGGAGCCGTCAGCTCGGTCTTGGTCTGCACGAATGGAGATGGAGCCCAGAGGCCAGTATATTATACTAGCAAGCTTCTTCGTGATGCCGAGGTCAGGTATTCTCACTCTGAGAAGTTAATTTTTATGATCATCATGTATGCCCAATGTCTCAGGCCTTACTTTCAAGTACACCCGATCGCGGTTTTGATGAACCAACCGCTAAAGGCCATACTTAGCCACCCCGACACATCGGATGTCTGACGAAGTGGGCACTGAAGCTCAGTGAATTTGATATTACCTATCAATCGAGGTCATCCATGAAGGCACAGGTACTGGCTGACTTCCTGGTCAAGTGCACAGGTCTAAGCGAAGAGCCAGAGGAGATCTCCCAAGAGCAATAGATGGGACTTGAATCGGAGGGGGATATCTGGGTCCTGTATGTGGACAAAGCATCCAATGCCGGGAGAAGCAAAGCCGGACTCATTCTCACCAACAACGAAGGAGTCATCGCTGAGTACACACTCCGTTTCCAGTTCATAGCCACCAACAACCAGGCGGAGTACGAGGCGTTCCTCACGGGACTGAGAGTCTCTCGCAAACTGGACGTGCCTAACCTGAAAGTCTTTACCAACTTACAGTTGGTGGCCGGACAGGTCTCGAGGGAATTTGAGGCCCGAGACCCTCAAATATCAAAGTACCTGGAGCTGGTATGCACAAGTGCAGAGGGCTTCAGACGCTTCAGCATTTCCCATATTTCATGTGGAGAGAATGCTCGTGCTGACGCCCTTTCCTAGCTGGCGACCCTGCTAGACTCATCCTTGGAGCATGCCTATATCGAGCATCTTTAGGCCCCAAGCTACGAAGCGCCCGGGAAAGTCCAGCAAGTCATCCCAGAGCCGAGCTGGATAGACAAGTATGTCAGGTACATCACCTACGGGACCTTGCTTGAAGATCACATTGAGGTCGGCCTCATCAAGAGGAAGGCCACACGCTTCATGCTGATGGACAGGCAACTCTATCAAAGGTCCTATTCCTACCCACTCCTGAAGTGCCTGAGACCCTCGGAGGCAGAGCATGATGAGTAGGTCTAACATGCCAGAATTTTTATATGGTGAAGCTCTCAAAATTGCATTATATATTCTTAATAGAGTTTCCAGTAAATCTATATTGAAAATACCTTTTGAACTCTAAAGTAGAAGAAAACCTAGTTTAAATCATTTCCGGGTTCGAGATTGTCTTACAAAAGTAAAATTATATAATCCTACAGAGAAAATGACTGATCCCAAAACTAGTTGTTGTTACGTTATTAGATATCCGGAACATTCCAAAGGATACAAGTTTTATAGTCCAGGAAGAGATAATAGAATTGTGGAGTCTCTTATTGCAACATTTTAAAAACTTGATGTGGTTGATAAAGGATCTTCCCTAACTGCTGATGATGATAATGCTCAAGCCGAGATTGTGTCTATTCTCATATCCAGTCATAGTGAAAATATAATTCCTTCTCCTATTAATAGAATGGATAATGAAATCCTTAATTCTTCTAGGCCTATTCAGAATCTTCAATCAATTGAAGAAGTCCAAGTAAGAAGATCTGTTAGACAAAGAAGATCCACTATTTCAGATGATTTCTATATCTATCTTGGAAAAAATGATTTTGATATTGGGCATAGGATTGACCCAATTACTTATATTGATACAGTTAATTCTTCCCAATCTGATTTGTGGATGAGTGCTATAAAAGAGAAAATACAATCTATGGCTAATAATGATGTATGGGAGCTTGTTGAGCCTCCTAAGAGTTGTAAACCTACAGGATGTAAATTGGTATATAAGACTAAAAGAGATTCCAAGGAAAGAGTTGAGCATTTAAAGGCCAGACTGGTAGCAAAAGATTTCACTCAAAGAGAAGGAATATATTTTACTAAAACTTTCTCTCTAGTATCTTCAAAGGATTCCTCCAGAATTATCATGTCTTTAGTGGCTCATTATGATCTGGAGCTACATTAGATGGATGTTAGAACTGCTTTTCTGAATGATAAACTCAATGAAGATATCTACATGAAAAGGCCAGAAGGTTTTCAAGAAAGTGGTAAAGAATATTTGGTATGCAAATTAAAGAGGTCCGTCTATGGTCTGAAACAAGTATCACGTCAATGGTACTTAAAGTTTGATAAGGTTATAACAGCTCTTAATTTTGAGGAGAATAAAGTTGATCAATGTCTTTATCTCAAAATTAATAGAAAAAATTTTATCTTCCTTGTTTTGTATGTCGATGATATCTTACTTACCAGTAGTAATTTTGTTTTGCTTTCTAAGACCAAGCAAATGTTGCCCAAGAATTTTAATATGAAAGATCTTGGTAAGGTATCCTTTGTTTTGAGAATTAAAATTCAAAGGAATAGATCTCATTATCTATTGGATTTGTTACAAAGGGCATACATTGACAAGATTCTTCAAAGATTTAATATACAAAATTATAGACCATGTGATTCATCTATTATTAAAGGTGACAAGTTCAGTAAAAATCAATGTCCAAACAATTAGCTTAAAAAAGATCAGATGAAAGATGTGCCTTATACCAATGCTGTAGGGAGTCTGATGTATGCACAAGTCTGCACTAGACCTGACATTGCCTTCATAGTGGGTGTTCTTGATAGATATTTATCAATCCCAGGCTATCAACATTAGGTTACTACAAAGAAGGAAATGAGGTAAAAACTAAGGATTATATGCTCTATACAGGAGAGTTGATAATTTTGGGTTGGTTGGATATTCGGATTCAGATTATGCCAGGTATCTTGATGATTTGAAATCAATCTCTGAATATATTTTTATGTTGACTGGTGGTGCATTATCCTAGAAAAGTGTTAAACAGACACCGATTGCTTCTTCGACCATGCAAGATGAATTTATCTCCTGTTATAGAGCTGCAACTCAAGCTATTTGGTTAAGAGATTTTATGACTGGACTTCAGATTTTATATTCAAGTTCCAGACCTGTGATGATCTATTGTGATAATAAAGTTGTGATATTCTTCACAAGGAATAATAAATCTTCCGGTAGGTCTAAACATATCAAGCTGAAGTATTTGACCGTCAGAGATCTTATGAAGAATGAAGATATAACTGTTGATTACATTGATACAGAGTCTATATTAGTTGATCCTTTGACCAAAGTTTGAGGCCCATATGCTTTACAAAGCTTGTTAAAAATATGGACATATTGAGCTCTTTTGATGTACTTGATTAGTGGGAGTGACTTTGTAATTAAACTTTATTATCAATATGAATTTATTTTTCATTTACATTTATCATGATAATTGTTTAGTTAATTCTTATATGTTTTATGTGTACATATGGAATAATAAAATACAACATAGTATCTCAAAGATTATGTCTTTGTCTTGAGAATGACAATTGTATGGGTATATTTTATTTGATAATTATGAGATCTCATTATGTTTGGAGACTTGTAGACTTCTTTTGAAGTCGTAGGATTTCTCTAGCTTGTTATAAAGCATATGGTTAAAGAAAAATAATGATTGATGATGCATTTATTTTCTTTTGATTATGAAATATCTTTTTTTGGTTATGTACCTGACTAGGATCAAGTGTCGAGTCTCAGATATGTTGTGCTGTCTTGTATTGATACTATGTTTGAGTATATGAGATAGAATGGCATGTTATTTGATGCCACTAAAATTTTTCTTGTTTATTTTGTTTCTAAGAATGTTGAAGAGAAATTGGAGGACTAATAATGAAGATAGCATATTTTATTTTGGATCACCTTGATACTATTTTCTTGCTACACTACTATACCAAAACTCATGTCATTAGTATTTATGATGCTTGTAACCATGTATAGGTTTTGTATCGAATAAGTAATACAATGACTCACATGATTCGACATGATGGATATTGTTGGATCGAACCATTTGTAGGTGCTATCTATGAATCATATGATGGCCTCATATTGTTTTGAACCCGAGAGTTGTTTTAAAATAAAATATTTTTAAAATTATAATTAATGTTGTTCAGGTGAAAGAATGTAAGAGTTTTTTTTTAATTTGGACTAACATTAATTGGGATTTATGTTTTATTAAAACCGGGTTGATTTTATGGTCCATGTTGATAAACATATGTTGAGTCCAATATTATGCGATCATTATTTGGGCTAGGAGCATCTCATGTGATTTGGTGTGGTTGAGATGGCATAGTATAGACCTTAGCCCGACTTGATTCATGATGGAACAATCAGTTAGGATGTTTTTATTTTTGGCGAGGTATCATCTCTGCTGTATTTTTACGGTATTTTTTTCTATCAAAAACTACCTTTTGCATAAGGAAGCTCAGAGAGAATGACTCTGCCTGTGGTGTTCGCGTGAGCATTGAAAAGAAGCTTGAGAATTTTGATGAATATAAGTATGTATCACAAACTTCTATTTATCAGATCTAAAAATTATTCTGGATTCTAATCTTCTTGATTGATAAAATTATGAAAAATTCTTCCTACATCTCTAATATAGAGTATAAAGTCTGGTGATAAGCCCCTCTAGGCACTGGGCCAACAAGCCCTTATTTACACCGGCATGTAAATCAAATCGGTCATTATTTTAACGAAACATATTATTTTGAATTCTAATCGTTGATCCAAAAAAAAAAAATTATGAAAAAATTTTCTCACATCTCCGATGCACAGTATAAAGTCCCGGTGATAAGCACCTTGAGGCGCTGGGCCAACAGGCCCTTATTCGCACCCTGCAAAAAATAAAGCAGATCATCATCCTTAATTATCATTAAAGCAGGATCATATTGAATGAAAGGAAGCCAGTTTAAGACTGAGGTTCCAAGCCTGTGGTTTAACCTCTACGACGTGCGGACCACTCTTCACTGATAGTGGCTCATTTGCAAGGACACTCTCAAGATGACCGAGGAGCTCCTTGACCTGGCTAGACCCAAAGTCAGGATCAGCATCCTCAAAGGACCAGACAAGTGTAGTTTCCTTATCTTCGATGGTTGAGGCGCCGTCGGTTGTTTCGGTATAATAGATTCATTACAGGCTCTGCAATCTGCTTCCAACTACAGTCAACCGCAAGAGCAGGTTTCCCACTCTGCATCTCTCTTCAACCTAAAAGTAGACAGTGCTCCATGCATTACTTCCATTCCAAACCATCTAAAAGTGATGACATAAAGAAGAACAACAAAGTTCTGATAACTACCTCAGAAAGTAACCATGCAGATCAGCAGCCATACCCAGATTCTCTCAAGGCGAAAACCACTTACCGATCGAGAGTGCTTCGACTTCTAGCATTAACAAGAAAGACTACATTATTCGTATCAGCACACAAACTATTGAAATCTGATTTCAATGGGTTTCGAGCTCGAGCTCTTATCGATCGATGGCATCAGCATACCATCGTAATCTAACAGGATGGCCCGGGTTTTAGGTCTCTTGTATGCTGAAACAACGTGCTTCGTTGACAGCTTCCTAAAGTTCGAATAAAGAGCCACGGCTCCACGCTCTTGTACTGGTTATAGAAATTGGTCATATCGACCACCAAGTCCTGCGGGAGCGGCGTGATCGTCGATGATGACTCGGCCGATGAGATCTTGGTGAGGCAAGCGAGGCAAGTAAGGCCATCGTCGCCATCGATGTTCACGGCGCAGGAGCCGCAGATGCCCTCGCGGCAGAAGCGATGGAAGGTGAAGGAGGGATCGACCTCGTTCTTGATCTTGATCAGCGCGTCGACGACCACGGGGCCGTACTCGGAGAGGTAGATCTCGTAGTTCTGGAGCTGGGGCTTGAAGGGATCGTCGGGGTTCCGACGGTAGATGGAGAAGGTCTTCATCCGCATGGGCTGGGCGGAAAGGGCTCGGATTGGGAGGAGTGGGCCTGCGCCGAGACCAACCAAGCTGCCGCGGACGAGGCGGCGGATGGGTCGGGAGGAGACGGCGGGCGGCGGCGGAGGAGAAATCTCGCGGCTGCCATGGATCGAGAAAATAGAAAGAGGGGAAGGACGGGAGGAGACGGCCGGTGACGCCGGTTTGCCGGTGGGTGGAGAGGGGCGGGGGGAACCGCCAAGGCTGGGAGGACGAGAGGCCGGCTGGCGGCGACTCAGCCTTTCAACCTTCCATGTAGAAACGAGTCGTTGGATCTTTGATCAGCAATCCATAATATTTTTAATAAATACATATAATATAATATAGATTTATGATTATATTATATTATATTATATTTATAGATATATATATATATATATATATATATATATATATATATATATATATATATATATATATATATATATATATATATATATATATATATATATATATATATATATATGATAGAAATATCAAATAAAGTCAAGCTTTATAATAATAAAGCACAAATATAAAGTCACTCCAACTGGCTAAGATAATAAAAGAATTCAATATGTCCATATTTTTAACATATTTCGTAAAGCATATGAACTTCAAATCCTTGGTCATAGGATCAACCAACATGGACTTTATATATATGCACTCGACACTTATATGTCCTTGGATTATAATCCATCAATTAAAATAATCAATGATAAATAAAATTTGTAATCAAGTCAATGCATAAATACATCAAAATATGTCAAACTTCTATTAATCTAAAAAATCAGAAGATTCTAAAATGCCCATATTCTTGACATATTTCATAAAAAATATGGATCTTATTCATTTGATTAAGGAAATAACAAACATTGACTTTATACAAATATATTTTATAAAATATCTTTCCTTCAACTAAAATCTCTGGCCGGTAAATATTCTATCTTCATATAGATAGAGATAATGAAAATTTTTATTATTTTTTTAAAGAACATAGCTACCTACGATTATAATAAATTTTAAATAATTTTAAGATAGAATCAATAATTATAGTTTCAAAATAAAGTTTTATAATAAAAGTAATATGAATTATGACTTTACAACATGCCACAAACTTAGCCTATATATCCAAAAATGCCACTAGATTTAGTTTTTATGCTTTTATCATTTTATAAAACAAACCCTCCAGCCATTCAAATATTGAGAAATCAAATTATCATAAGAAATGATATATTTTTATTTTTATCATATAATTCTTTACTAGTACTACATCAACTAGTAATGGCGGTACTATAATTAGTTTGTATATTTAATATAACTCTCCCACTATCCTCTAGTAGAATGAAATATAATATTTATATAAATAAAAAAAAATAAGAGTAATAACTTATTTTTTCTTCAATATCATATTTCTAGTATAGGGCACTAATATTATGCAAATCAAAATTTACAAACATAGCAAGATTTGACTCAATATTCTTTATACCTTTATTAGGATATTAAAATTTATATTCATTTAAAATTATTTGGATAACCAAAATAAATAATATATTATTATATAATTAAGATGTATTCATTGATGGATTATCAATGATTAAGTATTCCAGGATAGCTCCAAACATAAAATTAAAAGATATTGGACTTCCTACTAACCTTCGATTCAAAATTATCTTATATAACTATTTTACCAAGAATTTCATCCAAAATATAGATGGTAGTACTTTAGGATCTTATACTTGAGATATCATAATAAATTATACATACTCATCATACTTCACACCATATTTTTTAAGATGTGCTATGCCTCTCAGTCACATTATTTTACTTAAAAATTTCATACATAGTATATTAAACAACTATCACATACTTATATAAATATTTAATAATACTATTTATTTATTATGTATGGGATCTTAGAATATGACTGATATACCTTATCAATATTCTTATTCTTTTTTCAAAAGTATCAAATCTTCTGAAACAAAATAAGATATGATTATTAATTATTTCACATATATGATTTTAAGTTCACCAAATTGCATAGTAGAAAAATTAAATATGATGAGTAACCAATATACTAGAGATAGAAATCTCATAATACTAATTTTAGATGTAATACTCTCTAGTTTTAAGATATAGACCCTAACAATATCATATCATCTATTTCGTATTAATTTATCTATCCATCAGCTATCTCTGGACTTTCTTTTATCAGGTTCTAGATATCTTTCATAAATGAGATCAAAAAATTATATTAGATTATCATTTTTAAATATATAGCAGGAATAGAATCAATTATATAAATACATTTCCAATAAAATAATTCACTCTTTATCACTTTTTTAGATAGCTTTATTTCAGAATACTCTTATAAGTCAACCATGGAAGATCATTACATAATATAATATCTATAATCCATCATACTTAGCACTAGCACAATTTCGATTTTCATATTTTATTTCAGTCAAAGTCATCATAATAGGAGTATTAACTCTATTGAATATCAATATACTAATTGCTAAATAATCTTTATGCTGTTAATCAATAGAGAAACATATACAACATATTCTCCAAAAAAACTTTATAAGTATTATTTTAATAAAAGCCCTTAGTCCAATATAACAAGACTTTCTTTAGAAAGAAAATGATCCACATAAGAAATCTCTCTTCAATATATAATGCTACACAATCCCTTCTAAATAACTCATAGAATGATCTTGTAAATTTCAATGAATGGACCACTTTGATGGTCACCATCTATCGAAATTTACAAACATTTTAATAAGCGATCAAGTCTTGACCTCTAAGATGACATAAAATATATAATACATCAATCAAACTCATATATAATGCAACATATTTGAGATACAAATAATAAATTAATAAAAATTTTAAATATAATAAGCTATTTTTAACAAGTGTACCATATGTATCATTATAAAACTCTTCTTTAGGCAAAAAATATGACATATTTTAGAGCTCCAATAATGAGGTCAATATAATGAGAGTACAAAATTTTAAAAATATGTCTTCATTGGGTAAATAATTTTTTTAAGCCCAATATATATCTCTTTTCAAAAAAAATAAAGATTAACATAATGAGGATACAAGGTATTCAAAAATCTGTCCCCTTTAAATAAACAAAATTTTCAAGTCCAATATACCTCTACGTTTGATATTTGATTCAGTCAAAATTTCAACAGTAACATTATTATTATTAACATAAAAATGACTGTATAAGTAAAGAAAGCATAAATGCAAAATACTAGTTAGTGGATATATACATAAATGATATACAAGAGTCCAAATACAATATCACATATTTCCTTTTGAACAGAATATGCAATATACATAAATACTCTTTACATGAAGACACAAGCAAATGAAATACCCTACAATCACGAACCTATCCCCTTTGGGCAAATAGACCCATGAAAGTCAAAGCACCATTGCAATACAATGTTTCATACAATCTTTTCTACTTAAAACATACAATAATCCCCTTTGGACAGGTGATTGTATGCAATAACTAGAAACCCTCTCATAATGAAAAATTCATGGACAACATAAATAAACTACTTTGGTGATAAATACTTATGCTAATCCATAAATTATTCATACAGGAAAGATAAATGCCTAAATAAATATAAAATGGCATACTTTAATGATATGTATGCCACAAAAGATTAATCCAAAATGGAATACTCTATAACATGCATCCCATTGATCAATCATACATAATAATGCATTTTAACTGCCACTTCTATCGATAACACTTACTATATAACTATAAAATACTTTTAGATAAGAATTATAGTATATCATATGTGTTGTAATCAATTATAGTCAATTTTGGATCAACAATAATATAGGCATCAATATGCATTCTAAATATAATAAAAGATAAATATTACTTCTCAATAACTCAATAATTTAAAATTTATAGAGTACTCCGGATCCTTTGAAGCTATATGAAAACACACTCGAATTATATAATAATGAGTAGAATTACACATAAATAATTTTTTTTAAAAAAATTATTTAAATATTTCATTATATATGAAGAACTCAATCAAAATATTTTTTAAATTATTACGAGTCCAATGGCTCAAAAATGCTCAAATCAGATGTTAAATGAGTAAGTTCCAGCAATTTTAACCAAAAACCAATGATAGAGGACCAAAACTGTAAATAACAAAAAAATATTGGAACTTTTTCATAAAAAAATTATTTAAATATTTTATTATATATGAAGAACTCAATCAAAATATTTTTTAAATTATTACGAGTCCAATGGTCCAAAAATGCTCAAATCAGATGTAAAATGAGTAAGTTCCAGCAATTTTAATCAAAAACCAATGATAGAGGACCAAAACTGTAAATAACAAAAAAATATAGGAACTTTTTCATAAAATATATTTTCAAAAAAAATAGGGACCTAAAAGTAAAGTTTTTAGAATTCATTTATAATTTTCAAAACTTTAAGAGCCTATCAATAATTTTACATCGGCCCTTATGCAATTATTAATTTTATAGCGACTTAATTGCAAAATTTCTCTTAACCCAAAATTAGGCCGACCCAATGTGATTTGGTCCAGCCAACTCAATAATTTGGGCTCAACATAATTAATGGATTAGGTCTTAAATGATCTAAAAACTTGATAATCCAAACCCAAAATTCACTTAAACTTATTTCCTTCCATCATTTCTATTCGATGATGGAATAACCATCATCAAGCAGTGAAAATGAGGCAAACGTCATCTCTATGATCTCTGAAAATATTAGCAAATAAGAAGAAATACCAGAGATATATGATGTTTTCATCTCAATATCATTCACCAACTAAATGATAATGCCTAATATATTAAACATATATATTAAACATATTGTGAGCATGACTATAGCACCAGGGATCGATAATATTAGGAGGAGCAAGCATGTCATATTTTAAGTATGGACAAACCAATGTCCCCATTAATTTATTATGGTCCTCATGTCTACTAGAAATGCATGTGAGCTGCATGATAATAGCTTTTACTTGAGCTAGAAGAAATCATCACTTAAAGAAAGAGATGGAACCTTAAGAAATAAAGACCCAACAAGAAGGTCAGATGTAAATGATCTATTGATCTTTAAATGCCACCATAGAAATATAGATATCCATATCAGAGTCTTTTCAAGTAAGAAAGAGCTAGGCCTCCACAACACATTGACGTTCCACGACATCAACAACTTTTTTTTTTTTTTTTTATAACGGGCTATTGGATTTTGGATCAAGACCCAAAACCCACGCGACCCTTTCTTCTTCCCACGGTTAACCACTGGAGGTTTGAAATCCACCGGCTGCTGCCCCTATCCATTTCCACCCCCTTGGTGCAAAGAGCGATGAGGTAGCCATCTGGATCGGCCAGGGATGGATGATCGCAGCTTTCGACGATGTTGCCAATGTCCATGCCCTGCTCAACGACGGGATTTTCATGGGTTATGTGATTTCAGCATTTTTATTTTTTTGTTCCAGACCTAGGCAAAACACCACCAATCACTGGCCGGAGGGACAAAAGATCATCGCCGTCAGCTGTTATCATCTGGAATGCCGCTTCAGAATGGAAGAATATATGATGAACAAAAGTAGAGAAGAAGATATGGGTGCTGCCGCCGTCTTTGGTGCTCGGGTTAAGGCCACCCAAAAGGGGTATGAGTTCACAGGCTTTTATGGAGAGCAATCACAGCATGCATTTTCTTCATGGTTGGGATTGGGTATGCACGGGACTAGGAACGTCTTGAATGATTCAAAGGACGAAAATAAAGGAAGGAAGTCCGGTCTCAAATTCAAAGAATATCCATGAAAAATCATGCCTTCTTCTATCATAATATATATATATATATATATATATATATATATATATATATATATATATATATATATATATATATATATATATATATATATAAAAATAGTACTGTGAAATAAAACTAGAAACAATAAATATAAATCTATCTATATTATCCTAAAACACTAAACAGTGCTGTGTAGAACAGTAATACAATGAATCTGTCCTATGTAAAACAATAATATAAACATATACTATAAATCATAAAATAAAGTTTTAGGATTTCTGACCGGAGGCGTGCAGAGGCACTGTCCTAAGGTGATTCTCGGCCCTCGTGCAGGATTCAATCCGAGAACTCTGCCCCAAGATACAACCGGGTATCCCTCCTGCAGGCACGACTGTGAAGGGACTGACAACGGCTTCGCCCAGCAGTGAAAACCAGATTAAAAAAAAACTGGAAACAAGAAAACCTAGAATGCATGAGAGTTCTAGATCGGGAAAAAAAATAAGATTCAGAGGAAGAGAGAGTCCGGTCAAGATACCTATCTGTGATCTGACTCCATCCTTTCATAGATGGAGAAACACCGTGAGGAAGAGACACCGCTCGGTGAAGACGCGACGCGGTACAGCAGAGGATGCGACGCTCGGAGAAGACCGCTCTTCAGAAATCGCGACGTTTGGAGAAGACGCGACGCGATGCAGTCCGAACGGAAAGAAAGACGGGAACGAGTTCTCGGGCTCTCCGAACAGAAATAAAAGAACGGGTTCTCGGGCTCTCCGAACGGAAATAAAAGAAAATCGAGCAAAAAAAAAAACACACCACACCACGCCGCGCGTGCGAACCGGACCGGGCCGGGCCGCGCGCGCGTGTGTGAGTGGCCCAAGACGGTACAAGGCCAAATGGAAGAGGGATCATATTTAAGTGTCTTTGGGATGTTCTCCTTTTCCCATGTGGGACTAAAGGAATGGCTTGGAGGGAATTTTGGGTTTTCCCTCCAAACCTCTAACAATCCCCCTCAAAACTCAAAATTCACTTATTATAAATAATCAAGTAGAACATAATAGAAAGTTATTTATTGATGGGTACATATACTGTGTAATTGATGAAGTGCCTTTAAAGTTCACTTCACTTAGCATTGACAGTATTGATTTGAAGAGAGCGGAGTGAACCAGGTCTTGAACTACGTTCCGTTAGATCAAATTTCTACTATAATACTCACAGTATAGAAGCTCATGTCGCGGGTTTGCACATTAATGGCCGTGTGCAAGCATCTTGATTTGTTTCATGAGAATTTCTAGAGATTGCCTATGTCTCTAGCCGCGGCCGTATACGGATATTCTCACATAGGTGAGTCCCTCCAAGGATGTGTGTAGTGTCACATCTCGAGGAATACCTCTCGGGACTCATTCAGAGATAACTCTTCCTAAACACTACATAGGAGTACTAATCATCATAGGGATGGGCTAGAGTCAGAGACTACTGCTAAATAAACTACATGTGCTCCCTGATCAACCAATCAGTTTGTTTTTACCACATTGAACCTCCTTCAAGGGATCTCCTATCACAGAGGTTGGGTTCCCGCTGCTGGAAGATCCTTTATTGGCTAAGCCCCATCCCCCTCGATGACATCAGGACCTTAGTCCTGTTTAAGCCTTTTGTAAGACAGTCAGCAAGGTTATTATCTGTAGCTACATGACTTATGGAAACAATTTGAAGTTTTGCTTTTCTTTTAACAGACTTTTGTCTTAATTTGATGTGTCTGCTTACTTTAGTATTTATTAACTTCTTTTTGCAAAATTCTATAGCAGCTCTAGAGTCACAATGTATTGAAATTGGAGGTATAGGAGAAGATATAGAGATCTCAGTAAGAAGCTCTTTTAACCATTCTGCTTCAGTACAGGCAGAGTCAAGAGCAATAAGCTCGGCTTCCATGGTGCTCCTAGCTAAAATAGTTTGTTTAGTTGATTGCCACGATATGGCACTACCTCCTAACAGAAAAACATAGCCAGATGTAGATTTGACATCTAAGGTGTCAGAAATCTAATTTGCATCACAATAACCTTCAAGAACATTTGGATAACCTGTAAAGCATAGAGAATACTCAGTAGTACCTTTAAGGTATCTGAACACTCTTTCTAATGCATTCCAATGAATTGAACTAGGGTTAGATGTATATCTACTAAGTCTAGAAATAGTGAAAGCAATATCAGGCCTAGTCCGGTTGGATAAATACATTAGAGATCCAATAATTTGTGCATATTTTTCTTGATTTATAGGTATTCCAGTGTTCTTTGTAAGATGAGTAGATGGATCAAAAGGTGTAGAAATAGTTGAATAATTAGAATATCCAAATTTGTCTATAAGTTTGTTAGTATAATGAGATTGAGATAAACTAATCGATTCAACAGTTCGAATGATTTTCATTCCAAGGATTAAGTCTGCATTACCTAAATCTTTCATATTGAAATGATGAGACAGAAAATTCTTGATATCATTAACCAGATTCAAATCTGGTGCAAGAATTAAAATGTCATCAACATAGAGACATAGAAAGATGAATTGATCATTAACTTGTTTTTGATAAAGACAATTATCAGATTCATTAATATGAAATCCGTAGGATAAGATCACTTGGTCAAATTTTTCATGCCATTGCTTAGGTGCTTGCTTCAATCCATAAAGAGATTTTACAAGCCTGCAGACTTTATTTTCTTGTCCTGGCACAGAAAATCCTTCAGGTTGATGCATGTAGATCTCTTCATCTAGATCACCATGCAAAAATACAGTCTTAACATCCATTTGATGAACATAAAGTTTATAGATGGAAGCTAATGCTAGAATGACTCTAATAGTGGAGATATGAGCAACAGGAGAATATGTGTCAAAGAAATCTATACCACCCTTTTGACCAAATCCCTGAACAACAAGTCTAGCTTTATATTTTTTTATTGTTCCATCAGTTCTCATTTTCTTCTTGAAAATCCATTTACATCCTAAAGGTTTGTTTCCAGGAGGTAAATTAGTAAGAATCCACGTATTATTTTCGATAATAGATTCAAACTCACTATTGATTGCCTCTTTCCAAAAAGGTGCATCAGGAGAAGACAAAGCTTCTAAATAAGTAGAAGGAGTATCTTCAATTAAATATGTGAAAAAACCTTCACCAAAATTCTTTTCTGTTCTAATTCTTTTACTCCGTCTAGGTTCAGGTTCAGATTCGGGTTCATGAGTTAAATCTGCAACTGAGGATGCAGAAGATGGAATATTATTCGTTGGATAAGACACTCTATTTTTCATAGGAAAAATATTTTCAAAGAAAGTTGCATCTCTGGATTCAATTATTATATTATTTGATATTGAAGATATTTTCGAGTTAATAACAAGGAATCTATAGGTATTACTATCCAACGAATAACCAATAAATATGGCATCTACGGTCTTAGGACCTATTTTTAATCTTTTGGATTCAGGAATACTAACTTTAGCTAAGCAACCCCAAACTCTAAAGTAACTAAGTCTAGGTTTGTGACCCTTCCAAATTTCATAAGGGGTTTTATCTTTATCTTTCGCAGGTATTCTATTGATGATGTAATTAGCAGAGAGAAGAGCTTCACCCCATAAATTTTTGGAACACCTGAACTAATGATCATTGCATTTATCATATCTAGTAATGTTCGGTTCTTTCTTTCTGCTACACCATTAGATTGAGGTGAATAGGGAGCAGTGACTTCATGAATTATTCCATTTTCTTCACAGAAAAGGTTTATTTCATTTGAAGTGTACTCGCCTCCTCGATCTGATCTAAGGATTTTAATCCTTTTTTCTAACTGATTCTCAGCTTCTGCTTTATAAATTTTAAATTTATTAAGAACTTCATCTTTAGTTTTTAGAAGATAAGTATAACAGTACTTAGAAAAGTCATCTATGAAAGTGACAAAATAACGGCTACCTCCACGTGTTAGAGCTCTGTTAGAATCACAAACATCACTATGTATTAGTTCTAAAATTTGGGAATATCTAAATTCTATTGGCTTGAATGGTTTTCTAGGTTATTTTGATTGTACACAGATTTCACATTTTGATTTATGATCTATATTTAATTTAGGAATTAATAGAAGATCAGACATTTTCTTGATTGATCGATGATTGACATGACCCAATCTGCCATGCCAAATTTCACAAGCTTCAAAATTTAACACAGTAGATTTAGAAGAAGAACCAGAGATTTTATTGATATTAACAGGTGCTATTACACTTAATTTGAATAATCCTTCAGATACAAAGCCCTTGCCAATAAACATATCTCCTCTGGAGATTACAACTTTATTTGATTCTAATACAACTTTAAGTCCTGTCTGGACAAGCAAAGAACCACTAATTAGGTTTCTTCTAATTGCTGGAACATGCTGTACATCACGAAGAATCAAAGATTTTCCTGAGATAAATTTTAGATTGATGTGACCTGATCCTAGTACTTGAACAGCTGTTCCATCACCCATTGTTACACTTCTTTCACTTGATCCCTGATAGGATGAAAACCAAATTTTATCAGTGCAAACATGGATATTAGCACCAGTATCTAACCACCATTCGTAATCAAAATAGGTTAGATTTATTGAAGGGGTGAAGGAGACTGACCTAAAAGAAGATGATTCTCCTTCAATCATATTGACCTGAGATTTGAATTGATTCTGGTTCTTAGTATCATTCTTCTTCTTATGGACAACCTTTTGCTTCTTTCGGTAGAAACATTGAGGAACAATATGATTGTCCCTTCCACAGACAAAGCAGAATCTTCCATCACCTTGATCCTTGGATTTTATGTTATTCTGCCTATGGATATTGTTTTGATGGAAATGTTTTCCTTTTCCTTTAAAGTTTTTCCCCTTAGGTTTATAATTAGAATTGTAATCTCTAGAGTTCTGGCCTTTAGTATTTTGATTTTGACCTTCGGTAAGATTGACTTTGGCCTTGAGTTGATTTTCTTGAATCTCTCTAAGTCTATATTGATCTTCGATCCTGATGGATTGAAGAAGAGACCTAAAGGTCAGGGAGGTTTGAGTCCTTTTAAGATTTTTGGCAAATTGATTCTACGATGGAGGAAGTTTATCTATTAAACTTGAAACTTGATAAGTTTCATCAAGGATAGACCCTCCTCTAAGAATTTCTTGAACAAGATTTTGGAAATGATGGATCTGGTCATTGATTGATTGGTTATCTACCATTCTAAAGTTATGAAAGTCAGAAATGGTAAATCTCATAGCCCCCTCATGATCTCTGATATAGGTATCTTCTAAAGCACACCAGAGTTCTTTAGAAATTTGGCATTTCCTATAGGTTGCATACAGGTTGTCTGAAAGACAACTCAATATTCTAAACCTACAGTGATAATCTACTTCTTCAGGAGACTTAGAAGTTGCATCAGAACCTTGGAAATTGGTTTCAAATGGAAGGATTTTACCTAGGACAGAAATTAGACCTAATGAAATTAACCAGGCCTCCATTTGTTCTTGCCATCTAAGAAAACCCTTCCCATCAAATCTATCATGTTTAAGGCTAGAAGAATCCACAGAACCCATACCAAGGTGATTTAAGAACTAGAGCTGCACAATAATAAATATTCATTTTAGAATTTTAATAATCAATATCAGAACATATGTATTTAATTAAATAATAATAATATTATTATTTTTTTGTTTCTATTTTATTTCATACAGAATCGCCTTAGATTGTTATAAAAATAGTACTGTGAAATAAAACTAGAAACAATAAATATAAATCTATCTATATTATCCTAAAACACTAAACAGTGCTGTGTAGAACAGTAATACAATGAATCTGTCCTATGTAAAACAATAATATAAACATATACTATGAATCATAAAATTGAGTTTTAGGATTTCTAACCGGAGGCGTGCAGAGGCACTGTCCTAAGACGATTCTCGGCCCTCGTGTAGGATTCAATCCGAGAACTCTGCCCCAAGATACAACCGGGTATCCCTCCTGCAGGCACGACTGTGAAGGGACTGACAACGGCTTCGCCCAGCAGTGAAAACCAGATTAAAAAAAAACTGGAAACAGGAAAACCTAGAACACAGGAGAGTTCTAGATCGGGAAAAAAAATAAGATTCAGAGGAAGAGAGAGTCCGGTCAAGATACCTATCTGTGATCTGACTCCATCCTTTTATAGATGGAGAAACACCGTGAGGAAGAGACACCGCTCGGTGAAGATGCAACGCGGTACAGCGGAGGACGCGATGCTCGGAGAAGACCGCTCTTCAGAAGTCGCAACGTTTGGAGAAGACGCGACGCGATGCAGTCCGAACGAAAAGAAAGACAGGAATGGGTTCTCGGGCTCTCCAAACGGAAATAAAAGAAAATCGGGCAAAAAAAAAAAACACACCATGCCGCGCGTGCGAACCGGACCGGACCGGGCCGGGCCGCGCGCGCGCGTGTGAGTGGCCCAAGACGGTACAAGGCCAAACGGAAGAGGGATCATATTTAAGTATCTTTGGGATGTTCTCCTTTTCCCATGTGGTACTAAAGGAATGGCTTGGAGGGAATTTTGGGTTTTCCCTCCAAACCTCTAACAATATATATATATATATTACAAGATCTAAAACAAGGAAAATAATAGCAATAAATCAGATAGTCAGGTTTCCAGATTAATCATCTAAACATGAATAGGAAAATAAATGATATTCCAATTTTCTATAAAAATACTATGACTCTAATACCAAATATAGAAAAAACTTTCATTAATCCTATAGATCATGGATAGAAGATTAGAATATAAAATATTCAGATCTGATCTGTTTGATTATAGATCTCGAACTATTTAAAATATCTATTATCAAGATATGTTAAAAGGGGTTTAAGATACATGCCTGTATTCGCCATTAATCCCAAACCTGTAACAGGATGCTTACATGAACATCGAAGGTAGACTCATCTCCAGCATCCTCTTGGAATTTGGCGGCTCATCGATGGGGCAAGTTGTAAGAACAAAATTCACGTAGAATATCATAACGAGGAGTGGAGAGGGGACCTAACCTATTATTTATAAGCAAACCCTAACAGGCCCTTCCATCATGGATCAGTTGGGCCAAGGCCTATAATATGCCATCTCAACCATACCAACCCACATGAGGTGCTCCTAGTCCAAACAATGATCACATAACATTGGGCTCATCATACGTCTATCAACATGGATTATAAAATCAACTCAATTTTAATAAACTATAAAATAATAATTAATGTCAGTCTAAATTAAGAAAAAACTCTTATACAGTGCACTCTGTCGACACCCAAAGGGTGGCCATATTGAAGACATGAGTGAAGCTCGCCCTGTCAATCAACGGTCCATCATCGGAGCCTCGGGATGAAGGTGATGCCGAGAGGGCATCCAACCGTGGTGGGGGGAGGGGCCATAGTGGAGTGGCTGGCCATTGGGACTTGGATTAGGGTTGATTTGAAAAAAAAAAAAAAGGCCATTTATCTCTTTTACTCGATGAAAAAGGATTTTAAAAAAACAAAAAAGTGGGAGGCGGGATTTGAATGCGCCCCTTTTTTTCTAATAGGAAAAGGTCACTAAAGTGCTGCATTAATTTTTTTTAAATAAATTTGAATGCAACCCAGTCCAATAGAAAATTAGATCGGATCGAATCAGATCCATGACCAAATTTTTTGATCCATTGAGTTATTTAGATTAGATCGAGTCCGTATATAACCCAGCCCTGATCCATAACATGTAGGTCGGGTTCAAGTTTGGGTTAGGTCAGGTCTAGGTCTTGCAGTGCAAGAAGGGTTTTAAGCTGCTCCGCCTTTCCTTTGTTGATCCACAGGCCATAGTGTTTTGAAGTCCTTATCCAAATAAAAATTATGGCACCCCTTATTTCCTTCAGGTGGGATCGGGTTATTTACTATAAGATCCAAATCAATCTAAAATTCTCCATGAATTGGGGTGGGACTGGTCGAGTCCATAATCAATAAATCCAGACCCGATCCGAAAAAATAGAATCGGTCCAATTTTAGGACCCTACATGGATCCACGGGTCCTTGAAATAGATCTATTCGGATTTACACAAGTCAGGTTGGGTCGAGTCATGACTTAAGCCAACTTATTTACAACATTACTTTAAATATGTTGGATTTTCTTGCTATGGCTATAGATACAAATGGATTGGGTATAACCAGGTCATTAATAACTCTAACCAAACCCGATTCCTTGATCGAGTCCTAATATTACATATATCCAAATGCAATCTAATAAAAGATCGAGTCGAGTCGAGTCAAAGTATAACAGTCGAAATCCAAAAAATTCGAGTCTAGTTAGATACAGATCAAATCCAAGTTAGATCCAAGTCAAATATAACTAGTTATATTTTAATTATCATATAGCTAAATACTATTAAGCATATAAAATAAACAACAACAATATTGCTCTCAAAATAAATTAAAATATAAAAATAATTTTAAATCTATCTTCATATTAAAAGACATGGCCTATACGACTCATAAATCATAATTTAGAAGCTTGAAAAGCTTAGATTCGAATTCAGTACGTAAACCCATATCCAATGTAGAAAATACATCAAGTCCAATTTTAAGACCCTACCTAGATTTGTGGATCATTGGAAACAGGTCAAATCGAGACCAAGTAGATTGGTCGGGTCAAGTTGGGTCACGGGTCAATCCAACCCATTTGCAGCTTTAGCTATGGCCTAGTTGAAAATCAAAAATCTAATTTATGATTATATTTATTTCCATTTCTTAAATTTTTGACTTTTATCTTAAATTTTGTGATCCAAACTAAATTTTATTCCTTTTTAGTTTTAATTACATTTATATTGAATTAAAATTAGATAAATCAATTAAATTCTTTTATAACCTAAAATCATTGTTTTCCATCTATTGATTAATTTATTTATTTATTTATTTATTTTTGTAATAGATATATCAATCAATAAAACCAATCAAAAATTTATATAAATTTATGATAAATTTGTGATAGATTTTTTATGATAGATATATCCGTTACAACTCCATTTCTAAAAGTATTCAAAAAATTATATATTTTTTCTATCACAAATCCATCACAAATTTGTAACAAGTTTGTGAGGGATTGTTTGTGACAAATATATCCATCACAAGCCATTGCTGAAAGCATTCAAAAATCTGTATATTTATTATGTCACAAAATTGTAATAGATTTATGACAAATACATCCATCATAAAACCTTGACCGAAAGTATTCAATAATTTGTATCTTTATTCTATCAAAAATCCATCACAAAATTGTGACAAATTTATGAGAAATTTTTTTATGACAGATAAATAATCTGTTAGAAAGTATTCAAAAATCTATATATTTTTTCTATCATAAATCTATCACAAATTTATGATAGATTTGTGATGGATTTAATTGTAACAGAGATATCCCTCCCAAATCCTTCATTGAAAATAATAAAAAATTTACATCTTTTTTCTGTCACAAATCCATCACAAATTTATAATGGATTTGTGATGGATTTATTTGTGACAAAAATATCTGTCACAAATCTATCACCGAAGTTTCAAAAAAATTATTTATCTTTTCGGTCATAGATCCATCGCAAATCCAACATAACTTGTGATAATTTTTTTTCATCACAATTTTTTCATCACTGATGCCATATTTTTTTATAGTGTACCAATATAATATTTATCATAAGTCTAAAAAGGATAAAGATTTATAACTTTGATTTTTGGTTAACTGAAATTATCAAATTAAATATCAAAAATTGGATCGATTAAAAAACTTTGATTCGGTTTTAAATTTTAACTAATTTTTTTTAAAAAAAACGGATCAAACATCAAAATAATTAAAGGTTTGGTTCAGTTTTCGATTAACGAAATCATTTACACATCACTGTATATAGATTTCTGCTTTCTTAATCTGACAGTGCTAGATTTGTGTTGTTTGGTTAGTATCGTGATTGCAATTGGGGTGCTACTTTTTCACAGGATTGCTATTGGGTTGTGATTTTGCCTGCTCTAGCTTTGTTTGTTGCTGTTCGTTGGTGTGCGGATTGTATGGTACTAGAGTATTTTATCTGTAGCAGCTTGTTGTTGCTGTTATAGGTTTAGGATTTGTTGTTGCTGATGTAAAGGTTTGTAAGCTTCTTGTTGGGTTATGCGAGGTATCTTTGTAAGGCTGTTTCATCAATGAAATTCACCTCCTCCTTTTACCAAATAAAAAAATCGATCACTAAATTTATTATATTTATTAATAAATCAAAATTTTAGTTTATCTATCCACTCTATTAATCCATTTATTAAATAGATCATATCAATATAAATGGGATAAACATGGTAAATGGGTTTTAAACAATTTAAATGGATTTAAATAGGTTAAACATGTTGGGTTAAATAGGAAAGAAAAAGATTAAGCAAGTTTAAGTGGGTTGGCGATTCACCGGAACAAGACTTGTCAACCACTTTGACTGCTACGGATAGAGTTGGATAAGGTTTAGGAATAAGATTATTAATATTTAAAAATCGAGTCACGGGTCAAACTTTCAAAGGCCATATCTTGGTTATCCAATATTCGATTGAGAAAATCTTTTTGTTTTAAATTGTGCAACTTTTTGAGATTTACACCATGCCATGCCATTTAAGGGATGGCATCCTTAGTGATCAAGCCTAAATTTCTTTATTTAGAGTTTCAAATCAATTTTTTTAGAATAATATTTTAATCGAGCATATCTTCCAAAATAAAAAGCTTCCAGTGAAGCAATAGAATATAAAGTTGAATAGAAGTTGAGATCTAGCATCTAAAGAATTTTATTTTTTATATTTTTTTTCACTAGATATATGTATTTTAGATAAAAGAGTTTTACTAGAATTAGGAAGAAGAATCGAACCTAAATTATACGAGAATAGATCTTGTTATTATAAAAATAGATTGTATACCTTAGTTTTAAATCAACCGCTATTAAAAAGGAACTTAAGCCCTATTATTGCCATTCTTCTATTTTTTCTAGTTTTCTTTTGTAATATTCAGCTTAAATAGATTTAGAAAAATCTTCCTTCTCCTTGTTTGGATCAACTAAACAGGTTATATAGGTCGGATAATAATCCAACTTAATTATTAAATAGGTTAGATAATCAAAAACCCAAATATGGACCAAACCTAATTAATAAATAGATGTAGATAGGTTGACCCATTTATGTCAAATTTGAACCTACTTAAAATGAATTGTTTTTGGGTCGAGTTGATGGTTGAGTCATAACTTGCCATCCTTAATGCAAGGTCTCAGTGCCTACATGCTTGGTCAATTTCATTAGGGTTGATGGTTGATAGGTCTACTTTTACAATTTAGAAATTTAAAGTTTGCCATCATTTAATAATCATTTTATGATAGCCGTCACTCAAAAACTATTATTTAGTAATCATATTTTCATAGCTACCACTAAGAGTGCCACTATTTTCAGTTGCTAATTGTGGTCGTTGCTAAAAGGTCAACATTTTATGGCCAATTGTTTATGGCCCTACTAAAATTCTTAGTTAGTAGCTACTTTCTTTGGTTATTGCTAAATTTTTCATTTATTAACTTTTTTCTTATGATCATCATTAAATATTTAACTTTTTATGAGGGTCTATTGTGGCCAATACTAAAAAAGACTATTCAGTGGCTACTATTTTTTAGTCACCACTAATAATTAATTATTTAATATCCATCATTTTATAATTGTCATTAAAAATACCACCTTTCATGAGAGTTGACAATGGCCGTCACTGGAAAGAATTATTAGTAGCGACTATACAGTGGCTATTTCTAAATAGCTATGCTTTTGTAATAGCTTGATCATCAAATATCAAAAATTAGCGATAACTTCTTTTTCGACCGCTACAAAAATAATCTATTTAGTGTCTGTTACAGCCGTGACAGTGACGTGGCCAGGCTCAAGTACCGTCGAATGCGATCGAGCCACGTAGAGGTTTCTCCGGCCGAGTCAGCGCCACGTCTTCAAGACCAGGTTCGGCAAGACTACAGCGCCCGGCAATTTTCTAAGGCAAACCGCCCTCGCCGAGGTCGAGCTCGGATCGGAGTTCCTCTACCACCTCGACGGCGCCCAAGTTCGGAGGGGTCCGCCTAAGTGAGGTCGGCCAAAGCCAGGAGGCCTCCTGCCACCTCGCCAGGTGTCCACCCAGGAGGGGTCCACCTAGGCCGAGGTCGGCTTGTCCTTCGCTCTTCGCCAGGTGGCCCCCGGAGATGGGTCCACCTCGGCCGAGGTCAGGCCGCCCGTACGGAGAAGGTCTCAGGGAAGAAGCGCGGGCTTCGAGGCCATCCCTCGGGCCGTACGAACCCCAGACGGTGCCCCGTACGGAGGGCGGCGGCACGCGGAACATCACTTGCATCGGCCCGACAAGTCCCACAGCCGAGGGGCACGATTCTGACAGAACAGGCCCTATAGATGGATGGCGCCCACGCTTGGGAAAGGGAGCGCTCTCGCTGGGCCCGAGGCCTGACCAGCCGCCTTACCAGCGCCGCCCTCCCTCTTTCTCTTCTGTCTTTGCCTTTTCCCTGCTGGGCTCGGCGGACGAGGTCGGAAAGCCGCCTGGCCCCCCTTCACCGAAAAGAGAAAAGAGAAGAGGACGGGGGGAGGGGAGTCTCCCAGGAGGGAAAGACAAGCGCACGACGAAAGGAGATAAAGAGGGAGGAATCTGGGGACGACAAGGTAAGCAAACAAGCCTGGGGACAAAGGAGAAGCAGCGGCAAAAGGCCTCGCTCGGGAGAGCGAAAACCAGAGATCCCGAGAGGGGATCACTGGACGTGAGCTCGGCAAGGAGGCCCGGCCGAGATTCTGGTCCCCAGAGCGTCTCTCTCACCAGTAAACTCTCTAAGTCTGGAACCCTTTCGGGGGTCCGTCTAGAGAGTCTGTTCCTTCTCGTCGTCTACTGACTTGACCGTCGGAGTTCCCTCGCCGGGATCCCCGGCCAGGGTCTTCTAACCCCTTTTTTGCAGGTTAGCCGCAGCCAGGGAGGCTCCTTCGACAGGCGGTCAGGAGGGATCGGCGGATCCGTGGCACGGGCGCGACGACGGGAGCGGCAACAGATTGGCGCGCCAGGTAGGGGGGCAGGATACCAAACCCAAGCGGGGGCCAGCTTTCTGCAGGTGTCGCGCTCTCTGACTAATGGTGGTCACTCGTGGCCGCGAGGCGTCCACCAGCCGCGTGGGGGAGGTTCACTCCCCTCCAGGGGCCCGCAGCCCGGAGAGGGAGCTTCCAGCTCCCCCTCCTCTTCCACCACAGCCTACCCCAACGGACGGACCCCTTGCGGTTGTCATCCAGCAGCTGCAGACCTTGACCTCGGCGGTCTGGCAGCTTCAGCATCAGCAGCGGTCCCTGGCCACGCAGCCGCAGCCAGGGACCCCCGCGGCCCGAGCCGCGGGGCAGCGTGGGAGCCTGCGCTCCATCCAGGACAGGCCATCCCATCCGAGGGCCGTCTCCAACCCCCGGGGGAGCCACCAAGCTCCCGCAAAAAGAAACTACTCCGGCTCGGAGGATCGCGAGAGTCAATCCCCGACCGACGAGGCCGAAACGGTGCATCGCAGCAAGCGACGCCGAGGCCTGACTTCGCGTCGAGATCGATCGGCGCCCCCTTCACCAGCAGCCTCGGTGGAAGACTCCACCGATGAAGCCATCAGGCACCAGGCCGAGAGGCGCCTGGAGGAGCATGAGCGCAAGCTGGCGAAGTTCGCCCGTCGATTTGCCGACCTGCAGAACTCGTCGGCAGACCCGGCGGGCTACGACTCCCGCCCCCCTTTCTCTGAAGAAATCCAGGCGGAACCAATCCCAAAACGGTTCCGCATGCCGCAGGTGGGTCCCTACGACGGGACCACCGACCCTCTGGACCATCTGGAGAGCTACAAAGCCCTCATGAGAGTCCAGGGGGCCACTGACGCTCTCCTGTGCATCGCCTTCCCGGCCACCCTCCGGAAGGCCGCTCGAGTCTGGTTCACCCGCCTCGAGCCCGGATCCATTTGCTCCTTCCATCAGCTGGAAGGAAGGTTCGTGGCACACTTCGACGCTTGTCGAAAGGTGCCGAGAGAGGTGGACAGCCTCTTCTCCATCCGCCAGCAGGACCAGGAGCTGCTCCGGGACTACATCACCCGGTTCAAAACCGCAGCCCTGGAGATCTACAGCTTGGACGAGCCCGTCGCCATGCTGGCTTTGAAGCGCGGGCTCAAGACGTCCCGCCTGACCTACTCCCTGGACAAGAAGCCGCCCAGGACGTACTCCGAGCTCCTCCTCCGCGCCCACAAGTACATCCGAGCGGAGGAGGCCGACCGCACCCATCGAGAGTTGGACGGGAAGACTCCGAAGAGGCCGCCCCCGAGAGAAACCCCGGGAGTTCGGAAGCCCGGGCCGTCCGTCGACCCTCGCCCGAATCCAAGGCCGAGGGGCGAGCCCACTCCCGAGCGGAGGTACACCCCTCTCCTCGCACCTCGGACGAAGATCCTCATGGAAATCGAGGGCGAGCGCTACCTCCGCCGACCTCCTCCTCAGAACCCGAGAGCCATCCGAGACAAATCGAAGTACTGCCAGTTCCACCGCGAGCACGGGCACGACATAGAGGAGTGTCGCTACCTGAAGCGGGAGATTGAGGAGCTGATTAGGAGGGGTTACCTCAGGAAGTTTGTCAAGAACGAGGCCCCCTCTGAAGGGCAGCCGCTCGCGACCTTGCCGCCCGTCCCTGCGATCGACAACCGCCCAACGGAGAAGCCCGTGGGCATGATCTCGCGCGGGTTTGGTCGAGCGATGAAGAGAGCCCGGGAAGTCGGGAACCCGGAGAATGTAATCCCCCCCAAGGGGGGGAAGCTAATGATAATGTAAACAACGATGCCGTGGTGGTCGAGATGACCATCGCGAAGCATCCTGTACATCGAATCATGGTGGATAGTGGAAGCTCGGCTGATGTACTTTTTTACGACGCTTTCTCTCGGATGAACTTGTCCCCCGATCAGCTGAAACCGGTGCACACCCCCCTGGTAGGTTTTACGGGGGACTCCGTGGGGGTCGAGGGGGAGATCACTCTCCCGGTCACCGCCGGATCCCCACCCCGGCAGGCGACCATCCTAATAACATTTACCGTCGTCAGGCTCCCCTCGCCTTACAACACCATTCTCGGGCGTCCCGGGCTCAACCAACTGGACGCCACCATCTCCACGAGAAGGCTGTTGGTACAGTTCCCCACGCCTTCCGGGCTCGGGGAGATGAAGGGGACGACCCAGCCAGTCCCGCTCTGCCTTCAGACGGTCCCGGGCGCCAGGGGCATGGAGCTCGCCCATGATATTGACGACCTCGATCTGAGAGAGAAGGAACCCAGGGGAGGGCCCGTAGAGCGCCTGCTGACTTTTCCCCTCGGTTCGGATCCCCTGAAGACGGTGCAGGTCGGGGCCCAGCTCCCTGAGGAAGAACGAACCCGCCTGCTGGAGTTCCTCCGCGCCAACACTGACGTGTTCGCCTGGTCAGCAGCTGACATGCCGGGCATCCCGCCCGAGGTCATCATACACAGGCTGAACGTGGACCCAAAGTGCCGCCCGGTCTGCCAGAAGAAGAGAAGCTTCGCCATGGAAAGGCAGAAGGCGATCAACGAGGAAGTGGAGAAGCTCCTCGCCGCCGATTTTGTGCGGGAGGTCCAGTACCCCAGCTGGCTGGCAAACGTGGTCATGGTAAGAAAGAGTAGTGGTAAGTGGAGGATCTGTGTGGATTACACCGACCTCAACCGAGCTTGCCCAAAGGATAGCTTCCCTCTTCCAAAGATCGACCAGCTGGTCGACACCACCTCGGGGCATCGCCTCCTGTCGTTCATGGACGCCTTCTCCGGATACAACCAGATCCGAATGAGCCCGGAGGACGAAGAGCACACCGCCTTCATAACTGACCACGAAACTTTTTACTACAGGATGATGCCATTTGGCCTCAAGAACGCGGGGGCAACGTACCAGCACCTGGTCAATAGAATTTTCAAAGATCAGATCGGCCGCAACATGCAGGTGTACGTGGACGACATGCTGGTAATGAGCAAACCCGAGTCAGATCACGTGGCTGACTTGGCGAAGACCTTCGGCAACCTCCGACGCCATCAGATGAAGCTGAACCCGGCGAAGTGCGCCTTTGGCGTCTCCGCCGGGAAATTCCTAGGATTTATGGTGACCCAAAGAGGAATCGAGGCCAACCCGGAGAAGGTCCAGGCCATCCTGGATATGGAGCAGCCCGCCTCCAAGAAGCAAGTGCAGCAACTAACCGGCCGAGTTGCGGCCCTCAGCCGTTTTATCTCCAGGTCGGCAGATCGCTGCCGTCCCTTCTTCAAGGTACTGAGGAAGATGAATGACTTTGCTTGGACCGAGGAATGCCAGCAGGCCTTCGAGGAGCTGAAGAAGACCCTCGCATCGCCACCGTTGCTGTCCAGGCCTGAGAAGGGAGAGGAGCTTATCCTCTATCTAGCGGTTACCCCGGAAGCCGTCAGCTCAGTCTTGGTTCGAACCGACAGCCAGGGGGCCCAGCGGCCGGTGTACTATACCAGCAAACTTCTCCGTGATGCGGAGCACAGGTATTCTCGGCCCGAGAAACTCGTTTTTGCGCTAATAGTGTCTGCCCAGCGTCTCAGGCCTTATTTCCAAGCGCACCCCATCGCTGTCCTGACGGATCAACCGCTGAAAGCAGTGCTCAGCCGACCCGATACCTCGGGACGATTGGCAAAGTAGGCACTGAAACTCAGCGAGTTCGACATTACGTACAGGCCGAGGTCGGCCATGAAGGCACAGGTGCTAGCCGACTTCTTGGTCGAATGTGCAGGCTTGGGCAAGGAGCCCGAGGAAGGCCCTTCAGGCCGATCGATGGAGATAGGCACCGACGAGCCCGGAGAAGACGCCTGGATCCTCCATGTAGACGGAGCCTCAAACTCCGGCGGGAGCGGGGCTGGGCTCATCCTTGCCAACAGCAACGGGGTCGTCGCCGAATGCGCACTCTGTTTCCAATTCCCCGCGACAAATAACCAGGTGGAGTACGAAGCACTTCTTGCCGGACTGAGAGTCTCCCGCGAGCTGGGCGTAACCAACCTCAAGGCTTTCACTGATTCCCAGCTCGTGGCGGGGCAGGTGTCCGGGGAGTACGTCGCACACGACCCCCAAATGGCGAAATACTTGGAGCTCGTCAAGGAGGGCACGTCCAGATTCCGACGCTTCAACATCTTCCGTATCTCCCGCGGGGAGAACGCCCGCGCGGATGCTCTCTCTCGACTGGCGACCCTGCCGGACACGATGCTGGGACGCGCCCATGTGGAGCGCCTTGAGGTCCCAAGCCTCGAGGCGCCGGTGGAGGTCCACCAGGTCGGCCATGAACCCAGCTGGATGGACAAGTACGCCGCATACATCATCGATGGCACCCTGCCGGAGGACCGCGAGGCGGCTCGCCTCATCAGGAAGAAGGCCGTGCGGTTCGTCCTGATGGATGGGCAGTTGTATCGAAGATCCTACTCCTACCCCCTCCTCAAGTGCGTAGGACCCACGGAAGCCAAGCTTGTGCTCCAGGAGATTCACGAAGGCGTCTGCGAGAACCACGTGGGGGGCAGGGCATTGGCATACAAGGCCCTCCGTCAGGGCTACTTCTGGGAGACAATGAAGGAAGACGCCGCCGACTTCGTGAAGAAATTCGACCGGTGCCAGTGCCACGCCACGGTGCAACGGCAGCCCTCCAACCCAATCTCCCAGCTCTCAGCCCCCTAGCCGTTCGCCCAGTGGGGGATGGACCTCCTGGGCCTATTCCCGCCGGCGTCTGGACAGCGGAAGTTCTTGATAGTGGCCATCGATTACTTCACGAAGTGGGTCGAGGCCGAACCCTTGGCGAGGATCACCGAAGCAAACGTCGCCAAGTTATTTTGGAAGTCCATCATCTGCCGCTTCGGCCTCCCCCACACCGTGGTCACTGACAACGGGTGCCAGTTCGACTGCCGGGAATTCGAAGAATTCTGCAGCGACCTCGGCATCAAGCATCGCTTTACCTCGGTGGCGCACCCCCAGACCAATGGGGAGGCCGAAGTCACAAACAGGACCATCCTTCAGGGCCTCCGCATGCGGCTGGACCAGGCCAAGGACAGGTGGGCCGACGAGCTCCCCAGCGTCCTCTGGGCATACCACACCACCCCGAGGACGGCTACCGACGAAACTCCGTTCAACCTCGTCTTCGGAGCCGAGGCAGTCATCCCGATCGAGCTCAGCCTACCCACACTGCGTGTGGAGCAATATGACGAGACAGAAAACCCAGCCAGGATGATGCTCAACCTTGACCTTCTTGAGGAAACGAGGGATAAAGCCCGAATTTGAATGGCGGTGTACAGGCAACGCGTGGCCAGGTATTACAACTCCCGAGTGCGGCCGAAGGTTTTCCGTCCCGGAGACTTGGTCCTCCGGCGCGCTGAAGCTTCCCAGTCACGGGAATGCGGCAAGCTCTCACCCAACTGGGAAGGCCCATATCAGGTTGCAGAGGCCCTCCCTCATGGCGCATACTACTTGGAGGAATTGGGAGGTGCCAGGTTCTCCCGGACGTGGAACGCCTCAAACCTAAGGATGTACTATCAGTAATGTAAGGTTCCTTGCTCCTGTAATAAAGTTCCCCCACTTCAAGCACTCCCTTCTCACTTCGACGAGAAAGCCTACGGCATCGGGTTCAGTCCGGAGATCCTGGGCTTCGGCCTGGAAGGCAGCGCAGAACCCAGCTGCCCACGAAAGCCCGGAGAACAGCTCAGCAAGCCGTGCAAGGCTTGAGAAAGCCTGCGGCATCGAGCTCAGTCCGGAGATCCTGGGCTTCGGCCTGGAAGGTGGCGCAGAACCCAGTTGCCCACGAAAGCCCGGAGAACAGCTCAGCAAGCCGTGCAAGGCTTGAGAAAGCCTGCGGCATCGAGCTCAGTCCGGAGATCCTGGGCTTCGGCCTGGAAGGTGGCGCGGAACCCAGTTCGCCCACGCGAGCCCGGAGAACAGCTCAGCAAGCCGCGCAAGGCTTGAGAAAGCCTGCGGCATCGAGCTCAGTCCGGAGATCCTGGGCTTCGGCCTGGAAGGCGGCGCAGAACCCAGTTGCCCACGAAAGCCCGGAGAACAGCTCAGCAAGCCGCGCAAGGCTTGAGAAAGCCTGCGGCATCGAGCTCAGTCCGGAGATCCTGGGCTTCGGCCTGGAAGGTGGCGCGGAACCCAGTTCGCCCACGCAAGCCCGGAGAATAGCTCAGCAAGCCGCGCAAGGCTTGAGAAAGCCTGCGGCATCGAGCTCAGTCCGGAGATCCTGGGCTTCGGCCTGAAGGTGGCGCGGAACCCAGTTCGCCCATGCAAGCCCGGAGAATAGCTCAGCAAGCCGCGCAAGGCTTGAGAAAGCCTGCGGCATCGAGCTCAGTCCGGAGATCCTGGGCTTCGGCCTGGAAGGCGGTGCAGAAACCTTGTCGCCTGCGCAAGTATGAAGGCGATCCCAAAGACGGGCCCGCTTAAGGCCTGCTCTGCCGCCACGCGATCCGGGAGGCCCCAACCTTCGATTTGAGCAATGGAAGGACCGGGCCTGCGATCGTTTCAGCATTCCATACCAACATCTCAAAAAAAAAAAAAAAAAAAAAAAAAAAAAAAAAAAGAGAAGAAGAGGAGAACTCGAGGTTTTGTCAAACTAAAGCTTTCATTAATGCAAGTGGCCAGTACAAGCTGGGAGTCCCGACAGCCCGGGAGTCCCCAAAAAGAAAAAGGAAAAAACACGACTACAACAACGAAAGCAGGTAGGAAGGCGCCGGGCTCAGTGTGGTGCAGGGTCGGAGCCCTCTGCCGGGGGCGTAGGCGCTGCATCCTCGACTTCGGCGGCGGCCGGCTCTTGGGGCTGCTCCGGAGCCACAGCTTTGCTAGTCGACGGCGCCGCAGGAGTTGCATCGGCCGCACCAGAGGCCCTGCTCTCGACTCCTTGCCTCCTGCCTCCGATCACCACCCCGCTAAGATCGAGCTCGGGGAAGAAGGCCCCCACCTTCTCCCGGCACATCCGGAACCCCTTCAGGAAGGAGTCCACTGCGGCCTCCCGGACCTCCGACGTGTACTCGTCGGAAGCCCGGAATTTCGGGACGGCTTCCTGCACCTCCCGCTTCGCGGCCTCCAGGAGTCCGTTAATGTACGCACTCCGATCCTTCGCCGCGCTCGCATCTCGCCGGGCCTCCTCCAGCTGGCGCTCCAGCCACTGGGAATGGGCCTGCAGGCGGGCCTTCTCCGTCGCGTCCTCCTCCGTACGGCGCTGATGGGAGATCCTCTCCTCCGACAAGGAGGCCTCCAGCTCCTTGTTCCGCCCCTCGGAACGCGCCAGGTCGGATTGGAGGGCTTGGTTGTTGGCTCGCAGCTCAACCCCCTTCTCCATGAGGTCTTTGACGTCGGCCACGAGCTTGCCGAGCTTTTTCTCCTTCTTGGCGTCCCTTTGTGCGTTCCCTACGAGGAAGTTCCTCAGTAGGAGAACGTCATTCCCGATCTGCACCAACGAAAACAAACCAGGTCAGGAGAAAAGAAGTTAGATCTTGAAAGAACAGAAAGGAAAGAGCTCGGGCTTACCGTGAAGAGCTGCGGGAGAATCCCGAGCAGAGCATCTGCGTAGTCCCGGCCGCCCCGGGCTCGGCGGTCCTGGGCGGTGGAGGCATACTCCATGATCTTTTCCGCGAGCCCTTTGTCGCGGATGACCGAGTCCCGGTGGGTGATCACCGGTGCCGGAGGTGTCAGGCCGGCGACTGACCGCGGTCGACGGGCGGCGGTGGCCACCGGCTGGACGGAGCTGCAGGCGGCGGAGCCCTCTCAGTGGCGGCACCACCAGGTCGCGCAACCGAGGCATCGGCGGCCCCGCCCTGAGGCAACCTGGGCGGGGAAGCGGTGGCCAGCGGGCTGGGCACGGTCGCCGTCACGACCTCCTGGCTCGCCTCCGTGCGAGCCCTCTTCGCCGCGGGCTCATCCACCTCGACGACATCTCTCCGGGCTGCGCCCTCCAAAAGGCTCTCCAGCAAAAACTTCATTCCTGCAATACAAAAGAACAGAAGGTCAGCCGGCTCGGTCATGAAGAAAAAGGGAGGGGGAGTCAAAGTGGGGCCGAATCTCACCCGTCTCGCGGATGGGACTGATCCCGGCCTCAAAAAGATTCTGCTCCGAAAGCAGAACGTCGAGTGCCGGGACCACGTCGCTCAGGAGCTGGGAATAGGCCTCCTGGTCCGCCGACTCAACCCGAGAGTTCCGGTTCGGAGACCGGTCCGGTTCACTCCAGGCCCAGTCGACATCTTCGACTGAGGCGAAAAAAAATCGGCACTTCCAGCCCTTGACCGAGGAAGGGATGTCGAATCGGAGACACCTGGGCCGGGGCGAAATATACCACCAGCCGTCATCGGTGGAGCACTTCTTCAGGGTGAACAAGGCCCTGAAGAGGGAGAAACGGGCAACGAACCCGTGGAGGTGACAAAAGACAATGAAAGAGAAGATGACCCGGATGGCGTTGGAAGCCAACTGGGCCGGGACAAGCCGGAAATGGCTGAGAAAAGAAAGAAAGAAGAGATGCAGAGGAAACCGAAGACCCCCGAGGAGGAAGTCTTCGTAGAAGGCTATGCGGCCGGGGCCACTCATGGTGACGCGCTCCCCAGACCGCGGAACAGACAGACGAATGGACCCCGGGATGCCGTAAGCATCCCGGAGCAGAGAAAGATCGCCTTCGGTCATGGTGGAAGCATGACCGGAGGGACCAGCGGGAAGAGAAGGTGCAGCAGGAAGAGAACGGAGGGGCACGGCAGGAGCAACCGGAGGAGGCCGGATCCCCCTAGGGATGCCAATGGTGACACCCCCGGGTTGCAGACACCGGCGGATCTCCTCCGGGATCGTCTCCTCATCTGAGGAGGAAGAAGATGGAGTCCTCGACCGGGATGGACCGGCCTCGTCCGGGTTGGAAGAGACATGGCGACGGCGCGCCATGGAAAAGAGAAGGACGGAGGATCAAAGAGAAAAGAAAAAGAAAGAGAAGGAGGGGAGCCGGAGAAGATGAAGGCACTCACCGAAAATACGCCAGACGAGCGCAGGGCAACAGGAGTTAGCCTGCAGCAAACCGCCCACGAAGCAAGGGGAAAGGCCTCGTTCTGGAAAGTCCCCTCCCTTTCAAACTCAGCGGACAGCGGCCGTACCCGTCATTCCGTCTCGGGCCACTGGACGATCGCCACATGGGCGCATGCCCGACATCGACGCCTCGTTAGCAGAGCAACGGCCTCTGCCTCGAAGCGACGCATTTATTGCGGGCAAGTGGGCGACGCGTGGCGGCTCCCCATAGGTTTTCAGCCGTGTCGAGCCACGGCGATGAGGATCGTGGCAATTATGATGCAAGATCTTCGCCTCCCCACGTCATGTCCGCATTTAATCCCGACGTTCCGTTCTACGACGCCCCGATGGAACGGCGGGCTGGGGGGCAACTGTTACAGCCATGACAGTGACGTGGCCAGGCTCAGGTACCGCCGAATGCGATCGAGCCACGTGGAGGTTTCTCCGGCCGAGTCAGCGCCACGTCTTCAAGACCAGGTTCGGCAAGACTACAGCGCCCGGCAATTTTCTAAGGCAAACCGCCCTCGCCGAGGTCGAGCTCGGATCGGAGTTCCTCTACCACCTCGACGGTGCCCAAGTTCGGAGGGGTCCGCCTAAGTGAGATCGGCCAAAGCCAGGAGGCCTCCTGCCACCTCGCCAGGTGTCCACCCAGGAAGGGTCCACCTGGGCCGAGGTCGGCTGGTCCTTCGCCCCTTTGCCAGGTGGCCTCCCGGAGACGGGCCCATCTCGGTCGAGGCCAGGCGACCTCCTGCCACCTCGCCAGGTGTCCACCCAGGAGGGGTCCACCTAGGCCGAGGTCGGCTGGTTCTTCGCTCTTCGCCAGGTGGCCCCCGGAGACAGGTCCACCTCGGCCGAGGCCAGGAGACCTCCTGCCACCTCGCCAGGTGTCCACCCAGGAGGGGTCCACCTGGGTCGAGGTCGGCCGGTCCTTCGCCCCTTTGCCAGGTGGCCTCCCGGAGATGGGCCCACCTCGGCCGAGGCCAGGCGACCTCCTGCCACCTCGCCAGGTGTCCACCCAGGAGGGGTCCACCTAGGCCGAGGTCGGCTGGTTCTTCTCTCTTCGCCAGGTGGCCCCCGGAGACGGGTCCACCTCGGCCGAGGCCAGGCGACCTCCTGCCACCTCGCCAGGTGTCCACCCAGGAGGGGTCCACCTAGGCCGAGGTCGGCTTGTCCTTCGCTCTTCGCCAGGTGGCCCCCGGAGACGGGTCCACCTCGGCCGAGGTCAGGCCACCCGTACGGAGAAGGTCTCAGGGAAGAAGCGCGGGCTTCGAGCCATCCCTCGGGCCGTACGAACCCCAGACGGCGCCCCATACGGAGGGCTGCGGCACGCGAAACATCACTTGCATCGACCCGACAAGTCCCACAGCCGAGGGGCACGATTCTGACAGAACAGGCCCTATAGATGGATGGCGCCCACGCTTGGGAAAGGGAGCACTCTCGCTGTGCCCGAGGCCTGACCAGCCGCCTTACCAGCGCCGCCCTCCCTCTTTCTCTTCTGTCTTTGTCTTTTCCCTGCTGGGCTCGGCGGACGAGGTCGGAAAGCCGCCTGGCCCCCCTTCACCGAAAAGGGAAAAGAGAAGAGGACGGGGGGAGGGGAGTCTCCCAGGAGGAAAAGACAAGCGCACGACGAAAAGAGATAAAGAGGGAGGAATCTGGGGACGACAAGGTAAGCAAACAAGCCTGGGGACAAAGGAGAAGCAGCGGCAAAAGGCCTCGCTCGGAAGAGCGAAAACCGGAGATCCCGAGAGGGGATCACTGGACGTGAGCTCGGCAAGGAGGCCCGGCCGAGATTCTGGTCCCCAGAGCGTCTCTCTCACCAGTAAACTCTCTAAGTCTGGAACCCTTTCGGGGGTCCGTCTGGAGAGTCTGTTCCTTCTCGTCGTCTACTGACTTGACCGTCGGAGTTCCCTCGCCGGGATCCCCGGCCAGGATCTTCTAACTCCTTTTTTGCAGGTTAGCCGCAGCCAGGGAAGCTCCTTCGCCAGGCGGTCAGGAGGGATCGACGGATCCATGGCACGGGCGCGACGACGGGAGCGGCAACAGTGTCCACATACTACAATCGCCACTACTATAACATTTTACTGCCATAAAACATGATATTTAGTGACTACTTGAAATTGATTATATCTAAATATAAAATTTTATGTAGTAGTCATTTCGAGCCATCACTAAAGGTTTTTATTTAATGACCACTATTTACTAGTAGCCACTAAAAGTCTCTTTGCGTGGCATCCACTCATAGCCACCATTAAAACTATAATTTTTGTGTGGATCATAAATGATTGTTACAAAAATAAAATATTTAGTAGCTAATTGGAATTAGCCATCACTAAATATAGAATTTTATATGGTAATCATTTGATACAAGTACTAAATATCTTCATTTAGTGTCCAATAATTTTTACTTATCTTTTTTCTTTTTTCTTTTCTTTTTCTTTTTTTTTTTTTTTTTTTCTTTTTTTTTTTTGTATAACGACCACTCCTGGTTGCCTCTAGAAATTTTATATGGTTACTAAATTTTCATAGTCACCACTAAAATTCATCTTTGTTATAGCATACATCCTCCTTAATTATAACCACAAATGCAAGAGAATGACTGGGCTGCACTTTCAAACAGAGTTGGCCTCTTGATGTATTTGTGTATGCTGACCATTCTCGTCCATAAAGATGATTGTACTTCCCATTTTGGATGCCGGCTTCGTACTTAAAGCCTTTATGATTTGGATTTTGTCAAAAAAAAAAAAAAAAATTGTATATGTTATATCTCTCTCATCTAGGCCCGTTAAAGGTCCAAGATTCATAAAAGCCCAAAATTTATTAAGACCAACCACTTCGATTATTCTGTTATTTGATTACAACCATATTCAATTATTTCGTTATTCGGTTACAACCATATTCGGTTATTTAGTTATTCGGTTACAACCACATTCGATTATTCGATTATTCGATTACAACCACTTCAACCATATTTGATTATTACAACCTTTATAAATAGAGAAAGAGGGGACACTTCAAGGATAAGCAAGGTCTGAGGCCACTCCACTCTACTCCCTTTTCCATCTATGCTATTCTTGAATTCTCCATTCTGTTGATGCCTAAGCCACCCACTGACTTGAGCATCGGAGTATCCCCCGCCGGAAATCCGGTTCGGGAGCTTTTGAGGTGTCCAATCCGCATTCGGGAGCAGGATCAGAAGTACGAGCGGGATGCCCGATACTGCCGAAGCTTCAGTCCAGGTGATAGTGGCAACAGTATAGATTACTTAAGATCAGCAAGAGCCGCATCTGGCTTTAGGATAATCACTACAAGAAAATTCAGTTTTAGCAACCAATTTTGTAACCAATTTTTTTTTGTTATATTTGTGACCGATTTTGCAACCAAATTATTCTCTGAAAAATTTAGCAACCGATTTAAATCGGTTGCAAATTCAGTTGTAAAATTCCGATTTTGCAACCGATTTTGCAACCGAAACCAAAATTAATTTAAAAATATTTTTTTAACTTTTTTAAAAATTTTGTAACTGAATTTTCAGTTGCAAAATTATAAACAAATTAAAATGAATTTTAAATAAAATTTTGCAACCAAAGAATCGATTGCAAAAAAAATGATAATTAAAAAAAATTAATTTTTTTTATTTTTGCAACCGAATTTTTGGTTGCAAAATTTAATTTAAAATTAATTTTATTATTTTTGAATTTTGCAACTGAAAAATCGGTTGCAAAAAAATGATAATTATAAATTTTTTTTAAATATTTTTTAAAAATTTTGCAACCGATTTTCCAGTTGAGAAATTTAATTTAAAATTAATTTTAATATTTTTTAATTTTGCAACCGAAAAATCGGTTGCAAAAAAATGATAATTATAAATTTTTTTTAAATATTTTTTAAAAATTTTGCAACCGATTTTCCAGTTGAGAAATTTAATTTAAAATTAATTTTAATATTTTTTAATTTTGCAACCGAAAAATCGGTTGCAAAAAAAAATGATAATTATAATTTTTTTAAAAAAAAATTTGCAACCAATATTTTGGTTTCAAAATTTAATTTAAAATTAATTTTAATATTATTGAATTTTGCAACAGAAAAATCGATTCCAAAAAAATGATAATTATAAAAAAAATTTATTTTTTTAAAAAATTTTTGCAACCAATTTTTTGGTTGCAAAATTTAAATTAAATTAAATTAAATATTTTTGAATTTTGCAACCAAAAAATCAATTACAAAAAAATGATTTTTTAATTTTTTATGATGAATTAATGTGGGACGTATGATACAGATCGAACGGATAATACTTGATTAAGGGTTTATTATAAAACCCTCCTCTCGTTCAGGTGCCATTGCTACCCTTGCCCCTTCTCTCTTCCAGCTGTCCAGCCTCCTTCGAATCGGATGCCCTAGCTATCCTTGTCCCTGCGATTTTTTTTCAGAAATTAATTTTTTTACAATCGATTTTTTATTTTTTTCAGAATTTCTTAAAATATTTAAAAATAAATTTATTTCTTATCAACCGATTTTGCAACCGATTTTTTTATTTTAAAAAAATAAATATCAAAAATATATCAAAATCGGTTGCTAAGTTTTACAACCGAAAAAAATCGGTCACAAATTTTTGCAACCGATTAATTTCGGTTGCAAAATTGTTTGCAAATTAAATTTGCAACCGATTTTTAATTATTAGCAACCGAAAAATCGGTTGCTAAAACTAAATTTTCTTATAGTGAATATATTCAAAGAGACGTGGGAATGTAAATTTATTATTTGAAAATTATAGAACGTAGGTTGGTGTGTTGAAAGAATTCGATGCATTATTCACATCATGGCCTGCACTGATTAGAATTTTCTTGAATTACAGCTAGGGTTATAAAATGAGCCTCTCCGTGGGCTTAACGTGTGGTTGCTTCAAGTCATAGATTATTTTAAATATATTAAATGGATCATGTTTAATTATTAAATAGATCAAAATAGGTTAAACAAATCAAAAGTTCAAATCCGAACATAATCCATTTAATAAATAATTATAAATTTATTAATCCATTTATAATCCAAATTCATTTATATTAATTCCAGACTTGCTTAAAGCAGGCCGTTCTCGAGTTAAGTTGATGGATTGGATCATAAGCAAGCAAACACACAAAAGTTTTTTTTAAAAAAAAATAGAGTTTACCTAATTTTGAAACTTGAAAACCAGAATTAGACCCAATTATTAGCATCTCATAACCTAATGGTGCTAGGGTTTGGGAGAATGATTGTTCTTCTTTGGTGATGTCAACCGTCAGATCGTGCCTCGCATGGATGTCAAAGCACTCCAACATCTTTATTCATCCATCTGCACAGATGTTGAAGCTGCATGATCCAGCGGTGGTGATTCGCACGAAGGAAGGTGAATCCTTCTTCACGAAAGATACGACTCTTCCCCATGATGCCCCTTGCGGTCTGCTTTTTGTGGGCCTGATAGGGATCTTGGCCCGGTCCATTGGAGCTCAAATCTTACGTGCCGAGCAGTACTGCAACAGTGGGGGATGGTGCAACGCACTGCTTCTCGTCCTGCTTCATCCTATCTACAGGTGGCCTCCACCATATGGACCGACCAACTTGTGGACACACAGAAGGCAACATGATGGTCCCAAAAAGGAGCAACTCAGCCTGATGGCTGTTTAATTTACTTAAATTAGAAGTATAGCAATTTGTGAAGAGGAGGGACCATGCATGTAGCAGTATCACCCATCATTAAGAGTGACAAGAAAAGTGATCATTGAGATATAAATTAAGACCATGGACCAAAAGGGCTCCAATAAGATCATTTAGTGAAAACTAAAGCAATTTACACCACCGTCAGAAAGGTTGCTACCGGACAGAAGGCAAAACTGAAGCAATCTAACTTTATATCCGGATAATTTGTCATCTTAGCCATGAAGTTGTACCCTCTTACTTTATTCATCACCTTTTTATCCAACCACCATCAAACTACTTTGAGGTCAATCCATACTTCAATTCTTTTTGCCCTGACGGAATCCAATCGTCAGGCGCTCGTACGTTCGATAAGGAAAGAAAAAAGATAGGGTCGTTGATCCATCTTTATATATTAATTGGTCTATCACCACCTCTATTGTTTAGAAAGTAGATAAGTTATAAGGAAGCCAGGAGGAGAGGCGGGGGAGGGAACCATCGATCTCTCTTTTGCTTTGTATGGTGTTTGCATTGCATGGGCTTTCCAAGTCAGTATTACGACGTAGTGGGGAATGACAGGAAGCTTTTGAAAAAGCTTTTGAAAGCATGAAGCTTTTTAATATCGCTGCTTTGTGATGGTAAATTGTTCTCTCCTGCAATAATCTTTATCATGGCCACTGAATTCATTTTCAAAGACTCGGGGGTGGTTTTCGTTGTTTTGTTTCAAAAGTTCATCTCATCCGAACTGCGGACGGTCCCTATCTTAGTCCATGATTGTTTTATTCCTATAGCTTCTCTATTTTTGATCCCTGCTAAGACCTAAATACTTTTTATGGTTCCTAGTGGTTGGCAGGTCTTGTATGATTTTTTCCTTCTCTTTTTCTTTCTTGTAACTAATCTTCTGCATTCTCCTTTATATTTAATAAAAGGTAAGTGGCTGCTTTCTCAGCCTCCTTTTAACCTCAACAAAAAAAAAAAAAAAAAAAAAAGTAGGGAGAGGAGGAAAGGCTTGGTGATCTAGAGACAGCAAAGCTTCAATACTTATCCATTTCATCCAGCTTTACATGACATCCATTTGTTCAACGGATGCTACATTTACTATAAGAAAAAGTAGTTTTAGCAACCAATTTTGCAACCAATTTTTTTAGTTATATTTATGACCGGTTTTGCAACCGATTTTGCAACCGATATTTTTTTTTAATAATTTAGCAACCAATTTAAATCGGTTGCTAATTCAGTTGCAAAAATTTCATTTTGCAACCGATTTTGCAACCAAAATAGAAATTTTTTTAATTTTTTATTTAATTATTATTTAAAAATTTAGCAATCAAGAAATTAGGTTGCAAATTTAAAAAATAAAAAATTTAAATTTAAATAAAAACTTGCAACCAAATTTTTCGGTTGCAAAATTTTAAATAATAATTAAAAAATAAATTTTATTATTTTTGAAATTTGCAATCGAATTTTTCGGTTGCAAAAGATATTATTAATTTATAAATTCTCAATTTTAATTTTTTAATTTTTATTTAAAATTTTGCAACCGAATTTTTTGGTTGCAAAATTTTAAATAAAAATTAAAAAATAAATTTTATTATTTTTGAAATTTTTTTTGGTTGCAAAAATATTATTAATTTATAAATTCTCGATTTTAATTTTTTAGTTTTTATTTAAAATTTTGCAACCGAATTTTTTGGTTGCAAAATTTTAAATAAAAATTAAAAAATAAATTTTATTATTTTTGAAATTTTTTTTTGGTTGCAAAAAATATTATTAATTTATAAATTCTCGATTTTAATTTTTTAGATTTTATTTAAAATTTTGCAACCGAAAAATTCAGTTGCAAATTTTTATTTAAATTTAATTTTTTTTTATTTTTTAAATTAGCAACTGAATTTTTCGGTTGCTAAATTTTTAAATAATAATTAAAAAATAAATTTTATTATTTTTGAAATTTGCAACCGATTGTTTCGGTTGCAAAAAATATTATTAATTTATAAATTCTCAATTTTAATTTTTTAATTTTTATTTAAAATTTTGTAACCGAAAAATTTGGTTGCAAATTTTTATTTAAATTTAATTTTTTTATTTTTTACATTAGCAACCGAGTTTTTCGGTTTCTAAATTTTTAATTAATAATTATAAAATAAATTTTATTATTTTTTAAATTTGCAACCAATTTTTTCGGTTGCAAAAAATATTATTAATTTATAAATTTTCAATTTTAATTTTTTAATTTTTATTTAAAATTTTGCAACCGAAAAATTTAGTTGCAAATTCTTATTTAAATTTAAATTTCCTATTTTTTAAATTAGCAACCGAATTTTTCGGTTGCTAAATTTTTAAAAAATATAAATTTTATTATTTATGATTTTTGCAACCGAGAAATTCGGTTGTAAAATTTTTAAAAAATTTAAGTTTAATTTATTTAAAATTTAATTTAATTTTAAATTAAAAAATTTGAATTTTTGCAACCGAAAAAATCGGTTGCAAACCTTTGAAAAATTGCTGGCCGTCTGATTTAGATCGGATGATTGCCATCATTTTAGGAGATCCCAGTCTTCTATTACTCTTAGGTCTATTCTTTAATCCATTAGGATGGATGACCAATTCAGGATTAGAGATATTCAAGAAAATCTGCTTAAAGTCAAAGTCAATTTTATTACATCTCAAAATCTAACTCCAAACCCTAAATGAAAAAATTTTAAAAGTTATAATCCAAATTTTAGACCTAAAAAGTAAAATTATAAAGGAAAGGGTAAGCCCAGATACCCAAATCAAAAAAATAGGTCTAACAACTAAATCCAAAGATGTAATAAACAAGGTGGTGAGTAGTTCTGCTTTGTTTGTGGCTAGGACAATCATCTTGCACCTCGGTATTTCTTCAGAAAAAAGTATAAAGTTATTTATAAGAAGAAGAATAGTGCAAAGAACCAATACCAACCTAGACCCCAAGTTAACATGGTCGAAGGTAAACCATCTTCTTTTAGATTAATCACCTTTACTCCTTTAGTTAATTTAACATATTTAGATTCAAAATAGTGGTTAGAAAGTAGAGCTAATATCCATTTCCATACTGATAGGTCTTGATTTTTCTCATACTAGGGATCAAGTGGAGGAAGTATAATCATGGATGATGGAACAACTATCAAAGTACTAGGATCAGGAACTATTAACCTGAAGTTTACTTCTAGAAAGTTGCTGAATTTTCATAACGTATAGCATGTACCTACAATTAGAAGGAATATGTTAAGTGGTTCATTACTTATTTAATTAGGTAGTTATTTTAGAGTCCAATAAAGTTATAGTTTCTAAAGAAGATGTATTTGTTGATAAAGGCTATGTATTAGAAGGACTTTTTAAATTAAATATAATTTCTTCTATCAATTTAATAAAAATTTGATTAATTTGCCTGATTCTCTTGTGTTAAATTCTAAATCTTGTGAAACATGGCATAGAAGATTAGATCATGTTTATCTTAAATCAAATAAAAAAATATTTGATCTTAATTTAATTCCAAAAATCAATATTGAGCATAATTCTAATTGCGAAGTTTGTATTCAATCAAAATAACCTAGAAAACCTTTCAAGCCAGTAGTTTTTAAAGATACTCAAGTTCTTGAACTTATTTATAGTGATGTTTGTGATTTTAATAAAATTTCAACTCATAGAAGTAGTCATTATTTTATAAATTTTATTGATAACTTTTCTAAGTTTTGCTACACATATTTTTTAAAAACTAAGAATGAAGTACTTAATAAGTTTAAGGTTTATAAAGTAGAAACTGAAAATCAACTATAAAAAAAAAAGATTAAAATTCTAAGATTTGATTGAGGTGATGAATATACTTCAAATAAAATGACTCTATTTTATGAAGAAAATGGAATAATTCGTCAAATTATTGCTTCCTATTTATTTTAATATAATGGTGTAGCTGAATAGAAGAACTAGACTTTATTAGATATGGTAAATGCTAGGATCATAAGTTCGAGAGCTACCAACGCTAGTATTTAAGCCCGGAAACTTTCGAAGCCCGGAAACTCCCGAAGCTCGGCACCTCATGTAGGAAAACTCTTGAAGTCCTGCACCTGTTACCATGCTCACAGTCCAGAGATGTCCACGGGACCCTCCATAAGTTTTGCCATCTATCTCCTGACTCACAGCCCGGTGCCTCAACCAGGAAAACTCCTAAAGCCCCGCACCTGTCATCGTGCTCACAGTCCGGAGATGCCCGTGGGACCCCCAGAAGTTCCTCCATCTACCACCTGACTCACAGCCCGATACCTAAACCCGGAAAACTCCTGAAGCCCCGTACCTATCACCGTGCTCACAGTCCAGAGATGCCCGCGGGACATCCCAGAAGTCCCTCCATCTACCGTCTGACTCACAGCCCGGTGCCTCAACCCGGGAAGCTCCTGAAGCCTCGCACCTATCACCGTGCTCATAGTCCGAAGATGCCCGCAGGACACCCCAGAAGTCCTGTCATCTACCACCCTAACTCATAGTCCAGCACCTCAACCCAGGAAACTCCTGAAGCCACGCACCTATCACCGTGCTCACAATCCGGAGATGCCTACAGGACTTCCCAGAAGTGCGGCCATCTATCACCTAACTCACAGCCCGGCGCCTTAACCCGAGAAACTCCTAATTTCTCGTACTTGTCGCTGTGCTCACAATCTAAAAATGCCTGCGGGACCCCCAGAATTTCCACCATCTACTGCTTGACTCACAACCCAGCATCTCAACCCGGGAAACTCCTGAAGCCCCGCACCTGTCACCGTGCTCACAGTCCAGAGATGTCCGCGGGACACCACAGAAGTCCCGCCATCTACCGCCTGACTCACAGCCTGGCACCTCAACCCGGGAAGCTCCTGAAGCCCTGCACCTGTCACCGTTCTCCCAGTCCGGAGATGCCCACGGGACCCCCTAGAAGTCCTGCCATCTACCGCCTGACTCACAACCCGACACCTCAACCCGGGAAACCCCAAAAGTCCAGCATTCAGCCTGCTAGACTCCCGGTCCAAAGTGACGGCAAAGTGGGGTGCTCTCGAAAGCCCACACTCCGTCGACCGGATCCAAAGCCAGTGAGGACCATCCCAAGACTTCCCAGGCCAAGTTCCCTAACTTGACTGTCTCTCGAGGCCGCGCAGGCCCCCTCCCTCAAGTCATTCGCCAGCCCCTGGCTCAACTAAAGAGGTTCAAGGCAACCATAAAAACAAAAATCCAATGAAAGGAAGAAGGACTTCATTAATGTTGCATGAAGAAGATACATCATCAGAGGGCCCCCGACAGGTCGAGCGGTCTCAAAAAGAAAAAGAAGAGAAGAATGGAAGGAGGAAAGGACAGGTTCCGAAGGGAGATCAGAACCTATCCCTCAGCAGGCTCCTTCTCAGGATGGCACATAGGTGCGCTGGCATCCTCTTGGGCCTTCACAGCCACCGCCGGTGGAACTTCCTCAGCAACAAGAGCAAGCTCCACTTCAGCCACGGTAGTGAGAGTCGTAGCTCCACTAGAGCCTTCATCAAGGCCACCCGGGACCATGCACAATCTCATTCAGCCTTAGCTTCGAGAAGTGATAAGCCACCAAGGATTTGCAGACCCCGAATCCTTTGACAAAGGAATCTGTGGCTACCTACCGGACTTCATCAGCAAACTCCATCGAGGCCCTGAATCTGGGCACTGCCTCGGCGGCCTCCTTCTTGGCGGCCTCCATCAGAGCTACCATCCCGGCAGCTTTCTCCTCGACTGTCGACAGCCGAGCCTGCGCCGCCTCCAACCACACATGGAGGTTGCTCATCAACCCTTCCACCCGAGCAGCATTGGCCTTGAGCTCCTCCCTCCGACGGGAGGCCTGATCCTTTTCTTGGGCCAAGGACACTTCGAGGTCCCTGACCTGATTCTTAGCATCGATCACTGCGGCCTGGAGGATCTCGTTCTTCTCCTCCAAGGCTCGGGCCCTGTCAGCCTGCTCCTGGGCATCCTCTCCCACTTTCGCTGGGTGCAGTGGTCACGAACGAGATCGACGTCGGCTCCGATCTGCATCATCAAAGGTGTCAGCCATGGCAGTCAAACTAAAGCAATAGAAAGGCAGAGGACTACCGTGAAGAGGAGGGGAAGGGTGCCAAGAAGGGCCTCCACCAACGTCTTTCCTCCCCTCTTGCGGTGATCACGCTATTGGAGCATGAATTTCATCATGCTCTCTGCAAGCACAAGATCCTGAGTGACCGTCGAATTCGGCTTCGAACCAAGTATCGCCGTCCGGACAGCGGTCCTCCTCGGAGCTGAGGGCACAGCCATGTCCGGGGAAGCCACCTTCGAAGGCATTTCATCTAAAGGTGGGGAGCTCGTCGTCGCAGGCGATGGCACCGGTGACGGTTGCTCCACCACCCTTTCTCCCTCTGCGTCCACCTCGATGACCGTGGGAGGGTGGGCCGTAGCTGCTGCAGCCGGCCTGGCTGGCATGCTCATGCCAGATTCTCGGGCCAGAAGCCCGGCCCGCTATCTCAAAGGCCCAAGGGCTAGTTTGACCGCCTGCCCTATAGGGCTAGAGACTGAAGTTGGCCCCGCCTCCTGGCTGGGCCCAATCCGGGCCCTCTTGGGTGGAGCCCCCCATACCCGGATGACAAGCTCTTCTTGTGGGCGGACTCCAGAAGCTCCAGCACTGAGAATCTCATGCCTGCAGGAAGAAGAAAACAAAGTTCAGCAACAGTCCAAAAGGGACTCATCAAAGAAGAGATATCCCTCCGGACTCACCTAGTCCCGAGTTTGGGCTGATCCCGGCATCAAATAAGTTCCGCTCTAACAGCAGAACTTCGAGAGGGGGGATCTAATCGGAGATGAGATGGTCATATACCTCCCGATCAGAGGCCTCAACCTGGGAGTTCCGGTTTGGGGTCCGATCCGGGTCACTCCATACCCAATCCATCCCTTCGATAGAAGCAAAGAAGAATTTTATCTTCCACCCCTTGATGGAAGAAGGGTGCTCAAACTTTATCCCTCTTGGGCGAGGATAAATGCACCACTACCCATCCTCAGTTGGGTGGCATTTCAGTATAAAAAAGACCCTGAACAAGAAAAAGCGGGCGACAATCCCATGAAAGTAGCAAAAGATGATGAAGCAGTTGATGACCATAATGGCATTGGGAGCCAACTGGGCCGGAACAAGATGGTAGTTGCTCAGGAAGGAGAGAAAGAAGGGATGAAAAGGCAAGCGAAGGCCCCCGAGAAAGAACTCCTCGTAGAGGGCTATTCGCCCCGGGCCATTAGAGGTGACCCGTTCCCCCGGTCACGAGACCAAGAGCCGGATAGAGTATGGGATCCCGTAGGTGGCCCAGATCACAAAGAGATCCTCCTGGGTTATCATCGAAGCTACACCCGAAGGCCCGGTCGGATGCGAAGACCTAGAAGAAGCAATGGGGGTAGAAGAATCAGAAGCAGTAGGGGGCCCTGTGCTCGCCGATGACTACTCCGGTCAGGCGGAGGCTTATGTGAATGATGAGAGGGGCCTCCTCCTCCTCGCCTGAAGATGGAGTCCTCAACGGAGAAGGCCCCGCCCCATGGGGGTCGTCAGAAGAATGGTGGTGACGGCCAGACGGAGCCATCTGAGATTAGAAAAAGGAGGTGCACAAAGAGGAAGAAAAAGGCCAAGGGAGACTAACCTGGTTATTAAGGAAAAAGATAGTCAGGAGAAAGAAGAAGCTCTGGCCCGGCGATGAGTGGAAAAGTTCTAGAAGAGATGATCGAGGAAAAAAGCTTACCCTTTCTTCAAGGCCGCCGGACTACAATCATACATCCTTTTAGTATCCTTGCCATCGGATGGGCACCACGTGGCATCATCAACCGAGGGCGATGCCCTAATGCAGTGGCAACAGCCTCAAGCCGTACATCCACCATCATGCTTCCTCGGACCCACCGACGTGGCATCCCTATACTAGTCTCAGGGCACGACACATGAAGTGGCGATGATCATGGCATTGAATGATGCCAGATCTCAGCCTTTCTGCATCACCTCTGCAATTACCTCCTTAGCCCTGAGCATGACGTTTTGTCGGGACTTGGGAGCAGGAAACCAATGAAGAACCGACATCCCTGGGTCCCGCACGGATCCATTTGGTGGAGATTGCAACCGTAAGCTCCATCTCGTCGAAGACCTTCAGTTGGGCTGGCTCCCCCCAGGATAAGACTCTGGTAGAAGCTCGGTTCCAGTCGAAGCCAGACTCCACTTCGAAGACCTTCTGTTGGGCTAGCTCCCCCCAGGTCGAGACTCCAGTAGAAGCCTGGTTCCAGCCAAAGTCAGACTCAACCTCGAAGCCCTTCTGCAAGTCTGACCCCCCCATGTCGAGACTCTAACAGAAGCCGGACATCACTCCAAGTCTTCCCATCGAGCCAGTTCCTTCAAAGTGCACACTCGTAGAGCACACAATTGCGGGCCCCGATGGGCCCCCTCCGGAGCAGCTTAGGTGGAGAAGAAGAAGAAGGAGATGAGAAGGAGAGGCGTGCAGTAGCCAAAGCAAAAGCCTTCATTGATCAAAAGTCTCTTATATCCTACGGAGGTTCTCGACAGGCCAGGAAGCCTCCCAGATGTCTAAGTTACAAGTAAGAAAAGATCCTCCCTGACGATACCCCCAGAAGCAACTGGGGGTGGGCCAGTCATTTTTCAGATGGGCTTCCCGGGAAGGAGGGTGGCAGTGCCTCCGCCTCCGGTGCCCCGTCCTCTCCCGAAAGTCGTTGGATCTCCAAAGCCCGGCATCGGCTCCACCTAGAGGATGCACTGTTGTACCCCTTCCACAGATGTTCACTCGCGAAAGAGTGCACGTCTCCTTCTCAACCATGCTGTCCTTCTTGGATTTCACCAATCTGGTGATTCCAAGATCAGCCGCAGCCACTCCTCATCAGGCCACTCCCAGTAACGCCATGATGACCACGGCCCTCACCATGATGCCTGCATCCATGGCCGTCCCCTCATTCAGTCGCACGACCAAGCGCACCCAGGAGGTTCGCAGGTAGGCTGCTCCCATTACATAAGCAACCACCTTTTTTACCCCCCGAGACCTTTCCACTTTCTCCTCCTTTAGGGGAATCTCGAGCTCAGCGGACTTCTTCCCCGACCGGGGTGCCCCCTCCTGGACACCGACGAGACATCCCCAAAGAAGCATCATGCAGCCTCTCGGACCTGAAGTTCACCAGAAGACTTCCCTTGGCACAAGCAAGGAGAGCAAAGCCAAGGGAGAAGACTCAAAGAGAAGAGGATGTTCCACCAAGGCCCATCCCCCGGTGCTTAAAAAGGCGGGGGATGGCCTCTCTACAGCAGATCCTGACGATCCCTCATACCGATTGCAGGTACGCATCTCATTAATTACCAGGCCAACCGGAAGACGCCACGTGCTGACATCGGATGATGCACGCACCTTGTCCTCAAAAGAATCTGCATCAACCCAGGCGAAGCATTTATGGTCACCATCGAAAAGCCGAAGCACCATGAAACCCCCATCAATGTGAAGGCATGGTCCTCGAAGCACAGACACACGAAGACGTCAGCAGCGTAAAGGGATGCCCCGGTCCATGTCAGCACGATCATTACTCTCCATGCCCCGAGCACCGCTTCGTCTTCTAGGCTCGAGAGTGGGGGGCAACTGGTACGGTTGTATCTGCTGACATGGAACCCAGCTAGGAGCCATCTAAGCCTGGCACCCAAGCAAGAAGCTAAAGTGAATCCCCTACCGAGGTCAGTCCTCGGTCTAGGTTGAACTCAAGATGCCACCAAGCCAAGAATGGAAGGCAATAGAGATTCAAATCATGGCGGGAAAAAGGGTCACCTTCACCCAAACCCTGCCTCTGAGACAATACAACTAACAAGTGGCAGCCTGCTGCCTGAGGCCTGCGGAGGAAGGCACCTCGTCGAAGCACCAAGACCCTCTTAGACCCTAGCTCACATCGATCGGGAAGGAACGTCTTTCTCAAGGTACGGCGCTCCCCAGTCCACCATCTACACCATTCACAAATAGGAGGCCGTGCTAGAGGATTCAGACCCTGGGACGACCACTCGCATGCTAGTGCTTCACCAGGTTTCCTGAAACATGGCAACCAACCAGAGCATCAGAGCCAGCAACATGATTCCCCACCTCAAAGGGGCTAACGGGAGCACACGCACAGTTCTCGCATGCTGCCAGATGTCACCCCCTGAGACTTTCCTAAAAAGGGGAACATCTGGAAAGCAAGGGTCACATACAACCCCTCCATCCAAAAAAATTAATAAAAGGGGCCTCCGACTGAGGGGAGAGATAAGAGGCCAAACCAACAAAGGGTAAGGGAGGTAATGGTTGGCACGTAGAAGGGGAGAGCAAGCCAGACGCAATGCTCTGGGGGCTACCGAGAAATTCGTTGGAAGAATCTCATGGACACGATCGACTCTGCTCCAGTCCTCCTTCTCTGCTAACTCCCTACACTCACATTTTTTTTCAAAAAAATAACAACCCCCAAACATGGAGACCTTGCTGGAATCCATCGAGGGGATCTGTTCTCCTAGATCGCCCACTGACTTGATCGTCGGAGTATCCCGTCGGAATCCCCAGCTAGGATCTCTTTTCTTTTGTAGGGACCAGGGAAAGTGCGAGGGATCCCAGGTGAGGGGAGCAATGCCCGATGCCGCTCCGAAGCTGCAGGCCACGACAATCCAGGCGGCAACACTAATAATCCTAATATAATTCATTGAACTGCTTTAGAGAGAGTATTTAGATATATTAAAGGTATTATTGATTTTTTCTATGCTTTGTAGGTTATTCAAATGTTCTTACGGGTTATAGTAATTCAAATTGGATTTCTGATATACTAAATGATGTGGCAAGAAGCTGATGTGCTGACATGTAAATCCTGTCAGATGCCATGTCAGAAAGTCCACCACGGTGGACACTCCATCTCGGACTCCTTTGGCCGGGCCGAGCTCCTCCGAATCAACAAGATGGCCCGTCAAAGCCGAGCTTCGTCCTCTGCCAGGTCGGTACCCGTAAGCTCAGGGCACCTAGGCCGGAGCCGAGTGACCTCCTTCGCCAGATCGAGCCCCTCCGAGGCTGAGCCCCCTGAGCCGGAGTCGAGCTCAGCCCTTCTCCGCCAGGTCGAGCCCTCTGGCCTGGAGTCACATGTCGACCTCCTCCACCGGATCGAGCCCCTCCGAGGCTGAGACCCCTGGACTAAAGTCGAGCTCAGCCCTCCTTCGCCAGGTCGAGCCCCTTCGAGGTCGAGCCCTTCGGGCAGGAGTCAAGTCCTCCTTCGTCGGGTCAATCCCCTCCGAGGTCGAGCCCCCTGAGCTGGAGTCAAGCTCAGCCCTCCTCCGCCAGGTCGAGCCCTTCGGAGGTCGAGCCTCCCGGGTCGGAGCCGAGTCCCAGCTCTCTAGTTCGGCAACCAGCTTGGACAGCACCGCCGGCCAACAAAGGGGTGGAGCCACCTCCCCGAAGCACCAGCGAGCAGCCCGAAGGTCGTGAAGAAGCACCTATCAAGCCACGATGGCTATCTACGACCGCCGCTTACACCAAAAAAGCAGGAAGCCCCCTAACCAAGGTGACACGCTCTCCACCAACTACCTGCACCGCCCGAAAGGGGAAGTCAACCAGGAGATTCGAATCACAAGGACAGCGGCCCCTCGATCGAGGCACTGCAAGGCTTCCCGGAATGGGACGACCAGAAGGAATGTCAGGACACATGACAGTCTCCCTTATCACGAACAGGGAAAGATGTCCCGTCCACGGCATGGAACACCGCTGCACGGGCACTACCAGCAAGGGGAAGATCCCAAGGTAGGTGCTCAACGGTCACCTGGACTTAAAAGAACATTCGACACCCCCAGAAGGGGGAGGAGAAAGGTATGCAAGTGCAAACTCAACCACAGAACATCACCTAAGCGAGTGAAGGAGGAGAAGCCTCACAGGAGGGCCAGCCCACCTCGGCTAACATCTCTCCCAGCACACTCGCATCCCCACTCACACATCATTCACTCCTCATAGCATGGAGTCCATCAAGAGGGGCTCGACCAGGAGGATCTGTTTCCCTGGGTCGTCATTGACTTGAGCATTGGAGTGCCCCCGCCGAAATTCCTGGCCCGGGTCACTAACCCCTATTTTGCAAGTCCGGAAGCGTCGGCCAACCACGAGAGGACTAGGGACGATCCGATGTCGACAGCAGCTACGGGCCACGACGATCTTGGCGGCAACACTAAACATCAAATCTACTTCTGGCTGTCTTCTTTTTTTGGAGGTAGTACTATTTTTTGATAATCCTTTAAATAAATTATTTTAGCTAGAAGTACTATGAAAGTCAAACTTATTACTCTTAATTCTGCTTGTTCTGAAGTCGAATGATTAAAAAAAAATTATCTAAAATTCCTTTAATGTCTTTTTCCATTCCTCCTATATCTATTTACTATAATTCAAGAGCTATAATAGATTTTTATAAAAAGAAACAAATGAACACTAAAATTAGCAGACGTATCAAACTAAGATAAAAATTTATATGAAAAGAAAAACTATAAATTATTTTAATAAATCATATTACCATAGATCTTAATCTTGTTGATTGCCTTATAAAAAGATTAAACAGGACTAAGATCCTGGTATTATCGACGGAGATGGGACTTAACCTATAAAAAACTTTTCAATAGTGAAAATTCAATTTCTGTGATAGGAGATCTTTTGAAAAAGATTTAATGTGATAATAATAAGATGATTGGTTGGTCAAGGAGTACATATGATTTATCTGATATAAGAATTATAGACTCCATCCCATTTCTATGATGATTAGTACTTCTATGTAATTGTTAGGAAGAGTTTATCTCAAAATAATCAAGATCTAATAAATGTTTTTAGAGATATGATACTATACACACCCTTGGATATATAGGCTCATTTATATGAAAGTATCCATACATGATCATGGCTAAAAATAAAAATAATCTCTAAAAACTCTCATAAAATAATCAAGATACTTGCATACGGTTATTAATATACAAATCCACGATGTGAACTTATATATTTGTGTACTATAGTAAAAATCTAAGTTGAAAAAATGTAATTCAAGACCTAGTTCATTTCACTTCCTTCAGATTAATACTATTGATATTAAATGAAGTTAAGTCATGAAATTAAGATATCGAGCAGAAAATTATTTTATATTATTTATTAACCTTTTAATTATCTTATAAATTTTTAGTTTTGAAAGAGATTGTTAAAGAAAAAACTCAAAATTCCTTCCAACTTCTCTCTAACCAACTTCCTTCCAAATCAATCTCTCGTAGATTGTTTAGCTCCACGTTAAAAAAAAAAAAAAAAAAAAACTTAGAAGTTGGTATATAAAAAAATTAATATCTTGGACTTTGTCTTATTTTGAGCTATTCTCCACACATGCACGGGCCCGGCCCGGTCCAGCTTGCACATGCAAAGAATCTATTTGATCGGATGTTTATCTCGCTTGACTAACAAAGCCAGGCCAAGCATTATGTAATCATGCATGCCCTCGTCTTGGTGCTTATATTCAAATTTCTTAGTGCCCCGTAGGCTCGACAATTATATGGGAATGGAACGTTATACAATACTCCTAGCAGAAAATTAGTATATATTAGTTGTAGAAAAATAATATATAGCGTTAGACATACACCCAACTAGCATGTATTAGTTGAAGAATTTTGATCCATGCAGCTTAATTGTTGATTTACTTGATTTTTCCTAAATTTAAAGTTGATAGTGGAACCAAATCTCCCAAATATTAGATGCTAGCACGTGTGGGGAGAATCCAATTCCTCGCAGCACATTGGATGGTAATCGCGGTGCAGCGCAGGCATCCGACGTTGCTTCTCGAAGGTCAGCCGCACGCAGGTCCCACCGTAACGTCATACCTGGTCCCACCATTTCTTTCTCTCGGTCAAGAGCTAATGGCCCTGCGTGTCAGCCTTCCATCCAGGTCACCCCATCATCTTTCTAATGTGGACGTGACGTGAAATGTGATGGCGCATGCCGCTGCCTCTTTATTCCATTCACAGGCAAGGCATTCTAAAAAGTTTGAGATATAATAAATTCAAAATTGATAATTACATTTAGCTTTTAGTTTTTAAAATTATTAGTTAATAATTAATATTTTAATGATTAAAAATCGATGATAAGAAAATATCAAATAACATGCTGATATAGTAAGAATTTTTATTATCCATATGGATCATAGGGAGAAGATTGAAACATTAAAAGAATTATTCAAGAACTGATCTGAATAATTGATAGATTCAGAAAAGATGTATGATCATAAGCAATCAATTAATCTAGAATTGAGATGCATATATGTATTCATCATTAATTCTAAACTTTCAATCAAGATGTTCATACGAATATCAAATGTCAAGTTCTTCTTTCCAGCATCTTCTTTTAACAGGCGATTATTCGATGGGACAAACTATAAAAACTAATCTCAAAAAAATATTATGAGAAGTGAAAAGTGGATCTAGCCTATTTATAAGCAAATCCTGATAAACCCTTCTATCACGGGATGAGTTGGGCTAATGCCTATACTGTGCCTCCTCGACCATACCAACTAATATAACGTGCTCAAAACTTAAACATAAGGATCACACAAAACATTGGACTATATACACATATCCATCAACATAGATCATATAATCATCTATTTTAACAAAATAAAATAATAATAATAATAATAATTAATGATAGCCTTAATTAGAAAAAAAATTATATTCTTCTACTTAAGCAATATTAATTATGATTTTAAAAATATTTTATTTCAATAAACTCTCAGGCTGAACAACATAAAATATAGTACGTGGCCACGACAATATATGATTGACAGACATCACCTTCAAATTGACTCATCCAATTGTATCAATCATATCAAATCATGAGAGTTATTATATCCTTTATTAGATACAAGACCTATCCATGATTACAAGCATCAAAAATACTAACGATATATATCTTGTATGGTAGTGTGGAAAAAAATACTATCCAAAAGTGATCCAAGAAAACATGCTATTTTTATTGTTGATCTATGATATGGCTACATTGCTGACGTGAGGCGCGTGTCAGGTCCAGCTGGACACGGTCAGTACCACGTGAATTTTTTCTTTCAAAAGATCCCCGTTCGGGAAGAAGTGCTCCTGCTCCTTCGCCAGGTGACACCCGAAGACGGGTCCACCTCAATCGAAGTCTAGCACCTCCCTGCAACTCCGCCAGGTGTCCACCTAGGAGGGGTCCACCTCGGTCGAAGCTGGCGCCCCTCGCTCCCTCGCCAGGTGGCACCCCAAGACGGGTCCACCTCTACAAGGTCGAGCCGGGCCCTCCTGCTCCTTCGCCAGGTGGCACCCGAAGACGGGTCCACCTCGGCCAAAGTCGAGCACCTCCCTGACACTCCGCCAGGTGTCCATCCAGGAGGGGTCCACCTCGATCGAAGCTGGCGGCCCCTCGCTCCCTCGCCAGGTGGCACCCCAAGACGGGTCCACCTCGGTCGAGGTCGAGCCGAGCCCTCCTGCTCCTTCGCCAGGTGGCATCCCAAGACGGGTCCACCTCGACCGAAGTCGAGCCTCTCTCTGCCACTCCGCCAGGTATCCACCCAGGAGGGGTCCACTTTGGCCGAAGCTGGCAGCCCCTCGCTCCCTCGCCAGGTGGCACCCCAAGACGGGTCCACCTCGGCCGAGGTTGAGCCGGGCCCTCCTGCTCCTTCGCCAGGTGACACCCGAAGACGGGTCCACCTCGGTCGAAGTCGAGCACCTCCCTGCCACTCCGTCAGGTGTCCACCCAGGAGGGGTCCACCTCGGTCGAAGCTGGCGGCCCCTCGCTCCCTCGCCAGGTGGCACCCCAAGACGGGTCCACCTCTACCGAGGTTGAGCCGGGTCCTTCTGCTCCTTCGCCAGGTGGCACCCGAAGATGGGTCTACCTCGGCCGAACTCGAGCCTCTCTCTGCCACACCGCCAGGTGTCCACCCAGGAGGGGTCCACCTCAGTCGAAGCTGGTGGCCCCTCGCTCCCTCGCCAAGTGGCACCCCAAGACGGGTCCACCTCGACTGAGGTCGAGCCGGGCCCTCCTGCTCCTTCGCCAGGTGACACCCGAAGACGGGTCCACCTCGGTCGAAGTCGAGCACCTCCCTGCCACTCCGCCAAGTGTCCACCCAAGAGGGGTCCACCTCGACCGAAGCTGGCGGCCCCTCGCTCCCTCACCAGGTGGCACCCCAAGACGGGTCCACCTCGGCCGAGGTCGAGCCGGGCCCTCCTGCTCTTTCGTCAGGTGGCACCCCAAGACGGGTCCACCTCGACCGAAGTCGAGCCTCTCTCTGCCACTCTGCCAGGTGTCCACCCAGGAGGGGTCCACCTCGGCCGAAGCTGGCGGCCCCTCGCTCTCTCGCCATGTGGCACCCCAAGATGGGTCCAACTCAGCCGAGGTTGAGCCGGGCCCTCCTGCTCCTTCGCCAGGTGACACCCGAAGATGGGTCCACCTTGGCCGAAGTCGAGCCTCTCTCTACCACTCCGCCAAGTGTCCACCCAGGAGGGGTCCACCTCGGTCGAAGCTGGTGGCCCCTCGCTCCCTCGCTAGGTGGCACCCCAAGATGGGTCCACCTCGACCGAGATTGAGCTGGGCCCTCCTGCTCCTTCGCCAGGTGACACCCGAAGACGGGTCCACCTTGGTCGAAGTCGAGCCTCTCTCTGCCACTCCGCCAGGTGTCCACCCAGGAGGGGTCCACCTTGGTCGAAGCTGGCTGCCCCTTGCTCCCTCGCCAGGTGGCACCCCAAGATGGGTCCACCTTAGTCGAGGTTGAGCTGGGCCCTCCTGCTCCTTCGCCAGGTGACACCCGAAGACGGGTCCACCTCGACCGAAGTCAAGCACCTCCCTGCCACTCCGCCAGGTGTCCACCCAGGAGGGGTCCACCTCGGTCGAAGCTGGCGGCCCCTCGCTCCCTCGCCAGGTGGCTCCCCAAGAAAGGTCCACCTCTGCCGAGGTCGAGCCAGGCCCTCCTGCTCCTTCGCCAGCTGGCACTCGAAAACGGGTCCACCTCGGCCGAAGTCGAGCCTCTCTCTGCCGCCCCGCCAGGTGGCGCCCCTTGACGGGTCCACCTCGACCGAGGTCAGCCCTACTCTGCAAAGCCTCAGGGAAGCCGAGGCACGGGTTGCAAGGTCGCCACTAGAGCCGGTGCGCGCCGCGCCCCGTAGGGGGCGCTAGTACGGACTACAGTGACACGCGAAACCTCGTTTACACCAGTCAGACGGTGCCCCGCAACCAAGGAACGGAATCCTTGCGGGCAGGAGCCTGAAACGGCTGGAAGCCCACCATCAACGCCTCGAAAGGAGAGCTCCCGCACTCGGCCCAAAACCTCATCGGTCTTCCCCCTTTCGTGACACACTACGGACGAGATGGTCCGGCCATTTAGCTCCCGGACTTGAAGAAGAAGGGAGAGGAGAAGGTCCAGAGGTCTCAGGGAGCCCCCTAAAAGGAACGCAGGCTGAGGACAGTTCGATGGTATAAAAGGGATGGTAAAAACGGGCGGAAAGGTAAGTCGAAAGGGGGAGAAAACACCAAGAGAACGATCCTGGGAGGCCTCAAGAAGTTCTCAGGCGTGAGCTCGGTGAACCTAGCACAGGAAGCCGGGCTTCAACTCCCCTATTCCCCACACTTCTTTCATTTACATCTCCTCTAAGCACGAGAATCCTTCGGGAACTCGTCTTAGGGGATTTGTTTCATCTTGCCGCTCTCTAACTTGACCATCGGAGTGCCCCCGCCGGAACCCCTGGCTCGGGTCTTTGACTTTATTTTGCAGGTCCGGGAGCTTGGAGATCTCGAGGCGAGAGAGTCCGAGACCGGTGCCAGCTCAATAGCTACAGGCCACCGTGGTGAGATCGGCAACAGATTGGCGCGCCAGGAAGGGGGGCAGAACAGAAACCCCTGTGCAAGCAAGCTCTCCATGGGCGAAAGCGCGCTCCGACCATGGTGGTGACGCGTGGACGCAAAGCATCCGCCAGCCGAGCGGGAAAAGTTTCTTCTCCTCAAGGGCCGCGTAGCCCGGAGAGGGAACTTCCTGGTCCACCTCCTCCTCAGCCATCCCCGGTGGACGGTCCTTTCGCAGCCATCGTCCAGCAGCTGCAAACTTTGATCACTGCTGTACGGCAACTGCAGCACCAGCAGCGCTCCCTGGCCACTCAGCCCCAGCCAGGGACCCCCACGGCTCGAGCCATGGGCCCCCGCGGAAGCCTGCGCTCCATCCAAGGTAGGCCCTCTCATCCACGGGTAGTTTCCAACCCCCGCGGCAACCACCAGACTCCCGCAAAGAGGAACTACTCCGGTTCGACGGATCACAAGAGTCGATCCCCGGCCAATGATGCCGAAGCAGTGCAGCGCAGCAGGCGCCATCGAAGCACGGCCCCTCACCGAGACCGATTGGCACCCCCTTCCCCAGCGGCCTCAATGGAAGATTCCACCAACGAGGCCATCAGGCGCCAGGCCGAGAGGCGCCTAAAGGAGCACGAGCGCAAGTTGGCGGAGTTCGCCCGTCGCTTTGCCGACATGCAGAGCTCCCCAACAGATCCAGCGGGCTACAATGCCCAACCACCCTTCTCCGAGAAATCAAAGAGGAACCGATCCCGGGTCGGTTCCGCATGCCTCAGGTGGATCCCTATGATGGGACAACCGATCCTTTGGACCATTTAGAGAGCTATAAGGCTCTCTTGAGGGTTCAGGGAGCGACGGACGCTCTTCTATGCATTGCCTTCCCAGCCACCTTCCGGAAGGCTGCTCGAGTTTGGTTCACCCGCCTCGAGCCAGAATCTATCATCTCCTTCCATCAACTGGAAGGAAAGTTTGTGGCACACTTCGACGCTTGCCGGAAGGTGGCAACAGAGGTGGATAGCCTTTTCTCTATCCGCCAGCAGGACCAGGAGCTACTGCGGGACTACATTACCCACTTCAAGACCGTCGTCCTGAAAATCTATAGTCTGGATGAGCCTGTCGCTATGCTGGCGTTGAAACGCGGGCTCAAGACCTCCCATCTGATGTATTTCCTAGATAAAAAGCCCCCCAAGACATACTCTGAGCTCCTCCTCCGTGTTCACAAGTACATCTGAGCGGAGGAGGCCGATCGCACCAAGCGAGAGCTGAACGGGAAGCCTTCAAAGAAGCCTGCCCCAAGGGATGTCCCCGGGACCCGAAGGCCTGGACCACCTGCAGATTTTCGTCCAGGCCCGAAGCCAAAGAACTGTGATGCCCCGGAGAGAACGTTCACCCCTCTCCTCGCTCCCAGAACGAAGATCCTCATGGAGATTGAGGGTGAGCACTACCTCCACTGACCTCCTCCTCAGAACCCAAGGAACATCCGTGACAAGATAAAATATTGTCAATTTCACCGCGAGCACGGCCACGACACGGAGGAGTGCCATTTCAGAATAGAACAAATTTCAGGGTTTTGTGTGACATTTCAGAATTTCCTTTATTTACATCTAGGTTCTTTGCTTTGAAAGGCTAACTCTTATTGCTTTGTTTTCATTTGAGTTTTAATAATTTGATTAAGAGCATGTCATTCCCATTGTTTTCCGCATCATTTGGTATCATAGCCGGTTAGATTAGAGCATCATAGTTAAAAACCCTATTTTTCTGGTTTGCATGATATTTTCTCTTATGCTATAAGATTATAGCCAAATCTTTGCATCGTAATACCAAGGTGAAATCAGGTTGTCCTACTATAAGGTGGATCCTTATAGTGTAAGGTTGTCCTATCTTGGTTATTGCTCATTGACCACATAGAAGAAATCTATGTAGGTCTGATTTCCCTGCTTGCTGTAATTCTGTGCAGGCTGACTGTAATCCGCCTGCAACTCCAAAGGCAAGTAGTGCATTTTGCATTGAAACATTTTTTTTCTTGTTCCATTTCAAGTTAGTTGTCACCATACTAAATTTCATCATCAGAAAAAAATCACAAAAAAAATGAAAATTACTGCATTCCATCACTGTTGTTGAAATTCCTGTATGTTCTGTTCTGATCCTTTTCACATTGTTTAACTTTAATAATCTGATCAGTACAGTAAAGATTTTATCTTTTAATTTCCTTTCATATGGCATATTCTCTATCAGTTAGAGATCTTCTGTGAATTTTTCAAATTTTTTTGAAACTGTTACACAGCACTTCTCAGCCCCACTTTGAACTGCAACACAATATTTCTGCTGCTGAGATTAGGGTTTATATGCATGTTTTGCATCATTTCATGATAAATCAATTAAGGGCATCATTATGACATGGGGGCAGGAATTAATCACCTGTCCTTAGCCCAAAATCACAACCCATCATCTCGATCCCAATCCCTTAATTAAAATCAATTAGACCTAATTACCCTAGTGGGTTAGGGACACCAACGGGTCGGGTTCAGATTAGGGTCAAGTTAATTGTGTCAACTAATTGGTGTGTGCTTACGATCTTGGTGTCTAGGATTGGTGCATTAGGGCTTGTGGGTTGGTCCGCCTACCTGGCCAATCTCAGACTGGTGTCTAAGGATTGGCAAAACAGGGACCTCCACTCCCCTTTCACCTACCTGGCCAAGTCACATAAGTTACTACTAACTAGTTGGTCCTTTTAATTAGATCTCTAAATTGAGCTCTAGGTTTAGGAGCCTTAGTCGTCTTGGTTTGAGTGCATTATTTCATGAAAACTAGATCAGGAGCTTTATATTCACGAGTCCAAACCCAATCCAGTGTAGCCATGGACCCGAATCTTGAAACCCTGATGAAAGCCCTAAATGACCAAATGGTCCAACTCAACCAAAATTTGACTGATCAGTTGGCCCAAAACAACCAGAGCATGAGGGAGCAAATGTCCCACATTACTGCTAGGCTTGACCGACTAGAGTCTAGAACCCGTGGAGGAAATCAAGATGCCCACAATGAGCTAGACCCAGAGCCTGAATTTGAGACACCAGCCAACCCTAGAATGATCCCAAGACAAGGCCTTTTCCGAGAGCATGATCCTAATCGAATCTATGAACCAAATCCTAGGAGACCCACCCCAGCCCAATTGGACCAAGATGATCGAACCTTGAAGAACATTAGGTTGGAAGCCCCCACCTTCGATGGAATATTAGATCCCAAAATCTACATTGATTGGGAAGGTGAGATGGACCAGTACTTTGACTGGTATGAGATGAGTGAGGATAGGAAGTGTAAATTTGCAAAGCTTAAACTTGTGCATCAAGCTAGGTTATATTGGGAAAACGTTGAGAGACTAGCTAGACAAAGAGGAGATGTCCCTATAGTAACTTGGAGAGCAATGAAACTTAGGTTGAGAGAGAAATACCTTCCTATGTCCTACCATCAGAGATTGTTAGATCAATAGCAGAGACTGACACAAGGGAACAAAAGTGTGGCAGAGTACATTGCAAAGTTCGATGAGTTTGTAATGAGATGCAATGTTAACGAATCAGAGTCAATGACATTGTCTAGGTTTAGAGCCAGACTTAGAGAGGAAATCCAAAAGAACTATTCATGAGGGAAGTCCATGATTTGGAGCTAGCATACCAGATAGCGCGTGATGCAGAACGATTCCATAGGGGTCCAGTTTTTCGTCGACCTGAAGCCCCTAGGCCTAGTGTTTCTAGTCAGCAACCAGGACAAAACCAGTTAAGGTATAATCGACCCAATTACAACACCCCTCAGACCCGAAGTGATAATAAAGGGAAAGCACCTGAAGTCCAAAGGAATCCGAATGCATGCTTCAAATGTCAAAAGGTAGGTCACTATGCTAGCAACTGTCCAAATAGAGCCTTACATATAGGAGCAGCAGAGAAAAATGAATCTGAGCCCATAGAGCCCTTAGCAGATTGTGTGGAAGAAGTATATCAGGCTGATAATTGTTTGGCTGATGAGTATGAAGGGGATGAAGAGATTATTGACTCATCAGAAATGCTAGGAGTTGTCAGATGTATTTTGACCCAAAATAAGGTACAGGAAGATTGGCGAAGGACTAGTATCCTACAGACTTTTGTCAAGATATGGGAGAAAGTTTGTAAAATCATAATCGATAGTGGTAGCTGTGTCAATGCAATTTCAACAAATACAGCCAAGAGTCTAGGATTAACCACTGTCCCTCATCCCAACCCCTACAAAGTTTCATGGATAGATGCTACCTCGATACCTATAAAATTTAGATGTCAGGTCCAGATCCAATTCCAATCCTATCAAGAAAAGATCTGGTGTGATGTGCTCCCTATGGGAGTAAGTAGCATCATCCTAGGCAGGCCATGGCTATTTGACCATGATGCGACCATTTTCGGTCGATCAAATTCATGTGCCTTCACTTTTAATGATAAGAAAATTGTCATTCACCCTACTCAGCCTAAGGACAACACTAAGAGAGGGTCGAGCAACCTGAAAGACAAGAGACCGGGATTGAACCTAATAAATGCAAAAGAATTAGAACAAGAAATCAATGGAGGTTCACCCATTTAGATGCTAACTGTTAAGGAAACCCAAAGTCGAAACCTTATAGAACAACCTAAGGAATTGATCAAATTGTTAGAGAAATTTAAAGATGTCTTTCCTAAAGACTTACCTGATCACTTACCACCATTAAGGAATATTCAGCACGCTATAGATTTAGTCCCTAGAGCCACCCTACCCAACTTACCTCACTATAGGATGAACCCTACCGAACACTTAGAATTGCAACGACAAGTAGGGGACCTTCTTAAAAAAGGATTCATCAAAGAAAGTCTGAGCCCCTGTGCAGTACCTGCACTCTTAACCCCTAAGAAGGATGGCACGTGGAGAATGTGCATCGATAGTCGTGCCATAAACAAAATTACGGTGAAATATAGATTTTTCATCCCCCGTTTGGATGATATGTTGGACATGATGGCCGACGCAAATGTGTTTTCTAAGATTGACCTGAAGAGCGGCTATCACCAGGTTAGAATTAGACCAGGGGATGAATGGAAAATAGCATTCAAAACTAAGGATGGGTTATATGAATGGGTAGTAATGCCTTTTGGATTAACCAATGCACCGAGTACATTTATGATGATGATGACCCAGGTCCTACGAGCTTTCATGGGAAAATTTATGGTGGTATATTTTAATGATATCTTGATATATAGTAGGACCAAAGAAAACCATGTGGAGCACCTTAGACAAGTCTGTACAGCCCTTAGGAAAGAAGAACTCTATGCTAATTTAAAGAAATGTGAATTCATGACCCAAAGAGTTACCTTCCTAGGTTTCATTGTCACCCCTGATGGAGTTTCAGCTGATCCTGAAAAGATAAGATCCATAGTTGAATGGCCCGTTCCCAAAACCGTTCATGATGTTCGTAGCTTCCATGGATTGGCCACTTTCTATAGAAGATTTATTAGAGGATTTAGCTCCATTGTTGTCCCGATAATTGATTGTATTAGGAAGGAAAGTTTTGAATGGACAAAAGTAGCTGACAAAGCCTTCCTAGATATTAAGAAAAAGATGACACAAGCACCTATCTTAAGACTGCCGGATTTTTCTAAAGTTTTCGAGGTAGCTTGTGATGCCTCTAGAGTAGGTATTGGAGGAGTATTGAGTCAAGAGAATCATCCAGTGGCATTTTTTAGTGAAAAGTTAAATGAGACTAGGGCGAGATATTCAACGTATAACAAAGAGTTGTATGCGGTAGTTCAGGCTTTGAGATATTGGAGACACTATCTGATACCGCAAGAGTTTGTCCTCTTTTCTGATCACGAAGCCCTTAGATTTCTGAGCTCCTAAAAGAAACTGAATCCTAGGCACGCCAAGTGGGTAGAGTTCATCCAAGCCTATACTTTCATCCTGAAACACCGTGCCGGAACTGAAAATAAGGTTGCTGATGCTTTGAGTCGTAGAGCCTTGTTTATAAATTCAATTAGCACTGAAGTCGTGGGTTTTGAAAGAATTAAGGATGAATATGACACCTGTCCAGACTTTAGTTAAGTTTTTCAGGCTTTAAAACAAGGACCATCCTTTGATCATAGTGAATACACCCTTTTAGATAGATACCTATTCAAAGAAAACAAACTCTGTATTCCCAAAACATCTTTAAGGGACTTTCTAATTTGGGAAACCCATGCTGGAGGCTTAGCTGGTCATTTTGGTAGAAACAAAACCATCCTAGCTGTAGAAGACCAGTTTTATTGGCCAGGACTGAAACGACAAGTTGCCCAAATAGTGGCCAGATGTCAAACTTGTGCTGTTGCCAAATAGCAGAAGCAAAATACTGGACTCTATACACCCTTACCTGTACCTGATTGTCCCTGGCAGGACCTGAGCATGGACTTTATGATAGGTTTACCTAAGACCCAAAGGAGACACGATTCAATTTTTGTTGTGGTCGATAGGTTCTTAAAAATGGTCCATTTCATCCCATGTTCGCAAACATTCGATGCATCCAAGATAGCCAAACTTTTTCTAGACGAAATGGTCAAGTTACATGGGCTACCTAAAACCATTGTGTCTGATCGAGATGTTAGGTTCACCAGCTACTTTTGAAAGACGTTATGGCATTTGATAGGCACCAAACTGAAATTTTCCACTGCCTATCACCCATAGACAGATGGACAAACTGAGGTAGTCAATCGAAGCCTAGGGAATCTGTTAAGATGCTTAGTTGGTGAAAATATGGGTAATTGGGATCTTCTCCTCCCTCGTGCCGAATTTGCTTACAACAGCTCGGTCAATAGGTCTACGGGCAGAAGTCCTTTTGAGATAGTCCATGGTTACAAACGTAGGAAGCCTTTAGATCTTATTCCGCTACCCATACATGCACGAGTTTCTGAGTCTGTCGAGTCATATGCACAGCATATTAGAGAATTGCATAAAGAAATTAGAAAAAAAATTCAAATGAGTAACGAAGTATATAAGCATATGGCTAATTCACGGAAAAGAACAAAAGAATATAATGAAGGAGATTTTGTAATGATTAAACTAAGACCTGAAAGGTTCCCACCGGGAACTATGAAGAAACTACATGCCCGGGGAGCTGGACCTTTCAAAATAATTAAGAAAGTTGGACCTAATGCATACGTGTTAGAGATGCCACCAGAATATGACATTAGTTCAACCTTTAATATTTCTGATCTGAAAGAGTATAAAGAACCGGCATTAATTCCTAGTGAGCCTTTTGAGCCTTGTCCTATTTTTGAGAGTGCAACCTTACCTGAATGTCCACCAGCAAAGCCACCAGACCGAAAAGATCGAGTTGAACAAATTTTAGATGATCAGGCAATTACCACTAGGAATAAAGGTTATCAACGTTACCTGGTTCGTTGTCAAAGACGACCGGAATCGGAGGACTCCTGGATCACCCGAGAGGATCTTCAATAGATTGACCCAGACCTATTAGAAAGATATCATGAGCATGTTGATCTTGACTTGACAGGGTCGAATTCCTTCCACCATGGGAGAATTGGTGCGGACACCAGGCACAAGAAGAGATTTCAGCAAGCTTAGCTAGGTTCTTATTTGAGTCCTGTAATAACTTAGTTCTTATTTGAGTCCTGTAATAATTTAATTTTGCATTTGTTTTCTTTTAAATTGAGTCATGAGTCAAGTCTCATTCAGTCCTGTTTAAATCAAATTTCATTGAGTCTTATTTAAGTCAAGTTCGGGCCAGTCCAATTGCAAAATCATGAAGGGTTAGTGTCTAGTCAAAAGTCAAAGGGAGCATGGTCCATGGGTTCACCACCAAAGAAGCCACATCATCACATGGAAGCCACCTCCTTGCCACATCACAAGGAGGTTCAAATTCAAGAAAATTTGGCCAAAGAAGAGGGAATTTTGAATTGGCCAACCTCCCCACCCATCTCTCCTACATTCATGGGGATGACCCACCTTTCTAGGAGTTGCATTTTGAATTCAAAAACAAACAAGGCTACAAAGAAATTCTTATAAGAGTCCTTGGTTTTTGTAAAAAGGGTAGATCATGATGAATGAAGAAAATAGCCTTTCTTTTCCAAAGAAGTTCTCTTGCTTGTGATGTTTGGTACCCTATGAGAGAGTAAGGTGTGAGGCCTTGAAGTTTTGATATCCTGTAATCTACAACTCTCCCTCTCCACTCCAAGATCTTGCATGAATTCGGCTTAGAGGAAATCTTCCAAGAGCTTGCCAAGGGTTGCCTCATCAACAACTAGTGCAACAAGGGTTTCTACAACAAACCTTAAAGTCATCCTGCTAAGGAGCCATGGAAGATTCAAGATAAACCTCCACAACCTCTTCCTATCTTGTTTATATATTTCTTTTATCCCAATCATAAATTCTCTTCCTAATCCCTCCATCTAATTTTGGTGCAGGATCCCCGGGTTTATTCTTGAGTTCCAAAGAAGGAGGTTGGATTTGCTAAGAACTAGAAAACCTACCTAGGATAATTTCCTTATCATCCAGAATCCTCCCCCTGAGTGTGTTATTCAAGAGAGTAGTTTAATGCCTGGAAGCCCTCTTATGAACTCTTTCAGATCTGAAATTGGTAAGGTGAATTAGCTCTAATCTAAGTGGTTTCCTAACCACTAAGATCCTTCTCTCTTAATTATCTTGAATAGAACAAATTTCAGGGTTTTGTGTGACATTTCATAATTTCCTTTATTTACATCTAGGTTCTTTGCTTTGAATGGCTAACTCTTATTGCTTTGTTTTCATTTGAGTTTTACTTATTTGATTAAGAGCATGTCATTCCCATTATTTTCCGCATCAGAGATCCAAAGAATGTACTCCCCTTCAAAAAGGAAAATAAAAATGAAAATGTAAACAATGATGCAGTGGTAGTCGAGATGACCATCACGAAACATCATGTACATCGCATTATGGTGGATAGTGGGAGCTCTACTGACGTGCTTTTTTACGATGCTTTCTCCCGAATGAATCTGTCTCATGATCAATTAAAGCCGGTGCACACCCCTCTCATGGGCTTCACCGGAGATTCGGTGGGGGTCAAAGGAGAGATCACTCTCCCTATCACTGCCGGATCCCCACCTCAACAGAGTACGGTCATGATGATGTTTACCGTCGTCAAGCTTCCATCACCTTATAATGCCATCCTCGACCGTCCAGGGCTCAACCAGCTAGACGCTGTCATTTCCACTAAGAGGTTGCTGGTGCAGTTCCCTACTGTCTCTAGGACGGGAGTAATGAGAGGGACGGCCCAGCCCATCCAGCATTGCTTGCAGATGGTCCCGGGGGCCCGGAGCGCTGAGCTCGGCTCCGATGTCAACGACCTCGACCTAAGAGAGCAAGACCCCAAGGGAGGGCCCGTGGAGTGCCTGTTGACGTACCCTCTCAGTTCGGACCCTCAGAAGATAGTGAAGATAGGAGCCCAACTCCCGGAAGAAGAGCGGGCCCGTTTGCTAGACTTCCTCCGAGCGAACACTGATGTGTTCGCCTGGTCCGCAGCTGACATGCCAGGTATCCCCTCGAAAGTCATCACCCACCAGTTGAATATTGATCCAAGGTGCCTCCCTGTCCGCCAGAAGAAGAGGAGTTTTGCTGCGGAGAGGCAGAAGGCCATCAGTGAAGAAGTGGAGAAGCTTCTCGCCGCCGGCTTTGTACGGGAGGTATAGTATCCCAGTTGGCTGGCGAACGTGGTCATGGTGAAGAAGAGCAACGGCAAGTGGAGGATCTACGTGGACTACACCGACCTCAACCGAGCTTGTCCAAAGGACAGTTTCCCTCTTCCAAAGATTGACCAGCTCGTGGACACCACTTCAGGGCATCACCTCCTCTCTTTCATGGATGCCTTCTCCTGGTACAACCAGATCCGAATGCACCCAGAGGACGAGGAGCACATTGCTTTCATCACCGACAGCGGAACCTACTGTTACAAGATGATGCCATTCGGCCTCAAGAACGCCGGGGCCATGTACCAACGGTTGGTCAACAAAATCTTCAAAGACTAGATTGGCCGCAACATGCAGGTATACGTGGACGATATGCTGGTAATGAGCAAGCCCCCTTTGGACCACGTCGGCGACCTGGCAGAGACCTTCGGTAACCTCCAGGTTCACAAGATGAAATTGAACCCGATAAAATGCGCTTTCGGCATGTCCGCCGGGAAGTTCCTAGGGTTCATGGTAACCCAAAGGGGGATAGAAGCCAACCCGAAGAAGGTCTAGGCTATCCTGGATATGGAGCAACCCACCTCCAAGAAGCAAGTGCAGCGACTCACCGGCCAGATAGCAGTCCTGAGTCGATTTATCTCGAGGTCCGCTGACCACTGCCGGCCCTTTTTTAAGGAGCTGAGGAAGATGAACGACTTTACCTGGATGGAGGAGTGCCAGGAGGCGTTCGACGAGCTGAAGAGGACACTGGCATCCCCGTCGCTACTTTCCAGGCCCGAAGAAGGAGAGGAGCTCCTCCTGTACCTGGCGGTCACCCCGGAGGCCATCAGTTCGGTCCTAGTTCGGACTGACGACAAGGGAATGCAAAGGCTGGTGTATTACACAAGCAAACTCCTCCGTGATGCGGAGCTCAGGTATTCCCGATCTGAGAAACTGATTTTTGCACTAATCATGTCTACCCAGCATCTTAGACCTTATTTTCAAGCGCACCCCATTGTTGTCCTGTCGGATCAGCCACTGAAAGTGGTGCTCAGCCGACCTGACACATCTGGGCGCCTGGCGAAGTGGGCGCTCAAGCTCAGCGAGTTTGACATCACCTACAGGTCGAGGTCGGCCATGAAGGCACAGGTACTCGCTGATTTCTTGGTCGAGTGTGCAGGCCTGGGCGAGGGGGTGGAAGAGAGCCCCCAAGACCGGTGGCCGAAGCCAGGACCAGAGGAAGACGTATGGATCCTTCATGTCGACGGAGCCTCGAACTCCAGCGGGAGTGGAGTTGGACTCATCCTCGCCAACGACGAAGGAGTTGTCGCCGAATGTGCGCTCCATTTCCAGTTCGCCGCCACTAACAATCAAACGGAGTATGAAGCGCTCCTCGCAGGGCTGAGAGTGTCCCACGAGCTGGACATGGCCAACCTCAAGGTCTTCACCGACTCACAGCTGGTAGCCGGGCAGATCTCAAGGGAGTACAGGATGCGGGACCCCCAAATGGTGAAGTACCTGGAGCTCGTAAGAATGAGCGCAGTAGGATTTCAGTGTTTCAACGTCTCCCATATATCTCTTGGGGAAAATGCTCGTGCGAACGCACTCTCCCGCCTTGCAACCCTGCCAGACTCATCGTTGGGCCGCACTTACATCGAGCACCTCAAGGCCCCGAGCTACGAGACACCCATGGAGGTCCAGCAAGTCAACCAAGAGCCCAGCTGGATGGACAAGTACATCGAGTACATCACCGATGGCACCCTACCGGAGGACCGCATGGCGGCTGGCCTCATTAAGAGGAAGGCTGCACGGTTCATCTTAATGGATGGGTTACTGTATCGGAGGTCCTACTCCTACCCGCTCCTCAAGTGTTTGAGATCCATAGAGGCCGCACTCGCGCTCCAAGAGATCCATGAGGGCATCTATGGGAACCACGTGGGGGGCAGGACACTGGCGTACAAGGCCCTCCACCAAGGTTACTTCTGGGAGACAATGAAAGAAGATGCAGCTGACTTCGTGAAGAGGTGCGACCGGTGTCAGCGGCACGCCGTGGTGCAACGTCAGCCCGCTGCTCCACTCTCCTAGCTCTCCGCCCCATGGCCGTTCGCTCAATGGGGCATGGATCTCCTAGGACCTTTTCCCCCGTCGTCCGGGCAACAAAAATTCTTGATCATGGCCATCGACTACTTCACGAAGTGGGTCGAGGCCGAACCCTTAGCCCGGATCATGGAGGCAAACGTCACCAAGTTTCTCTGGAAGTCAATTATTTGCCGCTTTGGCCTACCGCACACTATTACCACCGACAATGGACGTCAATTAGATTGTCGGGAGTTCGAGGAGTTTTGCAGTGACGTCGGCATCCACCATCGTTTCACTTCGATGGCGCATCCTCGGATAAACGGAGAAGCCGAGGTAACAAATAGGACCATTTTGCAAGGCCTCCAGACAAGATTGGACCAAGCCAAGAGTAGGTGGGCGGAAGAGCTCCCGAGCATCCTTTGGGCGTATCACACTACCCCAAGGACGGCTATGGATGAGACCCAGTTCAACCTTATCTTCGAAGTAGAAGCGGTTATCCCAGTTGAGCTCAGCCTACCGACCCTGCGCATGGAGCAGTACGACGAGAGGAAGAACCCTGCCAGGATGCTACTAAACCTGGACCTCCTTGAAGAAATGAGGGACAGGGCTCGAGTTCGGATGGCTACCTACTGGCAGCGAGTAGCCAAATACTACAACTCCAGGGTACGACCGAAGTCCTTCCGCTAGGGAGATTTGGTGCTCCACCGTGCTGAAGCTTCCCAGCCAAGGGAGTGCGAAAAGCTCTCCCCAAACTGGGAAGGCCCTTATAGGGTGGCGGAGGCACTTCCTCACGGGGCGTACTACCTGGAGGAGCTAGGCGGATCCCGGTTCTCTCGGACCTAGAATGCCTCAAACTTGAGGATGTATTACCAATAGTGTAAGGCTCCTTAAACTTTGGCAATGAAATCTTTTTTATCAAATGCTTGCTCTCGTCTCGTAGGGTGAGGGCCACCCAGCTCTAAGTTCAGCAAGCATGGACATGGCAGAAGACCCGCGAAGGCGCGATGTCTCTCTCACAAAATCCTGGAGAACAGCTCGGTGAGCTACGCAAGGCTCAGATCCAGCCTGCGGCCACGGGGTTCAGTCCGGAAGTCCCGGTGACCCGGGCCGGGGATTCCGACGGGAGCGCTCCGACAGTCAAGTCAGTGACGATCCAGGGGAACAGATCCTCCTGGTCGAGCCCCTCTGGATGAGCTCCAAGCTAGGAGGAGTGAGTGTAGAGTGCATGAAAAATAAGAGTAGAAGTGAGCTAGGAGAGGTGATGGCCGAGGTGGTCTCGCCCTTCTGTCAGGCCTCTCTTCCTTTTTTCTGTGCTTGCCCTTGTTGTCGTTGGTTGTGTTGTTTTTGTTGTTACCTTCTTTTGGCTTACCCTGGCTGGGTCTTTTATTTTGGCTTGCCTTGGGATCTCCCCATGCTATCAGGCGTGTGCGTCGAGGTATCATGCCATAAACGGGATGCCCTTTCTGTCAGATAGTTAGGAAAGCTTCTTCTTCTGACATTCCTTCTGCTGGAAGCCTGGCAGGGCCTCGGTTGGCGAGCTGCTATTCTCGGGACCCGCGCCCTCCGTTTGGATCTTTTTCCTGGTCGTACGGCAGGTCGGTGGAGGGCATGGCACCTTAATGGCTGCCGTGGGCATTAATGGCGGCATGGCTGGTGCTGCTGTACAGCCTTTGGGAGGACCGTCATTGTCCTCGGAGGAGAGGGGCTGCTCTCTTGGCGGCTGGTGTCTCTGTCTGGATTGAGGACCGAGCTGGAAAGATGGGGCCCGCCTTCGGCGGGCTCACTTCAAGGTGGCTCAGCTGGGTGGTGGAGGGCCGAGCTCAACTCCGGACCAGCGGAGCTCGGCTTCGGACAAGCTCGACCTGACTGAGATGGACGGGGTGCCAACCAGCCCGGGGGATCTGACTTCGGAGGGGCCCCTTGTGGCAGAAGGACTTGAGCTCGATTCCTGACCACGGGGCCTGACCTCGAGGGGTCTGCCTCGAACGGTGGCTTGTGCTTGGCTCCGGCCTAGGCGTCTCGACTTGGCGGGGACCGACCTGGCGGAAGACGGAGCTCGGCTTCGACGGGCAGCCCCGTTGCTCCAGGGGAGCTCAGCCCGGTGAAGGGGCTCATGGTGGGAATCCATCGTGGCGCCCGGTGTGGGCTCCACGTCAGTCCATCCATGCCACGTCAACGATCTAGCCACATCAATGCTAATCTAAAAAAGTATTCATATAGAAAAATAAATATCTAAATAAAGATAAAATAATATACTTTAATCGTATGTATGTCACAAAAAATCAGTATAAAATGGGATACTTAACAACATGCACCCCACCGATCATCTTACAATATAATATTGCATTCTAATAATCACTATTACAAATAACACTTATTATACAACTATAAAATACCTTTCGAATATGAATTATAATATATAATAAATGTCACAATAAATTATAGTAATTTTTGGATCAACTATAACATATATATCTTTATGCAATTCTAAAATATAATGAAATAAAAAACTATTAGTTCTCAATGACTCAACTACTCAAGATCTATAGAATGCTGCATGCTCTTTGAGGCTATAAAAAAATACACTTGAATAGTATAATAGTAAGCAAAATTATATATAAATAATTTATAAATTATTTAAATATTTTATTATGTATAAAGAACTTAACTAAAATATTTTTTAAATCATTACGAGTCCAACGACTAAAAATATTTAAATCGGATGAAAAACAAGAAGTTATAATGATTCTAACAAAAATTTAATATTAACAGACTGAACTATAAATAATAAAAATTATAGGGACATTTTCATAAAACAATATTTTTAAAAATAAAATCAAAACCAACAGGGATTCAAATATAAAATTTTAAAGGACCAATTTATAATATTCAAAATATCATGGGCCTAAATGCGAAATGACCCTTTATGAGCTAAAAGGGGTTTAAATTTTAGATTTTGGGTTGAAATCCAGTACCCAAAACCTATTAACATTTCTTCCTCCTCTCTCTCACAATGAAACAGAGCAAGAGAGGGGAGAAGGGGGCAAAACCGCCACCCCTCTTCCTAAAATCATCGCCCCTTTGCTCGATGCCCATCAGAACCACCTCACGAGTGCCTGTCGCCACCTCCTATGGCATCGCCAGAGGTCAAAAGGGTCCAAACCGCTGGCAAGATTCGATGACCTTCAATCCCACTTTTTTTTATTATCAGGCCCAAACACCTAGCATCGACCACCATGACAGCCAGAACTTCCTTTGCCGCCATTACGGGCAAGCACTAGGACGATCCAAGCAGCACTGGCAAATGGAGTGTAGATGAGCACTGTCGGTCGCTCAGGCCCAAACACCCATCTCTTCCATCACCACCACCTACCCACGACAACCAACACCCCACCATCAACCACCAACAGGTCCTTCATCATTGTCATTGACCATGCCCTCCATAAGCTCGTTACTAGTTAGGGCACGATGATTAGGGCAAGAAGGCCATGCCCTTTTTTTTTGATCAAGTATCACCAGCTAGGGAGTGCTTGTAACCAACGTCGTTACCCGTCGGATGGCCGACAAGCTTTCCCAAGCCAGCGATCTGTTGATGGATTGGAGAAGGAAAGCATGACGGTTCCATCCACCATCGACATTATTTTTTTTGTGTTGAACTGTGAAATCAAATTAAATTTTTTTAAAACTCAAATCTATTTTTTTATCCCAATCTTCTATAAAATTCTATGCTCTAATATCAAGTATAAGAATTTTTATTACTATTCTACGCTTTGATACCAAGTATAAGAATTTTTGTTATCCCATGAATCATATGCAAAAGATTGAAACACAAGAAAAATTGTTCAAGAATCAATCTGAGCAATTAACAAATCCAGAAAAGCTGTATAATCATAAACAATCGATTAATCTTAATTTGGGATATATATCTATGTTTGCCATTAATTCCAAACATTCAATCAAGATACTTATGCGAATATAAAGGCTAAGTCTTTCTCTTCAGCATCCTCTCTCAACAGGCAGCTATTCGATGGGACAAGCAATGGAAACTAATCTTATGAAAAATATTATGAGAAATGGAGAGGGGATGTAGCCTATTTATAAGTAAAACTTAACTGGCCCTTCTATCACGGACCAAGTTGGACTAAGACCTATACTGTACCGTCTCAACCACATCAACTGATATAAGATGCTCAAAGCCCAAACAGAAGGATCACATACAATATTAGGCTATATACATATCCATCAATACGGATCATATAATCAACCTATTTTGACAAAATATAATAAATAAAAATAATAATTAATGTTAGTTTATAATTAAAAAATTTCTTACTAATATTATATAGATTTTATAAATCATATTAATTTTATAATAAGGATGCAAAACAAGATCTATATCAAGATAGGAACCTTGATCCCAAGCAATTAGCTCAAACTCAATTCATTGCTACAATTCTAAGTTGTACGTTAAACTATATGCACATATAGAGTGGGATCATTGTTCAAATAAATATTACGTAAATAAGATTTTTATTTGTATCCATCGGCATGCCTCACGTGAGATGAGGTATCCATCAGCATGCCTCACGAGAGATGAGGCATATCTAAGAAACATAATTCAGCTGTATCAGAATAAAAGAATGTAATCAGATAAGATGATTCTTGCTAGTAAACAAAACATGCACATTTCTAGCTTGCAAATATTTAGAAAAGAAAAAGAGATTTTTTGAAAAAATGTTAAGGATATGTTTAATAGCATGATCTATTTTTTCTTCCTATAAAATTCAGGCAGTTCACTTTGATATTTATAAATATAGATTTAGTCTGATTTGGTTTTAATGATCATTCTAGTCCAGTCAGCAAATTCTATAAAATTTTGGATCTAATCATTTAAAAAATCCTAACAATGTATAAAAACCTTCAAACTATTCAACACTGGCAATGATCAGGAATAAAGTGTGAGCGTTTCTGGTCCCCAGCTTTGTGAAATTTTCTGCTGCTTTGCTTAAAGAAGAAGTTCTGAAAATTTTCTTCACATGATTTGACATTCTAGCTTACTAGCTTTGCTTTAGTTTCTTGTTTCTACCGGACCTCCCAATACAAGATCAAGTAGACTAGCAATAGGGATGGAAAGAGATAAATCTCGGTGTAGCTATCGCACAGACTTTCATTCTGCCAGGTAATGTTTAATTAAAGATGCTCAGATTTTTATGTCAATCTGACATCACTAAGACACCGGCTAATGGAATTGGGACAAAGAGGAAGACCCTGATCTTTCACTCACACCAGCGGTCGTTGGCTCCAGAAAAATTTCTGGATTTAATCGAGTTATCCACTGGATCATGCCTCGAACCTACAACCGGTTGGTGGTGAGGTAAGGTCTCTACCAACCGCGCTACAAAAAAAATCAATGATTTTCAAAAAAAATAAATAAATAAACGGTCGCTTGCCCCATTGCCCACCTTGCCAGTAGTTCTGGTCACGGTTTTTGGACGGCCCATAACCACCTCTAACATTTTGTTAGCGGATCCTTACAATAAAGCCACGTGTACAAATGATCAACAATTGAGTGCCACGTAGCCCTCACACTTGATGCTTCATTGCCAAATGAGTGTGAAAGAAAGAAAATGTTCATTATTTTTGTTGATTTTCTATCGAGAGCCTTGCAGGCAGCGGTGCAGAAATCAGCGATCCATCCATATATTCCCTCTCCGGATGCCCCATCGATCTCACGCCTTCACTTTGCAGATGATTGCTTGCTGCTCGATCGGCCTTTGTGCTATCTGCTAGGGGTATTCACCGAGTATTGGAGCTCTACTGTTATGCTTCAGGTCAGAGAGTTAACTTTCACAAATCTGGTATTTATTTTAGCCCAAAGACTTTAGCCAGACTCCGACATACCATTCAAGATACTCTTGGGATTGCAAAGCATCAAGATTCACTATCTTATTTGGGGGTCCCCATTTTAGGATCCAGACTGAAAGCCTCTGAGTATGCTCTGATGGTCTCTGCTGTTAGGGACAAGATTGAAGGCTGGCAGGGCCGCTCCCTTTCCTCTATGGACCGGCTAACTCTTATCCGATCTATCCTTACTTCACTTCCCATCTACCTTCTCTCCAACATAGTTGTTCCTAAGTCTATCATTCTTAAATTGGAACAGATCATTCGTGCTTTCCTTTGGAACTCCTCGATCGCTAGGAGGAGGATTCACCTAATGCGATGGGAGGTTGTATATTCGCCGACTACCCTTGGCGGTCTGGGGATCTACTCTCTTCTTTCTAGAAGAGAAGCCCTGTTGGCCAGGCATGCTGCCAGATTCTTCCTTTGTCCGGATAGTTTATGGGTATCATTGATGAGAGCCAGATATGGTGTTATTTCTATTGATACGGATAGGCCCTATACTCCGTCCCGGCGTTGTTCGGTTATGTGGAGGGAGATGATGACCAAATTTTCGCTGGTTACCCCTCATCTCTCCTGGCTTCTCGACGATGGTGCTTCAATCAGGTTTATGCTCGATCCATGGATATCTGACATTCCGCTGATCAGATGGCCTACATTTATTTCTATTCACACACCGTCGACGATATCTATTGTTGATCTCTTGCTCCCGAACCGTATCTAGTGGGATTGTCAGGCGGTCATTTCTATTTTTGGCGATGTTCTCGGTCAGCGGGTCCTCTCTATAGTGCTGCTTGTTTTTCCATGCTCGGATACTTTGGTTTGGCAGCACTCGACCTCCTCTCGGGTGCACATGTCTGATTTGATGCCCCTTGTTTATCAGGACCCACCCGTCACCCGCAGTCTTGCATGGATCTGGTTTTTACCAGTTCATCCTAGAGTTTCTTTATTCTTCTGGAAACTCGCTTAGGAGCGCCTCCCCATATGGGACTTTCTTGTTCAGAGGGGCCTCTCCATGCTAGTTGTTTGTCCGGCTTGTGGGTTCGACCGGGAGTCACAGGCCCATGTCCTCTTCCTGTGTACCCGCGCGAAATCGGTTTGGAGACTGGCCGGTTTTGGGGCTATCTTTCAGCAAGACGATGACTTGGTGGATTCTTTTCTTATATCTTTGACCTCCGGTCCGATCGATTTCTCTACTTCCTTGAGAGCATACCTTGCTTATTATATCTGGATCTTCATAAATGAGATTCTCTTTAACTCAATCAGGTATTCCCCTAGGATGACTGTTGAGAAAGCCAGGGCTTCTGCTTTAGAGTTTCGGGGTTCGACTGTGAGGTCTTTAGAGTTCTAGGGTTCCTCTTCGGCTCTGCGAGTGTCCCAGAAAGTGTTTATTTCCTGCGAACCCCCTCCTCTACGTACCTTCACTATTAGCTTCGACGGGAGCCTTCGCAATGGACAGAGGGGTGCAGGTTTTGTTATTTGTGATCATAGACTTGGGTTTCTTGCTGCTAGAGGGCTGTCGGTTTTTTTTTTTTTGGTTGAACAAAAGGGGGAGGAGTTAAACCCCGGGCGTGGCCACCCCCAGACAGTCAAGGGTTGCCGATTTTTTATTCCTCGATCCCAGTGTGGAGCTGCTAGCGGCTTGGGCAGGGATTCGATATGCCCGACAGATCCTCCATCTGGATTCTTTGATCATTAAGAGAGACTCAGTGACGGTCATCTCCTGGATCAGAACTGTGCAGTGTTCTATGTCTACACATCTCATTATCCAGGACATATGCTTCCTCCTCAGGGGATGTTCTTACGTTGATGTTCGCCATATCTTTAGGGAGGCTAACTCGGCGACCGACTGGGTTGCCTCCTTTGTTGCCTACCATGCGGGTTCTATTTTATGGCCAGACTGACATGTAGCTCCTGTACAGCTTAGGAATCTTATTCTTTCAGACTTTCTTGGTTGTATTCACTCTTGTTCTTTCTAATGAATACACCGTTTCAGCTAAAAAAAAAAAATAAAAAAAATAAAAGAAAAAAAAAAGAAAGAAAGAAAGAAAGAAAGAAAAAAAGTTAAAGAATTGGAGAGAGTTTTTTTAAAATATAAATATTTTTTAATAAAGATATAAGAAATATTTTTTTAGTAAGACATCCCTGTGAGATGAACTCGAACGCTTTATTTTATTTTTTAAATAAATTTATCTTTTTACTTTAGATTTTCTTCACTACTTTTATATCATATAATTGATATTTGTATGTGATAAGGATTTCTGTATGATAAGCATTATTTGCAAAATTTATCGATCTAAATTAAGCATGCATCTCACTTACACTAGCAAGTTGCTATAAATTACTAAATTTGATTGTCAGTGGTAAATTTCCTCTATAGCTTATAACATATCAAGACCATAGGGCAATCGCATAATCCAAGAGGCTTCTCAATGCTTGTAGATTTATGAGGATAACAATATTTTTAGGTTAAGTACCAGTACATTTTTATAGGTTTTCTTATTAATCAAACAAATGTGTTTTTTTTTTTCTTTTCTTTTTATTTATCATGGCTGGTGCCGGTATAGATGACCGAGTATTACGATTTAGCATATAAAACCTAGTAATAATCTAATTTGCAAGGGTGCCTGTCTAACAATTTTGATCATCACGACCACCATAAACTTGGAAATGAAATTAGAGCCGCTCATCCAACCTCAACGGTGTGATCACCATCAACCTCCACGGTATCACCTAGTAATAATCTAATTTGCATTTGCGCCAACCTGCCTAACAACTTTGATCATGACCTCCATAAACTTCTTGCAAATGAAATTAGAGCCACTCATCCAACCTCCATGGTGTCACCAAGCTAGCTAGATGAAAAGGAAAAAGGAACCGCCAAAGCGGTAGCCTAGTTGGTTAGTCTTACCTCACAACCATTAGATCACGGGTTTGAGATATAACTCTATGGAAGACTCGATTAAATTCAGAAATTATCTCCTGAGACCCGTGACAGTTAGATAAGTGAGAAATCGAGATCCTTTTTCTTTTCCGTTTTGATCAACTGATATTTTGATGGTATCGGACTGACGTACTCATCATTGATTGAGAAAAAGCTGCAAAAATCTAGTACATTAAATCAAATATTTCTTAACAGGATGGCCCTTCAACACACAACGAATACAACCACAGGCATTCATCAAAAAAAGCACTCAATTAGAGACAGGCTCCGGGTTATCCAAATGATTGGTACGATGTACGAGGAATTTTGCACCAACATGGGTCTATTCCTCTGCTGCAGCCTGCAGGGCATTCAAATGTGGAAATAAAAGTAGCCGTTGGTGGAGGTGTCTCATATCTTGAGAGAGAGAAATAGGGCAGCGGACCGGTTGGCACACCATGCTATATCTACAAGGACTTTCTTTGAAGAGCCGGGTGTTGAAATCCATGAAAATTTTCTTCAAATCCTACAGGTTGATGCGAATGGCATTTTTTATTATTGACAATCTTAATTTTACGCTTCTATGGCTCTGTATTTTTCAACATCTCCTTTCCCTTACTGGGTGTACCAAAAAAAAAAGAAAAGGGAAAAAATATGCTGCAAAATGGGAACAAGAACAAAATATTAATTGCTGGTATAAAATAATGTTCTCTAACAAATTCTAGGGAACTAATATGTGATGTGATTTAATATTTCCATTTCTTAAATTATAATGACTTCATAGCAATCCACGATTGTCAATGATCAAGCTAAATTTGCAGTAGAAATTAAATTAAAAGAAAATATTAACCATCTGGGTAAAAATATAGCATATATATATATATATATATATATATATATATATATATATATATATATATATATATATATACTTCGGTCTATGCTTATGTTAGATGGTGCAGGATGATTAATGTGTCATCTTGTGAACTTTTTTTTTTTTTTTTTTTTGTAGCTTTCTCCAGATATTAATAGAAACAAATTATGAGCTTGACTTATGTCTTGGCTTGAAGCAATGAAGCATTTGAAGGACAAAGAGACCGTGGAACTGGCTAAAAGCATGAACTTCTCTTGACGGTCCACCTGTCCAACAACCCGGATCAATGTGGCTAAAGAGCCCGAGGTGTACAAAAAACAAAACAAATACCTACAAATCGCATTTTGGTGCCATTCTTCCCTGCAAAAATCACTTGGTCTTCCACGCCTTCTCTCTCACCACTTTTTTTCGTTTGGCCGCACTCGCTTTTAAATTTACACCACCCACTCTACTCAAGTCACAAGAGATAACCTCCAGGGTCATACTTATCACATCACCACCTTTACTATGCAAATACAAATAAATAAATAAAGGAAGCGCAACTCCATGGGGCCAAAGAATACTCCTTGATAACACTAATTATATAAAGTTCTGGTATGGGGAGTTTACATGTAGATTCCCTTCCTCCTCCACCAATGTAATATATGGGTGGTGGTGGTGACCAATTTATCCACCATTCTTCCTCCCTTACTGCTATCTATCACCACTCTAAAAGTCCCTGACTTGGCCTCTATTCCACCACCCATCCTCCACTCCCCCAACATATCCCCCTACCACCATTTAATTAGACACCATTGCTCCATTTCCAGCAACGCGCGCTTCTATAACCTCTAATTGGCTTCAGAAACCACTCATCATATTCACCAAATGGATCCCTTCTTATCTCCCCCAAAACCCATTCTCTCCCTCAGCCTTCTTCTCCTCCTCTTCTTCTTTGGTAATTCATCTTATTTCCTCCATTCTATCACTGCATATATTCCATTTCGTTTCGGTTACAGTCTGAAATTTTGTAATATATAACTCGGTTTCATGACTCGGTTACATGGAAATGTATGCAGGGAGGATGGATTGCACCAAGTTCACATTCGTGAACAACTGCGGCTACACGGTGTGGCCGGGGGTGCTTCCCAATTCGGGCAGCCCGAATCTGGACTCCACCGGCTTCACGCTCGCCGCCGGCGATTCACGTGTGCTCCTCGCCCCCGCCGGCTGGTCCGGCCGCTTCTGGGCCCGCACCGGCTGCAACTTCGACAGCGCCGGCCGCGGATCATGCGCCACCGGCGACTGCGGGTCCGGGGAGGTGGAGTGCAACGGCGCCGGTGCCTCCCCGCCAGCGACCCTGGCGGAGTTCACGCTCCGCGGCGCCGACGGGAAGGACTTCTACGACGTGAGCCTGGTGGACGGGTACAACCTGCCGGTGGTGGTAGATGCCGGCGGTGGGTGCGCCGCCACCGGATGCGCGGCGGACCTTAACCGCCGGTGCCCGGCGGAGCTGAGGGTTGGCGACGGAGAGGCGGCGGCGTGCCGGAGCGCCTGCGAGGCGTTCGGGAAGCCGGAGTTCTGCTGCAGCGGGGAGTACGGGAGCCCCGCCACGTGCCATCCGTCCGTGTATTCGGAGGTGTTCAAGTCCGCGTGTCCCCGGTCGTACAGTTACGCGTACGACGACGCCACCAGTACTTTCACCTGCACCGCCGGCGACTACTCCATTACCTTCTGCCCCGGATCCGCTCCAAGGTACATAATATCGTTATAATATACTCGAAGAATTTGCTAAATAAAGGATGAAATAATTGAAATCAATTTTGATAATTTTTATTCGGCATTCCCTCCCTCCCATCCTAATCACGCATCTAAAAAAAAATTTAAAATTTAATCAAATCATCCATAAAAATTATATCTCGAATTCATAAAAAATAAAAGATAAAACTAAATCTTTATCAATTAAGTTATCATCTTAACAATAAATTTTATTTATTGATAATAGATAATTGATATTATTTTTGTAAAAAAAAATTATGAAAAGATTTCTTAGACGTTTGCTTGGAAAATTAGCACTTCATTGCTATTTTATATACATATATGTTTTTGTTTCACTCATCTAACCATATATTTTGGCGCTATTGGAGGAAGGAGAGGAGGAGAGGCAGGATAAGAAAGAGAAAAGGTGGCTTTGTCCTTCTTTCTTCTTTTGCTTTGTTCTTGTCCCACCATGCACGGTGGTGCACCGGCTTAGAAGCTAGTGGGGTGCTGGTCGTCGAGTCTAAAGTTTATATAATTAAAAAGTCGGGTATATTTGGAAAAGTTGGATTCCAGGAGACTTTTAAAAAAGAAAAAAAAAAAAAAAAAAACTGTTTCTTTTAATTAGCAATTGGTTATATCGATTAAACTACAATTACTAACCATGGGTTAATTTTTAACAGTCAGAAGTCGGCGAAAAATACCTCACCAAAAACAACAGGAGTAGTGTTGCAAGACGACTCTTGGCTCGCAGAGCTTGCCACCGGAGACGCCAACTCACGGAGGAGGGTGTCGGTAGTACCCCAAGCCTCGTTAATTACCGGAACCATTAGCTGTCTCCTATTCCTTTTGGCCTAATGTGGAAGATTACACTTCCTTGATAATTTGGGATATGGAAATGGGTCCATTTTGATTAGGTTGGACAATATAATCCAGTTAGCGCCAATCAAAATTGTAATTTAAGGCTACACAGCATGGCTTAGGGGTGTAAGATTTTATTTCAAATATTGATGTTGGTTTATTGCTGTTAATTAATATATATTCATATGGTGTGATATCTGTTACACAAAATTCATTTTTGTTGTGATAATGATCATCTAATTTAGTTTTCTTTTTTTATTTTTCCCTCATATATTTCATTGTATTCTTTAAATCCTGTGGCCATGGCCGAGAACTATATATGCCAAATAACACCCAAGAATGTGAAACAAGTAACGTTACATACCAAACTGGAGCCAAACTAAATGCACACATATTTGGATCAAATCGCATTTAACTCATGACATTTGGGCAAGTCTCAATCTAAGCAACTAAAATTTAATTTTGATGGATGTGTCGCAGAAAATAGTGTTGGAGCCCTATTTCTAACTCATGACAAAATGTAGGGAATTCTAGAAGCAGGAGCAGCTAGAGCACTATTTATGACATATACCGTCAATCAGGCAACTAGCTTTGTCTCATCTGGTCAGTATCAGGACTAATTTCAAGATTGAGAACCTCTTAGATACGAGTAATTCTTTGTGCACCGCGTGTGGTGCAGCAAATCCAGCATGACCCGCCGTTTGTTTTTATTGATCTAATTATATCCATGGTGGCATGACGGGATGGGACAGGTCTCTGCAATTACATAATCTTAAGACATCGTCCGGCAATTTTTTCAAACCGGCAAAATGACCATTCTGCTTTCATTATTTTCAATATAGGTTACGATGCGAAAAACGGTTCTTATTCTGCAAACAGGGAAAAAAAAATCTATTTGCACTATGAAGCCCCACCCCAGAGTTCGTCCATTGTTTTTGGATATCCCAGATATCTCCATTTTGTGTTTTTGCTTCTCTTTGATGGTCGAGAAATCGTTACTGATTTTTTTTCAATATTTGATACGCCTTCGAAATCTTGGAAAAATGGAGAAGTGGTTTCGTCTTTCAAAGCAGACGATGAACACAAAAACAATGCAAGAAGAAAATGCAAATGGGGAAGGAAGCACTGCAATCGTTGTTTATTCAGGAAGTAATGAGACCCCCTTAAGATCCGTCCCAAAGGATGCTACAGAAGCAGAAACAAGTAAGAAAAATTTTTGATTCCTGCTTAGAGTTGACATTTGGCGTGTGAACTTTTTTTTTACAATTTCTGCATGGGTGTCGAAGTTTTTTAACTAGGGTACCCCAGGTTTTGAACAAGAGTGTTGTAGGTTTTGAACAAAGATATTGTAGGTTTTGAATTAGGATGTTGTGGGTTTTGAACTAGGGTGTCGTAATTTCTGTTTTACTATTTTAATATCAATCTTTGAAATTTATCTCTATATAGGGATATCACGATAATTTTTAAAAAAATATTAAATCTTCATAGTATAAAATCATGACACCATAGTTCATATATTACGACATCCTAGTTCAAAACCTATGATATCCTAGTTCAAAACCTACGACACCCATGCAGAAATTATGAAAAAGAAGTTTTTAACCCCTCTACATCTAATACATACATGGCAACCGTGGCTTGTTTTATAACTCCCAGGGTGTCAAAATTATCACGGATGCTGTAACATTAATTAAAATGACCAAAACAGTATTACGATATCCTAGTTCAAAACTACGACACCCATACAGAAATTATGAAAATGATATTTTTAACCCCTCTACCTCTAATACATGGCAACCGTGGCTTGTTTTATGATTCCCAGGATGTCATAAAATTGCCACGGATATTGTAACATTAATCAAAATGACCAAAATAATATTACAACATCCTAGTTCAAAATCTACTACATCCTAGTCCAAAACCTACGACACCCATGCATATTCCTTCACTTATCAAGAGGGTAAAAAAAGAACCTAGATTGTGGAAGGCCTCCCAAATCATAGCTGATTCTACTATCGAAACAGGCCCATCGAAAAAAAAGATGAAAATAGTGGGCACATGTCAGCCTGAGGAATCAAATTTGAATCTTCAAATTGAAGATTATGAAAATTTGATCAACACATTTTTGAAAGAAAATATGAACTCGTAAGTTATATCTATTTTTTCTAATATGTATGCTAATTTATAGTCAAGAATATATAATATCCTTCATGTTTATTAATTTCAGAGATGTCATTTACAATAATAAATTTGGAGGCACTATCACTAGAAAAAATCTTTTTGATCTGATAAACAATGACATGATAGTTGATGATGTAAGTAATAGAGTATTACATCATTTTGTTCTTAATCTTTATGTATGTTATGATATATTTTCTAATAATTATTAATTCATTTTCAGAATTTTATGAAATCAAGTTACTTATAATTAATCAGTTTATATTGTATTGATAGATAATTGATGCCGGGCAGGAGTTCATTACAAAGAACTGGACTGAAAATATAGAAATAGATCATAAGAGTATAGTTGCACCTATAATGACCTCTAGCATGTTTCTAACATCAGCATCACCGTATCATGAACTTGCTGGAATAGCCGGGAATATGATTTTTGATGAAGTTAGTGATGTAGATAAGAAGGAATTTTGATTTCTCTTCACTATCATAAACTCGGACAATTCTCACCAGCACCTGGTAGCGGTTGACATACAAGAAAAGATTTTGATGCATCTGAATTCAATAAAATGCAATTCCAAGTACAAGGCAAATACAAGGAAGTGGCACAAGATACTAGGTCCAATGTTCCATATATTCTGTGACATTACTGAGGTATCCAAATGGTCCATGCGAAAGATTAGTGAATGCCCTTCCCAAGCTGTAGGATCAATGGACTGCGGTTTGTTTTGCTTGAAATATATAGATTTTATTGCTCGTAAGGATAGGCCTGATACTTGGGATTTCACAGAAAAAGATATCAATGTGTACCGCTGCCAGTTAGCAGCAAGAATTTTGAGAAAGAGTTTAAATCAAAAGATTGAAAGTGCTGTTAAAAATTAGCCTGTAAAAGCAAATTATTTATTATGTATCTTTCTTTTCGATTCATTCACTTCTGCAATATGTTACACAAATTTGTTACTTACTTGAATTTTATATTTTAAGCATCATTCTCAAAAAAAAATTCTGTAATTCATTCAACCAGTATTGTTTTAAATATTATTGTCTTATTATATGTAGTTTTATGTAATTCATTCAAACAGTATTCTGTAATTCTTCATTGCTATGATGATGATATAAAGGAGTGTTATGTTTCTTGACAGAGTGTCATAGTATTTGTACTTGGGTGTCGTAGCATTTGAACTAGGATGTTATAGTTTTTGAACTATGATGTCGTAGGTTTTGAACTATGGTATCGTAGATTTTGAACAAGGATGTCGTAATATTGTTTCAGTATTTTTTATTGATCTTTAAGCAATCGGGATTATTTTTGACAATCTGTGAGTCAATAACCAAACCAATGATGACATGTACTACAGGTATGCGAAATTAGAATCCTTTTATCTTATATTTTCTGCATTGTTGTAGTTTTTGAACTAAGGTATCGTAGATTTTGAACTAGGATGTCGTAGCTTTTGAACTAGGATGTCGTAATATTGTTTCAGCATTTTTTATTGATCTTTAAGCAGCCGGGACTATTTTTGACAATCTGTGAGTCAATAAACAAGCCAATGATGACATGTACTACATGTAGGAGGGATTAGAATCATTTTATCTTATATTTTCTGCATTGTTATAGTTTTTGAACTAGGGTGTCGTAGGTTTTGAACTAGGATATCGTAGATTTTGAACTAGGATATCATAATATTATTTCAGCATTTTTTATTGATCTTTAAGCAACCGGGGCTATTTTTGATAATCTGGCAGTCAATAACCAAGCCAATGATGACATGTACCACAAGTATGAGGGGTTAGAATCGTTTTATCTTATATTTTCTGCATTATTGTAGTTTTTGAACTAGGGTGTCTAGCTTTTGAACTAGGGTGTCATAATATTATTTCAGTATTTTTGATTGATCTTTAAGCAGCCATGGCTATTTTTGACAATCTGGGAGTCAATAACCAAGCCAATAATAACATGTACCACAGGTAGGAGGGATTAAAATTGTTTTATCTTATATTTTCTATATTGTTGTAGTTTCTGAACTAGGATGTTGTAGGTTTTGAACTAGGGTATCGTAGATTTTGAACTAGGGTGTCGTAATATTGTTTCAGTATTTTTTATTGATCTTTAAGTAACCGAGACTATTTTTGACAATCTGGGAGTTAATAATCAAGCCAATGATGATATGTACCACAGGTATGAGGGATTAGAATTGTTTTATCTTATATTTTCTACATTATTGTAATTTTTAAACTAGAATGTCATAAATTTTGAACTAGGGTATCGTAGATTTTGAACTAGGATGTCGTAGATTTTGAACTAGGGTGTCGTAATATTGTTTCAACATTTTTTATTGATCTTTAAGCAGTCGGGGCTATTTTTGATAATCTGGGAGTCAATAACCAAGCCAATGATGACATGTACCACAGGTAGAAGGGATTAGAATCGTTTTATCTTATATTTTTTGCATTGTTATAGTTTTTGAACTAGGGTGTCGTAGGTTTTAAACTATGGTGTCGTAGATTTTGAAATAGGGTGTCGTAATATTATTTCAGTATTTTTGATTGATCTTTAAGTAGTCGAGATTATTTTTGACAATCTGGGAGTCAATAACCAAACCAATGATGACATGTACCACAAATAAGAGGGATTAGAATCCTTTTATCTTATATTTTCTGCATTATTGTTATTTTTGAACTAGAATGTCGTAGGTTTTGAATTAGGATATCGTAGCTTTTGAACTAGGGTGTCGTAATATTGTTTCCGCATTTTTTATCGATCTTTAAGCAGTCGGGGATATTTTTGACAATCTAGGAGTCAATAACCAAGCCAATAATGACATGTACCACAGGTATGAGGGATTAGAATCATTTTATCTTATATTTTCTGCATTGTTGTAGTTTTTGAACTAGGGTATCGTAGGTTTTAAACTAGAATATCGTTGATTTTGAACTAGGATGTTGTAATATTATTTCAGCATTTTTTATTGATCTTTAAGTAGTCGGGGCTATTTTTGACAATCTGGGAGTCAATAACCAAGTCAATGATGACATGTACCACAGGTAGGAGGGATTAGAATCATTTTATCTTATATTTTCTGTATTGTTGTAGTTTTTGAACTAGGATGTCATAGATTTTGAACTAGGATATCGTAGATTTTGAACTAAGGTGTCGTAATATTGTTTCAGCATTTTTTATTGATCTTTAAGCAACCGTGGCCATTTTTGACAATCTGAGAGTCAATAACCAAGCCAATGATGACATGTACCATAGGTAGGAGGGATTAGAATCATTTTATCTTATATTTTCTGTATTGTTATAGTTTTTGAACTAGGGTGTCGTAGGTTTTGAACTAGGGTATCGTAGCTTTTGAACTAGGGTATCGTAATATTGTTTCAGTATTTTTTATTGATCTTTAAGCAATTGGGACTATTTTAGTCTTTGGCCACTTAAAGTAGTACTAAAATTCATATTTGAAAATAAGTAGATTCTATAACATGTCCAATACATCATGTTTGAAATTTCTTTCAATAATCTAAATAAACATAGGACTGTACATATATAGGACTATACCACATTTCAATATTTTATATCCTATCCTATGTTAGTTGATTGCATACATAAGCATCAGATTCATCTAAAAAAGGGTCCGAAAAAGGTACAATGGGTTCAATTACTATTTCTGGTACTTCCACTACAATATAAGAAATCTGTCTTTTGCTAGTACTACATCTTCTTTCATTTTGCACAGGAGTGTCAATAAAAGCCTTATCCATATTTTTTCTTGATCTCTTTGATTTCTTCTCGACTCCACTCTTAATTCTATTCTCTCGTGGATGACCTTTCGTAGTAAGTTGGTTAGGATCCTGGATTAGAAGTTCTTCTTTGCTTAGCTGCACAATTAGCATCAACAGCTCTTCTGAATAATGGTGTAAGATCTTCCATTACCAAATTGAATGCATCTTCAGACATGGAGGCTATCTCTGCAAGCTTCATCATCCAATAACTCATTAAAGCATTTCTACAATCAATAAAATATAATGATTATATTAGGATTTCATAACATATGATAGGTTAATGTAAACTTAAAATAAGACATCTGAATTTCAATAATTTCTTGAGTACATACCGTGATTTTTGTATGCTTTTATCATAAAATTGAGTGTTGCATTCGATATCGTCATATTTCATGTCCATGCACCATCTATTCAAGAAGTACTTATCTGGGATATGAAATATGTCGCTTTGATGAAGAACCAATAAAGCATGCCTTCACAAGTAACCCTTGTACTCAAAGGATCCTTACTGGCATTTAACATCCTCCAAAGTTTTGTCATATGAAACCTCATAATTTTTAATAATCTCCTTATTGATTCCATTAACTTCAATTCTTTCAAATGATTTAACATAATATACATCACGATTATCAACTTCTTTAACTAATCTGGCATTTGATGCAGCCATTTCAAGGACCTCATTCTAAGATTTTTTGAATTTGTGCCTTGTATATTTTCCTGCACTTGCCTCTCAAAATGAGAGGATATCTTTAGGAAAGTATTTGTTTGCAACGTTATATTATCTTTCTCATTTTCTGCTTCATATCTTTTTTCCAATGTATCTTCGTACTTATTGATGAATTCCTTGAGCATAGTCTTCAAGTTTATAAACCCATCAAAGAAGTGATTGATGCTCTCACTCCTTTGTGAAGTTGATATCCCTATTCATAAATATTCAAAAAATAGAAGCATATAAGATAAAAATTTTGTTAAAAATTTTAAAAAATGAATATTAATCATTCATAATGACTAACAAACTTGTAAAAAATGTATCTTTAAGATAAACTGGAATCCATTTATCCCGATATTTATATATATCATTTAACCAATATACGGCCTTACATCTTACATATTTTTCCATTAAATGTGCCCATTTTTCCTCTAGAAATACCTATAACCTGTGGACTGAGTTATGACTCCCAGAGTGCCATTAACTTTCTTTAACTACCAAAACAGTTGGTATAATAAAGGAACTATAAAAAGAAAACTAAAAAAGATATTTTACTTCCGATTGGAGATAACATTTTATCTTGAACGTATAGACGAACTCTTCGGTGGCTTATTCCAACCTTGGATCAAAACAAAGAAAGTCTTCGGTGCCTTATTCCAATCTCGGACCAAAACAGAGTACTTTTTCAGATAGAAAAGGAAGCTGGTATTTATATTTGAAAGTTGATTTTTGCAACAGAACTCTCAGAGCAGATTTTAAAGCGAGGGAGATTCTTCTTCAACCTTTATTGATTTATTGGACAAAAAGCAGAGCATGTTTCAGACTGAAACATTTTCATAAATCCAAACAAGATGGCAGAGAAAAAGGGACTGGAGGGAAGGGGGCTAGATGAATATTTCAAATAAAAGCTGAATCATAATTAATGCTAATCATGCTCAACTTAAAATCTGTTATACCCCTCATCCCGTCATGCAATATCCCATCCCGTCATGCCATCGCGGATATAATTGAACTAATAGGAACGTGCGGTGCAGGCCATGCTGAATTTGCTGCACCGCATGCAGTGCACAAAGAATTACTCCTTAGATATTGTCTACTTCTTCCTCCCTTATCGTTTTAGCCATTTGGGGCCCTCGTGGACATGCGCCTTTTTTTTTTTTTTTTAAATGGTACATGCTATTCAAATGGAGTAGAGGGGAAAATATAGAGCCTCAAAGAAATCCATGACAGGGATGTAAGGACAAGTAGCATGACTTTTTACTGCCCAGCTCCAAGACAAACTTGAAGGGTATATAGCCCCCAAATGGATTGCTTCGTTGGATGCTAATGGTTGAAAAATTCAAGGTGCATTTGGCCTGAGATTAGAACCAGAATCGGAATCACGATTAGAATGAATTAGAATGGGAATCAGAATAGTCGCGTCCTCTAACATATTTGCTTCATAATCAGAATCGAAATTAAAATATATTTTGAATATTATGATAGAGTAGAGTTTTGATTTAAGAGAATCGGGATATTTCCATTTCTACTTGGAATCGAAATAGGAATGGAACTCAACCACAAATGGCTAAAGAGAGTCCCTCATTTTCATTTTTATGTCCAACTCACTCCAATCAAACATGTCCTTGGGTATCATTTGCTTTTTTTTTATGCCTCACCTTTAGCAACACCAAGTTGCCCATATATTTTTTTTTTTAATGTAAACTATGGGAGACCCATCAACGATGTAGTCCCAAGAAAAATTGCTTCAAGAATCGTGTACACCGTTGGTTTAGCTAGTTGTGACAACGAAGTTGACCTATCTGGAATATGCCCAAATGCAGAATCAGTACATAAGTGAATATATCAATACTTTCTCCATTAATTTCCAAGTTCATAAGTTTCCTCTGAATAAAGTTGATAAAAGATGTATACAAACCGGCATTCTGCAACACAAAATCTCCGACATAAGAATATATTTGTATACATTGCGAGAATGACTGGATATTAGCTAAGCCTAGCTTATAGTGTCCCATCAGCCAATGTCATTAAATTTAATTCCCATGACAAGTAGACTTGTCAAAATAGGCCGGCCCGGCCTAGCCCTAACCCATATGGGCCAATATTATATGGACTGGGCCAGGTTAAGCCCACTTGCAAAAATAGGCTGAAAAAACCTGGCCTTACCCGGCCCAGCCTTATATGAGCCGTGAGCTAAGGCCAGGTCAGCCCACGAATATGCCAAAAGATCATATTACCATAGAGACTCGGCAACTCAATAGATCGGAGAGAGGGATGGCACGTTGCACGGAGGAGGTCTCCTGGAGGCCGGAGCAGTGGCCGGTGGAAGCTGGGGAAAGACCCTCGTCATTATGGGGCAAAGCCGAAGATCGGACTTCCAGATCGACACGACATCGATGCGGCGGGCGGTAGCCGCGGAGGAAGAAAACCAATCCGGCCATCCCGGTGAGCCCTCCAAGCAGGCCGGCACAACGATGGCAGCACCCCCCCGGGCCCCCTCGGACCCGTGACTCTAACTCTCTTCGTTGAGAGAAAAATCAAAAAAAAAAAAAAAAATGGAGGAATGAGGATCCTCACCGCCGAACAGCCGAAGTCCTGGGGTTCCGGCCGGCGTCACCATTGCCACTGCTTCTTCTCCTTCGCCGGAATGGGAGAGCTCCGGTGAATGTCGCGTCGCGGTCTCGCGGAAAAAGAAGAACAGCCGTGAGGTGTGGACGTGTGGTTCTCACTTCTCCGGTTCTCCCAAACTCCAGGTTCTCCTCTCCAGGCCTCCAATGGCTCTCCGTGAGTCCGTGACTCACCAGCTCTCCTCTCTGACGGGCGATGGCTCTTCATGAGAGTTTGACTGTTTCACCTAAAGCCTAACCGAGGAGGCGAATAGCTAACAGTCCGTATTCGTAACTCCATGGACCGAGTGAATGGCCCTTTGGCCCCTTCCCGTAACCCCTTTTTAAAAAAAAAAATTCATGGCCCACGGGCTTGCCGGCCGTAACCCACTTAAGCCCATGGGCTACAAAGGCCGAGCCAAAAAGCCCGGTTATATAAATTGGCCACTTTTTTTCAGTCCGACCCGGTCTATTTATTGGATTAAATAGGCTGGCCCATGGGCTTTGGCCCATTTTGACAGGTCTATTGACAAGTAGATTATCTACCGCATTGTATCTTATTATCAAGATAAACCTAAACCAATATTGTTTGACTTCATAATATCCGCTTATTCTCTGATAATGTAATGTCAAAGTACTCATGAAGTCGCTCCTATCAATTTAAACATAATTAAAAGTATATATCATACCCATGCTTTAAGATTTTATTTTAATTACACATCCCCATCAAAGAAAACAACTTAGCTTGATACTAGTTAGCTTGGACACACAAAGATATTTAGAAGCGATAGATGAAAATGGTCTGGTTGAAAACCATTTCATTTGGACATAGTTTCTTCTGAGTTCTGATCAAAAGAACTTGGCAGTAGTCTGGCTATTGCTTAGTGGCTACCGAATATTATTCGATGGCATCTTACACGTATTGTCAAGGTTTGACGCAAGAAACTCGTCCTCGTTGGTTTGCACTAAAATGGAGGATGAAGAGGAAACCCTTCGGAAAAAAGAAAGATCATTATGCAATACAAAATGTTTGGTTTGGCTTTCACTTAACAAAAGTTATAGATTCCATTCCAATTATTTCATCAAGGTTACTAAATTGATTAGGTTTTGATGGCTTCCTTGAAATAATATAAATTAAAAACTAATTAGGAATCGCAATCTTGAGCCATGTTTATAGAGGTAGCTTCAAGATTATCATATGTTAGTTGAAGTTCTTCCTTTTTGAGAGGCTAGGTGTAACATCAAGGTCACTCCATCATGATCTAAAGGTTACAGATTCAAAATATGGAAATAGCTTCTTTATATGTACACGTAAAACTATATGCATATGATCCTTCTGAGATCCTGCAAATGGAAGTCTCATGCACTAGTTATTAATGATGTATCGAATGTAACACTAACCATGCAGGGCATGCATCTGTGGTGGAAAAGGACAGAGAAAAATGAAGCTTTCAGAATGGCAACACTAACTGCATGAGGACTTTAGAAAATCTGGATGGATGGGTTATTGTTCAGCATTTCTAAGCAAGCTAGTGCAGTCTGGCTCAACAACCTCCAACCAATTTTCATAGTCTGAAGCAACTACTCTCATTCCTGATGACTCATGGTAGCTTTTTATATTCAGAAGACTATCAGCATAATTTATAAAGATTCACTGCACCTCTGTAACTCTCCTATAGCCAACCCTGCTATGCTTTGTACGGGCCCAAGTGACCTCAACTTGGGATATTACTCATCTATCTATCCATACAACACATGTAAATATCACTTATATTATATATATATAAATTATCGGGTGGTAACCCCTCCCTTCTTCATCAAAAAAAAAAAAAAAAAGTATCAGATGCATGGCAAATTAATGATATAATATGTTAGAAAACGATAGTCCTTTTGCGATGAATGCTACATCTCTCTCTTCCTTGATTACTGTTCTATTACTAATTTCATGATGGCTACAAATCAAAAATTATCATCTATACAAGCAGTGGATTGTAGGGTAACAATTTCAATGATTGAAGTTGGCTTACTTTGGCCTTTGGGAGTGCTATCTTCTCTGGAACACTAACCCAATGCAATGGAAACCACTTGGCGTCTCTCCTAACCCTTCCCTTTCCATCCCACACACAGCTTATATATGGCTATGCCATATGCTAATTAGTCCCGGCATGTCTTATATTATACAGGGGTATTCCCTGAAAAGAAGGTTCACTGTCCCATGACCAATCAAAAGTAGACTCATCATCCGTTGGAACTTTCAAGCTTTTGGCTGAAGAACCAACTGCCTATGGACAAAGAAAAAGATTCATTCCATAGATTAAATGGAGGAGGCAATAGACCCACAAGCCTTTGGCAGGTCTATTCTGTATGTTGTGGTTTTATTGTTACTAATATCACTGTCCTAACTTGCATATAGTGAACGACTGTATATCTTCAAGAGCCACAACAGAACCAAACCTACTTCTCAGATCAGATGACAGTGGGTGGTCGAAGAAATCTCGACCATGGAGGGCTATATTCAAGATAGACTGAACTCCATGTTGTTGGTTCTTCAAATTAAGGACATATCAACCACTTCAAAAAATGGTTTCATCTTAAAGTAGCATCACTACCATAAAAGGCACAGATTGATGATCCTGTTCCATTAAAACAATAGAATTTCTTGGGTGCTAGTCAGGATGGAAGGATACTACTAAAAGGAATCTAGACTGATAGAATTGCATAGAAACTTTTCAAGTTGATAGAAATCTTGTCCAGCCCTAAAAACTACCTCATTGCCCATGACAAAGAAAGAAAGAAATAAAGAAAGGCGGTATTAGTTTTGCAATGCTAAACCAATAAAAAAAAACCCTGGCACTGTGAAGAAAGGGGATTTTAGCCCACTTGAAATCTCTATAAAGGAAGCAGCTACCTAGCATTTGCCCTTCACCCCTAACCATGACCGGTTAGGTGCTAAACTCATTCTCTTCTGATGATCTGTGTGACTTGTTCAAAACTTCTTTTTAAATTTAGACTGAATTGAGCCATCAGTAGACAATAAGCTCAAATATTAAAGAAGCAAAATTATTTTCTCTGTTTTACTGGACTGTCCTATTAGCATCAAGTAAAATGAATACATGCATAAATTGCATATTAATTCAAATATTATGAGTGGAACTGAACTGATGAAATTTTATGGAAAAAATTAGAGCTAGGCAATTCATTTAATCACAAATTAACCCAAGTGACCTTGATTCCTCTTTTGCCTCCAAACACATGATTAGAAAAGCAGAAAGAATCAATCACATTGCTATTCCCTTTATTCTCTTTTTCCTTTTCCTCCTTTTTTGGGGGTGGGGTGGGGCGGCAGAGTGAGCAAGGCCCAATTGATTTCATTAAGATAACATTTCGATTTACTTGGAGCATGTTATTGGAAGACAAAAAGGAACCAGTCACATTTCCAAAGAGCTCGGTCAATATACTTCATGGAATCTACCATTCCATTTTTGATACAACATTCTGCTCAACATTCTTTGATATTAGTTAATTATAACATCTTCCAATGACATCCTCAAATATATTTAAGCATATGAGAAGAGGGATTCTTTGCTGCGTCAAAAGTTCATGGTGCACTGACCGATTAAGGAATAAAGCTATAAAGAGAACGATAAAGAAGAGTAAATTAAACTTGTGTGGCCGGTAACCACGTATACCGGTGAACAATGTCAAAAATAATATTATAGTGGCAACAACGGAAGCTATAGGCATACACATAATAGTCTTGGTTTGAAGATTAGATGTTGATACGTGTAGTAGCTTTGGAGTTGAGAGAGAAGAAGTTAACATTACACTTCTTTTTTTTCTTTTTGAGCAAAGAAGGTAACATCAAACAAAACAAGAACCTGCGATAACAGCAGAAGTTCTTGACTGAAACATATTCAAATTCTATTTCCAAAAAAAAAAAATTAAGGACATTAATAGGGATCGCAACAAAATCCAAATTCATGGATACCTGATCCAATTGGACCAGGTAGTCAATGCTTTGACTGGGTTTGGACTGGGTTTGAAAAAAATCCGAATCTTAACTTTGGATTTGAGCCGAAACTGGATAAATATATACCCAACCCAAACCCGACTTAAATTATTTTAATATTTAAATGTATATAATTAATATATATTATATTAAATATATTTTATTAATTATTATTTATTAGTTATTAAATTTTAAAATACTTAAACCCTTTATCCTAAACATTATTTTTTATAAATAAGGGAATTGTATTTGTAATCGGTAAACTCCGATTAATCTCCAGCTCCCTTCTTCCTCTTTGATGGCTCTTCCTCCTCCTGGATCGGTGTTGAACTAAAAATGTAGTTAAATTTTATTTATTTAATGTATGTATAATTTATAAAATGGTAGATAATTTTAAAATTAATAAAAAAATAAAAAAATATATTTAATATAACTCAATTGGGTTCGGACTGGATAAACCCGAATTATCCGATACCCGATTGAGATGGATTTAAATAAAAAAATCCAGTCTCGATAGTGTTTGGATCGGGTTTGGATAGTTTATTAAATATTCGGATTTGAATTTGGATAGTTATGCACCCGACCCGAACCCGGCCCATTGCCATCCCTAGACATGAACCATATTCCGAGTGACTTATGAGGAAGATTACTGGCAAAAAAAAATTTTAAGAAAAAAAAAAAAGACATGTGAAGCCCAGCCATTTTGGGCCACCTGGGCTGAGTTGATAATGGCTGCCGACTTCCCTTCAAATTTCTAGAAAAAAAAATAGAGGACGGAGCCCTTGCTTATCTGACCAAAGAAATCATCAAAGAATGTGGAAGGGAGGCTGTGGGGGAATCGGATTCGACCGGTGGAGCATCGGGGAGGGGAAGGACTACTGATCGATCGAAGAAGTTTCCTGTACGGCGAAAAAATTCTCTTGTTCTTCTCTTTAAAAACCCTCCCTCATTACTGAGATTTTCATCAATCTTCTTCCCTTCTCCAATAGCTGACCGTTCCTGTACCATCGCTGGTAAGTTTTATTTTTCCTAAACTCTTGATTTGTAGGATTTTTGGCAACATATGAGGGATCTATCTTATTCCTCTTCCATTGCTCTGCCGATGGCGGGACGGCCATGGATGCGCTGGCTGACCTCTCCTCCCCTCTATCCAATTAAGCTCTGGAGAATCGTGGCCCTCTTTTGGTCCCCATCTTGGTAGGATGTGGAAGACCTGCTTGGCCGAGCTAAGCAGGAAGCAAGGAAGAAGAAAGAAAGAAGGAAGAAGTAAAGAAAAAGAAAAAAAAAAACAGAGAAAAGAAGAAAAAGAAAAAGAGGAGAGAAAACAAGAAGAGAGGAACAAAGAGGAAAGAGAAAACAAGAGAGAAAGAAGAGAGGAGAGGAGAAAGAGATGAGAGAGAGAAGAAGAGAGGAGAAAAAGAGAAGAGAGAAGAGAAGAAAAAAAAGGAGAGAGAGGAAGCAGAAAGAGGAAGAGAGAGAAAGAGGAGATGGAAGAAGAAAAAAATAAAATATCAAAAATAATTAAAAAAATTGAACTAAGTCTATTAGTATTTAAGCCAAGATCTAGATTGGAATAAGTGTCATTTTCCTATGCTAGTTTATTTTAGATAAAAAATAATTACATGACTAATTTTGTCAGGATTTGCATTTTTCTTGTCGATAGAGCAATATCATAGTTGAGACTCGAATATGCCATATATTGATAGAGTTCTTTCATGTAAATTATTTTGACCTCTAATATTACATGCTAAATATGCTCTATAGTATGATGTGAATGTTATGAAATATTAAATATGTTTAACATAAATTGAGCTATATAAAATTACATAAATTGTGATGTTTTTGGTGTTAACTCTCTCTAGTCCGACTATGATCACATGAGGATCTAGTTTCCTTCCGGACCTTCAGTAGGGCGATCACTTGTACATGACCGATGGACGGTATGTGTAGTCAGGAGCTAGTTTTTTTTGGATTTTACCATGGCACGTGCTGAGTATACATAATTCCTTGTGTGATATCAAAGCTAAGTTCCTTCCGGGCTTGAAATGGGGCAATCACTAGCACATGACCGACGAACAGTATGTGTAGTCAGGATCTAGTCTCTTTCAGGGTTAGCCACGGACCGATCATGATCATAGTCCGAAGGACTAGGAGAGTAAAGTAGATATGGTTGACCATCCATAGTTGTGTTGTTTGTTAATTGAATATGCATATTAATATGATGATGTTGCATTTTATTTTGTTATGAGCTAGTTATTCTGTGATGTATGATTTGTGTATGTTTGCAAATTGTGGTTGACATATATATGCATATATTATAAGTAATGATAACTTACTGAGCCTATAAAGTACGTTCATTGTTTTCTATATTTTTGTTATAGATTTAAGAAATCAATCGAGCTTTGGGACTAATCAGTGAAGAGCTAGGCTTTAAATATTAATCCCTTATTTTATGTCTTATCTTAAATTTTAGTTGAACTTTGCTTTGTACCTTGAATTTATAGTTAAATTTTATCTATCCATTAATTTTGATGAAAATTTTATAAATAAATAAATAATTAGAAAAATTATTTGCTGTTATTGTTGATTAGTAAGATAGATATTATATTTTTGTTAGGATTAAAACCTCCAAGATATGTGACCGCCTGTCTGGCTTGGATATCGGCCGGGACGCGACAAGGCAATTCTACTTTGCTTTCAGCCTTGTTTGCGTTATTTTATGAGAAGACGTACATTCCAGTGGTGGGCAAGGGCAGTGTTCTGTTTTTTTTTAATCATGCCAATTACAGTTATCTTCTGAACAGGCCGACCTGGACCCAATTCACCTAGATTGGCTCAATTCCATCTGCAGTTCAATCTTTATCTTTGGTTCAATATTTATCTTTTTATCATCCATCGAATAGGACACTTGCAACAATAAATATTAAATATTAAATTATATATATAATATTTATATTAAAAAAATAAAGGAAAAAATGCAAACTCTTAATTGTATGATGTTCTTGTATTGTCATCTAGAATTTGTAGGTATGAAGCAAATCTGCGAATAAGAAGTTGCAACGTCTCTCTCCAAATATGAACATCATTTTTCTTTTTTAATTTTTATTTTATTTTTATTTTTATTTTTATTTATTTTTTGAGGAATTCAGCATCCGTCATGTTTCACAGATTATCATTCCATCTGAAATCCCATGGACAGATATTTAAGACTAGAAATGGACCAGCCCAAAAACCCATTATCTAAAACTGGACTGGATCAACTCAATAAATTTCGGACTGCTCTGAAATCGATTCAAACTTCGGATCAAATTTTAAGCATATTAAATTAATTTTAGGACCGTAAAATAGAATCTATATTTGAATCAAAGAAATGCCTCAATTCGATTAAAAATTTTTAAAATATAATTTTTGGACCGGTCCAATGAAATTTGGATTGGCCTATTTCCAGGCCTGGGCAGAATCGGTCCTAAAACTACAAAAAAAAAAAAAATGCGACATCTCATATTTAGGAAGAAGAAACTTACAATCCACAATTTTCGGCCTACTAATAATTTCAAGAAATAAACAGAGAATTATTTAGCATGTATAAGAAACAATCTATCATTGCAACGGTTGCATCATAGCAAGGGTTATGAACTGATAGTCTTGCAAACAAGACACGGACAAGAGATACGAGCAACAGACCACTACATAACAAAACAAGAACACTTGCCGGAAGCCATGGGTAGTCTTAAAGTTTATCAACAGCACCAGTTGCGCATCCAATTAACTACATCAACCAAAATCTCATTGATTATCCTTTACCGCACAGAAATCAGGCCATAGAAGCCCTGTCCTGTTTCTGGATGGCTCTCCTATTTAGTGGGTATCAAAATCTCTAGACAAAGAAGGGCTCTAGTCTTTAACACGAACAAGAAGTCTACAATTCATCTTTGAATGAAGATTGCTCTTCCTCCTCCTCGGAGGCATCGGCTTCAGCTCCCTTGGTAGTTGATTCCTTCTCTTCAGCCTCAGGTTCTTCAGCGTCATCCTCCTCTTCAACGGTAGCATCAGGACTGATGTCCAGACTCTTCTGCACTGATTTGTAAATGCTGAATGCAAATTCCTTTGGATCATTGAGGATAAAACCACTCTCCATGAGCGCTGTTTGGTATATGAGCCGTGCTGTCTGCTTCACGCCTTCATCCTGTAGATTGTGTAAAAAGCTTCCTTAGTTGAGTTCAAAGTGAAATCCATAGGAAATGGAGGAATATCAGGTATGAGAATAACTGAGTGGGTCTAGTTTAAGAATTTTAGAGAAATTATACAAGAACATCGAGTGTTGATAAGCATTCTGAAAAAGTAAATTAAAATAGTTTGCAGAAAAAAAACTAGTACGCGAAGGCCCAAACCCGCTTGCATAAAAGTTAATACCTTAGCATCCTGAGCAACTCTCTCACGAAGTTCTTTGATAATAGGATGCCTCGGGTTAATCTCAAGTACTCTCTTGCCACGCATGTATGCTTGCTTGCTGGCATCAGAAAGAGTCTGGGACTGCATGATCTTCTCCATGTTGGCACTCCATCCATATTTTGATGTCACCACCACACAAGGAGTGTTGTCCAAACGGTTGCTTATCTTTACCGAGTCAACATTCTCACTGGAAAGAGAATTCTTCCACCAGTCAGTCAGTTCCTTGAAGGACTCCTTCAGCTCCTTAAGCTTCGAGTCCTTCCCAAGCTTGAGACCCTCCTTGGACACATTCTGGAATTTTTTGTCTTCATAGTCCATCAGGTATTGCATCAAGTATTCATCAACTGGATCAGTGAAGAATATAACCTGCCATCACAAATTTTTCACGGTTGAGATAAAAAAGTTAAATAAATATATTACCAGCATGAGGGACACGTACATGCATACCAAGGCATCTGAACAGAATATGCTTAAGTATGTGCTTTAGCGAGTTCATGGTTTCATGAAAATCTCTGTGGATTCATGTGTGGTAAAAGAAACTGCAAGCTTTCCAAGACAAAACTAGTGGAAGCAACATTGATCTTCAATTATCATAGTAACCAAAAATTGCATGCTCCCAAAAATAATAATAATAATGCTCTGATCACAAAATGCGGGAATGAAGAATTCTGTAACATTCAAAACCAGCAACATTCTTTAAAATTTAAATTTTAAAATCAAACAAAATATAAGAAATTAAGTTTATGTCCCGCACTGGAACGTTCCTTGATCATCCACAGAACAATATACATTGAAGTAAGATGACATCATGTCTTCTCAAAAAAGATAAGATGAGATCATGTCTTACCTCGTAATCCTTCTTTGTAAGCCTCTCAAGGAATGGAGATTTCTCCAATTGTTCCTTGCTAGTTCCAGTGATGTAGAATATGTCCTTCTGTCCAGGCTTCATCCTGGAAATGTACTGATCCAGTGATGCAAGTTTGCCCTCAGACTTGGTACTGAATTGACATACAGAAAGCATAAGGTTTTTGTTATTCCACAAAATCACAAAATTTCGAACTACAAAATACCTATCATACATATATTGTATGTGTGTCTGTATGGGCAAGAGGTTAGCATTAATAAAGGACAAACCTTGCAAATCTGAGGAGCTTGGCAAGGCGATTTCTGTTATGAGCATCCTCAATGATCCCGAGCTTAATGGATTTACCAAACTCATTCCAGAATTTGGCATATTGCCCCTTTTTCTCATCATTCTCACTTGCTTTTTCAGTGTCTGATTTTGAATAAGAAATTAAGATAATTCAACAATTAAAATGACTACCAAATAATAAAAGAGGCCCCACAAATCAGAAAGTCAAAAGTACTTAAAATTGTGCAGTGACAATCAATGAACATACCTGTCTTATCTTTGTTGCTGAACTCATCAGGATCCTCATCTGAAATCCGTCGAATCATATCAAGAGCTTTGCGAATTAATTTCTTCTTGATCGTCTTGAGACTGTTGTGCTGTTGAAGCATTTCTCGAGAAACATTAAGTGGTAATGTGTCTGAGTCAACAAGACCCTGTACAAAAGAAAAGAATTAGGCATATGAACTAACATACAGACCATATGACAAATATTTATAAGTGCGTTCTGCTTACCCTCAAAAAGCTAAGGTACTTGGGAAGAAGCTCATCAAATTCATCTGAGATGAAAACCCTTCTAACATACAACTTCAAATTGGACTTACGGGTGTTGTAGTAACTTTCATAGAGATCCTGAGGAGCTTTGGGAGGCACAAACAGTAGTGCTTTGAACTCTACATCACCTTCAGCAGTAAAGTGACTCCAAGCTAAAGGATTCTCATCACTGAAATCCTGGAATAACAGGAAATGTAAGCCCATTAGAGACACAAGTAGCCAAAATCCAAGAAACAAATAAGCTACCTTAGCAATAACTCCACTGAACAAACAGAACTGAAAACAAAGTTAATGAAACAAAAACTGATGAAACCCTGATTCTCAAGCTAGGCTGTGTTAATGATTTACCTTAACTAAGGAGTGGTAGAATTTTGAGTACTCTTCATCAGTAACTTCCTTGGGGTTGCGAAGCCAAATAGCCTTCATATCATTCAACACTTCCCAATTGTAAGTTGTTTCCTTCACTGTCTTTGTCTTGGGCTTTTTCTCAGCATCTTCCTCTTCTGTTTCTTCTTCTTCGGTTTCTTTATCTTCAGAACTGGTTTCCGCTGTCACAAATAATAGAAATTCAAGCATTCAGGGAACATGTTTGTAAACCAAAAATGGCATCATGATTTTATTCATTCTAAAGAATCTTCACAGAGGGGGGATATCGCAAGGCCAATACATGTTTCCTCCTCACTAGATTCCTCCTCGTCAGATGGAACTTCCACATCCACATCTTTGCTTGCCCAGAGATATATGGGGAAGTTTATGAATTCAGAATACTTCTTCACCAACTCCTGCAATAAGGGAGCTCAATTGTCGGTCTGTAGAATTCTACTAGAACTACAACTTAAAAATTAAGTAAAAAAGAAAAAGTTTCATGGTAACATCTTTTCCTGCCATTTTTGCTATAAAACAAACTAATTTGGACCAAAATTCAAGCTTATTATGCTAGTTGGTCATCTAGTTGCAAGTAAGACAATCCCAAGTGGAACTTACTACATGAGTTCATTTCATTTTGGAGCAAAATAACTGGACAAAGTTCAAGCTTATTATATGTTAAGCAATGAACCTTGGAGGGACATGAGATTCTTCTCCCAGGATATGATCTTAAGCTTGTTAATTCTGCCACATTTATATATCCCACAGCATAAAGTAATCAGCAATACTTCAAATCTAGACAACAGTAAAAATATATGGCTGAAGTTAATTTTTTAGTTCGCATAATCTGAGCATTAACTTAAAGATTGAAAAAGTCATCACCTAAAAGATCAGCTAGAAGATCAATAAGACCATATCTTAAATACAAATCTTTAAGTTTGAAAGTGTCCTAAAGCTCAAGTAGGTTGAAAAGGATGGTGCTCAGCCCCTACCAGCTGCTCAATGGATGGTTCTGAAAGTCATGCGAGTTATTCAAAAAGTTATAAGTTGTTTGCTATAAATCATAGCAAGCCCTTGAGTAAATATTTGATAATTCATTAGGAAATCAAACCATGTTAGAGATGCAATCAGTAAGAAACAAGGTTTAAAATTTGTGTTCTAGATCATATCTAGGCCACTTTTCTGTTTAATACCTTACTAGGTAAACATTGAGAAAAGTTGTAATTCAAAGTAATCATCACACATAAAACATTCAAAGGTGAAAAAAGTATCCAAATGAAAGTCACTAGGAGCAGACTTGAATCAAAAATTATGACATTTTTCAGATACAGTGTGAATATGACTCATATAATAGCTGATCAGGATCCAAATTGATCTGAAAATAATGCAATGTGTTTTTTCCACATCCATCCGTGCATTGGTAATCATTGATCTGAAACTAATGGACTTGTTAATTGCAACATCATTTACCGTTTTTAATTGATCTTGTGCGGACTTTGCAGTTAAATATACCTACATGTTGTTATACTTCTTTCTCACTTCTGTATTATGGCTGGATACAGTTACATAGCCGAACTTAAGCATGTTTCTTATGGTCTATGTTGGGTATTTTAAGGTATCTGAGGCAAGAAAATGATAATCCTAAACCAAAGCTTGCCCAATCCAAATGGAAATGGCTTAGGCTGGAATTCAAATTTTCAACCTGATCCAAATTTAGGTCAGGCATGATCGTGCATGAACACTATTCTATCTTACACTCATGCAGCCCTATATAGCTCCATTTGCTCCTATTTTTTTAAATTATTACAAACATTGAAATGATTCTGATAAAAGAATAAATTTCAGATAATCTCAAAACTTCACTAGTTAGTTGGACACAAACTCAGAAAAACTTCATATTTGGAAAATGACTCACCGCTTATAAGCCAAGCAATTCATTTTTTTATGCAGGATATGGTTGTAATTTTTTTGCAAAAGAGTGGGAAGAAAATATTCATCCAGTAACAAAGAAAAGAGAAAATGTAAATCAACAGAACACAGTAAACATGTTTGTGTCCTAAGGTATGAAGGACTATAGTTTAGTGTGAAAACACTTTGTATGGCATGGTTAAACTCTTTTGCCGGATTTGGCAGAGGCATACTCAAGCTACTGTCTAAAGCACAATATAGCTTTCTTTATGATCACACTCACATGATTAGGATCGATAATTACTTCAGAAACAAAATTGAAAGTGCAGATATATTTAGCAGAAAATCACATTACTTGTAGAATGATAGTTGGACAGAGAAGCAAGATGAGATATTTTCAATAAACAAGAGGAAGCCATCAACAATTTATATTTTTTTATACAATCTACAATTTATTAAGTCCTATACAAAATAAACTGAAGCCATCAAATTCATAACCGTATGAGTTCTCAATAAGATCAAACTACTGATTTTTAATTTCTTGTGGTATATGGATAATCATGTCATAACAATAATGATAAAACTGTCTCCATTGCATCCATGCATGTGGACTTGAATAAGTAAAACCCTCACTATAAAATTTAAAAATTTTATCAGGAATTTTATGTTATGAGATATCTGTACCTTGGGTAGAGATCATCGAACTACAATGTTTTATATGACAAGTAAAAAATGCTCTCTTAAAAAGGTGTTCAAAGAGTAGATTAATTATTACATTACTAACAAAAAAAATAAAATATGTGAACTGGTGTAATATAAGCAATTTCAAAATCACTTATTGTCATGTTTTGCACATGAATATGATATTAACAAATGGCTTTAACATAATTATCTTTTTTTCTCTTTGTGAGATCTCCAGGATCAACCAAATCAATGTCAAATAGGTAAGAATGACTCAAATATGACAAGATGCTACCGGTTCAAAGTTTTTTGGGTCTATGACCGTGGCATGCAAGATCAGCGGTGGCAGATATGGCTGTCTCGTGACAAGATGGGCACAGGGACACTGCACCATGAGGGGCTCAAACTACTTAAAGGACATGCATGAACATGCCACTGCTGTTTCTGAACCCTCTTCTTCATTTACATTTTTGCTTATTTATTTATTGTTTTCCCATGTAATTAATATAACTCATACACAGACCGTAAAATTACAATTACTTCTAACAACAATAAATGGAAAGATCTAGCACTAGCAGATAAAATTGTTATGATTGGAAACAGCAAGCAAGATCTGGTAGAATGTGAAATGTAGATAAACTACAAGAATAACTAAGAGCAACATCCTGTCTTCTCTGGAATGCAAAAAAGGAGATATTGTTCCCTAAAGATAAAGTTAAAAACTTCCAATAAAATTTTTAATCAATTGAAAAAAAAAAAAAAGCACCAGAATATATCCACCTTTAGCTTGTCTTCTTCCACGTACTCCTTTGCTTCATCTTTGAGATGGAGCCTTATTTCTGTTCCACGTCCAAGGGGTTCATTCCATGTATCCTCAGAAATTGCAAATGACCCATCAGCCTTGGACTCCCATACATATCTGAAAGACCACGAAGCAAAAACATAATCTCATTAATCATTTGTCTAAAAAAATTACAGCACCAAGAGAGAACCTACACGGCAGATTGCATACAAAATAAACGGCCATATATCCTTACTGTTTGTCATCATTATGCTTGCTAATGACTTCGACATAGTCAGAAACCAAATACACCGAGTAGAACCCAACACCAAACTGCCCAATGAGACTTAGATCACCCCCTGTCTGCATTTTCTCCATAAAAGCTGGACAACAGAATAACATAACCCTTTAGAACAGCATGGAGTTATTAATAATATTATAGCTGTCACGAGGACTTACTTAAAAGTGAATAACAACAGTGATCGTACCTGAAGTTCCAGACTTCGCGATGGTCCCTAAGTTCTTGATCAGATCTTCTTTTGTCATACCAATACCTCGGTCACGGATGGAGAGGATCTTCTTTTCCTTGTCTAACTTCATCTGCATCCCATCATTAATATATGTTTAACCAACCGAAATCCTATAAGAACATGCTAAAAGTTCCCCTTTTTCTTATGACACCACTCACCATGATCTCAAGCTTTGTGTTGTCGCCTTCCCCTAAGATCTCCTTGTTGATAAGAGAAAGGAACCTGATCTTATCCAAAGCCTACAAAAACATATATATATATATATATATATATAAAGAAATAAAGAAATATTAAACGAAAAGTTTAACCATAGATGGGAGAAAGTTCGGAGAGATTCACTCACATCAGAGGCATTGGAAATGAGTTCTCTCAAAAAGATGTCCTTGTTGCTGTACAGGGAATTGATAATTATATCCAGCAGCCGAGAAACTTCTGCTTGGAACTCGAATTTCTCTGCATTACTCCGCAGAGTCTTCCTCGAGATCGACTCGGCCTCTCTGAAAATCAACAACAAACGAGAAAAGATAGCATTTTTAAGACTCCAAACAAATCAAACAGCGCAACAAAAGAGAAAAGAAAAGGAATCGAATCGAATACCTCTTGGCGACATCAGGATCGGTGGACAGCCCACCAGGAACGGCTCCGAGCTTCTCCTCCACCTTCGGTGGATCCACGAGCTCGTTTGAGTCCCCACTGTCCTCAGCATTCGCGTGTAGCTTACGACCTACAAGATCCGCAACCTATCAAATCAAAACCAGTTCCAAAATCCGAGAAATCGGCAGAATACCCCACAGAGATCAAGAAAATCCCCACGATCTAATAATCCAAGAACTAGAGAGCAGTAACAACAGCAGAGATGATCCATGAACCCTAACCAAAAACCTTGGATCGGGAAACTACCTTGATCTGGGAGAAAGGAGAGGAGGAGGAGGAGGAGAAGAGCGGAAGGGAGCGCCCACTTCCCCATGGCTTTCTGACGAACCAACCGGCAGCGCGCCCCTGCAGAGACCTCTCTGGGTTCCGAGGGCTTGGGACTGACGGTCGCTTATTAAATGCTTCTTTTTCTGAGAGGGCCGGCGACCTGGAGGGGTCTTCCGAGCTTGACCTACGCCGCGAGGACTTGGTCGATCGTGCCACCGTGGACGATCAGACGGACCAGTGATTGTTGGTTGCCACGTGCTGCAATTCTAGTGGCTTGGTATGCTGTCGTGACGTGGAGATAAGCGGTAAATGGCTCCTGATGACCCTTTGATCCACACTTAGGGGTCTTGAGGGGACCGTGCCATCTAGACCGCACATTAGATGAATTTAGTGAGAATGAACGGTTGTGATGGGTTCGCGAGCATCAAGTGACGAAGCTCTGGCCCGTGTATTTTTCATCAGCGCAACGTGGTGGAAGATTATTGGACTTCTTCTTGCCCCTTGACGTGGTTGCAGCCAATCCGCTTAACTTGTAGCCCTCAGAATGGAACCATTGCCTGTGACCGCTAACGTGGCACTTGCTCCTGCTGCAGATCACGAGCTCAATTCCTCGAAATAATTGCGGCTTAGTTATTATTGTTTTCTTTTTTTTTTTATAGAACAAAAGGATAGGGATAAATCCTGGTGCAACTCCACATTCTGATCTTCAATCTGTTAGACGATTATTTAATTTAGATCGTATTTTTTTGTTCCCAGCCTGTTAAGTAATTGTTCGATTCAGATCATATTTTTTATATATCTTTTCCATCAATCATGAATACATCAATCTAATTTTATTAAGATATCGGAGTAATAGCCGTCCCAAGTCACTATCCTACTAAAATATCAGAGTATAAGCCATTCTGTCTCGAGCCACGTACATTCAAAAAAATTTAGAATTTAATCAAATAATCCGAGATATCATGTCTCGAATTTCTCTCGAGAGAACATGTTTCCAATTCCTGACTAAAAAATAATTTACAGAAACGAAGCCACGTCCGTACCAACCACGTTACCGATGGTGCTATCATTAATTGTCGTACACTAAAAATGCTTTCTCAGCAGTCGACCTGTTCGTGGCGTGCCAAGCAAGCACAAACCGCGAGACCCTGAGCTTGAACCAAGGTTTTAGCCCTGGCAAGCTGGACAGGAATTCGAAACTGAGTCCGTTTTTTTAAATGTCCTGGGCTCGAGCTTAGAAATCAAAGCCGCAGCTAGAGTTCACCCTGAGCCGAAGTTTTTTTTAATGCTAGGTTTTCATAATCAAACATGGATTTTCGTTGCTAGGCAAGCCTAATGAGACGATCTAAAATCTTAGAATACTTATCATTGAGTTCTAAACTGCTATTGAAAATATAAAACTATTCATAGCATTTTGTAGCATTATACTAAACTTTAAAAGTATATACTCGGCAAGCCCAATGCTTGGCTCAAATCTAAAAGCCTGAGAAAAGGCCGGGTTTGGGCTTGGGCCTAGAGAGTAGGTCCCAAGGCTAGGCCTAATCAGACCCAAACCTAAATCCGTTATGTTATAATAATTTGTTTATATGCTCATATATGTATATATATTTGATGTACTATGCTTGCTAGTAGACAATAAAGAGAAATAAAAAACCCAAATAATATTGAAAGAAAAAACTAAACCAAAATTGCGAGTACGTTGGCGACTTGGTTACCTTCATGGCTAATGTGACGGCCCTCAAACAACCGGCCAATCTCAAATGGGCGTTGGCCATTCAACAAAATGGATCGAAGTTACGGTCACCTCCAGGAAGGAACCTCGAGCAAAGAGAAAAGTACCAAAGCCAAACGGCGATAACTCAACACTTGGGATAAAGAAGTATGGAGAAGGTAGCATGAGCTACACACGTTAAGTGATAAGAATTAATTAGATTAGTTAAAAATAGCAAGTATTGTGATTTTGAGTAAAGAATGAAATATATATATATATAATAATAGTTAATATTAAATAAATAGGGAATAAAAAAATATTTAATATAAAATAAATTGGGAATAAAAAAAGAAAATAAAAACTGAAATAGAAGATAGAGATTAGAGGTAGATATGATTGATAATTATTAAAGAGTGATCAAGAAATAAGTTTGTTAGGGTAACGAGCATGGAAAATTAAGGTGTAAAGATGAAATTTAGATAAGAAAGAAATTGGTTATTTATCCCTTTTTTTCCTCTTTTAAAGCAACCCATGTTGATGATTATTATAAAACTATTTTTATTTGAAGCAAATTATATTCGATTTGCGGGCAAATTTAATAGATATAAAAAATACTCTAATACTATTTTTTAACATAGTATATATGAAATCAGAATTATAAATAAGATATAAACATTGTGTTGAAGAATCTTATCTTTTTTTTTTCTTTTTTCTATGGTAAATCTTTTGTTTTTCTTGTTAGAGCCGGATCATTCTTAAAGTGTTTGTTACATAGACATGGAATAAAAACTTTATATTGCAAAAAGTAAATGAAAGGGACAAGGAGGAGGAGAATTTCATACTATCAAAGGAACTTGATCTAGTAATCCCAAAAAAAAAAAAATTTTTTTTTTTTTTTTTGTTCATCCATTTGATTGGGGTATATATATAATTTGATAACTTCTAAAAATCATTTATCTATAAAAATAATTATAGAAGTAAGTAAATTTTATCATATTTGATTGATGAAAAAAATATTTTAGAAAAGATTGCTATATCTTTGTTTAAAGATAGTTTTATATAAAAATATTGTCAAATTTTTAATAATATTCTCGACCATGAACTGCTGCTTTGTTCTTATATCTCTTATTCTGCTAAAACATATACAAAATAATAGACTAAACTTGAATGGAGTCTTTAGCTGCAGCCCAAATGTTAACAGATTGAAGAGCAGCGATGTTCACAATGTCCAAAATCCTCCTTGGCCAGAAACAATCAAAGATTAGATGGTCCATAGGATTAGGGAGTAGGCTTGGAGGCAGCCTTTACAACGAAGTGGCCGGGCTTCCCCGCACTGCCTGACCTCAAAAGGCACCCTTGCTCCAATCCAATTTATTCTCACACCGAAATGGATGCTCGGTGGAACAAAAGTTTAAAAATAGATTTAGTTTATTGAGATGTTAATAAAAATATCAACTTACCTACAAACTCAGTTTAGATTTAAGTACAGACACGACGACAATTTAAAGTATCGACAATACCAGCAGCATCATTATAGTCATGGAGATACAAATGATCTTTATCTTTGTTGCTTTATTATTTTTTTAACTGATTTATTATACGCTCAATTAGGTTTGTCAAATGGGTTAGCTATTTTGTTTACATGGATTCGGACTTATGTTATTTAGCATTTAGAGGTTCATTGGTAGAAGGACTCTCCAATCAAATATATCGCCATATATTCATTGCTGTATTTTTTTGTCATATAATTAATTGGCTAAACATTGGATGACGTGCAAACTTGGATCTACAAGGTTTATCATCCTATATAAATAAAGGTTAAGAATCGAGCTTTAATTTAATTTTAAATAGAAGTTGTATTTATCTTGTTTTTCCATGAAGAGTCTATATATATCTTTGTTTTGTATTTTTGTCTATATAAAAGCTTCGGAGTCATGAATAAAAATATTTTTTTTCTAGTTTTTTTTACCTTGATATCGTGATTGTGATATTAGATGTAAGCTCAAGGGAGGGAAGCCCTGATCCCTCACCAACTGTCCCTTTTTTTCTTACTTGTGCCACCATTCCCTTTTCCACCTTTCACATCCAGTTTTCTTCTCATTCCATTCCCTCTTTTATATTCATGTTGTTATGACAAAATGATCGGATCGGCTAAATTGGCGTAGGGCTGAAGAACATAAGGTTGACAATATAAAAAGTTTGACCAACTCGACTCTGAGGTAATCCAATGGAATAAATGGTCGACGAACAAGCCAACACCAAGACTTGCTGGCCAATTAATGGAAAACATCCGACGAAGTTAACGGATAAGAAAATAGCTGTCGTAATAAAAATATTGTTACACCAGCTGTCCGTTATAACAAGAATAAGTTAACTTCAATGAAATGACGTCGAGGCTAACATAAAGGAGTTTCTTCCAATGGAATTCTGTTACTATGATGCTTATAAATACAGGTAAGAGAGGATATTCAAGAGGGAGAAAAGAAAGAACTCTGATATCAAAACTTCTCTAAGATTTTTTGTTTGTTTATCAGAACCTTACTGACTTAAGCATTGAAGGGTCTCCCATCGAAAAAATTTTGATTTTGGACTTGTTTTGTAGGGATTGAAGGTGATCATCCAGCAATTCTACCAATTGAGACCGATCATCAGGGTTCGACGTAAACACCTGTCAAATCTAATTTCTTTTTTCTTTACTAACAGATCCCCTCAATGAATTGTGAAGAAATTTTGAGAATACATCAAAGCTTGTGGCTCCGATAATTCTTTCAAAACTAGAAGTCCGAGATTTGCTTCAAGAAACACTACTCAACCTGGATCTTGAGATCCATGTACTTGGTAAGATCTAGTTTAAGATTTAATTCCAGACTGTTAGCTATATAGTAAGTTGAGTATTCCATCCTTGGACTAGATTTGATACGAGTAGAATAAGTCTAATCTAGATAGTTTCTTAATTAGCCTGCCATTCTTTTCTCAAATAGTCTTAAATCTATTACAAATGGATAGCAATATCTAATTATCTTACATTTTCACTTACATCTTTACTTGAATTCGCTTAGTTGCTGTGTTTGTAAAATTAGAACTTGTATCGTTCCGCATCATATTTAGTATCAAAATCCTAGGTTAGTTTAGAATTAAGAGTTTTGTATCTTAGCTTGATAATAGTTTGCATACATCGAATCACGCCATCTAAGCGGGTAAGCGATTTATCGTATACTTATGATCCATGGAAGAAATGAGCTATAGCCGGATGTGATTTAAATAGCACATGAAAGAATTCTTACCTTTTATATCATTTAGGTTAATTTTCATTAAATCTATTTATTTATCTTAAATCTGTCCAGCAAGTTTCAGGACACCCATGAGATCTACTACTAGAAATATTATTTTATTTTTTTAAAAAAAATAGTAGTAATATCCAACTTACCTGGCATTCTGTGATTAAGATTTTATAAGCATCAGAGATCATTGCACCCTCGAATTAATCCTTAAAAGTTATCTCTATTTCTATCATCTGTACATAGTTTTCTATGTTGTACATGGTCTTTTGTTTTGAAGAGTCCCGCTAATATAGGAGCCCTAGATTCATGAAACTTAATCCATTAATAGTTTGAAATTCAAGATAATTTTATCTAAAATTTATTTTTTGAAAACAGTTAAGATAGAGTTTCGAAAAATTAGATTACTTCTTGTAAAAAAAAGAATCCTAGGTTTTTGCCTGTATTTTGTGACATGTCATCTGCATTCAAATTTAAATTTCTGTCTATAGAAAAATAAAAAAAATCAAATTTTTTTTTGAAAACTAGAATTAATAAGCTTTTGAACTCTATAGTTTGAACCCAAAATCTGTTTGATTTCATTTTCAAATTTTATATGCAAGTTGGTTCTATGATTTGTTCTACTGCATTTGGTTGCATACTGTAATTGATCTAAGAGCACCAAGCATTAACCAGATAAGGTGGCGATTTTATCACCCTTTCTTGGCCCACAAATAACCCTCAGCATCAATTAAATCCAAGCCTTAACTAAAGTCAAGTAAAAACCAACTTAGGGTTTCCAAACATGTTCGTTCGTGTGGTTCAACTGAAATTAAATAAAATTGAGGTTACAATCCATTCTAGAAATCAGAATCTAAGGCAAGTGATAAAAAGGCAAATACCAAAGCTAGCTCATGGTTCTTTAATTAGGTCCTTGCAAGAACAAGCGAAGCCTCCCACAACCACACCCCATACCTGGCTAGTTAACAAATCTGGATAATAAGTCTATTAAATATCCCAATTTAAGTATTAAAATATATATTAATTGATCTTTAATTCTTAAGAATTGATACTTTTACTAGTATTTTGCAAAAAAAATTGTTCATAGATAAAAAAACTTAATCTATAGAATATAAGAAATCAAACCGCACTCAAATCAGAGTTCAAATGAGCCTAGAATCAAGCAAAAATGTTAAAATCAAGTGCAGCGCCATTTTTAAAGTAGCTGATCCATCATGGACTGACCACACAATCTACAGATCAACCTCCATGGACCATTCCTAGTTTTGAGTTGCCAACACCTCCTCCTTCCTCATAATCAACCTTCTTTCCATCACTGTCACCTCTTAGTCTGGTCGCTGCCCTATGTCCATCATCTCTATCCTGAGGAGATGCCTCCATTACCTGTCGCCTCCCTTCTCTGCCCAGTGCCATTACCACCCTCTTCCCCTTTGTCGACTGTCGTCGACCTCTTTCCAGCTACCGTTCGAGCCATCACCTTCATCTTCTTCCTCCCTAGCCTGAGAGTTGCAACGATCTTCCATCCCTGTCACCAGTCCAACCATCCATCTTCCTAAGACATCGACATGCCCATCATAGTGCCACGATCCACCATTATTGCCACCTCTCATTGAGCCGTCGTCTCCACCTTCCCCGTCCATCATCCACCATGATGTGCCAAATGGTTGTTTGAGCTATGGGGGAATAAGGCACAGCACAATAGAGATTTGTTGCTGCTCCTTTCATGGCACCAGCAGGAGATTGACAATGAGGGGGTGACGACGACGAGCAAAGACTTTGGTGGTGGCGGCAATGACTAAAGGGAGGCAGATCCAGAAATGGTTCGGTCCATGATGGTGCTGGCACGATCTATCGAGGAAAGAGTCACAGTCTTGGTATGGTCTATGATCTAGGAGGAGGCTCAATTCAACAGGGAACAGGACTTGGTGCAGCAGACTTTAGTGTGATTCCAGGCATTCGATAGTGATCTCACAACTTAAGAAATCCCAAGGAGTCAAAGCTTGATTTTAATTAGACTCTTCACCTATTTCGATTAGAATTTGATCTACTTTTTGATCTATAAAAAGGGTAGCCATGAGGAACACTCAAGCAGAACCAAGCTTGCAACCAATTCTTTTATTTTCCTTTTATAATTTAGTTTAGGCTAAAAGAGAGGAAGAGAAATAAAGAAAAAAATTTCTTCACAGAATGATAGAGCCCCAAATTTTTAAGAAGATGTATCCAAAAGCAATGCTCGACTAAGGTGCAGTCTGTATGGGAGTACAGGTATCCATACATAATTTTTTTTTATATTTATTTTTTATTTCATGCAATTAATAAATGCTTCAATTTCTATTTGATTTATTTTGTTTGATTTTCTAAATAAATTACTTATAGGTGGGATGGTTCATGATCCTAACACGATATGATCCATGCTCGGTATAGATAATTAATTCTAGGATTTCTTATTTACGTATTTTGTTAGGATCTGTTCAACTAAATTGTTGGATAACTTATACTTATAGGACGGGCCATGATCTTAACAAGATATGGTTCATACTGGGTAAGATAGCCTATGCTAAGAATTAGTTTGTAAGATGAAACAATGTAGACTTTGATTGCCTGGATTAGAATAGGTATAGAATTGTATATGTGATTATCTAAAAACCTATAGATATTTTTTTATTATATAAATCCCTCAATTTCATAATTAATTTAAATTAGTTAGTTTTAATTAAAATATTACCTATTTTTAAAGATCCAAATATTTATTTCTGTCATTATTTTTTTTGTTAAATAATTATTCTTGATCTTCGAATATACGATCACTACTTGATATGGAGGGATCGCTGATGTGGAGGAATCGGCAGGCGCCACGTCAAGAAAAGAAACCGCGTCGACTCTCCAGCCCGGATTCCACTACTGAGCTGAGCTGAGCTCTCTCAGAACAACAAACCAAGCTCAGTCCTCTGCCAGGTCGTGCCCGTAAGCTCGGGACGCTTAGGTCGGAGCCGCCTTCCATCCTCCAGAGCGAGATCCTCGAAGGCTAGTGCCCTGTGGTCGAGGTCGAGCTCAGCACTCACTCGTCGATGTGGAGCATCTCCGAGCGCGCGCCCTCTGGATCGAGTCCGCCTTCCACCTTCCAGAGCAAGACCCTCGGAGGCTAGTGCCCTGCAGTCGAGGTCGGGCTCAGCGCTCACCTGTCGATGTGGAGCCTCTCCGAGCGTGCGCCCTCTGGACCGGGTCTGCCTTCCGCCCTCCAGAACGAGACCCTCGGAGGCTAGTGCCCTGCAGTCGAGGTCGAGCTTAGCGCTCACTCACCGATGTGGAGCTTCTCCAAGCGCGCGCCCTCTAGACCAGGCCCGCCTCCTGCCCTCCGGAGCGAGACCCTCGGAGGCTAATGCCCTGCGGTCGAGGTCGAGCTCAATGCTCACCCGCCGATGTGGAGCCTCTCCGAGCGCGCGCCCTCTGGACCGGGCCCGCCTTTTGCCCTCCGAAGCAAGATCCTCGGAGGCTAGTACCCTGCGGTCGAGGTTGAGCTCAGCGCTCACTCGCTGATGTGGAGCCTCTTCGAGAGCGCACCCTCCGAACCGGGCCCACTCTCTGCCCTCCTCCACCGAGATGCCCCCGTAAGCTCGGAGCGCTTAGATCGGGATGAGCCCTGCCGTTCCAACTCGGCCCCAGCCCGGAACATCGGCGAGCCGCTCAAGGACTGCACTGGAGCGCCTTCCAAACCGTACTGACCACCTGCGGCCGCCAGTTACACCTGAAAGGCAAGCAGCCAGTTGATCGAGATTCCACACTCATCACCAACCACTCAGATCATCCAAGAAAGGAAGCCAACCGGGAGATTCGAATCCCACGGGCGGCGGCCCGCCATTCGAGGCACTGCCAAGTTTCCCGGAATGAGGCAACCAAGAGGAGTGCCGGAGCGCCTAACAACTCCCCTTATCACAAATCAGGAAAGACTCCTCGGGACACCACCGCATGCGCCTGACAGCCCGGTGGGGATCCCGAGACAAGCGTCCAACGGTAACCTAGTTTGCAACAAAACTCGGAGGTAACACACAACAATCCCAGAGAGGGAGAGGGACAGAAAAAAAAGAAAGAACACACAGGCAAAAAAAAAAAAGAGGGAGAAGGTGTGCAACCCCCACTAGCAAGAGGGGCATGTCACCACCACCACCATCACAAGCACAAGCGCAAGCCCGACCAAGGGGGAAAGCGCCACTACCACCACAGTTGAAGGAAAACAAGGGATACAAGGAGAGGCGGAGGAATAGGGCACCCCTCTGTCCCCGCTATCTCTCCCCCTGCAACGTTTTCACCTTCACTCACTGATGGGGAACTAATATGCATGCAATTTTCTTTATATATTTTATATGTGGGGTTGGGTGATTAATTCCCGAATTTCAGATTAAAATAAGTTATAGGGAATTTTATATGAATTTTAGAAGATCAGCATGCAGATTAGGACCTAGAAAAGTAGAAAAGAAGGATCGCCGGGGCTGAGAAGCCTCGGTTAGGGCAAGTTCTCCTACAATAAAACTACTGAAGGTAGAGGGGTGTACCTGACAATGTCTGTGAAGATTGCAGCAAAAGGGTCTCTCGTTCCTCGACGGATGCGGCCTGGAAAATCGAGCCAAAGACCCGCGGATACCCGGCTTTCTGCTCGGTGATCCGATTGAGGCTTGGCTGGAGTCGTTGGATTCGTAGGAACTCGGGGACCTGCAAACGACCTGTCAGGGGTTAGAAAACTCACAAAGGAACAAGAAAACAAAGGAAAAACAGCAAGGAAAGGCTTCTTTTGGAGTGGGCGTCCAGGGATCTGAGATGCTTGTTGGTAGCAGGAAGATGATTGCAGCACTGGGAAGAAGAACTCTCGCAAACCCCTTTATGCACACAGCAGGGTATCACACAACTCAATAGAAGAACTCAAGGTTTTCATTCATCAAAAATTCTCCTCATACAAGAGGCTAGGGTCCCTTAAATAGACCCTTAACCTTGGGCTCCAAGTAAGGGTACATAAGTCTTTACATAAGAATCCTTTTCCCTCTCAAACCCTAGCTAGAAAATAAGGAAATATTAGGTAGAAAAATCCCTAAAAATTCTCTTGACTTGGTCAACACTCCAAGGACGCCTAGGGGGGCATGTTGGGCTTCTAGGAGCAGCAAGGGGCCGGCCCAAAGGGACTTGGGTGCATGGGTTTGGGCCTCTGGAAGCTGGGGTGGCCTGGTAGCCAGGTAGCAGGAATATTCCCTGGTATCTTGCTTCTTAGGGGCTTGGGCTTGGCACCTGGGCTTGATTTCTTTGGGCTAGGATGCAGATGGACCTCTAGAATCATGGATGACCTTATCTATAAATATACTTTGGCATCTGGAAGGGAATCTGGGCATCTGGAGGGCATCTGCAAGAAATCAGGGTTTTCTGAATTTTCCTCCTGGGGTCTTCAAATCTTCAAGCTGGGTTGGACTTGTGCTATACTTCCATGTCTTCAATCTGATTGGACTTGGTCTTTACTTGTATGATGTGGTCTTGAGTCTTCAATATGGTTGAATAGGACTCAAAAAAATAAAATTAGCTCGACATGAGCTGACTAACACTGGACTGAACTAGCTCAACATGAGCTAAATAATTACAAGACTTAAATGAAACAACTCAGCTGGACTAAGCTTTATTACAGTGGACTCGAATGTTATTTAAGTGATCCACAGAGGGTTGAGAAGCCTCTGCCTTATTCTAGTGCCTTTGGTGTCCGCACCAATTCTCCCGGGGTGGGAGGAACTCGACCCTGTCGAGTGAAGATCAGATTGGCTCACATATCTCTCAAGAAGGTCTGGGTTGAGGCGTTGCAAGTCCTCTCGAGAAATCCACGAATCGTCTGACTCTGGCCGGCCTTGCCATCGGACTAGGAAGCGTTGATAACCGCGGCCCCGGGTCGTAATGGCTTGATCATCCAGGATACGCTCGATCCGTTCTCCTCTCTCAGGCCAATTAATTGGTGGACACTCTGGGTAAGGATCACTCTCAATAGAAGGGATAGGCCCAAAAGCCTCACTGGGTATCATTGCCGGTTCCTTGTACTCAACCAGGTCTGTAATATTGAAGGTAGAACTGATGCCCAAATCCGAAGGCAAGTCTAACACCTAGGCATTTGATCCAACCTTCTCTATCACTTTAAAAGGTCCGGCTCTGCGAGCATGAAGCTTCTTTTAGGCCTAAGCCTAACCAAGATAAAATCCACTACATCAAATTCTTTGACCCTTCTTCGGGAATTAGCCAGTTGTTTTAAGATTAGTGCAGGTGGTGAACATGCTAGGCACATGCAGACAAATGATGCAAAGGACTCATACTGATACCTAACAGACTCGACTATGCATTCCTATCGAAGGAAATTTTATTGAACTCTTTGGATCTAAACCTAATAGATTATAGGTTCTCTAGGTTTGATCCTAGCTTGACATGCACATGAAAATTTACAGTGAACTCCTAGCAAATTCCAAAGAGTATGCCAGAAGTAAGATGCAAACCTAACATGCGTGATGAATGCATGCAGTATGCTAATCTCAGCTAAATGCAATCTAATGATCCTAGAAATGCTGGAGGTGTCAGGAAAGGGCAGAAAATAGGAAGTGGGTTCAGAATTAGTTTGGTAAGGTAGAGAAAAAGGTTCATGGTTAGTTGGATAAAGTAGGATAAAAGACGGGGTGTCAGGAACTAATCCTATACTAATGAGGTTAACCTTATGAGGTTGAGCTATATCTACAGGATTTGCATAATGGAAGGATGGGTCACTAATTTCGGGGAAGAGGTCCTTAATGGGAACTATAGGAGGGGACTCATCTTGAAGGTATTGATTCAAAGAGATCAGGTCCTTAATAAATTCTTCTGGTTCTTGTATTTTAGGACTAGACTCTATAATTTGGCTCTCCTCTATGGTTTTCTCAGGTAAGGCTCTAGTAGCAGTACCTAGGTTCTCTTCCTCTATTTGTTCTTCCATTATAGCTTTAGGTTGGATATGGTCAAGGTCAACTAGCTCTGGGTTGGTTTCTACCTGGGCATCTACTGGGTCAGCTAATTCTAGGTCTACTAAAGGTGTCTCCTCTTCTCCCTCATACTCATCCACTAGGCTCACATCAGCTTCATACACTTTCGCGTTAATGTAAGCCTTGTGAATCTCAGGAATGGTTGGAGAAGGTCGGTTAGCAAGAAATTGGTTAGGTTCTGGTCTCTGATTATGGGTACTACTCCTAGTAGGTTCAGGTTGTATAAGGGGTAGTGGCTCACTACTGGGTTCATATTTAGGGATACTAATCCTATGGGGTTCAAGTTGACTAGGGGAAGCATGACTAGTACTAGGTTGATACTTAGGGGTTATGGGTTCTCTAGGCTCATAGGACAAGGGTGCAGATCTATGGGTCATGGGATTATAGGATCTGGGGTCATATGATTTTGGGTCAGCTTTATGATCAGGTTCTAAGGATGGATCAAGGTATGGGGTCCTCCTAAGGTTGGGCTCTCTATATGGGTCAGGATATTGGGTCCTCCTAGGATTGGACTCCCTATATGGGTCAGAATACTGGGTTCTCCTAGGGTTGGACTCCCTATATAGGTCAGAATATTGGGTCCTCCTAGGGTTGGACTCCCTATATGGGTCAGAATATTGGGTGTTGGGTCTACTAGGCTCATAGGGTGTGGGTGCATAGGATCTATGATCATGGGATCTAGAGTCATAGGATCTGGAGTCATAAGATCTATAGGTTGTAGGTATACTAGGCTTGTAGGGAGAGGGTAAATAGGATCTATCTTCCTGGTCTATAAAATCCTGATTGAGTCTTCTAGGACTAACCTTAGGGATTGGGTCATGACGATAGGTTCTCCTAGGTTCAGCCTCAAGGTATGGATCAGGGTTTGGGGTCCTCCTAGGTTGAGGATTGTAGTACGGGTCAGGATAAGGGGCTCTCCTAGGTTCGACCTCATGGTATAGATCAGGGTTTGGGGTCCTCCTAGGTTGAGGGGAGTCAGGATCTGGCTCAGACTGTGACCCATGGGTTTTTCTTGGGGTCCCTACCCGGACTTTTAACTGATCAAACCTATTGGCACGATGGTCAATTCTATCATTGGTTTGAATACGAGACTGAGTTAACTGGGTCATCTGGATAGTTATCTGGGCAATTTGATCAGCTAGGGCTTTTATTTGGGCTTGTAAATTTTCCATGGGTTCAGACATTTATGAAGGAGGTGGGTGATATAAAACTCCTGATCTAGTGCTCATGCAAGACTCAATCAGACCGACTATAGCTGACTAGACCTAAAGTCCAAACTAGATGCTCAATCAGGGTGGCAAACTAGCCTATAGTAACCCTGTACTCAGCCAGGCAGGTGTAAGGGGAGTGTTAGGTCCCTGATTGCCAATCCTAGACACCAATCAGAGATTGGCCAGGTAGGCAGACCAGCACACAAGCCCTTCGGGATTGAATCCCTAAACCACCGTTCTAGACACTAAGCACAAGGCACACACAGGTTAACTTGACACAGTGATCTAACACTAGCCCGGACCCGACCAGTTGGTGTCCCTAGCCCACTAGGGCAAATTAAGTCTAATTAATTTTAGGTTAAGGCTTGGGACTGAATGCAAGGGATGTGGTTTTGGGCTAAGGAGAGGTGATCAAATCCTCCCCCCATCTGATATAGCAAGAGTGCCCTTAAAAGTAAATTATGCAATGATGGCAGGCAGATGAGGATGCAAATTAGGGTTTAGGTATTTTTTTTTTTGGTATTTTTGGAAAATATGTATATTTTTTTTTTTGGTATTTTTTAAATAGAAGAAAACTTGCAAATCATGGCCTAATATACTGGAAATATACTAAAATTAAGAAATATGCAAAAACTCCTAAACAAAACCCTAAAACTTCCAAACTTGTCTTGCTAAAAAAAACAGAGCCGAAAATTTGCAGGCCCTATTTCGGCTCGCAGAAAATTCACAGGCCATAATAAAATATGAAAAAAATTTAAAAATTACTGTGAATTATGATAAATCCAGGAAAATAAATTTCAGAATTTTTAGAGTTTTTAACAGGGAGAAATAATTAAAATGATAGAGTATATACGGACTGAAAAATTGCAGAAAACAAGCCCTAATCTAAGCTCTGATACCAAATGATGGGGAACTAATATGCATGCAATTTTCTTTATATATTTTATATGTGGGGTTGGGTGATTAATTCCCGAATTTCAGATTAAAATAAGTTATAGGGAATTTTATATGAATTTTAGAAGATCAGCATGCAGATTAGGACCTAGAAAAGTAGAAAAGAAGGATCGCCGGGGCTGAGAAGCCTCGGTTAGGGCAAGTTCTCCTACAATAAAACTACTGAAGGTAGAGGGGTGTACCTGACAATGTCTGTGAAGATTGCAGCAAAAGGGTCTCTCGTTCCTCGACGGATGCGGCCTGGAAAATCGAGCCAAAGACCCGCGGATACCCGGCTTTCTGCTCGGTGATCCGATTGAGGCTTGGCTGGAGTCGTTGGATTCGTAGGAACTCGGGGACCTGCAAACGACCTGTCAGGGGTTAGAAAACTCACAAAGGAACAAGAAAACAAAGGAAAAACAGCAAGGAAAGGCTTCTTTTGGAGTGGGCGTCCAGGGATCTGAGATGCTTGTTGGTAGCAGGAAGATGATTGCAGCACTGGGAAGAAGAACTCTCGCAAACCCCTTTATGCACACAGCAGGGTATCACACAACTCAATAGAAGAACTCAAGGTTTTCATTCATCAAAAATTCTCCTCATACAAGAGGCTAGGGTCCCTTAAATAGACCCTTAACCTTGGGCTCCAAGTAAGGGTACATAAGTCTTTACATAAGAATCCTTTTCCCTCTCAAACCCTAGCTAGAAAATAAGGAAATATTAGGTAGAAAAATCCCTAAAAATTCTCTTGACTTGGTCAACACTCCAAGGACGCCTAGGGGGGCATGTTGGGCTTCTAGGAGCAGCAAGGGGCCGGCCCAAAGGGACTTGGGTGCATGGGTTTGGGCCTCTGGAAGCTGGGGTGGCCTGGTAGCCAGGTAGCAGGAATATTCCCTGGTATCTTGCTTCTTAGGGGCTTGGGCTTGGCACCTGGGCTTGATTTCTTTGGGCTAGGATGCAGATGGACCTCTAGAATCATGGATGACCTTATCTATAAATATACTTTGGCATCTGGAAGGGAATCTGGGCATCTGGAGGGCATCTGCAAGAAATCAGGGTTTTCTGAATTTTCCTCCTGGGGTCTTCAAATCTTCAAGCTGGGTTGGACTTGTGCTATACTTCCATGTCTTCAATCTGATTGGACTTGGTCTTTACTTGTATGATGTGGTCTTGAGTCTTCAATATGGTTGAATAGGACTCAAAAAAATAAAATTAGCTCGACATGAGCTGACTAACACTGGACTGAACTAGCTCAACATGAGCTAAATAATTACAAGACTTAAATGAAACAACTCAGCTGGACTAAGCTTTATTACAGTGGACTCGAATGTTATTTAAGTGATCCACAGAGGGTTGAGAAGCCTCTGCCTTATTCTAGTGCCTTTGGTGTCCGCACCACTCACATCTTTTACTCCTCCTAGTGCGGAGTCCATCAAGAGGGGCCCGACCAGGAGGATCTATTTTCATGGATCGTCACTGACTTGATCGTCGGAGTGCCCCCGCCGGAAACCCCGGCCCGGATCTCTAACCCCTGTCTTGTAGGTCCGGGAGCGGAGGACCGCCGGGCAGTGAGGCGTCCGCACCCAGCGCGGAGGTCCGAGAGCCCAGGGTAGCCGGGCGGTAGGGGAGCGCATCTCCGGCGCTGACAACAGCTACGGGCCACGATGGTCCTGGCGGCAACACTACTCATCCTAACTATAATAGTAAGATAGATTTTATTTTTAACCACCCTACGACAAGCGATTACTGGACAGTAAAATTAGTTGTGCTTGATCGATTCAATTTGCGTTAAACTTTAAGTCTAAAAAACCCTTAGACTTGATTGTGCATGCATACCCAAGTTGGAACAGAGTACCCACCCCTAGTTGATCAATCTAATTCTAGTGTTGAACCCAATCCCATGGAACCTAATTTGATGAAATATAATTAGACCCCTATATGGAATACCATTTTAGATCACCTAAATGACCTGACTGAGCAGATGACCTTGTTAGAGGAAGATCGAGTGAATCGACCTCGTGAACACATCATAGATATTCCATCCCACCAATAGGTTAGAGAGATCATCAATTCATATCCCTAGGCTTAGGCATAGGTCTGAGATTAGAGGATCATCCTACGAGAATACTAATGGATCAAGATGATCGGATTCTCAAGAACATTAGCAACAAGGCACCCACTTTTGATGATAATATAGATCTAAAATTATACCTCAATTGAGAGTCAACATGGACCGTTATTTTGATTGGTACAAATTATCTGAGCTAGGAAGGTTAGGTTTGCCAAAATAAAATTGATCTTGCAAGCTCGATTATACATATCAAATGTGAAACGTCTACTCCGTCAAAGAAGACATAACATAATAGGAACATTGGATGAATTGAAAGCCAAATTAATAAAAAAGTACCTACCCATATCCTAAGCTTGTCTAGGTTCCAAGCTAGACTTTGTGAGGATATTCAACATGAGTTATATGCATTAGGTCACCTCCTTAAAACAAGCCTACAAGGTTGTGCTAGATTATAAGCACTTTTCTAGATATTCAGTCCCTTATCGACTCGATCGGCATAAGTCCACTAGTCAACCAACCCCATCTAGAGTGAGACCCAGTACATTCAGAAGACCTACTAACTATCCAGAGCATAGAAACCATCATCTAGTAGGGAAGATAAGGGAAAGAAGATTGTTAGGAGTAACATTGATCAAGTCATGTGTTATAAATGCTGAGGAATTGGTCACTTTGTAGTCCAATATCCCACTAGAGCCTTACATATAGGTGACCGGGATGAAAAAAAGTTTTGAATAGTGAGAAGAAAAAGTGTATGAAGTTGACCCTATGATTGTTGAAGAATTTGTGGGATATGATAATAAAAATCAAGAATCACCCGTACCTAATCACAATGATGCATCCTTGGGCATAGTTAGGTATGTTATAGCCCAGCCCAAACAAAGTGAAGATTAGTATAGGAGTGTAGGACTGTGATATTCCACACTTTCATAAAACAGAAAAACAAAGTATGCAAGGTTATCATTGATAGTGGTAGTTATATAAATGCTATATCAACCGATGCCATCAAGAAATTAGGATTGACCTCAATTGAACATCCAGTCCTTATAAAGTTTCTTGGATTGATACAATATCTATTCCAATTAAGTATTTTTGATGTCCTACTTATGGAGGTAGGTTTTTTAATTCTAGGAAGACCATGGCTATTCGATTTAGATGTCATACTTTTCGATTAGTTCAATTCATGCTCTTTCACTTATAATGGAAAGAAGGTTAAAGTTAATCCATCTCAACCCATATGCAGTAAGAACTTTGAGTCAACCAAAATTAAAGAATCTTGGAAGAACAAATATCCGATTTAATCGGTGCAAAGGAGATTGAAAAGAAATGAGTGAAGGTTCACTTTTTAGGCATTAATGATTCAAGAAATATAGTGAGCCCACTTAAATTGAGTACCTCAAGAAACTAAGAGGATTTCTCAATAAATTTGATAATATTTTTACCAATGATCTACCGAATAAGTTACTACCCATGAAAATATAACATGTAATTGAACTAGTTCCTGGTTCTGCCCTACCTAATTTATTCCATTATCGATTAAACCCAATTGAACACGATGAATTAAAAAGGCAAACTGATAAGTTAATTAAAGAGTGTCATTAGAAAAAGTGAGTCATATTATGCAGTATATGCATTATTGATCCCTAAGAATGATGGCTCTTAGAAGATGTGCATTGATAGTCATGCCATCAATAAGATCATGATAAAATATCATTTTTTCATATCCCGTCTTGATGACATGTTGGATACGATGGCCAGAGACACTATCTTTTCAAAAATAGATCTTAAAAAATGGTTACCATCAGGTTCAAATCAGATCAAGGAATAAGTGGAAAATAATCTTTAAAACTAGGTGGGTCTGTATGAATGGGAGTTGTGCTATTTGGATTGTCAAATGCACTTAGCACACTTCATGAGACTTATGACTTAGGTAACGAGATTATTTATAGGAGTCTATGATGTTGTTATTTTGACAACATTCTTATTTATAATAAATCCAAAAAGGAAATTTAGGCCACCTTAGTCAAATTTGTCAAACTTTGAAAGCTGAAAACTCGTATACAAATCTTAAGAATGCGCTTTTATGACTAATTGCATGGTTTTCTTAGGTTTGTCATTATACTAGTCGTTACACCTAAAGGTATGTCTGCTAATCTTGAAAAGGTCAAGGTGATAGTAGAATCGCCAGTACCTTAACATCCATGATGTTTGAAGTTTTTTATGATCTAGTTACTTTTTATCGATGATTATAAAAGCATTTAGCACAATTATGATCCAATTATCGATTGCATTAGGAGGAGGGCCATTTAAGTGGACCAATAGTGTTGAAGAGCCTTTCAAGAGACTAAGAAGCAAATAATAAAGCACCCTACCTAGATAAATAGTTTTTCCAAAGTGTTCGAGGTTGCTTGCGATGTGCTCCGAAAATTGGAATATATGGCATTTTGAGTCAAGAAAGACATTCCATAGCCTTCTTAAGTGAAACTTAATAAGGCTAAACAAAGATACTCCATCTATGATTCACTTAAGAAGGCTAAACAAAGATACTCCACCTATGATAAAAAACTTTATGCCATGGTACAAGCACTTCAATATTGAAGATATTACTTGTTACCATATAAATTTATCCTGTACTCTGATCATGAAGTACTTAAATTTTTAAATTCATTTAAAAATTTAACACCAGTCATGTACTTTGCTAGATATAATGATTATTGATAGATTAATTTGTACCATCTATATTAGATTAAACTATCAAAGTTTTGAATTCGTCGCATTAAGTGATTCTACGACAATATCACTGTAATTATCAAAACTTGTCACCACTTTGGCTATCAGCTAGGAGTAAGAAGTGAAATAATAGGCCACTGGTGGGTGGCGCAGGTAGTAGTGAGCTTTGCTCACAAGCGGGGAGGGCGGGATTCGAGTCCTTGTGGACATCTTTCGATGAAAGAATAGTCCGGAAATAAAAATAATAAAAAAAAAAAAATAATAAAATAATTCTGGAGCTCTTGTCACGTCTGGGATCTTATCTTTACGTGGATGCCAAATTAGAAGTGATTGGGTAGAACGCTTCATTTTGGATTAGGTTATAATAAAAAATAAAAAATTAAAAAAATTAAATGAAGCCAATCATGCTACGTGATGGATTCGGCCACCAGTCCGATTACTAGTTCGGCCATCAGTCCAGCTACTAGTCCGACTGTCATCCAACCACCATGATTAAGTCTTGAGGGCACGGACGGGTGGGTGCCCGTTATGTTCGCCGTCCATGCCCTGGGCTTGCACCGACATCGCCGCGCTCATGTCTCGACCTCGCCGTTCAATGAATACTCAATCATATTGTCCTGCATCGACGGTACTTGATGCGATGCTGTTGCCGCCATCGCAATCAATGCACGCACATCATAAAACTATATTATATTATTTGATATATATAATTTAATATATTATACTATATTAATTATTTTTTAAATATAAAAATATTTATTATAATATAGTATAACCTTAATAATATTATAAAATAAAATTTATCATAATATATAATAAATATTATAATAAATATATTAAATTATTAAATTATAAAATATTTATTATATTTATTATATTTTATAATATTAATATTTTATAATATTATTAAGGTAACAATCTATGACTTTGCTTATATAGTTTTTAGTTTGTTTTTTTAATATTTTTAATTTTTTATTTAGAAAATGAAGGTGCAAAAATAAGGTAAAGTCACAAGTGCATGGACGAACAACCAGGTGTAGGGGGCTTGGCCCTCCTAAATTTTTTTAATTTTCTTTTACAAGTTAAAATTTTATGTAAAAATTTAAATATATATGTATTTACATATTTGCCCCCTCAAATTGAGGATATTAAATATAATTTGAATAATTTTGAAAAAAAATTAAAATGAAACAAATATCATAAATCAGCTTTCTACTTGAAATTTGGATTACTTCTCACTTTATCTTTTTTTTTTTATAATTTTTAAGAATAAAATAAAGGATTTTTTTTGTCTCCCGATCGACATCCGTCTCTAGAATCCGTCATGGTTGAAGCCACGATATGTAGCCAGTACCATCCTGTTCGTCGCACCGACGGATGAGATGGCAACCGAACCTGTCATGCAGTACGACCGAGCGAAAATGCTTCCATGGTGAAACCAGGCGATTGCACATGCATAAGACCGGACACCACCGATGCGCTGGCCTACAGCGACCATCTCGGTGGCCTTTGTCAATCTTACTGCACCGACGGATACCACGTGTGATGAAGCCATGCATCGTCCTAGTGACCGGATCTATTGTATAGCACGTTCGGGTCTTGAGGGGCACAAGCTGGCGGGCGCCTGTTATACCCATGCTCCCACTGATACCACTGCACTCGCACCCCATCATCTTTGATCCCGTCACTCGACGGATGTCTCATCCCGTCATGCAGTCCAACGATACTGATGCGATGCCGATGCCATCGTGACTAGTACATGCACATCTCCTATGAACCCATAGTGCTTATGATTTTCCGGTTTCAATTATTATATATAGAGAGAGCATTTTCAACAATGAAGATTGCCAAGACCAAATTGCACAATAAGATAGAAAACGACTTTCTTACCTACCGATTATTTAGTCATTTATATCGATAAGAAGATAGCTAAAAATTTTACGGTAGATTTCATTATTGATAAATTTAATTTTATAAAACAATATCAGGTACAATTCAAATAATATTTATAAAAATATTCAAATTAATTTAATTATTTATTAATATTTTTATATTTTTTTAATTTTTTTTAGAAAAGTTAATGCCGTCAGTCGTGCGAAAGTGTGACTTACAACTTCACTTAAAATGAAACCACAAATGCAATATGCAACTTTATTTATTTATTTTTATTTTATTAATTGTTTTAAATATTTTTTAAAATTTTATTTAGAATTTGAAGCTGTAGGTTGCACGCTTCACTCAAAATGTAGCTTCTACTATGATTTCTGATCACTCAGGTAAACCAAACAACCCATTTTTATAAATATATTCGAAACAGTCCTATTTTAAAATATTTATAAAAAAAATATTATTTTAAAAGAAACTCGGAAAACTTCGACCATCGATTTTTTTTTTTTTTTTTTTTCATACACCACCCACGGTCCAATCAATTATAATACTCCACTACCTTTTAGTTAAAACTAAAACAAGGCCGCCCATGTGGACAGCCAGCATTCGCAAACAAGCTGGGCCTGGACCCATCCATCGAGTTTTTGATGTCTCCATCTTTAAGATAGAGATGAAAGAGCCCCACAAGAAACGCTAACCTCCGCATTATGGCAACTTTTGTGAATTTGGGCCCAATCATTCCCCTCACGATTTGGACGTTTCAACATGGAGGACACCTTGCACCATGCGTCATAAATTCCTTCCTCTCCTCGTTCCTCCGGAACTAATCTTATCTTTGCAAAAATATCAACTAAAATTTCCAAGTGAGGAAGCATGGCCCCACTAGCAACCATGTCGTACGTCGTATAGATATCGCATCCTCGATGCTGGGGACGACTCAAACGGCTCTGATGGCAACTCATCCTGTTCGTTTTAGCGGACGTCTCTGATCTCCGGCCCGATATATCTAGTTAGAGAGTAATGCTACGGAGCCCAAATCCGATACGCAAGATGTTCCGTGCCACACGTTACGATCGTGCTCTCGTGAAACGTGGCAATGGATTCCTATTGGGGTGTTTTTTTTTTTTAAATAATATTTTTAATATTTTATTTCATAAATTAATGCCACCCCCATTTATTTATCGATTTAGGTATACGGACAAAAAAAAAAAAAAAAAAAAAGTAAAAAATGGGTAGAACCCACGATTTTAAAATAAAAAATAAAAAAACCCAATTTTATTTACCGATTTAGGTGTACGGACCAAAAAAAAAAAAAAAAAAAATCGCGGGGTAAAACTCACGATTTCAAAACAAAAAAAAATAAATAAAAAAAAAGTTTGAAATCGCATGTTGAAACCTGCTGTTGCCGATCTCGCCGCCGCGGCCTGTAACTTCAGAGCTAGTGGCGGGATCAGATCGTCTTGCTTCGAGGTCTCCGGGGTGCCGATCATGCAAGACAAGGTCAGAAACCTTGCTGGGGTCCCGGCGAGGGATCTCCGACGGTCAAGTTAGAAAACGGCGAGATGGACAGAGTCTCCAAGGCGGGGCCCCCGAAGGAGTCCCAGGCTTAGAGATTATCTTAGCAAAAAGGTCTCAGGAAGAGTGGAAATTGGGCCAAGTTCCTTCACCGAGCTTGCGCAAGGGACCCCTCTCGGGATCTTGGATCCTGCTCGGTGCACCTTTTCTTTTCCCAGCCTTTTTCCCCTTACCTGGTCGTCCGCTCTTCCCATCCTTTATCCTATCACGCTGCCTCCGGCCTCCCGCCTTGGGAGGGCACCCCTCTCGCTTTCACCTCCTTCTCTCTCTCTTTCCCCTTCGGGTCCAAGAACCCGGCGGCCTCCTTGTCTTGCTTGCCGAGCTAGCGAGAGGAAAGGGCAGAGGGAGGGACACCGGCCAGACCTTGGGCCAAGTGTGAGTGCTCTCCTTCCAGACGCCGACAACGTCCGTTACCGGGGTCCTGTCTTGCCAGGACTTCGCCTCTCGGCTGCGGAAACTGTCGGACCGATGTAAACAAGGTTTCACACGTTGCTGCCGACTGTACCGGCGCTCCTCTCGAGGTGCGGTGCGCGCTGCTCGAGGGGCGGTCTCGGAACTCATGCTCTGCTTCCCGGCGCCTCACCACGTAGGGTAGCCGGCCTCGGCCAAGGTGGGCCCCTCCTGGACGGACACCTGGCGGAGCGGCAGAGGAGCGCTCGACTTCGGCCGAGGTGGACCCGTGTCCGGGTGCCACCTGGCGAAGGAGCGGGAAGGCCCGGCTAGACTCGGTCGAGGTGGAACCGTCTCAGGGCGCCACCCGGCGAGGAGAAAGGGGCCGCCGGCTTCGGCCGAGGTGGACCCCTCCTGGGCGCGGACACTGACGGCAGCGGCAGAGGGGCGCTCGACTTCGGCCGAGGTGGGACTTGGTCCGGGCGCCACCTGGCGAAGGAGAAGGAAGGCCCGGCTCGACCTCGGCCGAGGTGGAACCATCTCAAGGACCAACCCGGCGAGGGAGCAAGGGCCGCCGGGTTCGGCCGAGGTAGACCCCTCCTGGGTGAACACCTGGCGGAGCGGCAGAGGGGCGCTAAACTTCGGTCGAGGTGGATCGTGTCCGGGCGCCACCTGGCGAAGGAGCAGGAGGCCCGGCTCGACCTCGGCCGAGGTGGAACCGTCTCGGGGCGCCACTCGGTGAGGGAGCAAGGGGCCGCCGGCTTCGGTCGAGGTAGACCCCTTCTAGGCGGACACCTGGCGGAGCGCAGAGGGGGCGCTCGACTTCGGTCGAGGTGGACCCGTGTCCGGGCGCCACCTGGTGAAGAGAGCAGGAAGGCCTGGCTCGACCTTGGCGAGGTGGAACCGTCTCGGGGCGCCACCCGGCGAGGGAGTAAGGGGTCGCCGACTTCAGCCGAGGTGGACCCCTCCTGGAGCGGACACCTGGCGGCAGAGCGGCAGAGGGGCGCTCGACTTCGGCCGAGGGGGGACCCGTGTCCGGGCCACCTGACGAAGGAGCAGGAAGGCCGGCTCGACCTCGGCCGAGGTGGAACCGTCTCGGGGCACCACCGGCGAAGAAGCAAGGGGTCGCCGGCTCCGGCCGAGGTGGACCCTTCTGGGAGGACACCTGGTGGGCGGCAGAGGTGGGCGCTCGACTTCGGCCGAGGTGGACCCGTGTCCGGGCGCCACCTAGCGAAGGAGCAGGAGGCCCAGCCCGACCTCGACTTCGGCCGTGGTGGAGCCACATCCGACCTCGCTGGACCGTTCCCGTTCTGCCGAAAAAAAATCCACGTGACTCGGACCACGCCAGGCAGAATCTGAGACATACCACGTCATCGTAATGGCGTAACACCTGCGATTTCAAGAAAACGTAGGTTGAACCGATAATTTCTCCTCATTTTTTATTTTAAATTTTAATATAAAAATAAAAATTAAAAAACATTAAAAATTAAAATAATATTATGATATTATAATAATTTAAAAAAACGGGTGGGTGCCCGTTATGTTCGCCCGTCCATGCCCTGGGCTTGCACCGACATCGCCGCGCTCATGTCTCGACCTCGCCGTTCAATGAATACTCAATCATATTGTCCTGCATCGACGGTACTTGATGCGATGCTGTTGCCGCCATCGCAATCAATGCACGCACATCATAAAACTATATTATATTATTTGATATATATAATTTAATATATTATACTATATTAATTATTTTTTAAATATAAAAATATTTATAATATAGTTATAACCTTAATAATATTATAAAATAAATTTATCATAATATATAATAAATATTATAATAAATATATTAAATATATTAAATTATAAAATATTTATTATATTTATTATATTTTATAATATTAATATTTTATAATATTATTAAGGTAACAATCTATGACTTTGCTTATATAGTTTTTAGTTTTTTTTTTTTAATATTTTTTAATTTTTTTATTTAGAAAATGAAGGTGCAAAAATAAGGTAAAGTCACAAGTGCATGGACGAACAACCAGGTGTAGGGGGCTTGGCCCTCCTAAATTTTTTTTAATTTTCTTTTACAAGTTAAAATTTTATGTAAAATTTTAATATATATGTATTTACATATTTGCCCCCTCAAAATGAGGATATTAAATATAATTTGAATAATTTTGAAAAAAAATTAAAATGAAACAAATATCATAAATCAGCTTTCTACTTGAAATTTGGATTACTTCTCACTTTATCTTTTTTTTTTTATAATTTTTTAAGAATAAATAAAGGATTTTTTTTGTCTCCCGATCGACATCCGTCTCTAGAATCCGTCATGGTTGAAGCCACGATATGTAGCCAGTACCATCCTGTTCGTCGCACCGACGGATGAGATGGCAACCGAACCTGTCATGCAGTACGACCGAGCGAAAATGCTTCCATGGTGAAACCAGGCGATTGCACATGCATAAGACTGACACCACCGATGCGCTGGCCTACAGCGACCATCTCGGTGGCCTTTGTCAATCTTACTGCACCGACGGATACCACGTGTGATGAAGCCATGCATCGTCCTAGTGACCGGATCTATTGTATAGCACGTTCGGGTCTTGAGGGGCACAAGCTGGCGGGCGCCTGTTATACCCCATGCTCCCACTGATACCACTGCACTCGCACCCCATCATCTTTGATCCCGTCACTCGACGGATGTCTCATCCCGTCATGCAGTCCCAACGATACTTGATGCGATGCCGATGCCATCGTGACTAGTACATGCACATCTCCTATGAACCCATAGTGCTTATGATTTTCCGGTTTCAATTATTATTATAGAGAGAGCATTTTCAACAATGAAGATTGCCAAGACCAAATTGCACAAGATAGAAAACGACTTTCTTACCTACCGATTATTTAGTCATTTATATCGATAAGAAGATAGCTAAAAATTTTACGGTAGATTTCATTATTGATAAATTTAATTTTATAAAACAATATCAGGTACAATTCAAATAATATTTATAAAAATATTCAAATTAATTTTAATTATTATTAATATTTTTTTTATTTTTTTTAATTTTTTTTAGAAAAGTTAATGCCGTCAGTCGTGCGAAAGTGTGACTTACAACTTCACTTAAAATGAAACCACAAATGCAATATGCAACTTTATTTATTTATTTTTATTTTATTATATTGTTTTAAATATTTTTTAAAATTTTTATTTAGAATTTGAAGCTGTAGGTTGCACGCTTCACTCAAAATGTAGCTTCTACCTATGATTTCTGATCACTCAGGTAAACCAAACAACCCATTTTTATAAATATATTCGAAACAGTCCTATTTTAATAAATATTTATAAAAAAATATTATTTTAAAAAGAAACTCGGAAAACTTCGACCATCGATTTTTTTTTTTTTTTTTTTTTTCATACACCACCCACGGTCCAATCAATTATAATACTCCACTACCTTTTAGTTAAACTAAAACAAGGCCGCCCATGTGGACAGCCAGCATTCGCAAACAAGCTGGGCCTGGACCCATCCATCGAGTTTTTGATGTCTCCATCTTTAAGATAGAGATGAAGAGCCCCACAAGAAACGCTAACCTCCGCATTATGGCAACTTTTGTGAATTTGGGCCCAATCATTCCCCCTCACGATTTGGACGTTTCAACATGGAGGACACCTTGCACCATGCGTCATAAATTCCTTCCTCTCCTCGTTCCTCCGGAACTAAATCTTATCTTTGCAAAAAATATCAACTAAAATTTCCAAGTGAGGAAGCATGGCCCCACTAGCAACCATGTCGTACGTCGTATAGATCGCATCCTCGATGCTGGGGACGACTCAAACGGCTCTGATGGCAACTCATCCTGTTCGTTTTAGCGGACGTCTCTGATCTCCGGCCCGAGTTATATCTAGTTAGAGAGTAATGCTACGGAGCCCAAATCCGATACGCAAGATGTTCCGTGCCACACGTTACGATCGTGCTCTCGTGAAACGTGGCAATGGATTCCTATTGGGGTGTTTTTTTTTTTAAATAATATTTTTTAATATTTTATTTCATAAATTAATGCCACCCCCATTTTATTTATCGATTTAGGTATACGGACAAAAAAAAAAAAAAAAAGTAAAATCATGGGTAGAACCCACGATTTTAAAATAAAAAAATAAAAAACCCCAATTTTATTTACCGATTTAGGTGTACGGACCCAAAAAAAAAAAATCGCGGGTAAAACTCACGATTTCAAACAAAAAAAATAAAATAAAAAAAAGTTTGAAATCGCATGTTGAAACCTGCTGTTGCCGATCTCGCCGCCGCGGCCTGTAACTTCAGAGCTAGTGGCGGGATCAGATCGTCTTGCTTCGAGGTCTCCGGGGTGCCGATCATGCAAGACAAGGTCAGAAACCCTTGCTGGGGATCCCGGCGAGGGATCTCCGACGGTCAAGTTAGAAAACGGCGAGATGGAACAGAGTCTCCAAGGCGGGCCCCCGAAGGAGTCCAGGCTTAGAGATTATCTTAGCAAAAAAGGTCTCAGGAAGAGTGGAAATTGGGCCAAGTTCCTTCACCGAGCTTGCGCCAAGGGACCCCTCTCGGGATCTTGGATCCTGCTCTCGGTGCCTTTTCTTTTCCCAGCCTTTTTTCCCCTTACCTGGTCGTCCGCTCTTCCCATCCTTTTATCCTATCACGCTGCCTCCGGCCTCCCGCCCTTGGGAGGCCCCCTCTTCGCTTTCACCTCCTTCTCTCTCTCTTTCCCCTTCGGGTCCAAGAACCCGGCGGCCTCCTTGTCTTGCTTGCCGAGCCTAGCGAGGAAAGGGCAGAGGGAGGACACCGGCCAGACCTTGGGCCAAGTGTGAGTGCTCTCCTTCCCAGACGCCGACAACGTCCGTTACCGGGTCCTGTCTTGCCAGGACTTCGCCTTTCGGCTGCGGAACCTGTCGGACCGATGTAAACAAGGTTTCACACGTTGCTGCCGACTGTACCGGCGCTCCTCTCGAGGTGCGGTGCGCGCTGCTCGAGGGGCGGTCTCGGAACTCATGCTCCTGCTTCCCGGCGGCCTCACCACGTAGGGTAGCCGGCCTCGGCCAAGGTGGGCCCCTCCTGGACGGACACCTGGCGGAGCGGCAGAGGAGCGCTCGACTTCGGCCGAGGTGGACCCATGTCCGGGTGCCACCTGGCGAAGGAGCGGGAAGGCCCGGCTCGACCTCGGTCGAGGTGGAACCGTCTCAGGGCGCCACCCGGCGAGGGAGCAAGGGGCCGCCGGCTTCGGCCGAGGTGGACCCCTCCTGGGCGGATACCTGACGGAGCGGCAGAGGGGCGCTCGACTTCGGCCGAGGTGGACTTGTGTCCGGGCGCCACCTGGCGAAGGAGAAGGAAGGCCCGGCTCGACCTCGCCGAGGTGGAACCATCTCAAGGCACCACCCGGCGAGGGAGCAAGGGGCCGCCGGCTTCGGCCGAGGTAGACCCCTCCTGGGTGAACACCTGGCGGAGCGGCAGAGGGGCGCTCAACTTCGTCCGAGGTGGACTCGTGTCCGGGCGCCACCTGGCGAAGGAGCAGGAAGGCCCGGCTCGACCTCGGCCGAGGTGGAACCGTCTCGGGGCGCCACTCGGTGAGGGAGCAAGGGGCCGCCGGCTTCGGCCGAGGTAGACCCCTTCTAGGCGGACACCTGGCGGAGCGGCAGAGGGGCGCTCGACTTCGGTCGAGGTGGACCCGTGTCCGGGCGCCACCTGGCGAAGGAGCAGGAAGGCCTGGCTCGACCTTGGCCGAGGTGGAACCGTCTCGGGGCGCCACCCGGCGAGGGAGTAAGGGGTCGCCGACTTCAGCCGAGGTGGACCCCTCCTGGGCGGACACCTGGCGGAGCGGCAGAGGGGCGCTCGACTTCGGCCGAGGTGGACCCGTGTCCGGGCGCCACCTGACGAAGGAGCAGGAAGGCCCGGCTCGACCTCGGCCGAGGTGGAACCGTCTCGGGGCACCACTCGGCGAAGAAGCAAGGGGTCGTCGGCTCCGGCCGAGGTGGACCCTTCCTGGGCGGACACCTGGTGGAGCGGCAGAGGGGCGCTCGACTTCGGCCGAGGTGGACCCGTGTCCGGGCGCCACCTAGCGAAGGAGCAGGAAGGCCCAGCCCGACCTCGACTTCGGCCGTGGTGGAGCCACATCCGACCTCGCTGGACCGTTCCCGTTCTGCCGAAAAAATCCACGTGACTCGGACCACGCCCGGCAGAATCTGAGACATACCACGTCATCGTAATGGCTGTAACACCTGCGATTTCAAGAAAACGTAGGTTGAACCTATAATTTCTCCTTCATTTTTTTATTTTAAATTTTAATATAAAAATAAAATTAAAAAAAAAAATTAAAAATAATATTATGATATTATAATAATTTAAAAATTATTATAACCTATGATTTTGCAGTCTGATCGCCGATCCGGCCATCGGTCTGATAGCTAGTCCGGCTCCGGCCATCGATCTGACAGCCAGTTCGGCTACTAGATTGGTGCCAGTCCGATCACCGGTCTAACTGCCAGTCCGACCACTATCTGACAGTCGATCACCGATCTGACGGTCGATCCGGTCATCAAGATCCGGTCATTAGGATCTGACATTTGATCAATTCTAATCCGACCACTAGTCCGGTCACCAGGACAATACCATTCCGTTGCTAGTTCGATCGTATCAATATCCAATTATATTAGTGATCGGACGGTGATCGGACTTTTTTAATTTTTTTAAAAAAATTTATTTAAAAATTTAGATCAGTGATCGATACCCCAATCCTTATGGCCCGTAACTTTTTTTTATTTTTTAAAAATCTTATATTTTATTATATTATTTTAAATATTTTTAATTTTATTATATTATTTTAAATATTTTAAATATTATAAATTTATTATGTTATTTTAAATATTTTAAATTTTATTGTATATTTTAAATATTTATTATATTTTTTTAAATTTTTTTATTTGTTTTTAAAAATTTTATTAGATTAAAATTTAATTAAAAAATATTTAAGATGGTATTTAATACAGTGGAATTTTTCTTAATTACCTAAATATCCTTTTGAAAATAAGTTACCATTTACTATCAACCGTATTTTTTGTATTGAATCAAAATTTATGAATGGTAGTTTCGTAATTAAATCAAATATTACGAAAGGTATTTTAGGAATTATATCAAAAACCAACTTCGTAATGTTTGATTTAATTATGAAACTGTCATTCATTAATTTTGATTTAATTATAAAAATAACATTTGTAGTTTATTTTCAAAAAAATATTTAAATAATTAAAAAAAAAATCACAGTATTAAATGCATGCTTTTTTTAAAATCATGGGTTCAACCCAGATTTTCTTTTTTTTTTTTTTTTTTTTGTCCGTACATCTAAATCGATAAATAAATAGAAATTTTTTTTTTTTTAATCACGGGTTCTATCATGATTTTTTTTCTGGGAGGGGTTCCGTACATCTAAATCGATAAATAAATAAAAATGACATTAATTTGAGAAATAAAATATTAAAAATATTATTAAAAAAAAAAAACCTGGACCAGTTTTGCATTTTTTAAAAATGAATTTAAAATTCGAAAGTCCACCGCACCGTTGACCGGCCGTTCGCCTCCGCATCCCACCACGTAACCGTCGGATCAGAGGCCGAATTGTGTACGGCAACCGGTCCGGTGAAACGGCGCACCGACTTTCCCGTTGGACGAGGTTTCGTTACGATGTCTCAGAGCCTTAAATCAGATCTCGTAACTTCTGATCCAATCTCTATGATCATTTTTCCGTTCAACGGTTCTGATCATTTTCCTTGTGCAGAGATTACAGCACAAAACTGCTCCGCAAGACACTGGATTGCTTCTGCCAGCGCCGACAAAAGGACGACCTCGGTCGGGCGTCAGCTTACTCGCGGAGGAGGTTAGCCGGCTACGTGTGGCGCGTGGACGCAAGGGGCCAAAACCTCCGGGGAATAGAACAAGAGGCGCCGTTAAGCCACGTGTACGTCTCCCAACGTCCGAAGCCCCGACAAGGGGAGTCCTGGTGGACGCGTGTGCGGCGCGTCCGAAGAAAAAGCTGACGTCGCCTGCCGGGCCGGGCCGGCCCAACAACATATGCCCTTTGGCGCTCCCCCGCCGCGATCCAGCCATCATCATTGAATTGAAGGACCACCAACCCATTCTTTTCGCTTTTCTGCACCTCCCCTGGGTGAGCCATCTCTTTTCTCATTCCCTTTTTCCTTGGAGTCTAAGCGAAGGTGGGGAGGGAGATAAAGGGGAAGGAGAGGGAATGGAGTTCTACGAGGAGTTCCTCTGGACGGCGGTGGTTTCCATCCTCCTCGCCTTCCTGATCGGGAAGCTCGCTGCCCTCGGCGGCACCGAGGGCGATCTTGGCCGCGAAGCTGCGGCGGAGGCGGCGGCACTCCCGTCGGCGATCGGCGGTGGAGAGGTCTTTATCGAGGAGAGGCGGGAGAGTGTGGGGGAAGGTGGTGGTTTGGGTGTGGAAAAGGTCGATGATGGTTCCGCAGGTGAAGCGGTTCTCGGATCGGAGGGAATGGAGGCTAGCGAGGTGGAAGAAGAAGGAGAGAGGTTGGAAAGAGAGCGATCGTTGGAATTTATCTTGGAGAAGGCCCAGGGGGTAAGAACCCGTGAGTTCGATCAAGAGAAGGAGGAGAATATGGTAGAAGAAATTTTCTAAAGGGAGATCAAGAAGACTGTAGCTGACTTAGACAAGAAGGAGACGGATTTCCCAAGGATAAAGTTGTGCAAGTGGACGAAGGACATAAGGGGATGGGAGAAGAGAAGTTGGGAATCGAGAAGGGGGATCGTTACTCTATGGGGAGGACGATTGGGAGGGATTGAGAAGAGCGAACTGGAGAAGCTTTATGGTGCGGCGGCAGCGTATGTTGATAGTGAGGATGGTAAGGAGCGGTGTCGAGGCTGAGTACTGATGTACAGATGCAGTTGTATGGGCTTCAGAGGTTGCGACCGAGGGCCCGTGCTATGTGCCGCAGCCGATGGCTTTGAAGGTTGCTGCTCGCTCCAAATGGTATTGCTGATCTCTTTTGTCTCGACCGATAAGTTCCTTCGTGTTTTTTTTTAAAAAAAAACGGTATTTTTATCATAGCTATTTGCATAGGAAACTGGCCTGATATTATTAGTTGTGGTAATATTTTGATGCTTGTTAGCTATCTGTTTTTGGTAACTTTTGGTAGTTGTCGGAAGATGTTGGTATAAACATTCAGAATAGGCAAGGTAGAAATTTCATTTGCAAAGCTGGACATGAGCCAGCTATTACTAGATTCGGAGTGGAATGTGCTTCTGGAGAACTCGTCAAAGAATTGATTACTTACTAATGCTAATCAAAGTGATTTATGAGAGCATTAGAATGTCAAAGAATAACAAAAGAAGAACCAGTAAGGTTGCAAGTGCTGACCCCATGGAAAACTAGGATTTAGGGACCTTACCTTTTGGACCTCTAGAACATCTCTTCTAATTTGTATTCCTCTAGAGTCTCCATTTGTATTTGGAGGGCAATGCTCCGGCAAACTGGCTTCCTAATCAAAGAGCCGCTTTCGATGTGCAGTGATTTTTGGACTGGTAATATGCTAGCTGACTCACTCCATCTGGCTTTTGCTGATGGGCATGCTTGTATTTATTAGAGGATAGAAGTGTAATGCCTCTCTTGGTTACCCCCAACAAAGGGACCATCGTAAAACAGATGTTACATTGAAGGACATGATCCAAAAATTTGTAAAGTTATTTCTGAAGGCCAAATAGAATGACTGCCAAAATTCTGCTAGATGCTTTCTTCGACTACTATGAACTGGGTAGGTGATATGCTATTCCAGTTTGCTACAAGATGATCCTTATGTCCTTTATTTATCTTACTCTGCTAACTTGCATTTGTTATCCTACTATAAATGCTCCTCTTTGAAGTTCTTATTAGTTTGCTTCTTTTTATAAAATAATCTGGCACTCTTAAATGTTCCAGCCTGAATAAAGGTATTCTGCGTTGTGCAAGTATTATAATTTCATTCTTGTTTTCCTGACCCATAGCCTCTTGTATTTTGAGGTTAGCAACATTAACTTCCTTCAGCTATAAAATTTTGAGACTATAGGGCGAGCATTCTTTGGAGTTTTCATTGACCCAAAAATGAAAAAAAGAAAAAAAAAAAGAATAAAGACATGATTATGTAGAATTTGGGATGTGGTTCATTTGCTAGTTTTGATAGTGGGGTTCAGAGCTGCTATGTCTGGTAACAGAGGATGTCAACCATGGTTTGGCAGGTCTGCTTGGCAAAGACTGGGGAATATGATTCCGGAGGTGGCTATGGAACATACATAAACCTTCTCTCTGAAAAAATTCCTGGATGGAGGGGAGAAAAAACCCGGGTAAGTCTCGTGCTTGGAAGTAAGGGAGCGTTTGCTTTATTCTGTGATTTTTATATGGAAGAGCAGACATTAAATAACACACTTTTTTCCCCACCATACTTGCTAGGATGAAGCCAAACATAATGATGGCAATGATTCTTCCCATGGCAGTGGATCTGGAAAGGAACACCTGATTCAAGCCATCTTTGTTTACCAACCAAGTTCTCTAACTGAAAGGTATCGTTACAATTTAATATCTATAATTTGGGTGATAATATTGAGGGATTCTGGATCCCACCCTTTATTCCCTATAGATTATCAGAAGATTCTTCTTGCACTCAAGGTGACGATGTGGGTGGTCCGAAACCTTTGAAGCAAGGTATGCCCAGGACATAACTGCTCTTTAGTATCAACTAGTCTTCTAATTATGTGATGGTCTCTTGGGAAAAGACTATGTGATGTTTTTCTAGATAGATGTGATATGTCACTACATTTATGAAAAAGATTATCCACCACAAGTCTGGTGTATGGTAACTTTGGTAAAAGGCCAGCTTATTATTTATTGTGGAGAACCAGGATAAGCATGCTGCACTTTTTATCCATCCCACCATTATCTTGTTCTAGTCTTCTAGATGGCACGCAGTTCATAGTTGTGTTGTCATAAGCAGACTAATTAGTAAGCTAATTTACTAGTTAGTCATCATGAATACAAAGTTGGGTTCATCAAGGAACAAATTACTGTAGATGGAGAAAGAAACATGTTTAATATTTTAATTATTGATTACTTGCTGGTTATTGAGTTCTATTATCTACTAAAGAATCTAGGCATCTGTAATTGAAGGCTATCTTTATGACTTCTCAAGAAAACATCCTTTAAATGGTCTTTCTCTTTAATTTCCTGGTGCTTAACAGATAAGTAAATATTATCTTCATACTTAGCTTGATAGATAATAAACAGTATCCGTCATACTTAACACATTTCTTCTATCACTATTGTATTATCATGGGGTTGTTGTCTGAAAGGCACTCAATCAATGGAGACTTGGGGGACTTGATGTGCAAACAAGGGAGCGCTTGAGGTGAATAGTGGACTTGAAGGCCTTTTTTTTTTTGTCTTTTTGGTAGGTTCTTTTTATTGATTGTTAATGGCTGACTTCAATTTAGGGTGACATTTTAGTGAGAAATTTTCATTGGAGCTTCTTGTAGTCTTGTATATTTTGGTGCTCTGTCTATTTTATATTTTATTAGTATATTTGTTGACTCTGGTCTTGATTTGATGATTGACAAAATGTTTAAGTCTATATGAGTACTAATTATATTTAAGTATATTTTTCAGATCTTAGTACTCAACCATGTTGGATGAAGAAATGCTTGTATTTCAGTTGAAAAAGTCCTTAAATTAATGAAAAATCAAGTATATGGACTTTGAAATTAATATGGAAGAACTTGAAGAGGCTAAAGTTTCATTTGAAGATGTTTCAGCAATGGCACAGGCAAGTGTTGATACCTGGAAATGAAGTGTCGATACCTGAGGATCAAGTGTCGACACTTGAAGAGTGAAGTGTCGACTCAAGATCTGAGACAAACAGAAAACTTCAGAAAGCACTTTCGGTCAAGTATCGATACCTGGAGCTGAAGTGTCGATACTGGAAGTGAAGTGTCGATACCTGGAGAATGAAGTGTCGACACTTGAAACTGAAGTATCGACACTTGAAACTGAAGTGTCGACACTTAAACAGTAACGGCTAGTTTTCTGGGCTGCAGAACTTTTCCAACTTGCTTCCAAACGGTCATATTTTCCTCTCTAACGGCTATAAACGGTCATTTAAGTGTTGGGAGGCTATATAAACATCAAAAATCAAATGGAGAAGTAATCCTTTGGTGAGTTTCTTGAATATTCTTAAAGAATTCAAGAGTTGAGTGATTCAAGCCTTCAAGCTTCCAAGTTTCAAAGAGAGCAATCAAAGTTCCATCCACAAGCATCAATCAAAGGCTTCATCAACTTGAAGACAAGATCTTCATCAACATTCAAGGGCTTTAAAGAGATATTTGCTTTATTTTAGAAAGCTTATTGTATTCATTATACTTGCTCTTACATTGTTTTACTTAAGGTTTTTGATGAGCCTTAGAAAACCAAAGAGGTTTTTGGTGAGCCTTGGAAAACCAAAAGTAGTTGTTGGTGAGCCTTAAAATCAACTAGGGTTTTACTTGTGAGCCCGAAGCCAAAACAAGTTGTTTAGGTTCTTGGTTAGCCCGTAAAACCAAGAGTGGTTGTTGGTGAACCTTGAAACTAACTAGGATTTGACTTGTGAGCCCGAAGACAAAACAAGTTATAAAGGTTATTGGTGAGCCTAAGTTATAAAACCAAACTTAGTGAAATTTCCAAGGGGTTCTTGGGAAGTGGATGTAGGTGCTTGGTTGGCACCGAATCACTATAAACCTTTGTGTTTGTGTGATTGTTCTTCTTATGCTTTTATTTCTTTATTTCCGCTGCATTTTTGAAATACACAAGCACTTGAATTGCATTAGCACAAACTTGCTTTAGTTCATATTTTAAATAGTACAAAAGTTTTAAAACCCAATTCATCCCCCCTCTTGGGTTGCCTACCTGAGCCTACAATTGGTATTAGAGCGAGGCTCTATTTGAAAATCTAACGATTTTGAGCTAAAATTCATGGTAACCCTTGTAGGTATTAGTGTTAGACCACCATTTTTCAATGCTTGCATGCGCATTCATATTCAATCTATTAGTTATCTTCTTTGGAAAATTATTGTTAGTGGTCCTCATATTCCTTCCATTTTGGTTAATGGCATTTTCATTCCAAAGCTCGAAGAGGATTGGAATGAATATGACATAAACAAACTGAAATCAATGTTAAAGCAATGAACTGCTTTATTGTGTATTGGACTTGAATGAATTTAATAGAATCTCTACATGCACATCGACGAAGGAAATATATGACATACTTGAAGTTACTCATGAGAGTACTCTTCAAGTGAAGAATTCTAAAATTAATTTGCTTGTACATTCTTTGAGATTTTTGAAATGATGCATTATGAATCTATTTCTGATATGTATACTAGATTTATGATATTATTAATGAATTGAAAAGTCTTAGCAAAATTTATACTAATGCTGATTTGGTGAACAAAATTCTTAGATCCTTGCCAAAACCATGGGATCCAAAGGTGACGACGATCCAAGAAGCTAAAGATGTAGAAACCTTACAATTGGAGGAGCTTATCGGTTCACTCATGACCTATGAGTTGAACTTATGGCAAATGATAGTGGAAGCCGATGTATAGAAAGAAAATAATAGCCCTCAAGGCCGAAAAGAAATTCAAGACAATGATGGCAACTTGGAGTGATAGCGAAAATTCAAGTTCGGATGATGAAGTTGTCCATCTTTGCTTCATGGCAAATGTGGAAAAGGTATGTGCTGAAAATGATTATAATTTTATCTTTGATGAATTACATGATGCATCTAATGATCTTGTGCATTAATATAAATTGCTAAAAATTGAGCACAAGAAATTAAATAGGCATGTAAATTCATTTTCTCTTGATAACACCAATCTTGCTAATAAAAATGATGATTTAAATGCCAAGATTGATATTTTGAAAAATGAAAAGAATAATTTTCTAAAGAAAAAGAATTTTTAGCAAAATAAAATATTATTTTGAAAGATTTATATGATAAAGTTTTGAATGAGAAAAATATCTTGATTGAAGAAAAGAAGCAAAAATTTTTGAAGAATTTCTCTATTCTTGCTTCTTTCAATTTGTCTTATAAATGTGGTTTTAATACTTATCCTTCTAGATTAAGAAAAGTTTAGGTTCCAAACGGAACCATAATTACTAATTATAAAGGACCCAAGAAAGTTTGGGTACCAAAATGTCCACATAGTTTGTTTTGCAGGAATGTCTTACAGCCTAACATAAAGAAGGAAGTTTTTGAAAGTAGCTGTACAAGACAATTTGAAGAAGCGGACAAGTTATATTTTGGACTAAATGGTAAAAGGAAGGATTATGTATATTGGTAAATTCTAAACATCTCCTCCATAATTAAAAATGTAGTTAATTTTTATTGCATCAATTACTTTGAAAAATTGTTTTAAATAGTTAATTAGAATCAGTTTGGACTTTTCATCATTGGCTATGATCATGAACTTTTTGGTGTTGATGAATTTCATGCTATCATGATTAAACTTAAGATTGTAAGACCTTTACTTGATTTTGATTAATGTATCTTAAATTATTTCATGAAAAAAAATTTTTTAAAGATGCATATTGATTTGAAAAATGTTTAATTGATTGATTAGAATTAATCTTAGATTAATAATCATTTGTTGTGATCATGATCATTTTGATGTTGATAGATTTCAAGCTCTCATGGTCAAACTTGTGATATTATTAGATCTTCACTTGATTTTGATTAATATAGTTTCTAAATTATTTCAAGTGAAATGCTATGATTTATATGTTTATTTTTGGTATCTATGCCATAATCTTGAAATAATTTGGATCAAGTATAGAACTAGTAGTTAAGGGTTACTTTAAGAAGGTATGCATATTGATAAATCCTTACTCTAGTAGCTAGACTTGATATCATATTACTTCTAGCATTTGTATGGATCAAATCATTTTAAAAAATTTGAAATCATGCTGAAAGTTTTTAAGTGGTATAAATAAAATCATGAATATCTTGAAATTTCAAATCTTTGGTTCAGACTTTGAATTTATGTTCCATTTAAAATTGTTTGAAATTATGATGCATGTGCTTTTATGTTTTATTCCTCAAATGAATGCATATTTTTAAGGGGGAATAACATTTACGGGGAGCATCTAAAGATTGTTATCATATATTTGATGCTTTGAATATTTTGCTTGATATCGTGCTGTACTTATATTGCTCTGATACTCCTTGTTTTCAAATCTAATTTTTTGAAGGGAGTTACATTCAAAGGGTATCATGTTCAATTTGTATCATAATTATTTGATTTCATGCATGTTTTGATGACCTACTTGCTATTCTTTCCGACTTCATTTCCACTTCGTATTGCTTTTTACCCTTTCATGATGTCAAAAAGGGGGAGAAAAATGTTAATTTTTGGGGAGTGGATGTAGGTGCTTGGTTGGCACCGAATCACTATAAACCTTTGTGTTTGTGTGATTGTTCTTCTTGTGCTTTTATTTCTTTATTTCGCTGCATTTATTTGAAATAAACAAGCACTTGAATTGCATTAGCACATACTTGCTTTAGTTCATATTTTAAATAGTACAAAAATTTTATAAAACCTAATTTACCCCCTCTCTTGGGTTGCCTACCTGAGCCTACAATATTTATTAAGATATTCCACTCCAAAACATAGGTATTAGTTGGTGGAATTCTATGATTGGCTTATCGACATTTCTTTTGACCGAGATGTATGGATAAAGTCCTCGATCGTATTTTAGATATTTTTAGCTATTTCACAAAAGAAGTTACCATGGCATAAGCCATACCACAATTTGATCGTGTTTGTCATCTTAGACTTATTATTACAAAAAGTTGATATATTTAGACAAATAATTGAATCAAGTATTTCATTGAGGTGGGGAGATGTTTTTGGCATACTATACAATCTAGAGCTGTAAAGCTTGAACAGAAAGTTTATAAGGCAATGATCTGTTCAGTAATTGGCCTTGTTTTTCATGAGAATTTTCGCTATGGAAATGATGTTGGGGAAGACCAAGTCCTCTGTTTGAAATTAATTAGTACTAATTGATCCAAAATTTTGGAGGTTCCTGCCATTTTGATAAGCTATCATCAAACAAAGTGAACTTAATGACCTGGCCTAGTGTTGAGGGTCCTCCCTGAATGCATGACTAATATCTTTTTGTTGACCTTTATTTGAAGCAAGACTAGGCTTGTGAGAGATGAAATGTATGTCTATTATTTGCAGTTGTAGCAAACATAAAGGATAACATATTGTGCTGATTATAAATGTTTAAAAGGTCTGAGTGGGAGGTAACTGGCCACTATATGCAGATTCTTTAGTATATGCAGATCTCTTTAGGTTCTTATTGCTGATTTGCTTCTAGTGGGTCCCACCATTCAAAGGAAAGAATTTTATTTATTTCATGCTGGTGCAACAGCTCTATCACCTGCACCATTTTCAACTTATCTGCTGGTGGCTCCCATCTATTTTTATGGTAAGAGTAAGTTGATACTAGTTTACAAATAGTTGTCTTTCCATCATTTAACTTATCCAAGAAAATACTGTTGGGGCAGCTGCTGCATATATAGGTCATTTAGGGCACCCTAAAAAATTTCAGAGAGTTAACCTTGGATGATGGTTTCTCATACTCTTGCATTCTGTCTTTATGTGCTTTTCTTTGAAGCCTAGATCAGGCTGCAGATTTTAATGTCTATAAATTGATCAAAAAGAGGCACCTAGATGACACTTTTCTAATCTACCCTACTAGGTCTTCTCATAAGCTATGTTGATTTCTATTTTGTCTTTCTAAGCCTATAGAACAATAGAAATGTTCCCTCAACTTTTTGAGTCATATTTTGAACAATGTAAGCCATATTTTTTTTCCTCTCTCACTGTATCGGCCCACACCTCCACAGATAAGTAAACCTTTTGGATTACACTGACCTGTCGTTATACCTGTTGCTACAGGTTGAAGAACAATTTTAGTTAGTTTTTAGGCACAGAATTTTGCTTGCAGTGGACCGTTTATAATCAGGTCAGGTTTTCCTAGGTCCATATATCAATGCTGAAAGTTTTACATTATATTTTTAAATATTAATTTCTTATTAGAAAAGCAAGCTAAAACTGACTGAAAAAAATCAGTTCTAGTTTTAGAAATTGCTAAAATTCACTTACAGATGTGGTAAAAAATTGTTAGGCTTGTTCTCAGGTATATAGGGACATCATGGTGTAGTCTATCAGTTTTCATACAACTTTCTTATTGAATAATAACATCCAATTTCTCAGTTAAAATGACATACATTGTACACATAAATATAGCCCCACACAGGCACAATTTTTAAAACTCTTATTGATCTATGTCTTGAGGAAGTTCCTTTTGGAATGCTGCTGTAGAAAAGAGGTGGGATCCAAAATGTGAAGTATTTCATATTGTCTCTGTCCATTCCTTTCAAGGATAATTCCTTTGGTGTAAGCCATTTAAAAAACTTTTTTGTTTTAATAATTAATTATTGTAAAGCAAGCAAATGTTACTTTCAATAAATTTATTGATAGTTTCTTAGGTACTTGATGCATACAAGGAAATAAATCCTTAAAAAGATTTATAACCATTCTTGATCTCATTTGTTGTGGTAGACCTCATGAAATTCCACGATCCAATTTATGAAATTTGCAGCTTTTTTCTTGTTCTTTCTTCCCCTTTAATAATTACAGGAGATGCCTCCTTTCCACGTTTGAAAACAGAACCTCACCCCAAGTCCTATTGGCAGTCTGCAGCTCTGTTAATGTATGTCTTTTCAAACCTTCTCATGACTTCAAAGCTTTCTTTGGTATCTACTTGTCCAGACAAACCTGAGCCCCACTCCTCATTAAGCATCAACTGTAGTTTCGGATTTGACAATACCATCATAGTAAATAAGCCCATCATTTGGTCCCATAAAAGAGAGAGTATCAATGTGAATCATTTCCAACCTATGCTTTTTCTAAAATTTACATCTCTATGACAGTCACGTGTGTATCTGAGGTTCCTTTAACATCATAGTAAATCATCCCATCATTTGGTCCTATAAAGGAGAAAGTAGCAATGCCAATCATTTCCAAAATACTCTTTTGTTAGTACTTATGATGGTCACATGCTTCTCTGAAGGTTTTATGTTAACATTTACAGGACGCTGTATTGCTTTAAAAAGTACTTTTTTTGACTTTTAAGCTGAAAAGCAATATAAAAGTTTCTACCAGAAGAAAAGGTAAAAAAAATACTTTTAGGGGAAACTAGAAACCGGCTTCTTCTCGTTTTATTAAGCAGAAGTAATACCAAACATGCCTGAGCCATGCAACATTTTCTAGCTTGTAATGTTTCCGGTTTTGTCAATATTGTATGTGATGACCACAGAGCTTTCTTGTGTTCAATGTTTCAGTGGTGCAGGAGGGATTGGTTCTAGAATCTTTTGACATCTGCTGTATTGGACTGCCGATATCACAACCATTAACCATATGAAACCTGACATACAAGTTTACGGCACTGTAAGGGTAGATGCATAGGTGATTTGCTTTGGAATGAGTTCCCTGTTCGAACTAATTTCATGGAAACTGGGCGATCCAATTTTCATTTTTGGTGCTTAAACATTTACCATATACTCATTCAAGTTCTTTTTATGTATCATAATGCTTGATCTACATTCTTGTCTGTGGCATTTTATGAGCTCTGCACTCAGGTGTTCAGTCCATTTAATGGTCAAAACTGAATTGTGCTTTTACTAGAGAAAATCATGTGCTTTATCCTTCTTCTTCCCCACTCCAAGTATCTTCTGTAACTGTTGCTTCTGTATTTTCTATTGTAATATCTTCCTTGACCTGATCTATCTTTCTTACAGGTCTGACAAAGACATTCCTTTTCAACCTGCTCTCTCCAACCAGGGTGACATTCGTGAGTTTCTATTTATGAGATGGGCTAACTCTATATCCGAGGATCCAAAAAGCCTTAATTGTGACTATCTTCTCTGAAGACGTGGCTGAAGGCAGATATGTGTCTTTTATCTCCTCAGTTTTACAGTTAGTCTCACCTTAAAGCTTGCGTGGTGTGTAGTACTGTATATGTGTACATAGTTCATGTGCATAAGGTATGGATATTTCAAGTTATATGTATGCTTGGTGCTGTTGTTTTATCAGTAATATATTCCTGATGATTCCTGCATGGTACTAAAAAAGTCAGTCTTGATAAATTGAAGCACCGTCCTGTTCAAATGTGCCCTTTCTCTGCATCCCTTCTTGATGTTGAAGGCATGCCCTGTATGTGGGCAACTCAAGCAAGATTGCATGCTTCCGTATGTTTTAGGTCCAAAGATGCTAAAATCATGTGATAATGGCCAAAAGGAGAGCAGAAGCTTTGTGCAACCTGATAAGATGTTGTCTTTAAGGCAGGCAGAGCCATCATCACAGCGATCTTTATATTGGCATCCAACAGTTCATCGGTGCAGGTTACTTTTACTATTTCTACTTCAGATTCACATTGGAAGCCATCCAAGCTACGGTCTTCCAAAGCACCCAATGGTGGCCTAGCCATATCCCTTAGAATTTTGTTGTTTAGAAACAGGAACGTGCTTCCAGAAAATTAGAAGACAATGCTTTTACAACCTCAGAATTTCCATGTTTCAATTCTACGATCTTCTTTTGCCTCCCAACTAAAACAATCCAGGAAGCCTAAATCACCAAAATCGCCTGCCGCTTAACCTTTCTTGGTGAACCTGCCTTTCCTTCAAACAATGAAGGTTGTTCACACACTCCGAAAAATACAAAAGGCTGCTGCTGCCATCTTCCTCCATCCCGTGTCTAAGAATCGACACATCCAAAGAAAGAACAGCCAATCGAAGAAGAATCACTGCTCGATGGTCTGTCGCCCTGCTGCCATCTTCCTCGATTTCTTCCCATCGTGAATCTTCAAGTATACCTTCCTTGTTCGGAATGCCAATAACACATCCAATCCAAATCCGATGAGGCATGCAAAGGCCATGATCAGAAACACAAACCTGTAACAGTGGGCACCGACACACATGTTGCCACCTCCAGCTGTCTTGATTGCCTGGGAGTCGTAGAGAAGCCCCGCGAGGAGGCCAGAGAAGAGGAAGGAGCCAAGGGGAAGGTTTAAAATGAGCATGTTGTAGATGAGGCCATAGTACTTGAGGCCAAAGAGCTCAGAGGCAGTAGGGACTGTGATGGCGACACGGACGCCGTAGCATATACCGACCATAATGGATCCAACGTAGAGGGATCCCGGCAAGGCCAAGGCCATGACTACGTAACCAACCGCCATTAGAACCTGTGAGGCTGCGTTCCATACAGGTCTTGGCGTTGCAGCTTTCCTGCAAAGTATAAGAACCGGTCGTTGGACAGGATAAACGTTATTATATGAAGACTACGATTGAAGCCATGTTTTATGGACTGCGATTCAAAGCCTGACTCACGTCCAGCCGTGTACATAGTTCAAGAATCATGAGTTGGTCCGGATCTCAAATTAAGAAACAACTTCTAGTAGCCTTTTTATTTGGAGGGGGGTGGGGGCGGACGAAGGTGGGTATGGATTTTATGAAAGCAGACTTAATCAAAAAAGGAAGTTAAAAAGATTGGGACTAGCCTTAGAAAAATAGACATGATTCACATCCCAAACAATCTGACCTAAATTTTATCGAGCAACGGTGGGCTTTGTAAGAAAAAACTTTTATTAATCCAATGAATCATGGGCAGAAGATTGGAATACAAGATATTTCATATTTATCACATCCATTATCATAATATGTTAAAAGGAGTTTTACGATCATACTTGTATTCGCCATTAATCACAAACATGTAAATATATTCATATGAACATCGAAAGCAGAGTCCTCTCCAACATCCTCATAGCAGGCGGCTCGTTGATGGGATAAGCCATGAGAATAAATCTTATATAAAATGATCATATCATGACGAGGAATGGAGAGGGACCTAGCCTATTATTTATAAGCAAACTCTAACAGACCCTTCCATCACAAGCCAGTTGGACCAAGATCTATACTGTGCCGTCTCAATCACACCAAATCACATGAGGTGCTCTTAGTCTAAAACTTGATCACATAACATTGGGCTCATTATATGTCTATCAACATGGATCATAAAATCAATCCAATTTTAATAAACATAAAACAATAATTAATATGAGCCCAAATTAAAAAAATTCTTACATTCTCGTACTTGGGCTATATTAATTATAATTTTAAAGATATTTTAATTTAAAAATAACTCTCGGGTTGAAAACAAAATATGGCTACCATATGATCCATAGACAGCACCTACAAATGACTCGGTCCAACAATATCCATCATACCGAATCATGGGATCATTGTACCACTTATCTGGTACAAGACTTATCCATGGTTACAAGTGTTGCCGATCTTACCGCGACGGCCTGTAGCTTACGAGCTGGCACCGCTTCATGAACTCTCCCACCTCGAGATCTCCAAGCCTTCGGTCCTGCAAAACAAGGTCAGAGACCCGGACGGGGATTCCGGCGAGGGCACTCCGACTGTCAAATTAGAGAGCGGAAAGATGGAACAGGTCCACTAAGGCGGTCTCTAGTGGATTCCCGTGCTTAGAGAAAGTTTTGATGAAAGAAGTACGAGGAAGAGAGGGGTTGAAGCCCAGCCTTCTGTGCTGGGTCTACCGAGCTCACGCCTGAGGACTTATGGGCGTTCTAGGATCGTTTCGTTTTTCACTATCCTTCCCTCTTCTTTGGCTACCTTTCCGTCCGCTTTTACCGTCCCTTTTATATCACCGGACCGCCTTTGGCCTCCCTCTCTTCCCTGGAGGCTCCCAGAGATCTCTGGATCCTTTGACCCCTTCCCCTTCGAGTCCGGGAGTTAAGTGGCCGGCATGCCTCGTCCGCTGTGTTGTCACGAAAGGGAAAATCTGGCGAGACCTCGACCGAGCCAAGCGCCCTCCTTTCGGGGCGTTGACGGTGGGTTTCTAGTGTTCCATGCCCTTGCCCGCAAGGATTTTATTCCTCGATCGTGTGGGACCATGCTTAATTGATGTAAACGAGGTTCCGCGCACCGTTGCGGGCATACTGACACCCTGTACGGGACGCGGCGCACGTCGATTCTAATGGCGACCTCGTGACTCGTGCCTCTGCCTCCCCGAGGCTTTGCAAAGTAAGGCTGACTTCGACCGAGGTGGACCAATCTTAGGGTGCCACCTGGCGAGGGAGCAGGGGGCCGCCAGCTTCGACCAAGGTGGACCCCTCCTAGGTGGACATATGGCGAAGTGGCGGAGGAAGGCTCGACTTCGACCGAGATGGACCCGTCTTGGGGTGCCACCTGGCGAAGGAGCAGGAGCGCCAGGCTCGACCTCGACAGAGGTGGACCCGTCTTGGGGTGCCACCTGGCGAGGGAGCAGGGGCTGCCAGCTTCAGCCGAGGTGGACCCCTCCTGGGTGGACACCTGGCGAAGTGGCGGAGGAAGGCTCGACTTCGATCGAGGTGGACCCATCTTGGGGTGCCACCTAGCGAAGGAGTAGGAGTGCCAGGCTCGACCTCGGTAGAGGTGGACCCATCTCGGGGTGCCACCTGGCGAGGGAGCAGGGGCTGCCAGCTTCGACGAGGTGGACCCCTCCTGGGTGGACACCTGGCGAAGTGGCGGAGGAAGGCTCAACTTCGGTCGAGGTGGACCGTCTGGGGTGCCACCTGGCGACCTCCACATGGCGAAGGAGCAGGGAGCGCCAGCTCGACCGAGGTGGACCCCTCTCGAGGGACACATGGCGAAGGAGAACAGGGGCTCAACTTCACCGAGGTGGACCCTCTGGGTGGACACCTGGCGAAGTGGTAGATGAAGGCTCGACCTCGACAGAGGGGACCCGTCTTGGGGTGCCACCTGGCGAGGAAGGAGCAGGAGCGCCAGGCTCGACCTCGACAGAGGGGGACCCGTCTTGGGGACACCTGGCGAGTGGAACAGGGGCTCCAGCTTTGACCGAGGTGGACCCTCCTCGGTGGCCACCTGGCGAAGGAGCAAGAGCGAAGGCTCGACTTCGGCGAGGTGGACCCATCTTGGGTGCCACCTGGCGAAGGAGCAAGGAGCGCCAGGCTCGACCTCGGTAGAGGTGGACCCGTTTGGGTGCCACCTGGCGAAGGAGCAGGAGCGCCAGGCTCGACCTCGGCAGAGGTGGACCCGTCTTGGGATGCCACCTAGCGAGGGAGCAAGGGCTGCGAGCTTCGGCCAAGGTGGACCCCCTCATGTGGACACCTGATGAAGCGGGGAAGGAAGGCTCGACTTCGGCCGAGGTGGACCCGTCTTGGGGTGCCACCTGGTGAAGGAGCAGGAACACTTCGCCCCGAGTGGGGAATTTTGAAAGAAAAATCCACGTGGCACCGACGGCATCCAGCTGGATCTGACACACATTTCACGTCAGCGATGCAGCCATATCAACAAGCATCATAAATACTATCAACATGAGTCTTGATGTGGTAGTGTAGTAAGAAAATAGCATCAAGATGATCAAAATAAAACATGCTATTTTCATTGTCAGTTCTCCAATTTCTCTTCAACATGCTTAGAAACAAAATAAGCAAGAAAATTTTAATGGCATTAAATAACAAGCCATTCTATCTCACATAATCATGGTGTCAATCACGAGACATCACAATATATCTGAGACTCAATACCTAGTCTCAGGTACATAACCAAAAGAGATATCTCATAATCAAAGCAAATTAAATATATATACCCATCAATGATTTCTCTTTAACTATATGCTTTATAACAAGCTAGAGAAATTCCACGACTTCAAAAGAAGTCTGTATGTCTCCAAATACAATGAGATCTCATAATTATCAAAAGAGACTACCCATACAATTATCATTATAGCTAGAAAAATTTCACGACTTCAAAAAAAGTCTGTATGTCTCCAAACATAATGAGATCTTATAATTATCAAATGAAATATATCCATACAACTATCATTCTCAAGACAAAACACATTCTTGAGATACTATGTTGTATTTATTATTTCATATATGCACATAAATTATATGGAATATAATCCATCAACTATCATGTCAACAATGTATATAAATATACATGATAGAAATATCAAATAAAACTAAGCTTTACAATAATAAAGTACAATATAAAGTCACTCCCACGAATAGGCACAATAAAAAATTCAATATATCCATATTTTCAACATACTTTGTAAAGCATACGGGCTTTAAATTCTTGATTAGAGGATCAACCAATAAAACTTTATACGTATGCACCCAACACTTATATTTCATTGAATTACAATCCAGCAATCAATGACAATAAAATTTTATCAATCAAGTCAATGTATAAATATATCAAACTCCCACTAATCTAAAATATCAAAAAATTCTAAATATCCATATTCTTGATATGTTTCATGAAAACTATGGATCTTAATTATTTTACCAAGAATTTATTTAAAATATAGATATTAATATTTAGGATTTTATACTAGAGATATCATAATAAATTGCAACCATTCATCAAACTTCATACCATGTCTTTCAGAATATGCTTTGCCTATCAGTCACATCATTTTACATAAAAATTGAGGCATGGTGTATTAAGCAATTATCTTATACTTATACAAATATTCAATAATACTATTTATTTATTATGTATGGGGTCTAAAATATGACTGATACACTTTATTAATATCCTTATCCATTTTTCAAAAGTATCAAAAACTTTTGAAATAAAATAGGATATAATTTATTAATTATTTCACATATATGATTTTAAGTTCATTAAACTGCATAGCAGGAAAGCTAAATATGATGAGTAGCTTATGTATTAAAGATAGAAATCTTATAATATTAATTTTAGGTGCAATACTCTCTAATTTCAATATATAGACCCTAATACCATCATACCATCCATCTTATATTAATTTATCTATCCATTAGCTATCTAGACTTTCTTTTATCAGATTCTACATATCTTTCACAAATGAGGTTAAAAATTATATTAGATCATCATTCTTAAATACAACAACAAGAATGGAATCAATTATATAAATATATTATAAATAAAATAATTACTCTTTATCATTTTTATAGGCAGCTTTATTTCAGAGTACTCTAATAAGTTAACCAACATAGAAGATTATTACATAATATAATATTTATATTTCATCATACTTAGTGCTAGCACAACTTCAATTTCATATTTGTCTTCAATCAAAGTATCACAATAAAAGCATTAGCTCTATTGAATACAAATATACTAACTACTAAATAATCTTTATGCAGTTAATCAATAGAGAAATATATACAATATATTCTAGAAAATCTTTATAAGCATTATTTTAATGAGAGTCATTGGTCCAACATTACAAGATTTTTTTAGAAAAAAATGATCCAAATAAGGAATCTCTCTCCATAAATGCTGCTATATAATCCCTTTTAAATATCTACAGAAGGATCTTATAAATTTAGTAAACATGCCACTTTGGTGGTCACCATCCATTGAAATTCACAAACCTTCTAATAAGAATCATCAAGTCATGATCTTTAAAGTACCATAAGATATATAAAATATCGATCAAGCTCATATATGATGCAACATATTTGAGGTACAAACAATAAATAAATAAAGACTTTAAATATAATAAACCATTCTCAATAAGCGTACCATGTGCATCATCATAAAACTCTCCTTTAGGCAGAGAATATGACATACTTTTGAGCTCCAATAATGAGGTCAATATAATGATAATACAAAATTTTGAAAATATCTCATTTGAATAAATAAATTTCTTAGATCCATATATATCTCTTTTCAAAAAAATAAAGGTTAACATAATGAGGATACAGGATATTCAAAAATCTATCTCCTTTGGACAGATAAATTTTCTAAATCCAATATATACATCTACCTTTGATGTTTTGATCCAATTAAGATCTCAACAATATTATTATTAACATAAAATGACTGTATAATCAAAGATGGTAAGAATGTAAAATACTTGTTAATGGACATATACATAAATAATATGCAAGAGTCCAAATGTAATATCATATATTCTTTTTTGGGCAGAACATACAATATACATAAGTACTCTTCACATGAAGCACAAACAAATAAAATATCCTAACAGTCACGAACCTATCCCCTTTGGGCAGACAAGCCCATGAAAGCTAAAGCACCATTGCAACACATATCCCATGCTACATTTTTCGATTAAAACATACAACAACTCTCTTTGGACAGGCGATTGTATGCAATAACCAGAAAATATCTCTCATATGATATAAAAATTTAATGGATTGACACAAACAAATCACTTTGGTGATAAATATTTATATCAACCCACGAAATTATTTATACAGGAAAGATAAATACCTAAACAAACATAAATGATATACTTTACGACATGTATGTCAAAAAAGATCGGTCCAAAATAGGATACTCAATAGCATGCACCTACTGATCATATCATAATAATGCATTCTAACTCCCACTTCTATCAATGACTTACTACACAACTATAAACATCTTTGGACAAGAATTATAGTATATAATAAGTGTAACAATTAATTACATTTAATTTTGGATCAACATTAATAAAAATATCAATATACAATTTTAAAATATAATAAAAGATGAATAATTAGTCCTCAATAACTCAGCTATTTAAAATTCATAGAGTGCTACGCACCCTTTGAGGCTATGCAAAAATATACTTGAATTATATAATAATAAGTAGAATTGCATATAAATGACTTATAAACTATTTAAGTATTTTATCAAATATGAAAAACTTTATCAAAATATTTTCAGAATATTATGAGTTCAACGGTCCAAAAATTGCTCAAATCAGCTATAAAACAAACAAGCTACAACAATTTTTATCAAAAATAATAATAGAGAACTAAACCATAAATTACAGAAAATATAGAGACTTTTCTATAAAATATTTTCAAAAATAATAGGGACCTAAATATAAAATTTTTAGGACTCATTTATAATTTATAAGGGCTTAAGTACAAAAATCTCCTTAACTCAAAATTAAAACTGGTCCAATGTAATTGGGTCTAGTCACTTTCATTAATTTGGACTCAATTAATGGATTAGGTTTTAAACAGTTTAAAATATGATAATTCAAAATCAAAGTTCACTTAAACTTATCTTCTTCCACCCTTTCTATTCAATGATGGATCAAGCATCATCAAGCGATAGAAATGAGGTAAATGCTGGCCTCCATAATCTCTGAGAATTAGCAAACAAGAAAAATACTATAGATATATGATATTTTCATCTTAATGTCATTCAATAACTACATGATAATGCCTAACATGTTGAATATGTGTGAGCATGACTACAATACTTGGGATGACATGAGGAATAAGCATGGCATGTTTTAAGCATATAGAACCCAATGTCCACATTAATTTATTATAGCTCTCATGTCTATTAAAAAATATATGTGAGCTGTATACAAATCATCAAAGAAAGATATAAAACCCTCAAGAAACAAAATCCCAGCAAGAGGGTTAGGCACAAATGGTCCATTACTCTTTATGCGCTACCATTAAATTATGGATATTTGTACAATTAAATTATGGATATTTGTATTAGAGTTTTTCCAAGTAAGAAAGAGCTGAGCCCATAGTGCATTGACGTTCCATAATGTCAATAATTTTTTTTATCATGCAAATCCTTCCAAGTATTTGAGCTAATGATATTAATGGAATGGATAATACATCTTGGTACATGCCAAAATACCATAATTAATTAGGTGACAAGTATAATTATTTATTGGTGCCTCATGTGCACCCGAACCCAAGACAATATCCAATACCCTTTTTTTGGATCAATATGTAAATATAAATTTTTCAGGGACTTAAATGCTAAAGGACTAATTTATTATATCAGAAAGGCTAGGAGTCTAAATGCAAAATAGTCTTCTTCTTTTTTTTTGTTCTTACCCCAAAAGTATCCCTGCCCACCATCTCCATAGCGCAGAGGAGCAGCACCATCACGACCAGGGATTGAATGACTAGCATGCCCACCATCATAATCAACTGGTGGAGCCCCACGACCAATAGGAGCATTGGCTCCATAGGGACTGGAGGTGGGGCCCATAAGAAAGGGGCCCACCATAGTTAATAGGTGGTAGAACAAGTTCCAATCGCTCCATAAGAGTTTGTAGGAAGTGGATAACTCCCATAAGGCCACCAACATACGAAGTCGGAGCGGGTTGGGAAACATGAACATAAGCATAATCGTCTCCATCTCTACTTTGACTACTACTGTAAGGACCACCTCTTCCATCATAATTATTATCACTCCTACCACCAATCACGGGTCGGACAGACAAAAGGCCACCGCCGTCGGAGTTCGGGGATAGACGAGGAAGATCATTGGTTTTAGGTGTCTAGGAGGCCGAGACCACCACGACGCCGCCAGGGCTACCCACAGCTATATCCATGCCGCTGTCGGCCACTCTCGGCACTGACGTGGATGGGCACGATTAGATCACAGCTAGTGATAATCGATGGAATGGAAAAGGGAAACAGGTGTTTTGTATTTAATTAAAATATCGTTATCCATTATAAAACCAAAAAATATTATATATAATAGATTAGAAACTATATAAAAAAAATCAGATCAAAGGGTTTTATGATTAAACATCTAAAGATGTATAGAAAATAAATGATTCCAATCTTCCATCACAAATACCTGACTCTAATACCAAATATAAGAAAAAACTTTATTAATCCCCATGGATCATGGTAGAAGATTGGAATACAAATATTTACATATGATATAATTAATCTCAAAGTATTTATCACATTCATTATCATAATATGTTAAAAGGGGTTTTGCGATACATACTTATATTCACCATTAATTCCAAACCTGTAAATGATGCTCACATGAACATCGAAGGCAGAGTTCTTCTCTCCAGCATCCTCACGTGGCTCGTCGATAGAGTAAGCCATGAGAACAAATCTCACGTAGAATAATCATATCATATCGAGGAGTGGAGAGGGGACATAGTCTATTATTTATAAGCAAATCCTAATAGGCCCTCCCATCACAGGCCAGTTGGGCCAAGGCCTACACTGTGTTCCTCAACCATACCAAATTACATGAGGTGCTCCTAGCCCAGACAATGATCACATAATTAAGCTCATCATACGTATATCAATATGGACCATAAAATCAACCCGGTTTTTAATAAACTGTAAAACAATAATTAATGTCAGCCCAAATTAAGAAAAGCTCTTACAGGTTTCAGTCTAGAATTTGATGCCACCTTAGGTTGGATATAGGCCGAGCAATGCCAAGAGCTGAATCAAATGAGTAGTAGTAGCAATGCACATGGTATTTTAACATAGGGTGAAAAAATCTTTGTCATGCTTCAATGAAATGAGCATCTATACCATAAACTCTGCTAGAAGAACCAGGTTTAAGAAAAAGATAACAGTTACATGTCTCGATGACTAAAGTATAAATGGGGGAATAAAACCATATACAAAATGATATGCCTCAAATCGACCATGGTCAATTTCTGCCATATGACCACTGAGGGGATAAAAACCATATACAAAATGATATGTCTCAATCGACCATGGTCAATTTCCGCTAAGAGATCAATATCTCATATGGTCCCCATATGGCCACTCAGTTATGGCTGGTCCATAATAGCGAATTGGCCTCTACAGCTAAGAGATCAATATCTCATTGTATCTCTTGGACATGCAAGTGGTTATCTTTAATAATCTCTCTCGTACGTCCAAAAATCATCTCTAGCCCTCACTTATATAAACCACTAATAGAGATTCTTATATGGCAGTGCAGTTTTTAAACTACTCTGCTTTTTTTTTTTCTTTTTTTTTTTTTAAGTACACTCTCATATGTTGGAGCAAAAATTCAACTATAATTGACTATATTGCCCCTTTTAGCTCTTCAGCTCACCACTTAGCTCACCGGCCTGAGTCAGGTCGATGTCCAGTAGCAACAAAAGAAGAGAGATTATTATATGGTAGTGCGGTTTTTAACTCCTCTTGAGTTAAACAAGAGAGTGTTTCTTAAAAGTGGAATTGCATGGAAAGACGAAAGTAGAACAGAGTGAATGATGGTGGTGGATGATACTGACGTGGATGGGCACGATTAGATCACAGCTAGTGATAATCGATGGAATGGAAAAGGGAAACAGGTGTTTTGTATTTAAATTAAAATATCGTTTATCCATTATAAAACCAAAAAATATTATATATAAAATAGATTAGACTATGATAAAAAAATCAGATCAAAGGGTTTTATGATTAATCATCTAAAGATGTATAGAAAAATAAATGATTCCAATCTTCCATCACAAATACCAGGACTCTAATACCAAATATAAGAAAAAACTTTCATTAATCCCCATGGATCAGGGTAGAAGATTGGAAAACAAAAATTTACATATGATATAATTAATCTCAAAGTATTTATCACATTCATTATCATAATATGTTAAAAGGGTTTTGCGATACATACTTATATTCACCATTAATTCCAAACCTGTAAATGATGCTCAATCATATCATATCGAGGAGTGGAGAGGGGCCTAGTCTATTATTTATAAGCAAATCCTAATAGGCCCTCCCATCACATGCCAGTTGGGCCAAGGCCTACACTGTGTCGCCTCAACAATACCAAATTACATGAGGTGCTCCTAGCCCAGACAATGATCACATAATATTAGCTCATCATACGTATATCAATATGGACCATAAAATCAACCCGGTTTTTAATAAACTGTAAAACAATAATTAATGTCAGCCCAAATTAAGAAAAGCTCTTACAGGTTTCAGTCTAGAATTTGATGCCACCTTAGGTTGGATATAGGCCGAGCAATGCCAAGAGCTGAATCAAATGAGTAGTAGTAGCAATGCACATGGTATTTTAACATAGGGTGAAAAATCTTTTGTCATGCTTCAATGAAATGAGCATCTATACCATAAACTCTGCTAGAAGAACCAGGTTTAAGAAAAAGATAACAGTTACATGTCTCGATGACTAAAGTATAAAATGGGGGAATAAAAACCATATACAAAATGATATGCCTCAAATCGACCATGGTCAATTTCTGCCATATGACCACTGAGGGGATAAAAACCATATACAAAATGATATGTCTCAAGTCGACCATGGTCAATTTCCGCTAGAGATCAATATCTCATATGGTCCCCATATGGCCACTCAGTTATGGCTGGTCCATAATAGCGAATTGGCCTCTACAGCTAAGAGATCAATATCTCATTGTATCTCTTGGACATGCAAGTGGTTATCTTTAATAATCTCTCTCGTACGTCCAAAAATTCATCTCTAGCCCTCACTTATATAAACCACTAATAGAGATTCTTATATGGCAGTGCAGTTTTTAAACTACTCTGCTTTTTTTTTTCTTTTTTTTTTTTTTAAGTACACTCTCATATGTTGGAGCAAAAATTCAACTATAATTGACTATATTGCCCCTTTTAGCTCTTCAGCTCACCACTTAGCTCACCGGCCTGAGTCAGGTCGATGTCCAGTAGCAACAAAAGAAGAGAGATTATTATATGGTAGTGCGGTTTTTAACTCCTCTTGAGTTAAATCAAGAGAGTGTTTCTTAAAAAAAAGAGAGTGTAATTGCATGAAAGACGAAAGTAGAACAGAGTGAATGATGGTGGTGGATGATAATAACATATAGATTTGGAAAACGTATGGAGTTGGAATTCAATCAACCATCAAAATCGAAGACAAAATGCTAGGGTTCTCAAAAGTCGAATGTGACAAGAAAGTTGAAAGTGTTCCATCACAACTTTGTGATGACAAGAAAAGGCCCAACTTTGTGATGGCAAGTTTAAAAACAAAATATTAGGATTTCTTAGGGGAGTTTGGACTCTCACGTGTCATCAACTAAAGAGTCTAAGCCATAACGCTGGTATGCGATGTTAGATTGTTTGTTACCACAGTTTACACCGTTGGGTTACGTATCGCATGGAAGATACAACATATGCAATAAAAAGTTTGGTGATCCACATTCCACTCATCCTAAAATTATGTTTGGAAGCAAGTAATTTATCCTTATAGTTTAATAGACTCCATCATATTACTGATATTCAGAATTATCTGAATTTTTTTTAGAAAAGAAGGTAATCCAAATTATCACATTTCATGTAATCTTTTGGACAATATTATCCTTCCCTTCTCTATTCCTCTTATAATATAATATAATATAATATAATATAATATATAACATAATATTATAAATTATTATTTATTTAATATATAAATTATTATATTAAATTTATTTAGTATAAAAATATTTTTTTTATTTTTTTACTTTAATATTAAAATATAAAATACTTAATATTAATATATTTCGTAATATAAAATATAAAAAGATTATATTTTTATAATAAAATGTAGATTTAATTTAGAGTATTTTAGCAATTTAATTTTACCTTACGCAGTATTAACTGCATGTACCAATACAATAATCCATATTACTTGTAATCTATATTGCTAGCAATCTACGTTGCTGGTAATCTACATTACCTTTCACGATTGCCTGGCAATCCATCAAATACAACCTAAAAGGAATCTCTTTGATATTTACTGGGTGGCTTTTAGCTCAATATCATATCTCCATTCTTTAAGATAGGATTGCTGAAGGATGGGAACAGCTCTACAATCTTAAAGAGCAAATAATGTTACAGGTAGATGGTAATATACATAACTAATCACATAAGATATATTAGATGGCAATGATATATATATATTTTTAATTATTAGATTTTTTATTTTTTAATTTCCATATATGTATATATATATATATATTCTAAGTTGATTTAATAAATATAATTAATTATTAAAATGGTAATATAAATCATCTATCACTGGTAAAATATGATCCAATCCACTAATTCGATCCATATTCGATCCATTTGGGTTAAATTTAAACAGATTCGAATCTCTCCTCCGCTTGTAACTCCTCTGCGCCCCTTCGCCGCCAACGGTTCTCCGTTCCTTACCCCCTCGGTCACTACCCACAACTCCAACCCCGTATTGCCCGCGGTGGCGGTGCCCCACTCTCTTGCTGTTGCAACTCCTCCGTGCCCCTCTGCTGCCCGCGATTCTCCACTCCTCACCCCCTGGTCGCACCCACAACCCCCCTCTGACCCGGTGCTGCTTGCAGCGCCCCCTGTCTACCTTCACTACCATGGCTTTCCGCTCTCTTCCATCGCTGCTCACAACTCTTCGGTCCCCCTCCCGTCACTGTCCATAGATCCTCCGACCCCTCTGTCTCCCGTTGCCGCCGGCCATTAATAACCAAACCATTTGATTTTTTTAACCCTCCTCCCTAAAAAAATAAATAAATAATAAATATCTCATATTATTATTGTTCAGAATGTTTATCGGGGGCCAATTTCATCACCGACCGAGTTGCAACTTATGTCAAGCATTCGTTTCTCAATTTGTATAAATATTTTATCTTATAAAAATAAAAAAAAAAAATTTAAATCGTGTGATCATAATATATATATATATATTTTTTATATAATTTTTGCCAGGGACCGGTGCATTTTAACCAAATTGTACCGCATGATGCTGTACGTGCCGGAATGAAATCCATAGGGAGTAATTGGATCCAACTATAAGCATTAATTTTTTAAAAAAATAATAATAACCCCTCGTTCTCCTCACCATTCCGTTATAAATCAACGACTTCCGTTTAAAAACGCCTTCTTATCCTTATCAAGATTGTTCCCCTCGTCGATCCAATATTTTGGATCATTCTCCTCTCCGGATCAAAAACCGTCCTTCGTTAGAGACCGGCATCCTCATCTATGGTGAAACAAACTCTTCCATCATCAAGAATTCATCCAATATTTTGGATCGTTCTCCTCTCCTCTTTGAATCAAGAACCCCTCATCCGACGTACTCTCTCCCGAGACTATCGTATCACAAAAACTTTTAATTTTTTTATGCCTGGATCGTACTTTTATGTATATACAAATCATAAATTATGGAAGATATATTTTGAGCCACTGTTTGTAGATTCATAAATTATGGAAGACATATCTTGAACCACTATTTGTAGATCACACAATTCTTTGCGACCTCCCTCTTTCATTGCAAGGTAACTGGTATTCTCTCTCCTCACCCTCTTCTCCTCATATTCACTGCTGTTATGAGAGTTGGAAAAATGGAACTAACTAACCACTATATTTATAGTTGCATATATTTTTTCCATTAAAAGACTAAAATCATAGTTAGAGTTTCACTCCACTCCAGATCTATTTTTATTTTCATTAGGAATAGTTTTCTTTAATCAAACTCTAATCCAATACATATGATTGATTCGAAACTTAAACATGATAAGATGATAATTAGACCACATATTAGATTTTAAATCTAACATACCATGTATAGCGACAACAAAGAAATACCCGAGAGAAATGGAGGTGCGGTGTTGGAGAGGGAGCAACGGCAGGGGAAGGGAGTGGTAGCTACAGGGGGCAAGGGTGACGAAGAAGAGGGTAGCGGAGATGGAAGGGTTGGATGACATTGCCAACAGCAGCAGGTCCGTAGGATTTTAGTGTGGCTAGTGGATGGAGAAAGATTATTAATAGAGAAGAAGGATTATAAATGGAAACGTCCAGGACCAATCCTGGCTGATGGCCTTTGTGTATGCTAGTACCAACGGTATTCAGCATAGGAAGCTTTGGGATCAAATTTTATTGCCAGTTCTCTCTTTACCGATGCTTGTTATTGGTGACTTTAACTGCACTCTCCATAAAGACGGCAAAAAAGGAGGTAAACCATATCATGAGACAAGAGACATTCGAGAATTTAATCTCTGTATAGCTGGGACAGCTCTCACGGATCTCATATTTCGGGGCTCTCAGTTTACTTGGTGTAATAACAGAATTGGCAACGCCAAAGTGTGGGAGAGACTAGATCGAGCATTTGTTTTATAGAGTTTGTTGGCTTTGTTCCCTAACTCAAAACTTCAGCATCTTACTAGATTCGCGTATGATCATTGTCCCATTCTTTTGACAATACTCGTGCATCAAGAAGGTGCAAGGATCCCGTTCAGATTTGAGAAGATGTGGCTCAAGTACGAAGAAATCCATCACACCATCACCAAGGCTTGGCACTCAAAAGTTTCGGGATCGCCTCTGATAAGATTATCTAAACTTCTTTATAAAACTAAGAATGCTTTGATTAAATGGAAAAATACTTGGGAATATCTTTTGGGAAGGTCAAAAACTGCAACAATGTATTTATGAGCTTCAAATCAAAGAAACCGCTTCGGGGGGCCTGTTGTCTCATGAACACAGTTATCTTCTCACTCTAATTCGGGATTACAATGCAAATCTTCAAGCTCAAGAAATCTTTTGGCGTTAGAAGTGTAGAATTGCTTGGTTAAAGGAGGGCAATTCTAATACCAAATTTTTTCATCATTCAACGATTCTACGAAGAAGACAAAATTCTATCCATAATCTTTAGGATCATAATGGCAACCTTATTCAGGATGATGATACTATAAGAAGCATGATTTATACACATTTTCTTCAGCATTGGTAGAATCCGGACCTTGACCAGTCTGATGATCTTTCCTTCAATACTAACACAGTTATTTCTGTGCAAAATGATATGCTAACTCAACCCATTACTGTGCAGGAAATCTTGCATGTGGTTAAGGAAATGTCCTCTGATAAAGCTCTGGGGCCAGATGGATTCCAACCTCTTTTTTTCCAAAATTCTGGTCCATTATTCATAAGGAGGTTATACAAGCTGTGTTATTTATCTTTAACTAAGATTGTATGCCCTGCAATTGGAAGAAAACTTTCATCACTCTCATCCCCAAGAAGAGTAATCCAAAACTCATCACCGATTATCGCCCCATAAGTTTGTGTAATACCACTTACAAAATTGTCGCAAAAATCTTGGCAAACCATCTTCAGTCTATTCTTCCATCGATTATATCCATCGAGCAGGGGGCTTTTGTTTCTGGTCGTAGTATGACGAAAAATATTCTTATTACCCAAGAAATCATGCACTCCCTGTACTCAGCTCCTAAGACTCGTGGGCTTATGGCCATGAAAGTGGATTTGGAAAAGGCCTATGATAAGATGTTATGGTCTTTCCTTAATAGGGTCATGCAGCTCGCTGGGTTTCATCCAAAATTCATTGATATGGTTACCCTATGTGTCACCAACTATCAATATGCCATCCTCATCAATGGAACCCCTACATCTTGGATCTCGCCGACTTGAGGTCTCCGTCAAGGTTGCCCCCTATCGCCTTACCTGTTTATTCTTTGCACTAACATCTTCTCCAAATTTATGCATTTTGCAGTTAGTCAGAATCTACTTAAATCCTTTGTACCGGGTATCAATGGGCCGAATCTTTCGCATCTTCTCTTTGCGGATGATATGCTGCTGGTCACTCGTGCAACTACAGCCAACGCTATTTGTCTCAGCGCCATTCTTGATGCTTACAATTGTATGTCGGGCCAAGCTATTAATGTTGCTAAATCTTATATAACCTTCAGCCCCGCTATCCTGACCAATACCAGGAGGAGAATTTGCTCGGCCCTCCATATCTCGGAAAGGAGAGGAAACTGGAAATATTTAGGTCTTCCCCTCCCTTGCACAAAATTAACTATGGCTAATTATGATTACCTGTTTGATGCAGTCAACAAAAAGATTAATGCCTGGAAGTGGAATCGCTTTCGTTTGCTGGCCGCCTCACTTTGATCCAATATGTGCTCACACCGCTATTTAATTACACGATGGCTGTGCTTCGCATTCCCACCTCCATCTTAAACAAACTCGAAAGGCACATTCGTGCTTTCCTTTGGGGTCATCCTATGGATCATAAAAATTTGCATCTTGTTTCTTGGGAGAATACTTGCCTTCCCAGAAAAGATGGGGGGTTGGGTATTATTTCGTTGATGGACAAATAGCGAGCTGCGTTTGCTAAGTTGGCAGTCCATATTGTGCTCAAACCCACCTCTTTATGGGCTCAAACTATTTATGCCAAATACTCCTTTAATTCTAACTGGTACACTTATAAAAAGCCTCGAAAATACTCTGTTACTTGGGCCCATATTGTCCAGTGGGGTCATATAGTTGGCTTCCGTTTCATCTGGACCATTGCTTCGGGGGAATCTATAAATTTACTTTCTGATCTCTGGATGTTTCTTATTCTTTTCTCTATCAGCCCAACTTATCTTAATATGGAGATGGATGTCCAGGACCTCAACATTAATAATCTATCTTGCTGGAAAGAACCTGGGATATTGCTCTTTAGCATAATTTGTTTTTGGCTGAGATGATTAAACATATCACTTATATCCAAATACCGATTAGATCCTGGCGGGACACTCTTGTTTGGAAACCCACGGGACAACAGCAAGTCACCCAAAGGGATATGCATGCCATGTTCTCTCTGTCCAACTACGTAAGTATTATCTCCTATAAGTGGATCTAGAAGCTCCATATCCCTATGACTGCCAAAACATTTTGGTGGAAGCTGGTCAGACACAGACTTCCAACTAAAAGCTTTCTTCATCATAAGGGTATCATTCATGACAATCAATTATATTGTGATATCTATGACTCCGAAATTGAGGATCTTGACCATTTATTTATCCTGTGCCCTTATGCGATAGACTGCTAGCACATGTTGACCTCTATCTATGGTTGGTCGTACATTTTTCATACTATTTATGATCTTCAAGTTATTCTGGCTGATACTTATACTGATGACCTTAACAAAGCCATCGTTGCTTTCATAGTTTGGCAAATCTGGAAAGCTCGGAATGTTAGATTGTTCCAAAACTACTTTACTACTGATTCTCAGCTTGCCAGAATCATCCAAGCCTTCCGCATCACCAGCACATCTATTGAGCATCATATTGAGTTTAAGAGCCACTCATGGAACTAGAAATGCCCTCCTTCATCGTCCTTTTTCCGGAAGGCCTCCCTTTGTGTCTGTTGGCTTCCCCCACCCATGGAAACTCTTAAACTCAATTTTGATGCTTCTGTCACGACCGATACTACCTCTAATGCTTATATCATTCGTGACTACATAGGTCTTCTTCTCTAGGTTGGTGGAAAGATCATCAATCACTCCTCCATTCCAACCGCAGAATTCTTAGCTGCATAGTATGGCATCAAGACTGATGTTCTTCCTTTGCAAGCGCAACATATTATTGTTGAAAGAGATTCTCAGAAGGTGGTCAACTGGATCAATCAAACCCGAACGCTTCCTCCTGATGTTGTTCACTTCCTTCAAGATATTTGGTAGTAGATATCCACTTTGTATTCTTTACATATCTGGCACACTTATCGAGAGGCTAATCATGCTGCTGATTATTTGGCTTCATTAGCTCGGAATGGAGATTTCACAATCAATAATTCTGCAGGTATTTTACCAAACTTAGCTTTTATCCTATGATCGGATGTTAATGGTATAACTTCACTTCGCAAATGACTGCTGTTCACAGGCTCATACTCAAGGTATTCTCAATCAGTATTTCACCAAACTTAGCTTTTATCCTGTGGTCGGATGCTAATGGTATAACTTCACTTCGCAAATGATTACTGTTCACAGGCTCATACTCAAGGTGTTCTCAATCTTATCCTTTACATATTCGTTTTTCTATGACTATGACTTTCTGATGGTGGATCATCCTTGTCTCCAGGCTGCTACTATAGTTCTGAATGTTACTTCCAAGAATCTTTGTTTGGGTTTGTTCATTAAGAGGGAATCTCTCATATTGGTCCCTACTTCCTCCCTTAATGGGAGCCCTATCATCATTAATTACATAAGTTGGTCTGCTCCTTTGCACATATGGAAGAAATTATGGATCAATAAAATAAATATAGAATGGAAAAAAGAAAACAAAATAAAAAAATAATAAATATTTACATAATCAAAAGAAAAAAAGAACAGAAAAAAAGAACATGAAAATCGAAAGAATAAAAAGGAAAATAAAAAGGAAAATCGTAAAAGGTTTCACTCCCTAACTTTTATGACTATCTTACAAGCTGTCAATTCGGTTCACAGCAAATTCAGCTACTGGCCGCGTAACTGGTGCCTCCACAGATTCAGCCCCCAGGGCTATTGCATCAATCGCTTGGCCACTGTATCAAGTTTCACCTGTTACTTGATGGTGGAGGTTTTCTACACTTGGTCTTCGATTACTTCACATTTATTATGATGGGTTGTTATCTTGGCACTGCTTTTCCTTATCTTATTTATATCCTGCACTTATGCAATTCAAGGATATCTTCTGCTACGGTGGTTACTATATATATCATATCACATGGCTCTTATTCAGATTCCTATAAATTTCTCTGGGAAGCTTGGTTCACACAGGGACGGAGACATTCTACTTATACTCTGCTCATTTTTACTATGCAATGCTATTCTTATCTGCTTATATATCATGGTCTTAGGCTCTACTCAACTGTCTGTCTCTTCCAATCTGTATAATATTGTTATTATACCTCAGCACAACTTTCTTATATATGCTATGCTTTGTTTACCTCATATTCTGGGGAATGTTAGAAGCATATCTTATTATCTTTTAGTACAATCTCATAGGTTTTTTAAGAAATTTATAACTTTTCTCTGTCATCAAAACTCTCTTTATTACTGCTGGATGTATCATCTCTCAGCCCTTCTGCTATCAGACTATGTAATGACGGCTGATTTCTTCACGTACTATGCTGGATTGCTGAGCTCCTACCTTTGCTATGTTCCAATACTATCCCAATGAGCTGCTCAAACTATCTTCTTTCAATCAAAATTTTTCTGACCTCTGGGTGCTGCAACATATGGCAACCTGTTCGGTATCAGACTCTTTATTCACTGCGGATTTCTTCTTCTATTATGCCGGGTTGCTGACCTCTTCCATGACTACTGCTGCTATGCTCCAATGCTACCTCAATGTATTGCTCAAACTAACTTCTTTCGATGGGGATTTATTTCATTTATGGGTGTTGCATATTATGGAAAGCTTGTATGTGCTCTCAACAGCTCCGACGAATTCCTCTCGTTCAACTACTAATGCTGCTCATATTTTTCTATACAGATCTTCTTCCTGTTGGTTCCTGCTATTTTGTGTTTTTAGCTACAATTTAAAAAGCATATTGTTTACTGTCTATGACTTCTTCTTATGTTTACGGTGTATGTTTGGATTGCTTAGCTTTTCTCTTCTGGAACTTTTGTCTTCCTGGATCTCCTCTTCCTTTGTAAATTGGTTTATCTGTGTAATGGGTCTTATTTAAACTTTGTGAACTCTTCTTATTGCAATCTAATATAGCCTTGTGTTGGGCTTTCTTACCAAAAAAAAAAAAAGAAAACATCCTTGCAAAAGCATTTTAAAAGGCCTTTCCAATTTCTTTTTTTATTATAAAAAATAAAATTACCCATTTTTTATTAAAAATAGTGTGCATATATGTACATCTTTCTTTAAGTAGAGAGAGAGAGAGAGGTGGATTAAGATGAGGTTTACAAGATTTGGCTCCAAATTCAGATAAGTTTTCACCATCTAGTCCATATGGATTTTTATGTAAAATAATAAAATTTGATGATCACTTTTTCCATTCATTTGAGTTTAAAAAATATAAAAAATAAAAGATCATCAATAAAGATGGAATAAAAAAATAAAAAATTAGATCATTAATGTAGATTAAATTAAAAAATAAAAAATAGATGATTAATATATATAGAATGAAAAATAAAAATCTAAATTATTAAGATAGGTCACTAATTCATGCACACCAAAGATTAGGTTTTAAACTTATATTTATTTTAGAGTATTTATATTTATTCTGAATCCTTAACTCTAGTTACATGTCTAGAATAAGAATCCAAAAGAAAAACTAGCTATGAGACTTTTAAATTTATTTAGAAAGACTTGCATTTATGTTTATTCTTTGGGTTTATTCTATATAGCTAATGTCTATTACAAGAAAATGGATGCAATTTGTCAATTAATAGTTACTAGAATTATTAAGTAGATGGGATATACTATTTTTCATTTCATGCAAGAAATAATAATAATGCAGAATAAACATAAAATTCAGATGGAATAACTATAAGTCTTTTCAAAATAAAAATAAATATTTTTATAATAAATATCAACGAGCTTAAAATAGAAAAAAATAGAATAAACAGAAATGCACTAAAATAAATATATTTTTTTGAAATAAATAATAATACTCCAGGATAAACATAAATACAAGTCCATTCATATTAACAGCATATATTTTTTTTAGTTTTCCAAATCTAAATGGATAGAAAAATGGACATTAATTTTTGTTTTACTGCATAGAGACCTATTCGGATTGGATGGATAGGATGGTGAAAATTTTGATTGGATTTGGAGCCAAATCAGGGTCAACTTGGGCCTAGACTATATATATATATATATATATTGGATAGGATGGTGAAAATTTTGATTGGATTTGGAGCCAAATCAGGATCAACTTGGGCCTAGACTATATATATATATATATATATATATTAGATTTGAAGATAAATCCGATCAACTTGAGCCTAGACAATGTTAGCATAATACTAAAAAATTAATGGAACTTTGATGTTATTATTATTATTTTTGGTAAATTAAAGAAACATTCCTCAATTTTAGTCTAATTTCATTTATATCTCCTTGACTTTAAAAAATGTTAACTAATTCTTTAAGTTTTAAAAATATTTTAAAGTGGCCATATTGTTCAACATATCAATAGATAAAAATATCCCTTTCTTGGGATCATCAATAAAAAAGAGGTGAAGGTAAAGAAAACAACCATGAAGGGAAAGGATAATGTTGAAGACCTCATGGGTATGATTGAAAAAGGAGAAAAAAAAGAAAAAAAATAATGAGATTGGAGGAGGAAAAAGGTGGGATCGGAAGAGGAGAAAGAGAAGGGAGAAAGATGGCAAGAAAGAGAAAAGGATGAGGAGGAAAAAATTGAGGGAAAAGGAGAGATCGCTAGCCAGGAAGGGATGGAGGTGGAGAAAGGCATTATTGAGGGGAAGTATAGGGTGGTAGAGGTTGGTGTGGATGGGGAGGGTGCCATTGAAGATCTCATGGATGAGATTAGAGAAGAAGAGGAGGAGGAGAAGGATGAAATTGGAAAAGAAGGGAAAAGAAGAGGAGAATGGTGGTATTGGAGGAGAAGGATGAGGAGGAATAGGAGAATGATAGGATTGGAGGAGGAGATGGAAAGAGGAGTAAGAAGGGTGATGAGAAAGAAAAAATAGGTGAGGAGGAAGGGGAGGGGAAATGAAAAATTATCGATAAGGAAGAGAGAGGTGGAGGTGGAAGGAGCCATCATAGAGGAGAAGGTGGGGGTTGTGAAGGTTGGCATGAAAGAGGAGAGCAGTGCTGAAGGTCTCATAGATAGGATTGGAGGATAAGGAAGAAGAAGAGGAAAATGAAAGGATTGGAGGAAGAGGAGGAGAAAGAAAAGGAGAAAAAAGGTGGGATTATAGGAGGAGAGGAAAAAAGAAGAGAGAAGAATGACTTTGAGAATGAGATGAGGAGGAAGGGGAGAAGGAAAGAGAGAAGAAGGACATCAGTGACAAAGGAAAGGAATAATCGAAGAGAAGGAGAAGAATGGTATTTTGGTTATTTTATAAAATAATGGTATCATATAATAATCACATGATGTCATTCTATTAACGGAGATAAATAATATTATCACTTTAAAATATTTCAAAAACTTGAAAATTTAGTTTGATACTTTTAAAATCAATAAAATGTAAATAAAATTGGACTAGAATTATAGAAATATTTTCATAATTTTTTTTTATGAAATTGTTATATTATTAAATCTTTTGGTATCCATGATTGAAAGCTTCCTTCTTGATTACCATTTAGAAAACAAAAACCTCTACAAAATAATATTAGTAGCCTAGAATTCATAAGCTTCCTACCATAATATCAAATACGAATCAAAGAAGTCAAGTAGTGGAGTGTGATCATGCCAATAAACTTGTAAATAAAATAAAATTATTATTTTTTATTTTTTTACTATCTACAACATTATTTTTTTATAAACTTTTATTTGACTTCGAGTATTATTGTCATCGTACTAGTTTTTTTTAAAAAATTATTTTATTATGATGGAGAATTCATACCCTTCTAGAATAAGTATACTCAATTAAGCTAAAAAAAAATAAAAATCCAATAAGAAAGAGAAGAATCAATCCACAATGTCTCCTAGGAATGCTTTACCATATAAAAAATTACTCAATCCATCTCCTAATAGATATGTCTGACTCGAAGGAAGATACATCATTCTAGCAACAGATAAACATTATGATCCTCCTATAACCTCGAATCTAGTTGATCATAAAGAGCCATCCTTCAAAATTAGATGGTCAATTAACTATCCTTAAGTTACGTTTGATTCATTGTCAAGCAATCCTGAAAAGTAATATAGATTATCAATAATGTGAATTACTGGGAATGTAAATTACAAGTAATGTGGATTATTGTATTTGGTATATGCAGGTAATGTTGCATGATATAAAATCAAATTTTTAAAATATTTATAAATTAAATCTATATTTTATTTATAAAAATATATTTTATATATTTTATTTATTTATTAAACATATAATTTTTAAATATTTTATATTTCAAAATATATTTAATATTAAAATATTTCATATTTTTATATTAAAATTTTAAAATATTGTTATACTAAATAAATATAAAAAATTATATATTAAATATATAATATAATATATTAAATTTATATATTTTATTTTTAAATTTAATATAATATATTTATATTATATGTAAATATATAATGTAAATATATATTATATATATATAAATATATTTAATATAAACATACTATGTTATATTAAATATAATATAATATATTTCATATAACAAAATATAATATATATAATTTATTATGTTATATCATATTAATATCATAATATATATAATATATTATATAATAATATAAATTATATATTATATATAAATATTTAAAGTAAATATATATTATATTGCATTAAATATACTATTATATAATATTATTATTCTATATTATATTATATAATGTTATAATAATATATTATAATATAATAAAATTATATATTATTTTATAATATAAACATATTATATTATATTATATTATATTTAATAATATAATATATAAATTTAATATATTATTGATATATTTAAAAATATAAAATATAATATTATATATATTATATAATATAATAATATTATATAGTTTAAAATATATTATATTATATTATATATATAATTATTATAATGTTATATATATTATAATATAAGAGGAAGGAAGATGAAGAAGGTAATATTGTCTAAAAGATTATCCTAAAAGTGATCATCTTTATTACCATCCCTTCTAAAGATAATCTATATTATTTTATGAGAAACAATCCAAATAAAATAAATTATCATTCAAAAAAATATACCAAATATAATAATATGATAAAACTTTATTAAATTAACAGTAATTTGTATAGATTGTCTACTATTAAATATAATCTTAAATCTTACCTAGGCTATCTTCTGGAAACTCTTGTCCCATGAGCCCATCAACCCCATGTCACACTAAAGACCACCGGAGCAGTTCGAATAATTAATACAGACCTTCCGGCTAACGTTTGCATCAAAATTTTAGCAGATAGAGATGTTAGCTTTTACCACCGCATATTTTATTAGAAACGAATAGGATTGATAGATAAAAAACAGTTATCCTGCTCATTGATTAATATAAATATTAAAACAAACAAATTATAATACGATCGAGGTCGATGCCGCGGTCCACTTGTCTAATATTTTTTCCCATCCGTCCGTCACAAAAAAAAGTGAACGGTCGGATCACGCCATTGGCACACGGTTCATATTTTCAATTAAGTACATAAAATAAAGAGATCCCTTGCACCGGTGCGCCCTTCCCCAAGTAATTCCTTTCCGTTCCCTTTCCCAGGGACGATTCCACCCCGGACTTATTAACCTATGATTAGACCGATATCAATTTTTTTTTTTTTTCTTTTTTGATGAATCGATGTATTCATTTTATAGTACCAAACATAGATACAATCAAAAAAATCAATAAAAATAAGGTTTCTAAGTCATACCGGGATAAGATGCCAATTCGACTATAACACAAATCCTGAATGCTGAGCCACATAGGATGCCACCCAATCAACTGCTGAGTTGGCCTCCCTAAAAATATTCCGAATCAAAACAATAGTACAGCCTTGCAGCAAGAGACGAATATCTCGAACTAAAGGATGAGCAGCTCGGGCAGAATAAAAATGGGAAATCCAGGATATGACCGTAGCAGAGTCCCCCTCTATGATCAATCGGTCACGGTGCAGGACCTGCCGAGCATAACGAATCCAAGCCCAAGCCACATATAACTCAGCAGCAGGAACCGATGAATCCAACAGGGAAATACCACCAGCGACCAGGAACCCCAGTCGAGAGTCCCAGATAACAAATCCAGCTCCTCCCAGTCTGTACCTGAGGCTGCCGTCAAAGCTAACGGTGATGAAAGACGGAAGAGGGGGTTCCCATTTTATAAAAACCCTCCGGATCGCTCGACGAGCGAAGGGGGAACCCCAAGTCTCCGTAGATCTCTCCACTGAGCTCCAAAACTCAAGAGGAGCACTCCTAGCTTTCTCCACAACCATCCTCGGTGAGGTCCTCCCAGAAGCAAATATCCACTTATTTCTAGATATCCAAATATGATAAGCCAGATAAGCGGTAAAAGAAACATGAATGGACGGAATCTTCCTGAGAATTGAAAGGAATGAGTCAAGTCCGCTGTCCATGCCTGTGGAAAGGTCATGAAAGCCCGCCAATCTCCAGATAGCAAGCGCACGGGTGCACAGGAAAATTGCATGCAACTGCGACTCACCCGGATTCCGACAAAAAGGGCAGTCAGAGGTAATATGAATCCCTCGAGAAATAAGAAACTCGCGCGAAGGGAGCCGGTGCCATGCAAGTTTCCAGATAAAGAAAGAGATCCTGGAATGAACCGGAAGACTCCAGATCCACCGATAGCTCCGAGACAAGTGAGGCTCCACAGAGGGACGCTCCATGAGATCCGAAATCGGCACCCTGGAGGAAGTCGTCCTTCGCCAAACTCTGGTATCAGGACACGAGTGGCCAGGTAGAGCGATGGAGAGGACCCTGGATCCGAGAATGTCCCCAAATATAGAAATAACAAGCTCCCGATTCCATGAGGCGGGGCCAGCTGCATGAGCTGGGCAATCGTAATGGTGGAAGGAATAAGCACCAAGATAAATGTGGGACATCGGATCAAAGGGATATCCGATATCCAGGACTCATGCATAAAGCTGATAGATCGGCCATCTCCAATGACCCAAGCTAGCAGAGGGATAATGAGCGGTGCCCTAGAAAGCATCTCCCGCCACAGAATCAAAAATCTCTTCCGAAAAGAAGGGGGATTAGCGGAGCTTATCGGGATATCACCATATTTGGCCCTCATAAATGAAGACTACATGTCATCTGGACACAAAAAAAACCTAGCAGCATGCCTTGTCATGAAAGCCTCCCTCCTTTGAATGAGGGAGGGAATACCCGATCCACCCAATTCGACCGAGCGGCACACTGTGTTCTAATTGATTAGATGAATCCTCTGCCGAGCCGTAGAAGAATCCCAAAGAAAAGAGCGAATCATTTGCTCAATCTTGATTATAACATTTTGGGATAAAAGCATTAGAAAGCATATAGATAGGAAGAGAGGCAAGTACCGAGCGAATGAGCGTGAGTCTGCCCATTACCGAGAGAGATCTGGCCTGCCAACCCGCAATCCTATTCGACATTGCCGCAACCAGTAGAGCACAGTCATTTCTGGAAAGCCTCGTACCAGTGATAGGAATCCCCAGGTAGCAGAGAGGATCCTGACACTTCTAGATACCCAGAATATGGAGGATCCTGTCTCGAATAGCTAAAATAGATTCCAGACTTGTTGAGATTCATCCTTTGCCCTGACACTTTACAGTAATACTCAACAACTTTCCTCAATCTCCCGGTATTGAAAAGGGAGCCCTGCCCAGGAGCTCCGACTCCGATATCAATTTCTTTGATTTCATATCCTCTACTGTACGATTTTTGTATGATAAAATCCTAACCACCACGTCATCTAATTTGAAGATAGCGGCTTCCGTTAATCCCAAAAGATTTTGACGTATTTTTAAATACGACGCATGGTACCTCGGAGATTTAAAAGAGAGCACCGCACCTTCAGGGTGGGTGAGTACCATATTTAATATAAAATATTTTATTTTGCCAAAACGGTTAACCGGTTGGCAAAGGTCTTATCTTATTACCAATCTTCTACCGGCAGGTCGCTGATTCAAGAAAAAATTTTTAGGATAACTTAATTAAATTCAAAATTTATTATAAATTAAAAAAAATTCCTTTCTATTTTTTTAAAAAAAATTATATTTTATAGTACAAAATTGTCCCCCAGATTCTGTTTCTATTTTTTTTTTTACTTCATCAAAATTGCTCCTGGCACCAAATTATAAATATTTTAAGAACCAAGGGTTAGAGAAAAGTACTAATTAAAATTACCATCCCTTGATTCCTTCTGCTCTAAGTTATTATTTATTATATTTTACTCAATTTGGTAATTATGCAAGAAGCAAAGATTAAAATATAGGTATGAATATGTGATTAAGGATATAATAACTAATAATAAAGGGGATTTAAGAAAGAGTACGTACTTGAGGGAGTACTCGGAGATGGACCCAGATCCGATTCGGCCAAAGAAGCCCCATATGCTGATCATCGACACGAATATTGAGACATCCCTGTACCCAATCGCCGGCCCCATCTGCCCCATGTTATTCATCACCACGAGTCCCGTCCCCACCCCGCACAAAAACGAAATAAAAAGTATCCAAAAATCCACCTTCTTCGCCGCCTCCCTTATCGTGTGATCCTCCCCGATTGCCGGCCGTCTTCTCCTCTCCTCCGTCTGTTCCGCCAGGGCCGGTGGCGTCACCGCCACCTCCTCGATCAGGAGAGGTTCTTTGATCTCTTCCTCCTCCAGGTCCAAACTCTTGGATTTGGCCTCGAAGGCTATGTAGATCGGGACCGCCGCCGGAGCAGCCAGGAGGACGAGGAGGACAGCCACGAAGACGCGGGACACGGCTGCGCCGTGGCCGCCCGTGATGTCGTAGGCGAGGAGGTAGACCGCGATGAACACCGCCATCGTGTTGATCGCCCCGAAGTACTTGGTCTCGGTCTCGTCCTCCGCCGCTGCGGCTCTGGCGGGCGACTCGCGGAGGAAGAACACGGCGGCCGTGCAGACTGCGGCGGGCACGACGGCGAGCATGAGGAGAAAGACAGCGGGGTCGTCGCCGAAGAGGGCGGATGAGAGATCGGTGAAGATGGCGGTGCTCAGACCCACGTAGCCCTTCAAGATCCCCGACACCGGCCCTCGATTCCGCCGGAAATTTCTCATGCAGGTGACCAGAACCGCCGTGTTCATCCACGTGGTACTGTTACCGCCGAGGCACAGGAACACGCACATCTGCCCCGAAAATGTACCACACCATCCGTTCGGTAAAATGTCTCGAAGAAGTAACTACGGAGAGAATGGTAGCTAGTTACCTGCCAGTAGGGGAGAGGTGGGATGGACTGGCGGACGACGAGCCACTGGGCGCCGTAGCCGATGAGGCCTTCAAGGGAGCCGATGAGAAGGATGAGAGGGGTGGAGAGGCGGTCGGAGGCCAGACCGGCAAGGAGGCCGAAGGCCTTGCCGACGTCCTTCGCCACCGAGAGATTGTTAAGCTCCAGCTGGTTGAGCCCCATCAGCGACTTCAGCGCTCCGGAGTAATTGGAGAAAGTGTAGTTGTTCCCGGAGATGCACTGCACCCAAACCGCCGTCACAAATCCCAGCCATCTCCCCACTTCCGTCCTCCTCTTCCCCCGGACTTCCGTACCCATCTTCCCTCGCTTCCTCCAAGACTTTTTAAGTCTTGAAAGCATTGTTCAAGAACTTGAGAGGTGAGAGAGGTACAAGGAAAGTAGGGGGATACTTAGAGGGTCACAGGGATTGTTGACAAATTAGAGGCTATGCTTCTAGGATCGTGACATACAATGTATATTATATGTCAAAAAAAAAAAAATAATCATGGATTCAGGGAAGCAGGTGAGAGAAAGAAACCATATCCCGGGGACCATGGCGACACAAGCTGTTTTCAAATTTTCAAAAAGGAAAGAATGGTAGGGGAAATGATGTTTAGGAGTTATAAATGGTCAAGAGTTGTATAAGTATCCTAGAAGAAAAGGCGGGAGGCGTCTAAGATTTCGTTTGCTTTGGCGGAGGCGTCGAAGAATTCTTCGTCTTCCAACAAGCAAGCAGTTGCGATGCGAGGTTAACGGGTGGACAATAAGAAGCAGCGCGTGGCGTGCAAGGGAGAATTTTCGTGCGAGTTAGCACGAGAGCGGTCCAACCGCACCGGCATTCGTGCGGGCAGCCGCTCGGGAATGCGCCGTTTCATAAGCAAGGAATATGCTCGTTTGGTGGAAAGAGTGGAAAGGAGACGTGGGTTTGAACTCATGAAGACAAGTTGGAGGGGCCCGGGAGAAACCGTGCCGATAGGAGCGGTGTCATCAGACGCGAGGAGCTTATTTGGTGTTCTCTAGAAAATCGTTTTACTAAATTTTTAAAGAAAATTTCCGTTCATGTATTTACTCGGGTCGCGCTGTCCCTGATGCAGACCGAACCCAGGACTCCAGCAAAAGGGTCAGAGGTGGTGGGAAGGCCGGGGTCACGCCTTCCATGGATTTATATAGTATATATAAAATAAATTCCATAACTACATAACCTCTTTTAATAAACTCTAATCCATGTTCTCAAAGAATTTAGTACTAAAGATTCTGTTTTCCCAGTCATGCCTTAGAGGATGTTTGGTTGTTAGTAATCTATAGTAATTTAATTTAAGAGGGTTTCATCATATTATTCTTTTTGGTAAGATTTTTTGGATAGTAATTAAAATTATCAGGTAATCTAGATTACCTTCTGAAAGATAATCTAAATATCATTGAAAAGAAGTGGCTGTCCAGATTATCATATTTTTAATAATCTTACAATTAAAATTTTAAATTAAATTATCCTTTGAAAAAATCTCATCTAATTTTTTTGAACTATCTTTTTTTTCTCTTCATCCAACAAATCCTAGTCACAACAGTTTCCATCTCTTATATCAGTCATTCTCATCATCATCATTTTAGTTATCACTTACAATTTATTCCGTGATTAGTAATTCATGAATTTAATTCATTAATTTATTATTTTTGTATTTTTTTTCAATTCTTATTTCTCTTTTGATTGTTAACATTATTTTATGTAACGATATATTATATAATCGATATTTTTTTATGAGTATATGACTTTTTAATAGAGTTGATTTAAGGATAGTTTAAAATTTTGATTTTACATTATCGATAATCTGATTATCATGTCAAATATGTCGATCAAAATTTTTAATAATTTTACTGCAACATTACGTACGTGTACCAAATATATTAATGAACATTACTGGCAATCCACATTACTAGCAATTCAGGATTACTTGGCTTAAATGGCAAATATATATATAGAGAGATAGGCAGACCTGGTTCCTTTCAAATAGATTTGAACTTTAAAATGGTCAGATCAAAACTCTATAATGAAGATCTTATATCGATAATTTAAATAATTAGATATGATCTATTATATTAAAACTATTTATATGTAAAAAATTATATAATTTGGAAATTCCTAGTCTATGTATCAAGTGATCAAAAAATATATCTAACTTAATTTTATTTAAATTATTCAGTTTTTGATAATTTGATATATAGGCTAAGAGTTTTCAAATTATATGATTTTTGGTGTATAAATAGTTTTAAGATAATAAATCGCATCCAATAACTTGAATCATCAATGTAAGATTTTATTATAGAGTTTTTACCTCAACATATTTGAAAATACTTAGATAGGTATTATCCCGTCCACTTCCATCGCTAAAAACTTCTGATATAAAAAGAGAGAACGACAATATTAAAGGTGTTTGGGTGTGATAGATGGAGGATGCACTGATATCACGAGATGGGTCCTTATTTACTTCACCATGTCCAAAGTACGTTGAAAGTGCCAAGAAGGTGTGCGTGATACCTTATATATTAAGTCACCGTTGCGGGCATCTATCCCTAACACCCACCAAACCAACGTAGAAATTACCCAACAATAAAACTGAAATAGCAAGGTACATGATCCATATATTAATGACTAGCTTTTTATATCAGCAAAGCTTTTGAAAGTTAGAGATTCTTTAAGTTTATAAAAAACAAATAAAGACTATGTGAAAAATTATCGCTTAGACTGCGCATCTACAACTGCGTTAACTTAATTGCAGCAACATAAGCTCTTCCAACACAATGGGCCAATCCTACAAGGTAGCTTAGTACCAATGGGCCTCTTTCTTTTCTTTCCTTTCCTTTCCTTTGCTCCTCTCTCTTTTTTTTCTTTTTTTTCTTTTTTTTTTTTTTTTTTTTTGATAAAGTAAAAGGGATAGAGAGATAAAATTCTGATGTAGTTATCCCGCAGGCCCCAACTCCGCCGGTCTCTCTCCATCTAATAATGAGTTGAGAATGGTGAGTACGTCAACCTGACATCACTGAGATGCCGGCCAGTAGATCGAGAATAAAAGAGAAGATCCTGACATCTCACTCATACCAACTATCGCGGATCCCAGAAAAATCCTGGATCGTAGGATCTCGTCTTGAATCCACGATCTGTTGATAGTGAGACAAGATCTCTACCAATCGAGTTACCGTTTTAGCAGTAACCGGGCTACCACCTTAGCAGTAACCCTCTCATATCATTAACAAGACATACCCAATTACTTTTACAAGCTTCTATGGTTCTGCAAGGTCCTTAACATGGTTGATTCAAAAGTACAGGGAATGATTATCCAGTTGACATTCGGTTGTTATTGACCCGATACTTTTCTGTGTCCAGGAGTGGTGTCCATCAGCGAACGTTGTGACACGGAAATTGAATCATGTGAAATATAGATGTCAATTAAAGTGAATGTCTACGGTTAAAACATCAAGTCCACACAAAGTTGCATATCATCATGCTGCACCGTACAAGATGGCCACCATTGTTCCTCCTTTCAGACTTTTTCAATCTTGTGTAGCTCTTTATAGCTTTTACTCTAAATTTTCATCGGGTTACGGAGGTTTTTGGCAACCGGCCTAGGGACCTAAAAGATGTCTGTCTCTGAAATAATAGCGAACAGGATCTAGAGTATTTCCAGTTTAATAAAAACTAATAATTAATCATCGACACTCTAATAGACATTTAGATTGATGCACTGCTATTTTTAAAATGGAAAATAACACCTAATTGGAACTTTCCTTATTGCCGCATCTGTAGAAGTCTGTGTGTGACGGTATAATTAGAAACAGTTGGAAAGCTTAAATCAGCTGAGACACTGAGATATTTCTTTGTAACAAAGTCCGAACATACGTCCACTGGTCAAGCCAACCAATGAGTCTTAACCTGGGCAAGCTGCTTCCATTTTTTCTACGGACGAAGGCTGACAGTTGCTTCCTTCCTCTGGAAAAAGTAATGATATCAAAGACTGACTTCCCAGACACTTCAACAAATTTCCTGCACCAACCATGCTGCATCCACTTATTGATAAACCCATCATTCCTGAGTAACTACGACCACACTGATCACTAAATCCAGAATCTTGTCTTTAACAAAATATAACCTGACCTATTTGACTCGTCTTAAATAGGTTTGGATTAAGATTAAACGGATTCAAATTATAAATGGACCGATCCATTTAATTCATTTATTAAATGAATCAGGTTTAGGTTTAAAATTTTCAACCTGTATAATTCAGTTACCTCATTTATAGTTTTTTTAAATTAAATTATTATAAATAAATGTTTAAAATTTAAATGATTTTCTGGTTTTGAATTATGTTATGCTGTTTTCTTTCAAATCGAAGTATGCCTCATGTCAGAGACCCCAAATCTCATGTAGAGGTACGCAACAGATTCCCCTTCTCCCTTTTTTTTGGTTTTTGGTTTTTTTGGAACCCTGTTCCCACCTCCTTTTCCCTGCCCTCCATCATTTTCCAACCCTCCCTTCCCTTTCCACCTCTTCTCTCGAGACTCGCCACCACTAAAACGCTCCGTCTCCTCCCCCACCCTCCATCCCTTCCCATCCTCCCTTCCTTTGCCACCTCTTCTCTCGAGACTGGCTGCCGCTGCTTATTCCAGTCTTCCACCATCTCTGATCTTGAATTCCTCCTCCATCCGATGACACCACGTCCTTTGGCTCCTCCTCTGACTACTTCCGCTCTCTCTACAGCCTCGATGACTCTGCGATCAAGACTCTCTCCCTCTACTCCAAGTCCAAAGTGAGATACCTAATCACCACCGGACTACGTTGTGTACCTCCTCGAGTTTGAGGATGATGACTTACTCTGCACACATGATTGTATCGATATCTGGCTCCGATCCCACACCACCTACCTCTTTTGCTACCCAACCATCTATTGCCATGAATGCTCATTGCTACCCAAACTCACCCTAGCATCGATAACCTCTTCCTCGATCAACCGCCCGAGACCCTCCAGCTAGTGCCAGACTCCGAATCCAAGATCGCCACCCCCACCCTCAATCCACAAGGATGATCGATTTGGTATCTAGAATATGAATTTCTTTCTTAAGAGGTAAAATTTTTTTTTAATCAAATTGAAAGCATATTAGATCTAATCTGGATTTAAGTAAACAAGTTATAAACGAATCAGATCGGATAACCTGTTTAATTAACAAGTCAAATTTGGATTCTAAAATCTAACATGTTTAATAAATAGACCAAGTTCAAGTTGAATCTTTTTTGACCCAACCTGAATTTGACCTGCCCCGATTGTCAACCCTACTTCCGGTGCCAACATTCAACCGCCTGCAACTTTGTAGCCATGTTATAACTTGACCCATAATGGATCGTCTAGTTTCTCCCAAGCAGAGGAATCCACGACCTAGGGCACAACAACTCTAAGTGGCCAGCAGCCAAAGCTGTCTGCTCCCATAATATAAATCTTCTGGAGAGCAGACTTCAACTGTACATTCTCTCGGCTACCTCATCCATCCAAAAGCTTGTTGGTCGCCCATCATCATTCATCAAGTTTTGTGATAATATGCAAAAAATTAAATTCAGAAATTAAATTTCATTCAACTCAGGCGACAAAAGGATTCAGGCCTCCAATATTCTGCCATTATAATACAACAATTTTGAGCAATAACACGGAATCAGAACTCATAACCATCAAACAAGATTTCCAAGTGATGTACGAAATTAGATCCAAGATTTTCCAACTCTGTTGCCCTTTGCTCTTTTGGACTTTGCCAGTTTGGTAATAACCTCCCCATCCTCTCATGAAACTGTGTCTGAGAGAGCTTCTGCCCAATAAACAATCTCAAAAGCAATATGATCCATGTGATGTCACTAAGAGAAGACAAATCAAGGATCCACCGCCAATTGGATATTAGTGACATATTACTATTACACACAATGGAAGTTGGTTGCTTTCAGACCCAAAGTGTTATTTAAACCATCTTCTTCACTAGTCATTAGTCTTTCTTAGGTTGTTGGAGCAAGCTGAAGTGTCTAATAGGATAACACATGGTGCTTCCCAATCTCAACAGCATCACCATTATAAATGACTTTGACTGCATTTACCTCCCAACTGACTTGGAACAAGTTCATTGAACTCAATACTAAAAAAGATTTTCCTAAATTCAAAAATAATGTGTCCACGAGCGCTATATATATATATATATATATATTACCAATAATGACCCATGATCCTGAAAACTTAGGCAAATAAGAGATAGTGGGAGAGTTAGGTAGGAGGTAAGAACTGAACCAAATCCTTCTATTTCATGATAAACCAAAGGTATTCCCTAGGACTGATTTTGGCATACACAAAGCATTGATTGGAAAAGTTTGAGGAATCGATGTTCATTTGCTTCTTGAACAATCACTTCTTGTTCCTTTATGACACCAATTGCTAGCAACATTTGAGAAATTCAATAAAGAAATCTGAAAAGGCAGAAGAAGAAGAAGATGTGAATGTGAATCAGAAAATCTCGATCAACTGAATTGGCAAACAACTATAGGGCCCAAAAAACACAATATTAAACAAGTCACCATCCACTCTTCAACTTGAAAACGAACTCTGATTGTGTGAGATCATTATAGATGCCCATGCAACAAATCCACGAGGGTAACCTCATTAATTGGTGGCAACAGGTAAAGAAGATACAAGCACTGGAAACCAGATTTCACATGCAAACTAAGACACAAGCACTCAGCCTGACAAAGATCGAGCAACCAGACTCTGCGTTGCTCAGGGTACAACAAGACCAATGTCAGAAACTTGCCTCTGGATATCAACTAGAAATCTAGAACCGAAGACGATTGCAAAAAGCATTGATCATATAAAGATCTACACTTGGACCAGAAAAATTGAAATTAAAATTTATGAAGTAAAATGCATGCTCCCACATTTCCAACCTAACTACTGCAAATAACAAAATTTTACAACATAAATCAACATTACTGAACCAGATCGATGGAAGTAATAAAAAGAAAAATCATCATCGCATATTACCCTCTCGCAGGACATCAATCATGTTGTATATTCTTTTCTGAGCCTTGGACTGGACCTGCATGTTGAACAAATTAAGCTTTTCTTTTTTAGTGAAAAACTATGAATATATATGTAGTAGAAAAGAAGATATAGATGAGAGAACAGAACCTTCTTGGACAAAAATATGGCAGCATCAATTGTTCCCTCTGCATATATTGATCGGCCACAAACATTGTGCTGGAACTCAAAAGAAACTCTGAGGGAAAAAATAATAAATTTATCACAATAAGCTGGAGAAGATGAAAATTTCTTTAGTTTAATCTAAACTGTGCCTCAGGATCGTTGATTACGTCTCATCAGGTGATGTTAGATGATACATATGAAACGCATGACCAGATAAATGCTCTTCAGGGATGCCCACCATTTCAAGTTGCCGTTTAGGGTCTCTTATCTTCTGGATCTGTTAAAAGGGAAAGAAGATTGGAAAACTTATGAAAACACGTTTCAGGCAAGCATAAAAAGTTCACATAGATATTCATGAAATTGTGTCTTGATTTTTATAATATGCAGAAACACTTCCATCATGATGATTTTAATTGATGGGATTACAGCAGAGAACCAGTTAAAGCTGACCATCCATCAGACCTGAGTATAAATAAAATACTGCAACAGTGAATTGATGAAATTGTCCCAAAGACAGAGCAATCTTTACTACATAAGGGAAAAGGAATTATATCAACCTCCTCATTTGCAACTGTCTTTTCCTACCAATCTTAGTAAGATATAAAAAGGAGAGGAGCAAGAATTTTCAATTTGAGGAAGGAATAACTCGTGGAGCTAAAAGTGAGAAATAAACCAGCGCAAAGTTAAAAATCAGAACAGTTTGTAGTTTAAAACTAGTCTTGCAATCTCAAACAATTAAATAACCTTTGAACTCAAAAAAGAAAAGAAATTAATTAACCTACCCAAGTTCGATAGTAGTCGATGAGAAAATTTAGCAAGGAGACTGGTTAGTTCACCTGATCCAAACTGAAGGAGACACCAAGTTTCTGAAAGCATGAAATGACAGCTTTTGCAGTACCAGATGTGTCCAGTTTGCTTGTTTGATGTGATTCCATCACCTGCTTATGAGCACACAATTCTCTAATTAGTTATCAAGACCAGCTATATTACACCTGTTCAATGCTAAGCCATATGTAGCTCCTTAAACTAACAAGACAATTTCAAGCAAAATGACGACTTCCATTTGAAAAGGAATATAGACAATTAATACAATGTAATTAATATCATAGAGATCCATAAAGGACGAGAAACAGAAGAAAAGAAAAACAGTAATTATATTTTCTTTTTCTTTTTTAATCAATAGTTTCATAAGATACAATTGTTAAATTGCCTAAAGAATTCCTAATAAGTTTTGAAATAAACAGATATAGAAAGCAAATAAGAGTTTATTGTCCTGTCAATTATAGTTTACTACTATGAAATTAATGCATTTCACTGAAAATTTGAAACAACTTTGAATAATAAATAAATAAACAAACAAACAAACAAATGAACAAATAAATAATGAACAAATGCAAATGAAAGCTAGCTAATTAGTGCAATTAAGTAGCTGTACATAACAACACCACCTGCACAGCAATTTCTTTGAAGATCTAGCCAATACAACTAATAGAAATGAAAAAACAATTACTGATAGATGAATGATTTCTGAGATATGCAATGCCCTAGTAGTAACCTGAATTAGTGAATAGCACTATTATGGTGGAAAGAAAAGTACAAGGGAATTCAACCAGGAAAACCATTCCTTCATGCTGAACAATACAGTGTTGCCGCTCCTAGGTAACTAAGCCAACCTTTTATTTGTTTCTGTCATATGGCTGAGTTTTCAAATACCAAAAAGGTTTTTCACCAATGCTGCTTGTTCGTAGCAGGTTCATATTTTCTAAGTCTCGTCTCCAAATAGTCTCCAAAAGTTAACTTGAAATGCCTTCTAATATGCAGTGCCCCCATCAGTTTATCTAATGGGTGGACTGGCTGACCAGCTTGGTTTGTTAGCTCCTTTATTTTTCTTTATGATTTTGTTTGTTCATTAAGTATTAACAAATATATATATAATTTTTCAATCTTGATGTTTAAAATACAAAAAGAAAATAGAAGAAAGAAATGAAAAACAAATGGGGAAATCTGAATGCTGGTGATGCTACTAAATAAACCCAAAAATACCCAAGACGTCAGCAATTACAATTGGATAACCTAGCAAAATTGCCATAGATAGCAATAAGAGACGCATGATAATTACACATGCAGATAACAAACAACAAATAAGCAGCACAAGTATGAGATTAAACATTAATGAAGCAACATGGTAAATTGGCCCAGAGAGCTCAGATCATAAATCATGTTCAAGGTAACTAACAAAATGCTTAAAAGGTATGTGCTGCTGCAACTGATCAGAACACTACCAGCGCTCTCTCTCTCTCTCTGGGCCCATAATCTCAATCCACCACTCAAAAAGATCAAAACATGGATCATGCAACCGCACTGAACCCTGCTCTGCATCCTTGATCAAATACATGATAAAAGATTAAAGTTTCATCTGGGTGACCAGTGTCAGAAGGATGAAGGTCTGCCAGTTTGCTTCCTTATGCAAGCTAGAGTAGTTGTAGATACATGTAAACAGTTATACAAACTGCTAAACAGAGGCAAGATTGATTGTTGCAAGAGAGTGGCAATGTGATTACCAGAGTTCATTAATTTATTAAATTTTATAAAATAAGTAACCTGAGCATAACTCTTCTTTCCCAATGACTTGCCCAGAGACATTCACTAACAGTATAAAACCAAGCTTCCAAGCAGAAGCTTGAAAAAGTGGAATGACTTCATTATTTGAAACTTCCTGAGATGGAAAATCATACTTGTAAAGTATAGCCTGAAAAGGCCCCAGGAAATTCTTCAGCCATAATTTCCATCGCAGCAAGAAATGCGACAACCTGCCAAAACAAAGAAATAACAAGATGGTGTTGGAAATAAATTGTCTTGGATATTTAACTGTAGAAGACAACATCAGCCAAAGCACTCTCCAGTGCACCTGTTTCCCCATCTGTGGTGAGATTACCGCATACACATTTGCATCTTGCACTGTCTTATACAGTACCTCCCTGTCCCCTCCAGTTGTGCCCATTACAAATGGCACACCTACTTTGCAATAAAGTTCAGCATTTCCTACAGAAATCAAAACATGACCTCATGTTTAGATATCAAAGTCACTTGAAGGATGGAGTAGAAGAGGTGGTGGAACAGGAGTCAAAGTAGGAGGAGGAGGACAAGCAGAGATTTTAGAGAAAACAAACAAAGGACTGGTGCTTTACCTTCTATGGCACAATAGTAAGTTGTAATGTTAAACTGATGCAATTCTATAAGCTTATATTATCATAAATTTGACATCAAAACTTAATTCTGTTTATTAAGATTTCAGCAAAACTGGCTTCCAGATGCTAGCAGCACAACACTTCAACTAAGCAAGCAGCATTAGCCCAAATATAATAGTTCCTAAAATATTTTATGCTTTAGAGTGCTATCCTATCGGTTTTCTAATGGTGGTTAAACATAAAAATATGAATGGACAGAAATAAAATTGGTTGAACTACCATAATATAGAATATATTTACCATTCACTGCATCAGGAACAGTATAATCCACCACCACAAGATTAGGAAATTTTTCAAACATTAAGGACAGAATATTCTCTCTTTCAGATGGGCCATGTATTTGAATCTGTGTACTGCCTACTTGTACAGTTCTACCAGACTTCTCTTGACTGCTGAATGATATGGGCACTAATTCAAGGCCTGCAGAAACTGCTGCTTCTGCAACAGCCTTCCCCATCTTTCCAGTGCATCCATTCACCTAAGATAATCAAGAGTAATCATCTAATACGTTAATGAAAAATGCATCAAAAAATTTCCACTAGAGACATTTTAATTTAATGCTTTAAAAAAAAAATCCAATGATGCATAAAAATTATTCATTTGTTTGCTTCATGAAAGTCTTTGTTTAATACATAATTGTACATTGTTCACACCAAAAACTATTAGAGTGCAGGAAAAAGCATGTCCTTTCACCAGCAAATTTCACACTCTTTATAAGGATACCAGTGCCCCTTCAACCAGCAACTGTTGCAACCAGCTTTAAGAGAGTTAGCAAGAATGTGGAGATGTTATTAAATTTCAGTGTCATATATTCGCAATTGGTGAGCATAGTACAGAAGTTGCACAAACAGTGTAGGTCTCAAATATGTGATACAAAGATCTAAGGAAGCCTTGAAAAGAGGACACATCAGTTTTGTTTTTATGAGTCAGGGAAGATGTAGAGACCTAATCACTGAGAAAAATCATGCCATGTATTAACAAGAATGAATACTAAAAAAGAAGTTAATATGCAAACATTCACTAATTGGCAGTATGCTTGTTGGATATTGTTGTCTAGTGAAATAAGTTTAACAATTCAATATAAATAAATCACAGAGCAAGATGTAAAGTCAAACACATGCCCAGAAGCATTACAAAAAATGTAGACAGCAATTATATATTTCAGGTTCCATTTTGGTAACAGGACAAACAATTGTGTCATATCCCATAATTGTTACACAATCATGATTAACAAGTCTTACCCACTCAATGCATATAACTTATAATCAAGAGTTGATACATTAGCCTTTAATAATAAAGGATTCCCCTTATTATTTAAGAAAATAATTTTAAATATTGAGCCTTGACTAAAATATTTGGAGTTGGTTTTACAAATACTTCTTCACCAATCACTTCAATCAAAAGCTACAAATGACATCACAGGAAAGTCTTATATTTTTCTCTATTACTTCTGACCAAGTTAATTCCAAGCTAATGATAAACATTTCAGCTCAAGGTCAGAAACATTGCCTAGAAGCTGGAAGATGAAAAGCCCACATGCATATCTCTTCATGCAAATTAACCTAAAGAACACATTTGGACGTCATAACTTGAAATGGATACAATCAGGAAAATCAGCGCATTGCAACTGTAGATATTTAAAGTACATCAGATAAATAACTGATCAACAAAGCCTGGTTGGAAACAAATATGAGTGTCAAGTGGCTTCATCATGATTCGTCAAGATGGCATTTATTTAGTGTTCTTAACAGCCAGTAGTTCATGCTTTTTGCTCACTAAACATTTTTAAGGAAATGAGGGATCTCACCATATGCAATTCTATGAAAAGTATATCTGGTACAGCAGTGTATGGAAATCATGAGTCTAAATACCCAACAAAAAAAACTCATACCAATAACACCTATAGATCAACAACCCTCGGTACAAAAACGTGGAAGGATAACTTTGTCCTAGCCTCCAGAAAAGGAAGATCAAAAATGCCTTAGCACACCAGCAAAACCAACAATGGCAAAAGAATTCTTTGTATAGCTTCCAACAGTGCTCAGTGAACTGCTTTGGAAGATAAGATGCCAAGGGTGCCCGTTTTAGCTTAAAAAATGATTTTTTTTTTTTTTTTTTTAATCCTGAAAGCACCAACAAAATGAAAGACTATGATGCTGCTCCACATTGCTTAAAGCATGCTGCATGCCATCTATTTTATGATCTACGAATAGACAATTTAACAATAAACTTGGGGCATGTATTTTTTAAACATCACCTCCTGATGTTCATGACAAAAAAGCAAAATAGGAAAGTGCACAATGATTTCATGCTCTCTTCAGCTGTTCATTGAAATTTATTACCTTGTCAATCCTTTAAAATAAGGGGTTGCTACAGAACCAAGCACTTGAAACACTTTAAGCAAGGGAATTTGTTTCAAAGATATCCATAGCAAGTCCAACAAGACATTGCATGATGTGAAAGTTTCAATCAAAAAAATGTACAGAGAATCCTTCACCTCCTAAGTCCAAACCCCACCGCTCAAAAGTAATCTTCATTCTATCTCCATTCTAAATAACCAACTTTCCCAACTAATCTTCATTCTAGCTTCATTCTAAATAACCTATGTATCCATGATCAAATGCTCCTTCATTTTTAGATTTCTTGCAGGTACACGAGTCACAAAAGCAGGTGTTCCAAGAATATTTTCAAAGAGGCAAAGAGCAGCTGACTAGGTGGCTTTCCTTTGTTGCTGATCATCATGGATCCAAGATTTGGGATACCTCCTCTGCATTACTGGTTATCTAACATTTTGATGGCTGATCCGGCTGGTTGTATTTACTCAAAGGCTATGTAAAGCAGCCAGGCCAACAAAAGAGAAGAAGAAGTTTTACTCCCAAATAGAAAATTGAGTTGACATTCCCTGTTAAGCAGAAAGTCTCTTTTGCCGTTAGTATACTTCTGCACACAAGATAGATTATAAGGATCCACCAGCTTACTGCAACGAGAGCTTCCTGTTCCCAATATCAAGAGTCAGCACTTCTAATCACACAAGCCATCATCATTCTTTGAAGAAATACAACATAAGGAAATATTACCCTCTGCATTACAATGATGAATTTGACATGATCCATAATGACCCTAGCTCAGCCTAACCACCAATTGAGGAATTCATCAAGTCAAATTCACCATCTACAAGAACCATGAAATTTTCTGAATCCAAGCTGGCACAAAATACCAGTACCGTTTTTCCAAAGTTCACAATTCCTACACCTATAAGCAACCTTGATACCATTTTGTACATCCAACTGTAACCAACTAATATATTTCATCCAGTTAAGCTCAATTTTTCACAATCATTGCACCTTATATTTCATACGAGAAACGAATGCTCGAATCGCTGCAACATTCGCTACTCTTTAAGCACCAGCAATAGGAGTGGGGGGCGGGGGAAGACTTTTAAATTGATGAACCCCTTAAACCCTAACCCCCAACAGGCCCTGGCATCACTAGTAGCGCAAGTTAAATGAAAAAAATCAGTAGAAAGTTTGCAAAGAAGTTACTTTAAACACTATTATGTTGCATCAAAATCGCTTTTTGTCTTTTCCACCATCATCGTCTGGATCAAATGGAAGTAAGAGAATCAAGCAATCATACCAATATCGTAGACGAATGGATCTGGGATGCGATGGCTGGAGATTTCTCGAACTTCTTGGATGAAGAGACGCACGTTATGGAGCTCGGTCTCCGCGGGATTCTTCGAGAGAAGGACAAACGGCCTTGCCCCGGATTTACTCGAGGAATAATGCCGGTTTCCGGCAGCAAGGAAGACATCGGCCTCGTGGTGGAAGAAAGTCGGCTCGACCAAAGGATGGAGAGAAACGGAGGCTCTCGGAGGAAAGGAAGGAGAAGTGCCGGGGAGAAGCGCATGAAGCACGGAAACGAATTGGGCTAGAGCCCTAGCGCCTGGGAATCAGCACGCGGCGGTGCTTTCGGGTCGGATCGGGTGTGGATACCACACGACCCGGGCTCGGACTCATTAGGGTTTGGATCTAAAGTTGCAAGTCCAGACCCGATAAATTTACCGCTGCGATCAATTTGACATCGTACGACTCCATGATGCAACCCTTCCAACCTGCCGCCCGGGGGCTGATGCGAATACTTTTGGGATTGGGCCGATACGAGGAGGGATGAGGCAGGGACCAGGGTACCCGACCCGATCTTACCTGAACCGATACCAACTAATTATTTTTAAAAATAACATATATTTTATTAATATATAATATATTTATTTTATTAATAAATATTTTAATAAAAAGTTTTAAAAAAAAATATCTATTTTGAAGTTCTCTCTCTCTCTCTCTCTCTCTCTATATATATATATATTAGTCATCATGATATTTAATGATCTTTTAATAATATTAATACCATTATTTACCTATCTATCATCAGATTAAAGACTCTTTTCATTTTTCTTTTTTTTTTGATCTAAATCTTTAACGATCATTTAATGATATCAATATAATTACTCATTTACCATCATGAGATTTTTAAATTTAAAATTTTTTTTTAATTAATAGGGGATGGGAATGTCATGAGCCTTAGACTACAAAAATACTGTAGTTAATATCATTCATATTTATCATTTGTATGGTGGATGAATTGATATATGGATTAATATATATAAATATATATATATATATATATGATTAAATTATATTAGATTTTAAAATATTTTTATTTAAAAAATATATCATCTCTAAAATATTTTATTTATTAACTATTTAATTATTAAAAAATATATATTTTGTTATTATATAAAAATATTTTATTAATAAATATTTTTTTATGAGAAAGTTCAAGAAAAAGTTTTTTTTGGGATCCTTGAAAAGTTACTTTTTTTTTTTTTTTTTTTGTTGGATTAGTAAGGCCTGTAATGATCTTCCTTTTGAAGTTAATACATCTAAATGCATATTTCATAAATTATTAATAAATAAATTTAAATATTATATGTTTTGATTGATGATGTTTTAATGGTTTTTTAAAATTTAGTATATGTAAATAAATATTTTATGGATTAATAATAAAATAGATATTATATATTAATGGAGAAAACTCCTTGCATTACCGTGGGATGGAGTGTTTTGGGATATAGGATGAATGAAAGCTTCACCAACATGAAAGCCTTCATATATATATATATATATATATATATTATTGTGCTTCTATCCATTTAGTTTAAAATAAATTTTTTATTTAAAAAATATGTTATTTTTAAGATATTATTTTTATTGATAAATATTTTTTTGAGCAAGTTGAAAACAAAATCTTTTTGATCTTTAAAAGTAATCTATTTGGATCTTTGAACACCCTTTGTTTTATATTAAAAAGACCTTCAATAATATTTTTTAAATTAATACAAATAAATAAATATTTTATGAATTATTTATAAAATAAATATTATATATTGATGAAAAAAAATTCTTATATTAACGTAGAATGTGAGTACCGTGGAACATGTGATGGATAGAGGCACTGCCAAAAGCTTTCATTTTAATAAACCTAAACTAGCTTATAATCCATGCATGCAACTCACGGGGGTATATATATAATCAGATTGGTTTTATAGTATATAATATGGTTCATATAAGATATGCTTGCACTTGACCCCAAAAAAAAAAAAAAAAAAGCACATTACTTATTTTAAAGAAAAAAATTGTTAGATTAGTCCCTGTTGCTACCAAGACCGTCATGGCCCATAGCTGCTGTCGACACCGGAATGCACTCCTCCCGCCACCTGCCGTTCTCGGTTCCCAGATCTCTTTGCTGGGTGCGGATGCCTTGCTGCCGTGCGGTCCTCCGCTCTTGGACCTGCGAGATAATGGTTAGAGACCCGGGCCGGGGTTTCCGGCGGGGGCACTCCGACGATCAAGTCAGTGATGATCCAGGGGAACAGGTCCTCCTGGTCGGGCCCCTCTTGATGGACTCCGTACTAGGAGGAGTAAAAGATGTGCGTGAAGTGGTGAACGTCGCAGGGAAAGAGTGATAGCAGGGACAGAGGGATGCTCCGTTCCTCCGCCTCTCCTTGTACCCCTCGATTCCCTCCATTAGCAGTGGTGGTAGTGGCGCTTCACCCTCTCTTGGACGGGCTCGCGCTTGTGCTTATGGTGGCGATGGCGGTCCTGGTGGTGCCATGCCCCCTTTGCTCATGGGGGCTGCCCTTTTCTTCTTTTTCTGTGTGTATTGTCTGGTGTGTTCGAGTTGTTGTATTACCTTCAGGTTGGTTGTGAACTTTGGTTACCATTCGGTGCTTGTCTCGGGATCCCCGTCGGGCTGTCAAGCGCATGCGGCGGTGTCCCAGGGAGCCTTTCCTGATTCATGATAGGGTGCATTGTCAGGCGCTCCGGCACTCTTCCTGGTTGCCTCGTTCCGGGAAATTTGGGGGTGCCTCGACTGGCAGGCCGCCACCCGCGGGATTCGAATCTCCCGGTTGGCCTTCTTTCTTAGGTGATCAGAGTGGTTGGTGAGGAATGTAGCATCTCGATCAACGGATGCCTGCCTTTTTGGTGCAACTGGCAGTTTCAGGCGGTCAGTATGGTCTGAGAGGCGCTCCGGTACGGTCTTCGGGCGGCTCGCCGGTGTCCTTGGCTGGTGAGAACCTCGTCCGGGCTAGGACCGAGCTGGGACGGCAAGGCTCGCTCCATCCTAGGCGCTCCGAGCTTGCAGGAGTGCCCAGGTGGAGGAGGGCGAAGTGCGGGCCTGGTCCGGAGGGCGCGCGCTCGGAGAGGCTGCACATCGGCGGGAAAGCTCTTGGCTCGACCTCGACCGCAGGGCACAAGCCTCCGAGGGTCTCACTCTGGAGGGTGGAAGACGGACCCGGTCCAGAGGGCGCGTGCTCAGAGAGGCTCCACATCAGCGGGCGAGCTCTTGGCTCGACCTCGACCGCAGAGCACAAGCCTCCGAGGGTCTCGCTTTGGAGGGTGGAAGACGGACCCGGCCCAAAGGGCGCGCGCTCGGAGAGGCTCCACATCGGGGGGCGAGCTCTTGGCTCGACCTCGACCGTAGGGCACAAGCCTCTGAGGGTCTCGCTCTGGAGGGCGGAAGATGGACCCGGTCCAGAGGGCGCATGCTCGGAGAGGCTCCACATCGGCGGGCGAGCTCTTAGCTCGACCTCGACTGCAGGGCACAAGCCTCCGAGGGTCTCGCTTTGGAGGGCGGAAGATGGCTCCGACCTAGGCGTCGAGCTCATGAGCTCGACCTGGCGGAGGACTGAGCTCGACTTGCTATCCTGGGGGAGCTCAGCTCAGCTCGGTAGTGGGATCCGAGCTGGAGGGTCGGCGTGGCATCTTCTCTTGACGTGGCGCCTGCCGTTTTCTCCATGTCAGCGATCTTGCCACATCATTTTTCCCACACTCCCGAGGCTCGTTAGTGCACGGCGCTCGGGTCAAAGGGAGTAATTACGGTGCTGACATGGAAAGGCAAAGATCTGGCACGATGATGGCCATGATTGCTAGCGCTTCGGGGACCGCCCCTGCGGGCCAATGCGGGGATGCTACGTGGCCACGTCCGAGGAGCAGTTAATGCTGGTGCAGAATGCAGGGCGCCCGGAACGCCATTCTCACCGATGGGAGGCACGTGGCGCAGACTCGTTGGTGGAGCAGTTGAATCGGTACGAGTCTCTTGGGTCATTTCGAAATGAAAGGAAGGCCTCACTCGAACCATCTATTATTTTTGAATTCTCCATGCCTATTGCTGCCGTGCCCAAGCTTCTTCTTCCTTCCAGCCGCCCCGAATTTTTCTAGGGCAACAAATCAGTTTCTTCTTTTTCCTTCCTCCACTGAAACAGGGTTCCTTCCCGGGGTCTGCAGTCTCCTCTTCGGTCTTTATCTTTGAGTTTTTCTTCTTCTTTGTCTTTGAGGATGTCCCGTTTTGATCCGGGCTTCCGTCCCTCCACTGATCAGAGCGAGGACAGTCCCTCCGAACGGAGGCCGACATCTTCTTCCTCTTCTTCTGACGGGGAGGGAGGTGTAGCTCGCTTCGAGCTCAGTAGGAGGCGCCCTCCTGGCCCGGTTCTCATTAGGGAACCAGGATCTGGTCCTTCCCTTCCTCCTTCTTCTGCTCCTGTCTTCGAGTCCGTCCGGCCTGCAGGTCCTGGTGGGGTCGCCTCCATGATTATCGCCGGGGAACTCAGGACTATCCGGGATGCCTACGGCATCCACCTCCGGTCCGGCTCATGATCCCTCGTCCGAGGGAATGGGTCACTTCGAGTGGCCCGGGCCATCTTGCCTTCTATGAGGGGACCTTCTCCGGAGGTCTCTACTTTTCCTTCCATCCTTTCTTTCTGTCAATCTTAGACAATTATCGTTTGGTCCCGATGCAGCTGGTGCCAAACGCTATTAGGGTCATTTTTTTCTTCATTGTGCTTTGTCATCTTCACGGGTTCGTATTCCGATTCTCTCTGTTCAGGGCTTTTTTTGCCCTGAAGTGCCACCCAACAGAGGATGGGTAGTGGTGTTTGTCTTCTCGCCCGAAGGGCATTAAGTTTGAGCTCCCCTCTTCCGTCAAGAGATGAAAGAGTAAGTTTTTCTTTGTCGAGGTCGAGGGGGTTGACTAGGTCTAGAGCGATCCGGACAAGTCCCCCAATCGAAATCCTACGGTCGATGCAGCTGAGTGAGATGATTATGAAAAGCTCCGCACCACGCAGATTCCTCCTCTCGAGGTCCTGTTGTCTGAGCAGAACCTCTGCGACTCTGGGGTTGACCCAGCGAATGGGTCGGGTGAGTTCGACCTGAACTCTTCTCTTTTTCTTCCTTTATGCACTTCTTGTGTAGTTTCCCGCAGGTTCTGACTGCTGCGTAACTTGCGTGCAGGCATGATCTTCTCCGAGAGTGACCTTTTGGCCATTACCAAGAAGAGGTGGCCAACCGAGCTGGCCGGGGAGCCCGCTCCCAAGCGGGCCCGGGGTGAGAGCGCTTCTGCGGCCGCCCCCACGGTGGTGATCGGTCTGAGCTCGACTGCAGCTGCTGGCCCAAGCTCAGAGGAGCCCCATGCTGCTCCTGCGTCGGTGGAGAGGGCAGCTCCCGCGGCTTCGAGGTCTGCTCCGCAGGCTTCCGCCGCAGAGCCCGAGGTGGTAGACCGAGTGAGGGCTGCTGCCGCTGTCGCTGCATCCTGCCATCCTCCGGGTCCGTCCGTCGCCGACACTATGGGTGAGGAGACATGGGCCATGACATATGTGCCACCTTCGCCGGCACCGGCCTCCCAGCCTGCCCCCCAGGGTCCTTCAGTCAACGGTGTAAGGCTGCCCGCACACGAGGAGAGCTAGAGGGAGGAGGCGCGACGCTATCTTCCCTTCAGGATGGGGCCGGAGAGCTCGGTCCTCCGGAGCCCCGAGCTTGCCGAGCGCTTGATGGACTTCTCCATCCAAGCGTGCAACCGCCAAGAGATGGCTGGGGTGCACGTGGCCGATGTCTTCAAAATTTTCTTCTCTCAGCTGTATTCAGTGAGCTCCTTTGCTTCTTTCATTTGTTCTTCACTTCATCCTCATTCATTCTTTTTTTTTTTTTGCTATGCAGATTGGTGCCGAGACCCTCTACATCAGGGGCCACTTCCAAAACGGGGAGCGTCTCGAGCGGCAATAAGCCACCGAGATCGAATCTTTGAAGGCCGGCCTGAAGGAGATGGTCGGGGCATATGGGGCCCTTGAACTGAAGGTCAAGGACCACGAGAAACAGCTCGCCGATTCTGAGGGACGAGCGAAGGGACTCTCGACGACCCACGATTTGGAGCGGAGCTACTCGAAGAAGGCGATCGACGACCTCTCCGTCGTCGAGAAAAGGCTGAATTGGTACAGTGTCGAGGCCGACCAGCACAAGGAGATCGCCTAGACTGCCCAGGCGGAGTTGGTGGCTATGAAAGAGAAACTTGCCGTGGCTGAGAAGGCGGCAGAGATAGCAGCAAATTTGGCGGATGCAGCTAGGCTGGAGGTCGCCGAAATGAAGAGGGTGACTGCTGAGGCCATGAAAGGTGCCAAGGACGCCGTGGCCAAATTCAAGGCTTCGAAGGAGTTCGTCACCGAGATCCAACAGATGGCGTCGGACTCCTTCTACAAGGGTTTTATGTACCTGCGTGACCGGGTCGAGTTGCTCATTCCTAACAAGAACCGCAGCTGCCTCAGGTACCCTTCGGCTTCAGAGGAGGAGGCCGGCGAAGAGGTCGCCGAGGAAGTCACGGGTTCAGAGCCTTCGACACCAGCCAAGGGTGGTCCCCCCGAGGTCAGGGCGGCTCAGCCGGAGACTTCTGAGGGCGAGAGCTCTCGACCTCGGGACCCAGCAGAAAAGCCGGCTGGCACGGAGTGACCTCTGTTCTTCCTTGCTTTGTTTTGTGCTTTCTGTTTCTTGTATTTAGTCTGGGTCTCCCGGCATGTCGGGGGCCCAGAAGATACTTGTAATTTGTGTTTAATCAATGAAGCTTGGATTGCTTTATCAGATGCTCTCTTCCCTTCTCTTTTTTTTTTTTTTTTGTATGGGGATATCAAAGAGAAGGGCTTCACCTTGCTTGAGGTTAAGTTAAGACACTTGAGGGCCGCTAGGCTCAAAGGTGTCATTGGCTGAGGGTCGTGCTTGGCTCAAAGTCCTTTTGGCTGGAGATCTGAGCTCCAGTCTTGAGAAGGCATCCTGGAGCTGGGCTCGGGGATGAAGATTGCTAAGAGCTGCTTGGCTCGAAGTTCTCCTGGTCGGAGATCTGAGCTCCGATCTTGAGAAGGCATCCTGGAGCTGGGCTCGGGGATGAAGATTGCTGAGAGCTGCTTGGCTCGAAGTTCTCTTGGCCGGAGATCTGAGCTTTGATCTTGAGAAGGCATCCTGGAGCTGGGCTCGGGGACGAAGATTACTGAGAGCTGCTTGGCTCGAAGTTCTCTTGGCCGGAGATCTGAGCTCTGGTCTTGAGAAGGCGTCCTGGAGCTGGGCTCGGGGACGAAGATTGCTGAGAGCTGCTTGGCTCGAAGTTCTCTTAGCCAGAGATCTGAGCTTCGATCTTGAGAAGGCATCCTAAAGCTAGGCTCGGGACGAAGATTGCTGCTTGAAGTGGTAGCTTCGGCGATACTGTATTTTCTTCTTGTTCTCTCTCTCTTTCCTTTCCCACTCTTCTTATTTCTTTCTTTTGTTCTTGTCCTTCTTTTCTCTTTTTTTTTTTTTAGAGTGGGGAGATCAGAGGAGAGGATGCTGGCTGGACCCTCGTTTTGTTCTCTTTCTTTCCTTCCCCTCTCGGCTTCGTTTCGAGTGGGGAGATCAGAGAAGGGGGCTGTCAGGCTTCCCCCTTTGTTCCCTTTCTTTCCTTCCCCTCTCGTCTTCTTTTCGAGTGGGGAGATCAGGGAAGGGGGGTTACTGGTCTTGATTGCCTTGGAGCTAGGCTCGAGGCCTTCCTGGACGTGGAGCTAGGCTCGGGCCCAGGGGGTTGCCTGAGATCTTGGCTCAAGTCTTTGGTGCCTTGGAGCTAGGCTCGAGGCATTGACGGGAGCTGTGTGGCCCCGTGATCTCTTGGTGTCTCGGAGCTAGGCTCGGAGGCATTTGAGATAGAGAGCTACTTGGCTCGGAGTTCTCTTGGCCGGAGATCTGTGTTCCAGTCTTGAGAAGGCATCCTGGAGCTAGGCTCAGGGACGAAGATTGCTGAGAGCTATGTGGCTCGAGGTTCCTCTAGTGTCTTGGAGCTAGGGTCAGGGACTCTGGGAATTGGGAACTACGTGGCTCAGAGATTCTTTGACGTCCTGGAGCTGGGCTCGGGGATGCTTAGAGTTGGAGAGCTACGTGGCTCTAGGGTTCTTCGACGTCCCGGAGCTGGGCTCGGGGACGTTGTTGATCCTTTTCTGCAAAACATGCGGACACCCATGCAAGGGGAGAAATCGTTACTGTGATCGTTGGTAGGGAAACTTACCTCACCGGGGGTGTCTTCGCGGGCTGTAGACCCTCCTCCCTTGGGGAGCCTGAAGCCATAGAAATTTTCAAGGTAATGGACCTTTCGTGATAGGACTTAGGCCGCCTCGTGGGGGCCTTCCCATGGTGGTCCGCGACCGTCGTGCATACGATCGTGGCAGCTTTATTCACCTTTCTTCTTTTGCTTTCTCCTTGCCGCATGGTGGGGAGATTACCCTTGGGGTCCCCTGCCCCCCGAGTCTTCTTAGGTGCATGCGCAGTTCCTCAGGCAATTACGCCCATCGGTTTCGCGATGGGGTAAGCATCGATGGTCGAAGCCGACGGGAGACTGGCGAGCGCTTGGGGGCCTCGCTTGAGGTCTACCCCCCGCGCAACCCTTTGGAGCTGGGGCTCCTTGGCGAGCTTCTCGATCTCCTACTCATGGTCACGACGCCTTTCAATATCGTGGCTGTGATCGTGGTGGAGGCGATGACACTCTGCCTCGCTATGGCCGATGAAGAGCTCCACTGGTGATGGACGTTGCAGTGCGGAGGCTCGACAGCTGAGCCTCGCGTACTAATGGATCGGAGGGGAAATCCCACCAGCCGGTGCTCATGCTTCTCCAGGCGCGCTTTCATTAAGTGCCTGATGGTTCCGTCGTCAGATTCCCCATCGAAGGAGACAGGAGGAGTGACGTACTGGAGAGGCCTGGAAAAGATCACCTATCTGTTGACCTGGGGGGTGGTCAAGGACTTAGTCATGCCCGTCTTCGCCCCCTACTTGGTGCACCAATCTGTTGCTGCCAAGACCGTCATGGCCCTTAGCTGCTGTCGGCGCCGAAGTGCGCTTCTCCTTGTTGACCCCTGGAATGATTTTGGTGATCACAAAATATTGGAGCATATATTTGATACTAACTCTTTACAAATGTTTAAGAAGTTTTTGCAGGAATGAATTACCTTAGTTTTAAAATGGTATTCAAATTCACTTAAGGAAATTCGATTGAGTTTGTAAATGCCCTAAGTTATGAATGTTGTAATCATGAAAAATGGGCTTAAAAGTGTAAATAATTTGATAAAGCATGTAATGTAGCTTCTAGTTGTTTCAATGATGAAGTTTTTGGGAAGCTTGAAGCAAATTTTTAAAGTCTTGTGAGAGCCGACTCAAGGCGGCATGGCATGGAGGTAAAATTCAGAGTTTCAGAACCAAGAGCCAACTCCCAGCTCAAGAGCCGACTCTTACATAAGTATAGTTTTTGAAGTTCTGAGACCTAGAGCCGACTCCTAGATCAAGAGCAGACTCCAGGTATGCATGTTTGTCAAGTATAAAAGCATGAAGGCAAGAGCCGACTCCTGGTCCAAGAGTCAGCTCCTACAAAACTTTGATTTTGGCATTCCTGAGACTTCGAGCCGACTCCTGGAGCTCGAGCCGGCTCGTAGAGCCATTGTCTACACTTCAACGACTAGCTACAAAATTTGAAATTTAAGTGCCAAATCACCTCCAACGGCCATTTCACGATTCCCAAGGTCCTACAATGGCCATATCACATGGAAAACTATAAAGGGGATCATTTTTGAGGGATTAAACAATTTAATGAAGATTTATTGCTGAATATTCTTGAGAAAAAGAAGAGCTTCCAAGTTATTCCTTCACCTACCTCAAAGAGCATTCAAGTGAGATTCAAAGCTTCACCAACTCTACTCTATCATTGAATCCACTCATTGAAGAAGGGAAGAAGCAACTTTGAAGAGCATTGAAGTGTATTTAAAGCTTGACTTCGTTTTGATCTTCATCGGCAACATCAAAATAACTTTGGTCTGTTGTAGTTACTTATTTTACATTCTTTATCTTGGTTTGCTCTCTTAGAACAGCAAGGGGCTGTATCTAGAGAGAGAGTTGAAGGTTTTAGGTGAACCTTGTAAAACCTAAGTTTGGGTTCTTGGTTTTCCCGGTTTTAAACCAAGTGTTTGGATTTTCTTTGGTGATCCCGTGTAAAACCAAAAGGAGTTTGGGTTTCTTTGATGATCCCGGTTGTTACGGCCGTTACAATGACGTAGCATGTCTCAGATTCCGCCAGGCGTGATTCGAGCCACGTGGAATTTTTTCGGCTGGACGGTGACGGTCAAGCAAGATCAGATGTGGGTCCACCTCGGCCAAAGTCGAGGTCGGGCCGGGTCAACCTGCTCCTTCGCCAGGTGTCCGCCCAGGAGGGGTCCACCTCGGCCGAAGTCGAGCGCCCTTCTGCTGCTCCTTCGCCAGGTGGCGCCTTGAGACGATGCCACCTCGATCGAGATCGAGCCGGGCCCTCTGCTGCTCCTTCGCCAGGTGTCCGCCCAGGAGGGGCCCACCTCGACCGAAGTCAAGAGCCTCTCTGCCGCTCCGCCAGGTGTCCGCCCAGGACGGGTCCACCTCGGCCGAAGCCGGCGGCCCCTTCCTCCCTCACCGGGTGGCACCCTGAGACGGTGCCACCTCGGCCGAGGTCGAGTCGAGCACCTCTCTACCGCTCTGCCAGGTGTCCGCCCAGGAGGGGTCCACCTCGACCGAAGCAGGTGGCCCCTTCCTCCCTCGTCGGGTGGCGCCCTGAGATGGTGCCACCTCGGCCGAGGTCGAGTCGGGCCCTCTGCTGCTCCTTCGCCAGGTGTTCTCCCAGGAGGGGTCCACCTCGGCCGAAGTCGAGCGCCCTTCTGCTGCTCCTTCGCCAGGTGGCGCTCGGACACGGGTCCACCTCGGCCGAAATCGAGCACCCCTCTGCCTCTTCGCCAGGTGTCCGCCCAGGAGGGGTCCACCTCGGCCGAAGCCGGCGGCCCCTTCCTCCCTCGCCGGGTGGCCCCCTGAGACGGTGCCACCTCGGCCGAGGTCGAGCCGGGCCCTCTGCTGCTCCTTCGCCAGGTATCCGCCCAGGAGGGGTCCACCTCGGCCGAAGTCGAGCGCCTCTCTACCGCTCTGCTAGGTGTCCGCCCAGGAGGGGTCCACCTCAGCCGAAGCCGGTGGCCCCTTCCTCCCTCGCCAGATGGCGCCCTGAGACGGTGCCACCTCGGCCAAGGTCGAGCCGGGCCCTCTGCTGCTCCTTCGCCAGGTGTCCGCCCGGGAGGGGTCCACCTCGGTCGAAGTCGAGCGCCCTTCTGCTGCTCCTTCGCCAGGTGGCGCTCGGACACGGATCCACCTCGACAGAAGTCGAGCGCCCCTCTGCCGCTTCGCGAGGTGTCCACCCAGGAGGGGTCCACCTCGGCCGAAGCTGGCGGCCCCTTCCTCCCTCCATGGGTGGCGCCCTTAGACGGTGCCACCTCGGCCGAGGTCGAGTCGGGCCCTCTGCTGCTCCTTTGCCAGGTATCCGCCCAGAAGGGGTCCACCTCGGTCGAGGCCGGCTACCCAGCGTGGTGAGGCCGCCGAGGAGCAAAAGTACGAGTTCCGAGATCGCCCCTCGAGCAGCGCACGCCGCACCCCGAGAGGAGTACCGGTACGGTCGACAGCAACGCGCAAAACCTCGTTTACATCGGCCTGACAGGTTCCGTAGCCGAGAAGCGAAATCCTGGCAAGACAGGACCCGGTAACGGGCGTTGTCGGTGCTTGGGATAGAGAGCGCTCGCGCTCGGCCCCAAGATCTGGCTAGCGTCCTCCCTCTACCCTTTCCTCGCTAGGCTCGGCGAGCAAGACAAGGAGGTCGCCGGGTTCTTAGACCCAAAGGGGAAAGGGGAAAGAGAGGGAGATAAGGAGGTAAAAGCGAGAGGGAGCCTCCCAGGGGCAGGAGGCCGAAGGCAGCGTGATGGATAAAAGGATGGGAAGAGCGGACGACTAGGTAAGGAAAAAAAATGGCTGGAAAAAGGAAAGACACCAAGAGCAGGATCCAAGATCCCAAGAGGGATCCCTTGGCTCAAGCTCGGTGGAGGAACCTGGCCCAATTTCTATTCTTCCTGAGACATTCTTTGCAAATATAATCTCTAATCCTGGGACTCCGGGAGGGGCCCACCTTGGAGACTCTGTTTCATCTCGCCATTTTTTAACTTGACCGTCGGCGCCCCCTCGCCGGGATCCCCGGCCAGGGTTTCTGACCTTGTCTTGCAGGATCGGGAGTCCAGAGACCTCGAGGCGAGACTGCCTGATCAAGTCACCAGCTCTGAAGCTACGGGCGCAACAGCGGGATCGGCAACACCGATAAAACCAAAGTGTATAGGTTTGGATTATGAGCCTTGTAAAACAATCCGACTGTATTCCAGTTGAGGGATATAGTGGAAATTCCAAGTGGTCCTTGGATAGTGGATGTAGGAGCCGATTGTTCTGAACCACTCTACTTCTTTATGTTTGTGATTGTGATTACATTGCTTGATTGCTTTAATTTGTTTACTTCCGCTTTGCACACTTCACTTCTACACCAAAAGAATTTAAAGCGCACATATTAAAGCGCACATACTTGCAAAAAGTTTTTTAATCCCAATTCACCCCCTCTTGGGAAGCCACCTGGGTAACAAGTGGTATCAGAGCAGAGTCTCTGAAAGATACTTAGAGTAAAGACATATGGCACATCCCATGAGCACTTCATTGGCCGAAGGTCAATCCACAAAATGACCACCACTTTTCACCAGAATCAATTACACTTATTGGAAGGCAAGAATGAAGATGTATATTCAAGCCGTAGTCTTTCATCTTTGGAAAATTATCATGAAAGGGCCTCACACACCCACAATTAAAGTTAATGATGTAGAGGTTCCCAAGCCAGAAGAGGATTGGGACAAAAATGATATGAAACTAGCTGAGTTAAATGCCAAAGTGATGAATCTATTGTATTATGCTTTGGACCCAAATCAGTTTAACAGAATTTCAACCTGCAATTCTGCTAAAGAAATTTGGGATAAATTGGAAATCACACACGAAGGCACTTCTCAAGTTAAGACATCTAAAATCAATTTGCTTGTACATAATTATGAGTTGTTTAAGATGGATCCTAGTGAGACTATATCTACCATGTATACTCATTTTACTGATATTATAAATGGTCTCAAGAGTCTAGATATAACTTACTCTAATGCTGATCTTGTCCAAAAAGTCTTAAGATCTTTGCCAGATAAGTGGGAAGCCAAAGTGACAATAATTTAAGAAGCAAAAGATCTAAATACACTGCCACTAGATGAGCTGCTTGGTTCCTTAATTACTCATGAACTGGCTATGCAATAAAGGACTGAAGAAGATACAAAAAAGGAAGAAAGCTATTGCATTTAAAGCAACTAAGGAAGACAAGAATGAAGAATTTGACTCATCAGATGATGATGATCTTGGAAGTGATGAAATTACCCTAGTTATGAGGAAATTCAAAAGGTTTATAGGCAGAAGAAAAATGAATAGATGGAGAAAGCACTACATAAAAGGTGACTTTGAAAAAGAAAAGAAAAGAGACAAAGAAAAGATAAAGAAAAAGATAAAAAAAAGATAAAGATCAAGTACCTATTTGCTATGGATGTAAGAAATCAGGACACATCCGTCCTGATTGCCCTGAAAGAAAGAAGAAGATATTCCCTAGAAAGAAGAAGAAAGTAATGCTAGCTGCTTGGAATGACAGTGATGACACCACATCTACTGAAGAGGATGAAGAGACAACATAAACAGCACAAATTTATCTTATGGGTTTGGAGGATGAGGTAAGCACTTCTGAACCTAATTTAGAATTCACTTATGATGAATTGCATAATGCTTTTTGCGAATCATTGATAAAATACCAAAAGGCTGGTTTGAAATTGAGAGATTTGAAAAATAAATGTGATGTATTTGAAAACGATAAAATTGAGTCTTATGAAAGAAACAAAATCTTACAAAGAGAACTAAATTTGGTCTGTGAAAGATTTAAGATTGTTCAAATTGAAAAAGAAGAACTTTTTGATAAAAATAAGGATTTGAAAAATGAAAATAATGACCTAAAGAAAGAAGTTCAAAAATTGAAACCTTTAGTTGAAAAGTTAACCCTAAGTTCTAACAAACTTGAGTTAATATTCAAAAATCAAAAAGAAACAAATAATAGATTTGGAATTGGTTATAGAGGTTCTATTTCAAATACTTTTTCTACTTCTATTTCATATGCTCCTAAATTCATTAGTTCTAAATATGTTAGACCTAAATTTGCATCATCTCGTAGTTATCATTCAAATTCAAGGATTGTATGCTTTGCATGTAATAATGTTGGTCATAAAGCTTTTGAATGTCATTTGAAACACAATGACAAAAAAAAATTAAGAAAGTTTGGATTCCAAAAGGAACCATTTCCACTAACTTGCAAGGACCCAAGAGAGCTTGGGTACCTAAATCTATTAAATGATTATTTTGCAGGGATGTCTTGCAGCCACAAGCATAAAGAAAAGATGGTATTTGGATAGCGGCTGTCCAAGATACATGACGGGTGATGCTGATTAATTATTCACCCTAGAACAGAAGGATGGTGGAATGGTAACATTTGGGGACAATAAAAAAGGAAGGACAATCGGAATTGGTAACATCAAAATTACTCCTTCTACATTTATTAAAAATGTATTACTTGTAGAAAAATTAAAGCATAATCTTTTGAGTATTAGTCAGCTATGTGACATTAGTTATAATGTATTTTTCAAGTCATCAATGTGTATAGTAGTTGATCCACTTGACTCTAGTACTAAGTTCATTGGACACAGACTTGATAATATTTATGTGGCAGATCTTAATGATCTAGCTATGTCAAGTAATACAAGTCTTGTAGCAATGAATGACAAGAGCAAGGAATCAAGTTTACTATGGCATAGGCGACTTGGTCATGCTAGTATGGACACATTAGCTAAATTGATTGCAAAAGATTTAGTCAATGGTTTGCCTAAGTTTAAAGTTAATTTTGATTATGTTTGTGATGCATGTCAGTTAGGAAAATAAGTGGGGGGGAGTTTTAAATCTAAAAATGTAGTTTCAACTTTTAGACCTTTAGAGCTACTTCACATGGATCTATTTGGACCTACTAGGACTACTAGCCTAGGTGGTATAAAATATGGACTTGTGATTGTAGATAACTTTTTAAGATATACATGGGTTTTATTTATTGCACACAAAGATGATACTTTTAATGTATTCAAAAAATTTTACAAAAGAGTTACAAATTTGAAAAATTTATCTGTTATTTCAATTCGTAGTGATCATGGCACCGAATTTGAAAACCAATATTTTGATCGTTTTTACACAAAGCATGGCATTGATCATAACTTTTCTGCACCTAGAACACCACAACAAAATGGTGTTGTAGAAAGAAAGAATCGTACTTTGGAAGAGATGTCCAGAACAATACTTTGTGAAGGAAATCTTCCAAAATACTTTTGGACAGAAGTAGTTAATACAGCATGCTATATTTTAAACAAAGTTTTAATTATACATATTATCAGAAAAACTCCTTATAAGCTTTGGAACAATAGAAAACCAAATATCAAATATTTTCATGTTTTTGGATGTAAATGTTTTGTTCTCAACAATGGAAAAGATAATCTTGGCAAATTTGATGCAAAATCCGATGAGGCTATTTTTCTTGGTTACTCTTTAAATAGTAAAGCCTATCGAGTTTTCAATAAAAGAACATTAACTGTTGAAGAATCTATATATGTTGTTTTCAATAAATCTGACATTACATCTTCGAAAAAGGAAGATTTTGCTGATGATGATGCATGTACACTAGAGCATGGAATGAAAGACTTGAATCTTAAAGACAAACAATCAAGTGAACCACAAGAAGAAGAGGTGAGTAAAAAGCATGATGATATACCTAAAGAATGGAGGTATGTACACTCACACCCCAAGGAATTAATTATAGGAGATCCATCTCAAGATGTTAAAACTAGATCTGCACATAGAGATGTGCATCATTTAATTGCTTTTGTTTCTCATGTAGAACCTCATAATATAGAAGAAGCTGAAACTAATCCTAATTGGATGTTAGCAATGCATGATGAATTAAACCAATTTAGGAGAAATAATGTTTGGACCTTAGTTGAAAGACCTAGTGATCATCCTGTTATAGGCACTAAATGGGTTTACAGAAATAAACTAGATGAAAATGGAAATGTAATCAGAAATAAGGATAGGTTGGTTGCACAAGGATATAATCAGGAAGAATGAATAGATTTTGATGAAACTTATGCACCAGTCGCTAGATTAGAAGCTATTAGACTACTACTAGCTTATGCATGTTTCATGAATTTCAAGTTATTTCAAATGGATGTAAAGAGTGCATTTTTGAATGATTTTTTATCTGAAAAGTTTTTGTTGAGCAACCTCCCGGTTTTATCGATCATATTTTTTTAAATCATGTTTTTAAATTGAATAAAGCTTTATATAGTTTGAAATAGGCACCTAGGGCCTGGTATGATAGACTGAGCAAATTTTTAATTGCAAATGAATTTGTTAGAGATAGTGTTGACACCACACTGTTTATTCAAAGAAAGAAAAATGATATTTTGGTTATTCAAATTTATGTTGATGACATTATCTTTGGATCTACTGATGAATCTTTGTGTCAAGACTTTGCTAAGCTAATGCAGGGAGAATTCGAAATGAGCTTGATGGGCGAATTAAGTTACTTTCTTGGACTTCAAATTAAACAAATTAAAGAAGGTATTCTGATCAACCAAGCAAAGTACATTAAAGAAATAATCAAGAAATTTGGCATGGAATCAAGCAAGAAAATTGGAACACCAATGAGTCCTGCATGTAGACTTGACAAAGATGAGAATGGCACAAATATTGATCAAAAGCTGTACCGAGGTATGATCGGATCATTACTTTATTTAACAGCAAGTAGACCTGATATATTATTTAGTGTTTGTATGTATGCACGTTTTCAATCTAATTCTAAAGAATCACACATCACAGCTGTCAAGAGAATTATTAAATACTTGAAAGGCACTTATAATATAGGATTGTGGTATTCTAAGCACACATCACTGAAACTAATTAGTTATTCTGATGCTGATTATGGAGGATGTAAAATAGATAGAAAGAGCACAAGTGGCACCTGTCAATTTCTAGGTGTTAACTTGATATCTTGGCACTATCGCAAACAGAACTTTGTAGCTTTATCTACTGCTGAGACAGAATATGTAGCTGCTGGGAGCTATTATGCTCAAGTGCTATGGATCAAGCAACAACTAGAAGATTATGGTGTTGTCCAATCTAAAATTTTTATCAAATGTGACAATACTAGTGCTATTAACTTGTCAAAAAATTCAATTCAGCACTCACGAACTAAGCACATTGAAATTCGACATCATTTCATTCATGATCATATTTTGAATAATGTTGTTGAACTTGAATTTGTACCTACTGAAGACCAATTAGCGGACATTTTCACTAAACCTTTGAGTCAAGATAGATTTGAGAAAATTATAGGAGAATTAGGGTTATGTGACCCATTTTGAATCAATTTGACCTAACTTTTGAAAATTAAGGATAAATTATCTAGAAATTTCAAAATCCTCTTTAGAGCATATGGCAACCTAATTTGGACTCTAAGAACCCTAGGAATTTGATTTTGACCCTTTTTGAATTTTAGAATGGATTTTAGCTCGAGCCGACTCGAACTCTCAGTATTCTGGCGAGCCGACTCGCAAGACGGACCGAGACCTTTTAAATAGGGTTTCAAACTTTCCCTATTCACCACTCTTTCCAAATGTCAACCGTTCCTCTCCAAAACCCTTTCTACCTTCTAGAATCCTTAATCCTTGGAGAATAGGGCCTCGCAAGACTGTGGCAAAGAAGGCAACACGGGTTGTTCGGACTGCAGCAGAGGAAAGAAGGAGTAAGAGGCATTTAGACACTACATTTCCGCAAGAAGAAGTTGTTCCAGCACCCCGGCAGATCATGCCCATGGGAAATCGTCAAGTAACACTCGGTAGGTGCATTGATTTCAATTTTATTGAGCAAGAACAGTTAAATATTGGAATGTGGCTTGAAGGACAGGGGTAGAAAGAGCTTTGTCAGTTAAATGTTCCAACCTACCCAAATTTGGTTAGACAGTTCTTTGAAAATATGTCCCTAGGAGCTTTTCACATTGAAGGAACAGTTAAAGGGAAACTAATTGAGATAAATGAGCAAAAGTTGTCAAATATGTTAAATATTCCTAAAGAAGGGGACTGTTATTTGGTAATGAAGGAAAAGGTGAAGACTCTCAGACTTATTTTAGGAAGATCCAATGTAAAAGGAGTCATTCATGTGCATGCAAATCAGCTCTTATTGGAAATGAGACTGTTGCACAACATTATTAGTCGGATTTTCCTACCCAGGACAAGCATATTTGACTGGTTTAGTGAGCGAGATCTTGTATTCATGAGGTGACTGATTGAGGGGGAGCACCTCGACCTTCCATTCATCATGATCTCACAGATGAGAGAGGCTATGCGGAGGGCACGAGCCTGTTTACCCTATGGGATGGTTTTCACTTTGTTGTTCCAGGAGGTAGGCATAGACCTTACTGGGGAGGATTATCGATTATTGCTGCACACCGACAAGTATACAGTAAAATCCCTGACTAGAATGGGATTTATCAAGGTTAATGGGAATTGGATCAGGAAGACCTCAGGAGTACCTGTAGCACACTCTAAGGACTCAGATGATGATATTCAGGCAACACAGGGTCTTGGTGAGCAGGCTAAGGGACATACATATGAGGCTGGACCTTCCGAGCCAGCTCCTACTACACCACATTCACCTATCAGGACTTCTACTGCTGCTAGAGCTGACACTGATGATAGACTCCACAGAGTGTTGGAGGAGATTTCTAGTCTCAGGACTGATACTGACCGGAGGATCGCTTCTCTACAGTCTGAGATGCAGCAGGGCTTTCATGACATCATGGTTATATTGAGGCAGTTATCAGCAGCCAGCCAGCATGGACCTTCTACTGGCACTTCTACTGGCACAGCTACCGGCACAGCGACGGGCACACATGCTGAGCAGGGACAGGAGGTACACTGCACCGAGGCACCATATCATGACACACCTACTATTGGTGAGCCTCAGGATCCTATGGAGGCAGTTGGATCTATTGATATTGGAGTGACTCCGGCCACTCAGATACTTTCTTCCACCAGCATGTTGGCCCTATCTCTTGATCCACCTACTGCCAGACCTACACCCATCTTCATCTTATCTGAATCAAAAACCAAACCTAAACCTAAATCTAAAGTTACTAGGACTTCCACATCCACTAGGACTAGAATTAGGGATCTCCGCCCTAGGTTTCCCAAATTCAAGCCTAGTCCAAGTATTTTAGAGGTCGGTTCCTCCTCTGATGAGGAAGAATCTGACAATGGTCCTAGCACCTCTTTCTGATGTTTAGGTTTTATCTTTTGAGACTTTTTGTTTTATATTTTGGTTATATGATACTATTTTATTGTGCCGTGGCACATTTGTAAAGTATCACATACACTATGTATTGACTCACTTTATATATCTATATTTCGCTTGTCTTGATACATTCTTATGTACATACTTTGTTATAATTGAATCAATATTTCTTATTTGTTATAAATATATGTTGCGAATGTCTCTCTATTTCTCATCTACCTTTTGTTGATGACAAAAAGGGGAGAATGGAGACTATGTATGTTTGGGCATAAAAATTGCTATTGATTTCTGAAAGAAAATTGCTGTTGATTTCATGAAAATTGCTATTAATTTCTGAAAATTGCTAAAAATTACTGTTGATTTCATGAAAATTATTCAAAATTGGTTACAAAAGCTATATTGATAATTGAATATTATGAAATTTTGATAAAATGAATGTTTGATTCATAGAAAGTTGATAAAACTTAAGTTGACTTCAAAAGGCTGAAAATTTTATAAGTTTCGATACACTTTATATAGTTAATACCTTTGATACATCATGTATTGATACATTATGTTGTGATACATTTGAAAGTTTATGTTTCGATACACTTGATACATAATACTTGGCATTCAGTTATGAACATTTGATACATTTTGACACTTTGTATTGATACACTGATACCTAACCTACATGATACGTATAGACTTGAAAATACTGCAATTGTAAAGTGATATCATTTTTTTTTATCATGCCCAGTGTTTTGTCATTATCAAAAAGGGAGAGATTGTTGACCCTTGGAATGATTTTGATGATCACAAAATATTGGAGCATGTATTTGATACTAACTATTTACAAATGTTTAAAAAGTTTTTGCAGGAATGAATTACCTTGGTTTTAAAATGGTATTCAAATTCACTTAAGGAAATTCGATTGAGTTTGTAAATGCTCTAAGTTATGAATGTTGTAATCATGAAAAATGGGCTTAAAAGTGTAAATAATTTGATAAATCATGTAATGTAGCTTTTAGTTGTTTCAATGATGAAGTTTTTGGGAAGCTTGAAGCAAATTTTTAAAGTCTTGTGAGAGCCGACTCAAGGCGGCACGGCACGGAGGTAAAATTCAGAGTTTCAGAACCAAGTGCCGACTCCCAGCTCAAGAGCCGACTCTTACAGAAGTATAGTTTTTGAAGTTCTGAGACCTAGAGCCGACTCCCAGATCAAGAGCAGACTCCAAGTATGCATGTTTGTCAAGTATAAAAGCATGAAGGCAAAGCCGACTCCTGGTTCAAGAGCCGGCTCCTACAGAACTTTGATTTTGGCATTCCTGAGATTTCAAACCGACTCCTGGAGCTCGAGCCGGCTCGTAGAGCCGTTGTCTACACTTCAACGACTAGCTACAAAATTTGAAATTTAAGTGCCAAATCACCTCCAACGGCCATTTCACGATTCCCAAGGCCCTACAACGGCCATATCACATGGAAAACTATAAAGGGGATCATTTTTGAGGGATTAAACAATTTAATGAAGATTTATTGCTGAATATTCTTGAGAAAAAGAAGAGCTTCCAAGTTATTCCTTCACCTACCTCAAAGAGCATTCAAATGAGATTCAAAGCTTCACCAACTCTACTCCATCATTGAATCCACTCATTGAAGAAGGGAAGAAGCAGCTTTGAAGAGCATTGAAGTGTATTTAAAGCTTGACTTCGTTTTGATCTTCATCAGCAACATCAAAACAACTTTGGTTTATTGTAGTTACTTATTTTACATTCTTTATCTTGGTTTGCTCTCTTAGAACAGCAAGGGGCTGTATCTAGAGAGAGAGTTGAAGGTTTTAGGTGAACATTGTAAAACCTAAGTTTGGGTTCTTGGTTTTCCCGGTTTAAAACCAAGTGTTTGGGTTTTCTTTGGTGATCCCGTATAAAACCAAAAGGAGTTTGGGTTCCTTTGGTGATCCCGGTAAAACCAAAGTGTATAGGTTTGAATTGTGAGCCTTGTAAAACAATCCGACTGTATTCCAGTTGGGGGATATAGTGGAAATCCCAAGTGGTCCTTGGGTAGTGGATGTAGGAGCCGGTTGTTCCGAACCACTCTACTTCTTTGTGTTTGTGATTGTGATTACATTGCTTGATTGCTTTAATTTGTTTACTTCCGCTTTGCACACTTCACTTCTACACCAAAAGAATTTAAAGCGCACATACTTGCAAAAAGTTTTTTAATCCCAATTCACCCCCCTCTTGGGAAGCCACCTGGGCAACACTCCTGCCACCCGTCGTTCTCGGTTCCCGGATCTCCTTGCTGGGTACGGACGCCTTGCTGCCCTGCGGTCCTCTGCTCCTGGACCTGCGAGATAACGGTTAGAGACCCGGGCCTGGTTTCCGGCAGGGGCACTCCGACGATCAAGTCAGTGACAATCCAGGAAAACAGGTCCTCCTGATCGGGCCCCTCTTGATGGACTCCGTACTAGGAGGAGTAAATGATGTGCGTGGAGGTGTGAACGTCGCAGGGGGAGAGTGATAGTGGGGACAGAGGGATGCTCCGTTCCTCCGCCTCTCCTTGTACCCCTCGATTCCCTCCATTAGCAGTGGTGGTAGTGGCGCTTCGCCCTCTCTTAGACGAGCTCGCGCTTGTGCTTATGGTGGCGATGGCGGTCCTGGTGGTGCCATGCCCCCTTTGCTCATGGGGGCTGCCTTTTTCTTCTTTTTGTGTGTGTTTATCTGGTGTGTTCAAGTTATTGTATTACCTCCAGGTTGGTTGTGAACTTTGGTTACCGTTCGGTGCTTGTCTCGGGATCCCCGCCGAGCTGTCAGGAGCATGCGGCGGTGTCCCAGGGAGCCTTTCCTGATTCATGATAGGGTGCATTGTCAGGCGCTCCGGCACTCTTCCTGGTTGCCTCGTTCCGAGAAATTTGGGGGGTGCCTCGACTGGCGGGCCGTCGCCCGCGGGATTCGAATCTCCCGATTGGCCTTCTTTCCTGGGTGATCTGAGTGGTTGGTGTGGAATGTAGCATCTCGATCAATGCGCTGCTTGCCTTTTTGGTGCAACTGGCAATTTCAGGCGGTCAGTACGGTCTGAGAGGCGCTCCGGTACGGTCTTCGGGCGGCTCGCTGGTGTCCTTGGCTGGTGAGGACCTCGTCCGGGCTAGGGCTGAGCTGGGACGGCAAGGCTCGCTCCATCATAGGCGCTCCGAGCTTGCGGGGGTGCCTAGGTGGAGGAGGGCGAAGTGCGGGCCTGGTCTGGAGGGCACGCGCTCGGAGAGGCTCCACATCGACGGGCAAGCTCTTGGCTCGACCACGACCGTAGGGTACAAGCCTCCGAGGGTCTCGCTCTGGAGGGCGAAAGACGGACCCGGTCCAGAGGGCACGCGCTCGGAGAGGCTCCACATCGGCGGGCGAGCTCTTGGCTTGACCTCGACCGCAGGGCACAAGCCTCCGAGGGTCTCGCTCTGGAGGTCGGAAGACGGATCCGGTTCAGAGGCCGCGCACTCGGAGAGGCTCCACATCGATGGGCAAGCTCTTGGCTCGACCTCGACCGTAGGGCACAAGCCTCCGAGGGTCTCGCTTTGGAGGGCGGAAAACGGACCCGGTCCAGAGGGCGCACGCTCGGAGAGGCTCCACATCGGCGGGCGAGCTCTTGGCTCGACCTCGACCGCAGGGCACAAGCCTCCGAGGGTCTCGCTCTGGAGGGCGGAAGACGAACCCGGTCTAGAGGGCGCGCGCTCGGAGAGGCTCCACATCGGCGAGCGAGCTCTTGACTCGACATTGATCGCAGGGCACAAGCCTTTGAGGGTCTCGCTCTGGAGGGCGAAAGACGGACCCAGTCCAGAGGGCGCGTGCTCGGAGAGGCTCCACATCGACGGGCGAGCTCTTGGTTCGACCTCGACCGCAGGGCACAAGCCTCCGAGGGTCTCGCTCTGGAGGGCAGAAGACGACTCCGACCTAGGCGTCGAGCTCATGAGCTCGACCTGGCGGAGGATTGAGCTCGACTTGCTGTCCTGGGGGAGCTCAGCTCAGCTCTGTAGTGGGATCCGAGCTAGAAGGTCGACGTGGCGCCTGCCGGTTTCTCCACGTCAACGGTCTTGCTACATCAGTCCCCATGGAATTATTTTATATTTTTTAGTTCCTCAAAAAAGAAAAGAAAAAAATCATGTATGGATAAAAGATATAATAATATTTCCATGTTATTTCTTTTTAAAATTTTTATCCTTACATGGTACTTGGATATATCTTTGGAGCACAATCTTCATATACCGCTCCCTTACTTGACCTATCCACTATGCTAAACTTAGTATTAAAGTACCTCGCATTTAGAGACTATCGGTTACAATTCTTTAATACACCTATCTTTGTGGTTTCAAATAATCAATCATCCAATATGCAGAATGTTGAAGGTAAAAGATCTCTCTTCATTCATATATTTATGCTTGGATTTTATCTCTTTAAATATACATTAAATATTGAATTTAAGGTAATTGGGAGCAGCTAAATATGGAAAGTTGTCCCAACCAATATATTCCAAGTAAAGACATCTAAATATAGAAGAAGATCCATTAGAAAGTTGTCCCAGCTAATATATTCCAAGTAAAGACATCTAAATATAGAAGAAGATCCCTTAAAAAGGAAAGTTGTTTAACACAAAAATGGCAACTCCATGCAAATAGGATCAGTAACAATTGATTCCTCCCTATGCGGAGTAGGTGAGGGTTAAAACCCGTACTTATAATAGTATGACAAATGGATTAATATTCTCGATAACAAATGATTTCTCAGCTGATGGCTATAAATACTCAAGAGTCTCGAGAACTCTAAGTAAATAATTCCTTCCGCTCACTACTTTTCAACTATTTTAGATCTTTAACTTGAATATCAAAAGATTGTCATCGAAGCCATATCTTGGTTGTGGACTTTTTTTGCATGTCACTCTAATAAGCTCTTATCAGTCAACACTTTTTTCGATTTTAAACTAGAATCTATAACACTATCTATTGTTAAGTATTTTCATGATATTTATTAATTTATAATAATAGAATTGGAGATGCCATTTAATTGTATCGGTATATTGCAAAGTGCTAGTGAGCGTCCAAATGATGGATACTATTTATAAAAATTCGAAAAAGTGATAGCCAAAATCTTCGTCATGCGTGCGAGAGATGATGAGCAACGTGGTAAGCATGAGTGCAGCCTGCCCATAGCACTTCATAGTAAAAAATATTTTTGAAAAGTTAACGGTCTACGACACTCCAATCAAAATAATAATAATAATAATAATTTTTATAAATATAAAAATATTTTTTAAAAAATACTGTACCCATAAAAAAGTTAAGTCAAGAAATACATTACACAAAAATAAAATAAAATAAAATAAAATAAATTTATAACGTGATGTCAAATTTCTCACAATATATCCAAATAATCGGTAAAATAATGGCATGAATATATCATATAGCTAAAGTCACAATATGCAGCATCAAATCAAAATATAAAAGTGGATTTCCTGCTTCCTAAACTAAAATATATTATACTTTTAGAAAATGCTAATAGAAGCAAATACTAAATCTAAATAAAAAAGAATGTAGAAAAATGCATTACCTAACACCCTCCAATTGGGACAACTCAGCATCAAATGTATTGACTAATTCTAGCATCTCAACACGAATACACTAACAAAACATCATTTGATGGAAAGAGGCTGCGCGAATCTAAACATCTTGTATCGAACATTATATGATGGGATGGAGGCCTGCAGGGTAGCTACACCGAAATTTATCCCTCTATCCCTTTTATTTATCAAAAAAAAAAACACAAGCAAATCTAAAAAGCCAGCACAAAAAAAATTATTCATAATAATTTTTGTATATAATATATTCAGAATAATGGTGCACACGTCAATCACTTGTATCCAAATGAGCGAACATATTTGCAAAACACATTCTAGCAAGCAGGTGTCATAATTTTAAGTCTTTACCCTCCAAGGAACATTTAGTATGAAATGATCTATCCAAGATCAAGGATAATATGGGAGGAAGTAATGAAATCATTGCGTTGGATTATACCATAGATATTTTATATATCAATGATCCCAAATCACCCTAACTTTTCAAATCATTGTCTAACCCAGTAATGGAATACCTGCTCTTGTGGTTAGGAATTCAAAATCATTCCTGAGCAGTGATCTTGGATTGAAATTTAGGGACAAATTTTTTTTCAATCCATCAAAAAAATTAATATATCAATATACCATTAATATATTATATCAATATTATATATTTGATATTATATTATATTGATATACATTGTATTAAAATATATTATTAATCATATTATTGCCATATTATGATTAAGTAATAATTTTAAACTATAATAAGAATATCTTATCATACTTTATATTTATATAATAAAAGTATTTAATATGTTATTTTTATTTCCTTTATTTTTATAATCAAAATAAATATTTGTATTAATAAAGAACATATTATAAGTATAAATAAAAATATTAATTCTATAATAATAATTAATATATTTTTATAGGGTTGATAATTTATAAGACTAGCAAATACATTTCATATAACATATTAATTATCAATATATTAATAATTTATTAAAATATTTTTTATATGATTAATAAATATATTTTTGGTAATATATCAAGGATAATTGTGGTATTATAAGGAATGTAAATGGGTCAGGTCAAATCGAGTCACGAGCAACCCTAACCTAACTCAGTTTCTTGATTAGGTCTTGATATGAGATCCAAACTCAGTCCAATAAAAATCGGACCAGGTCGAGTCCATGACCTAATTTTTTGATTCGTTGGATCTTTTGGATTTGATCAAGTTTATATATAACTCGGTCCCAATTTATAAAATACGAATCCGAATCAGATCAGGTCAGGTCCACTCAAAGCATCATCTCGTGCTACTCCGGGTTGAACTTTCGTCCAGATTGGACGCCATCACTCGCTGCATTAAATCCCCCATCCCCTCCGTGTCCCTCGACTAACTCTCTAAAAAGCCCTGCTCCATGCAATTAAATCCCATTCATTGGTTCTGCTACAAATAAAGCCTCGTCCCAGCTAACCTCCTCCAGAGACCTCGCCTGGCCAGTCTCTCTTCAAACAAAATGCATTAAAGGCACGTTATAACTCCCTGCAAAATTAATAAATAAATAAAATAAAATAAAAATTTTTAAAAAATGATGCATTACAAACATCCCTTGATACTCTAGAATCATTATCTTTCTAGCTCACTTAATAATTTAAAAATTATTATATAATATTAATAATTATAATTGATATTAATATTAATATTTAATATTATATGATTATATTAATAAATAAATAATATAATATTTATAATCTTTTATTATGAAAGAGAGAGGCAGTGTATGGTTGTTGTCTCTCGAAGCTTTAAAACATTAGTGGATAGGGGAGTTAAAGAAGGGCTATGAATCTACCTCCATGTTTTACGGTGTATCTGGTTGGGATCATGAGATAGAGGATGGATAATGTTTGAAGGATAGACGACCTCTATCCATTATTTAGTTTAAAAGTCTTAGAGATAATCGATGAAAATAATGGATTTTCTATATATCTAGGCCCACCAATTTGCATCTTCCGAATTAGAAGGATAAAAAAAGATTTAAAAAGTCTTGGAGATGATCCATGAAAATAATGGATTCTCTGTCTATCTAGGCCCACCATTTTGCATCTTCCAAATTAGAAGGATGAAAAAAAGATGAATAGAGCATATGAGAGATAAATTTTTATATTGATAAAATTATCTTTCATTAATTTTTTTAAAAAATATAATATTTTTTTATTTTTTCATTTATATCACATATATATATATATATATATATATATATATATATATATATATATATATTGATATTTTATCTATACAATTGATTCTATATTATTAAATTTTATTAGTAATTATTTAAATTTTAACAAATAATTTTCATAATTATGATTAAATGATTAGAATTACCTTTTAATTTTTAAATTTATATCTACTATTTTTAATTAACTATTATATTAAATTGTTGAACTATTAAAATTAAGTTATTAATTAATTAATTAATTACATAATTAATATATAAAAAATAAATTAATTCATTAATAATCTATTTATTAAATTATTTATTTATTGAGATTAAATAAAATTTAAATGTTTATATAATTTTTATATAATTATAAATTTATTTACTTTTTTAGTATAAATAAGTATTATAAATTAATAATATTTTTTTTTATCAAATGGTGGTTTAATAAAAATGCCATAAATACTATTCTTCCTATAGAAAGAATTATCCACATTTATTATTTTGATGTTTCACCAAAATACATGAAAGGATAGATGGATCATTTATCCATCTCTCCTATCCATCCTTCCTCCAATCCATCAGAGTTATTTGGTTGATTGTATGCTTTAAATTCCAGACTCTGTGCATAGGGCTTGTGGAGTGAATACATTATCTTGGTTAGCAAAGGCGAGGATGAGCCTTGCGGGTTTTCTTGTTTGGTTACTCTTGGGTTTATCGTGTTGTGTGAAAGCTGATCTGCAATTAGGCTTCTATGACAAGAGCTGTCCAAAGGCAGAGAAGATCATCTCAGACTTTGCCAAGGAGCTGATCCAACATGTACCAACTTTGGCACCATCGCTTCTTAGACTGCACTTCCATGACTGCTTTGTGAGGGTATGCATCATATCCCTTCCATTATATATATACTATTACTGCCTTCTTTGTTATGATACCAAACAATGAAATCCGTTCATCATTAAATTTCCAGGGTTGTGATGGTTCTATTCTCATTAATTCCACCAGCAACAACCAAGCTGAGAAAGATGCAGCTCCCAACTTTACCGTTCGTGGATTCGATATCATCGACAGGGTGAAGAGTTTGGTAGAGAAGGAATGCCCAGGTGTTGTTTCATGCGCAGATATTGTTGCATTAGTTGCAAGGGATGCAGTGGGAGCCATAGTAAGAATCCCATGAGCCCGTATATAAATATTCCATAATTATTAATTTCGGCTTGAATCGAATATTACCTGATGGGATGAGGGCTTGTAGGGATAGCTATATCGAGATTTATTCCTCCTTTCTTTTGTTTACCACAAAAAAAAAAAAAAACTAGTTTGGGAGTCAAATTTGAAGATCTCTTTTTGTTTATGGTGCATGACTTGATTTTTTTTTTCTCTTGCAACAGGGAGGGCCCTTTTGGAGAGTTCCAACAGGGCGCAGGGATGGGTTGATCTCCAACTCCGTAGAAGCTTCGAACAACCTTCCATCCCCTGCATCTAATTTTGGAACGCTTCAATCAAGATTTGCTAGCAAGTTGCTCGATGTGACAGATCTAGTTTTGTTGAGCGGTGAACTAATATATCAAGAACAAATATTACTTTGACTTGATTTTTATTCTTGAGTTCCTGTAGAAGCAAAACAACAAACATTGAGATTACATTTGGTAGCTAATAGATTGTTCGTAATTTAGAGGAGCCCAACCATATAAATATATTTAATAATTTTTTTTTTTTTAATAGTAATTCAGATTACTAAGTAATTTGAATTATCTTCGATAAGGCAATTTGGATTGCCTTTAAAAGAATTACAATCTAGGTTATCATTTTTCGTAACCTTTTAAATAATACTGTCATTTCTTTTTTCGTTTCTCTTTCCTTTTAACTCCTCTTCCGGTGATCCCTCTACTACCCATCGACCGGCAAAAAAGAGGGCACCCTTTCCATAAATATAATATAATAACATAATAAATTTAATATAATATAATATTTTTAATATATTATAATCTATTTATTTATAATAAAAATATTTTTTATATTAAATATATTATCTTTTATTATATAAATTTGTATATTAAATTTATTAAATATAAAAATATTTTTTTATTTTTTTATTTATTAATATAAAATATAAAAAAATACTTTATAGATAAAATAAATATTTAATTTATAAATATTTTGAAATTTAGATTTTATATCGTACGACATTATCTGCATGTACCAAATATAATAATTCATATTATCTATAATCTATATTACCGATAATTCATGTTACTTTACTGGCAATCCATTTCGTTTTCTTAAGATTACCGGGTAATGCATCGGATGCAACCTGATGCATGTTTTCGGTAACATATATATTTAAATAAGGAATTATAGGAAAATTCTGTCCTTGTTACAAAGAGAAAGCTGACTAAGATTTCTTCTACGGTACCAGGAGCTCACACGATTGGTATCGGCCGCTGCTCATCCTTTAGCAATCGTCTCTACAACTTCACGGGAAAAGGCGATCGGGACCCTTCTCTAGACAGATTCTATGCTGAAAATTTGAAGAAGAGGTGCAAGTCCCTCGACGACGGTGTAACTTCCGTAGAAATGGATCCAGGAAGTTCTAGAACATTCGATCTTGGGTACCATAAGAATGTACTCAAGAACAGAGGCCTCTTCCAATCTGATGCAGCTATGATAACCGATGCTGCCGCCAAGTCTTCCATCATGAACCTTGTTAATAGGCCTCCTGAAGTATTCTTCCAAGAATTCGCTTCGTCTATGGAGAAGATGGGCAGGATCGAGGTTATTACTGGATCAACCGGTGAGATCAGGAAGAATTGTGCTGTAGTCAATGGTTAGAATAAAAACATATCAGGGCAGATTCTATTGAATCGTGTTCCTTGATATGTTATGTTTCGTATGCGAGAATAAAAAAGTTGAACGGTGTGTTATCATAGTTCTCTTCTTTAATAAGTTTTTTTTTATTATTATTTCTTAACTTTGAGGAAATAAAGAATTGCCTCCGGTAAATTGGGTTGTGGAAAGGATTGGTAAGCCTTTGAACTCGAAGTAATGCTTTTTATTTGTAAAGCATAAATTAGTTGCAGTAGTTTTATCTGAGTAGTTTCATCGGTTACATGTTTGGTTGCTAGTAAATGGATCACGGCTTTGAACAAGTGGAAGCATTAGACGGTAAACTCATCAAGAAAAGTTTGATAGTATGATTTTATAAAATCGCATGCAACGAATGGCGTGTTTGGATTTGTGATCGTGAGACGGCAAAACTTGAAGAGGGTAATCAAGAGAGCGGTCAAAAAGTATCAAGAAGCAACATGGGTGGGTCAGGGGTTGAAGATTAACTTGAGCTGTTGAGCCATTTTTATATTGTTAACGAAAGATTGTTCCTGGTGGCCATTGTGATACCGATGATGACAATAGAGCCGTTGCGTTGCGTTACAGATTTTTCCTCGAGACCACCATGAGAACGATAACATGTTATAAATACTAGGATGCAAATGAGTTAAGTTGCTCGTAGATTACTCAAGTTTGATATCGTACTTTATTTGATTTGGCTGAACTCGAGTTCAAATAGCTTGATTAATTTTTTAAATCAAGCTGGAGCAGTGAATACTCTGCTCGAAAGCTTACGAATCTATTTAAATATTTATATATTTTATTAATTTAATATTTTAAATAATAATATAGATATATATATTTATTTTATTTAATTTGTTATGCAGCTAAGTTTAACTACTTAACCGCTTAACAATAAAATCTAGCAAAACCAAGTAACCAACTCGAGCCTCGTGCCCCGATTCCTCGGTCAATCCTTCTCGCTTCTATTCCCTCCCAGGTCCCTTTTCATTCCAAATTCCTAGCTAAAGTTTCTTCTCGCTACTTTCGAATCACAACAACCTCGCGCCTCGCCTCTCCCTTGTCCCCGAACCTCGATTACTCTTGTTGCCCTCCTTCCAGCTTTAAAGACCCAGCCTCGACATTTTCCGCCTCCACCATATCTTTGACCTTTTTGACTACAAACGACGATAGCAAGATCACTATCCCTTGCACGCCTTGACCTTGGCGCTGACCACAATGAGCTCATGTCCATCGTCACTACGTACATCCTCCTAGGTGCACTAGCCTCGCCTTTGATGACTTCGAGATCCTTCATCGCTCCCTCGATAACTCTCTCTTTAGCACCGCGGTCCCTGGCAACGAAAGAGCTATGGCAGTAGCAGGACATGAGGGAGATGTTTTGAGTGTTCGATGAGGATGGTGACAGCTTCATCTCAGCAGTGAAGCTTTAGATGGTGCTAGCTAACTTTCCATTTCCTATTACGTAATTTTTTTACTAATACCATATTAATTAGCAATGGAGACACTACAATTGATATATATATATATATATATGTTGTTGCCAGATCTTCTGGCCTGGCTGGAGCGCTCCTCTCCTGGTTCCCATAAATGAATTCTCACGGACCGGTGGTGTACCAGCGGAGACACTCCGATGGCTAAGTTAGCGGGAGCCTTAGAGCAACAGGATTAAGAAATCAAAGAGGAGATAGCTCGTGGAGAAGAAAAGTGCCCTTACTGCTCGGAGTTCCCCATTTACCTTATATAGGCACGGAATGTTACCAGAATCTGTTAGAGGCTTGGCTGGAAATGTCCGATCTATCTCTAAGAGAATCAGGATGGTGGCCAGGTGGCACCAAGACATGGCCACATCGTGGAATATGTTATAACAGAATTCTGGTACCAACTGGAAGGGGCTTCTGGAGCCTTCTGATTAGTATGGGTCTGGCTAAAGTAGGTCAGTTAGATCTCAAATGTGTCGGTAGGATTTCAAGTGGGTCGGCATGTCCTCTAGCGGGTCGGTCGGACCACTAACAAAGCGGGTCGGTCGGACCTCTACTGAAGCGGGTCGTTCGGACCTCTGAAGGAATGGGTCGTTCGGACCTCCGCTGGAATGGGTCGGTCGGCCCTTAAGCCAGTCGGTCGGATCTTTGGTCCGATTCAGAGAAAAGCTGATTGGGTATAACAGTTGGCCCCTTGCTTTTGGCCTTCGAAGGGACCTGCAGCCTCGAAGGACGAGAGCATCATTTCTTACTTAATGCGTCTGTCCTTAGGATGATCACGGATCCAATCAGGCATACTGCATCTGGTCATGTCCTACTCCAGAATCCTGTGCTTGGGACAGGTGTCAGCCCCGCATTGGAGGCGGGGGGAGGCAGTTAATGCAGATGGGGTGCAATAATGAGTGGCCAGCCTGGCCTGCCCGACCGTTGGGCTTCGGATACAACTAGTATGACATGGCGACATCCGGGCGGTTGGCACCGCGTCGGGGATGAGCTCTCCACCGCTGATCTGACGACTACGTGGATTGCGGCTCGAACGTGCTTCCTTCCATCGCATCGGCTTCTACTACGTGGGGAGTCGCACTGCCTGGTCGCTGGATCGTGGCGTTCGAGGGACGGCGGGAGACGGTCCTTCCATGGGCTATAAAAGGAGGCGTTGAGAGCCCGGGGGGAGTTTCCTGTTGCATCCGTGCTCGAAGAGAGAAAGAGCATCTTCTTCTTTCTGCTTCCGTCTTCCTAGAAACCCATTTTTCATGTTAGTCTTTCCCCTCCCTCTTCAAACTTCATTAGAATGACATCCGGCAGCCACAGTTCCATCCATAGGGATAGAGAACTAGGCCCCAACGATATCCAGTCCGAGATGTCCCGGGAACGGGTAGAGGCCATTAGGGTTAGGTACAACATACCTTCAACCCTACATCTTACCGTCCTAGACCAAGAGGGGAGGGTGATCGGACCGTTGAGGCCAGGAGCCCTCCCAGTATACGAAGACCACTTTAAGGCTGGCCTTAAATTTCTACTCTGTGACTTCTTTGTCGAGGTCTTTTGCTTATATAGGATTATCCCTGTGCAGCTGACCCCGAACAGCATTCGGGCGATCAGCTGCTTCATGGTTCTGTGCTGTAGAGCCGGAGCCGAACCTAGGACCTCCCTTTTTGCCAATTTCTTCATCCTAAAGAGGGACTTTAGGAGCCAGGAATGGTGGATGTTTAGTCCCTGTCCTGGGCGAAGAATTCTAGGGGCCTCTCGTCGGCTATCCACGAGTGGAAGTCCAGGTTCTTCTATGTGGATAGCCTTCGACCTTGGAGTTTCAAAGCATCGTGGAGGGAACCAAGGCCGAAAGCCATCGATGGAAGGGTAGTGCTTATGGCCGACCAGGCTGACTTCAATGGGATGGAGGGGGTCGGCCCCTGAAAGGAAAAACATAGCGAGCATGCTTTCTATTTTAAAACTTTTTCAAAATAATATACAACGGAAGTGTAATAAAGAAGATTAACATTTAATCTAAGCATGCTTTTAGAACTTTTTTATGCTACTTAGTCCAAGATCTTGCATGAATGAGTAATATAAACTATGAAATCATGAACTCATGCTATGAACATTTCAAAGCAACATATTTCTATATGTAAAAGTATAACTCGTATGAAGTGGAGACGCTCTCCGCTGTGGAAGATCCAGGAGGAGGTAGAAGAACTCTGCTTAGCCGCACATGTATTCGGCCTCTAAAGGTGGTTCACACTGGGGCTCTTTCAAGATTCACTTCCACTCCAAGTGCTAGCTTGTCGTGGAACGATTTAATCGGGACTCCTTTTTTTCTTTCGATGCCGGACTCTCCGAATGAATGAAGAACCTCAAGAGGTGGAGGATGAGATGTTGAAACCCTTCCCAAACACTCAATCCCTAGACCTAGATCACTAGGTACAAATATGCACACTTTTTTCCAAAGTCCTCACACCCATACAAAACCTAGAACCTTTCTTAGTTTCTTCCCTTTCCTCCCTTTTGATTTTTCCAGCATTTCTTTGTTGAATTATCAGTTAATTTCGTCCTCCCATTTCATCCCATTATATAAGTGGAGAGGGAGAGGGAGAGTGGGGAGTTATGGGTGGTTATGGAGGGGTTATGGGTGGTTATGGGAAGTTATGGTCATGGGAGGTTACAAAACTCCCCAAAACTGAATTTAAACCTATTTAAATTCAGATTAATGTCTCAATTAATTTCAGTTCATAACTGAAATCAATTGGGTCAAGTGTGCATACATTGGGTTCAACCCAATTGGACCCAAACCGATTTTGAACCAAAACCCATTTGATTCGTTCCAAACTTTTATAGCTCAATCAAGTTGGGCTATCAAGTAATCTCATTACTTAATTCACCTCCATGCATCACCAACTTTTAGTAAAAAATTTTATGTCATAACTTTTATGACATCAAGTGTCTACACTTGCGAAATCAAGTGTTGACACCTACACAAGTGTCTACACTTTCAAAAATATCAAGTGTCGACACTAGGGTAAGGAAAACTTTTCCTTTGTGAGTCCACGAACGATTTCCAATCGTTCTCCGATCACTAGATCAAGTAGAAACCCCTATGGTGTGTGACCCCATAGGTTCGAACACTAAGCCGGTAGCATTGGAACATTTTCAGTACCAGTCAAAGTCGCCATCTAGCAATGACACCCGACGTCCGGATAGGTCAAAGTTGCAGAGCAACAATCAAGAATCAGTAGATACGGAAACCCTGTAATTAATCCCTTTGACCTCAATGCTTAGAAAGACTTAGGGTTAAACTGCCCAACCCATAAAGTCTATCAATAATGTGCCTTAACCTCACAAGTCCTGTAACACTTTACAGAGACTATCCTGGACAAGGTTTTGCTAAATTGAAACACAGTAAGATATCTGCTCCAAACACTTTGAAGGGGTCAATCCCATCTTGATCCGACCATTGCTACACGAGTATTTAACTGCACCCAGAAACCTTCCGTCCCTGGATTAGAAATCCAAATAGTCCAGCACCAAAGTACAGTGAGTTGCTCGTAAGCTACCATGACGATCTCATGTCTGAGGGATAACTACATCCATATCAAAAACTCTAGGCAGAAAAAGCACAGACGGGCACGTTCGATGAAATGTCAAACACAACATCTGCATGCCATACCAGTATCTCCACACTCCTTGGTTAAGAGGACAACCAACGACTATGACACACAACGACCTATACTTGATATACTATCGTCCTGAAATAAGTGTATCATTTGGTCGCGAACAATTTTAGGACTATATGATATATCCTCTCTATATCACATACAAATAGTCCTAAGGACTTCATCACTCAAGAACTCATTACAGAAAGATGAAATAGTGATGAACTGTCAGAATAAATATTTTATTCAATAATATAATTCATATACAATTACATCAAATGTACAATTGTCTACAGTAGACAATTGGCTTTGGGATATATTTTCTAACAACTCCCACTTAGACTAAAGCCAATCAGAATAATATCATATACCCATCTTCCATTTACAATCATTGAGTTCTTGAATTCCAACGGCTTTAGTGAAGGGGTCAGCCAGGTTCTCCTTTCCGTCGATCTTCAGAAGGTCGACGTCACCTCGCTCCATGATTTCTCGCACAAGGTGAAACAAACGCAGAATATGCTTGGTACGCTGATGGGACTTCGGCTCTTTGGCTTGAGCAATGGCTCCAGTGCTGTCACAGTACACTGGAACAGGACCATCCAGGGAAGGTGCCACTCCCAGCTCACCAAGAAATTTTCGCAACCAAACAGCTTCCTTTGCTGCATCAGATGCTACAATATATTTCGCTTCGAATATAGAATCTGCTATAGCGTGCTGCTTGGAACTCTTCCAGCAGATAGCTCCACCATTCAGGATAAAAACAAAGCCAGACATACTCTTGCTATCATCCCTATCTGACTGAAAACTGGAGTCAGTATACCCCACAAGTTTCAAGTCAGGTCCTCCAAAAAGAAGCCACTGGTCCTTGGTATTTCGCAAATACTTCAGGATGGTCTTTGCAACCTTCCAGTGTGCTTCACCTAGGTCAGACTGGTATCGACTCACTACTCCTAATGAGTATGCCATGTCTGGTCTAGTACATGTCATGGCGTACATGATGGACCCTACTGCCGAAGCATAAGGAATCCTACTCATACGCTCTCTTTCCTCAGGAGTTGTCAGACAATCCTTTTTGGAAAGAGAAATTTCATGGCCTATTGGAAGATAGCCTTTCTTGGAATTCTCCATGCTGAACCTTTTCAGCACGGTATCAATGTACGTAGACTGGGACAAACCCAGAAGCTTCCTTGATCTATCCCTATAGATCTTCATACCTAGTATGAAAGAAGCCTCACCCAAGTCTTTTATAGAAAACCGGGATGACAACCAGACCTTTATTCCCTGTAATGCAGGGATGTCATTCCCGATTAAGAGAATGTCATCCATATACAGTACAAGAAATATAACTACATAACCATTTGTCCATTTATATATGCAGGGTTCTTCTTTGTTCCTAACAAAACCATACGTCTTGATACACTTATCAAAATGCATGTTCCAACTCCGAGACGCCTGCTTTAGCCTATAGATGGACCTATTAAGCTTACATACCTCAGACTCATCTGTGGATGTGAACCCTTCAGGTTGCATCATATATACCTCCTCATCTAGCTCACCATTTAGAAAAGCTGTTCGAACATCCATTTGCCAGATTTTATAGTCCAGATATGCAGCTAAGGCAAGCATAATCCGAATAGACTTGAGCATTGCCACTGAAAAAAATGTCTCGTCATAGTCAATACCATAACGTTGACGATATCCCTTGGCAACCAGACGGGCTTTATAGGTCTCTACCTGCCCATCTGCGCCCCGTTTCCTTTTGAAGACCCATTTGCACCCAATGGATTTTACCCCTTCAGGTGGATTAACCAAAGTCCATACTTTGTTGATTTCCATGGACTCCATTTTGGATTTCATGGCTCCCAGCCACGACTCAGAAACAGACCTCTGCATCGCGTCCATATAGGTGATCGGATCCTCGTTGTTCTCATTGAGCTCAACGGGATCACCGTCCCGGACCAGAAAACCGTAGTATCTGTCCGGTTGACACGGTACTCTACCGGATCTCTTTAATGACTGTCAATAGGCTCATGGTTTGATCTTATCATAACGGGTTCTGTAGCAGTCCTTGAGTGATTTGGTTCTTCTATCTGTTGAACTTCAGTAAGCTCAACCTTGGTAGCTTGAGCACCTTCAGTAAGGTACTCCCTTTCTAAAAGATAGCTCTAAGACTGACGAACAACTTTTGTTCCTCAGGCATATAGAAGAAATAACCCTTAGACTCTTTAGGATATCCAACAAAGAGGCATCTATCAGACCTAGGTCCAAGTTTATCTGTCTTCAAACGCTTGACATAAGCTGGATACCCCCAAACCCGAAGGTGTGAAAGAGTCAGCTTACGCCCATTCCATATCTCATATGGAGTTTTAAGAACAGACTTACTCGGAACTCTATTTAGAAGATAGCAAGCTGACTCCAAAGCATACCCCCAAAAGGAAGTTGATAGAGTTGCAAACCCCATCATGGATCGGACCATGTCCAATAAAGACTGATTCCTCCTTTCAGACACACCATTTAACTGGGGCATCCCAGGAGGTGTCCATTGAGAGAGAATTCCATTTTCTTCAAGATAAGTCAGAAACTCCCCAGAAAGATATTCACCATCTTGATCTGATCGAAGGGTTTTAATAAGCTTCTCGGTTTGTTTTTGAACTTCATTACGATACTGTTTGAACATTTCAAACGATTCATACTTATGTCTCATCAAAAAGACATAACCGTACATTGAGAGGTCGTCTGTAAACGTAATGAAATATTTATATCCACCCTTGGCATCGACATTCATTGGTCCACATACATTAGTATGCACTAGACACAAAATGTCATCGGCTCGTACACCTTTTCCAGTAAAATGTGACTTGGTCATTTTACCAAGTAAACAATATTCACAGGTCGACAGTGATTCACAATCACTAACGTTTAGGAGACCTTCTCCTACTAACCTATTGATTCTATTCTTGTTTATATGACCTAGCCTACAGTGCCAGAGATAAGCATCACTGACATTATCTAATCTAGGGCATTTGTATGAAATGTACATTACACCAACAGGCTGTGATGAAACGTAAATGCCATTCTTAATATGTCCAGTCATAACCACAATATCATTCACAATGACTTTGCAAAAATCACTCTTGATTAACAGTTCATAACCATTACTGGCCAACTGGCCTACAAAGATGATATTTACAAGGAATGATGGACAATAGTGACAATCACTAAGAACAACTTTACAAGACTTGAAAAACAGATTGACAATTCTCAACGCCAGGACTGGAGCTTGACTTCCATTCCCCACGTTCAGAAATCTCTCGCCATTCTTGAATCTTCTACTAACTTGTAATCCCTGCAACGTATTGCAAATGTGGTAAGGACTAACAGTATCCAATACCCAGTTAGTAGTATCATAAATAGAAAAATAACAAAGATTTATCATATAAATACCTTGTCCAGCAACTTTTTGCTGCTTCTTCTTCTTTGGCCTGTTCGGGTCAAGTGTAGCTAGGTAAGCAGAACAATTCCTCTTCCAATGACCCGGCTTCTTGCAGTAGAAGCATTCTGCCTGACTCTGGTCAGCCCTCTTCTTAGCCTGACTGGGCCTAGCACTTTGCACCATTTTACTTTTATTCTTATTCTTCTTCCCTTTCTTAAAGGGACGACGCCTTGCCGCACTGCCTCCCACTAAATTCATCAAGCTCTTTTGGAGCTGGTGATCCTTTTCATAAGTCTGCAGCAACCCCATTAACCCATGGTAGTGACTACAGGCCTTGTCAATCTATAGTGATCTAGAAAAGGTAAGTAGGAGGGAGGCAAAGAATTCAAAATCGCATCCTTTCCAAGCTGCTCGTGGAAAGGATATCCGAGTTTGGCCAGGCGCTCAATCATCTCGATCATGTACAATACATGATCAGTGACCGAGGACCCCTCAGTCATTCGAGCGTTGAAGATGGTAGAGGAAACCCTGTACCTTTCAACATCGTCTAGGGCACCAAAAGACTCCTTCAACTTTTGAAGGATTTCCTTCGGCTGGGCCTCCTCGAATCTGCGACTGAACTCGTCGTTCATAGCCACCAACATAATGCACTACACCATAGTACGATCAGAGACCCACTTTTGATAAGCATCCCTGACTACAGTATGTGTGGTGGGGGCTGGCCCCTTAGGTGCCGGATTCGTTAATACATAAAGGATCCACTCGTGCTCGAGAACGATTCTCAGTCTTCGATACCAGCTATCGAAGTTGGGTCCCATAAGCTTGTCATTATTTAATAATGACCAGAGCGACATATTAGTAGACATTATCTGAAAAGAAGAAAATCAAGACTATTTAGTATATGAATTATTTAAAACTTAAAGACATGGACTTTTGTCTAAAAGCTCCTCCCACTATTTTATTTAGATTGGTAGCCTCTACCTCCAATCCGAAGAATAACACTTATCCCTTAGTGGGTACCAGAATCCAATAGACAATGCATGAGCCCGACTTTGGTCGGCCAACCCATGCTCATCTAAAGGTAGGTTCATAACCAGTTGTTTCTCCAAACAACTCCTAGTAATTTATTTTGCCACAGGAACACTTCAATCGGCCTTTGGGCTACCTGCTAAAGAAGGTCCAAGTTAGGTTCAACCATTAACATGACTGATCTTAATGCTTCTAGCTAACAAATGATCAAGCCCGACTTTGGTCGGCTAACCTGACCACCTGTTAAGAAAGTTGCACTAAGCCATCATATAATGAATGGCAATTCCAATAGCATGATGACCACCCGATCTGTGGATCTGCCGATGATCACCCTACTACTGGACTCATTACCAAACACCTTAATGGGAGGCTAAGACAAAAAATTATCATATAATTTCCATCTTTTTAAGGACCTAATAATTTAGAGGTTTTATACATGTTGTGACAGAAGAGAAAGGATAAGTCATGGATTATCTTCCACTAACTTCATATGTTAATGAAAGGTTTACATGAACCACAAAATCCATGGGCACCTAAATCAGTAAAGCTGATTAACCTTGTTGGGATGGGCTAACTCGAATCAATGAGCTAACTAACCAAATCTGGTTGACCACATTGGCCAGGTAAATGAGATCAAGGTTATGGGTTAAGCCATTAACCATCTTTCCTTAGACACCAATATCATTGGCCAAGAAAGAGGTAGCCCCAAAAACCATAGATCAATTGCCATACTTACCTTAGACACCAATTGGTTCACCAATTTTGATTAGGCTAGCCAAAGGAATCGGGTCCTACCACGAAGCCAAGATTTAGTCCATTTAGATGTATAGACCAATCAATCTAACTATTATATAGATACTAGAGAAGAACCTTAACTCAATATTTGATTAAGTTAATTCTCTATTTAGTCCAATTCATCTAAACTTAGGTCTAACCCAATTATGACCTAATTCAAGCTAATCCATTTAATCCAAAGTTATGAATATGACTTAGATCTTAGAATCATATCCCTAGATCATTTAGTCACTTAGATTAAGTTAATCATACATCAGATTGAAACATTTTCAATAAACTTTGTAAAATATTTTTACAAGAAAACCTAACTTTTGAATTTCTGTTCACTGTGAAGTGTCGACACACAGTGAAAAATAGTAAACCAGTTTCTGTGTTTTTATTTGTGAGTCGACATCCAGAAGCCCAAGTGTCGACACATAGACACCCAAGTGTCGACACTAGGTAAACCAAGTGTCGACACTTGATCCAACCCGAGCACAGAAATGCAAAAACCCAAATTTTGTCTTTTCTAAACTTGAATTTTATGTTAAACTATTTAACATAACAATCATAAACTAACTTTAGAATATTTCTAAAACATTTTATGACTTCAGATTTAGAACATAATAAAGATCAAATATTTTAATCTTTACCTTTTCTTTTCTTTTTCTTCTTCATGAGTCCTTCACAATGGCACCCCGACACGCCATAGGAGATCCCTTTGAATGGGAAGTAAGGGTCTTACAGCCCTACTTCTCTTCTATGACCGGACGGCCTCGTATGGCACTCAATCCGAGTACTAGCAAGATATTAAACTGATTTCATAATGTTTATACTAAACATTCATGCTAGAGCAACCTTGTTGCTCTGATACCAATTGAAAGGAAAACGTAGCGAGCATGCTTTCTATTTTAAAATTTTTTCAAAATAATATACAGCGGAAGCGTAATAAAAAAGATTAACATTTAATCTAAGCATGCTTTTAGAACTTTTCTATGCTACTTAGCCCAAGATCTTGCATGAATGAGTAATATAAACTATGAAATCATGAATTCATGCTATGAACATTTTAAAGCAGCATATCTCTATATGTAAAACCATACCTCGTATGAAGTGGAGACGCTCTCCGCAGCAGAAGATCCAGGAGGAGGTAGAAGAACTCTGCTTAGCCGCACACGTGTCCGGCCTCTACAGGTGGTTTACACCAGGGCTCTTTCAAGATTCACTTCGATTCCAAGTGCTAGCTTGTTTGGAACGATTTGATCGAGACTCCTTTTCTTCTTTCGATGCCGGACTCTTCGAATGAATGAAGAAACTCGAGAGGTGAAGGATGAGATGTTGAAACCCTTTCCAAATACTCAATCCCTGACCTAGATCACTAGGTACAAATATGCACACTCTTTTCCAAAGTCCTCACACCCATACAAAACCTAGAACCTTTCTTAGTTTCTTCCCTTTCCTCCCTTTTGATTTTTCCAGCATTTCTTTGCTGAATTATCAGTTATTTTCGTCCTCCCATTTCAGCCCATTATATAGGTGGAGAGGGAGAGGGAGAGTGGAGAGTTATGGGTTGTTATGGAGGGGTTATGAGTGGTTATGGAAAGTTATGAGTGGTTATGGAAAGTTATGGTCATGGGAGGTTACATAACTCTCCAAAACTGAATTTAAACCTATTTAAATTCAGATTAATGTCTCAATTAATTTTAGTTCATAACTGAAATCAATTGGGTCAAGTGTGCATACATTGGGTTCAACCCAATTGGACCCAAACCGATTTTGAACCAAAACCCATTTGATTCGTTCCAGATTTTTATAGCTCAATCATATTGGGCTATCAAGTAATCTCATTACTTAATTCACCTCCATGCATCACCAACTTTTAGTGAAAAATTTTATGTCACAACTTTTATGACATCAAGTATCTACACTTGCGAAATCAACAAGTGTCGACACCTACACAAGTGTTTATACTTTCAAGAATATCAAGTGTCAATACTAGGATAAGGAAAACTTTTTCTTTGTGAGTCCACGAACGATTCCCAATCATTCTCCGATCACTAGATCAAGTAGAAATCCCTATGGTGTGTGACCCCATAGGTTCGAGCACTAAGCCGATAGCACTGAAACATTTCCAGTATTAGTCAAAGTCGCCATCTAGCAATGACACCCGACGTCCGGATAGGTCGAAGTTGCAGAGCAACAATCAAGAACCAGTAGATACGGAAATCCTGTAATTAATCCCTTTGACCTCAATGCTTAGGAAGATTTAGGGTTAAACTGCCCAACCCATAAAGTCTATCAATAATGTGCTTCAACCTCACAAGTCCTGTAACACTTTACAGAGACTACCCTGGCCAAGGTTTTGCTAAATTGAAATACAGTAAAATATCTGCTCCAAACACTTTGGAGGGGTCAATCCCATCTTGATCCGACCACTGCTACACGAGTACTTAACTACACCCAGAAACTTTCCATCCCTGGATTAGAAATCCAGACAGTCCAGCACCAAAGTACAGTGAGTTACTCGCAAGCTACCATGACGATCTCATGTCTAAGGGATAACTACGTCCATATCAAAAACTCTAGGCAAAAAAAGTACAGACGGGTCACGTTCGATGAAATGTCAAACACAACATCTGCATACCATACCAGTGTCTCTACACTCCTTGGTTAAGAGGACAACCAACGACTATGGCACACAATGACCTATACTTGATATACTATCGTCCTGAAATAAGTGTATCATTTGGTCGCGAATAATTTTAGGACTATATGATATATCCTCTCTATATTACATACAAATAGTCCTAAGGACTTCATCACTCAAGAACTCGTTACAGAAAGATGAAATAGTGATGAACTGCCAGAATAAAAATTTTATTCAATAATATAATTCATATACAATTACATCAAATGTACAACTGTCTACAGTAGACGATTGACTTTGGGACACATTTCCCAATAGCCCCACCCTGGTTTCGGAGCTGCTTTAAAAGGACAGCCTCCATTTGGCAGGAATCAATCACCATGGAAGCTTAGGTAGGATAGAAACCATTGTCATCGATCCCTTTTGCACTTTACAGATTTTATCTTCTTCTGTACTCACTTTGGTTTTATCCCTATAATAGGAGATAAGATGAAGCCCGACAGGGCCAAGATAGCAGAGCGGGCGGCAATAAGGAGGGCCACCCAGTCCACAGGGTCGACCGCGGACAAGCCAAAGAAGCAGCGAGCAGAAGAATGGCCTGCAATAGTAGTGGCATCAGACTCCGAAGAGGACAACATGCCTCTATCGGAGAGGTTGGTGGCAAGAGGGTCAGGGTCTTCGTCCACCGCCGGGCAGTCGGCGGCCCGATTGGAGCAGGAGTCGTTAGAGTCGATTGATGTGGCAACGGCTCCAGCCCTATCTCCAACCGGGCCGGCAGAAGCGGCTCCCCCCGTGGATAAAGGAAAGGGAGCAGCTGAAGGGGAGGAGGCCAAGGATGTCCGCTTCGAGACATATCGGCACTGGCGCGCCCTCCACAACACGGGGCATGCCAGAGAGCTACTCAGGGGGTCGATGTTGGAGGCCGACTAGGAGGAGTCCAGTCGGAGGAAGTTAAATGAAGTGGCGAAGGATGCCTACCGCGACATGATGAGGGTAGGTCATCGTTCTCATACCTTCTTCTTTCCATTCTTCTTTCTCTGTGCATGACTAACTCAGATTTTTGTTTGCAGCTTATCCACGGGATCTCGCTGATGGGCGATGGACTTGGCAAGATGCTCTGCGCAGCAGAGGTCATGGCCAAGAAGGCCGGAGAGTCGGAGGTGGCCAAAAGGGCGGCGGAGGAGAGGCTATCGGCCAGTCGGATCGAAGCCGAATCTTTAAAGAAGCAGGTAGAAGACCTGCAAATCCGACTAGCTGATCGGGATGTCAGGCTAAAGAAGAAGAAGGTGAACACTCTAGTCCGTCGACTGAGCGTGGAGGAGGAATGGTCCGCTGAGGCCGAGAGGAACTCTCGAGCTCACCAATCTGTGGTAGCAAAGTACATGGGCTTGCTGAAGGAGGCCAAGGAGCGGGCAGCGGAGGTGGTTGGCAATGCCGTGGTGGAGTACAAGGCTTCCACCAACTTCAAGGAGGAGATGGAGGAGGCCAGAGCGGTCAGCTTCGATTACGGCTATGAAGATTGCCTGAAGAAGGTGGCCGATGCCTTTCCGAAGCTTGACCTATTCGCCCTACAACTACCGCAGCCAGTGGGAGAAGGACCAGGCCCGACTGACATCAGGGCCGATGCCCAGGCTGCTTTTGACACAAGAGGAGTAGGGGGCTCGTCAAACACCAGAGCCGATGCCTAAGCTGTTGCTGATGCGAGACCGATGGATGCCTCGGTTGGGACTTTGGATGTGGCATAGGAGGCCAAAGCCGAAGTTCCTCCTGTCAGTCCTCCTATGTACTCACATGGCTGGACTTAAGAACATTTGTAAAAGCCTGCCCTGCTTTTGTAAAAATCTTTTATTAAGAAATAAAAATGCTTCTTCTTTTGACATGTATCTTTAGTGTTCGTCTTTCTGAATGTGGAATGATCGGCTTGGTCTGAACTCATTTCTCTTAAAAATATTTTTAAGTGTTGAGATGTTAGTTTAGTTCGAACTCATCTCTTTCAGAAATATTTCTAAGAAAACTTTTAAACTTAGCTGTTTGTAGAGAAATCCCTCAAGTATTTAGGGACTTTAATTAGTACTTCCCGATCCAGGTAAAACTTTTAGTGGGCTGCCATGGAGCCTTTGCCGATCGGGGTCGGACTTTCGATGGACTGCCTTGGAGCCTTTGCCGACCAGGGTCGGACTTTCGGTGTGGTCTGCCCTAGAGCCTTTGCCAACAGGGGTCGGACTTTCGATGGGATACCTTAGAACCTGCGAGTTCCTCCGGCGACTTTATCTCAGAGTCTCCTCTTTTCTCCTTCCGTGTGCTTGCCCTCTTGATTGCTTACCTTCCTTCTTACCTATGGTGCCCTTTTGAGATTGTTGGATGCTTTGGTGCCTCGATTCTCCCTCCTGGGAAGGCCTTTTATGTCAGCGATGCTTACTGACTGTTCTCTTGAGGTCGTCTCCCCTTATGGTTGGGAGTTAAGTGGCAAGCACGCCTCGTCTGCCATCAAGCTACAAAAGGAGGAGCTGGGCGGGACCTCGATCCATGCATGGGCGTACCTGGGTTCGAGGCGTTGACCGTGGCCCTCCCCTTCGGGGGATTCCAGGTCACAGGTCGCCGGATCTAATTCCTCGATCGAGATGTCCCTCATAAACTGGTGCAAACGAGGTTCCGTGCATCGTTACAGGCTTGGGGACGCCGTACTGGATGCGCTGCCCTGTGCGCGCCATCCTCAGCAGCGTCCTCGGGGCTTATGCCCTGGGCCTGTGGATGCTTCACGGGGAGGGCTCGACTCCGGCCGAGATGGACCCATCTGGGGGTGACACCTGGCAGAAGAGCAGAGGTAGGCCCACTTCGGCCGAGGTGGACCCACCTGGGTCGACACCTGGTGAAGGGGCATAGGCAAGCTCGACTTCGGTCGAGGTGGACCCGTCTGGGGACGCCACCTGACGGAAGGAGCAGAGGTGCCAAGCTCAACTTCAGCCGAGGTGGACCCATCTGGGGGTGCCACCTGGTGGAGCAGCGAGGTAGGCCCACTTCGACCGTGGTGGACCTCGCCTGGGTCGACACCTGGCGAAGGGGCAGAGGCAAGCTCGACTTCGACCAATGTGGACCCATCTGGGGGTGCCACATGGCGGAAGGAGCAGGGGTGCCAGGCTCGACTCTGGCTGAGGTGGACCCATCTGGAGGTGCCACCTGGTGGAGGAGCAGAGGCAGGTCCACTTCGGCCGAGGTAGACCCCTCTTGGGTCGACACTTGGCGAAGGGACAGAGGCGAGCTCGACTTCGACCGAGGTGGACTCATCTGGGGGTGCCACCTGACGAAAGGAGCAGAGATGCCAGGCTCGACTCTGACCGAGGTGGACCCATCTGGGAGTGCCACCTGGCGGAGGACCAGAGGCAGGCCCACTTCAACCGAGGTGGACCTCTCTTGGGTCGATTCCTGGTGAAGGGGCAGAGGCAAGCTCGACTTCGGCTGAGGTGGACCCGTCTGGGGGCGCCACATGGTGGAAGGAGCAGAGGTGCCAGGCTCGACTCCGATCGAGGTGGACCCATCTGGGGGTGCCACCTGGTGGAGGAGCAGAGGTAGGCTCACTTCGATCGAGGTGGACCCCTCCTGAGTCGACACATAGCGAAGGGGCAGAGGTAAGCTCGACTTCGATCGAGGTGGACCCGTCTGGGGGCGCCACCTGGCGGAAGGAGCAAAGGTGCCAGGCACGACTCCGGTTGAGGTGGACCCATTTGGGGGTGCCACCTAGCGGAGGAGCAGAGACAGGCCCACTTCGACCAAGGTGGACCCGCCTAGGTCGATACCTTGTGAAGGGGTAGAGGCAAGCTCGACTTCGACCCAGGTGGACCCATTTAGGGGCGCCACCTAGCAGAAGGAGCAGGGTGCCAGGCTCGACTCCAATCGAGCTGGACCCATCTCGGGGTGCCACCTAGCGGAGGAGCAGAGGCAGGCCCACTTCGACCGAGGTGGACCCCTCCTGGGTTGACACCTGGCGAAGGGGCAGAGGCGAGTTCGACTTCGATCGAGGTGGACCCGTTTGGGGGTGCCACATGGCAGAAGGAGCAGAGGTGCCAGGCTCGACTTCGACCGAGGTGGACCCGTCTGGGGGTGCCACCTGGAGGAGGAGTAGAGGCAGGCCCACTTCGGCCGAGGTGGACCCCGCCTGGGTCGACACCTGGCGAAGGGGCGGAGGCAAGCTCAACTTTGACCGAGGTAGACCCATCTAGGAGCGCCACCTAGAGGAAGGAGCAGGGGTGCCAAGCTCGACTCCGGCCAAGGTGGACCCATCTGGGGGTGCTACCTGGCGGAGGAGCAGAGACAAGCCTAATTCGGTCGAGGTGGATCCCTCATGGGTCGACACCTGGCGAAGGAACAGAGGTGCCGAGCTCGGATCGAGGTGGGCGCGACGTTGGTCAAGCCACCTGGCAGGAGAGCTCGGAAGAGAACGCCACGTGGCACGGCCTGGCTGCAAGTTGGATTGACGAACGCTCCACGTCAGCGATCTTGCCATATCAAATGGTATTCAGTTATCAAATGACTCTAACTACCTTAACAATATCCTGTTCTACTTAACGGTATTCAATTATTCTTAACAAATGGTAGTTACTCCATCTCCTATTTTTGTTATGGATATTTTTTAATAAATTGAGAATTCTTGCGATTGCGAAACTAGTTATGCTGGAAGCTCCCTCCCTCCTTAGGGGTGGCAATCGAGTCGGGTCAGGCATAAATGGGTTGGGTTAGATTCAGGTCGGGTTAAAAAAGACTCAACCTGAATATTACTTATTTATAAAATAGGTCAGGTTTTAGACCCCGAACCCGACCTGTTTGTTAAACGAGTTACCTGACCCGACTTATTTGGGAACCCGTTTACAACTTAAAAAAAATAAAAACAAAAATCATACCCATTTATGACCCATTTAAAATTCACTTTAAAAAAAGGGAGAGAGAAACCTACGGTGCCAATGTGCCATAGAGCTTCTGCCACGAACATCGGAGACCCAACCCACTTTAAAAAAAGGGAGAGAGAAACCGGCGATGTCAACGTGTCGCAAAGCTTCCTCCATTGCCACGGACGTCGGAGACCTAGGTGGAGATTGATGCCCTCACTGCCTTCCATGTTGCCTTCCTCCACAGCCATGAACGCCGGAGACCCTGCAGAGATCGATGCCCTCACCGCCTTCCACGTCACCTTCCTCCACCGCCATGGATACCAGAGATCCAGGCAAAGATCGACGCCCTCATCACCTTCCGCGTCGCCTTACCCCACTGCCACAGATGCCGGAGACCCAAGCGAAGATCCACGCTCTCACTGCCTTCCGTGTCGCCCTCCATGAACCCCTCGACACCCTTGCTAGATGGGACCCTTCATCCTCCTCCACCCCCTGCTCTTGGTGCAGCATCCTCTGCTCCTCCTCCAACCCCCCACGTGTCATCGAGCTCCGCCTCCCCCGTCTTCACCTCTTTGGCCCCATCTCCGATCGACTTGTCGCTGGCCTCCCCTTCCTCCAAAAGCTCAACCTCTATCCGAACTCCATCTCCGGTCCCATTCTGGCCTCCCTCTCCCACCTCCTTCGTTGAAGAACCGCTGGCTTGGTCCGATGTCACCCCCTGGCCCCTATGCCATCGTCTCACTCCACTCCTGTTCAAAGAATTGAATGAAAAAAATCCTAGATCCCCTTTCAAATTTCAGAAATCTGGAATGGCGCTCGGCTCCTCGCCCATCCCATGTTTCATCGCGCCACTGGGCTAGGCCTAGCACAAAATGTCATTGGTTGGCTAGACTGGCTATGGGCCTGCTGCCTTAAATAAATTATATAATTCAAGTTGATTTGACCCATAAATCTATATATTAAACGGGTTAAATAGGTCAAGGACCAGAAACTCGAACCCAACCCATATATTAAATGGGTTAAACAGGTTGATCCATTTATATCCTAAACCCATTTAAGTTTCACTCGAATTTATTTAAGATAGATCAAACATAAATCAGATTGATGGGTCATGTCATATTTTATCCACTATTTTGTTTAAAAAAATATATTTTTTGCTCGCGTGCGATGCACGTGCAGTTTATCCTGTAATTCGAAAGATAAAAAAATACTCTTTTTCATTCCGAGGCCGAAAACCCTATGGGTACTCTTTTTCATTCCAAGAAGGCTGAAAACCCCATCATTCTCGCGCCGACTCTTCCCCTGATCTCGGCCCCGCTTAGTCGCCATGGTTCTCGAGGTCCGAATCCTCCTCCCTTATACTCTTCTCCCCATGCACTTCTTCATCCCTACCCTTTTATTTCCATCGATTGGTCGCTAGGGCTCCTTCGGTTTCATGGCATTGAATTTACTCTCTTCCTTGCAGGCCACCATGATCTGTATCGATAATTCGGAGTGGATGAGGAACGGGGACTACTCCCCCACGCGAATCCAAGCCCAAGTCGACGCCGTCAATCTTATCTGCGGAGCTAAAACCCAGGTAACTTGGCTTTCTTTTTCCGAATCTATCGGAGACTAGGGTTCCGGTTTTAATTGTTTTATTTTCCCCTTTAGTTTTGGTATACAGTTTGGTTTTGATGCTACGTTGTGTTGTTGTTGTTTTGCAGTCGAATCCGGAAAATACGGTGGGTATTCTGACCATGGCGGGCAGAGGGGTCCGCGTTTTGGTCACTCCTACCAGTGATCTGGGCAAGATCCTTGCATGTATGCATGGTAGGATTTTTCTTTTGATATTTCATTCAAATCTTCTGTTCTTTGTACGAGTGATGCTTTGTTTTGTGCTCCTGCTTCACAATTCCCATACTATTAGGCTTAATAACGTTAAATACAAGTAGTATTATTCTCGAGAAACGAAGGTTCTTAAAAGTTGAGTGCGTGAAATGATTAGAAACTCCCTATTATAAACTTTAGGCTTTATAGATATGTTAAGCTCAAGCTGGAGATTTTATCTTGGTTTGAGAGCAGTGAAAATGTTTGTAAGAGAATGGCTTTGAAGAATGGTGTCATTTGGTCTGCCATTAGTTCGCTTGCATTAATTACTACCAATGTTCTGAAGAACTGTTAAATCAGTCACAGAATGATTTCCAAGCCTTTAGCACTCAGGCGTTTCATGTGTTTGGTTGAACTGCTAAATGATCAAACAGTTAAAGAAATTTGCAAAATTCCAATATCAAGCCGTTTAGATAAACATAATTGTTAAAACTAATATTCCATGGAGCTTGATGGTTTGCCTCATTTGAACTTTTTTCAGTCTATATATTTTTAAAATGGAGTGGGTAAGAAACATATCAGTGTGTATAAAGATGCAGTAATAGAGATGGTGGTGTTTATTTAAGAAGAACAAGAATTGGAAGAAGGGGAAAAGAAAATATTAGATTTTGTTGTGATGGTTGAAAAAGAAATACATGCATGAATGTAGTGAAGAGATTGAGATAGAAAAAGGAGAAAATAAAGAGAAAATTTTCATCACCATAGTTTTCTGAAATATCTTTGCATATTGTGAAAGCATTAATGCTAGTTTGGTTGTTTGTAAATAAAATATCATTCTCTTGTCTTACCATAGAGAACATTTTAGCTCTTGTGAATGACCTCCAAGGGAAGCACCATTAAATAAAAGAAAATAACGTTATAATTCATACATCATTTGAGTGTATGTAACAAGATTCATTTTAATTATGAATGGCTAATTGAATATACCATACACTACATATGCTTACTTGTAAAGCAATCAAAATAAATGTCTATTTAAGCATAGCATGGCCATGGAAGTGGCTGGTTAGGCCCTTACATGCTCATCTTTAGTAGCATTGTTACTTACTACTTAGTCAATGAAGCTTAAAACTATCAGTTAACATTGGAGCTCATATTTGGCTTCGAGGGTATCCACTCTCTCTCTCACTTTTAGCCATCAACACTAACAACCAAATTGGTTTTTCTCTAAGCAACTTTATTGATGTGAACTGACTTTAGTGTATTGTCCAAGGAATAATGTTGACATTTGAGCAACAATGGAGGTTGGGTCATAAGCATTCATATGACAATTTTAAGGAGAAATGGTTCCGAAATTTGATATATATCCACCATGTATAAGAAGTATAGGAATATCATGTCTAGGATGGAAAATACAGCTCTAAGTTAGGCTACAAGGTAATGATTGAGGAATGGGTTGGCAGTGTGCAAAGTCAAATGAACAATTTGGTATCAGGATAAAATTTATTTTTATGATTTTCATGTCAGCAGCATTATGGGCAATTTTTATGGCTCATACTTTGCTATCTCTTTTCTACCACCTTTTTTGCTGATTTTCATTAAAAAATTCGTTGGGCTTTAAAAGGTTAATGTAAATGTATGCACCATAGCTGGGGTTATAGATGCTTGGATGTGTAAGTGAAGCTTAGATCTTGCAACATGTGGTTGAGTTCCATTTGAAGCTTTGCCTTTGACTTGAAGCTTACTTGTGGATTGGGATCCAAATTTTCTTCAAATATCTAAATGTCTTGAGGAGATATTTTGTATTTATGTTACTATCTGTTTAACTCCACCTTTGCTACATAAAAATCCTATTTCTTTCACCAAACATTTAAATTTCCCTAGGATTTTTTTTAAAAAAAATTTATAACTCCACCTTTGAGATTCCTATGTTGATTGTTGGCTTGGGTTGGATTTTTGGTCTCTTAAATGACCTATTAGCATAATAAAGGATTCCCCTCGAGGGCAAATTGGTCTCATATGAGCCAATCTGATATGTTTGCACTTTGGTAATACAGAACAACATAATCCAGTTGAAATGATGGAAACAAGAAGGTTTATCTACTTAGGGTTCTATGTGCCAAACATGCAGTTTGAGATAAAAAATATAAAGCACAAATTGGACTAGAGCTGTCAATGGATCAGGTTCAGGTCGGAACCCAGATATTTAGACCCGGACCCGATCTTAGCTATTAGATTCGGACCTGGACCCGAATACCCTACGGATCCAATTTTGAAGTAGTAGACTCGGACCCGAATGGATCTCAGGTATCTAGACCTGGACCCAAATGGATAGTACCATGGCACATGAAGTCCAATATTGCCTTCTTGCCTTTTTTTTGAATAAACAAGAGGATTGAACTAGAACCTATTATAATATAACAATACAAGTAAGCAGCAACAAAACGATATAATAACCTGCTAATAACCATGGCAATATTACAGGACTATAATTATCATAATAGGATTACAAGATTCTAGTATATAGCAATGATCCTTAGTTTCCATATGAAACCATTAAGTAAATAAAATCTTTGATAAGAGACAATGAAAAAAGCATACTAGTTTATAGATGTGTAAGCAAATATTTTCAGCTAGTACATAAGACAAAATAATACAACACTTATAAAGATAAAGAAAAATAGAAGCAACTACAAAGAGTAATTTCAATTTGTTCCATCCTATTGTTGATGGGGACATTAAGCATATCCAGCCAGTCCAGATCCTAGATCTCGGTGCCAGCCCAGCACGAATCCTGAAGATTTCAGTCTAATATATTTTATGGGTGTACGTAGGATTTGGGATATCTCCGAATCGGAGATTAGTTTTTATTTTTATTTAGAGTTATCGGAATCTCTTATAGTTCCGATTATCCTAAGATTGTTTTAGGATTTATCTTTATCGTTGTTTCGTTGTTTGGTTGCTTTATTCAAGGTATGCTTGTCATGAATAAAATTTAGTGAAGAATATTTTGAGAAAAAAATCAAGATGTGTCCCGATTCCTCTCCCCTCTTTTTCTTCTACTTTCTCTCTTTCTCTATTCCTCTCTCTGGGTTCTCTCGGATTTCCCTTTCTTCTCTGTTTCCTTTCTCCTTGATCAATTACCGAGTCATTCCATTGGACTCCTCCCTGCTGCCACTATTTTGCACCTCCGACGCCGATCGCCTCGCCCTCTCCCTCGTTGGAAGATCCACACTGGTCATCTTCAACGCCGGCTCCCCTCCCACCGACTGTCGCCTTTTTCCTCATCGGGTCCAAGGGAAGACCCACCGCAGTCGGCCACCGCCTCCAGTAGGTCAACCACCAAACTTTCCCCATGGTCATCGTCCAAACCCACAACACTGACTGACGTGCCTCCGCCCCTGCCAGCCGATCCCATCCCCAACTGGTCCTTGACGGACACCGGCCGGCCCAAATCCGCCCGTGCAAGCCGTCACTGCAGCCAAGCCCTCCCGTGAAGCCTTCCGCTGGCCATCTCCCTTCCCATCTGTGAGCAGAACCACCAACCGGAGCCATCCGCTGCCGCCTCCTCCCCTCCACTGTCGTTAGCCGCCGTCCACTCCACTGGGACCACCGCCGTTGCCGCCCAGCCCCGTCACCGGCAGATCCTGCCGGATCTGCCCTTCCGCCCGGTCCCTTGTTCTCCCTTGCATCGGACCAAAAGAAGAGAACAGCATGAACGTGAAAGCTTTCACGTTCCCTGCTGCCGACTTTGATTCACACGGATCTCAGAGCAGTTCCAAGATCCGTGAAGCACGGTTTCCAGAGTTGCACGGATCCTAGAGCCATAGAGATATCAGGGCATTGATTAATTTATTCTTCACTTGTTTTTGGTGATTCAGGTCCGACGGCTTCAAATCTATTTTGCCCGCGAACTATTGGTACGGATTTTGGACGACCTCGAGATGATCTCACTCTTCCAGGATTCGTGAGATTCCGTGTTTTCAGGTGAGATCCAGTTTGCTAACCTGACCCAATCAATTGCTGGTTTATTTTTATTTAATTAGATCTAATTTATTTAAATTGATCAGCCCTAACCTAGTGGTCGTTTCTTAACGATCAACGGTCCGCATCAATTTATTTTAGGTCTAGGATTTGTCGGCCCGTACCGCACCAACTTTGGTATCAGAGCAAGTTTAGGTTAGGGTCAATTTCAATTTTTAATTTTGCATGATAACTAGGTCAGGAATCAAGTATCATTCAGAACCTTCTTCCTTAGATAACAAAATGGATCCCAGTTTAGAAACTGCCCTTCAGGGAATCATGGATAAACTTGAAGCAATTGATAGCAAGATAGGATCTTTAGATGCAAGGGTAGGAACCCTTGAAGAGGAACAACTAATGAACACAAATCACTCTATTAGGAACTCTTCATCAAGAGTTACAGATCCTAGAGTTACAGATCCTAGAGACCCTAGAGATCGAAATGACTACCTGAGTTATGATGGTGGTCGTACTCGAATCCTTCGACCTGATCCTAGGGATCGACATGATTATCCAGGTTTCGATCAAACATTTAGACCTTATCGCAATCCAATTGATCAGGATGATCGAATTATAAGTGTTAAGGTTGATGCCCCGAGTTTTGTAGGTCGCCTGGATCCCAAAGAATACATTGACTGGAAAGCTGATATGGACCACTATTTCACTTGGTATGATATGTCTGAGGATAGGAAAGTTAGGTTTGCCCAAATAAGATTGTTGAGTCAAGCTAAATTATATTGGCACAATGTCCAGAAATTAACCACTCATAGAAGACAGGACCCCATTGGAACATGGGATGAGATGAAGGATAAGCTTCGTGAGATATATCTTCCTGCATCTTATCAATAGCGACTCCTGGACCAATTGCAAAGGTTGATCCAAGGAACCGGATCTGTAAATGATTACATTGATAAATTTGATGAATATCTTATACGATGTAATATGAGTGAAGACCCATCTGTCACTTTATCCCGGTTTAGAGTTGGTCTGAGAGTAGATATCCAAAAAGAATTATTTTCGAGAGAGGTTTATAGTCTAGAACAAGCATATCAATTAGCCCAGGACTATGAAAGATTTCAGCAGATGTCCATCACACGTCGACCTGAACCTTCTAGACCAGGAATTTTAGGTCCAAGACCTAGCATGAATCAAGCCCCAACTGGTCCACAACCTAACATGAGTCAGACCCCTGGTAATCGACCCCGGTCTACAACCCCACCAATTAAGAGAGATGAAAAAGGAAAAGGGATTATAGGAGAGTCTTCTCGAGGAAGTAGCTCTAAGATCCACTGCTTTAGGTGTAATAGAATAGGTCATGTGGCTAGTCAGTGTCCATCTAGAACCTTGCATATAGGGGCACTTGAAGAACACGAGGATCTTGGTGATGTCCTTGAAGAGGAAGTATACACTGCTGATCCAGGATTAGCTGATGCCTACGAAGAAAATGATCATGAGTCCAGAGTTGAAGAACGATTAGGAGTTAATTTGATTAATAATTTGGATTTACTTGAATATGAAGAACCAGCATTGACACCTGGTGATTTATTTGAGCCCACACATCCTTTTGAGAGTGACCCTCCTCTTGAGAGCCTACCAGTCCAAATGAGAGGAATGCACGATGTGATCGAACGTATTTTGGACGAGCAGATCAGGTCTTCGAGGAGTCGAAATTGCTACCCCTACCTGGTTCACTGGCGAGGCAGACCGAAGTCAGAGGACTCCTGGATTACTGAAGAGGAGCTACAGAATATTGATCCAAATCTATTTAAGTACCTCTAGCCTGCTCGACGGAGTCGAGATCTCCCCACCCCAGGGAAAATGATGGGGACATTGAGCAGATCCAGCTAGTCCAGATCCCAGATCTCGGTGCCAGCCCAGCACGAATCCCGAAGATTTCAGTCTGATATATTTTATGGGTGTACGTGGGATTTGGGATATCTCCAAATCGGAGATTAGTTTTTATTTTTATTTAAAGTTATCGGAATCTCTTATAGTTCCGATTATCTTGAGATTGTTTTAGGATTTATCTTTATCGTTGTTTCGTTGTTTGGTTGCTTTATTTAAGGTATGTTTGTCATGAATAAAATTTAGCAAAGAATATTTTGAGAAAAAAAATCAAGGTGTGTCCCGATTCCACCCCCCTCTTCTTCTACTTTCTCTCTTTCTCTATTCCTCTCTCTGGGTTCTTCTCCCGGATTTCCCTTCTTCTCTGTTTCCTTTCTCCTTAATCAATTACCGAGTCATTCCATTGGACTCCTCCCTGCTGCCACTATTTTTCACCTCCGACGTCGATCGCCACGCCCTCTCCCTTGTCGGAAGATCCACACCGGTCATCTTCAACGCCAGCTCCCCTTCCATCGACTGCCACCTTTTTCCTCATCGGGTCCAAGGGAAGACCCACCGCAGCCGGCCACCGCCTCCAGCAGGTCAACCACCAAACTTTCCCCACGGCCGTCGTCCAAACCCACAGCACCGATCGACGTGCCTCCACCCCTGCCGGCCGATCCCATCCCCAACCGGTCCCTGACGGACACCGGTCGGCCCAAATCCGCCCGTGCAAGCCGTCGCTGCAGCCGAGCCCTCCCGTGAAGCCTTCCGCCGGCCATCTCCCTTCCCATCTGTGAGCAGAACCACCAACCGGAGCCATCCGCTGCCGCCTCCTCCCCTCCACCGTCGTTAGCCGCCGTCCACTCCACTGGGACCACCGCCGTCGCCGCCCAGCCCCGTCACCGGCAGATCCCGCCGAATCTGCCCTTCCGCCCGGTCCCCTGTTCTCCCCTGCATCGGACCAAAAGAAGAGAACAGCACAAACGTGAAAGCATTCACGTTCCCTGCTGTCGACTTTGATCCACATGGATCTCAGAGTAGTTCCAAGATCCGTGAAGCACGGTTTCTAGAGCTGCACGGATCCTAGAGCCACAGAGATATCAGGGCATTGATTAATTTATTCTTCACTTGTTTTTGGTGGTTCAGGTCTGACGGCTTCAAATCTGTTTTGCCCGCGAACTACTGGTCCGGATTTTGGACGACCTCGAGACGATCTCACTCTTTCAGGATTTGTGAGATTTCGTGTTTTCGGGTGAGATCCACTTTGTTAACCTGACCTAATCAATTACTGGTTTATTTTTATTTAAGTAGATCTAATTTATTTAAATTGATCAGTCCTAACCTAGTGGTCGTTTCTTAACGATCAACGGTCCGCACCAATTTATTTTAGGTCTAGGATTTGTCGGCCCGTACCGCACCAATTGTTCTATCATTCCTCACATCTCCAAATCAACTTCTTCCATGCTATGGGATAATAATGAAAGCTTAATCAAAAGAAAATATAAATAATTACTTATTAAATATAAAAACAAAAACTACACAAATACCGATCTAACAGAGAGGGGGGAGGTGTTGGTCATCAAGGGGCAGGGAGGATTAGGGATTTAGGCGATGGAAAAGAATTAGGAGTGCTTTGCTGCTGAATTGAAGGCCTTTTATATTAAAAACTATCGTTAATTTTGAATCGTTAGATCTTTTGATCTAACGGTTCATAATAATATAAATATATATAATACTATATCATATAACCAGGTCTCGGGTCTGTTAGCTCTGGATATTTAATATCCAGACCCGGATCCATTTAATTATAGCTAAATGGGTCCGGGTCCGGGTAAACGGGTCCAAATTTAGTACTAGACCTGGATCCGTTGGATAAATACCTGTGGGTTAGAGCTGTCAACGGGACGGGTTCGGGTTGGAACCCAGATATCCAGACCCGGATCCAATTTTAGCTATTGGATCCAGTCCCGGACCTGAATACCTGACGGATCTAATTTTAAAGTACCAGATCTGGACCCGAATGGATCTCAGGTATCCAGACCCAAACCCGGACCCGAATGGTCACTGTTGATCATAGCTATTAATAAAAAACAAGAACAAGGCAACAAGCATCTAACCGGGGCACTGTGGCACTGTAGCAGGGGCTCAGATCCGAAGAAGACAACCTGGGAACGATATCGGGACAGGGGCAGTGGCAGCCGGCGAGGGAGTGGGGATGATCGACGATGTTGGTGGCCGGCGAAGCTCGGATCCAAGAACGATGTCGAGCACTTGAGTTGCGGGGGGTCGATGTCAGGGTAGTGTGGTCGGCGGGTCTCGGATCCAACGAAGGCAACGCTGTTGGAGCTGGAGGATGATGTCCAAGACGACAACCGGCGGGGCTCGGAGCTGAGGAAGGGAGAGCCGGAGTGGTAGGCGGTAGGCCGATGTCGGAGGCTTGGAGTAGCAGAGCGGCTAGCGAGCAGCGAGGGACGATGTCGGCCGTCGAGGGGTCCGCCGTCGAAGGGGGAGGCCGATGTCGGAGGCTCAGAGCAGCAGAGCGGCTAGTGAGCAGCAAGGGGCGATGTCTGCCGTCGAGGGGGGGAGGCATTGGCCATTGAGGGGTTGGCCGTCGAGGGGGGGACGCGTCGGTCGTTGAGGGGGATTTAGGGATTCAATGGAAGGGAAAAAGAGGCTAGGGCATGATTGGAGGAGGGTTTTTATAGCAAAAGCAAGAATTGATTCTGAACTGTTGGATCATATGATCTAACGTTCCATATTTATATAAATATATATAAATATATAAATACATATAATATTATTTTATATAATCGGGTCCCGGGTCTGGATATGTAATATCCAGACCCGGATCCATTTAATTATAACTAAATGGGTCCGGATCCGGGTTCGGGTAAACGGGTCCATATTTAGACCCAGACCCGGACCCGTTGAGTAAATACCCGCGGGTCTCAGGTCCTGACCCAACCCATTGACAGCTTTATTGTGGATCTCAGGTCCGGACCCGACCCATTGACAACTCTAAATTGGACTAATCTGGTTTCTTATGACTCAGTTTAGACTTTAGACTCACCATGGTCATCTACCATTTGATGTGATGCTCTTAAAAAGCCATGTTGTGGCAAAGAGAAATGTTAAAAGTCACAACCTTAGTCAAGTTTGCATAAAAGATGAGAGGAAGTGAAGGTTTTAAATATTCATGGGTACGTTTATACTGATGTCTCCATGATATGTAAAACAGCCATTTCGTCTACAAATAATTTCTATGAACTTTTATACTAGTATTTTTAAACCTTGTGGATATATGTTGCTGGCGTTAACACAATTTCATCAATACTACCTTCTTGTGTATCCTTCTAGGATAAGGAAAAAAATTGTAAGAATCACAGCAAATGAATTCCATTCTCCATTGAGTTTCGTGAAGTGAGAGACATGCCATCTGTCACTTAGTTTACATCATCAAAAAGTTTCTGCTGAATTGTTTTTCTTGGCACTTGGATGCATAGTGAGATTTGGTAGCCAAGCCAATGAATATAATGTTTCTTTTGAGATTTTTTTGTGCTGCTTTGGCTCTGGAATTATGGCCAGTATTTAGGCTTATTAGGTAATAGTGTTGAAGTAGAACATTATCAAGCACAGGGGAACCTTGGAGATTGTTATGTGGCAAAATGAATGCAAATTGTGCAAAGAGGAAGTAAGGCTTCTCTACCTGCCAATTGAGTATTTAGGCTTTTATAATGCATGCATTTCCTTGCCCATGATCCCTTGGCTATGAGTTTAACATTAAGATTTGATGTTAGTTTGAGAGCTAGTAATGCTAGCACTTTCTCAAAGTGTGATGGATCATAACTTAGGCCCTAGAGCAGAACCCTTGTTGTTATGACAAGTCTTGCTGGTTGAGATTCAGCTATCAGGCGAGAATCTTAGTTGTTGAGCATATATGAAATTTGGGTCTGTCACATATTTTGACATGTTATGACTGGCTGTCATCCTAGTGTGAACCCTCTATTTTAATCCGTGTATTGCTGATTGAAAGGAAGAACTTATTGAATGAGAGGTAAGTCTGTAATGTTGTATGACTGGGCAATAAATGGAGTTAGATAAAACAAATTTAATGTATCAGAAATGAGAATGTTGACATGCATCCTTGGCAACAACAGGAAGGAGGGAGTGGGAGTGGTTGTCATTCCTAATGTGAACCCTCCATTTTAATCTGTGTGCTGGTGATTTAAAGGAAGAGCTTATTGAATGAGAATTAAGCTTGTAATGTTGTATGACTGGGCGATAAATGGAGTTAGAGAACAAATTTAATGTATGAGAAATGGGAATGTTGACATGCATCTTTGGTAACAGTAGGAAGGAGAGAGTGAGAAATGAGTATTTTAGAGAAGTTGTAGGAGTTGCACAAGTCGACCATGAAGTATGGAGAATCAACTTAGATGGAATGGGCATGTGCAACAGAGATTCTGACTCTCCTATAAGGAAGAGTATATTAATCTCTACACAAGGGTATAAGAATAGGAGAGGAGACCTCACATAAAATGGATAAAAATTGTGAGGAGGCTATCAAGATAATGTTAGAGGCATCCGTAAAGGGGAGTACTTGGAGAGTGAGGATTGAGAAAGCCAACCTCAGATACCTGGAAGAAGGCTCAATGGTTATGGTTGGGCATCTATGATGATAAAAAATTTAAAATCTCTATCTTTTCTAGATTGTTTTCTCATCATCATTGAACTGATGTCAGTTCATGGGGTCCAACCATTGATGTAATAACATCTATCTTTTATAGTCTTCACAGTTTACTTCAGGTGACATATGACTGTTTGACAATGAGGTTGGCATCAGTAATTATCTTGTTATTTATAATTTGTGTGCTCAGCTTTCTCCTTTGCTTAAATAGTAAAATAAGATTAACCTTGTTCTTTAACCTTGTGAGAACTTCTGATCTGTTACTTACAGCCTTATATGTCAATTGTTTAAAATTTGTAGGGCTGGATATAGGTGGTGAGATGAATATGACCTCAGGCATACAAGTTGCTCAGTTGGCTCTTAAACACCGACAAAATAAAAAACAACAACAAAGGATTATAGTTTTTGCTGGAAGGTACTCTTTTATCTGATATTTTTTTGCCCTGTTGTCAAATGGACTTATTGCACTATCATGATTATCATTGTCATTGACATCGATATTTTTTTTTGCTTTTAGGCATTGTTATCTTCTGATATATGTTTGCACTTTTATCAAATGCTCTTACAATTCATCATCGTCGTCATCATTGTTGTCATCATTGTTATTTTGTTGTTTTTATTTTCATATCATAGTCCAGTCAAATATGACAAGAATGTGCTGGAGGCAATTGGGAAAAAGTTAAAAAAGAATAGCGTGGCACTCGATATTGTTGATTTCGGAGAAGCTGACAATACAAAGCCCGAAAAACTGGAAGCTCTTCTTGCTGCTGTAAATAACAATGAGAGCTGCCATATCGTTCATGTTCCTCCTGGTCCAAATGCTCTTTCAGATGTACTTATAAGGTCTGGTAGTTTCCCAAAGTAAATATTATTTTTTCTTTGTTAAGCTGATCCAGGTTTGACTCTCAAGAATATCATTAATGCGTCATTTGCAGCACTCCCATATTCACTGGGGATGGAGATGGAGGAAGTGGTTTTGCTGCTGCTGCCGCTGCTGCAAGTGGCATGTCTGGTTTTGATTTTGGTGTTGATCCTAATGTAGATCCTGAGCTGGCTCTTGCACTTAGAATATCAATGGAAGAGGAGAGAGCAAGGCAAGAAGCTGCTGCAAGAAATGCCGCTGAGGATGCTGCTAAACAAGAAAAAGAAGAGGAGCAAGCTTCAAGTAGTCATGATGTCACTATGGTTGAACCTGTCGATGGTTCCACTCATCAAGTTAGTGAGAAGAAAAATGATCTAATGGTCTGTTTCCTTCTCTACCTTCCAAGTTGCTGATGTTTTCTTTTCAAGTATATTAAGCTATTATCAAATGTTGATCTTAATCTTGGAGGCAGCGTGCATGTTTTGGGTAGAACCCACAGCCTCATCTCTGACTGACATATTTTCTTAATATCTTTTATTCTGTTAGTTAAAATTTTTAATAATGCAATCCCTTATCTTGTAGAAACATTTATTTATATAGTGTTCTCCAAAATGTTTCTATTTATGTTACACATTTTGATGAAGAATTCAAGCTTTAGCTCATCATAGTTTCTAAATCACCCAGGCAATGCTAAGCCATGCTCAATGCAACTTGGGATAAAGTCACTAGAATCAATTTCTGATTCAATTACTTGATTTATACTTTCAGATTTTGCATTGTTTTTCATAATTTAACATGCCACCAAGCATGTATGGTTTTTGTATTGCAAGAGTAACCATTATAATGCACGTTGAAGATACTTCATGCTTTGTATTACTCATATACACAGACACTAATCCACCATGCCTCAAAAAGAAAATCACTGAACAAATGAAATTTCAATGTTATCTTTCAGGTGTCGCATACAAAATATTGTTACAAGAAAATATTTAATGCATGTCTGCCAGTATGTCTAAAGGGACGGCTGCCTTGGTGTTTCAAGGCCATCTACAGCCTGGGAAATGGCCTGTGACTGTGGTTTAGTCCATGAAACAAGATATACCTTCTTAAATATCAGATTTGCAATTATTATTTATGGTTCTTTTCCCCCTCAATAGTTGAAAAATGACTTGATGTTTCTGATAGTTGAAAAATGACTTGATGTTTCTGGTTTATGGTCATTCTAATAATGGTTTACGTGCATAGAACAAAACGTGCCTTAACAAGTATGAAATCTTCAATTGTCTTATGAGTTGCTTTCTTTTTTACCTGGATAGCTGGGAAAGGACTTGAGATTTATGGTTTTTAGTTGTGCTAAAGCTTTTATCATAAGAAAATATCTTTCAATTTATAAATGGATCTCAATTTTTGCAAGCATGCATCTTTTTTACCTTCTTCATTATCAATCTATAAGCAAGCAGGATGTTTCTGTATTTTATTGCAAGAAATTGTTTTTTCAGCTTTTTTCTGTCACTGCATATCTTGCACAGCAGGCATCTGAAAAAATCCTGGTTCTTTTGTACTAAATATGGTAACCCGGTTCTTTTGTACTAAATATGGTAACAGGATGATGAGACTGCATTGTTACAGCGAGCTCTTGCAATGTCTATGGATGACGCTAGGTCCAGTGGTCTAGCTATGGGAGATGCTAATATGTCAGATACTACATCAGATGACCAAGAGTTAGCTTTTGGTTAGTTCTTTGAGTTGTGATTATATATACTCTGTGTCATGTAAATATTTCTTTCTCACAAATTATCTAGGGATTAAAAAACAAAGGGGAGAATTGTGCTAAATTTATTTTGGTATAGCTAGATCAATTATGCCTTCTACGAATGCTTTAGCTGTCAGAGAACAACCAAGTGATTGTGATCAATTATATTAAAATCATTACAAGCTTGTGATTATAACTTTTGGAATTTTAATTTGACACAAAAGGTTATTCCTACAATGAATCAGGCACCCATTGACTACATTAACTGCAGGAACTTCTCTACATGAATAAGGTGTCTGATGCTTATCGGTAGTTCTATGGGTTTCATATGAAAAATTCTATATTTAATATGATAGCTTAGTTTAATCATCATATTGGTTTTCTTTCTTCGATTATTTTCGAGTTTTGCCTTATAAAACTACTGAAATAACTTAAGCATCAAGACTACTAAATGAACTCCTTGAAGTGGATGCTGATGATGAGTACAAACTAGCAATTTCTTGGTTATTAACAAAAGTGAGATATTTTTAGCACAAGATTTTTTTAACACAAAATGGATAGGCAAGTGTTACGTTAATTTCAAGCTTGTTACAGCAGTTTACATGAAAAACCTGTTATACATAGAAATATTAAGTATTTGAGGCTTGTGATACGTGATCTGATTTGATAAAAAATTCTATATAATATGTATGATCGTAACAGCATTAATCCTTCGTGCACCTCTTTTGCTTGGTAAACACAGTCTGGTTCACACATGCATGCAAGGAGATACAATCTGGCTTTCTTTGTATGTCATGACATGATGTGGTTCATGAAGGTCTGCATATTGTATTGTATGCAAGGCTGACAAAAGATGATAAGAAATATGTCTAGATTGTATTCTTAATTACAAGGTTTAAAATTCCATGGGACGGGGCTGTTCCAGTTTCTCTATATAACGGGATGTGTTGCCATCATATCCTGTCTCAACACTTGGGATAGAGAATGTCACGTTCCACCTGGACTTGATTACTTGCTTAAAAGTAGTATTAATTATAAAAACAAACCTGATCTGTTAATACTATAATAAGCTCTATTAAATAAACTATTGGAGACCTGTCTTGGGAAACAATATATTCATTTGTGTTGATGTGTGAGAGTGCTTGCAACTTAAATGAAACTGATGACCTTAAAATGACCTTATGATGCATTTTTTATCCAAGTGTTATCAGTTATATTGCTTATGATATTTTAAATTTTAAAACTTTGCATTTAGGAATTTTCCATGTGAAACCAGATGGGCTATGAATATAATAAAATAATGAATAACATTATCCATGAAACATGTGTAGTTAGTGCTTAGCATCAGGACTATTTTTTTTTTTTTTTGTATTTGAGCAAAATGAGCCACCTTTTTTTGGGTCTCCAAGAACCACCAGACCTTCTAATTATCATATATTTGTTGGATCACCATGTTGGACTGATGTTTATTGAATATCCAGAATTCAGGAATTTAATTTGTAACTGAATTGTCTGACATGTTTACGTGTTCAGATGGGCATCTAGGATGGACATGCCCATGAGGATTTTGTTCTCATTGAAGTTTTTACTTATCTTTTATAAATTAGTTATATTTGCTTCTGCTTCTACATGCTTTAGCTCTAGTTGCTATATTTGTAGTCCACATATCTCTTTGTAATTGTCTGTCATTTGCATGTCTTGATGCTTTTGTTTCTCTGCACCTCCTAATATGCAGCCCTACAAATGTCAGTGCAGGAAAATGCAAAGGATTCATTGGACCAGCCTGAGGTGAACAGGGTTCTGGGTGACCAGTCATTTGTTTCATCCATCCTTAATTCGGTATATTGTGCGCCTGCAATATATACTGTGTAGTATGAGTTTTGTCTTTTGTGTTGCTTACTCTTTCAAACTTGAGTCTGTAATGTTGCCTTCATGCATTAATGGTTATTGTACTTACAGCTCCCAGGAGTTGATCCTAATGACCCTTCTGTAAAAGAGTTGCTGGCATCTTTAGAAAGCCAATCAGAGGTATCGTAGTAAAATAATTAATATTTTGAAGCCCTCATGATCTGTTTGGTTAATGTTGGACAGATGAGGTTTATGTTTATAGTTTCTCCTTCTTCAATTGTTGTCTTGTCGTATTTACTCCATTCGTATTTTACTGTTTTTTTTGGGTGCAGTGCAAATGTTAAAAAAAAATGTGTTCTTTATGATCACATTACCTGTCTCATGAATTCTGATGTTGAATATCCACTATTGTTTTCTATTAACTGTGGTCATCTGTTGATATTGTTGCAACACTGTGCTTCATAGAACATCAATGGTAACACCATTTCTAAAGATGTTCCAGATTTATTGTGGGGATGAAATTGACTTGACTGCATTATCAATGAGCCTCTTTGGGTTGTCTGTGACAGCAGTTTGCCTCTTTAATTGGATATCAAAGTTTTGACTTATTTTTTTACTGAAGGGGCTGTAAAATTGCTTATGTAGTTGAGTCTAGTTAGGAGCTGCTGGTGTTGTGTTTTGAAGTAAGATATGTGCTTATCTGTCTTATTATTTTCTGTATACTTTTTTGACGTGTCTTTTGCTTGAGCTCAAAATTTTAGTTTTTACTCTTGAAAATATTATACATGGCATATTATGAACAAGTATGGATATTTGGTTGCATTTGTTTTGTTCATATTTACATATATAGGGTGAAACATGTTGTAGAAGTCCATGATGCTTGGATTTAAAAAAAGTTCATATTGTCATAAATTCAACTTTTTGATTATGAATTCAATTCCCCAAGCATCTTGGGAAGAAGTTTTTTGCATGAACCACTACCGTATTGTCTTTTTGTTGGATTTGAAAATAAGTTTTTTTTGTTAAAAGAAAGGTTTGGCTGTGTTGAAGGAATCACTTCTTATCATGCATTGCCAATCAAATTCACCTGTCCTACCTTGAATTCATGGTTTTTTGGATTGCTTTGGTTTTTGTTTAAATTGCTTTTTTTTTTTTAATGTTTCTATTTCTGAGGTCCTGATGGTTATGGTGAATGCATTCTAATGGAAGAGAGAACCAAATCTGTTTAGTAAATTGGCCCTAGCTTTTTAAAAACAGATGTAAATGGGTGGGTGAGATTTCAAAGGAACTTTTAGGGTTTAGTTTAACTCTATTGAAACTTGCAATGAATTGCAACAATATATTTGATAATTAAATGAGCTTTTAGTTTGTCTTGACATGGATTGTCTTTTCCCCACTCATTTTCTTAATGTTTCCTTTCTTGAAAGCAAAAACAATTCAAAGTTGATCTGTCTTTTAAATCCTTAATAAACCCTAATTGAAAGATGTGCGAACATTATTTTTTGAAATTAAATTCAATACTTTTTAATGTTTTAGAGCCTGTCCTCGTCTCTGTAACCAACACTACTTTTTTTATGGTTTCAGAAGAGAGATTCTTTGGTTTCTAGCTTTGTCTCCAAATCCAACTCCACCTTCCCCCTAAATGATGTGGCATTTTAGATTAGGTGACTTGGAGCCAACATTGACTATTAAGACAATCCTAGATTGGTAGCTGAATCTGGTTACATCAGATCAGCACACACCACCATACTATATGGAAAGTAGTACTAGATATTTTTAACTGTTTTCTATAGAGCACTTCTAGTACCTTAATGATTACATTTTGGACATGGTTAATATATTGAAACTGCAAGATTGGGAAGGGAGCCGACAAGTTCTTCGGAGAAAAAAAAAAAAAAAAGAGGGGGTGGGGGTGCTGTATGGTTGGTGTTAGGTCTTATGCAAAAGTTGCCTTTTCTGATGTATTTAGAAATTTTCTTTTGAATGTTATGATTCTTTTTTTTTAATTATTTTTCTTCGGGGGGGCAGGGGTTGGGGTCGGGCGCGGAGGGGGGGGGGGGGGAGCATTATTTAAGGGCCTGAAATGGCACTACCATGAGGCACCTGGCATCAATGGGAGGTTGATCAAGAAATGGAGTAATTTTACATGTTTTTTGTGATTTTCTTATTTTCTCTGTGTTCCTGGAATCATGTTGTTAAAGGGGCACTTAAAGCATGCCTGATGTGCAAGGCACTCCGTGGTGCCACTTCAGTCACCTGCTGAAACTCATGCCTTACATGAGCCTTACTGAGGCACAAAGGCATAAAAAATAGTGGCTCCATGATTGTTGCGTGTGCATGTGGCTGTGGGTGACTGCAAGTTTATTTGTTGTATATGTTTTGTGCTGTGATGACCGTGTTTTGAAGTTTTTGTGGTTAGTTGTGTATGTTCATGTTTGATGCAATTTGTGATCCTGGGATTGTTTGGGGGTGTGGCTGAAACCTTTTTTAGATATTTGTTCCTGCTAGTTTATATGCTCTATATATTTCTGCTAGTTTCTTATTAAATAAATTTGTGGTTAGGAATATATACTATGCATTTATATCTGTATATGTATGTCTGTGCACACACATGCATTTATATCTGTATATGTATGTCTGTGCACACATATGTATGGATATTTATGTACATCTGTATATGTGTACATACATCTACGTGAGCATATAATATATATCTGTGCATGCACATATAATATATGTATATGTGTATTGTGCCTTTATATGCTTAGGGGTATGCCTTGCTATGCTCCTTGCACTTAAAAGCTCCAAGTTACCTTGGTTCTGCTTTAGTGCATTTTGAGCTGATAGCATCTTTTGCTGGAAATACATTGTTTCTCGCTTTAATATTAAGTTTGGTGCACTTAAGACTCCAAAGTTACCCTGGCGCATTGGTACATCTTGAGCCTCTAACAACTTTTGCTGCAATTACATTGTTTCTTCCTTTAATATTAAGTTTGGTGCTGATAACAATACTGTCTTCTGAATCCTATTGATTTTTCCTAGCCTCAGCAAAAGAAAAGTGAAGATAAACCAGAAGATGGGGGTGACAATTAAGTTATTTGTTGAAGGCTGCTAGCACCTCCTTTTTCTCCAAGGTAAGAATTAATAAACCCTAATCTTGTAGCATGATCTTTTTCTTCTGCACTTCTGGCTGCTCTGTGATGCAAGGTAGAACACCTTTTCTCTTGTTTCCCTGCCTCTCTGTGTTCATGCGTGTCTTTTTTTTTTCCTTCATCTTGGGGTGGGATGCTTTTCCATCTTGTTTCGTACTGTCCAAGCTATCAAATTTTCTTCTGCACTTCTGGCTGCTCTGCAAAGTAGAACACCTTCTCTTTTCCCTGCGTCTATGTTTGTGGGTGTTTTTTTTTCCTTCGTCTTGGGGTGGGATGCTCTTTCATCTTGTTTCGTACTTTCCAAGCTATCAAATTATCTTGATCTTCTGAGTTCTAGGTTCATATTCCGGTTAAACGGTTGTATATGGTCAATGCCAACATATTTTTTTTGCCTCAAAGTTGGCAATGATCATGCGCCTATGGTGGTTTCAAGTCGTTCCATTGCTCGGCCATCATATTTTACTTCTCAAGCCTTTTTCAGCTGCCCGTGTCCTTGCTGTGTTTGTACCTGTTATCATTTTCCAATTTAAACTGTTAAGGATGCCAAAGTAATTTTATTTATTCATTTTCTTTCTGGCAGGCCACTGCAGATCAATAGCAAGGATTGGAACAACGCATGTTTCCCGGATCAAGAAGGGAAATTATCATAAAAATTCATAATTGGCCCTATATTTATTCTCTGCGGCTAACGGATTCATTAGATGCCCTTGATTTAAACTTCTATCCAATGTTTTAGTTTTATGGTGAATGACAGTTTCTATCTTAATTTATTGGGTTATGCTTTATCAAAAATTGAACCTTTTATAAAGAATATTTGACTGCTCTGTTGAGTATCGTATAAGAGAACTAGCGCATCTGACATCGCCATGAGCTTTTTATGTTGTTGAATGCTGGTTCGAGATTTTTTTTTGGTGCTATCTTATTACATTTTGTTGGCGGGCTTGTTGTTTATACTGATTTAGTCCTTTCTTCCCCGGTCGCTGTGTTAAAGCTGTAGTACGAGGGGTTCAGAGATAATTGGGGAAAGCCTTATTGAGGTTTAAGAGGAAGACAGAGCAGCACTCAATCATGAAGCAGCCGTCTTCACGCGCGGTGACGTTGCAGATGGCAACTTAAAAACAACCGAACCTTAACTCAGATAATAAAATCCCTTGGCACTTCGAAGGAGGAGGGTTAATTAGGAAAGGTGGTAGCCCTCACTGACTGATTTTACGAAGCCCTAATCAACGAGCGGTGGCTCGATTTTATTAAAAGAAAAAGAAAATAAAGTTACTGATTTTACGAAGCCCTATCAACGAGCAGTGGATCGATTTTATTAAAAGAAAAAGAAAAAAAAAGAAGATGGCAGGTGAAGTTTTGTTGAAATGCAGATATCAGGACAAGCTTAAGGGTATACAAAGGGTAAATACAGCCACGTAAAACTAAAATGTCTCACATTTGAATTAACGCTTCTTTTTCATCAATTGAACCAGCAAGGCCACTTACAGTATCCGCGGGGTAAAATTAACAAAAAAAGGTTCAGCGTAATTTACTACAATTTAACTCATCATCCGCAGCATGTCTCTACTCCTTGGATGTTATAACCAGCAATCCCAGAGCACCGATGAGCAAATACTGCAAGAAACGCAATAATGAGGAGATCAAACGAAAAACAATTTGGATGCTTTGCTTAAATCTACTAATTTTTCCTTATCTACACGTTTTTGTTTAATTAAAAATAAAATATTGAGGTAGGTTGAAAATGAACCAGGAGTGCAGCTACCAGTACTACAATGGATACCTATATGCTCTAAATTTTAGTCAGTAATATTCATTTTTTAATTTATAAAGCAAATAAAGAAAATATATATATAATTGTTTTAGACAACTGGATAAATAAGTAATGCATAACATACAAAGGATAAAGAAAAACTGTTGAAAGTCTTTCAGACGGGCAATTAAAAACTAACCATATAACTTAAAGCTGCTAAGCATTAGGTCTAGAAAAGAAACTTCATTATGATATGTTGACAACTGTGCCCATATCTTAGTTCCCAGAAGCAAAGTATGGCAGCGGGGGAACAGGGAAGAAAGTTTCATATTTAAAATAAAAATAAAAAAGTAATAATAAATGCTTCGCAAGCAGTTGCAGGGGTGAGTTTCTAAGGAGATTCTAAAGAATCATAAAATGAAAGTTTCCAGCAACTAAATGTCCATATTATATGTAACCAGATATACGGATATCAAAATCTGTACCTATAATTGGGATGGGTATGCATAACCAGCCAATTCTGGATTCAGACATTATATACTAGAAACGCACTAATGAAAGGGGCTACACTGAGACGCATCTGATCGTTAACCAGGAACATACTAAGTGGAAGGAAGCTGTAAACCTAGTCGGGTTTCTATTTAAAAAAACAAAGTTCTTAGCTCAAACCTATGCTTCCATGTTGAACACAACTAACATCGTATTCAAAACTTTCACATTAAGATGTGTGCCAATGACGAGGACGTCAAATGTGCAGTACAGGATGGACGAGATAAATATAAATGCAGCTTACTAGCAGAACTGATATAGGAAACAATTTGTTGGTGGGAATTGAGTGTGTAAAGAGTAGTGAAAATACACGTCATTTACCTCAAAGGTTTTGGCCTTAAATAGGTTTACGCAATCAGACAGTATTTCAAGAAAATGACTTACTGATTGTGTCTGCCAATGTTTATGCAGAACTCACTGCAACAGAACTATTTTGAATATTGTTCTTCCTAATGAAAAACAAAAGCATCATATAATGATCTGCAAGTGCAAGGCATGCATGAAGGGCATCATTATTTATTTATTTATTCTTGTAATAGTGTGTTAATATTCTCAAGATAACATACCTTGATGATTGGTTTTTCAGTCATGACAATGGTCACCCAGCCAACATATGGTAAAAATCTGTCAAGGTCACCAAATTGAGGTTATATAAGAGAGGTTGTGCGTTAAAAGCATAGGTGGCCATCCTGAAAAAGATGCAACTTTGAAAAAGTTGAATATACCCGTACTTACCCTACAGCTCGGCCCATGATGTGATGCTGCTGAAGCCAAAGCTGACCATGAGCATAAAGAAGTCTGTCATCTCCAAAATTATTATCACCTGACGATATATCAGTAATTATAAGTATCTCGCCCTATATTTTAAACAGCAGCCATTAACAACAGCTATGCACCTTTTTTTCTTAATAAAAAGAAAAGAAAAGAAAAGAAAAGAAAAGAAAATTGCAACAGTATAAACGGTATGCATGAGGAACAAGATCATATATAACATCTATTATTCAACATCTTCCACCTACATTCAAAATTCCCCAAGGTAAATATTATTTCCCATGTCTCACTACTTCGTTATAGACAATAACGATAATAGAGGGGGAAAATCACCGCATCTTTCAAAATTTTAGGAAACTTACACAAGGTCTACCATCTCTATCCTGGATCCCATGCTGGTACCATTTTATTACTGTGTTGGTATGCCCAGTATGGAGGCTGGTTCAGCGCAATGATACTCGATACACCCCCCTATGCCGCATACTGGTTCGGTACCGGTATGGTACAGTACAATCCATACCAACTGATACCAACAAATATGGCAAACCATGCTTGCACATCATCTAAGAAATACCTTTACTGAGCTACTATGTAGATATTCTACAGGTAATCATAACAAAACAGTGCATTTTCAAGATAGAAATAGAGATCTGGAATTTTCTACCTTTTGTTAGGATATCAACCTCTCCTGTGTCCTGTCGCTCATGGACCTATATACAGAATCAAAGAAAAAGATCAACGATTGAAAATCACAATGGACTAATATCGGATCCTATTTTAAAACTAGACCATTTATAAAGACCCTATTGCACTTTAGGACTCCCATATTAGTAATTGTATAACCCTATCAACAAATTTCTCAAGCTAATATCAATGTAAAAGCATGTATTAGTCAAAAGCACTGGTCCTAGTCAATTTCACGCTGGACATGGAGAAAGCCTATAATAGGATAGGTGATAATTATGTGTCTAGAAAACTTTTATTTGTTTATGACTTGCCAACAATGAGGGTCAAAAACAAATTCAACATAGACAAGGGAACCCTTACTAAGAAAACAATTTCACCAGATGAGTGGGTGCCTTTAAATCCATGCTTATTCATTTTGCATTCCATTATTATTTCATTTAATATTGAAAATGTACCATACAACTATATAAGTGGGATGGGTACCCCAAGAAAATATGTATCTTTAATTTGCTATATCGTAGGTCCAACATATTGCCATTGCATGTCACAACTGTAACTAGCTGGTTAAGAACAAATTGGCACTCCATTGATATACACTACCACATTGAAGCCTTGTTGCAGAACACTTAATAAAAAGCACCATGATGTAGTAAGGAAGGTTATGGGTCAAGGTCCCATAAAGGCCAATGTAGTACCAAAAGAAAAAAAAAAAAAATTGTCACAATTTTAAAAAGTGAAAGAATGAATTAAGGAAAATAAATCACCTTGATTACACGATGAACAATTGGAATTTCACGTCCCTGATATAGTAAATATTAGAACTTATTAGATCAACATGAATAAATTCACAAAAAGTAAACAAGCATCCACAAGAATTGAAGCCCCAAGTTGTCAACATGCAGGATGTAACACAAAATTTATCTCCTACACTACTCATCATGATTTACAATACCCAAAGTGCTTGTATACAAATGTTTTAGGAACTCAATACCTTTGTCAAGTGATCATTCAATGAATAGTCTCAACAACAACATAAAGAGATTTTTTGAAAGGCAAAAAAAAAAAAAGAACTATTGATAGGAACTATTCAAACCACTTGAATTGTATTTGTTTTATGATATTCCAAATGTGATGAATGGTAAAGATTGACTTAGAATGAGATGAGTGTCTTAAGACTGCAAGACACAGCCAAGTTACTCATGCCTCGTGACTTACCATATGACATGAGCAAGCATTTAGCAAGGCTAATACCATTTTAGCACATATAAAAGAAAATTCAGAACCAATCATGAAACAAATGTACTGGCTTTTTATCAAATAATCTAGAATTTAAAAAGTAAACAGTGTGCCCCCGAGTGGGGGATGGGCAGACTGCCCACTACCCATATCAGTAGGCCTAAAATGAGTTGCACATCCATTCATCCATATTAAAGCTTCCAGCATGTCTCTCGTACATTATTGAGCATATCATCCTAGAATTTTAATAAAAATTATTCCAGAACAGACACTTCTCTTAATGGTCAAAATGTGCTGGTTTTTCATTAACAAAATCAAACGCACCATGCCATCATTTATCAATAATGCAAAGATATCATCAAAAGTTACCCCATTAAAGTTTACTCAAACCTTCCGGCTTTCGGTTAATTAAAAATATCTTATTATGCTACATCCATTGATAATTTTACATTTATAAGCCACACTTCAAAGATTTTGTTACATCTTTGACTTCCATATCCTCTCATATGCCTGGTCCTCACAGAAGTTGCAGAGATTAAGGAAGTTGTGTTGGACAAAAATAATGATGAAAACATACAGTGGGTGTGTGTCCAATAAAGAATATGTTGGTTGTTTGTCAATTACAAGATTGTCATTCTGGGTGATGGACATAACAGGAAATTTTCTAGAAAATTGATATTGGTTAAAGGTGAAGGCCTTACAAAAGAAATTGAGATTGTGAGCTGTCCATGCATTTCGTGCAAGTGTTTGGTTAATTGTAAAGCTAAAGTCATTTTGTTGAGATGGAATGAAGATTACAAAATGCAATACCATGCCTTGGACCAGGGTGAATGAAGAGATTGATGAAGTTGTATCATCCTTTTGGGTGTCAAAGGATAGTTGGGGAATTGTGTGGTGGTCTGTATATGTGCATGCTGGACCTGGTTGTTTGGTCGACCTGCAGTTTAGCTTTCTTATAGTTTGTCCATTTGGGTGCATCGCTTCTTTTACATCATAGAACCCATTCTACCCTAGCCAACACATACTCATCTCAGTAAAAAGTCAATTGCTGCTTAAATAAAAGATCTCAGAACTCTATGCTTAAGACCTAAGAATTACTTTTGGACCTAACTAGGTCTTGCATATACTCAATTCCACAAGTTACGAAAAGCAAAAGCCAATTTTGTCCTGCTTCAAAATTTAACACATTACAAAGGCAATTCTTGAACAGATGAAATGTGTGGAGGATGGCAAGACATTTTGGGAGGAACTTGTATGTCGCAATTTTGATTTTCTTGAACTCTTTACACAGCAGAGCTGGAACATGAGTAAGATGATGTCAAGGTATAAAAGCAATTTGTAGTTATCACTTTGTAGACTGCTAATAGATGAAACCATAATGTTTACAAAAAGGTCTGGAATACTTGGACTGCCATATCAAATGAAATTCTTGCTAACTAAAACTACAGCAATAACTTTTCAGAGTCAACCAGTTTGGGGAGGAGATGATCAATTGTTAGGGGGATCAAGCTCAATCCTTCAAATGGAGGAGATTTAAGGCAAAACATTCATTATTAATGAGGCAAGGCATAAGGATTGCTTTCTAATGAATTCTGTTTGTTAAAAGAATGTTAGAAAATGTTAGAGAAGATCATATGGAAACACATATCAATGTTGCATTTCTGTTGTGTATCATACCAAATTCTGGTAGATGAGGATCTCATGTTGCATATTCAAAATTCAGAGTTTTTAATGTACAAATATTTATGTATGTATGTGTGTGTGTATGCGTATGCATGACAATTGATCTATAAACAATACGGAAAAATAAAATTAAAACTTTTGTTATGGTTCAAATTCTATTCTATATATGCACAAACTTTGGAGTTTTTTTAACCATCATTCATGCATGTACGTATGATTAGGATTCGCCGAACCGTCCCAAATTGTTTGGTTCGAGGCATGCCCAACTATACTAGCAATCAACCAGGATGTTTCCAACATGAAAACGGAACATCGGTGAGGGAGAAGAAATGAGAAGAAGAAAGAGAGGACAGAGGGAATGAGAGGAAAAAAAAATCAAAGAGGCCACTAGAGGCTGTTGGAGGCCCGCCAAAGCTCCACTCTCCTCCTATAGAGGAAAATAAAGAGACAGAGAGAAAAGGGGAGGGAGATATAGGAATGGAAGTAGTAGAGAGCGGGGAGGCTGGCAGTGGCTGTCGGAGGGCCATCAAGGCCCTCGAAGGGCAGGATGTTCCTCCTGCTCTTCGTCAGATCAAAATAAGGATGATCATCCTTATTTCAATTGCAATTCTCTTTTTTTATCCCATCCTTTGGAGGCCTCCACGGCCTCCGACAGCCACCACCAACCTCCTTGCCCCCCTCTCTCTCTTTCTCTCTCTTTCTCAGTTCAAAGTTTTCCACTCCTCCAATCATCCAAGAGCCTCTGCAGCCCTCTAACAGCCACCATCAACATCTCCACCTTCTCCCTCTCCTCCCCCCTCTCTTTTCCTCTCTTCAGTTCTCCCTCTCCCCTACTTTCTTTGCCTTGCTAGTTCGGGCCTAGTATAGAACGGTATGGGGGCATACAAAACCGTACCACTAGCCAACGGATACAGGATTCGGTTGTAGGATGGTGAACCTTTTGTATGACAGTTGATCTGTAAGCAAGATGGTAAAATACTCTCAAGATATTTTTTTCCTATTTTAAATATTATGTATGTATTGTGTGTATGTAATAACAATTGATCTATAAACAACATGGAACAATAAAATCAAGACTATTTTGTCATGGTTCAAATGCTTTTGGGAACAACCAGAGCTAGATAGATCTTGATAGGCATGCCTCCTAGAATAGACTCAATTAAGGTGAAAGACACATTCCACATAAGCTTCTATGAACCAAGAAATACTAAACCGAACCGGGAGCCATATCAATTAGTGACCAGTATGATACAATACCGTACCAGAATCTGTACCACATTACATGAAATTGAGAAAAAATCCACCCCTTCTCTATTGCTACATTGTCCGACCTGAACCTGATCCAACTTGGGCCGAACCGGGCCGAACTGGGCAAAATATCAATCTATATTTTGGATTTCAGGAAATCCACTATGATGCAAGATTGGCCCTTCAAGATGAATTAATGTCAACTAGGATGGAGGGAGAAGATAATGACAATTGCTTATTGTTACAGTAATGATCGGCCAAGAAACTTTCAGCTCCATTATGAAATAATTAGCCAAGACCACAGCAGAAACATGTGAGAGAAACAATGGATAGCATTATGGAACAATAGATGGATAAATAACAAAGCTCATCAAATGCAGGAAGAACATAGGTAGCACCATTTAGTTAAAGTTTCAAATATAACATCTTCTGATATACCAGCAAGGCAGTTATATATAAAATAAACGCTAATAAATGACTAAACAAAAAATGCGTGATCTTTCAATAATAGTAGTAGTAGTCATAGTGTTCTTAGTCATACTAGTAGTGGTGGTGGTAGTTATCATAGCAGTGGTAAAATTAGTCATCATCATCATAGCAATAGTCGTCATAGTCATAATGGTCATAATAATAATAATAATAATAAAACACTTACATCAACATGAAACACAACTATCTCTCCAGCACGAATAGGATCCTTGCTCATGTGCAAGAATAGAATATCACCCTGCAACAATAGCAAAAAGAAAATAGTCATTCTCGTTGTCTTAATAATAACAATGTAACAAATATATGACATATTTAATCATATATATACTCAACACACTGTATTCCACAGTATTAATGTTGCCAAACTTTCAATTTTTTAATTAATAAAATATGTTTACTCTAGAATGTGCACTTATAATAGAAAAAAATTGGCAACAGCATTCCATTCATGGCTAAGAAACAGCCTGTTCAGCCCTGGAGATTAAGAAAGCTTATAACATGAGTTACATAAACAACATTCCACATAGCAGACTGGTGCATTAATGATAATATCTATTGGTTTTAAACCAAAATTTTACCAAACTGGAGCCTCAACAGTCAATACAGGATGCTAATGCAAGATTTAGTGGAAATTTTCCCAAGAAGGTTAGAAATACCTATCCAATTTTAGCCTCAATTATATGGCATAATGTACCTTTTTTAACTTTGCATTGCTAGCAAAGAATGCAGAGACAACCTGCTTTGTGAAAAGCCTATAATAAGCTATTTTTTCACCATGACATAGGGCTTTATTTCGAATTCTTAAGATATTTGATATGTAAAACTAAACTTTAACAATTTTCATTATTGAAGTTTCTAGTCATCTAAACCCTACCATACATATGGAAAGATACAGGAAGGAAAACATCTACAATAGATTACATCAAGGTAGATAATAATATGGAGATGCGTTCAAAAAGTATTATGGTTATTGTATCCGCTGGCAAAGTCTTGGAACCACCAATAAGGCCAGCATTTTAATGATAAGAATTTTTCAAATACCATAAAGGTGCATAAGATGCAAGGAAGTCAAATATGGAATTCGCAGGTTGAGGTGTACCCAGACTAGTACAGAAAGAAACAAAAAATAATTGCTATGTGAATCTCCACCCTTTCATTAATAAATCATGAAGTCAGAAACAATTTTTGTAGAAAGCCCCATGAGGTCCAAAGATAAACACATCTGCTTTTAAGTTTGTAGCCATATTGGGTTCCAAGGAACTGCTCCCATCCGACAAATTAGAAACAAGAAAACTCATACCAAGGTGTATAAAGAAGCAAACAGAAATATCTAGAACGTTACCAAACCCATCACATATCCTATACCTGACTAAGTTTAACACATTTTAGCTGCAACATTTTCCATCAAACATCGCTACTTTGTAGTTGAAGGCAACACACCAAATCGAGTTCTGGCATTTGGTTATAGGACAACAAATTCAATCTACCAGAAGTTTCGAACCATCTTCTAATTTAATATTGTTTTGGTACATATCTTCTAATTTAATATTACTCACCCTCTTGAACCCAGGTTCCATGCTTCCAGATAGAACAACCACGACAGGCGATTCACTCCCGGTAATACACATCAAGCCCTTCCATATGATCAGCGCCGAAGTTACAATCATCCCTGCCCGAAAATTATCAGAAGGATCCATTACTTACCAAATCAAGTAATTTCTGCCCCCAGATTCCCATTCATCTGTTAGAGACGACGACCAATTGCTTTCAAAGATTCCCCCTTTTTTTTTTAGGGAAATTGTTTTCGAAGATTCAAAAAAAAGGGTTTTAAAAAGGGTTTTGGGATGTTTACCGAAAAAAAAAAAAGGATCCTCGGAAAAACCGGAATCATGATTCATGAACGAAGGAAGGGGGAAAAAAGCAACTGATCAAGCTATTTGCCCGGAGAGCGTATAAAATATCAATTAAATATTAAACAGAAGAAGAAGATGAAGAAGAGATCGTGGGATTCTTGGACGAACCGAGGCTTATGATTTGCGTCAGGACGTGCCTGACCTGGAGAGATCGGATGGACTCCACGCTGTCCCCGATCCACCCCATTCTCTCTTCCTCTCCCTCTCTCTAACCTCTCCTTGCTCACCACCTTCGTCCCAACGCCTTCACCCCTTTCCTCGGTCGCCCCCCGCCCCCCTTTATGTCGTTTTGATGGGGCGGGTACAGCGTATGCTCGACCTATTATGGGTAGACGTGAGTCGAGAATGTCAGCCGTCGGATTACCATCGAACGGGATATCCTGTGTCTTTTTTTTTTTTTTTTTGGTGGGGTGGTCCGGGAGGGGGTGGGGGGGGGGGGGACGATGACTCGTGCTTGTCACGAATCCTGATGCATTATGAAGGGATAGCGGGGATATGAAATCGGTGCTGGCATGAGAGCCGGGTCTGATAAACGCCGGAGTCGGTGAATGTAAGGCTTTTATTCCTCGGTGGATAAAGATATCCGGGCAACTAAGGATATGTAACTAAGAACATTGTCTTTAAACATTTTTTTTCCATTCAATTGGCGAAATATTCATTGAGGTTGAACAGAGAAATAGAAATGGATTGGTAACTACTGAATTTTAGTTTATTTGATTTGCTAATCTCAAGTGATGAAGATTTACTTGCTAAAATCTATTTACTTATTTGTTTTAACTGCATCGTGGTTTCATTGGAGGCATTATTAATAATACTTTTCTAATCAGAAAAAGTCCAGCTACATAAAAGTACCTTGGTAACAAAACATATGTTTGATCATATAAACCTTTTTTCAAATATACATGCATTTTTTTGGTTAACCAGAAATTTACATAACTTAATAAGCAAATACATCCAAAGGAGTTTGCTATGGTCAAATCCTGCAACTAGGGTAGGTAAGTAGAAATTTATGGAACATTAACTCCAATTTATCTAGAATTACAAAATTAAGCACTCATTCCGTGATTGAATTCTCTTTTTTGTAGTAGTTTACAATAAAAAAGGTCAATTAGAGGCTCATATATATATATAAAGTAAGGAATGAAGGTCATTCATGGTGGAGGGGCACTTGCCAATTTAGGAGATTTACAGTATTTGAATTGCCCTCTCTTCATATCTCTGTCGTTCTGAGAGCGTGAGTGATATAAATCGACGAGTGCAGGTACCTCAGTGCGAAGAACAGTAGCGTAGATAACTGTTACTTTTCAGCAAGTTTTGCACCAATGGAATCTCAAGCTACTTACTTAATGCATACGTGCACCAGGTTCTTTCATGGATCTGTGGAATTGATTTTGATGGTTCCAAGAAGGTGGGCGTTTTCCAACAACAGCCAGGTTTCAACACAACGGTTATTCCATGATAACTGACCCCCCACCAAAACTAATGTTAACCATTGTAATTAATGGTTATAATGGCTGTTAAAAGTATTTTTATAATCAATATTATAGTTGCTATTATAATGATGTTATAATGAAAACAAAGGCATTATTGCATTATAATGGATCATGTAGATGGCACATTATAACGACTATTACTTTTCCCTGTCATCATACAACAATGTAAAAGAGGGGTGGAAGCCATTATGCCAGCCACTATAATATTGCACAGCTATTTTTTAAACCATGATGAGAGAAAATAGAGAGGCTTCCATGGCGATGTAAAAGAGGGGCCGGAAACCATGGCCACAGGGGGTTTCCATGATCAAGGAGCCTAGCGGGGTAGCAACTCAATTTTCTAATGGTTGTCATGTTCTAAATGGTTCACTCAGCCCAACCACCACACACAAAATCCTCCCCCTTCCGCACACAAAATCGTCTTATTCCTTGAGGGCATAGACCTGCCATTTTTATGCTAATAAAACCCATTAGGCCTAGCCCCCGTTAAACGACCCGCTAACGTGCATGCTCTTAGTTTCAAATCTTTAGTAGTGTTCTCTTTCCTTTCATACCGAGGTGTTTTACAACCGTGACCAAGCTCTCAGCCTGAATAAATAAATAAATGTCCATCCGAGGCTTTGGTGCACGGTATAGATGGTGAAGAGGATGTTTAGTCCATAATATACATTAATACTGTATCAGAGGGACAACTTCACCCCACTAAAGGAATATATGGTAACCTGGCATTACTGCTTCAAGTAAACGAACAACCATATTAATTGACAATCCCGCCGCAAACACTTCTCACAATCTAAAAGAAAATTTGGCAAGTAAAAAATTGGCATGTACGTGTACATCAATGACCCAAACCTTGACCATGCTTAGTCACCAAAAACAAAATTAAGTACATAGATGAATGAGGAATGCATGTAATAGTAGTCTTTCAATTCAAATCTTCAACCACATCGGAAAGCTCTTGCGAAGAATACTTTCAATATTGATTCAGTCGCCTGACAAAAGCTAAGGACTAAGCAGGACTGAAGACGGTAAAAAATTTTAATATCATGTACACCAATCATAACCAAATTCCAAAAAAGTCAACGACTCCCTTCGCTATGTTAGAATATTTATAAGATATACATGAATTCAGCTTCCACCAACTGAAATTGCCTCTATAATCAATCAACAACAAAGAACAGGCATGTAAACAATTAAACCTACATTTTAAAATTCCATCAGATATCTATAACCAGCATTATTATTTTTTTTTATCTTTCTCACATGGTTGAATTGGCCCACCACCTTCAAGGACCAATGAAGGCACATCCTATGACCAAGCTGCCTAGAGATGAAAATTTAAGGAAAAAAAAGCTATTGCCATGATGTCACCTGTTTGTAACCGTAAGCATGAGACGGCTCCCACCCAGAGTCTGGCTGCTTCCGTTTTGGTGTCAACCCCGAACTAGAAGAAGGCTGTGACGTAGTCCTCATTTGTTCATCCATCAAACCATTCTGCCCCTGCCAAATGAATTGCTTAAAACTTCCACCATCCCTGCCCCCACCCTCCACCGACACCATCCCAGAATTCAAATCCAGACCATGATGGAAAACCCCATACGAATTTGAACCTGCAGGTCCATTAGTTATACTCATAAGAAAAGGTGGCCTTACAGATGGTGCACCATTCAGTCCTGGGTCCATGACATGCGTTACAGGAACTTTAGAATCCATCATGTAAGGAATGTTTCCAGGTCCATAGTATGCTTGAGGAATGGACATGATAGGCCCTGTCCCAAGTCCATTATACCCATAAGCAGGTGGTGGCATGTGAGAGTAAGGCAGCACCGCTCTAGCAGCCACTCCAGGCTTCATATTCAGTCCGCCTCCCATAAAGGCATGCTGAACTTTGCTGGCATGATCCTTCCTTTCAACAGGCACTCTTGCACCCATGATTGTAATAACAGGTTCTTTTAATTTTGATCCTCCAGACATGCCACGGGCCTCGCAAGGTGGTTTAACGAAGTTACGCGAACCACCAGCATCATCAAAAAATGGGTGATCATTCAAGTCAAAGTCTCTCATGGAATTCTGCCGTGAAGATGATGATGATGGAGAAGACATGCTCTGATCCCCGATCTGGGGATGTATCTTTGAATACGAGGATAAATTGGTTGGTGCATCCTCATCCCCAAGGCGGTTAAGATCGAACATCAGCCTTTCTGCTCGTCTTGAACTGACTTCAATAGAAGAATCCCCAGAAGGCAAACCAGAGGAAGCAGGTAATTGTTTCACAGATGATGATTCAATAACATCATCCTCGCTTTCAGCCACATTCAGATCAATCCCAAGGAAGTTTGGTTTCTGTTTGGGGCTTGAATAAATCTTTTCACCATCTGGAGTTCTTCGAGGGGATGCTGGTCGAAAAGCACTTGTGGCAGCAGAGCCCTTCCATCCCAGCTCACCTCCAAAGTGTAGAGGGGTAACCGGCAATCCTGGAGACCCTTTTGGAGCAGCAACAACAGCTACAGGTGCAGACACATTGACTGGCACCCCATGGATAGGCTTTGCTAAGCAATCAAATTCCCCAGCTGCAATATTGGCATTCAGATCAAAGATGCATCTATTCCCACCAGACTTGCCAGGTGGTTCTTGGACAGAGAAATTCAACTTACTTGATTCTAAATCTTGCTCAGGTTTTTCAGGATCAGTGCAAATATTCTCTGTGATTCCCGAACCATCTTCCTTAGGAGAAGAGGCATTACCAGAATGATCTTTTTCACAAGCCGGTGAATTATTTCCATTCATTTCACCGATCATGATTGATCCTGCTCTTCTTCTTCAATATCAGGGCTATGGGCACCAGTCATCTCTCCAGAATTGACCTCAGGAGAGCTGCTAAAAGGTTCTCTATAGTCAACAACTTCCCGTTCCACTTCTATAGCCACTTGCCTTGCAACTTCTAATGCATCAATCTCATATTCCAGACACAAATCTGACTTTTGGTTGGGCACCCTAGTTGCTTTGGTCTCCTTTGCTTTGGAAGAATGACAGGGGATCTCCACACCTTTGCTTACCTTCAAATCAACCTCGCTGCCAAGATTTTTAATGCCACCATCACTTTCGACATCTTCCTCCCTCTGTTGAGAATCAACAGAACCATCTAGCTTTCCAATTATGCATGATTTACCATATAGATATTGAAAACCCTTGGTGACATGTGCAACCTGTTTGCCCAAACTATTTGGCATCCTGCATTCACCACCCCCATTCTTTGGCTCAGGTCTCACGGTCTCTGATGGATGAGCTTCATTCTCATTAGAATATAGATTGCACAATACAGTGGGTTCTGTTGCAGCAATCACTTCAGAGGCGGAAGCAGATAAGCTGGAAGATGGTGGAACATTGCATATTTCTATCTGAGCAGATTCAGATAGATTCTTTTCCACTGTATTTACCTTCATCTCTTCAACACCATCGTCATCAGAAGCATCCTTCAACATTGATACGTTTGGTTGATCATCTCCTTCCCTATCAAATTGTGAACTGCATGTGCCAGAGGAGGGCAGTCCTGCCGCAGGGCAAACAGAGGACTCTTCAGTAACAGATAATGTCACCAGACAAGAGTCTGAAACAAGTGATGACAACGATGAATTGGCATCTCCTAAAGTCACATTTGCATCAGCAGAAATTAAAGAGGTTGAACGCACATTAGGATTTTGAACACAAGTTCTCTCACAGATAACAGAATCAGGTTTCTGTAAACTGTCTGAGCATCTGGTAACATATGATTGGTGCGATTCAGTCCCTGATGATTCTACTTTACAACTCCCTTCATCAGCTCCTCCTTTGGATGCAGATATATCGACAGGATATACAGAGGACGTGCCCTCTTCAATAATATGTGCATTATCTGAAGCTTTAGGTTGTTCAACATGACTTTTTTCACCTTTCTCAGAATCACTGCAACTCCCCTCAGTATTTTCTGCATGTTTCCACTTATTAAACAGAATTTTTGCCCTTTCCTTGATTATAAGGTTATTGTGACCAAGGAGCTGTTCAACAGTAATTCCAACTCCAGAAGAATTTGACTTTTCCCTGTTGATTGGAAGCTTTTCAAGCAATGCTAATAGTTTAATTATCAATTCTTCCACAACACCATCATTGGCAATTATACTGCACTTCTGAGCTTCCTGAAGCCACTGATTTAGAAAACAGAGCCCATTTAAATGAACAAAATGATCAAGACAACCCTTGCTTCCTGTGGCCGCTAAGGTGCCTACAACAGTTGACCACTGTCTTGCTGCATCACCAGCATTATTTATAATGCAATCTTTTAGCTTTTGAAGCATAGAAATTAGCTCTTCAACTCTAGCAAGATTTGAAAGCCCATCCTTCATCTCAGTAAGAGTGAAAAAATCTTCAAGTGTCATTTTAGTTCAAGAAACAGATAAATAGCTGGAAGATTCAATCATGTAGTCCTTGCAGCATGCTGATATTCCCATTGTCTAGTTGTAAAATGAGCACAAGAATTTGTGGTCAAGCTCATGTAGTTCCTTCTCTGCAACATATAACATAGCCTGATTAGTTGAATAGTCATATAAAGCATGATAATAAGTCATAAGCCATTTTAATTTTCAAAGAAATCAACAGCAAGGTCACAGGATGCAATAAATAAGGGAAAAAAAATCATATTGCCCAAGAAGATCCTCCTGCCACATCGCAGAAAGGGATTGGTGGGATGCACGTCAAATTACAGTAAGACATGGGGGGTCTGCTTGAATCATGAGTTGCTACAGAAGAACTAGGTGGGAGAGAAATTTCCATGCGACTGACCGGTGCACCAAAGCATTTTCAGAAAAAGGTTATAACCCCTTATTTCTTCTCATAAAAACTTCAAAGTAGCATATTTCACAACTCATGATCACACCAGATTTATTACTTGGCCAGTCATATCTTACTTGGAGTAGAGTCCTCAAGGGACTCAAATTACATGCCTGCAAAGCAAGCTCATTAATAATACGATTTCTAAATATTCTAACTTACAAAATAAAAAACAAATCCATGAAATAAGGAGCACCCAAACTTCAGGATAATCAAATCGGAAACAGAACAAAATGGACTCATATATGGGGAACCTGGAGAAGAAAATATGACTGAACAATGGCCACTTTGGGCCTGGATTTTTGGGCTGGAATAGGGCCTTGGTGAGACTTGTTCTTGCTGTAGTTTGCACCCTATTGTCCAACCTCTTGTTACCAGCCTCCGGTAGTGCCACATCATGAAAAATGTCACCCTTAACCCCATTCCACCTGGCTGTTGTACATGATTATCAGCATTATTATCCTTCACTTGTCACATTAAAAAATCCATGGCTTTGTTGCCTCCACTCCTAGTTTGCAACACTATCCCACGCCACCCACCTTCACCCTCTACATCTACACCACATTCACAGCCAATAGAAACAAAATGGGTGAGGGCCGTTAAATGTGGCGGAAGGACTAAGCCATGAGTGACTGAAAGCAAATAACCACAAATGGGCCATCAGGAAGGAAAGAAACTTAAGTCGATTAGCTGATATGTCAGGTAAACAATCAAATGATACTGAAAATGAGGAAAAGGGAAGAAAATCAAACAATCATAGCTTATACTATTAAAGTACTGAGTGAATCCGAATCCAGTAGTTAGAAAGGTCCTGAATTACAAGTACTCTGTGGGTGTGGGAATCTGTCTGTATGAAAACAATGGATAGTAAAAGCTCCCAAAACCAGCTACATCGTCATTCATCCTGACCATAGAAACTCCAGCACCCAATTTCCTTATTCTCCATTCCTTAAGTCCTAGGGTTTACACAAGTGGTTAATTAGATAAGCATTGCTTATGCATCAGATAATAAGCTTTATCTAAATGACTATAATGGCCTGAACTGGTAATATTTGTAAGGAATGGGTAAAAGTGGATATAAGGTGACTAAATGTGGAACACAAGGCTGCATCATGGCTGCACGTGGATGTGGTCCCTAACTACACCACATTGCCTGTGGTCCCTAGCTCACTATAAGTGATCAAACCACATCTGAGGTACAAAAGGTTGGCTACTTAGCACCATGTGGCTGCATATGCAGACAGCTTAGCATTATGTGACTAGATACATGGCCAGCTTAGCATTCTACATGTATCCTACCCTTATATAGGTCTGTGCAGATGGAGCTGGTTCAAATTGATGCTTTAGGCTGGATCTGGGTTTCAGCAAGCCTGATATCGGTATTAATATTTTTAATATGCTAATTATGTTACAACTATGAGGTATTAAGTACTTAGTAGTTAATGCTTAACTTTGAGTTGTTATCGTTATTAATATTGCTATTATTTATCCAAGAAAATGTTACTAATTGTTATTTGTTTTATTAAAGTTTATTGAATTTTATTTTTTCTTAAATATTTAAAAATAGCAACCAATATATGAGCCCTTATGTGTCGCATGCATACATATCGTGCTATGTTGTCCCTTGACCGCTGCCATATTGCAGCCACCTTTTAAGATACTGATAAGGAAGCATATTTCATCATTATCACTAACCATGAAACTCTTGAGCCACATTTAACTGTCTTATTAGACAACAGTGAGAGCACAACTTCGGATGAAGATTTTACTTAAGCAGAGATTAGCATGATTGGCTGAAAAATATTCATGCATTTTTGCAGTTATGTCAGATTCATCACAGTAAACTTAAAATATATGACATAAGATAGTTTTGTCCTTAAAGTATATTAGGTCCTTCGAGACAGTTGCTAACATGGGAATGGAAGGAAAGAAGATCAATTTCCTTGATTGCCATGAATGACTACTCGAGAGCTTCCTAGTATGCCTAGGAGGCATTTCGAATAGAAGCAAACGATCAATAACACAATAAACCTCATATACCAGATAGAAGAAAGTCTTCTAGATATGGACCCATCTTAATTTGGGTCCCACATGTGCCACTAGGTGGCAAGGTTCTTCTCACTCATTTGATCAAAGAAGAATTTGCTTTGGAGTAATGTAAGGACACCCATTTTGTACACGTCAAAAGCCCTCCTGCTATGTGGCATGAGGGATTTGATGTAAGTTATGGAAAATGGCGCAGTGAACGGGTTGATTGTTTAATGAGTTGCCAAGCCTGCATTGTAGGCTCCAGGACTTTTCATGTGCACTAATAAGCATCTCAAAATGTTTTCCTTTGTTTTGATAAGAAAGACATGATAGGAGTCTTGGCAAAAGAATCAAGAGAGATCTGGATGGTCAGCAGTCATGCATAAAGTCCAGTGATGGAAACAAATCAACAAGAGGGCGGTAATCTTGAAACAGGTCAAAGATAAAGAGGAAAAAGGGGTGCCGACTAGCATAGAAGGAAAGCAAGACTCCTGATGGACATGGGGCATACAAAGGGCTTGTTATGATTGTGAGAGGAAAATTGGGAAAAATAAAAAGGATCAGCCACTACTGGGTCCAGAAGCAGCCAACAGCTTAAGAAAACAAATTATATTTACCAATCACCTTAAGTGATGAAAAGCCTGAACTTTATTTGGTATTTTTTCATGTTATTTTCTTTATGCAAATAATGGCCTTATAAGATTATAAATAGCCCTTTGCATTCAATCTTTTAGTAGCTGGTGGCTATTAGAAAATGGGGTGAAGAATGCCTTCTCTCCAAATGTGTTATGCCACCAGGGATTAAACCCTAGGAATGCCTAGGTTTCTTCTTGATGTGAGATCACTAAGTAACATCTATTCAATATCCCCCTTTCATACTTTTGTCATTGCTTTAATTAATTTCAGCATCAAAGTTTCCTTTTACACCCTTATGTTGAATCTTTAAAACCCTATCCCAGTCATCTTTTCCTTCTTACCCTTCAAAATCAACATTGCTATTTCACTTTGAAGAAAGTTCCATTCTTAACACTACAAGACAATTTGGATGGCAATTCACTTCAAACCACATAATACCTTGGTTCAACTTTTTCCATTATCAATTCCACATCGAACCATAACCTCAATACAATTATAATTGAAACCCAAGACCAAATCAGCTTTTTCAACCTACAAATTCAGCCCTATCCTAAACCACAATCAATTCTCATTCTTTGGACCAATGCTGTTTAACAAGTGATCATGCATGCCAGGATGCACAATTCACCATCTGCCTCCCCCATACAATTGAGGCTGTTTCTACACCACATGGGAGGCCACAATTGCTTGAGAGGAAGGTCGGTGGTGGATGTTGCACAGTCAAATGCACCACCAATCTTTGGACAGAGTCCCCACTCCTTGAGGTTCATCCTGCAGCAATTGCTTTGCTTATCCACTCCATAGATAATTTTTTTCAAATCAAGTTAATGCACCAGAAAATAATAGTGAAAATGTATTTAATCCCAGACCATGGTCATCCAAAAGAACACAAAATGACTCCCCAAAAAAAAGTTGATGAGAGTTTTAATTTCTTTTTGAAAGTGGATATGAAACATCAAGATAAAAGCTTTTTGAAGTTCAAAAATAACAGCCTCTCTCTCTCTCTTTCACACACACTTCCTGTCACTCCCACCATCTCACACAGTATTCTCTAAACAGTAACTTCCATTTCCTCCTTCCCCCTCCGATCTTTGGTTATTTAAATCAATGAATCAGTGAAACTAATCAAGTTTGTTAACCATGGATAAGTCCACATATTTTTAATCTATGGAAGATCAAAAGAAATCCCAATTTAATGCAAATGAATCAGAATCTATTTCACTTGAATTAATCCAGTTAGGGTTATCTGCTCATCAAAATTTCATAATCTTATTAGATTTGTCATATTTGATTCACAATTATCTTGCATGTAGATTAAGCTTCATCAATATGGTTTTCTATAAAAAATTGACCTCAAGCATGGTTAAAATTATAAATAAACTATGAGATTAAAAATTAAGTTCAAAGTGATAATAGGAAGTGCTAATTAAAAATACACAGATAAATTTTGATTTTTTTCCTATCTGTACATGATTATTATCATTTTAATCTATTTTTTTCAAAAGACATTATTAATGATCAATATATTTATTATATCATTATGTGCCATGGTTCGATTCCAATTGACCCAATGGTTGAACTATCGAGTAGTGCCATAACCCGGTAACTTTTTTGGATCGATCAACAGTCTAGGTTTCAAAAAAAAAATGGAGACTCGTGAAAACATGAATATTACTTCAAAATATCACAGCTAAGGAGGTATACCTAATAGAAAGTTCAAGCTCAACGGTATTTTTGGTCAAGGAAAAAGAGAAGAAAATTATAAAAGAAAATAAATAAGATGAGGTGAGAAAGCTTTTATTGTTTGGTCAGCAACAATCATAATAACAGTCTAAGAAAAGAATGGAGGCACTATTGGTAATAATGGTGCTCACTATAAAAAGGCAATAATTGTGGCAGCAATGATAACAACAGGAATACTAAAACGTTAAGAAGTGATGGCTCGAACAACGATAGCAATGATAGCTGCAGTAGCAAAACTAATGGTGGTGTGGTATAACTCCTAGAACATATAAAGGTCATAAAGGTCAAGGTCTTAAATCCCATGTGATAGGGCTATCTCATTTTTCTCATGAAATGGGATGAGCTGTTATACTGCACCGTCCTGACACTTGAGATAGAGGATGTCCAAAGACATGTCAATCGAGATATTGAGGTGATGGTAAGACAATCATGTCCAAAACGAAAGGATGGTACCCCATCCCAGTATCCCGTGAGATGTCCCACCGGTACTTGAATCCTTGATAATAGTAATAGGAGAAACAACAATGATAAATGGCAATGAGAAAGGTAGCCACAATGATACTAGTGGTGATGTCTATAGAACGGCCATTGCAACATGGCAATAACAAAGGCAGCCATGACGATACTAGTGGTGATGTCAATTTCATGGTGATGACTTTGGAGGTAGATGTGTAAGCCACAATAGTCATTTTGATGGTGATATAATTAAGCTAAAGTCTCCTGATTTTTCAAATTGGAGTTCAGTGAGTTTGCCCCTCTTCTTGTATGCCGCTTCCCTACAAAGTTCCACATGAAAGCATTTCCTGACAATATAAGACAACAATAAAGTCATTCGTGTCTTTGTGAAATTTCATATTGGAAAAAACTTAGTAATTGTATCAATACACCTAGAAAATTAACTGAAAGTCAAACAAGCATGCGGCCGACATAGGAGATAACTTCCAAGACATGATTGGTTTAGAATTTGAATTTTGATGATTTGATGAATGCAAATAAAGTTCTCTCAATGTTCAAAATATATATGATAGATTGTTTAAAATAAAATCATGAAATAACATCTCAAAAGCAGGATTCTAGGCAATAGAACAAACCTGTCAGACAAACTTGGAATGAAACTTCATACAATGACTCCAACTTTTTTGTAGAAAATAGAGAAGTAGAAGAGACCATTAAAACTGTGCAACAAAGTCTAGCCAGCCAATTTTCCTCTTTTAAATTTAATTATCCATTTTTTCTTTGATAAAGGGAGTAATTCATCTCTAATTTTTGATGATTTAGTTATTACCAATCCAAACAAGTGAGCAATTTAATAATACACTTTCCATTTTTCTTTGGAAAGGAGCTACCATCTTTAGTTTATTATTTTATTAATAGAAATCTAAACATGTGGATCCATATTTTAAGTGAAAGAAAAGATGGGACAAGTTCCTACTTCTTCTTCTTCTTCTTTTTTTTTTTTGGGGGGGGGGGGGGGGGGGGGGGGTTGCAATTCCCAATTCATTTATCACTCACACTTTATACAAATTATGAGCAAAGAATAATAGCTCACATAACATCTTGACATTATAACTAGGATTCTAGATAACATGTAAGTTGCAGACATTCTATAACTTGATAAAGTTCTATAAGAAAGGAAAAGAAAAATTCTCATATATTTAGCTAATAGATGTAGTAAATCTAGGTTACAATTTTTTGTAACCTTGCTAGGAAAACAAATGGGCACCACTTATCTACAAGACAACAACTATAGTTGTACTGCCTACTGTGAAGTTAACAATTTTTTGCATGAATATGGGAGAGCCAGATCAAGACATGTAACGAGAAACAAGGATATACAGCTAAAAATTAGATATGTATCTATGTATAATGTTTTTTTTAAATATATTTATAGTAGAACTTATTAGAAGATATTGTTTGTGAAGGCATATAAACATTGGTTCAAACTCCACAATTAGCAAAAGAATACAAGAAACATGAACTTCCTTGTCCAAGCTCTGAAAATAATAAAGCTTATTTTCAATGTTATTACAGTGCAATATCTGACTTGAGAACAAGTATGCAACTTGAATCCTCTGAGGTGATGCGCCCAGGTAGCATTGATACTGTTGAGAAAGTTGCTAGTGATAAAGGTACTTATAGTAGCTGTTAGGTACTTAGGTCATCTTTGGGGTATGTTTTTAGAAAAGTCAACCCTTTGGAAGAAAAGCAGGTTGCATGGCAGGCAGGGTAAGTCAATTTTTTTTATTCCAAAAGCTCATAAGTTTATCAACTAGCAGCTTCAAAGAACAAGTTTTACAAAAACAAGCAAGAGTTTTTTTATAAAATAATTAAAAAAAAAAACCTTCTTTAGGCTCCTTTAAATCTATTTCCATAAAATATACCAAAAAAATGCCCTGATAGACTTTCCTGATAAACATGATGCCTAATGAAGATGGCAAAAGATAGGCAGTGAAGTAAAAAAAAATGCATGTAAGAGACAGCAGATCAGCTAGCCAAAAACTGATAATGCAAGAATAGCGAGTTAGCGTAAGTAGATAAAATTGGAATATTAACAATATCCACTTCCAGATTAAATGCATGGCAACACCCTTAGGAAATAAAAAATAAAAATAAAAAGATAGTTTTATCTTTTAACCTGTAATATATTTTAAACTAAAAGATATGAGAAAAAAATGTGATATTGAGGTAAGATCAAAATATCACAGATGTAAAAGCACAACTATATAAGATTTCTTTTTCTTCTTAAACTTATTTCATCCTAAACCTTTAAGCGAACTCAAGTTTAAATTAACCATTTGCTTTCCAGTATAATCAAAGAAAATGATGTAAGTATAATAGAGCAAAAACCTGATATTTAGTATGGATGTCCTTCTGCAAATTCTGCAGAATTTATATAAATGCCATTCTCCTGTCATTAAATAACAACAGTGGTGTAGCAGCAGATCACCACGAGGTGCCACCAAAAGAATAAATACTATCACCCTGGATATTAAAGCACTGGATTAAATGTGTACAGACATGCTTACTAAAATATGAACAATTAATGGACACTATGTCTTTCAACAGAAGTAGGACCTTGGTAATACCAAGAAGGTAATCCAAGAAAAAAAAAAAAAAAAAATTATGCACTTTCCTTAATTCTTATTTCCTTTCTCAGCCAAAAAGATTATCATTAGCCTATGCAGAAAAGCCCTCTGGAAGATATGAGGTGCTAAATCTGCACGTGTGCAGACAAAAACCACATATGCTCAATCCCAACCCTCTTTCCAGCCCAGTAGCAATGAAATTTCAATGCTAACAGGATATTATATGCCCATGGGCATATAGATGTAGTAGCCCTCCATGAGGGATGTTCAAGCCAAGTAGTTACAAAGACAACATGGCCCTCAATATATGTCAAAATACTATCATGTAAAAATGCAATACATTGAGATCAATGATGAAATCTAATGATATTTTGTCACAAACCAAATTCTCACTCAAAATAGTGTTGCAATTATGACCTAAACTCAGAATCAGATGCTAGCGAACAAATAAGCAATGAAAATAGGCCAATTTTGCCCCCACATACACAACAAAGTAGTATTTTGCAGTAAGTTTATTGCAAACTCAATCCAATATTTAGAATGCTGAAGATAAATTTTACTTCCAATACATGAGGTAAGCATATGTGACTTGTAAGTACAGGTGACTTCCTTAATTGTATGTATTGTTCCCTGACCACAGCTACATTCATGAGGACAAATATAAGGCACAGACCAAGTTATCATTATATAACATGAACTTCCAATAATAAAAACTACTGCTTTAGATATACATGCTGCTACCCTGTTTACAATCTAACCATGAATTCCCATCCTAAAAAGAAGTGCTTTGTGCCAATCCTGCACCTCTAATTAACATCCATGCAAAGTCACAGGTCGCTTGCTCTAGCTAGAAGTCTTACTTGAACAAGGCTGGGCGAGCTTAGGCATTCTATCATATTTAACTATCAATACATGTGATGCTAAACTATGTCATCACTAATCCACTTTTCGATTATATAAGCATGCAAACGATGAGAATATTTCATTATATGCACGCACACCAATCTCGATAACCAATGCAACTTCACATAAACTGTAACTTCACAACAAATGAAAGAATGCCTCTCCAACAAAGGAAAAAGAAAAACTGAACAAAACCACTACCTAGCTTTTTCCCCCCCCAACTTGCTCAAGGAGGACATTTTCTTTCATTGGCTTCCTACATTCATGAAACATATCTTACAGTACAGTCTTAAAAATAACTGCTTGTAATTGCTCACATCTAACTTGAAGTTTTTCCATATTACAGAATGCTTGCTAAACATGGTAAATAACATTCTGTCAAATTATAGTGCCATAAACACTACAGGCTATTCTTTAGCAGTCCTTGTGTTTTTAGCTGTCTGCCACTCATTCTGGTTTTCAGTGGCTGTATGTCACTAACCTGCCTATCTACTAGCCATGAATTTAAATATCCCCATTTCACATAAGCATCCTTTTCTTACACTTTAAAGGAAAGTAAAAATAGTTTCTCATTTTGGCATTTGTTGTCTTTTGTTCATATAAGATAACATCACTAGCACTAGATAACTAGAAACCTCCCCAGTGCCTCTAAATTCAGGTGTAATATTAGATTGCAGATTGTGTTTTGATTCAGTATTGCTATTGTTTCTTTGCTGGAAGCATCAATTTATTGATATTCCATCTTCTACAATAAAATCCAAACCCCAATAATATATTGGCAATTGAAAGAAAACAAATATGGAATATAGAAAAACATGAGAACATCTTTTACCTATTGGAAACGTTGTTCAACCTACTTTTCCACTCACTCAGACCTAGAGCTATATCCATTATCACAACAAGCTTCAATATAATCATATTCCAGACTATAATCCAGTCTTTTTAAATAGGCAACAGGAAGTTTACCTGTTCAGGATAAGTCCTTTCATTTACAGTATTCTTTGGGGGAAAAAAACTAAAGACAGAAAAAGAAATTCTAAGCTCTACCTCAATGCAACCATCAATGTCAACAAAGACCATGAAGTTCAACTTCAGTTCTGACCAAAATATTATCTGCTAAAATTAGTTACAAAATGATCAAACTAGCAGACAAACTTTTAATTTATCTTTTTAGTCTAAAAAAATGGCCAGCTCTTTTGGTCTAGTATTCTAGTTATGTTCCTAACAAAAAGAAGACAGGTGGGACGTGTGGAGGTAAAAGGGGCTAGACAAATAACCAAAGAAAGGGACTGCCCATGCTCTGCACATGATTTCCAATATGGTGTGAACCATGAAATATGTGATAGATGAGGTTAACTAACTCGTTGAAATTATTCACACCAATAATAAAGAGTCAAGTGATGCACCTATAGTCCTCTGGTTTAATCAATCATTACCAGAGAATTGTGAGGCGTGAAAATGAAAAGCAGCACCATTGGCATTAAAATTTATACCAAATGAACTCAGTAACAAGAAATAAGCAAGCCTAAGACAATAATGAGCATCGGCATTATGAAAACTATATCAAAAAACACTTAATTAAAGAAAAACAGAAGTCAGTACAAAGAAAGAGAGAAAAAGGTAAGTGGCCTAACATGTACATGACAAAATGATCATAGTGCAACCCAACCTGAACAATTAATGGTCAGCACAACCTACTCAATCAGAGGCGCTATCAACAAACAAGCAATGATACGTTGCACCTAGGAAATTAAGGGATCATACCGCCTTTGCTACTAGCCCAAAAACTGAAATATTTCAATAGCAACCATTGATCAATAAGTATACCAATATATACCCACCACCAAATGATGAAGATCAACTCAGGCACATTGCACTTACAAAGACATCAATGACTGAAGATAGAGCAAACTCCTGATCATTCTTAAAGATTTCATTCGCTACCAACACATGATTAAATCATTTGACATAGCTAAAATGAGAAATTTCACAAATCAGCATACTGACAATTTTGCAATGATTGAATATTGAACATTGCCCAGACAATATGCATCACGACAAATATTCTGGAACCAGAACTGGGGCTTCAGGACATGTGTCAGGGTAAGTTCCTTGGCCTCACCTTTGGGAGATGATCGACAATAAATGGAACAATTACGGGAAGATAAAAATACGCAAAGATATTAAAATTCAATCTGCTCCTAGATTTATAAAATATAGTACTCTAACATTTCATGATAAACCATCCAACAGAATAAAATGCAATGAAACCAAATAGGCAACAAACAGAATCATTGAAACTCATGAAAGATGTCAAAATTCAATCTGCTCCTAGATTCCAACATATAGTACAAACATTTGACGATAAATCTAACTACCACAAAATCAAAACCAATATTGGATCAGACCAAGATCACATCTCTCTGGAAAAGATTCACATATTCTAAATAAATAAAATTCAACCTGATCCTACATTTAAAAGTCTATCACTCCAACATTTCAAGATAAAACCATATACCACAGAATCCAAGCAAACGAGACCAAAGCAGACATCAAATAGCGCGTCTCTGGAGACCACAAAAGACTGCAGAAGATATCCGAATCATGGATTCACACTTCGTATGATCACAAAAATAAGCCATTCAAAGGCAAACAGCACATAGCAAAACAAGTTGTTTTTGACAAAAAAAACCTCTGCCTAAGACGAAAAGCCATGAAAACACGAAAAAATCGAGCTAAAAAATCAAAAAAAAAAAAAAAGGAACAACGATAGACGCATCGGAGGGAAAAAGATCGAAATCCAACCCATCGTCCGCCTCCCGCAGCCCATGGCACAAACCGAAACCATTAGATTAAACAAAAATCACAAAAACTCCGACATTTCCGAGAAGCGAAAGCAAGAAAAGCAGGCTGACCAAATCCTGAGATCAAACACAGGAAAAGAAGAAGAAATCTACAAGCAATTCGACAAGGACGAATGGAGGGGGCGTTACCGAAGAAGCTTATCGCCGACGCGCTGCCGAAACCCTAAGCGCCGCTGGCGGAGTAGCTTCGCTTTGACCACAGACCTCCCTCCCTCCCTCTATCCCTCCCTCTTTCTCCCTTATCCCTCGCGCCTTCTTCGTCCGTCCCTCTCCCTCCCCTCCACCTCGAAACCCTCGCTTTCTAAACGCCCGCACCGGCTCCAAGCGCGATTTCCCTCGCTCCCCGTCGCTTCCCCCCTCTCCTCTGTACCATTTCTTCCCCTCATTCCGCCCTCTTAATTTTAATAACAAACAACTTTATTCCAACTGCGGGGCCCACCAGAAAGCACGTGCAGCACGGCCAGACGTCGCGTGACAGTCCTCGGCACGGAGCCCGATAACCGGACCGTCCGGTCTCTGACTGGCTTCAGCCGGTCAGGGGAGCTCTGACGCAGGCGAACTGACTTCGGCCAGCGTTTTTAGAGAAAAGGACCACCTCCCCGACAACTGTCAATCCGCAACAGGAAAATGTCACGCCAACAAACAGTAAAACGAAACGTGGGAACTACGCTCCCTTCATGCAAGAATCGCTGTCCGCTGTCCCACGAGGACAGCGGACCGGACTCCCAAAACCGGACGGGTTTGTTCCGGTCCCCCGCAAGTTTTTATAATTTCCTTTCCTTCCCAAAGATAGAAAGCTGCCTGGGAGTTAGGGACCAACTATGTCACCAAAACATAGCTCCATTTTTATCTTCTTTTTTTTTTTAATTTCACGGGGGCACGAACTCTAAATATTACCTGAACATTCTCATATCTTATTACATAATCAAAGATCTATTTAATTATTATTTTATACTGAATATTAAATTTATTTTTTTTAAATACATTTCAGAAATTTCTGGATAATTATAGATCCTAAATTTAAAACATTTAAAATATTTTTTTTTTACAAAAAATATTTATCATTTGATAAAAAAGCAAATATGGTTCGATAATTAGGTGGAAATGTTTACATTGTCGACCATGGCATGGAGATTTTGTTTTTCTTAACTTGGGCTCCACTAGCAAGATAGCAACTGGTATTCGGATCTGTTGCCATGTGCAAGAGGACGAGAATAATGATAATATGTGCCTCCGCGACGTGAAGGGATGGAGGGGGCGCTGCGATTCGGGAAAACGAGAGGCGAGAGAGCGTCACATCGGTGATCCGGCGGTCAGAACGAGAGGGTGGGGTACGCCATTCGGTCGGCCGTCAATTCGTGTCGGTGGGGCCCGCTCCGCTGTCTCCCTCCGAGTGCGACAGAAATGGAGGGGTCCCGTCCCGTCGCTTTCCCTGTACCGGGCTCATTAAAGTGCGTCTGGGGCTTATTATACCGTTGTGGACTGGCGTTTCCGTCCAACCGCCGTGGTCCAACGGACTGTACTTGCCGTCTAACTCCCAATGATGCAAGTGGGGTATTGGGCTGGGCCGGGCTTTTCTTGGCCTGTTATAAACATTTTAACGGCGTCCACCTTAAGCTGCATTAAGAGTAAATGGCAAAAATCCTTCTAAGATTATGAGTAAACTATATTTACAACTAATATTTTTAAAAACTTACTTTTAATCCCTTGAGGTTTATTTTTATCTAACATTTTAAACCGAACGCTGATCAAACCATTAATCTTGAATATGACCTAATACCATATAAAAAATTTTCAAAAATAACCAAAATAACATTAAGGACATACAAGTGATCCAAGGATTAAAAATATAAAAATAGGGGAGATTTTGTGATTTACTTTACATATTGAAAACTTTAAAATTGAAATCATTCAATATTTTCTCTGTTTATCTAAATAGACTAACATTTTGAGAATATTAGGTTGTTCTCTTGATAACACGATGCATGGTTTCAAAGTATATATGCAATGGGATTTGCAATTAAGTACCATTTTGTTATAAGTGATTGTCATAATTGGACAAAATTAGTAACTAGCATATAACTTGCGCAATACATAGATTTTTTTATTATTAAAAAATATATCATTTACATTCTTTATTAATTATATATTTTATTTTGAAATAATATATATTTTAATATTTGATAAAAATATATTTTAATTAATATATTATTAAAAGTTATCAATCTTTGAAAAATATTATTAATAAAACTTTATTATTATTTTTAATTATTTTTAATTTTGTTTATCTTCTCGATATAATAATATTTATTTTATCATTTTTATTAAAATTTTAATTATTTTTAATACATTTATAAAAAGGAATTTAGAGTATAATAAAAAAATTCCTTTCAATTATATTTTTTTGTTAGGCGTCGGACTATTTATCCTACTCTAACTCTTTCCTTTTTTTTCTACTCTAACTCATTCTTAAATGCTGATTTTTCTTAACCATGTTACTTTATTCTCTTCAAGGTTTTATCATAGTTTAGGATATTTTATTCTATAATTAATTATATTTTTATTAAATATCAGGCTACTCATCCTAATTTTTAACTTATTGTTGAATGCTATTTTTTTTTTACCATATTCTTTATTCTTTTTGGAATTTTATTATAGTTTTAGAGATTTTGCTCAATAACCAATGAGAGCTACTAATTCCAATCCTGGATTAGGAGGTGTTGCTGGGCAATTAATTAGTACGATGGATGAAAGATTTGGGCTTGTATAAGGATTAATAAACAAATTAATACATGCGGTGAAGAGATTTTTTTGAGAGGAGATTAACGAGGGATGGACATATTAATGCACTTGGATAGTGAAGAGATTTTTTTATATATAAAGTAGATGGTGAAGGGATTAATGAGGATAGATATGATATTAAGTAAATGCTATCATGTAATGGGAGGGTTTGGGCTTTGTGTAAGGTTTAATGGATAGATTAATGCACCTAGATGGATAAAGAAGATAGTGAAGAGATTAATAGGGTTGATATAATGTGCATTCCATTACAAACTAAATAAATATTAGAAAATATTAAAACTAAAAAAATGCCTTCAACTTGCTACTAATGATTCTTCTATATATCACGGGTATAAAACTATGCTGAAAAGAAATTTCTATGTAAAGTTTTTGAAGTATGAAGGTAATGCATTGCTAAGCTAGATTGATGCTCTAGCCACTTATAGATATACCAAAAAAAATATTAACCATGATGTCAACTACTCTAAAAATTTCACAACCAATGTCATCCTACACTATCACCCAATCCTTATAAGTATCAACATTTAATTATTTTTAATAAATTTATTAAAATGAAATTTAGAGTATGATAAAAATTTTCTTTCATTATTTTTTTATTGGATATCAAACTACTTATCTTACTCTAACTCGTTCTTGAATGCCATTTTTTCTTGACCGCAGTGCTTTATCCTCTTCAAAATTTTATCATGGTTTGCAAGGTTTATTCTATAATCAATTATATTTTTGTATTAGGTATCAAACTGGTCGTCCTATTTAGCTCATTCTTGAATATTGATTTATCTTGACTATATTGCTTCATCCTTTTCAAAATTTATTATGGTTTGAGAGGTTTTGCTCTATAATCAATGAGAGTTCATGGTTCCAATCCTGGAAGGTTTTACTTGATAATTAATTAATACGATTGATGGAAAGATTTGGGTTATGTAAGGATTAATGGACATATTAATGTACCACATGGTGAAGATTTTTTTTTTTTTTTTGGTATAGAGTAGATGGTGAAAGGATTAATGGGAGTAGATGTAATGTTAAGTAAATGCTACATATTATATAATGGGAGGGCTTAGGCCTTGTGTAAGATTTAATGGATAGATTAATGCAACCAAATGGATAAATAAGAAAGGATAAATAGGATAAATACAATATGCATTCCATTTCAAACTAAAAAATAAAAATTAGAACTAAAAAAATATTTGCATCTTGCAACTAATGATTCTTCAACATATGTCACATAACTTCTACGGAGGTAGTGCGGTTGGTAAAGGCTTGGCTCCCCCTTTGCCTGGTCACGGGTTCGAGGAATGATCCCGTGGATGACTCGATTAAAATTCTGAAATTTCTGGGTGCACGTGACTGGGAGGTGGACCGGCCGATACTCCGACGTCATAGAGGGGCTAGGCTGACGTACTCACCGGTTTGGGTAAATCCCAGAGGATGAAAAAGGTACGCGAAAAAATTGCGGCCTGTATCGAACAAAGCGTAGCGGGCTGGGAGTAAAACCCCTATCCTTTTATTATATCAAAAAGAAAACATATATCACATGAATAGAACTATAATGAAAAGAAATTTCTATTAATGTAAATGATTCCAAAACTTTTACAACTAATATCATCCTCTACCCTCACTAAATCTTTATAAGTATTGAAAAAAATCAACCATAAAGCAATAACTCCTAAAATTCGACAACCATGTCCGCCTCCATCATCACTAAATCCTTATAAATATTAGAAAAATCAACAATAAAAGCAATATTTCTAAAAATTTCACAACCATGTCCACCTCTGCCATAAATCTTTGGTTCATCATATTTCAATCTACACAATTCTAAAGGGCAATTTGGTGGAAATAAATATAAATAAATATAGATGCATAGGATACAGGGAATTGAGGGGTCTTCTATGAATTTACCTAAATCCAGCTATTTTTTTTTACAATTCATGTGTCACCATGTAATTCCATTCCTAATATCAGTTTATCATTTTAAAACTTTGATTTTGACAATCCTAAATGGCAGTTTGTTGGAAATAAATATAAAAAAATATGGAGTCATGGGATATGGGAATCGGGGGGTTTTCTAGACAAAAAAAATGTTGGAACTTATTTAATTTAACTAAATCCAGCCTTTTTGTAAAAAAATATGTGTTAACATGGAATTTCATCTATAATACCCATTTACCATTTTACTAATATATATAGATTGAACATGTCACGCCCCGAACCCAGCATTGGATCGGCCACATAACTGACTGTACAAATCCTAGGGTATCGCTCTAGAGATTGTGCTTAGCCTAAAATACTCAATAATCTCATCATTTCTAACAAGTAAAATTAGCAAATAACATTAAAATAAATTTATAGTAACTAAATGACCAACCTGTTTGATTATATTGATATCAGAAATAGAACTTATTAAAGAACTTACTAAAGAACTTACTAATCAATCTAAAATTATGTTGGAACTCAAATCCATGCTCAACCTGACCTATGCTACGTATCCTGTGACTCTGAAAGAAAAGAGAAGTGGAGAGTGAGCTTTACTGCCCAGTAAAAATTTCTGCATACTCACACCATCATAATAAAATAATTTTAAAATAATATATAATATCACAAAATACCATGATCATATATAACAATATATGCCATACGATGCAAAATGTCATATTATATAACTCTCGTAATCATCATAAATTAAATTTAATCATCTTAGGGTACTCAGCTCTGGACTATCATAACTATGTTTCTGGTCCATGGTGGATCATCAATAATTCCACATTTTTGGCATGTGGCAAGGCATTAGTAGTTCCATATTTCTGCCTATAATGGGCATCAATAGTTTCACATTTTCGGCCTGTGGCAGGCATCAATGTTACTATATTTTTTGTTAATAGTGGGGTATCAATGATACTACATTTTTAATCTGTAGCGGGGCATCAATACATAGCTAGTTTAGTGCACCATCACCCATTATGTAATCTTAAAATCAGTTCATACACGTTAAAAAATTTTATATCAAAATACACTCTTTTACTCAATGGGATGTATATGAATATTAAAATTAACCAACCAAATCAACAATATATAGTTCATATAAAACTACAAATATTCAACATATTAATATATATAACAGATGACTATTACATACCACATGTACTTAATAAATAAGAATATTATATACAATTACCTCATCACATGAAATAAAATTATCGATACATAAAATAGTTTTTATATAAGTAGATGATCGATATCCAAAAATTCTTACCTCACTAGAGATAAACTAAATATGCCCGATATCAGTTCGTACTAGAAACTCGCTCAGTACACTTACTTAGAAAATGTCTTCCTATAATAATAATTTTTAATATCAATAAATAACTCTATGGTAATTATACATTCAAAACTTTTATCCGAATTCCATTTATAATCTACTCGCTGATTCCTAACTTCGTAAATTTCTTGGAAGATAAATTTTAAATCTCCCTTAAATATTTATCCATTTATCTTACCCTTCTCTTCTCTCTCTTTTTTCTTCTTTCTCCTCTCTTATTTCTCTCTCCTCTGTCTCTCTCTTTTTATCTCTCCTCTTTCTCTCTCTTACTTCTTTCCCTCATTCTCTCTCTTCTTTTTCTATCATCTTCGTCTCTCTCTTATTTTTTCTCTCCCTTCTTTCTCTTCCTCCTCTCTATTCTTTCTATTTTCTTTCTCTCCCTTCTTTCTTTTCTTTTTTTTTCTTCTTTTTCATTTTATTTTTTTTTTTTTTCTTTTCTTTTCCTCTTTCTTTTCTATTCTTCTCCTCTCATCTTCTTTTATTTTCTTCTCCTCTCCTCTTCTTTTCCTGTTGGCCAAATAAAGGACTCCTACACTCCTGTCCCCTACTCGTTCTCCAATACATAGATCCTTTGCCTGGAGTAGAGTGGCCGAGACCATGCTCCACAGCGGCACGGCTTCCGGTGGTTGGCTGTCAAGCATCTAACTTCTAAGGAGAAAAAAAAAGGAAACCCCCCTTGGCTTTCCCGTGGCAATCGGCTGTGGTGGCGGTAGAAACCGGCGAGTTCTCTTCGATTCCTCGACTTTAATAATTTTGAGAGGGGGTGTTCAAGAATTTAAAGAAGGAGAAGGAAGGATTTTGACTCCTCCCCGTCTCTCTCTCTCTCCGAATCCCAGTAGGAGTGAATCGAAGAAGAAGACTCTCTCTTTTTGAATTCCAGTAATACTGAATCGGAACGGGAGTCTTCCTCTAATTCCGAATGGAAAGTAGGAGTGAATTAGAGAAGAAGACTCCCATTGAGAGTCTCTCTGATTCTAAATGGGGAGCCATTCCCCGTTCCGACGGGTATTATAGGACGCTCCATCAAAATCTCAAAGCCCCCATTAGACAGTGGTTGAAAGTTTAATCAAGCAACTCCAGCTAACTTTAAAATCTGCACTTTTGTTTTCCCTGCAAACAGTCTCTAGGTTTGGGTTTTGATTGAAGTCAGGTTGGGTAGCTTGTAACAGTGCGCGATGTCTAGTCAATTGAATTGGGACCGGTTCGAACCAGATCCTATTCTCCAATTTGAGAGCAATTCGTCAGTTATAGGTTATCTTAACCGAAACCTATAGCCAACCTGAATGATCTAGGCTAAACTAGCAGAAAATAGTTTTTTTTTAAAAATATAGATCCAATCTTTTATTATTATTATTTTTGGCAAGAAGGCAGCATCCTTAACTATATTAGACCATATAAAAGTAGCTTACAACTTGCTGTACAAAGATCCCCAAAAAAGAGAACAAAAGTAATATTTACCGGAGGCAAAAGACCAAAGCTCGAACATAAAGACCAAACAGTTAACATACACAAAGGAGTATATTGTATAAACCCAACAAACTACCTTCCAAGTAGAAATGAAAGACAAGTGATGTGGCTTTGATCTCCTGATGCAAGCTTGGTATGAAAGAAAATTAATATAAAGGTGGCAGTAAGATAATCTCCAGCCAAATATGAGTATACCTGATAAGAGAACCTGGTACACCGATACCAACAAATAAATAAACCTTCATAGAGAACAGCCATAGAATATATGTTGACAATAGCAAATAAAAAGGCCACCATAGAGTACCAGATCCGGTCTTCTTGACTGAAACCGAATCCAGATTGCCATAAAAACCAAATCCAAGATGATGGGATTGGCTCTGGATCTAAATCTAGCAGCCAATCCATGTTGAATCTAGGCCCGAACCTAACCTAATGCACTTGGAATCCCCAGGGTATACCAATTTGTCCATGTTGATTGTTATTTAAGTCATGCATTTCAACTCAATCGAGATTGTTAACATTAATTCCACGCTAACATGAACCATGTAGTAGAAAACTCAGTGATTATTGTCAAACCAACATAAATTGATAATTTTTGAGATAGCAACCAATCGATGCTAATAAGCAAGCCAGGATAATTTGTTCTCATCTCGACAATCTTTTGTGAAGGAGTAAGATATGCACAAAAAGGGCATCATTGCGTCTGAAGGGCCTAAGCACAAAATTGTTAACCATGTAACCACTGCTCATCAAACAGGAGTCCGAGAAAGGACCTGATTTAAAGTTCTCTATCCTTCGGCTTTTTATTGGTCATCATATAACAAAATGATCACTGCCTAAAATCATACTTCATCACCATCCGATGTTTCAATTACTTGGGGTAACAAATCAGTTAAGATATCCAAGAAATTATTATTATTATTATTTTTTGTTGGGGGTTTGGGGGGTTAAAACTTGACCAATATGGTGGAAGCCAAACAAAGAACTCAAAATTAAGTTGACCATTTGAAATAGATTGATATCAGTCACCCACTGAAATGATGATATCTGTTACCAGAGCATTGATTCTACCCAACCCACAGCCCTTGCTTTGATTCAAACCGGAAGAGGAGGAGGAATATGCTCATGTCAAGGAGACTATATGGGCATGTACCAAACAAATAAAAAACAAAAGAGAGACTGTATGGGTGGTCCAAAGGATTGTCTCTCAATTCAATGCATGGTCTGACTCCAAGGCAAGGCTTTTTGGTTGCAAATACTGACTTCCTAATCTTGAACGGTTGGTGTGTCTAAAGTTTGAAGGCAACTGGCACATGCAACGTAGATGGAGAATATGTTGAGGAATTGGCCAAAAAGACTTCCTCGAGTGCATAAGCCTCCTTTACATAGACTGGAATATCATATCCCTTTTGCATTCAAGAGGTGTCTTGCTCTGCTTGGAATATATTATTTAAGAGTAGGTAAGTTTGAAGTTTGGTGGTTTAAACAAGGGTGTGTCTAAAGTTTGAAGGCAACTGGCACATACAACATAGATGGAGAATAGGGTGAGGAATTGGCCAAAAAGACTTCCTCGAGTGCATAAGCCTTCTTTACATAGACAGGAATATCATATCCCTTTTGCATTCAAGAGGTGTCTTGCTCTGCTAGGAATATATTATTTATGAGTAGGTAAGTTTGAAGTTTGGTGGCCTAAACAAGGGTTGTCTTACGTCAACAAAAAAGAGTGAAGACCAAGATTTGGACTTGGAATGCAACATATCCGACTGGTCAACCAATCTAGGATATTATAATCTCCATGACCATGAGAGCATGACAGCTTATTCTGTGATATATGGTGGGGATACCAAATATTAAGAAAAACATCTATATATTGTTGCAAGTCGGTTTCACCTGGACCTTTTTCTTTCTTGGTGCATGTTGGATTTTGATGGTATATACATTTACTTTGATCTATTTTAGGATCGAAGTGTTATTATGTGCACCCTATTTTCTTTTGTTTCATAATGCAAGACTTTAATGGTATATACCTCACATTGATTTATTTTAGGATCAAAGCAGTATATGTACCCCTTCTTTTGTGGTCTCGTGATGTGTGTAAAACTTCGATGGCATAGAAATTAGATTGAACCATTTCATGCTTAAACCAATATTTGTTCCCTATTGTCTTTCTTATATTATCCCAGAGTTAAAATCTATCACATTCAATAAGTTTAAGTGAGTCAACCCTCGTAGTAGTCATCATCTAGCATGCTTCTCAAAGATGCTTGTGCCATACTCTTTGCTTGCAAAGCCAATGCCAGGACTTTTATGTAAGAGGCCATATCATAATGACTTCATAATATTCATTTTGTCATCAATTGACTAGGAAACTAAGTGATGTAATTCATCTTTGAAAATTAAATGCTTTTATTTTTCTATATAACGCATAGATTTGATCCATATAGAGGGGTACCATCAAGTAACAAAGTAATTGATATTATTAGTTAAAGTATATGCAACCATTTTTGTTTCTCTACAAATTACTTAAATACCATATGGTGATTGTTCTTGAAGAATGCATTTACACAAAACTTTTGTTATTCCTTACTTTGTTTCACTCTTTTTCAGAAAATAATTCATCACCTTCAAAAACTCTAAAGATTTTATAAAAACTTCAAAAAGCAAAAGAAGCTTATCAAATATGTTAATCTATTTTGTTCACTGTCCCTAAAATCTTATCAAAACTTGTCCAACTCAAGATTTTTTTTTTTCTTTCTAACTACCTGGGGTAAAATCAGCATTTAGTAGCTAATAAATCACTTACATGTTGTGTTTGATACTAATTCTATGTTTAATTGGGCTATAAGAGGGAGAATGGATAAGATTGGAAGGATGGATGGCCCCATCCCCTATTTGGTTCAAAGAATTTTATGAAGAATGAATGAAAAAGAAGGATTATCTATTCATTCTAGCACATCAATTTGGAAGGATGAAAAGAATGATAGATGGAGCATGTGAAAAATAGGTTTTTACATTGATAAAATTATTTCTTAATTTTTTTTAAAAAAAATCTTAACACTTCTTCACTCTTTTACTAGACAAGAGACCCCTGCCCCACCTTTTTTAAAAGGTAGTTTAGTAAAAATATTGTACAATATTATCCATCCTTTTTTAATTTTTTCTATGTCCAATAAAAAAAGGAATCATTTCCATCCATCCTTCCATATTTCATTAAACATATGAAGGATTGATGAAAGACCCATATATCCCTCTTGCATATCGTTCCTTCGATTTATCCTTTGTATTAAATAAAAGATAAATTGGATTTATAGTTATTTTGAAAAGATTGTAGGTAAACATGGTAGTGTCTCTTTTAGATTTTTGGAATGAAAGCAAAAAAGCAAAAGTAATACCAAATATGTCCTAAATGGCTGTCAACAAGTCTTTTGTATTAGTGAGACGAAAGAAAATACTAATTTCTATGAAACAATTATTCTTGTTGGATATTCATCGATACATCTCTACCATTCTTATATCAAGATTGATGTGCTCTACATCTTTTTTTTTTTTTTTTTCTTAAAGGGCATTTGATATAGAATGATGATCCCAAGATCAAAGATGATGTAGGCAGAAGTGATGAAATCATTATTTCATTTAGTTGCACTTTAGTAATCCTATATGGTGATAATCTTAAATCATCCATGTTTCTAAATTACTACTGTTAAATCTATTCTTGAGGATGGTTTCTAAGATCACTATAGGGCAATGATGTTGGATTAAAATTTAAAAATAAAAATATCCTTTAATTTAGCAAGAAAAATTGATATATTAATATAATATAATATATTATATCAATCATATATATATTATATTACATTGATATTATATATAGTATTCATGATATGCATTATATTACAATATATTATTAATTATATTATTATCATATTATTTTCAATTATATTTTATAATTGTAATAGAAATATATGATTGTACTAATAACATTATTAATTATTAAACAAAAATATAATTATAAAAATAATATTATTAATTCTATTATTACTGCTCTGAGATTATCATAGTGATCTCATTTGAGCCATCAAATGTTATCTTTATGTGCTACATTTACATCTGCTAATTGTGTGCATGCATGTCTTTTAATAAAAATCTAGAGCCTCAAATCCCTGCTGGTTTTTATGCACCCCCACCAACTCACACACCCCCTAAAAAAAGTACTTAGACACTCAGATCAAGATGCTTCAAGTGTGGAATTGGACCTTGCAACAAAGATAGATCTCTGTGAAGGATGGTGGACATTACTCATGTTGCACGCATCCGACGTTTTTCAGAAGCAGATTTTTTCGTTGTGCTGTTGCATGCATGGTGTTTCTAATGCCTTTTTATCAGATAAAACACCAATCCCTAGCCCCAGCTGCAACCTAGCAGGGACAGAGTAGGAAGGTACACTACATTTACATGACCTTGGAGGACTTGATAAGTACTCTCCCACTTCTGGCTGGTGTGCTGCTTTTCAAATGAAGCAACAGAGAGAGGAATATAACAGAGATGAGAGTGCATGGAAACATTTGAAGAGCCTGGAGGGCCAATCAAGTGAATTCTACCACAAAACTTCACCACTAGTTACAAGATGGATTTGAAGAGACACTTAACAAGGATAACTCATAGGAGCAGTTGCTATCACAAATTTGTATGATCATATATTGTCAATTTGCTATCCATTTATCATAGAATTTTAGTACAATCAGTACTTTTGTTTAAAAGAAATCAAGAGTGATGCTGATGTTTAATATTCTATTCCTACAATTTTCTTATCCAACATCACAACTTCCTCTTCTCCATGTTCTATGGCACACCTGGGCAGTTGTTTTTGGTGTTTTACTCTTAAAAGACTAATAGGTCTCCCCTCTTCTTTATAGCTTTCCTCCATTCTCCAATTTTAATAGAAGAAACTCTCCTATAAAGTCACTGCATCAGAGTTTTCCTTTCCTCCATATTCTCCAATCTTCATAGCAGAAGTTCTTCTAATAACACACCGCACTAAGCTTTAGCAATGCCAATTATTGAACATCAAGAAAAGAAGTTTCAAGAGACTTCATCTTTCCTAACCCGCATCGCATGGCATAGAATCAACCAAGCTGTACCCAGTGTTTTTCATTAATCCCATCTTTCCAAGATTTGATCTCAAAGTTTCAACTTCCCCAAACTTCCCAACTGATGCATAAGCATTAGAAAGAAGCACCACATGCCCAGAATCCCTTGAATCCATCTGAAACACCTTCTCTGCAGCAGCTTCCACAAGCTTGACATCACTGTGGAGATGAGACCCTCCCACTAAAGCCTTCCAAACATTTGGACTAAATTCTTCTGACATTGAACTTGCTAAGTTCTTGGCATCTGCCAAACGACCGGCACGTGCAAGCATGTCCACCACACAACCACAATGCTCTCCTCTTGGATCAATCTTCCTCTCCTTAACCATCCTTTCAAAAATGATCAAGCCATCATCCACCATACCGGAGTGGCTACAAGCGGTCAACACATTTAGATATGTAACACTATCTGGCACTTCACCACAATTATCCATGTCATTAAAGAGAGCAAGTGCTGCTTCTCCTTTGCCATTAATCCCATAGGATGATATCATAGCATTCCATGAGACCATATCCCGATAAAACATCTCATCAAATACTCTGCGACCTAGTTCTACATAACCACACTTTCCATATACTGCCACCAAACTATTCTGAACTGGCTGGTATTGAAACAAGCCTGATTTAAAACTGTATGCATGGAACTGATTAGATAGCTCAAAACTAGCCAGCTCACTGCAAGCCATCAGCAAATTGACTATTGTTACGGAATCAAGTTTAAAGTTATCATATTTTCTCATTTTGCCAAGCAGTTGCAGCCCTTTGATTGGTTGCCCATTCAGGACATAACCCGAGATCATTGCAGTCCATGATACCAGGCTCTTGTCCTCTATACGATCAAATGACATCCTTGCAGACTCCATATCCCCACACTTGGAATACATTGTGATCAGAGAATTTTCGACAGGGAGCTCCAGCCCATATCCACGGATAACAACTTGGTTATGAACTGACCTCCCCCTCTTTAAATCTCCCAAACGTGCACAGGCTGTGATTACACTAATCATGGTGACCATGTCAGGATCAATGCCCTCAGCTCTCATTTGAATAAACAGATTTAGAGCTGCAGTTGTGCATTCAAGCTCTAACAGAAAGTCCATCATGTTTGTCCAAGTAATGACATCCATGACAGCCATCTTTCGGAAGAAAGCTTTAGCAATCTCTAAGTTTCCAAAACTCGAGTACATATCAAACATTGAATTCATCACTGCAACATCTAAATCCATGCCAACCTTAACAACATAAGCATGCATGCTCTCACATAGTCTAAACGAGCCGTAACCAATACAACTCCGAACAACACTCACCATGGTCAGAGAATTGGGTACCAAACCAAATTGCCAGAGTCGTTTAAAGAGCAATAGAGCTTCTTCAAACAGATCATTATGCACAAATCCAGCAATCATCGCATTGCAGGTAACTAAACTCGGCTCGACCATTTCCTCGAGCAAAATGTAAGACTTCAATGGACTTCTACATTTAGCATAGCAATCCAACAAAGCTGTCCTTGCAAAAGGATTGGCTTCTAACCCACTTTTAACTATCCTTCCATGAACGGACTCTCCAATTTTTGCAATCCCCAAGCCTGCCGAGCTAACCAGCAGTCCGACGATTGTGAAAGAATTTGCACAAATGCCCAACTCCTGCATCTGAGAAAATAGTCGAAGAGACTCAGCAAAGAATCCGTTGCTTGCATACCCATAAATCATCGTCGAAAAGGAAACCACGTTCTTCTCAGGCATTTCATCGAACAGTTTTCCTGCACAGTCCATCCGCCCGGCTCTGCTGTAACCGTCGATGAGTTTGGACGCGAAAGCTACGTCTGGTTTCCGGCCGGAGGCGAGGACGAGAACATGGGTCCTTTGCAAGGACCGGGGGTGTATGAAGGGGTCGCCGGAATGGGAGGAAGAGAAGGCGTTTGTTAGGTGGAGGAGAAACAGGCATGGTTGTTGAAAGGAGGCTATCACAGGCCCAAAAGGCCTCTGAGGTGCATGGAATATGGTGTTTGAACCAGTGGAGCATTGAAGAAGGCGGCTTACCATAAAGAAGATCTAACGCACTACTTACAGTCTCCTGTCAGTTAACAATACTAGATTCTCCAGCTACATCACTCATTTAACTCCTCCACCATGCTAATCCTACACATCAGTTAGGAAATTTGGTTTCTCCTTTTGGGCCCTGAGTGCGTTTGTTTTGGCTTTTGCCTAACGAACGTAATGGGCTTGTCATGCCTGTTCGCGGCCCGCTTTATATGAGAATTATTGGTTGGATCATGTCCCCCAGCACAGCGCTGAACTAGCCCAACCACAAAAACTAGCACACACATGCAGAAAAAACAAAGAGAAGGAAAACGGGAGAAATTATTAGAAAAACAGAAAAAAAAAAAAAAAAATTTAAGTAAACTCACTGCAGGCAAAGCTACATATCAACCATCCTAAATTAAATGCTAACGATGATTGCTGTGTGATTGGGTGAAAAGGCTTTGCCTACCATAGGACTAGTTTATCTAATAATTTTTGAAAAACAGAGCAATATAAAGAGTGCATGTTGGTTTTTGATTGGACTGGTTTATTATTGAGCTGGTAGATTTAATCTAATTGATAATTTATTTATTTTGTATCCACGTTATGGCTTCTTTCAAGTTTTTCCATGTATCATGCATGGATCTTGTTGCCGTTTTTGGCTTGAGTCTAAATTCTGTGAATTTTCTCTGGGAAAGGATGGGTTTTCCATCCTCGGAGCCACGTTGACAGCACGTATAGGTTACAAGGTGAGCCGTAGATATAAGGTGGATGGAATGGTGGAGGTATGCAAAGGGTAATTTGTCAAGAATTATTAATGAATTTTGTTGACGTTGAATCTCCGTTGATCGGATGGAGTGATCCTTTCGTTGGGCCGCTTCGAACCAGAACCTGCAAAACAGATTCCTGACCGAAGATTTTCCGGTGAGGGACACTCCGATGCCAAAATCAGAAGAGACTCCAGCAACAGTAGAATGGAAAGCTTATAGAAGCAAGGATGGAAAAGAAAGAATTCGAAATTGTCCAAGAAAAGAGCCCCCGGATCCCCTGAGTGTCCCCTCTTACCAGTATTTATAGGCTCCAATGTAACTACTTACGGTTATGGAGGTTGACAAGCGCAACCACTTCTTAACTGCAAGTAGTGGCTGTCGGAAAAGCCGTTACACCCGGGGTTTGTTCAATCTGAGGCTTCAGACCACGTGGGCGGTTGCAACAATCCAAACAGATTTCAACTGTTTGTCCAAGAACCCCACATACTCCAGAATCCTCCTTCTTTAAGTATAGATCCGAAGTGATCTTTACATTCTCTTTAGTAGCACTCATGAGGGGAATGTTAGCTTCACACTTCGGATCTTTCTTAGATGTGATAAAAATAAACACTTACAATCTTTAGGTTGAAGAAATAAAGTCGAAGATATTTGTCCGAGAGATCAAGTCTTCGGATCAAGATAATTGTACGAAGCTGAAGGCATTCAACATCGTCTTTGGACTGAGATAATAATACGAAGCCGAAGACCCAGAGTATAATATCCTTTAGAAATAGGCCAAAGATAATAAGCATGGTCTCAAGACCAAAATAATAATACGAAGCCGAAGATATAGAGAAAGCATCCTGGATCATAGATACGAAATCGTATATTTTAGGCATAGACTTCGGATTAATGTGGATGCACGAAATCGAAGACAATAAACAGTTTGTTTCCCAGAAAGTCAAGCATGGTCTTCGGGTCGAGATAATGATACGAAGCCGAAGACTTAGGGTAATAACGAGAAGACAACAGTGTGAAGCCGAAGACTCCTTTTGCCATCTGATATAACTTATAAAATAAAGAATGATTAATTAATTGAAATAAAATAGGGATATCATAACAGCTGTCCCCCACTTCCAGTTTCGAAATGATTATATTTCGAAAAATGGGAGTATTTCAATTTTGTCTTCTAGCGATAACCGTTGAACAATGATGGCAGAACCCTGACACGTCTTTTCGCCATAACTGCCTGGTGGTGCAACAAGACGTGGCAATGACACGCGTCATCCTACCACAGGCGGCCTCAAAAGAAAATGCCTTGATTATGAAAAATCTCGGAAAATTCTCAGAAAAGAGGTTTATATTTGACAGGGATTGGACACGTGATGGTCATCCTGAACGTGGAGATCTTGTTGGCATGATCTCAGCCAATACCGGGGTTTCACGCGGATCGCCACAACTTGTCCCATTAATGAACCGTACCCACGATCGAAACCGTCGATACGGTGCACGACCGTTTAGCCCTCCGAACCGTCTCGAAGACCCCCCTTCTTCATCTATAAAAAGAGAAGAGAACTTGAGAGAAACTTTCTTTCGCGCCCGTGCTCTTGGATTTCCAGTTCTTTCTGCAGTCCGTCGTCTTCCCCAGTGGTCTGGTCCACCATGTTTGTTCTTTTACAGGTTCGAGGTCCTTCTTCTCCCCTATTTCCTCATTCCTTTCAATGTTGGGGTCCTCTGGGAGTTCTTCCTCCACTTTCGGCAATGGTTCACCGGTAGGTGAAGCGGGTAGGGCTCTACCCGAAAGAGAGACCGCTAGGATCCCGTCGAGAGGTGGTGTTAGTAGGAACCTTCAGGGTGAAACCAGTAGGGGGAGAAGTTCCCGTAGGAAACGGAGTCCAGAACGGTCACCGAATTCCGTTCAAAGCTCCTTTACCCTTACCAAAATAGAAGAAATAAAATAGTGTTACCACATTCCACGTACCTTCAACATGATTCTTCCACAACCCGAAGAGAGGGTAGATAAGCCTCCCATTCTATCCATAGCCATATACGAAGACCACCTCCAAGCGGGTCTTCGGCTTCCCCTTCATCCTTTTTGCGTGAAAATTTTTAACCTGTATCAAATAGTCTTGGCTCAGCTGACCCCCAATAGTTTTAGGAACATCTGCGGGTTCTTAATACTTTTCAAACTTAGGAATGTAGAGCCGAAGATATCCCTGTTTACTTCCTTATTTATGTTGAAAAGAGACTTTCATGGCAAAGGGTGGTGGGTCATAGGTCCTCGGCCAGGCCGAAGACTGCTGAAGGGAACCCCTAGTGTGATACAGGGATGGAAGCCTTGCTTCTTTTTCATGTATTATACTCACTGGAGTTTCAATACTGAGTGGTCGGCTCCGCGTTTGGATGCGAACGCTGGTAAGAGGATATTAAAGGCCGATGCCAAAGATTTTGAGACCTTGTCAGAATCGGAGATCCCTTCCCTTAAGGAGCTGATGAGGGAAGATAATCTTCATCGTGCTCATATCAGCGAAGTCCCGACGTTAGGTATAGAATAAGTGGTCTTCGGGTTTTTTGTGCTTCTCTTCTCTATATGTACATGCATTACAGTCTTCTTGTTTCTAATTGCAGGTAAGAAAATGAAGCCTCAACTTGACAAGGTTAGGCAAGCCTCTAGAAAAAGGATAGTAGCCGCTCCCACAACAACCAAAGTCCGAAAGAAAAGTAGGGCGGAAGAGGGTTCTAGCGCGCCTCCGATGAGGCCCGTACTAGATGAAGACACTCCATCGGCTTCTCCGGTGCCAGCTAGTTCTGCCAGAAGCTCGCCTCCAAGGATATCCCCTTCGAGGAGCCCTCAACACGCGCCATCCACGGGACAACGAGATATAAACTTTAACAAAGAATCTGTGATTGCCCCTCCAGAAGACAGAAGTCAAGAGAGGTCAAAATACCGATCCAAAGAGGATCCTAGATGGAACGCCACTTCGGAGGGAGGGTGCAACGTAGATTTTACTACCTTCTCGGATCGAGAAGGTTTAAAAAATCCTGAACTGGCGAGAGAGTTATTAAAGCGCACTCTTCTCCCAAAGGACTGGGATAACGTCAAGTCCCGATGCATCGAAGAAATCTCGAACTCGGTGTTCTCCTCCACTTTGAAGGTAAATACTCATACTGTGTTGCACTTAGGTTTACAATTACTAAGCTTTCTCTTTGTTATTGCAGATGATGCACGACATTACTGACATGGAGGAGAGCATCTTCGATTTCTGAATAACTTACAGAAAGATGAAAGAAGAGATAAAAACGACCAAAGCCGAAAAGACCATAGCCGAGGAGCAAAGACAAGCTATGGAGGAGAAACTCGCCCAAAATAATGCTTCGGTTCAAAGTTTGAAAACCAAAGTGGATAAAATCCGATCAGAACGTGCTGAACAAGAGACGAGATCCAAGAAGAGGAAGGCCAAGATTCGGTCCTTGGAGGCCTCACTTAAGGAAGCGAACGAACGTTCCGAAGAAGCTTCTAAAAGAAAGGAAGAGGCCATTGAGAAAAACCGATCTCTAAAAGATCGATTGGAGAAAGCCATATAAAACTATAAAGCATTTCCGGCCTTCGAAGCTGAAATGGTTGAAGCCGGGACTCATGGCTATCGAGGAGGCTTCAATGACGGAGTAGAGGAGGTGCAAAAGCTTTATCCAGACTTGGACATTTCAAGCATCCAGCTGTTTGATCTTGAGAGTCCAACTACACCTGAACTCCAAGCGGACTCCGAAGCATCAGCAACGACTGAAGAAGCAACGGGTCCGATAAATTTAACCGATGAAGCTCCCTCAGGAAATTTGTAATTTTTCATTCTTTTTGGAATGTAAGAGAATCGTTATCAATAATTTTTTTTTGGAATTTTCACTTGCTTGTGAAAGAACAGAAATTTTCTTAAGTACAAAGTCTTCAGACGAATAAGAACTCTGAAGTACATAATGCGAGAAATTATGTCCTTTACACAGTCTTCGAACTTAGTACACGAAATCCAAATAATAATTTTCTCGAACTTGAATTTGTACTAAGTCTTCGGACTTAGGATAAAAGAAATCCAAAGAACAATCAAGTCTCTTGGACTTGAATTCACACTAAGTTTTCGGACTTAGGATATAAGAAATCCAAAGAATAATCAAGTCTCTTGGACTTGAATTCACACTAAGTCTTCGGACTTAGGATATAAGAAATCCAAAGAATAATCAAGTCTCTTGGACTTGAATTCACACTAAGTCTTCGGAATTCAAGAGACTTGAATTCCCTTGAATCATTTGGAGGTTAAGATAGGCTGATCGAACCTACCTCGGTACTTTGTAAGGTAGATTCGGAGATCATCCTCATGCCTTTTTGTACTAGAATTAAGACATGCTAATCATGCCCACCTCGGCATTTCGGGAAGTAGATCCGGAGATCATTTTCATGTCTTTTTGATTAAGATGGACTATTTTGAGTCCAACTCGGCACTTTGTGAAGTAGATCCGGAGATCATCTTCATGCCTTTTAGATTAAGATGGACTATTTTGAGCCCAACTCGGTACTTTGTGAAGTAGATCCGGAGATCATCTTCATGCCTTTTAGATTAAGATGGACTATTTTGAGCCCAACTCGACACTTCGTGAGGTAGATCCGGAGACCATCCTTATGCCTTTAAAAGAAATAAGATAGGCTAGGTATGCTTACCTTGGCAGTTCACATAGTAGATCACAGAGATTACCATAATGGCTTTAAGAAAAATAGAGTGAAGAGAAATAGATTGAATCTGTATTAATGACCCTGAACGAAATCTTTATTGATAATACTTTCGAATGTTTTGTACATTCCATGGTCGAGATAATAAAACCCCTTCTAAAGTTTCAAGCCGATAGGTCCCAGGTTTAACGACCTCTTTGATCCAGTATGGCCCTTCCCAGGTAGGAGAAAGTTTATCTTGTTCTGTTGGCTTTGATACTTCAGACTTTCGTAGAACTAAATCTTCTGGAAGAAAGACCCGTTCTTTTACACAAGAGTTGTAGTATCCTGCAACTTTTTGTTGGTACATAGTCATTTTTAACTATGCCCGAAGCCGTGTGCCTTGTAATAAATCCAGGTCAATTTTTCGGCATTCAAAATTTTTGGACTCTTTAAACTGATCAATCCGAAGAGAATGTAAAGAAACCTCTAAGGGAAGAACCGCTTCGGTGCCATAGGACAGGTGAAAGGAAGATTCACCAGTGGCTGTTCGAGGAGTGGTCCGATATACCCAGAGAACTGAGTTCAACTCATCAGCCCACGATCCCTTAGCATCATTCAATCTTTCATACCATGAAGGATAGTCCTGTTTGTTACTTCAGCCTCTCTGTTGCACTGAGGATGCCCCACTGAAGTAAGTTTATGATGAATATGATACTGAATGCAAAAATCTTTGAACTTCGGATTATCAAACTGCCTTCCATTATCAGTTATGATAGAATATGGAATTCCGAAATGGAAGATAATGAAGTTCCTTACAAAATTTTCAACTTTTGCCTCTGTAATTTGTGCTAATGCTTCGACCTCGACCTATTTTGTGAAATAATCAATAGCCACAATGAGAAACTTCCGCTACCCGGAGGCTGGAGGAAATGGACCAAGAATGTCCATTCCCCACTGTGCAAAAGGCCAAGGAGCTGTCAACGGAGTCAATTAACTAGCAGGCCGTCTTTGTACATTGGCATATCTCTGGCAATGATCACATATTCGCACAAATTCTGCAAAATCCTTCTGGATAGTTGGCCAATAATAACCTTGACGGATTATTTTGTATGCCAAAGACCTACCCCCAGATGATCTCCACATATCCCTTCATGCACTTTCCTGAGTGCATAATCTGCATCGGATGGGCCTAAGCATTTTAGCAAAGCTTGTGTGAAAGACCTTTTATACAATGCTTCATTCAGGATGACATATTGAGAGGCTGTCCACCAAAGCCGTTTAGCTTCTAACTTGTCTTCAGGCAAGACACCGTCCCTTAAGAATTTGAGGATCGGATCCATCCATGAAGGTTCATGTTCAACTTGACAAACTTCAGCTGGGGATTCTGATATACTGGGATCTTCAAGATATTCCACATAGGTTCTTCCAAGAGAATCTGGTGCGGTGGTTGCAAGTCTTGAAAAAGCATTTGCCCGAGAATTCTCTGTTCTTGGCACATGAATAATTTCAAAGTACTCCAACTTAGATATCAGGCTTCGGACCTTTTCTAGGTATTGAATCATATTTGGATTTCGAGCTTCAAAATCACCTTTCACTTGATTCACTACCAGCTGTGAATCAGAAAAAACTTTGATTCTTTTGATCTCCAATTTTTTGGAGATTCTAAGTCCAGCAATGAGTACTTCATACTCTGCCTGATTATTCGATGCTTGAAAAGAAAACTGAAGAGCATATTCAATAACCTGCCCATTCGGATCAGCAAGAATTAAACCTGCACTACAACCATCGGCGTTTGAAGCACCATCAACATGTAACATCCAAATGAACTCTGGATCATCTTCGACTTTTTCCTCTTCGGCCTTTGATTGATCCTCTTCAGATCCCCATGTGCACTCAGCTATAAAATCAGCCAAAACTTGTGTCTTCATTACTGATCTAGGTTGATAATCAATATCAAACTCTCCCAATTTAACAGCCCACTTGGCTATCCTTCCAGAGGTATCAGGACAACGAAGAATGGCCTTCAAAGGCTGATCCATCAAAACCACGATAGAATGAGCTTTAAATTTTAAGCCGAAGACGCTTTGCTGCTACCACAAGCGAAAAGATAATCTTTTGCACTCTAGGGTATCGGACCTTTGCCTCATGTAATACTTTATTAGTGTAGTAGATTGGTTTCTGCACATGCTTGGTGTCTTTTCGCACCAAAACTGAACTAACTGCCTCATCAGTGGCGGATAGATATAAGTAGAGTGTTTCTCCTTCAATTTGTCAAAGACGACTCTGCTATCTTCTGTCCACTCAAAATTCTGAGTCTGACGTAGAACTTTGAAGAAGGATAAACACCTTTCTGCAGAGCGAGAAATGAAATGACTCAAAGAGGCAATTCTTCCTGTCAGCCTTTGAACTTCTTTCTTGCAGGTAGAATGCTTCATAGTCCGAAGAGCCTGTATTTTTTCTGGGTTAGCTTCTATTCCTTGCTTGGTAACCAGTATCCTAGGAACTTTCCTGAGGTTACACCGAAGACGCATTTGGTTAGGTTTAGTCTCATCTGATGGCGTCTGAGAGCATCGAAAGACTCTTTTAGATCTGAGATGTGATCGGACTCGTGAAGACTTTTCACAATCATATCATCAATATAAGCTTCCATATTTTTCCCAATCTGGTTCTTGAAGACTTTGTTGACGAGCCTTTGAAAAGTTGCCCCAGCATTCTTCAAGCCGAATGGCATTACCTTATAGTAGTAAAGTCCCTTTTCAGTGATAAAAGCCATATTCTCTTCATCTTCAGGGTTCATTTGGATCTGATTATAATCTGAGAAATCATCCATGAAGCTCAATAATTGATGACCGGCGGTAGCATCAACTAGCTGATCAATTTTTGGCAATGAAAAACTGCCCTTTGGACATGCTTTGTTGAGATCAGTATAATCTATGCAAATTCTCCACTTGCCATTTGACTTCTTCACCATGACTACATTAGCAAGCCAACTTGGGTACTGAACTTCTCTTATGAAGTTAGCTTTTAATAATTTGTCAACCTCTTCATCAATAACCCTCTGCCTTTCTAGAGCAAAATTTCTCTTCTTCTGCTGAACGGGTTTATAATTGGGAGAGACTTCTAGGCAATGTGTAATTACATTGGATAGGATTCTGGGCATATTCGAAGCTGTCCAAGCAAAAATATCAGCATTATCTCAAAGAAAGGAAATTAACTTTATCTTCGATTCTTCATCGAGCAAACTGCCAATTTGTAGCAGCTTGGTAGGATCGTCTTCGGATAAAGGTATGAAGAGTGTTTTTTCCACCAGTTCTCCACCGTTTTCAGACTCATCTCGGGGATCTAGCTGATCAAGTGTTAGCGATTTGACCAGTTGTTTGTCTTGAATTGTCAAACATTGATGAGCAACATTTTGATCTCCTCTTACTTCCCCGATGCCCGTTCTAGTAGGAATTCGTACCAAGAGATGGTATGTAGAAACAATAGCTAGGAATTTGTTCAGTGCCGGATGCCCCAATATTGCATTATAGGCCAAAGAGGTTCTAGCCACAATAAAATTGATGGGAAGGGTCCTTTGGTGTGGTTCAGACCCAAAAGTCATAGGTAAAATTGTTTCTCCTTCTACCCCAACTTGATTTTCGCCGAAGCCCGTAATTGGAATAAGAGAGTTTCACAATCTATGCCCAGATAACCCCATTCGAACAAATACATCATACAGCAAAACATCAACCGAGCTTCCATTATCAATCAAAATTCGTTTTATATCAAAGTTGGCAATGACTACCGAGACTACTACAGGATCATCATGGGAGAGTTGAACTCTCTGAATATCCTCATCAGAAAATGTGATGGAGTTTTTTTCCTTCAATCTCTTCGGAACATTCTCTTCAGCTTCGGCATTCCAGGTTGATGGCCGATGGAGCATTCTAACATCTCCACCAGTTGGCTTCTGATGTGGCAAGTCGGCTTCATCAGATATCTTGGGAATAGTAATGGCTTCGGCTTGAGGCTCAGGGCGGTTGACATACTTTCCTAAATAGCCCCTCTTTATGAGGTCTTTAATGGCATCTTGAAGCTGAAAGCAATCCTCAGTGTTATGGCCATATCCCGGTGGAATCTACAGTATTTGCTTTTGTCCCTCATTTTTGCTGGTGTCTTCATGGGACGTGGCCTCTGGAAATACTTTTCTTTTTCTATTTCTAGCAGAATCTTCTCCCTAGGTAAGTTAAGAGGAGTATAAGTATCAAAGTGATTGTTCTGCTGCCTGGGCCTAGGACTACGCCTAGGGGCCGAAGAGTTATTAGAGGAACTGGGCATATTTGGTCCTTTAGTATTATTCTTCTTAAAAGGGAATCTCCCTTCTGCCATTCTTCGGCACGCCGCTTGCTCCTCAGCGGCTGCATACTTCTGAGCTCTTGCCAACAGTTCGGCATAGCTCTGTGGAAACCTCTTATACAGGAAGAAAGTAAACCTAGACGATTTCAAGTCTTTTTTCAAGGCAGACATTGCCACATGCTCATTCAAATTAAGGATTTCCAATGTGGCTGAGTTGAAATGGCGAACAAAGTCCTTCAAATTTTCTCCCTCTTACTGCTGGAGAAGAAACAAGCTGTTGGTATTCCGCGACATTTTCTGGCACGTCCTGAAGTGCGAGACAAACTGCCACTCTAACTCAGAGAAAAAATGAATTGTCTTCGACGGGAGGCTTGAGTACCACATTCGAGCAGACCTCTTTAAAGTAGCAGGAAAGGCAAGGCAATAAAGAGCATCCGTAGCTCCTTGGACCATCATATGAACCTTATAGCTTCCCAAATGGTCAAGAGGGTCTAAGGTCCCATCGTAAGCTTCCAACTGTGGAATCTTAAAGTGCCTCAGGATAACTTCTGCCATTATATGATCAGAAAAAGGGAGTTGTGAGTTGAAGGATGTGACTTTATCGCTCCTTCTTAGATCCACGACTCTCGCAATCTGTGCTTGCATGGATTTAAACATCTCCTCAAATTCATAATTGATCTCCTTCTGCCTATCCTCCTTCAAAGCAAGATTTCTAGAAAAAATAGAGGGAGATCGCCGAACTCTTTTCTTTCCATTGTGATCCCATGCTTGTCGATCTGATGGAGAAGCATGGCGACCATGGGATGACCGGACTTGTGAAAAGCTGGGAGTGATTTCCTGATGTCGACCCTCCTTCAAAGATTGATGGCCGGAGGGTGAAACTGCTGGGGGTGGTGGCTGCCTTTGAGCTGCAGCCTCATGTAGATGTTGAACCAAAGCTGTCAGGGCTTCAATTTTGTTCTGGAGATCCTCGAACTATTGCTGGCCCACCATTATCATGGGAGGCCCTCCTTGATCTGCCGGGAAATTACCTGTTGGAAGGTCATTTCCTGGTTGCTCCTGGCTTGTGGAAGCACTTCGGGCTTTCCCTTTCACCATTTTTGCTCAAGTAAAGCTTTCCTTTGATCAAGGGGAAAAATCCTAGACCCCTACCTGGCGCGCCAATCTGTTGACGCTGAATCTCCGTCGACCGGATGGAGTGATCCTTCCGCTAGGCCGTTGCGAACCAGAACCTGCAAAACAGATCCCTGATTGGAGGTTTTCCGGCGGGGGACACTCCGATGCCAAAATCAGAAGAGACTCCAGCAACAGCAGAATGGAAAGCTTATAGAAGCAAGGATGTAAAAGAAAGAATTCGAAAATATCCAAGAAAAGAGCCCTCGGATTCCTTGAGTGTCATCTCTTACCAGTATTTATAGGCTCCAACATAACTACTTACGGTTATGGAGGTTGACAAGCACAACCACTTCTTAACTGTAAGTAATGGCTGTCGGAAAAGCCGTTACACCCGGGATTTGTTCAATCTGAGGCTTCAAACCACGTGGGCGGTTACAACAACCCAAACAGATTTCAACTGTTTGTCCAAGAACCTCACGTGCTCTAGAATCCTCCTTCTTTAAGCATAGATCCGAAGTGATCTTTACATTCTCTTTAGTAGTACTCCTGAAGGGAATGTTAGCTTCACACTTCAGATCTTTCTTAAATGTGATAAAAATAAACACTTACAATTTTTAGGTTGAAGAAATAAAGTCGAAGATATTTGCCCGAGAGATCAAGCCTTCGGATCAAGACAATTGCACGAAGCTGAAGACATTCAACATCGTCTTCGGACCGAGATAATAATACGAAGCCGAAGACCCAGAGTATAATATCCTTTAGATAATAGGCCAAAATAATAAGCATGGTCTCCGGACCAAAATAATAATACGAAGCCGAAGATATAGAGAAAGCATCCTGGATCATAGATATGAAACCGTATATTTTAGGCATAGTCTTCGGATTAATGTGGATGCACGAAACCAAAGACAATAAACAGTTTGCTTCCCAGAAAGTTAAGCATGATCTTCGGGTCGAGATACTGATACGAAGCCGAAGACTTAGGATTAATAACGAGAAGACAACAGTGTGAAGCCGAAGACTCCTCTTGCCATCTGATATAACTTATAAAATAAAGAATGATTAATTAATTGAAATAAAATAGGGATACCATAACAGGTTCGTTTAAGGGATTTAAGGCAATTTAACCTATGAAGAAGAATGACTGTGCGGCCACTCTTAAAAATTATAATATTTAAATTTAATAATATTGATAAATTATAAAGAGATTTGTTTAGGTTTTATTTTATATGTTCTCCTGTAATGGGTATGTAATGATTTCTTCGTTGGTGCATGAAAACTTTGAAACAAAGGCTCCATTGAAGTCATTGAACACCAGGTGCTTGTCATTAACTTTCACTTCCAGTACTTAATATAATGATCAGATTGCTGTTCTTTGGTCATTATATGGAAACAAGGGGTCAATAATCTCAAGATTACTGGTTAGAAAATTTATCTCCCATGATTTATGTATTGAACGTAGAATAATTCTGCTACCATTATATGGAAACATAAACTTTGATCATACTATGATGAATGAAGAAAAAGAGGGACCTGTCACGAATTTCATTTTCTTTATTTTATACTTTGACCACAAACTGATAATGTGGTTGCTTCATTCGAACAGAAAATCAGTGCCTCTCTACAGTAAACACTAGAGGAACCTACCACTGAATTTCATTTTCTATATTTTATATAGGACCATTGAATGAATCAGTAACAACTATAGAGTAGCAAGAAATATTTTGGACTTTTATGAAACTAGTAAACTATATGAGGCTTTCTCATTGAATTTTATTTTCTAAGTTTTACAGGGTAATCATAAAGATTCTGTTGTCACCAAATGAAAACATGGAATCAGAATCTTTAAGAAATTAATAAATTACAAAGAAGATAAATTTTATAGGCTATGTTTGGTTGCGGAATAGGGAGTAGAATAAGGGAATTATCCCTCTTTTTCTGTCAAACAGCGCCAAAAACGAGGATGAATAAGTGGAATTCGTTATTCCGGCCAAATCACTTAATTCCCGATTTCTTATTCCACGGTTCCTCATGAAATTACATAATTCTTGTTTTTGAATTTCAGGAACAGTTCTGTCTTTAATATAAATTTATTTTTAATTTAATATTTATATCATAATTTAAATTTAATATTATTAAATTTATTTTTAATTTAATATTTACATAAACTATACTAATAAATTATTTGATATAACATCTTTTTAATATATCATATTATTAAATTATTATTAATATAATAATATATTTATTTAAATATAAAATTAAAAAAAATTGATAACTCATTTTATATTAATATTTGAGTAGAAGTATTTTTGGGATTTCAAAAAACTCCTCTCATATTCTTGATGGAACAGGGACTTATTCCCATCTCATCCAAATACTATTTAGAATAGCACCGCATTAATTATACTAAAATAAGATGAAATATCATATTTTCATTCAAATAAAAATTAAAAATAATAACAAGAATAAATTATTTTCGAAGAATACCGATTTTATTTTTAAAATATTTTTTACAAACCAAACAAAACACTACTGTAAAGACTTACCATTAAATTTTTACCCCCCATATCTTTTATTTTTTTAAAAAAATAGTAATCCAATAATTGTATTATTTTTTTAAGCTTATTTCATCGATGATAGGAGGTTTCCCGGCCGCTACGATGGCACCAGCTCATGGTGCCCTTAAAAAATGGTAACGCACGAAGCAAGCGGTTGACGAAACTAAAGCAAAGAGCTAGAGAACTCCACGGCTAGAACTCAATAGGAACGTAAATTAGCAAAAAGATGGAGCAGCTCTCCTTTCTTCTCCTCCTGTCCATACTCCTGTCCTTCTTTTACTCCGCCTTTCTCTTCTTCAAACGAGACCCTCCCATCTTAGAGCCCACCAAATCCACGGTCCTCGAAGGCTACCCAATCATCGGAAACCTCCCCCTTTTCATCAAGAACGGGAGACGTCTTCTCGACTGGACGATGGAGCTCATCCCCACGTCCCCCACCGGCACCGTCACCGTCGCCCCCATAGTCTTCACCGCCAACCCTTCCAACGTCGAACACCTGGCACGCACCAAGTTCGACAACTACCCCAAGGCCGACGACCTCGTGGCTACCCTCCACGACTTCTTCGGCCGCGGCATCCTGAACGCCAACGGCGAAGACTGGCGCTTCCAGCGCAAGGCCGCCAGCTTCGAGTTCAACACCAGGTCCCTCCGCGCCTTCGTCCTCGACAGAGTCCGCCACGAGACCGTTCACAGGCTGATCCCTCTGCTGAAGAGGGCCGGCCGGAGCGGCGAGGTGTTGGACTTGCAGGACGTGCTCGAGCGCTTCGCGTTCGATAACATCTGTAGCCTGGTGTTCGGCGAGGACCCCAAATGCCTCTCTAGAGAAAGCGAGGAGGGGGAGAAATTCTACCGTGAGTTCCACGAGGCCTCGGAGCTTATTGTCCAGAGGGCGATGCAGCCCGTCTCGCTGATATGGAAGCTCGGCAAGTGGCTCGACATCGGATCGGAGAAGCGGCTGAGGAAATCGCTAGAAACCGTTCACGGATTTGTCGAGAAATTCGTGAGATCGAGAAGGGAACAGAGTCGAGGCGGCGGCGGCGGCGGCGGCGGCGGCGACTTCTTGTCTCGGTTCGCGGCGAACGGAACCCACTCGGACGAATTTATGCGGGATATCCTCATAAGCTTCGTGCTTGCGGGGCGGGATACCACGCCCACGGCCCTCACCTGGTTCTTCTGGGTCCTCTCTTCGAAGCCGGAAGTCGTGGAGAAGATACGCGAGGAGATCAAATCCATCCGATCGCGGCATGGGAATTATGATAGCGAGGTGCTGACGCTGGACCAGCTGAGGGAGATGGGATATCTCCATGCGGCGGTGTCGGAGTCGCTGAGATTGTATCCGCCTGTGCCGCTATTGATAAGGGAGAGCAAGGGGGAGGACGAGCTGCCGGACGGGACGCGGGTGGAGAAGGGGTGGATGGTGATGTATAGCCAGTACGCGATGGGGAGGGCGGAGGGGATATGGGGGCAGGACTGCGGGGAATTCCAGCCGGAGCGGTGGATGGAGGATGAGGTATTCCAGCCGGCGAGTCCGTTCCGATACACGGTGTTCCACGCGGGGCCGAGGATGTGTTTGGGGAAGGATATGGCGTATATCCAGATGAAGGCGGTGGCGGCGAGTATTTTGGAAGCGTTTGAGGTGGAGGTAGTGGAGAAGAGGGGGAAATACCAGCTTTCCATGACGATGAGGATGGAGGGCGGGCTGCCCGTGAGGGTCAAGGAGAGGAGTACTTCCTTGATATCTAAGAGTCCCTCTCCCTACCCTTCGTAGGATCAAGGAGAGTAGTATTAGATACTCAGGAGTCCTCTCTCTCTCTCTCTCTCTCTCTCTGGGCATCGTGTGATACAAAAATTTCATGAGGCATGGGCAGCATTGTGTATTGGTCACTCTCAAGCTTCCTCTTTAATGTGCTTTGGTATTGGAACCGTTGTGAAATTACGGTGACTATTAGATATATGAATAATGCAATTTAGTAAATAACTTTGTCGATGCCAAAATTCTTTCCAGCTATGATCACCTGATTAATCAATTCATGGAGAGACTCGTGTATATATATATATATATATTGTAACCTAGGTCACCGTGGCCAGTAGCTCTTATATGACCTAGGTGAGTGGACTCCCCGCCAGCATCACCGGACTCGTCGGTCAAAGATGATTAAGAGGAACATAGTCGTAGTCGGGATGAAAGGAGCTTGGTACTGTGGTGGTCCTCCTGTGGGCCTCTCCGGTGAGAAGTAATTTTCTTCCGTATTGTCCCTCCATTGGGCGATATCTGCAAAACAGGGGAGACCTGCGCCGGGAATTCCGACAAAGACACTCCAATGATCAAGTCAGTGGGACGATCGAAGGAAATAAGAGATTTGGGAAACTCTCTGCTGCCAGAGGGTGATAGAAAATGGACGATAATGTAAGAATGAAGAGAGTGTGTTGTCTCTTACCCTCCTCACATATTCCTCCTGCTCTTATGTAGACGAGCGGCTCTTGGTGTTCAGGGAGGCGCGTTCTTCTTGGCATAGGCCTGTGAGGCTTCTGCAGGCCTGGGAGGCTTAGATAGGTTGGTCAACCTTCTCCTTCCAGGTAGTTCAAGAGGTTGGTGAAGGGGTACAGTGCTTTGGATGGGGCACGCCTTCCTAATTGATGTAAACTGTCCTGGGGGCTTTGATATAGCCCTCCTTGTAGGAAGCACTCTAGGGACGGTGATCTTATGTATCGTACCGCCATCGTACTTGCACATTGAGAAGTGTACCTGAAAAGACGTTAGATGGCATGTGGCATGCAGATCGAGATGATGTAGGTGAAGGCCCTCCAACGCATGATTCGAGGTACGCGAAGCGAGGCATGCAAAGTCCTTGTACTCATGGACCGATTAGAGGGCCCGCGCGCAGATTGAGGCACGTCATCTCTTTGCACGCGGAACCTGCTATAGCGCAGCACTGGGTTACCCATGGGCGGACGCAGGGCGGAGCTGGAGTCGATCGGGCATCTGGCGCGGAGGCGAGGCGGACCCCTGCGGGCAACCGGACGTCGGAGCGGGCGAAGGCGAGGTCCAGGCCTCCCGCGGGTGGACTGGGCGTCGGAGCAGGAGGAGGCCTCCTGTGGGCGGACTGGGCACCGGAGCGGGCTATGCCAGGGTCGCGCGGGACCTGTCGCCTCGTGCCGGATTGGAGCATGCGTCGACGTACCGAGCTGAACTGGATCCAGGCTGCCACGGGCGGAGCTCACGGGCGGAAGAGCTTCGCGTGGGCTTGCTGAGCTGGACCGGCACGGGCTGAGATGCCGAGGTGAACCATCGAGGTGAGGCCGAGGTGGAGAAGTACCTGGCCGAGGTAGCAGAATATGTGGCCGAGCTGGTGCCGAGGTGCCGAGGTTCATCGCCGAAGTGGGGTCGAGCCGAGCTGGATTCAGGCTGCCACGGACGGAGCTCATGGTCGGAAGAGCTCTCGTGGGCTTGCCGAGCTGGACCGGCACGGGTTGAGGTGCCGAGGTGAACGGCCGAGGTGAAGTACCTGGCCGAGGTGGCGGAGTATGTGGCCGAGCTGGGGCCGAGGTGGGGCCGAGACGAGCTGGATCCGGGCTGCCACAGGCGGAGCTCATGGTTGGAAGAGCTTCGCGCGGGCTTGCCGAGCTGGACTAGCACGGGCAGAGCTGCTGAGCTGAACTGAACTACCGAAGTTGGACTTCTCATGGCCGAAGTGAGGCCGAGGTGGAGAAGCACCTGGCCGAGGTGGGGCCGAGCCGAGCTGAGTTGAACCGCCACGTGACCGAAGTGGGACCAAGACGAGGTCGAGGTAGAGAAGTACCTAGCCAAGATGGCAGAGTATGTGGCCGAGCTGGAGCCGAGGTGGAGAAGTACGTTACTGTGCCAGCCTCCAAGAAGGATGTGTGTCAGGGCCGAATGAATCTTATTTACTACTGTAACACATATAAAAAGAAATAAAAAGTTCATCCAATTGGTTTTAATTAGACTCTCCAATGCCTAAGTTAAGAAGTATTGATAATAACAATAGTAAAGCAAAACAATCATAAAATGTTAAAGTAAAATATTATCATTTTTTGAACTGCTAGCTTATAATTTACTTTCACCTCTTCACTGGTGGGTCATTTCGTCTTGAACATTTTACCTTGGCCTTATCGATTATATCAGTCATTTTACTTTAGCTTTATCAAATCAGTCTTTTCATCTTGGGTTTTTTTAATTGATTTAGAAAATTTAGCTTTTGAAAACTTGGTTTTTGAAATTTTGGTCTTTAGAAATTCAGTCTTAGACTTTACACCTCAATCTTGGTCTTCATCTTAAACTTTTCATCTTAGCATTGACTTTTACTTTGGCCCCGATCTTTACCTTAATTAAAATCTTTATTTCAGCTTTAACCTTCATCTCAATCTTAGCTTTTACTTCAGTTTGTTCTTCATCTCAATTTCAGCTTTTATTCCGGTTTTAGTCTTTACCTCGGTCTTAGCAACTCAACTTACTAACCTGTAAGAAAGAAGAGTAGAAGGATGGGGGATCGAGAGCTTTCATTTAAAAGCTTTAAGCTATAACAATTCTCATTTTGATCCAAGAAGGTATGGATCATTAAATGAATCAAACTCTTTGTAAGTATCAATAATCATCTTTACTGGCCATAATTTCTTTCTTTATCATCTTTATTTTATCTTTATTTTTTGAGATCTTGAAGATGTAACTGTTTAAAATTCAAATCCATTTAAAATTACTTGGCACATGTCTATCAATGATAGGGAGGTAAATTTTATGTCATATAATGTTTGGATATATATATATATATATCTTTTTGATAAATTTTATTTTGACGGTTTTGAAAATTTTTAACCTTTAATAACTAGAAGCTTTTGCTCCAACCTATTATGTTGAATTATTTCAACTTGGCCAATAGAAAAGAATAGCCGATGCAAAGACCAAGTTAATTATGCTCTTGCGCCGTATCAGGGGAACCCCCACCATAAACACTCCCAAGTCTCGAGTTACAGGGTTTAGGCTATCATCATATGATGCAGCTTTTCTGAACCGTGAATATATATTCTAATCAACTAGTCAATCTTCATTCCATTTGACTTCACCTAATTTTAGTTCTAACAGAGGAGTTGCTTACTGTACGGATGGTCTAAATGAATATCTTTGTAACCATACCTTCTAGATTGATTGAGATTACTCTATGGTAACGTAATGCCCAAGCCTAAATAGGCTCGATAACACAACCTGGGCTTGGCCCAGTCACCAAAAGTTAATGCAAAAGAACTGCAAGACTTTTAAAGTAAAAAAAGAGAAAAAAGCCTTCTTCCTTTGACTTGATTGAAATCGGTAATCAATACCAGGCCGGAGTCCAACTCCTTTTCTTCTCCAGCTAAGAAGAGACTTCCATGTCCTCTCTATTGGAGATTGAAACCTAAGCCGGAGGAAATCGCTTAAAAAGGATGGTCTTCCTCTCCTTTTTCACTATTGATTTGTTTTAAATTATAGACCGAGCTTAATTAAAAAAGAGATAAGTATCTCTAGCCTTCGAGTTAATCTTGTTTTGCTATCTTCTTGGGCCTTTAGGAGCTAGATTTCTGACCAGCCATTGTCAAACTTTATTTTAGAAGGCCAAAAACTATTATTCCCTAATTTTTCCATTGAACTTATCTGATTTTCCGATAATGACTGTTGCTGTCGATCATCGATTTGAGACCCTTGTTGCACCATCATGGCCAGCTCCACCAGCCATGGCTACCACTGTCAGTGGAGCTTCCTATATTTCGAGAAGAAAGGAAAAATAATCCCTTATTTCATCCTGGAATCAAGAGAGAAAAAAATAAAGAAAAGGTTAAAGAAAAGGAGAGAGAAAATTAGAAAGAAAGAGAGTGCTTTATTTCTTTTTCTTTTTTTCCTTTTCTTTCTTCCTAAAATTATTTCTCTCCGTGGAATGTTTCTCTTTACTTTCACTCCCTTTCCTCTTATTTTTTTTCTTCACTTGTTTCCTCAACTTTCTCTCTAAAAGATTTTTTTTTTTATAATTTTGATTTGATCTCGGTGACGAAGAGAGTTCTAAATCGAATCACTTGGCAACGTATCGATATCCATCCTTATTAATTGGATCCAATACTATTAAATTTGATGATTTATAATTTTATTTGAACTATTCGTATCCTAATTTATTTATGATTTGATAAAATCATCTTGATTTGGATTGATTAGAATATCAGGCACCACTCACTATAATAAAAAGTTAATTTAACAACAAAAATTTGCAATAGATATAATCCATTTCTAATCCGTTGTTAATCATCAATTGATTTACAACATAATGCTTGATTTCATTACTAATTTCAAAAAAATAAGTTAACAATACATTTGCAACAAATTAAAAATGGTCATTTTGCATCGAACTAACAATGGACCTGAAAACTGTTGCTAATAATATATGAGAAATTTTCATATATTATTAGCAATGGAATTGCAACAGATTAGAAACGGTCATTTTGTAATGGACTAATAACGAACCTGAAAACCATTATTAATAAAACATAGAAGATTTTCATATATTATTAGCAACGGAATTACAATGGATTAGCAATAGACATTTTTACAATGGAATAATAACATATCTAAAATCAATTACTAAATTTCGTAGAAAGTTATTATGTTAAAAATAAATATTTTATAACGGATCCATTTTTTATTATTAAGCATTGATTAATTTTTTAAAAAAATTTAAAATAGAATCAACATGATATTTATTGTAAACTTTTTTTTTGATACAGACGAGTTGTCACACTACTCTGGTATGAGGGCAGCCCAAAAGATCAAGAAAAAAGAAACCCCTAAAGAGGTAAGTGGATACTGTCGTCCTGGGTCCAAAACCAATCAATAAAATGTTGAGCAACGAAGGAGGCAACCCAGTCAGCTACACTATTTGCCTCCCGATGACATGGCAAGCCATAACCATCATGGGGTGTTGAAGAAAACTCTAGATATCGTGAAGGAGAGGGTGGGCATCACAGTGTTCCGACCTATCTTGAATCCAGCTAATAACAATGGAAGTCTTCCTTAATGAGAATCCTCTGAGCATGCAAATGCTGAATAGCTCTGATGATGCTTGCCCATGTAGCTTTAATCTCCGCTTCTACGATAGAGGGGTTATGAAAGAAGATCCCCTCTACTGCCAAAGCCTCTCATCAGCATTCCGGATGACATACCCTGCATCGCCATTGGCACCACGGATACTGCCATCAAAGTTTACCTTGACAAACCCCAAAGGAAGGGGCTCCAAGAAAATGTAAATAGCCCTCTAGGCCACTGCCAAGATAGCATGGGAGTCCCAGAAATTCGGGGTTGCAAGGGAAGTAGCAGTGTCAAATTAGTTGTACTCCATTGCTATGAACCTGGCTCTATGAAGAACCCAGTATGTCGGAGTGGCCTCAGCCTAAAAAATTACTTTATTTTTGGACAGCCAAATCTGATAGGCGATATAGACAGCATAGCAGCCCTCCTTTGCCAAACTCTGATAGAGAAAATCAAGGAAAGAGCACAACCGTGAGCCATTGTCGACATCCCAAGTCCAACTTCCATCAAGCCTCCAAACTAGCCTCGCCCTAGGATAACTCAGGATAGCATACTCGGTAGACTTATCCTATACACCACACACTGGATAGGACACCAACAAATCTATATGTTTGTGCTTGAGTAGAGTCCTCGTGGGGAGGCGATCCCAAGTCATCTTCCATAAGAAGAGTTACACTCTCGGGTGAATGGAAAGTCTCTAGATTCAGGCTGCTGCAATCCTCGTATCAGAAGGTCCCCTGCACAAATCAGAGAGGGTGCTCGAAGGAGCCTTGGAGCAACAAGAGGGACCCCATACCCTCAAGTCTTGGCATCGATGAGTCAAAATCGAGATGGTAAGGATTTGAGTTGCTAGTTGGCTCCTAAAAAGTCTGAAAATCTCCTGAACTCTCCAAGTCCTACCATCATCCATCAACAAGTCACAGACCTGGAGATTGTTAGCAACCTCCATGCTAACAAAGGTTGGCTACCTAGATAGTAATAAGGAAGAAATCCATGCATTTGACTGACATCAATCATGGTCCTATTGCCTACCAAACATCTGACATGGGCCATCATAACCGGGCCACGGGCATAGATCTCCTTTTAGATAAAAGAGCAGTCATGAGAGGTCTGAATCTGGGACTCCTGACTCCAAGCACCATAGCAGGCCCTCACCACCATGCTCCATAGATAGCTGGGCTAGAGAAGATATCTTACTGCATGCCCGATGATGAGCACCTCCCTCCTCACTAAAAGGAACTGGATCCAAAGGCCTCCATCATTGACTGGCCGGCAGAGAATGTCTAGATACTAGATGAACACCATGACTATCATGTTGGGACCCCTACAAGAAGTTGTAGAATATCTGCTCCATCTCCCTCAAGTAGGAGCTAGGCAACACAAGATTTGCTAGGAGGTAAACAGGGATATAACTAAGGACAAACCTGATAAGAGTGAGTCTGCCCATCATATAGAGAGTAGTAGCCTGCCAACCCTCCAAACGATCGCATACCCGCTGCACCATGGGCTACACTTCATCCTTCGCAACCTCCCACCAGTTATAGGGATGCCAAGATAAGTAAGAATCCTAGATTGCTCTGAGATTCCTAGTCTGGCCAGGATGGCTAGCTTCGTTCGGGCTTTTATTTTGGGATTGAAAATAACAGAAGACTTTTATAAATTGACTAGATGGCCAGACCCATGGCAATAAGACTTTACAATAGATGCAAAACATCTAGCATTTTGGAGAGAGGCCCATCCAATGAGGACATAGCCATCTGCAAAAAGGAGATGAGAAAGAGGTTGGGCTCTAGGGGCAAGCTAGTAAGGCTCTAGTAATGACCTTTGGATAGCGCTCCTCAAAGCTTGGAAAAGAGTGTTAGCACATAAAATAAACAGGTAGGAAGATAGGGGACAACCTTATCGGAGTCCGACTGTCGAAGAAAAGTAATTAGTCAGGGCACTATTTACCAGAATGGCAAAGCTAGGATTTTTTAAATAGTCCATGATTCACCTGATCCACTTGTCTTGGAAGTCGAAATCATGAAGAATTCGCCGAAGAAAATGCAAACTGTTGACTAGGTGCCAGCTCACGCCTTCGGGTCCCACTCCGTGCAATGCGGTCACGGGCTAGGTGACTGGGATCGGGTCAGCATCCTCGGAGAGCCGACTCCTCCTGTCAGGTCGACTAAATGAGTGCACGCTCAGCCTATGGGCCTCGTTCGCTGTGCAGTTTAAGATTGTTGGTTTCTAGCCTTTCAATGGAGATGTTTCTTTTGAAATGGTGGTTAGGAGCCTCGATCCTACAACTGATATCAGAGCCAAGGTCACAAGTTCGAGCCCGAGGCAGGGCTCCTCAAGCGGTTTCGCTAGGGGGGAATGTTGACTAGGTGCCAGCTCATGCCTTCGGGACCCACTCCATGCAATGCGGCCATGGGCTAGGTGACCGGGATCTAGTCAGCATCCTCGGAGAGCCAACTCCTCCTGTCGGTCGACTAAATGAGCGTACGCTCGACCTGTGGGTCCCGTTCGCTATGCAATTTAAGATTGTTGGTTTCTAGTCTTTTAACGGGGATGTTCCTTTTGAAATGGTGGTTAAGATGATGCGAGATGATCCTAGGACTACCATGATTGTAGAAAAATGGAAACTAATTTTAGAATTTTAATTTGTAGGCTAATAACCCGAAAGCAAGTAAAGAATTGCAGGCAAACCTGTATTGAAAGAAACTATCATACCCGCAAAAGACTCATATAGAATAATAAAAGATAGGATCCCGAGAATTGAGAAACCCTCGATTTAGGATAGTGTACCTTCAACAAATTAGAAGTTAGGAGGGGGAAGGATTTTACCAAGCACCGATTCGAAAATCTGCTCAAAGTCGGGGTCACACAGCATCGAGATTGTCGTTTGGAAGAGAAGCATGTAGTCCTCGAATCAGATGGCTATCTGGGTCAGTCCAGGAGGCAAAGAGGGCCTCCTTTTGGGAGGGAAAATACCACGAAGATCCTGCAAGTGTCAGAGGTTAATCAAAGAAACAAGGAAACAAAAGAAAGAAACTAGGTTTTAGAAGAAAGAAGGATCAGGATTTGGAATAGCTGGCGGCCTGGGGAAGAAGAAGATCCTTGGCTTGATGGGCAGCTAGGACTTCTCCTTTGGTGTGGAAGATGAGGACTTGGGCATGGAGGCAGGGGTCGGCTAGGGCACACAAGGACAACCACACAAAATACAAGAACACCAATGCTAGAAAACAAATCACCAGAGTTTTATTTCATCAATAGGTTATATAAATACAAGAGGAAGAGGGGTGGGGTATTTATAAGAGTTTCCATGCCCTCTCCTAATTAGGATAAGATCATATAATTTGAGTAGGAAGAGGGTTATAAACTTTGAATGCAATTACAATTCCCAAAGAACTTAGGAATAGAAATCCTTAATAGGTTAGGAAGGAATATTCTTGTGTTGACCTAGTCTTCTCTTCCTCCCTTGGACCGGTCAAAGGATTGGGCTCCTCTTGGAATTCAGCTTGGACCTCATGGGCAGTAGCAAAGGGCGTCCTCCTTGGGCTTTGGCAAAAACTAGATGGGCCCTAGTTGGCTTCCAAGGGCTAGGGCGCATGGACTTGGTGCCTGGGCTGGAAAACCCTGGGCACCCATTCTGAAATGGACTTGAAGAAAAGTTTGGGATGCTTCCTCTTACTAGGCTCTTGGGCTTGAGATGTTCTTGGGCTGGGGCGCCTGGCATATACCTAGAATCATGGGGCGCCCTTGGTCTTGGAATATACTGTGGCATCTGGAGGGCATCTTGATATCTGGAAGGCATCTAGGGGGAATCTTGGTATTTAGGGCGACAATCAAGGCTCATTAAGCTAATGTGAAGGCCTCTACTCCTGGATGAGGCCTAGTAAAACTCTAAAATAGGGTATCCTCTTCTCTTGTACAAAAATTGGACTAATACTGGACTAATACACAAGTACGAGACTCAATGACTGGATTAGGGTTGAGACAAACTAACTTGGGCATCTTGTCTCAACTTATTATAGGACTTAATCTTACTTGATTACAAAATTTGATACATAGACAATGGCTCAAAACCTTAATCAGTAAACTAGATAGGGCCCAGTAATCTGTGTTGGATCCTGGTGCCTCTACCAATTCTCTTGGGGCGGGAGGAACTCGACCTCGTCGAGTATGGGTCAATGTGGCTCTCATATGGCTCAGGAAGGTCTGGGTTGAGACACTGTAGATCCTCATGGATGATCCATGAGTCCTCAAATTTTGGTTGACCTTGCCATCGGACCGAATATCGTGGATAGCCGTTTGTTTCGGGTACTGATGGCTTGATCATCCAGGATTCGCTCAATCCTTTTCTCACTAATAGGCCAGATTGTAAGTGGACTCTCTGGGATGGGTTCACTCTCAAGGGAAGGGAGAGGTTCAAAGTGCTTGCTAGGTATCGCTGCTGGCTCCCGGTACTCCACAAGGTCTGAAATATTGAAGGTGGAATAATACCTAATTCTGGTGGTATTGGATCCAACTCTCTTTATTATTTTGAACGGTCTAGCTTCGTGAGCATGAAATTTCTTTACGGTCCCTAGAGGGAACCGCTCAAGCCTAAGCCTGATCATCACATAATCCCCAGTAGAAAACTCTTTAGCTCATTTTTGCTAATTAGCCAAGTTTTTATAAAGTTCATTAATTATGTTTATCTTTTGACTAATGTCCTGATGCAAATGCTTTGCAGAGGTTAGTGCAAGTGTGGATAGATGAAGTAGGTCTATGGACTGATTGGACTCAAAACTAGATATTATTTCACTACCTATATCTACTTCCTAGGGTTGTCTCTTAGGGACTTGTTCCTGGATTTTCTCTATGAACAACTCCTATTGACAGCATATATTTGACTAAACCCTAAACTACAACTGTGGGCTTAACCCTTTGTCAGGAGGGTAACATGCAGATGAAAATGATGCATGGACTCCTACTAAGTGCCATAGGGTCCTCCAAGAGTAAGATGCAAACATGATATGCTCAATGAATGAATGCAACATGCAAACTTCTACAAAATACAACCTAGTGGTTAGGAAAACATAAGAAGCTTCTGGAGAGGGCAGAAAATAAGAGGTAGGTTCAGGGTTAGTTTGGTAGGGTAGAAAGTAAGAAAAGGGTTCGGGGTTGATCGGATAGAATAGGATATGATACAGGAAGGGATGTCAGGGATTAGTCCTAGACTAATAAGGCTGACCTTATGGGGTTGATGTATACCTACAGGGTCTGCATTATGAAAGAATGGGTCATTAATTTCAGGGAAGAAATCTTCAATGGAATCTATAGAAGAGAATTCTTCCTGAGGGTATTGGCTTAAAGAGATAAGGTCCTTAATAAATTTCTCGGGTTCTTGAATCTTAGGACTAGGCTCTATAATTAGGTTTTCTCCTAGTGTCTCCTCAGATAGAGTTGCAGTTGTAGGATCATGGGTTTCTTCCTCTACAGCTTTAGTTTGGGTGTGGTTAGGGTAAGCTAATTCTAGGTTGGCTTCTATCTGGGTATGATTTGGGTCAACTAACTCTGGATTGGATTTAGTATGGGTAGGGTCGGGGTCAACTAATTCTAGGTCTTCTATAGGTATATCTTCTTCTTCCTCATACCAATCCACTAAGCTCACATCAGCTTCATATATCTCCTCTTCAAGATCATTCTGATGAATCAATGGGGTGGTAAGAGGGGGTTGACTAAGAAAAAATTGACTAATGACTGGGATAGAGCTGGGTTGACTAAGAGGAAGTGGACTAATACTGGGCTCATATCTAAGGGTACTAATCCTATGGGTTGTTCGGTTATTGGATTGGGTTATTTGGTTTATCTGGGCAGTCAACTGGGCAAACTGGTTTTGGGATTGGGCACTGGACTGGTTAATCTGGGTGGTTAATTGGGCAGTGGATTGGGCATTCAGTTGGTTCATCTAGTCAAATCGTTCAGTCATGGCTTTCATGAAGATCTCAAAGTTGGATTCCATGGCTGAGCTAGGTTGGGGCTTAGACTGTTGATATTTGGTTCCTAACCTAGTGGTCATGCAATCAATCACTCAAAGTAGTATGGTGTAGTCAAGCATGCAAGGATCAGTACGTTCTAGGGTTTGCTAGACCTAGAGCCAAAATTGAGTGGGTCGACTCAACTTACACCCAACTCAACAACTAATCCTTCCACTGGCTAAGTAGGGGGTGGGAGTATGGGAGGCCCCCCTGCTTTTGTAGGGACCCAATTAAAGAACCACAATACCACTTAGGTCATTTGACTCTGGACCCCCAGCCTTAGACACCAGTTTCCAGTAATAGTTGGAGAATTGAGTGCACTAGTTTACCCACACAATTTAGACCCGACCTATTGGTATCACCTAGCTCTCTAGAGCAGATTAAATTTAATTAATTTTAATTAAGGCTTGGGTTCTGATGATGGTGGTTGTTTTGGGCCCAGGACAGGTAATGACCTCCTGCCCTGATCTGAGATAGAGAAATGCCCTTAAGATTGTTTAAGAAGATGATGAACATTCAATGGTCCTAATACAATCTAACAACAATCAGAAAAATAAATTTTTTTTTGTCTTTTTATGAGATGGCAAGTTAGGTTTAAGTTGATTAAGTTAGTGAACAAATTTTGGCTTGGGATTTGAGGGGTTTGGCAGTTGATTAGGTTAGGTTCAATCAGGTGTGCAGAAATCACAAAATCAAAAAATTAGGATTTGGTTTGATGCAGAATTTGACATAGTTTTCGATGCAGAAAAAATCTGAAAAATTTATAGAACATAGGATGGACAGTGATGATGATCCCTACTAAATTTTATTCAAAAAAAAAATCAGATGATGATGCAACTCCTAGGATTTTTGGACTATGCGCAGAAATCTCAGGAATTTAGTTAGGATTTCTAAGATGCCAAATTTTGGGACCTTTTAATTTCTGTAAAAATAATTAAAAATTATGAAAATTATTAGGAAAAAATAGAGGACACGTCATGCAGATTTTAGAGAAAAATAAAATACCTAGATAGACGAAATTGACCGAAACCTAGACCCCTAATGTAGAAGACAGGATGCAGAAAATCAGAGATGGAATTTTTTTGGTGTTTTTGATAAATATGCAACTATCCTGAACTAGCTTTGATACCAAACTGATGCAGGATGATACTAGGACTACCATAATTACAAGAAAATATAAACTAATTTTTTTATATTTTTTTTAGAATTTTAATTTATAGGCTAATAACCTGAAAGCAAGTAAAGAATTACAGGCAAACCTATATTGAAAGAAACTATCATACCCGTAAAAGACTCATACAGAATAATAAAAGATAGGATCCCAAGAATTGAGAAATCCCTAGTTTAGGATAGTGTACCTTTAACAAATCAGAAGTTAGGAGGGGGAAGGATTTTACCGAGCACCGATTCGAAAATCTGCTCGAAGCCGAGGTCACACGGCACTCGGGATTGTCGCCTGGAAGAGAAGCCTGTAGTCCTTGAATCAGATGGCTATCTAGATCGGTCCAGGAGGCAAAGAGGGCCTCCTCTTTGGAGGGGAAATACTACGGAGATCCTGCAAGCGTCAGAGGTTAATCAAAGAAACAAGGAAACAAAGGAAAAAAACTAGGTTATAGATGAAAGAAGGATCAGGGTTTGGAATAGCTGGCGGCCTGGGGAAGAAGATCCTTGGCTTGATGGGAAGCTAGGGCTTCTTATCCTTGGGCATGGAAGATGAGGACTTGGGCGTGAAGGCAGGGGTTGGCTAGGGCACACAAGGACAACCACACAAAATACAAGAACACCAATGCTAGAAAACAAATCACAAGAGTTTTATTTCATCAATATGTTATATGAATACAAGAGGAAGAGGGGTGGGGTATTTATAAGAGTTCCCATGCCCTCTCCTAATTAGGATAGGATCACATAATTTGAGTAAGAAGAGGGTTATAAACTTTGAATGCAATTACAATTCCCAAAGAACTTAGGAATAGAAATCCTTAATAGGTTAGGAAGGAATATTCTTGTGTTGACCTAGTCTTCTCTTCCTCCCTTGGACCGGTCAAAGGCTTGGGATCCCCTTGGAATTCAGCTTGGACCTCATGGGCAGCAGCAAACGGCGCCCTCCTTGGGCTTGGGCAAAAATTAGATGGGCCCTGGTTGGCTTCCAAAGGCTGGGGCACATGGACCTGGTGCCTGGGCTGGAAAACCCTGGGCACCCATTCTGAAATGGACTTGGAGAAAAGCCTGGGATGCCTCCTCTTACTGGGCTTTTGGGCTTGAGATGTTCTTGGGCTAGGGCGCCTAGCATGTACCTGGAATCATGGGACGCCCTTGGTCTTGGAATATACTATGGCATCTGGAGGGCATCTTGGTATATGGAAAGCATTTGGGGGGAATCTTGGTATCTGGGGTGGCAATCAAGGCTTATTATGCTGATGTGAAGGCCTCTAGCTCCTGGATGAGGCCTGGTAGAACTCTAAAACAGGGTATCCTCTTCTCTTGTATAAAAATTGGACTAATACTGGACTAATATACAAGTACAGGACTCAATGACTGGACTAGGGTTGAGACAAATCAACTTGGATATCTTGTCTCAACTTATTACAGGACTCAATCTTACTTGATTACAAAATTTGACACATAGGCAAGGGCTCAAAACCTTAATCAATAAACCAGATAGGGCCCAGTAATCTGTGTTGGATCCTAGTGCCCCCACCATAGGGGCCTCGATCCTACACAAACTCATCCGGTTATAGGCGCGCTCCATATCTAGCTTGATCGCCATAAGACTTCTCCGAGATGGGGCATGCCTAAGATTATTCATGAACCCTAGGCAAGGAGGACATTATCAGTGATACAGCATCAACTAATAAAGATTCCTTACTCAGGACTAATGAAACGAGGCACAATCAACTGCAACTGATCGACCAGAACCCTCGTACAAACTTTGTAAAGAGTGGTACAGAGGCTGATAAGCCTAAAGTGGCTTAGAGTAGAGGCGTCAAGTCTCTTTGGGATCAAAGTAATCAGGGTTTTCTTCCACTTAGCAGGGATACCTGAACCAAAAGCTACCTGTACAGCCTCGATAACCTCACCTCCAACAATGGACCAATATCGATGAAAAAGTAGGAGAGGGAAACCATCCAAACCTGATAATTTAACCTCCCTAAGGGATCAAAGGGCATCCCGCACCTCCACAGAAGACATAGGGAGAATGAGGTTCGAGTTCTCCTGATCAGAGATACGGTCCAGTGGATAGGAACCCTAAACAGGCATATTCTTTCCAAGATGAAGAGTTCACCTAGATCTGAAATACTAAAAAAATTGCTTGCTAATCTCATCACTATCAGTCACCATAGTGCCATCCTCCTCTCTCAGCTACCTTATATGATTGGTCGACCTCCAGATCATAGTAGCCTGGTAAAAGAATTTGGTATTCCGGTCCCCTTTCTTGATCCATTGCATTCTAGATTTCCGCCTTTATAATGTTTCCTGCTATCTCAGTAAGAAATGGTAGGACAAGAGACAGCAACAAAGCATCCCCAGGTTAGCCTCCTAGAGACCCTCCTCCTGATCCTCCCACATCTGAGGCTCTACAATATCAATCTCGACCTCCTTAATCCATTTTAAAATATCACCAACCTCAGTTCTATTCCACCAAAGAAGCCCGCGCCTAGCCAACTCCAACCTCCGGATCATCCGATACCTCTCATCCCCATGAATTGGTAGCCTCCAAACCGCTCTGATCAACTTCCAAGACCTCGGGTAGAAGGTCCAGAACTTCTCAAAGTAGAAAGGAGGCCTAGGCAGATGCGTACTATCAGTGATAATAAGGAGTGGGCAATGATCCAATGCAATCCTCGAAAGGTGCTGAACATGGTGCCCAAGAAAGTGCTGCATCCATCGACCAATCCAAGTGCCCGATCAATCCTCTTCCAAACTCTAGAATTACCGAACTTGTTATTATACCAAGTGAAATGAGAACCAGAATAACCTAGATCAATCAGACTAGTGTCGCCCATAAACTTCCTAAACTCTTTGGAATCAATGTTGTCTGCATACTGCCTACCTCTCATCTTCTCATGTTATCCTGCAATGTAATTGAAATCACCCGCAACAAGAGAAAGGAGGCCCTGAGTAACTAACCTAGAGATCTCATGCCAAAGCCTCTTTTACTTCCTATACTTAGTGCTCAATACACGTCGGATACAAGCCGGGGGCTGCCCATCTGCTCCGAGATAACTATAACCACATGCTGCTCATAGCTGTGAAAAGCATTAACCCTCACTGAGCCCCGCCTCCACATCATCAAGATCCCTCCTGACAGGACCCTAGACTCAATGGCATAGGTGCTCCACATGAAATGAAGCCACCATCTCACCCAGTCCAGGCTCCTCCCAGATAGACAGGTCTCAAGGAGAATACAAATATCAGGACAATGCTAATGGACCAATCTACCAAAAATAGTTCAGAATGTAGGTTTTCCTATATCCTGGGAGTTCCAAATCAGGAGCCTCATGATGACATTTGATGTAGAGGGGGGTCCACTCTAGAACGCCCCTCAACTTGGTCCACCACATCCCTATATAATGAATCAACCATCGTCGAGGTCCCGTTACCTACCTTCCGAATGGCCTGTCTCAGTCTCCCGATAGCCTCCTTATGAGTCAGACCTTGTTCTTCACCACCATCCAACAAGGACCCCAGGGGACTTGAAAGGGAACATCTTCTTCCTCCTCGCTATCCGAGGAAGGAGGTCTAGGTCGGGATGGCTCAGTCGTGCTTAAGCGACCTAGGAAACACTCTAGGGAGCGGTGTCTATCTCCAGAGGAACTCATGGGTAGTTGAGAAACAAGAAGGAAAAAAGAAAGCCTAAGGCGATGGACAGGGAACGCTCCCTTGGTACAAACCGGATGGAGGGAAGACAAAGAAGGACTAACCTGCACAAAGCTTCGAGTCGAGGTTTTCAAATATGGATGAGGAGCTCCCCTCTTTCTTCTCTATTCCTTGTTTTCCATTTGGTGGTTTTGAAAGGATGCAATGAGCGGGCTACTTATTTGAAAGAGATGGCAAAACCCCTCTTGGAGCCATGTTCAATGGATGAATGCAACCCTTCCCTCCACCGGCCAATGAGATTTGGATGCGTGTCGACATTCGCTGTTCATGGCACTTTGGTTCGTGAACCGCCGTATCGAGCGATGTGAAGGCATCATTTCAGATCGCCACCCTCGTTGACATGGTGGCTCCTAATTAGTGCAAGCATGATCTGCGAATCATCAAAGATCGAGTCATTTAATAATAGGCATGACGACCCTCCACGTCAGTGGTATTGAATTACTCCCTTCACCCCGAATCCAAAAAGCCATAGTGTGCTTTGGACTTAGGAGTGGGTGGCATCTGATGAGGCTGGCCACTGATGAGGCTGGCCACTGATGTGGCATCCGTGTTTGACGTGGTTGGTCACTGACGTGGCACCCATAGATTGTGCCTCATTCCAGTAGAGCTCTTGGTCGAGTAGAGCTTTTGAACAAGTAGAGCCTCAAGTTAAGAGGAGCTTCCAGCCAATCTGAGTCTCGGTTACGGAAAAATTATTCTCCTACGATTCGGAGCGAGAAAAAATAGATCAAGGATACATTAAGGGATCACAATCTTAGGCAGGTATGCTCAGCCCCTCTAGTTCCAATGGTGTTTGGATGGTGACAGGAAGAACAATGTCACCATCTCTATTAAAAAAAATTAAGCATAAATTATTATTTTAATTTTTTTAATATTATATAAACATCATCAAAAAATATTTAAGAATAAAGTATTATTTTGATTTTTTTTAGTATTATATAAACATCCAAGATTTCTCCGGCATGAAACAAATATAAAACATTTATTTTATTTAAATTCTAGTATCAATGCAAGATTATGCACTTTGTATACATGAAGATTGGTGCAAACATATTTTTAGCTCCGCATGATGGATCTTGGATATATATATATTTAAAACTTAAGAATCTAAGTAACAGCATCTAGTCTATCTTTTTTAAATAAGATTCTTGATTATCATAAATGATATAAAAATAAATCTAACCTATAATTTATGTTTGATTAGGTGATACTGTATTAAGGATCAATTATGAATTTTGTGACTAGGTTTCTTGGAATCTATGCTTTCAAGTTTAAATGAACTTCATTTTTATTTTTATTTTTTTTTGATAGAAAAAAAGAAGAAGGAGTTAGATTCCGGGTGTAGTCATTCCTCGACAGTCCCCCAATCCAGTCAGAAAATGTTCGATATACGGTTCATATTAATTTTTTCGTAGCCATTTCTTATTCGAAGGTGATTACATCGACCTGAATACTACTGATGTTAGCCGAACGAATGGAATTTAAATAATTTTTTGAAAGAGATATGATTTTGATGTTTGGGATGGGGGATGATTGAATTTAGATGGCTCTGTTTTGGTTTAAGTCCCTGTAATTACGTAGAAAGTCTTTATAGACCAGGGACCGGTCATTATAAGAAAGGAGCATGAATCATTTGCGGCACACCATACCTGTCCATCTATTGAATGATTGAATAATCGTGTATGAATACGGACCGTATGATGCAAATCACATGTACCTGTATGATAGATGATGCATTGTATCGTATGGTGCACTGAATTATGCTCGCAAAAAATTCACCTAACATAAAAATAGGATAAGAATCTACAAACTTTTCTTCGAGTTAACTCCGCGCACTATTGATGGTGACAAGAACGCTCGCTGTTGACGGGGTCAAGCAAGCAGGGCAAAGCTCTCCTCTGTCTCCGCTACAAATTAACTCCATGAGAGAGAGAGGGAAGAGCTCGAAGAAATAGACCAAGAAAAGATGGAGCTCTCCTCTCTTCTCCTGCCCTCCATCCTCTTCTTCTCCTTCCTGTGGTCCGCCCTTATTCTCTTCTTCAAACGAGACCCACCCCGAAAGCCCACCAAATCCACGGTCCTCAAAGGCTACCCAATCATCGGAAACCTCCCCGCTTTCATCAAGAACTACCGGCGAATCGTCTACTGGGTGGCGGAGCTCCTCGCCACCTCCCCCACGGGCACCGTCACAGTCGATTCCTTCGTCTTCACCGCCAACCCCTCCAACGTCGAACACATGACCCGTACCAGCTTCCACAACTATACCAAGGGCGACAGCATCTTGGCCACCTTCCACGACTTCCTCGGCCGCGGCATCCTGAACGCCAACGGCGAAGACTGGATCATCCAGCGCAAGGCCGCCAGCTTCGATTTCAACACCAAATCCCTCCGCGCCTTCGTCCACGACAAAGTCCGCCGCCAGACCGCCGACGTGCTGATCCCTTTGCTCCGGAGAGCCAGCCGAGGCGGCGAGGTGCTGGACCTCCAGGACGTGCTCGAGCGCTTCGCGTTCGATAATATCTGCAAGCTGGTGTTGGACAAGGACCCCAAATGCCTCTCCAGAGAGAGCGAGGAGGGGGAGGAATTCTACCACGCGTTCCTGCAGACCTCGGTGCTCAGCGTCCAGAGGACGCTGACGCCGTTCTCGCTGATGTGGAAGCTCGGCAAGTGGCTCGACTTCGGACGGGAGAGGCGTCTCAGGAAGTCGAGGGAAATCGTTCTCCAATTCGTCGGAAGATGCGTCCAGTCTAGGAGAGGGAAGAGTGGAGGCGGCCCTGGAAGCGACTTCCTGTCTCGTTTAGTGGTGGATGGATCCCTGTCGGACGAATTTATCCGGGATATCATGATAAGCTTCGTGATCGCCGGAGGGGACACGACGCCCTCGGCCCTCACCTGGTTATTCTGGGTCCTTTCTTCGAATCCCGAGGTGGTGGGGAGGATAAGAGAGGAGATCAAATTAGTCCGATCGCGGCATGGGGATTATGAGAGCGAGGTGCTGACGCTGGATGGGCTGAGGGAGATGAGATATCTCCACGCGGCGGTGTCGGAGTCGATGAGGCTCCACCCGCCGGCGCCGCTGATATCGAGGGAGTGCCAGGAGGAGGACGAGCTGCCGGACGGGACGCGGGTGGAGAAGGGTGGGACGGTGATGTACAGCGCGTACGCGATGGGGAGGGCGGAGGGGATATGGGGCCAGGACTGGGGGGAGTACCGGCCAGAACGGTGGATCGAAGATGGGGTGTTCCAGCCGGCGAGCCCGTTCCGGTATTCGGTGTTCCATGCGGGGCCGAGGATGTGTCTGGGGAAGGATATGGCGTACATTCAGATAAAGGCGGTGGCGGCGAGTATTTTGGAGCGGTTTGATGTGGAGGTGGTGGAGGAGAGGGGGAAGCTCCAGCTTTCGACGACGATGAGGATGGAGGGTGGTCTGCCTGTGAGGGTTAGGGAAATGAAATAGCGAGGAACCGAAAGGTGTTCGATCTTTGGCCTACATATGCCCTGCTCTGTTCTCTGCCACAACTGCTGAAATATGGAGGTATGTATCCCGTCCCGTATTAGAAATATCCATTTTACCTTTAAACTATAGTTCCGAGTGGTTCTTTATGTGACGTTTGAGTTTGTTCCAACCTAAATTTTTAATATTCTATAGTACCTTCGGTATCATATCATTCTCATAAGCACATGTGGCTTGTTCGAATTATTGTGATGCAAGTTTCTTCTCATAGTTAGAAACAAATCTTCTTCTCCTTGGTTAGAAGAAGATATATATATACACTCTAGTTATTTGTACATTTTCAAATGCAGATATAAAAAGATTCATGTAGCTATGGTTCAAAAACTATATCTTAAGTTTTAATAAACTTAATAGTTAGAAGAATATTTTGGCTTTTTGAATTAGGTTTGCAATCTCTGTGCAACCATTTACATAACATTGTGATAGTTGACTCCTTGTACTTTTAACACCAAGTCTTTTTTAAGTGATGTATCCAGGTGCCAAATATCCCATTTTCCATTCGCAAAGCAAACTTGACTGTAAGCTCTTGGTTTTTTTTCTGAAGATAATTCTTTCCCACAAACTCCATCCATATACTCAGAAATATGTAACCAATCTATGCAATCAACTTTTATGGGATCCAATTTCTTTATATAAAAGGCTGTTCGAATAAACCACACTTCCATCTTGCATTTGCAAGGGTTTGGAGGGAGCCAAATGCACCTGGCCTTACACTCCCATGCTGAGAAGTTGTTTTCATACAACAAATCTTCATAAGATCCAATTTTCTCTTATAGATTACAGATGTCCCATACACTTGGCCCCTGAAAACATGGTTTGGAGAAGGTTAAATATATTGAGACTTACCTTCTGTATTCAAATCCATAATGCTTAGATCATGATATAGCAATGTTGCCTAATGCCAAGATCCATCCTCACCTAATTTTCTTTTATATGATTTATTATTTCTAGGGAGCAACATATTGTCTAATTCCTACATCCTGAAATTCAAGGTGATCCAAGGTAAAGTTAGCATATTCCTTTGGTTACTTCCTTTTCTTTTCTTTCTTTTTTTTTTAAAAAAAAAAAAAAAAGTGTGCGAGTTCCTTTTTAAGGGAGGAGGGGGTCAGAAATTGGTGGAAATGCTATCTTGTGGGTATTCTTGTTGATTGAAGTATGGAATAGAGAGCAGTAAGAATAAATACTGCGTGTGCCTGCTGACTCCATAAAATGCTAGTTATTGTATCTTGAAGTTGGCTGACTTTTTTTATTGAGTCGCAGATGTGTACTCTCCATCCCTACAAAAAGTCTGAAAGGTAATACACGCTAATTTTAGTAAGCACAAACATAAAACTTTGGATTATCTCTGGAAGTTCTCATTTGAATCAAAGCACTGTAAACATATCTCATTAATTTGGAATATATGGCATGGCACGGGTGCTGGCATAACCATGCAAAGATGCAAACTTGCAACCATAATTGCTTTCAAGGCATTTTCTCCAACAAGAAGTATAAATGAATAGTATTAGTACTGTCTATTTAAAGAATTTCAAGTGAACTAAACTGTTGATTGCACGAAGGGTACAATATAACAAACTAGATATCAACACTTCACAATAAAGATGGAGTTTTCTAAAACTAAAAAAAAAAAAAAACATTAGAGGCCAAATTTTCGATGAGAGTAATCCTTGGATCAATCCAAGTCAAGAAGGAAGATGAGTGTGACAGAGTGGATGGGAGTAGTTCTGAGAAAGAGTCGTGGAACAAAGAAGCTGATGAAGAGGTAGTAGTTCAGAAAAAGTCAGGATAAAGAAGCCAAAGAGTAAAGTGGCTAATGGCATGCTTGACGAAGAGAGCCAGATGGAAAAGATTTCTACGGTGAATTGGGCATAAAAAATTTGTATATCTATGCATTAGATTTCAGCAGGCTATAACCAATCCAAATGGCAAAATAAATGTTGGAAATTGGACGTTGCTGCCTAGCATCTGCCATTATATTATAAGTATCTCCAGTATATTTTCTGCAGCCAATGTGGCAGTCAACAGTGATGCATAATGCCCTAAAAATGACTTGAGCGAATTAATGCTTATCTTTCCTTGTGTATTATACTAATCCCCAAATACAACATATATATGATAGAAAGTTGAGCAAGAAATGGTGTGGTATTTGGTACTAAAGCTCTTGTCACTGATATTGTAAATACATTGGATTGATTTGCTTTCAATATGGAACTCACTTGAAAAATATCTTTCCAACTTGAATTACAGTTATTTTAACTAGGCTTGGATTTAAACATACGATCAATTTAAGGTTCAAGCCAACTGAATTGACCAAAAACTAATGCCCTATATTTTCATATTGCTCCTTGACTTTCATATATTCATTTACTTCTATTACTAATTTTGACTTGTTAATTCTGTTGTTGCTTAATTTATCTTTGGATGCTAGCCAAATTGAAGAGTCGACTGTTAGCTGTCCATTATTAATATCAATATACACAAATGCAACAGTCTTAATGAATTGGTTACACCTTGGCTCTTCAAATTGTTGGAAGACAGGCATGCCAAAGAAACTTGTTGGCTGATGAAGAAGGATGAAAAGTCTAATGACGAAAAATAGATGCATGAATGTGTCATCGATATTGGATTATCTGGAAATAGGATAATCAAAGAAAGATAATGAAAGTAGCATGGATCTAAATACCTTAACCTTCAAAAAAAATTTGTTATTGTGACAACATTCATTTAAAATAAGATTGATACAGTAGGATAGGATGGAACCAAAGTTACAATGGAAGTAATCAATAACCACTGCTATTTTTATGTGTAGATTAGAGTTCTAATGGTACTCAGGAGAAAGATATTTAACATAAAGGTAATTTAAAAATAAGCTGATTTAATTGATGCGTAAAAGTCCAAAAATGCTATTTTGCATTATAATCTCGTAGTTATAAATAGCTTCCACCAATCCTTGTGATATATGTCATTGCTTAACTATAATACTTATTCTTACAATAGTATTCCATATGGGCCATTATTATCATAAATAGTAAATAATAATATTACTCCATGGTGATAAGATAGATGTCACTATTTAATTTTAACATATATCTTTATCATTGTACCATGCCACATGGTGTACTATTGTATGGATATAAGTAATGCTACATTCTTTTTCACCTTTTTGATGATATGCTTGCCTTTTCTACATCATGGATAATAGCAACGGTTGAGCAACAAAGACCTTTAGACCATTTTTTAAGCCATTAGTTCTCACGTCCTTCGATCCGCACATTAATTATCTTTGGTATATCGACCTGCACTTCTTTTATTATATTAGTTTTTAATTAGATTATAATATTTGATATGCAAATGCAAACTAATATAATTAATATTAATATATAATTATAATATATTAATATAATATAATATAATATATTATAATTATATTATATTATATTATATTATATTATAATTATATTATATTATATTATAATTATAATTATATTAATATGTTATTTTAAATAAAATATAGTAACTTAGTATACCATGGACGAAGATATGGCAAAGCTGTCTCTCATCTTTTCCGTGCATCTCAAACCTGCCCATGGTTCTTGCCTCCCTTTGGTGCCATCATCCCGGCAAAGTTCAATAGGAAATGGGAACTCTGGCATTTTGAAGGCCCTGTCTCGGACCTCTGGCTCTGATCCCGGGGACCGATCGGCGAGTAAAATTAAACCTGCCTTATCCCCGTTCCAAATTAGTTCTAAAGGTTTAATTATACCAAGTTTAATCGAACTGCCAGCGGGGCAAAGTATCTTTTATATATGGTATTTTTATAATAAAAAAAAATAGGGCGATAGTCTGATTGATAGAGATTTTATCTTATTATTAATAGATCGTAAGTTTTGATACGATGGAATTGTATCTTGAATTGAGCATTATCTCATGAGATAAAATATATAAAAATACTTACAACGATATTTATTTATTTGTTTATTTTTTTGTTAAAAATACAGGTGACATTGTTGAGAGCCCGATGCTTGCTAATTAATTAAGGAAGGTTACCCATATCCTGGTCACTCTTTTTCTTTTTTCTATATTTTTTTTTTTTGATGGTAAGCCGGTTAGTGTCTTTAATGAGTTGTTGTCATTTTTTTGGTAAGCAATGACATGATCAGAATTGTCTTTTCTTGTGGATTTGTCATCCACTGATGTGGGGTTCAATAATGCGAGGAAGCATCTCACAATATTTTTTTAATGTAGAAAGCCAAATATCTACTATTTTACATCATGCTACAGTGTGATATTGTCGCTGCAATACCCTACTTTGAAATGGTGGGATTGGTCTCCTGCCGAGCTGGAAGTTGGAAAGATAGCGGCGTGAATTTTTCTTCATCAGTATCTTGTAAAAATAAAAGTTTACTTTCGTTGGACACCCCCGGATGAAAGACATTAAGCTAGCTAGAGCTACAGAATGGTAGGAAGGAACTAAAGTAAAAATAGAGAGCTTATCTGAGAATCCTCTCTGCCCCCTTTTATATAAAAGGGAGTTTGATAGATAATTATAAACTAAGTTATTACGTATTGAAAAATTTATGTTTGTTAGAGATAGTATAGTGAGAGTTGGTGTAAGTTATTGTGGAAGATCCTATTTGTTAGAATAGGAGAAGGATTTTAGTTTGTTATGATATAATTGCTAGCTGTAGAAGAGTAGAGCTGCAAATCAGCACACATGTTGTTGATGGTGATGCAAAGGAGATCATGGGCAATATAAATCCCTAATCGATTGGCGACAAAGGTCATGGAATGGCCGTGGAAGATCTCTGGTGGCATTTTAGCTATTTTCTGTAGAGATGGTAGGAATCTGAAGTGGGCATCTATCTAATGTCGATAGGGCTAGAAGTGAGCTCAGGCCGGCCCGATATCAAGCCGGATTTCGGGCTAAGCCTAAAGGTGTGGAGCCATATTTATCCAAGATCCAAGCCCAGAAGCCCAGCAGAAAAATCAAAAAAAAAGAAAAAAAAAAGCCGGCCCACCATATCAGATCGGCGTGACTCACGCGCGTGGCCTGGCGCGCTGCAGCCTGGTGCGTGGCAACGCATGCCCACACGAGCGCATGGCTGACCTGGTGCCGGGCAACGCGTGCGCACGGGCTCGGCCCAGCTGGTGGCGACGTGTGCAGGGGCGTTTCCCCTGCGTTTTGTGCGGCTCATGCACGATCCATGGCCCTCTGATGCAATTTAGACCATCAAATCATTGAGATTGATTCTGGCTTGATCAAGGGACTTTTGATGGAGTTTTTTGATGCGATCTGAGGCACTGATCGTAGATTGGATGGCTGGAACACTTCCTGGTTCAATTAGTCTTCTACAGCTACCTATATATGAATTTTGGACTCCTTTTGGGATTGGTTTCGTTCTCCTTTCAATAGAGGCAGTAGAGAGCCGTCGAAAAGAGTGACAACAGAGAGCCAGAATAGAGGTTTTGCAACCAGAAGAGAAGTCAAAGGATTTTCCAAGCGAGAAAATAAGGGAAGAGAGAGAGAGAGGCAGAGGAAGGGCAAGGGTTTCTCCGGTATTGATTTATTCTTTCTTCTTCTTTTTATTAGACCGGGGTTTGCATCCACGAAGGGTTATCTTATATAATAACTTCCTGTATTTATTCCTTATAGTGGAAATTTGATTCTATACGGCCGTAGACATAGGAGCAAGAGGCTCCGAACCACGTAATTCCTGTGTATTGCTTGTGCTTGTATTTTTATTTATTTTTTAGTTTTTTTTTCCATTTCTTCTATGACTTTTCGGCATCCCACCGTACATCACATCCTAACAAAGCCCGAAGCAAATCAGGTCGGGTTTGGGTCTTATAATAAAGTCCATTAAATTTTTGGACCGGGCTTGGGCTTTTCTTTGGCCCGGCTCGGGTCGGCCTGAACCAGCCCGAAAAAAGGCCTGGCCCGATATGACCAGCCAGCCTAATACATCTGGACTTTTAGCAACTCATTTTCCTTTCTTTAGCCTTGGTCTTGTAACATTAAATTAGCTTTTCATTCATTTTTCTTTCTCATGGTATACAGATTTGGTCATTCCAGCAACGAGTTCATGCATAGGACCTAGCAAAATCTAAAAATATAGTCATCCAATTGAACTTTAATTCGGGCCAGGTTTTTTTAAAATAAATCGGGCCTAAGCCTAGCCCGAAGCTCGAAATTTTTTTTGGGTTAGGCTTGGGTAGGGGTATGGCCCGGCCTGACCCACTAGAGCCTTAAATGTCAAGGATAATGCTGAGGTCAATCTCAATCCGATCCTAACGGTAGGGGTGGCAACAGGTTAGGTTTGGCCAGGTCAATCAATACCCATATCTGATTCAATATAAAAAAATCTATATACGTACCTATCTTGTGCCCATCTTAGGTTGAGTCGGGGGTGTAGCCTAGGCTGGATCGGAGTGGGTATACTTGCCCAAGTTTCTAAATACGTTTAAGAAAATGAGGGGGAGGGTGAGACTATCATCCTCTTACTAAGATTAAGCTCTCAAAATCTAAGGGACTGCCTTCCACCTCCTTCCACCACCACAACTGGTGCGAGATTTACCTCGGGTGCTCTCCTTCCCCACAGATCTTCTAGAAAGTGAATGAATTGAAGAGAAAATAAACCAAAAGAAAAAAAAAAAAAAAGTAAAAAAGGCTCTTACAATAGGTTCTCTTTTCTGATTTTTTCTCTATTTTTCTATCCTTAAGGGTCTATGATGGGGATATCAGATCAGACATAAACTTTAAGCTTCATTTTATCCTCTAAGTCATGTGTTGGTCAATTTTTATTAAGTCCTGTAATGAAGTCCAAATTTTGTAAGTCCTGTAATAAAGTGAGCCAGTTGGATTCACTAAGTCGGTGGAAGTTCCTTGTTTAGTCCATTGAGTCATGTTTATCTGTTCAGTGAGTCTATTATTTATTTAGGTCTATTTTGAGTCTTGTTAGTTAGGCCTTTTTTGAGTCAATGTAATTTTTATTCAAAAGGAGGATCTTTGGACCCACACTTAAGTCACCAACCCAGCATTTGGATTTCTTTATGCTGCCCAAGCCCTCCAGGAGATGGTACCCCAGCATACCAGGCCTTAAGCGTCTTAAGCCCATAAGATTTTATGAAGAAGTGCCACCCCAGATCCCTATCCTTGGTGCCTCAGTCCAAGGCCCATAACAATTGATGCCCCCCAGCTCATCATGAAGTTGGCGCCTCATATTTTAACCCAGTCCAAGATGCCCAAGGCTTTGACCCAGTCTAAGCCCAGCAAGAATTTTATACCAGTCCAAGCCCATGGAGAAAAGTCAAAGCTTCCAAGTCCAAGAAGGAGTTGATGTCCAAGTTCTACAAGAATTTCAGTCTACCAATTCTATTCAAATTATATACTCCTTATTCTACTCAACTTTATTCTCCTAATTCTATTCATATGTGTATTCTTAGTTTGACAAGAAAATAGTTGGATGATCTATAAATACCCACGTCCTCCCCCTCTTGTAATCAATATTTTATTCATGAATCAAAACCCTGCTGAAATTTTATGTTAAGTTGTGTTCTTGTGTTGAGGTGTGTAAGTTTTGTTTGTGAGCCCTAATTCATCCAAGCCCTAGCCATCCCAAAGCACTCTCATCCAAATCCTAACATTCCAAGGAGAAGAAGCCCTAAGCCGTCCATCAGCAAGTGGCCATCTTCCCCCTCCAACTGCTAGCTTCTGAAACCCTAATTCTCTTTTTCCCAAACCCTAGTTCGCTTCTTTTGCATTCTAACTTGTTTACTTGCTGATCTATGACGCTTGCAGGATTCCCGTGGTGTTTCCTCTCCAAGAAGGAGGCCCTTTTTGCCTTCAGGACTGATCCCAGATAGTTGCCCGAACCGAAGAACTAAAGGCTTATCTTCTAGGCGACGATCCCGAGTGCTGTGTGACCCCTTCATCGACAGGATCTTCGAATCAGTGCTTGGTAAAAATCCTTCCCCTCCTAATTTCTGATTTGTTGAAGGTATGCTATCCTAACCGGGGGTATCTCAATTCCCGGGATCCTATCTTTTATTATTTTGCATGTGTCTTTTTGCGGGTATGATAGTTTCTTTTATTATATGTTTACCTGCAATTCTTACTTGCTTTCGGATTATTAGCCTATAAACTTAAATCCATAAAATTACAAAAAAATTAGATTTTTTATTTTTTCTTTATCTGCATCAGTCCTAGGATCATCCCGCATTAATCTAGATCAGGTGGGAGGCTTGGAGCAGTTAAATTGAAAGTTTTTCTTCACTTTTTCTCTATTTTTTTTATCCTTAAGAGTCTCAATCATGTAAGAAAGAGACTTGGAGCAGCCGATCATGGAAACTTGGACCCAATGGAATCCTTGAAAACTTTGTATTAGATTGATACATACATACATACATACATACATACATACATATATATATATATATATATATAGTGTAATGTTAGCTGCATCTAAATAAAGTACCATTTGTATTAAATCGGGTAGTTGGTGTGTATGACCAACTAGAGCTGTGGATCGGGTTCAGGTCGGAATCCAGATATTCATATTTGGATTTGATCTTAGCTATTAGACCTAGATCCGGATCCGAATACCTGACGGATTTAGTTTTGAAATACCAAATCCAGATCCGAATAGATTCCGAGTATTCAAATCCAGACCCGGATCGAAATGGAAGGGTCCCAACATTACTTAAAATGAAATTTAAAACATATTACGTAAGAATATTCAGCAAAATAACTTAGACATTTTATTTTGATATAAAAGCCAACTAAAAACTCCAACCTTCAAGAGGATGGGAAGTGACCAAAGTTATTTTAGAAGGCTAGAAGTCATTCCTTCGTGATGAAGAAACTGGCAACATTTTTTAGTTGAGAACCACCCATTGCTCTCCCATTTTCTACAAACCGAATCAGCAGAGCTTCATAAGATGGTTTGGTTCAGAAGTTTTTAAAGCTCCAAGAGCCAGAATTCTTTAAACAATAGCCTTTTATCATTAGAGCTGAAGAAGTCTGCAACAGATAGATCCATTTTGAGAGAAATAAGTATCGATCAAGAAATTGTTCAGATAAAGTAGAAGAAGAAACTCACTAGTCTTTCCAGAAAGAAATGAGTTCATCATCTCCAATTTAAGAGTTCCCCGCGAGACGACGTCGGGGCAGCGGCAGTGAATAGCCGACGGTGAATGATGTTGGCGACCGGTGGGGAACGATGTTGGCGACCGATAGGGCTTGGATATAGATTGGAGAGGAGGGAGGCATCGATGGTCCGCTGTCGGCCGTCGAGGGGGAGGGACGGGATCGACGGGGCTCGAATCTGGACTGGAGAGGGGGGGAGGCATCGATGGTTTGTGGTCGGCAGTCGAGGGGAGGGATCGGACCGACGGGGCTCGGATCTAGATTGAAGAAGAGGAGAGGCATGGGCGGTCCGTGGTCGACCGTCCAGGGAAAGGAACGGGACCGAGAAAGGATTAGAGATTAAATGGAAAAGATTTAGATTTTAAGATTGAAGGCCTTTTATATTAAAATCGTTATTGATTTTTAACCCTTAAATCAAAAATCTAATGATTCATAATAATATTAATATAAATAAATAAATAAAATATTATTTTATATAATTAGGTTCTGGATTTAGTAGATCTGGATATTTAATATTCAGATTCAAATTTATTTATTTATAACTAAATATAAATAAATTTAAATTGAATATTAGATTCAAACATTGGATCCGGATCCGATCTATTGACAGCCCTGTGGCCAATTATCCGGTATTAGATATCACGTGAGACTGGTCGATGTTCTTTATATGCATCCCTATGATGATTGCCAAGTTGACGGTTTGGTTCTTTTCTTCGTCTGAAGCTGATCTTTGATTGCTCAATTCATATCTAGTACATACTTAACCATATCGTCCGAGATCGGATTGGGGATTCCCTCGGTACCATCCATGATAACTTAAAAAAAAGAAAAAAAGAAAATCTTAAAGTACCCACTATATTTTATTTTTTTACGTGCCGCTAATATGATTTCTTCTTATATAATAAATATATTTTTATTGAATACTAATCGTAGTGCAAGATGATGTTTTAAACCCGAAATGACCTAGAAAAGTTTATGACGGTGTAAAAAATTAAAATCTTCCGTACTTTCTCTTTGTGACACTTGATTGGTGGTGTTTTTTTTTTTTTTTTTTAAATTATGAACAAAAGGGATGGGGAAGGAAAATTCTTGTTGTAGCTGTCCTCGTTGATTCCACCTTATCAAGTCATGTTCCATTTGGATAGTTATTTTTTTATAATATCAATCTCTTTCGAAGATGAGTATGTCAATCTGATTTCATTAAGCTGCCAGAATAGAATGTTTCCTTCCATTTTTCATTTCCATTCATATGCTCCAGAAAAATTTTTAGAATTAATCGACTCATCCCATTAAGCTGCCAAAATAAAATGCTCTCTCTGTCTCCAGTCAAGTATTCCGAAAAAATTTTTGAATTTAATCGGCTTATCTTATTAAGCTGCCAAAATAGAATGCTCTCTCCTGTCTTCAATTATATATTTCAAAAAAATTTTAAATTTAATTTGAGTTATCACAAAAATCATATCTTGAATACACGTTCGGAGGGACGAGAACGTGCGCACCCTAACACCCTAGCGATGTGGTATTATTTTTTTAATAAAAAAAAAAGATGGATGGTGCATGATATACTATTTAAACTATCTCATTTTAAAAGCAGACAGGACCATAGCCAGAAGTGATCATGAAAGACGAGTCCATGCATGTTCCGAACGCTACCCACCACCATGATCGCTTCCCTCCTTCAAATGTTCAAGCCCCAGGATCCCCCAAATCATACAAGAACGTGCCTTCTGGACTCTGAGCTGTCCTCACGTGCGTGTACCATCGTGATAGCAATAAAGGACACCGGGTTTTATCGCCACGGAAGCTAGCACGGTTGGTAGGAGGACGACTCATCCTTATAAATTATTTTTTGATCATGGATTCTAAGATATAATTTTTCGGATGATTTAATTTCAAAATCTTTTAGATGCAAGTGACTGATAGATGGAGCGACTGTTATTCTGGCATCCCAATAAAATTAGGTCGGTGTACTCATCAATTAATAAGAAAGTTACGAAAAAAAAATATGATTTGAATCGAACAATTATCTAATGAACTGAAATCAGAATGGGGAGCTATACCAAGATTTATCCCCTATCCTTTTCGATTCATAAAAAAAAGGATACAGGTTTTTTTTAAAAATAATATTTTTTAATTTTTTATTTTCTAAATTACGATCGTTGCAACTATATTTACGGATTTAGATATACGGCATGGAAAAAAATAATAAAAAAAAGTTAAAATCGCAAGTTCTACCTGTGATTTAAAAATAAAAAAAAAAAAAAAATTGCAAGTTCTACGTGCAATTTCTCCTTCATTTTTTTATTTTAAATTTTAATAAAAAATTAAAAAATTAGAAAAATTAGAAAAATTAGAAAAAAATAGAAAAAATATTTGTTTAAATTTTGGACCGATGGTTCGACTGGTGGTTGGATCGGTGGCCAGACCGGTGGCAGGACTAGGGGCCATACTAGTGGCAGGACCGGCGGTCGGACTGGTAGCCGGACCCTAGCGACTAGACCGATGATCGGATGGGTGGCAGGACCAGTGGTCGGACTGACGGTTGAATCGATGGTCGGACTCTGGCAACCGGATTGGCGGTCGAACCGGTGGCCGGACCCTGGCAATTGGACAGGCGGTCGGACGAGTGGTAAGACTGGTAACCGGATAGGTGGCAGGATCGACGGTCGGATTGGTGGCCAGACATGTGGCAGGACCGGCAGCCAGACCGGTGGCCGACTGTTAGACCGATGGCCGGACTGGCAGCCAGACCTGCGATCGGACTGGCACCGACCTAGCAACCGAATTGGCTGTCGGATCGATGGCCGGAGCCGGACTGGCTATCAGACCAGTGATCGATGACCGGATCAGCGATCGGACTGCGAAGTCATAGGTTATAATAATTAAAAAAATTATTATAATATCATATTATTATTTTTTATTTTTAATTTTTTTCTAACATTGTCCTAATTTTTTTCTAATTGTTTATTAATTTTTTTAATTTTTAATTTTTTATTAAAATTTAAAATAAAAAAAATGGAGAAGAAATCGCATGTTATACCTGCAATTTCAAGAAACCGCAGGTTCTATCTGCGTTTTCTTGAATTTCCCTTTTTTTCTTTTGCTGAAAAAAAGGATGGGGGAGGAAAATCCCCGCTGTACCCTGTAGCTGCCTCCACTGGGCTCTCGCCTCGCCAAGTCATGTTCGGTTCGGGTAGCTGTTTTTTCGTAATACCTTCCCCATCCAAAGGTGAGTAGTCAGTCTGATCCTACTAAGCTGCCAGGATAGAATGCTCCCTCCCGTTTCCAGTAACGTGCTCCAAGAAAAATTCCTGAATTTAATCGAGTCACTGCATAGATCACATCTCGAACTGGTGATCAGAGAGACGTGAGCACGAGCATCCACCAACTATGCTACCATCTTAGTGATTTTTATTTTTTTTGAAATCGCATGCAAAAAATATGATTTCTTTTTTTTTTTTTTTTTTTTTCCGGACCGTATACCTAAATTCATAAATATAGTTGTAATGGCCATAATTTGAAAAATAAAAAATTAAAAAATATTATTTTTAAAAAAAAACCCAAATGACACCTACCTGCGCTCCTTCCTGCACGTCTCCCATCCGAGACTCCCTGTTGCAATCCCTCTTCATATTGGTCGATAGCGTTCACGTTTTTCCTTTTTTTTTTTAAAAAAAAAAATATTTTTATAATTAGTTAGTAACGTGTCTTTAAATTCCGATCCATTGTAACTCATCAAACCTATCTTAATTAGAGATGGTGGGTGCTTTCCCAGGTTACTTTCACATTGCCCTAGGTCAACAAGTTAATTATTTATTTATAAATAAAAAAATAGTAGGAAAGGCGAGCATAATTATTCTTCCTTGTAGTATTTAGTTCGATTATTTTTATCCAAAATAAATTTTTATTCTACATTATTTGCTTAATAGTTATAAAAATCGAGACAAGTTCTGATCAATTTTTAATATTCTAAGATAATTATTTTAAAATAAATCATTGAAATAATTTATTTTAAATTATTTTATTTTTATATGATAAATCTTATTATAATAAATATATTAAAATAAAATTATTATTTTAAATTTTTAATTAAATAAAAAATTTGAAATAATAAGAATGAATCATTATTTTTTTAAAAATTAATATTTCTATTTTAGAAATAAATTTTTTGTATCCAAGACCTCTGGACGAATGATAATAAGGATCCTAACTTTGCTAAAATAGATCGATCATGCTTTGAAAAATTTAATTTATAAAAATATAATATATAAAATAAATAATTTTAATATATTTAACTAATTATAAAGATTATAATATTTAGTTAAATATTATTTATTTTAAAAATATATATAACGTTTATTATATTTTTTGAAAAAATCAATTTCCATTTCATAGAAAAGCCTTTCGTATATATTTTTCTTTTTATAAAATATAATGATTTTTTAAATAAAAATATTATTTTATAAAAAAAATATTATTTTTAATCCTTATATTTTTGAAATTTTCTATTAAATAAAAAAAAAATTCTTCATTTTTCTATCAACAATATCTTCCCCATCTTCTCCCGGAATCCAAAGGAGTCGTCCTGCAACAAAGTCACGAACGAGTCAACTGCCAGACCAACGCCGAAAGCCCGACATGAATCACAAGGACGAGCTCCAAAGAGTCTGCAACTGAAGCAAGCCAAAGAAGCGAGTCAAAGCTATCCACAACTCCAGAGAGTAAAAACAGTGAAGAGCTTTCCAAGATAAAAAAAGGCAAAAGAAATGGAGCTCTGTTCTCTCTTCCTTCCTACCATCCTCCTCCTCTCTGTTCTCTTTTCCGCCGTTCTCTTCTTCAAACGAAGTGCACCGCCAAAAGCAACAGAGCTCACAGTGCTCAACGGCAACCCGGTAATAGGAAACCTCCCCCACCTCATCAAGAATAAGCCGCGCTTGCTGGAATGGAGCACAGACCTCATCGCCAGCTCCGGCCCCCACCGGCACCGTCACCGTCGCCCCCTTCGTCTTCACCGCCGACCCAGCCAACGTCGAGCACGTCCTCCGGACCAACTTCCAGAACTACCCCAAGGGCGACGGCAGTCTGTCCACCTTCCACGATTTCCTTGGCCGCGGCGTCTTCAACTCCAACGGCGAAGAGTGGCTTTTACAGCGTAAGACTGCTAGTTTCGAGTTCAATACCAAGTCCCTCCGCGCCTTCGTCCTGGACAAAGTCCGCCACGAGACCGTCCACAGGCTAATCCCTCTGCTGAAAAGAGCCGGCCGGAGCGGCGAGGTGTTGGACCTTCAGGACGTGCTCGAGCGCTTCGCGTTCGATAACATCTGTAGCCTGGTGTTCGGCGAGGACCCCAAATGCCTCACCGGGGACAGCGAGGACGGCGAGCAGTTCTACCACGCGTTCCACGAGGCCACCGAGCTCACCGTTGAGAGGGCGAAGCAGCCATTCTCGCTGATTTGGAAGCTTAGCAAGTGACCTGTGCAGGGTTCTGTGCAGTGCTTCCCAGTTTTTGGAGGGACCCGGGAGATCATAATAAAAATATTGAAGACGATCCATGAAGCTCGAGGATATATCCTAAGTTATTTTGGAGGCATCATATTTTTGTTGAAGAGATCGAGTTTTATATTGATTTGTTAGAAAATTTTTTTCGAGAGATTGTAATATAATATAATTGGATTATGGTGTCGGGTACAGATTTATTAAATTAATTAAGAGGTTAGCTCGGTTGGTTGGTTAGTTGGTTGTAACCAATTAGGAAGTTCAATTATGTGAGGTGTCATAATCAGTTTGTTATTGGTCCAAGACAAGTTCTAACCGTCCATGTGATTGAGTCCTAATAAGATTCAAGAGGTAGTTGCAGTCCAACAAGAAGTCCAAGATCAGACGTCCAATACAAGAAGGCTTCACGCCTCCCATGTGCTTTTAGGATCCAAGAGGTCGATCCCTTTGAGGTCTCACGGTCATGTGAAGACCGTGAAGAAATCAGCATGAAGGCCTTAGTCCATGGGGCTCCGCGTGGAAGACATGGCTATGAAAGGATCCTATGTGAGGTAGTCCGTAGGTAGAGCTCTTTCCGATGAAAGGAGGCATGGTGATGGTGTTGGACTGCAGAGAGGCGTACGTGAGAAAGATATCACGTGAAGGGCTTGTGCCGTCATGATATTTTATGGGGCTTTGGAGAAGGGACGCATGTTGAGATATTTTCCGTACATGGCGTACGTGGATTCTTGGGGCATGAGGCCTGCAAAAGAGAAGACGTGAGGGACGGAGAAAAACTTCTAGATTTTTTCGAGTATTATCTTGTTTTTTGTAACAAGATTCTTTTCTCCAAGGCAATGTTTGGAACGGGAATAGAGACATGGAATAGGCCCTTATTCCCAGCTATTCCCCCAAACAGGTATAAAAAGTTACATGGGCCCCACAACTTTTCTCAACGGCTCTTATTCTCATTTTGCTATTCCATGCCTTCCCATGGAATAGTCCTATTCCCATTTTTCTTATTACATTTTAGAAAAATAAATTTATTTTTAATTTTAAATTAATGTCAATAAATTTATTTTTAATTTTAAATTAATGTCGATAAATTTATTTTTAATTTTATATTTAAAAATACCATACTAATAAATTATTTACTTAAATATAAAATATTTACTATAAATTATTATTAATATAAAAAAATTAAATTAATGTTAGTAAATTTTTAATAGATTATATTAATAAAATTATAATTAATATAAAAATATATATACTTAAATATAAAATTAAATATGAATTTTATAAATCATTTTATCTTATTATTTGATCAGGGATATTTTCAGAATTTCAAAAAATTCTTTTCTTATTTTTGATGAATAATGCTTATTTTCATGTCATCCAAATCCTATTTGGAATAACACCGTATTAATTATACTTGAATAAAGTAGAATACCATATTTTGATCGAAACAGAAATTGAAAATAACAACAAGAATAAATTATTTTTGAAGAATATCTATCCCTAATTCAGAAATAATTTTTTATCATCCAAATACTATTCAAAGAAATATAATAATATTTCTTTTTCTTCAATGATAATTGTTTTCTTTTCATAATGACGGTAGCATTTCCTGGAGCGGGTTTGCTCCAACAGCTCGATCTCGAATCAGAGAGAAGAAGGTCATGGGAATCCATGGTGACTGGTCGAAAAGGACGTGCGGTCGAGAAGGAAGCGAAGCAAGGAAGGCGCCGGCAGTGACTTCTTGTCCCGATTCGCAGCGGGCGGAGCCCACTACTTGGACGAGTTTATCCGGGATATCCTCATAAACTTCGTGCTGGCGGGGCGGGAGGCTCTCACCTGGTAATTCTCGATCCTTTCTTCGAAGCCGGGAGTCGTGGAGAAGATAAGAGAGGAGATCAGGGTAATCCGATCGCAGCACGAGAATTGCGATAGCGAGGTGCCGACGCTGGACGAGCTGAGGGAGATAAGATATCTCCACGCGGCGTTGTCGGAGTCGATGAGGTTCTACCCGCCGGTTCCGCTACGGTCGTGCGAGAGCCGCGGGGAGGACGAGCTGCCGGACGGGACTCGGGTGGGAAAGGGGTGGACGGTGATGTACAGCGCGTACGCGATGGGGAGGGCGGAGGGGATTTGGGGGCAGGACTGTGGGGAGTTCAGGCCGGAGCGGTGGATGGAAAATGGGGTATTCCGGCCGGCGAGCCCGTTCCGGTACACGGTGTTCCACGCGGGGCCGAGGATGTGTTTGGGGAAGGACATGGCGTATATCCAAATGAAGGCGGTGGCGGCGAGTATTTTGGAAGGATTTGAAGTGGAGGTGGTGGAGAAGAGGGGGAAGCACCATCTCTCGATGACGAAGAGAATGATGGCAGGTGGGTTGCCAGTGAGGATCAACGACAGGAACGCATGAGAAATTAAAGGTTACGCAGAAGCCACGTTTGCTCAAATTTTGTCGCAGTTTTTCTAAAAAAACATGCATGTTGTTGTGCTTATATTGAGCTGGAACTTTCTTCTATTTTCAATGCATGATAGGAAAGTAGCTGTTTATTTATTTAATTTTAGTAATTATATATACCTATATATATATATATATATATATATATATATATATATATATATATATATATATATATATCTAAAATTAGATATACTTGAATGCAGGGATAGATCACACCAATATTTTTTAAAAAATCAAAAAAATAAAAAAAAAAAATATTAATAAATAATTAAAATTAATTTAAATATTTTTTATAAATATTATTTAAATTATGCTTATCTTATTTTATAAGATTAAATTCATTAATAATAAAATATACTGTTAACTTTTTAACTATCTTCTTATCGATATAAGTGACTAAATAATTGATAAAAAAATCATCTTCCATTTTGTTACATTATCTGGTCTTGACAATCTTCATTTTTAAAAATATTTTCTCTATAGTATTAGTTGAAACCGGAAGAGTAATAAGCATTACGGATTCGTAGAGGACGTGCGCGCACCGGTCACAGTAGTGGCAGCATCGCGCCGAGTATTATTGGCGCTGCACAACGGGATGTGACATCCATTGAGCGACTGTGCCAAAGATGATGGGATGTGAGTGCAGGCATGACGGGCACCCACCCGTCCGTGCCCTCCAAGATCCGATGATGCTACGCGATGGATCTAGTTGCTAAGACGGTGCACAGCTTCACCGCACATAGTGTTCATCAGTGCGACGAGGCTGACAAAGGTCACTAAGATGGTAGTAATAGGCCAGCGTATCGGTGGTACCCGGCCTTATGTATGCACAACCGCCTGGTCTCATCGTGGAAGTGTTCTCGTCGATCGCATCACATGACAAGTTCGACCGCCATTTTATTCATCGGTGTGTTGAATAGGATGGTGCTGACTGCGTGCAGTGGCTTCAATCATGGCGAATTCTGGAGATAGGCGCAGGTCGAGTAACAAAAAGAAAATTCTATCTTCTTCTAAAAAATTACTAAAAAAAATTTAATGAAAATAAAAAAAAAATTGGTAGTGATCCAACTTTCAAATAAAAAGCTGATTTACAGTATTCGTTTCATTTTAATTTTTTTTTAAGATTCTTCAAGTTATATTTAATATCTCCAAATTTAGAAGGGCCAAATATATAAATATAAATATATATATATATATATTTAAAAGTTTACATAAAATCTTAATTTATAAAAAAAATAAAAAAATTAGGGGGGCCAAGGGGCCTTCTTGCCCTCTCGGCGGTTCAACCTTATATATATTTAAAAATTTACAAAAAAAATCTTAACTTATAAACAAAAAATCAAAAAAAATTACGGGGGCCAAGGCCCCCCCTTGCCCCCGCCCCCCCCCCCCCAGTCCACCACTGCTTAAATGGATTCCAATTTTGGTCCGGTTAGACCTATATTGGATAATTGGGATCTAATATGAATAATCTCAGCTATTGTATTTGTTCAATTTTCTAAAAATTATTTTTATATAAAAAATTTTATAATTTAGAAATTCTTAAATTATGTATATATATATATATAATTAGATACTTTTCAGGTGGACATCCATTTAAATTTGATCAGTTATATATTGGGCAATAAAGGTTTGATATCGCTAATCCGACTTATTAAATATGATTTATTAATTTTAAATTACATGTATATTATAAATTATAGTGATGTGGCAAGATCGCTGATGTGGAGTTCCTGTCGGATCTAGCCGGATGCCACGTTGGTAGAAGCTGCCACGACAGGCCCTTTTTTCGAGCTCCTTCGCCGGGTGGCTCCCTCGAGGTCGAGCCCGCCCTAGCCGAAGTCAAGCTCCCGCTCTTCGAGCTCCTTCGTTGGGTGGCTCCCTCGAGGTCGAGCCCACCTAGGCTGAAGTCGAGCCCGCTCTTTTCGAGCTCCTTCATCCGGACGGCTTCCTCGAGGTCGAGCCCACCTCGATCGAAGTCGAGCCCGCTCTCTTCGAGCTTCCTTCACTGGGCAGCTCCCTCGAGATCGAGCCCACCTCGACCGAAGTCGAGTTCCCTCTCTTCGAGCCAAGCGCTCTTCGATCGAGAGGTCCGACAACTAGAGGCCGTCCCCATGGCAAAGTCTACAGCACTTCAAAGGATTCGAAAGCAGAAGGAAGAGGACGTCACCACCTCCCTTGGACAGCGATGTGCTGCCCAAGGGCTTCAGAAGGATGCCCCCAGGGTGCCATGATCTCTCCCGCCATTGTTTACACCATATAGGAAGGAGTGCCCTGACCAAGGCACTGCGCGTCCCAGCCGACCATTTGTACCACCCGGAAGAGGAAACCATGCCAGGAGATTCAAATCAAGAGCGACTGCTCCAAAATCGAGGCCCTGCCAAGTTTTCTAAAGTGTGGCAACCGACTGAGAAGTCAAAGCCTGCGACATAACTCCCTATCATGGATGGGAAAAGGCACTGGGGTGCACCGCATGGAGCACTGCTGGACGTTGACCTTCCGGTGCCTGCAGAGAAGGAGGAACCCGAGGTAGGTTGCTGGAAGGATCCATGGCCTAAAAGAAGGTTCAAAAGGTCTTCGAACAAGGTAAGTAAAAAAAAGAGCAAGCAAGGGCAAGCGAGGGAAGAGCTAGCAAGGGATTGAGCGCTTTGAGGCTATCGGAGACTCGCCGGAAGAGTCTCGATGGACACAGCCACCATAGCTCAAGCTCTCCTCCACCGCGGCCACGCTCATCCAACACTTTCCCTCTAACTCAAAACCTCATCCTCTTAGCGTGGAGTCCAATCGGGGGCTCACTAGGGAGGATCTGTTTTCCTAGATCGTCACTGACTTGATCGTCGAAGTGCCCCCGCCGAGATCCCCGGCCCGGGTCTCCTCTTTTTTGCAGGTCCGGGCATGCGAGTTGGGTTCTAGGCGACGAGGTCGGTATCCGGCGCCATCCTCGAGCTGCAGGCCACGACGGTGTAGGCGACAACACATAGGATTTGGAAATCTTAGTTTAGGTATCAAATGATTAAAAATTTTGGTAGTCTAACTAAAATTAAATTATGTATATATTTTAAATTATAAAGATCATGGATCTCTAAATTATATAATTTTTTTATGTATAAATAGTTTAAGATAGTAAATTATGTTTAATAACTCGGATCATTAAAAAGTAATTCTCCTTGTCTAATTTAGATCTAAGGCTATACATGAGTTAGGCTAACTCATGACCCAATCTGACTCGACGTACTTTAAAGGACTCAAGAGGTTAGATTGGATTCTAAAACTAGATTGGTTCAATTTTCTGGATTAGGTTAGACTTACTGTATTTTGACTTGACTGGACTTGATTTAATCCTTTTGATTTCTAGATCAATTTTGGATCTTCTATTATATGACCCAACTTGACTTGAGCTAATTGAGACCTCTGAGTTATGATTTAAAACTTGTATAAGTCATATTTTTAACATAAAAAATAGGTTTAAATTTTTTTTGATATTCTAATTTATTTTGAATGTAATATTATTTATTGTTATGATATCCCGGTTTTATTTCAATTAATTATTGGATCGTTTTCTGAACCAATTTCAATTTTTTGGTTTATTGATCAAATCAATTGGCAAAGGCAAAGGTCTTCGGCTTCGTATTATTGTCTCAATCCGAAGACCCTGCTTCATATCTTTGGCTTTATATCTATTCCGGGAGATACGTTTAGTTACTGTCTTCAGTTTCGTATTATTATCTCAGTCCAAAGACTATGCCTGATGTCTTCGGCTTCATACATCCACCTTAATCCAAGAGAAGTTTATTTACTGTCTTCGTCTTCATACATCCACTTTGATCCGAAGACTTAGCCTAACATCTTTATCTATGGTTTTAAGCCAGATTTATTTATTCTATGTCTTCGGCTTCATATAATTATCCTGATCCGAAGACTTGGTCTTTCAGGCGAATATTTTCGGCTTTATTCCTTCAATATAATCCGAAGACTGTAAGTGTTTATTTTTGTTGCATCTAGAAGAATCCGAAGTGTAAAGCTAACATTCCCTTCAGGAGCGCTATTAAAGAGAATATAGCACTCACTTCGGATCTATGCTTAAAGAAGGAGGATTCTTGGACATGTGGATTTCTTGGGCAAACAATTGAAATCTGTTTTGGTTGTTGCAACCACCCACATGGTCCAATACCTCAAGATTGGATAAACTCCAAGTGTAACTGTTTTTCCGATAGCTACTACTTACAGTTAAGAAGTGGTTGTGTTCGCCAACTTACATAACCGTAAGTAGTTACGTTGGAGCCCATAAATACTGGTAAGAGGAGACATTCAAGGGGGGTTGGTTCATTTTCTTTCTCTTTCTTGCATTTCGAATTTCTTTTTTCTCTCTCTGCTTTCAAAACTCTCCATTCTGCTGCTGCCTGAGCTTCTTCTGACTTAGGCATCGGAGTGTTGCCTGCCAGAAAATCTCCGGTCAAGGATCTGTTTTGTAGGTTCCGGTCGACGGCGGTCCAGCGAAAGAACCATTCCATCCGGTCGGCGGAGGTTTAGCATCAACAGATTGGCGCACCAGGTAGGGGAGAAATTTGTTTCCTCTATTTTGAAGGAGAGTTTCTACTAGGCAAGGATGGTGAAAGGGAAAAACAAGAATGCATCTACGAGTCAGGAGCAGCAAGCTCCTCCGTCAAACGGACCTCCGGTCAGCACCCTTCCGGCGGTTCAGGGATCACAGCCTCCTATGATAATGGTGGAGAAGCAACAATTCGAAAGTCTGATGAACAAGGTAGATACCTTGACGGCGTTGGTGCAGCACCTGCATGAAGCTGCAGCTCAAAAACAATGCCCTCCCTCTGTTCTACAATCTAACTGTCAACCTAAGAGGGAGAAAGATCAACACCGAGAGATCCCCCCCAGCTTCTCACAGATCTAGTCATCTCGTGGTTGCTACACCTCTCCACCATATCGACAAGCAGAAGATCATAGTGGGAAGAAGAGAGTCCGACGTTCTCCCTCTGTTTCTTTCAAAAGCTTTGTACCAGAAGGTTCAAGGCAAAAGGAGATCAATAATGAGTTGCAGGAGAAGTTTAAGGCTATGCAAGCGCAGATAGCAAGAATTTCAGAACTGAGAAGAAACGATGAGGTTGTGACCTTCAACTCTCAGTTCCCTTTTTCTGATGAAATTATGGATGAAGTTATCCCTAGGCATTTCAAGATCCCATAATTGGAGGCCTACGATGGGACTTCAGACCCTCTTGATCATCTGGGGAGTTACAAAGCACATATGATGGTGCAAGGAGCAACTAACGCTCTCTATTGCATTGCTTTTTTTGCCACTTTGAAGAAATCCGCTTAAATGTGATATTCAAGCCTGCCTCCGAACTCAATTCATTCCTTTGCTGAGTTAGAGCGGCAATTTGTCTCACACTTTAGGACATGCCAGAAGATGCCGCACAACACTGACAGTTTATTTCTTCTCCAGCAACAAGAAGGAGAAAGTTTGAAAGGATTTATCCACCGTTTCAATTTGGCCACTCTGGAAATTCTGAAGTTGAATGAGCATGTGGCCATGCCTGCCTTGAAGAAAGGCTTGAAATCATCCAGGTTCACTTTTTCCTGGACAAAAGATTTTCAACGAGCTATGCTGAGCTATTGGCAAGAGCTCAGAAGTATACTGCCGCTGAGGAGCAAGCGACAAGCCGAAGACTGATGGAGGGGAGATTCCCTCCCAAGAAGAAAAGTACTAAAGAACCGAACGCACCAATATCTTCTAACAACGCTTCGATCTCTAGGTGCAGCCCCAGGTCCAGACAGCAGAATAACCGATTTGACGCCTACACACCCCTTAACTTGCCTAAGGAGAAGATTCTACTAGAAATTGAAAAAGAAAAATATTTTCAAAGGCCACGTCCCCTGAAGACACCTGCAAAAGCAAGGGACAAAAGCAAGTACTGCCGATATTATCGAGATCATGGCCTTAACACTGAAGAATACTTCCAACTTTGGGATGCCATCGAAGATTTGATAAAAAGAGGATATCTGGAAAAGTATGTCAACCGCCTAGAGTCTCAAGCGAAGCAATTGCCCTTCTAAGAATATCCGATGAAGCTGATTTACCTCACCAAAAGTCAACTGGTGGAGACATTGGGATGCTTCATCAGTCATCGGCATGAGACATAGAAGCTGAAGAAAGTATCTCGAAGAGGTTTAAAGGGAAAATTTCTATCACTTTCTCCGATGAGGATGTCCAAGGTGTACAACTTCCATATGATGATCCTGTAGTGGTCTCGGCAGTCATTGCCAATTTTGATGTAAAATGAATATTGATTGATAATGGAAGTTCAGTTGATGTGTTGCTGTATGATGCTTTTCTTCGGATGTGATTGTCTGGACATGAATTACGAAGATCTCTCATTCCTATAACTGGTTTCGGTGGAAATCAAGTTGGGGTTCAAGGTAAAACGGTCTTGCCCGTAACTTTTGGGTCTAAAGCATTCCAAAGGACCTTTCCAATCAATTTTATTGTGGCCAGAACATCTTCGGCTTATAATACAATCTTGGGGCATCCAACATTGAATAAGTTTAGAGCCATAGTCTCAACATACCATTTGTTAGTTCGGTTTCCTACCACGACAGGCATTGGGGAAGTAAGAGGAGATCAAAGGATCGCTCACCAGTGTCTTATGATTTAAAACAAACAAACATCCAAGCCTTTGGCACTTGACCAGCTGTATCCAAGCGATGAATCCGAAGACTCTGGGAAACCAGTGAAAAAAATACTTCTCATACCATTATCCGGAGATGATCCAGCTAAGCTTTTGCAAATTGGTAGCTTACTTGATGAGGAATCAAAGGTAAAACTAATTTCCTTTCTTCGAGATAATGCTGATATTTTTGCTTGGACAGCTTCAGACATGCCTGAAATTCCGCCTGAAGTGATTATACATCACTTGGAAGTATCTCCAAACTATAAGCCAGTACGGTAGAAGAAGAGGAATTTTGCTCCAGAAAGGCAGAAGGCAATTGATGAAGAAGTTAATAAATTCTTTGAAGCAAATTTCATAAGGGAGGTCCAATATCCGAATTGGCTAGCTAATGTGGTCATGGTAAACAAATCAAACGGTAAGTGAAGGATTTGTATAAATTATATGGATCTTAACAAAGACTGTCCAAAGGACAGTTTTTCTTTGCCAAAAATTGATCAATTGGTTGATGCTACGGCTGGTCATCAAATGCTGAGTTTCATGGATGCCTTCTCAGGCTATAATCATATCCGAATGGATCCTGAAGATGAAGAGAAAACTGCTTTTGTTACAGAGAAAGGACTCTACTGTTACAAGGTGATGCCGTTTGGGTTGAAGAATGCTGGGGCAACTTTTCAAAGGCACATCAACAAAGTCTTCGAAGATCAGATTGGGAGAAATATGGAAGTTTATGTTGACGATATGATTATGAAAAGTCTTCATAAGTCTGATCACATCACAGATCTAAAGGAGTCTTTTGATGCTCTCAGACGTTACCAAATGAGGTTAAATCCCCCCAAACGTGTAACCTCTGGGAAGTTCCTGGGATACTTGGTCACCAAGCGAGGTATTGAAGTCAACCCAGAGAAAATTCAGGCACTTCGGACAATGAGGCATCCCACTTGCAAAAAGGAAGTTCAGAGGTTAACAGGAAGAGTTGCTTCTTTAAGCCGATTTATCTCCCGTTCTGCAGAAAGGTGTTTACCTTTCTTCAAGGTTCTTCGTCAAACTCAAAATTTTGAATAGACAGAAGATTGCAGAATTGCCTTCGACAAGCTGAAAGAATACTTGGAGAATCTCCCTCTGCTCTTAAAGCCCTGTGAAGGAGAAATACTTTATTTATATCTGTCAGCTACAGATGAAGCAGTTAGTTCAGTTCTGGTACGAAGAGATGCCAATCATTCACAGAAATCGATTTACTACACTAGTAAAGTATTGCATGAAGCTGAAGTCCAATATCCCAGGATACAGAAAATTCTCTTTTCTTTAGTGATAGTGGCAAAACATCTTCGACCTTATTTCCAAGCCCACTCTATTGTAGTTTTGACAGATCAGCCTTTGAAAGCCATATTTCGTTGTCCTGATACCTCATGAAGGATAGCTAAGTGGACTATTAAATTAGGGGAGTTTGATATTGAGTATCAACCCATATCAGTAATGAAGGCACAAATTTTGGCTGATTTTATAGCTGAATACACATGAGGATCTGAAGAGGACCAGCCAAGAGCCGAAGAGAAAGGAACTGAAGACAATCCGAAGTTTATTTAGATGTTACATGTCGATGGTGCTTCGAACACCAACGGTTGCGGTGCAGGTTTAATTCTTGCTGTACCAAATGAGCAGGTTATTGAATATGCTCTTCGGTTTTCTTGTCAAGCATCAAATAATCAGGCAGAGTATGAAGCACTCATTGCTGGACTTAGAATCTCCCAGAATTTGGAGATCAAAAGGGTTAAAGTTTTTTCCGATTCACAGCTAGTGGTGAATCAAGTGAAAGGTGATTTCAAAGCTCGAAACCAAATATAAACCAATATCTAGAAAAAGTACGAAGCCTGACATCTGGGTTAGAGTACTTTGAGATTGTTCATGTGCCAAGGACGAAAAATTCTCGGGTAGATGATCTTTCAAGACTTGCAATCACTGCACCAGATTCTCTTGGGAGGATATACGTGGAATATCTTGAAGACCCCTGCATCTCAGAATCCCCAGCTGAAATCTGTCAAGTTGAACATGAACCTTCATGGATGAATCCAATCTTCAAGTTCTTAAAAGACGGCATCTTGCCCGAAGACAAACTGGAAGGTAAGCGGCTTCGGTGGACAGCCTCTCAATATGTTATCTTGGATGAAGCGTTGTATAAGAGGTCTTTCACACAACCTTTGCTGAAATGTTTAGGCCCATCCGATGCAGATTACGCACTCAGGGAAGTGCATGAAAGAATATGTGGAGATCATCTGGGGGGCAGATCTTTGGCATACAAAATAATTCGTCAAGGTTATTATTGATCAACCATCCAGAAAGATTCTGCGAAATTTTTTCGAAGATGTGATCTTTGTCAGAGATATGCCAATGTATAAAGATGGCCTGCTAATCAGTTAACTCCATTGACAGCTCTCTGGACTTTTGCACAATGGGGAATGGACATTCTTGGTCCGTTTCCTCCAACTTCTGGGCAGCGAAAATTTCTTATAGTGGCTATTGATTACTTTACAAAATGGGTTGAAGCTGAAACATTGGCACAGATTACTTAAACAAAAGTTGAAACTTTTGTGAGAAATTTCATCATCTTCCATTTCGGAATTCCCTATTTTATAATAACTGACAACGGAAGACAGTTTGACAATCCAAAATTCAGGAGCTTCTGCACTCAATATCACATTCTTCACAAGCTCACTTCAGTAGCACATCCTTAGTGTAATGGAGAAGCTGAAGTGACAAACAGGACTATTCTTCATGGCCTTAAAACCAGATTAAATGATGTTAAGGGTTCATGGGCCGATAAGTTAAACTCAGTTCTTTGGACATATCGAACTACTCCCAAACAGCCATGGGTGAATCTCCATTTCATCTTTCTTATGGTACTGAAGCAGTCCTTCCTATAGAGATCTCTTTGCACTCTCTTCAGATTGATCACTATGAAGAACCAGAAAATTCTGAATGCCGAAGAGTTGACCTGGATTTATTGCAAGGCACACGACTTTAGGCACAGTTGAGAATGATTGCATATCAACAGAAAATGGCGAGATACTACAACTCTCGTGTAAAAGAACGGACCTTTCGTCCTGAAGATTTAGTTCTCCGAAAATCTGAGGTATCCAAACTAGCTGAGCAAGGTAAACTTTCTCCTACATGGGAAGGGCCATACCGGATCAAAAAGGTTGTTCGACCCGGAAATTATCAGTTGAAAACTTTGGAAGGTGTCATATTACCTCAATCCTGAAATGTACAGAACCTCCGTAAATATTATTAATAAAGATTTCATTCAAGGTCATCAGTACAGATCTAATTTGTCTATCTTAATTCTATCTTTTAAAGGCATTATGATGATCTCCATGATCTATTATAAGAAATATCGAGGTAAGCATAACTAGCCTATCTTATTTCTCTCTCTCAAAGGCATGGGGATGATCTCTGGATCTACCTCACGAAGTGCCAAGTTGGGCTTAAATCAGTCCATCTTAATCAAAAAGGCATAAGGATGATCTTTGTGATCTACCCTATGAAGTACCGAGTTGGACTTAAACCAGTCCATCTTAATCATAAAGGCATGAAGATGATCCCCGGATCTACCTCACGAAGTACCGAGGTGGGCATGATCAGCTTGTCTTAGTCCCAATACAGAAAGGCATGAGAACGATCTTCATGATCTACTCTATGAAATGCCGAGGTAAGCCCGATCAACCTATCTTAATTCTTGCAAATATGAATGACCCAAGGTCTATTTTATCCTAAGTCCGAAGACTTAGTTATTTTCAGTCCGAAGACTTGATTTTTATCTGGAATTCTTTTATCCTTAGTCCGAAGACTTAGTATATTTTCAAGTCCGAAGACTTGATTTTTATCTGAAATTCTTTTATCCTAAGTCCGAAGACTTAGTGTATTTTCAAGTCCAAAGACTTGATTTTTATCTGAATTTTTTTATCGTAAGTCCGAAGACTTAGTGTATTTTCAAGTCCGAAGACTTGATTTTTATCTGAAATTCTTTTATCCTAAGTCCGAAGACTTAGTGTATTTTCAAGTCCGAAGACTTGATTTTTATCTGGAATTCTTTTATCCTAAGTCCGAATATTTAGTGTATTTTCAAGTCCGAAGACTTGATTTTTATCTAGAATTCTTTTATCCTAAGTTCAAAGACTTAGTGTATTTTTATGTCCGAAGACTTGATTTTTATCTGGAATTCTTTTATCTTAAGTCTAAAGACTTAGCATATTTTCAAATTCGAAACTTGGTAATTTTCTCTAAAGGATTATTTTCTAAGTTCAAAGACTTAATGTATTCACAGTTATTCTTGTTCTCCGACATCTTATAATCTTGAATCAGGTTGGAGGATTCTGTTTCCTGAAAGATTATTATCTTAAGTCTGAAGACTTGGTATTATATGTTTCGGAGTTCTTAATTATCCGAAGACGTTATACTTAGGAAAGTTTCTTTCGATCTACATGCAATTAACAATTCTAGAAAGGATTTTTCATTAATAAAGATTTTCTAACATCCTTCCAAAAAGAGAAGAAAAGGAAAAATTACAAGTTATCTACTAGGGCATCATCGGTGAGATCAATTGGACCCACCACCTCTTCGATCATCGTTGGTGCTTCAGAGTCCTTTTGGGGTTCGGGCTCATTCGGATTTTCAAGGTCAAACAGTTGAATCCCTGAAATATCCAAGTCAAGATAAAGCTTCTGCACCTCCTCCACTCCATCGTTGAAGCCTTCTTTATAGTTGTAAGTCCCAGCTTCGGTCATTCCGGCTTCAAAGGATGGAGATGCTTTATAATCCTCTATTGCCCTCTCCAGTTGATCCTTTAGAGATCGAATCTCTTCGATAGCTTCTTCAGTTCTTTTGGAAGCTTCTTTAGAAAATTGCTTTGCTTCCTTAAGCAAAGCTTCCAAGGATCGGATCTTGGTCTTCTTTTTCTTAAATCTTGCCTCTTGCTCAGAATGCTTTGATTGGATCTTCTCTATTTCGGCTTTTAAGCTCTGAACTAAGGCATTACTCTGGGCAAGCTTCTCTTCCATAACCTGCCTATGCTCTTCAGATACTGCTTTTTCGAGTTCAGCCACCTTTATAGGCTTTGTCCCTATAATCGAAGATGCTTTCCTCCATCAGGGTGATATCATGCATCATCTGCATTGGCAAAATAAAGTGTTAGCAACAACAAATTTATAATTTGAAAATACAAAGCCTAGAGCATTCCTTCAGTGCTGATGAGAACACTGAATTGGAAACATCTTCGATACACCGGGATTTGGTGTTTTCCTAATCTTTGGAAAGAAGTGTACGCTTCAATAGCTCCCTGGCCAGTTCAGGGTTCTCCAGGCCTTCTCTATTCGAAAAGACTGTAAAGTCCACATTGCAGCCTCCTTCCGAAGAGGCATTCCACCTGGGGTCCTCTTCGGACCTATACTTGGCCCTTTCTTTCCCCTTTCCCTTCGGAGGCGCAATCAATGTCTCTTTGCTGAAGGTCACATCGCGCTGATCCGAAGACGGCATTGGAGGAGGAGGAGGGCTGGGCCTCCTCGGAGATGGACTCCAGGAAGGTTCAGGAACGCTTGGTATGGTAGGAGCTGCTTCAGAAGCTTCTTCATTTGATATGGGTCTTCTTGGAGTACTTGAGCCTTCTCGGCTCTCCTTTTCTTCCGAACTTCGGAAGTGGCTGGGATAAGCACCGCCCTCTTTTGTGAAGCTTGTCGGACTTTCTCAAGTTGAGGCTTCATCGGTCCACCTGCAATCAAAGAAAAAAATTATTATATTAACATGCCTAAAGAACAGATGAAGAGAAAAGGAAAAGTCCAAAGACTACTAATTCTATACCTAATGTCGGGACCTCGCTGATATGGGCCCAGTGAAGGTTTTCTTCCTTCAGTAGTTCTTTAAGTAAGGAGATCTCCGACTCTGCTAAGGTGTCAAAGTCCCTCGCATCGGATCTCAGGACTTTCTTCTCGGCATTTGCATCCAAACGCGGAGTTTTCCAGTATGTGTTAAATCCCCAATGGGTATAGTATGCAAAGAAAAAACTGGGCTTCCACCCGTGTATGGCACTAGGGGTTCCCTTCAACAGTCTTCGGCCAGGCCGAGGACCTATGACCTACCAACCTTTGCCATGAAAATTTTTTTTCAACATGAAAAGAGAAGTAAATAAGGAGGTCTTCGGTTCTACATTTCTAAGTTTGCAGAGAACTAAAAACCTACAAATATTCCTAAAACTATTGGGAGTTAATTGAGCCGGGACCACTTGATAAAGGTTGAAAATCTTAGTAAAGAAGGGATGCAATGGAAGCTGAAGACCAGCCTTAAGGTGGTCTTCGTAAATGGCAATTGAGTGCATAGGGGCCTTATCTACCCTCTCTTCGGGTTTTGGAAGGATAAGTTTGAAGGATCGAGGGATCTGGAAACGCTGCCTAACCTCTTCTATCTTGGCAAGTGTGAAAGAACTTGAAACAGAGTCAGGTGATCTTTCTGGACTCCTCTTTCTACCCGAACTTCTCCCTCTACTTGTTTCGCCCCCCGGCGAATCCCTACCAGATCCAACTCCCGGTGGATTCCTCGCGGTTTCCCTTCTCGTTGTTTCCATACCGATGTCACCCCTTGGTGAACCTATGCTAGGGGAAGGATTCCTACCAGATTCTGACATTGCAAAGAAAAAGAAAAAAAAGAAGAAAGAAAGAAAGGTTTTCTAACCTTCGGGAAGTGGCAATGGCGGGCTACAGTACAGAGCTTGGAGAAGGAGCGCAGAAGCAAAGGAAAAATTCTTTATGAGGGATTCTTCCCCATTTTATAGGTGAAGGTAGTGGGTTTTCGAGGTGGTTCGGAGATCTGGCTGATCGTGCGTTGTATCGACGATTTCGATCGTGGGTACGGCTTTCCAAAAATTTCATTAATGCGATAAGCCGTTACGATCCGTGTGAAATGTCGTTGTTGGCCTTGATAATGCCAACGATGTAATCATGCTCTAGATGACTGCCACGTGTCCGATCTCAGTTGAATAAAGATTTTTTTTTTTTTGAGAATTTCTCAGGATTTTTTTCCAGAATCGAGGCGTTTCCTTTTGACACAGCCAATAATAAAATGACACGTGTCTCACCACGTTTTATCGCACCACCGGATAGTTATGGCGAAAGACGTGTCAGGATTTAATGCCATCATTACCTGACGGTTATTACTAGAAGACAAAATTAAACTACTCCCATTCTTTGAAATTTGATCATTTCGAACTTGGAAGTGAGGGACAGCTGTTATGATATCCCGGTTTTATTTCAATTAATTATTGGACCGTTTTCTGAACCAATTTCAATTTTTTGGTTTATTAGTCAAATCGGTTGGCAAAGGAAAGGATCTTCGGCTTCGTATTAATGTCTCAGTCCGAAGACCCTGCTTCATATCTTTGGCTTTATATCTGTTCCGGGAGATACGTTTAGTTACTGTCTTCGGCTTCGTATTATTATCTCAGTCTGAAGACTATGTGTGATGTCTTCAGTTTCATACATCCACCTTAATCCAGGAGAAGTTTATTTACCGTCTTCGGCTTCATACATCCACTTTGATCCGATGACTTAGCCTAACATCTTTATCTATGATTTTAAGCCAGATTTATTTATTCTATGTCTTCAGCTTCATACAATTATCCTGATCCGAAGACTTGTTCTTCCAGGCGAATATCTTCGGTTTTATTTCTTCAATATAATCCGAAGACTGTAAGTGTTTATTTTTGTTACATCCAGAAGAATCCGAAGTGAGGCTAACATTCCCTTCAGGAGCGCTACTAAAGAGAATGTAGCACTCACTTCGGATCTATGCTTAAAGAAGGTGGATTCTTGGACTTGTGGGTTTCTTGGACAAACAATTGAAATCTGTTTTGGTTGTTGCAACCACCCACATGGTCCAATACCTCAAGATTGGATAAACTCCGAGTGTAACTGTTTTTCCGACAGCCACTACTTAGGGTTAAGAAGTGGTTGTGTTCACCAACTCCCATAACCGTAAGTAGTTACGTTGAAGCCCATAAATACTGGTAAGAGGAGACACTCAAGGGGGGTTGGTTCATTTTCTTTCTCTCTTTCTTGCATTTCGAATTTCTTTTTTCCCTCTCTACTTTCAAAACTCTCCATTCTGCTGCTGCCTGAGCTTCTTCTGACTTAGGCATCGAAGTGTCCCCGGCCGGAAAATCTCCGGTCAGGGATCTGTTTTGCAGGTTCCGGTCGACGGCGGTCCAGCAAAAAAACCACTCCATCCGGTCGATGAAAATTTAGCATCAACATTTATTATTTAATTTATGTGGTTAATAGTAGTTTGTTACATTATAGTTAAAATAAAATTAGTTATATTTGATCCAGTTCCTACCGGGATCCAATCCAAATCTAAGTTCTTTCTCATTTATATTCCTTTTATGCCATCATTGATCATTTTTTTCTCTTACTCTTCTCTTGTCACCACATCCTTCACCTCTATCAAGTACTCGGACGAGTCTACTCCACTCAAATTTTGGCCATCCAGCGATCCCAAGTAGACTGGTTGCGAAGGCCGCAAGCCCCAACTGCCAGATAACGAGGCTACAGCTATGGTAACAGGCACGAGGCTCACGAAGCCATGAGCTGTGCCGTTGTAGGTCCCATACCTCCTCTTTTTTAGGATATTGCCTGTTTTATCTTTCTAGAATTGTTATCCTACTTTATCAATTTATGTTATCTTTGATTTTTTTTTTTTTTTTTTTTTTTTTTTTTTTGATAGTGTTCGAGAATAAATTTTTATTCAACTTATCCACCAAACAATTATGAAAATCAAGATGGACTATGCAAAATAAACTATTCTAATCAATCTTTGATATTCTAGAATAGTTATTTCATGATGACCATGAAATAACTTATTTCAGAACATTTTATTTTTATATGATGAACTTCACTATAATAATTATATTAAAATAAAATTATTATTTAAATTTTCAATAAATAGAATTAAATAATAATAAAATGATAGCTATTTCCTGCAATTGATATTCTATTCAGAAATATATATATATATATATATATATATATATATATATATATATATATATATATAAAATTCAAACACTATCAAAGAACTATCTTATTGGATTTTTGTCTTTTAGTAAATATTGAAATGTATATGTTATTTAATCATTGATCGCAAGAGGGTAAATAAGTGAAGCATTTCCTTTTTTCTTTTGTTGTTTGGCGTGGAAACAAGGGGACAATGATTATGAGTGTTTGAATTAGTACAAAGGTCTTTTGTCCTATAATGTGTTTTTTAATGAGACAAAGTAGTCACGGGCGCAAATAAAAGCGTTTCTTTTTATTATTTTTAGGTCTCTTGTTTAGTTTTTATCTTCCTTTTTAGGTCATTGGATATTGAGCGTAGCTGCAAGCTCTAATATTATCATTTTTTTTTAATAAGCGGGCTATTACTCTTAACGTCCTTAACCGATCCAATGCGATCCAAAATGGGGCTACTCCTGCATATAGAAATACTTGGAATTATATCTACTTAAAAACCAAATGGTCCATCCGAAACATTTCAAATAGACTTGGGCCTGAATTTTAAATTTGACAGGCGTCACGGAACCGAGCTTGAATGTGAGTCCGCCCACTAAACATATATTTGTCTCGGCTTTTCATCGGCCCAATCCAAACCTGACAAGAATCTAAAATTTATACAATATATTACCATGCATATCATTAGTTCATTACATATAATATTATAATAAATATTTTTTTTTATATAATATACATATACCTAATTCACTCACCTATCATGGCCGGGCAATCTAAGGTGCTAATTTCGTTCTCGTCTTCATGGATTTGTTCTCGAACTCAATCATGCAAGACGGCATCGCCATCGGAGTGCTTTTGCCACCGAGGAGGAGAAATTATAAAAGAAAAAAAGAGATGGAGAGGGAGGAAGAAGAAAGGTGATGAAAGTAGAGGGATCAAGGGAAAAAGATATCAATGATAATAAGAGATTGACCGAAGAGAGGGGAGATAGATGGGTCCACTACTTCACCAATTAATACGAGAAAAAGAGTATGCCGGAGCTATAACAGCTGTTATCTTTAGATCTATTGTCACGTCCCGTTCCAATACCTAGATCGGCTACGCGACCGGCCGCATAAGTCCTAAGTTTTATCCTAGAGATCATGCAATGCCTAACCTCAATTCAATATCCAAACAGTGGTAAAGAACAAATCTCATCAATTATTTATTATTTCTAGAGTTTTCCATAAAGATTAACAGATAAATAAAATACAAATAAAATATAAACTCAGGATTTAACACTTAAACTCTAGTTCCTCACTGATGGTTTCCAAGGTCCAATTGATATTCGGTATCTGCAACAAAAATATAGGAAAGCAGGGGATGAGCTATACAAGCTCAATAAGTTATCATTACCTCTAATATACATATACAAATATGTCAATCACAACCAGTAATATACACAACTCATATAAACAAGGTATCCATCTCAAAATAATATACCATCAATACTATGCAAATACAAATGTGAATACTTAAATGCAACCGACACAGACACGACATGACTATGGATGGCCAATCATTTACTCTACTCCCCTAGTCCCTCTGACTATGACCACGATCGGCCCGTGGCTCGCCCCGAAAGAGACTAGATCCTGTGTCACATACCGCTCAACAATCATGTGCCAGCAATAGCCCTGCTGGAGGCCCAAAAGAAAACTAGCTCTGAGTATCACACGAGAAACATGCATCATCTGCATGTACCTGCCATGCATGGCTAAAATAAGGCAACTAGCTCCTGTGTCACATACCGCTCAACGGTCATGTGCCAGCGATAGTCCCCGCTGGAGGTCCAAAAGGAGACTAGGTCCTCGTATGATCATAGTCGAACTAGAGAGCACCCACACCAACACAATATACTTACACCAACACAATGCAACCACACCAATATGAGCACATAATTCAATGCAATCATATCCAGATATATATATATTTACTAATTCATAAATATGTACATATTGGCATACAACATCAGATATCAAGATAACTTATCGAAGAGTATCCATACTAAGTACGATTCAACATTAAACCCGATCTTCAGGAAGAATGACGATCACAGCAGGCCGGAGACTAGGAGTAAATAGATATGAAGGAGAAATAGAAGCCATAGCTTGGGAACCGACGAAAAGGCTCAAAATCACCACCTTCGAACCAATGATATAAGCAACGGTATTCCCAGGATCCAAGACTTGGCAGCAGCAATAATAGCTTTTCTTGAACCATTCGGTCCCTTTCCATCATCCCCATAACCTCCTAAAAAGTAGGAGCTCAATATCCACCCTGCAAGGAGATCAATGCAAACAGCCTCGGACTAAAAATACACCAATCCCAATTTCTCAAATGAAACAAAGACAAGAAATCTCTAACCAGCAATGAAAGGGTCGGCAGACCGCAAGGTGTCCACGTCAATAACATGGAGTCCGTGGCTGAACCTCCCAACAGCTGAGAGGATAAGGAGGCACAGTACATCCCCTCCAGCCATAAGGCCCACCTGCGCCCAAAAGACGAGCTTGTTGGCAGCCTTGGGTTTCTCGAACTGGATGACGCCTTCGAGGGGAACGCAGTCGTCGTCGACGGAGATAGTCTCGTCCTCCGACGGGGAGGGGAAGGAGGGGGAGGAGAGGGGGCGGCGGAGGGGCCGGATTCGCCGGCGCCGTTGGCAGTGGACAGCGAGAGGTGGAGGGGCCATTGTCTAGGGCTCCGGGAGGGGAACCGCGGGCGGGATTTGGAGAAGAGAGGGGAGTTGGGCTTGGAGAAGGAATGGAGGGGAGAGGAAGAGGAGGAGGAGAAGGAGAACTTACCGGCAATGTTGGCTTCGGGTCGTGACGGTCACCGGAGGAGAAAGGCCTTCGAAATGGCAGAGGCACCAGGAAGGTTTCCAACGAGATCGACGTCGATCTCAGGTAATCCACCGGAGGAAGAAGGATCCGGCAGGAGCAGAGGCACGCGAGAAACCTTTAAAACCTAAGGAAAAGCCTTATCCTTCCCCGCGTGTCGACCGGCTTCTCCGCAGCATCCGCCGTTTGTTCCGAAGTCTAGTGCCAAACAAAGTTCGAACCGAAGTCGGCAGAGCTGCCGACTTCAGCCCAACATCAGCCCAAAAACACCGGGCCTCACATCTATCTTGTTGATGTCGATGGCTTTGAGAGACCTTTGGCTATCTCTGCCATCACTGCAGAGCTTCGATAAGTTTCAAGAGAAGAGAAAAGAGGCCCAGTATCGACACCAAGAGAGGGTTTCAAGAAGGGCTCGAGGCTCCCAACCATGACTACCATTGAAAATGCCCGAGTTGGCTTCTCTATATGCTAGCGTGGGATCAAGGGGATCTAATGCGAGGTATGCAGGGATGGTGATGGATCGAGTATTACTTATTAATCTAGTAATTGTCCCGGGGCAACATAGGATAGATAGATTTAAATGGAGAAGGTTAGAGGAGTTAGGCCAAGTAAATTTACAAAAAAATTATTTTTGTAAACTTTTTTTTTTTTTTTCCCCTTGAGAATGGTATTTGTGAAAAGAATCTTAGATCAAATATCTGATTTGATGGAGTAAAGTGCCATCTCTAAATCAAGGGAACTAGTTTGAAAAATCAAGAGTCCGGATTCTCTTGCTCGTTAGCCTCCTCATATATGAAATGAAATGCACCTTTTTCGGATTTTAGTGGACCGTCTTACGTACAGGACCATCTGCCACTCCCAAGAACGCAGCCCACTTGATCCAAAAACCCTGAGGGTCGGCCCAAGGAGAAAAGCTCGAAGTTATCAGTCTTGGCTGTAGGAAGTTATGCCCAGGGATGGCCCGAGCTGGCTAATTTTAGTCAAATCTGAAACCGAGGATGGTCCGACCCGCCTCAGAAGCAACTCTACTCCGCAAGACATAGAGGGCGAGGAGAATGGGTAGAGGTGGCAGGGCCTTGTTGCTAGAGAGGCCAGGAGAGAGAGAGAGAGAGAGAGAGAGAGAGAGAGAGAGAGAGAGAGAGAGAGAGAGAGAGAGAGAGAGAGAGAGAGAGAGCTACTGAGAACGGAGCTAAAGAAGAGGCATGGGAGAAGGGCAAAGGTAGATGAGCGTCAATGTTTGGGGGGAAAAGAATTGCGATACAAATAAATAAATATACGAATTGTAGTTTAACTTCAGTAAATATATAATTGAATATTTGGATGTAACATGTCATTCTAAGATTATCAAGCTAATCCACCATAGCACTGTTCAGTTGATAAACTATCATCATATTATGTGCTGTATAAATAATGGTATAAGTAACTATCTTAATACTAAGAATTAGATTATGTTTATTAGGAGTACATTTTGGATCCTTATCTAGTTGGATGCAGTAGATACATGTAGTAGATGGAAATTAGCTGCTAAATTAGGTAAAGATAGGCATGAGTGCTCTAGATCCACTACGATCTATACGCTTGACATGGGCGGCGGCGCCTTTCTTCCAAGTTTTTTTGACCTTCCGTTCCGAAAGCTACAATGTTTACATGATTGATATCACGCAAAGAAAGGCAACCAGTACCAAGAAATACAACTGTAAATAGATACATGACAACTAAAGACATGACAAGATATTTGTACATTCTGAATACTTAGACAAGTAACTGCAGAGTGAATTAAACATAGAGGTCTGATAATACTCAGGCTAACAAAACCGGTAGACCCTGAGATCTTAAAGCAAAAGTATAACAAGCTGATAGGAATATGAAGTCCAAGCATAAATCACTCTCACAAAAGCTGCACATAGAAATATGACTCCCATGTTGCTGTTAGAAAGGCAACAGATAGAAATATGAACTTTCAAACAGAAACCAACTCCCACCAAAGCTGTAGATGGTGAACATTATACAAGCTATAGAAACTCCCCCCCCCCCTAAATCAAAGGTGCTGAACCTCCGTAAGCTAACATACATGAAATAAAAGCCATCCAAGAACAAAGATAGAACTATGGCACAAAAGTTATTGAACTTCCGAATTGTTGAAACTCTCGAACCTGTTGAACTTCTCAACTGCTGAAACAGAGAAGCACACCCAACCTGCTGAAACCGAGAAAGAATAATATATAGTTGTGAGAACCGTGACCCAAGTCAGCAATCCCAGTCGACTTCAACTCAGTTAAAAAAAATAGGGAACTTTGATCGAACGGAAACCTCGCTGGAAAAGATTGGTGAGGCTACCATGGTTGAGTGGGACAGGGTCGGCGAAGCGACGGGGTTGGGTAGAGCTCTCCATTGATGACTCTATCTTCTCCATTTTTGGTTTCTTCAAAGCCCATCCCTCGTCTGCTCAAATCGGGTGATAATCGAGCTTCCACTGATGGCCGAATGCTTCCTTGACATCGCCGGTAAGTCTCCTTCTCCTTTGGCAACTATTGGTCTCGTTTGGTGGCAGCAAGGGGCTTTCTTTCCTTCTTCTTTCGATGTCCGGTTGAGGATCGGACTGCCGCTGATAGTGCCACCCTGCCTGACCTTCCCTCCATCCGGCCATGCTCCATCGAGCACCACCATGAAGATTCCCCTCTTCCCCTTTCTCAGGTGATCGGAAGGTGGAAGACCTGTTCAAGCCGAGCCAAAGAGGGAAAAGAACAAGGGCAAGAAAGGAAGAAGAGAAGGAAACGAAAAAGAAAAAAAAAAAAAAAAAAAAGAGAAAGAAGAAAAAATAAATATAAATAAATAAATAATAATAAAATAGGAAAGAGGAGAGAGGAAGAGAAGAAAGGAAGAAGAGAGAGAAAGTGGGGAGGGAGAGAAGAAGAGAGAGGAAGAGGAGAGAGAAGAAGAGAGGAGAGAGAGAAGAGAAGAGAGAAAGAGAGAGAAGAGTAACATAAATAAATAAATATTTGAAAAAGGAAGATCTAAATTTTTTTTCAGAAAATTTGTGAAGTTAGGATATCGGGAGGTATATCGTGGATGAAATCTGGATAGAGCATTTTGTGTTTATAGTCGCTACGCTATAAAACTATTCATATTAAAAATAAAATTATTATTATAGGAAGTCAATTTTTCGAGCAGAAGGGCATTGAGCGAGTTCTGGTATAGACTGATATTGGGTGTATTTAGTTTATCTCCAGTGAGGTAAGGATTTTTGGACATGATCACCGGTTTATAGACATTTTGCATAGTATGATTTGATTCTTGGATATAAGCATTGGCATGCATGATTGGTTATACATTATATATTTGATTTCTTATGATGGATATTTGCGATTATCAATATTATTATTTATGATTTTCATATGATATGTTCTATCAAACATGATTATTTTTGTATGATTTGGATTGTGATACCAGTTATTAAAAATATTGAAAATGACATGATTTGACAACATGATGAGAGTTGATAATGTGATAATAAAGAAAATGGGGTGTTTGAACTAGTCATGCTATGGATAGGACTGTAGTTACCAAGATTGCCAGTCATAGGTTGAAGTGTGATACTGATATTGCTAGTCACATATTGAAGTATAACAATGAGATTGCCTGTCACATGTTGAAGTATGATAATGCGCTTACCAATTATGGACTAAAGTGTGATACCAAGATTGTTAGTCATAGACTGAAGTATGATCGTGATTAGTCCAAAATCCTAAAGAAAATGGATTACTAAATTGGAACATAAAAAAAGACACGGTTTTACCAAATGTGATGGTTTGGTTGTTTTGTTTGCATGACATATTATTCCTTATTCGATTAATGTTTCTTTGTTATTTTCAAATCATATTCTTATTGATGTGACTGTATAAAAATTCTTATTGAGCTGTAAAGCTTACTTTTCACTTCTCTATTTTTTTCAGAATTGCAGGATGCGTAGCATCGGTCGGGTTGATTTTTAGATTGATTAGTTAGTTTTATTTCTGATACCAATATAACAAACAAGTTGATTATCTAGTTATCATGAATTTATTTTAATGATATCTAGTTATTTAATTTTGATTTATGAAGATGATAAGATTCTCATATATTTTAGGTCTATCATAATCTCTAGGGTGATGTCTAAAATTTGTGTGGCCGATCACGTGGCTAACATCGATGCTGGATTTGGACCGTGACAATAGTAACACTTACTCCCCTTCATAGACATGCAACCAAAAAATGTAAGTATTGTATGAATTTATTCCTCTTCCTATCTGCTTGGAGGATGAAGTACATATCCATTGGGACAATTTCTGACCTTCTGTTTATACCGTAATGGTGAACATGGATATCAAAATCTATCATGTATGGCTAAGATATGAACAACAAATGAAATTTCCACCTTAGTTTCCAAATAAAGAAAAAATGTTATTGGGTTGTATTCAGTGCATTGCCAGGCAATCTTGAAAGATAATATAGATTATTAGTAATTGGATTGCTAGTAATGTATATTACGAGTAATGTGGATTATTATATTTGGAACATACAGGAGATACTGTATAAGATAAAATCAAATTTCTAAAATATCCCTAAACTAAATTTATATTTTATTTATAAAATAATATTTTTTAAATATTTTATATTACAAAATATATTAAATATTTTTATATTAAAATTAAAAAAATTAAAAATTATTTTTTATATTAAATAAATTTAAAATAAAAATTTATATATTAAATAGATAATATATTTAACATATTATTTAAATATATTAAATTTATATATTACATTATAAAATTTAAAATAATATAATTATATTAAATATAAATATATTTAATATAAATATACTACATTATATTTAATATATTACATTATATCAAATATAATATAATATAATATATTATATATTTTACAATATAATTTATAATTTATATTATGTTATATTATAATATTATATAATATATTTTATAATTTTAAATTTTATAATATTATAAAATAAAATAAAATATATTAATATAATATTGTATTACATACTGATACGACTGTATCCACTGACGTGGAATCCATTTAGGCACCAGTTGTCAGCCAGTAGATGGAGGTGTCACCTAAGTCTGTCGCCCAAGCAAGGAACCGAAGTGAATCCCTTGCCGAGGTCAGCTCCTGGTCGAGGTCGAACTCAAGCTGCCACCAAGCAAAGGATAGGAGTGATAGAGATTCAAATTATGGTGAGAAAGGGGGTCGCCTTCACCCATACCCCATCTCTGAGATAGTACAACTGACAGGCAGCAACCCGTCGCCTGAGGCCTGGGAGGAAGATGTCTCATCGGAGCACTAGGACCCTCTCAGATCCTAGCTTACACTGATCAGGAAGGAATGACCATTTCAAGGTACGGCGCTTCCTAGTCCGCCGTCTACACTATCCACAAGTAGAAGGCCGCGCCAGAGGAATCAAACCCTTGGGCGGCGCTGCCCGCATGCTAATGCTTTGCCAGGTTTTCTGAATCATGGCGACCAACCAAAGCATCAAAGCCAGCAACATAATTTCCAACCTCAAAGGGGCAAACGGGTGCTCACGCGCAGCTCCCACGTGCTACCAGGTGTCACCCCCTGGGACTCCCTCGAGAAGGGGAACACCTGGAAAACAGGCAAGAGATCGCACACGGCCCCTCCATGCAAAAACAAAAGAGGGGCCTCCGAATGAGGAGGGAGGAGGCAAAAATCAAAAAACAGTAAGTAAAGGTAAGTGGAAGAGGAAAAGACCCTTCCATTCTCCCATTCTTCCATTCTCGTATTGCGATTATCCTTTCTTTTATCACCCCTTGGAAGCAGAGAGTCCCCCAAGCTCTCTGTCTCGCAGGTATCTGTTCCCCTCGATCGTTCCACTGATTTGATCATCGGAGTGCCTTCGCCGGAATCCCTGGTCCAAGGTTTTCCTTTGTCTTGCAGGACTCCTGGACAGGCCTGCGAGCCGACCGCGAGACGAAAGCCAAGAATCTGAAAGGAACCCGACGTGTCAGAACTGCAGGCCACGGCGATCCGGGTGGCAACACATTGCATGCTAGGCAGGGGAAGAAAGATGCAGGATATGGAAACATCAGTCAAACTAGTTCCCCTAACACAAAAGCGGCTTCGCTTGAGGCATGGTGGCAACACGCACGCAGGAAGCCCTTGCTAGCCATGTGGAGGGCTCTCTTTCCCACAGAGGCCCATGCAGCCCAGAGGAGAGGCTCCCCGCTCCATCACAATCGCCTCCAACAGATGTCCAACCCACCATACTCGCCCAGCAAATGCAAGTGTTGTCTGCGACGGTGCGGCAATTACAACACCAATAATGGCCCCTGGTAATCTAGCAGCAGCCAGGGACCTCTGTGGCCCGAGTCGCAGCCTTATGCGGTGGTTTGCATACCTTCCAAGAAAGGTCTTCACAGTCGCGGACCACGACTGATCTCTAGGGGAGGTTCCAGAGGCACGCAGGCCTTGGCCAAATCCCAGTTTCCGAGCGGGGCCTAAGCTAAAGAGCAGTCCCGTTTTGGAAGAAGTATGCACCTCTGTCCTCGCTCCGAGGTTGAGGACCCTCATGCAGAGTGAGGGCGAGCCCTACCTACGCCGCCATCCCCCATTGGGGTCACCTGGCGGCCTTGACAAGATGAAATACTGCCGGTTTCACCACGACTATGGCCACGACACCGAGGGCTGCCGCCACTTCAAAAGGACGATCAAAGATCTGATAAGGAGAGGGCACCTCGTGAAGTTCATGGGGGGCACGACCTCTGCAAAGCCCCAGGCACTTATGGCTTTTCCTCCTGCCTCTGCAGTCGACAACCAGCCTTCTGGGAAGCCCGTGGGCATGACGTGCTGGGGTGGGCAACCTCCCTCCCAAATTGGGAAGGCCCCTACGGAGTAATCGAGGTCCTTCCACCTAGAGCCTACCCCTCGTCAACACCAACGGCAACGAAAGCCCAAAGGCTTAAAAAATGTAAGGCTTCCCCCTTTTTAATAAAGTTCCCTTCTAGTGCAATGTTGTCTTTACCCTGTAGAAAAATCATCGCCTAACTCCTGGCCTCGCGATTCAAAGTCAGGAGCCACAGCGTCCCGCAACGAAACCGGTAGCCACCAATGCCCCGCATTTAAGCCATATATACATATATATGTATATATATATACACATATATATGTGTGTGTCTATATATATATATATGTGTGTGTCTATATATATATATGTGTGTGTGTGTATATGTATGTATATATACATACACTACAGTAAAACAGGGATAAGCCGACCGTTTTCTTCCGACACTTCGGCGAGGCACCGGGAAGACCCAGAAACCCACCGATGCTTTTTGAAAGCATCGGCATGCTCTGAAATCTGTATAAGCGTTGGCAATTAGGGCATGTTTACGACGCTTATAAGCGTCGCCACCCTTGTGAAGTGCTGGGAAATCGGGAAGCCCCAGGAACCCGCCAACGCTTTTTGGAAGCGTCGGCAACCTCTGAAACCCGCCGACGCTTTTAAGCGTCGGCAATTACCTCCTCAACCCGCCGACGCTTAAAAGTGTTGGCGAATTTTTATGAAATGTCGGCAACTCCCGACAGTCAAAAGCATCGCCGGACTTTCCCTCTTTTACCCGCCCGAGTCCTTGTTTTCATTCAGTCCATCCGTCGCCGCCCCTAACCCTTTTCTTCCTCCTCCCTCTCCCTCCTCCTTCATTTCCGGTGCGTTGCCCGAGCCGACCACCACCTCATCCCTATCGGCCCACCGATCGAAGCCCCTCCCTCCCATCCGTTGCCCTGCCTGCTCCACCGGCCGTATCCCACAGGATTTTTTTTCCTCCGATCGATTAATTTTTTTGTTATTTTTGTTACATTACCGATCGATTATTTTTTTCCTCCGATCGAAGCCTCTAACCCTTTTCTTCCTCCTCCCTCTCCCTCCTCCTTCATCTCCGATGCGCTGCCCGAGCCGACCACCACCTCCTCCCTACCGGCCCACCGATCGAAGCCCCTCCCTCCCACCCGTTGCCCTGTCTGCTCCACCGGCCGTATCCCACAGGTTTATTTTTTCCTCCGATCGATTAGTTTTTTTGTTATTTTTGTTACATTACCGATCTTAATAGTTATTTTTTTTACATGTATATTACCAGATGCATAAATTTTTATCTATGTTTAGATATAATTAAAAGCATGGGCACTAATCTTTCCGTGTAATATTTACATCACTTTTTCTCACCAATGTCTATGCAAATTCTCAAAAATTGATATGCCCCTATTATGGTTATAATGGTGTATCTCCACGTACGCCCACACACATGCACAAAAAGAAAAGGTATTGCTTTTGCACTTTACACTCAACCATATATTGGAAATTAAATTTCTACATTTCCATCTCCTTGGAACAGAGAATCCCTATGTCGATGGAGTTATAACCTGAAAAAGCTTTTTGTTTTAAAACATAAATAATATAAGCCTCATCAGATGACTAAATTATGTATCGACATAATTTTAGAATTTGATTCATGGTTATCTGTGCTTCGTTTTGCTTTTTAGTATCTTCATGATAATATCAGCTATTGGTTGCTCCATCCTCTTTATACATGGTTAGTTGTCTCTTGTTGTTCAGGAATATTTAATTTCTCTGCATATAATAAACTGAATATAACCCACTCACAAAAAATCTCCTTTGCTATTTTTCATTTTTTGAACAACTATAGACACTCTGACAGATAATTTGCTAGGTTTGAAGTTTCTGTTATGAAGTAGTATGTATTGCTAATTGTTTCTAATGAGATGGTAAATGAAGGAGCTAAAACATGAGCTAAAACAGGAAAACTTATGTAGAATTTGATGACATGGAGATTGCAGTTTTGAAAAACATTGATGGGGAGGAGGTTTTTCCTCAATTTTTTCAAATTCATGAATTATACATCTATGTGACAGCTTTGGTTTTACCTTGCTATATGGACCTAATAATGCATAGGCCAAATAAATGTCTTCCAGAATCCAGAAGCCAAAAGCATTGGATACATACGTACACCCAATGACTACGAAAGAGGGTTTTAGGGTTTTATCTTTAGTCTTTTTTTTTTTTTTTTGAGGGAGTAAGAATAGTATGAGATGAAATTAAAAATAGTGATGTATAAGTGACATGCAATTAAAAGATCCTTTGGTAAGAACAAAGGATCATTTCTCTACCCAAAAAAAAAAAAAATCTTTTCTCAATGAAACTTCTCTCTTTTAATCCTTCATCTCACGAAGCACACATTAAATATAAATTTCTCGGTCCTGCAATATGCTGATGGTATGACCCATTTCGATTCTGGTCTAAGCCTGAAACTAATGCTAAGGTGCACCATTCTCAAGTGATAGGAAATTTCTTTGACAAATTACGTGATTTTGACAAATAAGAAAGGAAGACAAATCAAAGAATGTTCAGCCACCGCCTGGGTTATCTATTGGGATCTTGTCTCACAACCAACAGATCACGGGTTCAAGACATGACTCTATAGAAAATTTGATTAAATTCAAAAATTATTCTCTGAAGCCCGTGATAATTAGGTATATCTTAGTGGTGTCGTCGGATTTATCCCACCCTTTTTGTTTACCAAAAAAAAAAATTGTTCCAGCAATGCATAATTCAATTGACACTTTGTCAATTAAATTCTAGTCACATAAATCTTATATCCTTTCTTAGCTAGTTAGCCATATTATCATCCTTTGTAGAAGAAGTTGGTGCCCAAGGATCTAAAAAAGTCTTCCCTCGTGAGCATAATGATGCCCCTGCATTTACCTTCCATCCTTCCTTACCATATCAATAACGCTCAAGCATTCATTACTTTGTCACGCACTTGGTGTTGAACATGGATATGACCTATTGTCTATAGCAGACATTCTTTCTTTAGAGGTTGGAAGGGCTTTTTTATCTATGGATAGGAGGAGGTTTTAATTGAAGCTTTCCTTGTGAGATACAAAGAAAAAGTGATCCTTTGATCATGGGTCATTGTTTTATCAAGTTGGGCGAGGACTGATCGTATCAGATGTGGTAATGCTCATGCCTGACCAAAGCCTGCACTGGTTGCAGGTTTTGTTTTTTTTGCCCTAGGGTTCTGTTTCTTGGTCTTATTAGTTCTCCCAAAGTTTTTAACTGTTTCTAATGGTAACAATCTTGTTGTTATTTTGATTTAGTTGTAGATTAAATAGTATATAATTGAGCCTCTTCCTTATTTTTTATTATTTATTGTTCTTTTTCTTAGTAGATTATTTCTGTTTATTTATAAATTTCTTGGTATATACCTGCATCTTACTGAATATGTTATACTTTAGGGTTAGTTTCATTATTACAAATATTTGATTTTAATACCATCTGTAGTTTTGTTACAATCAATTATGATATTTTAGATATTTTTTAAAAAACTTGCATTGCATAGAAACATAGACCCGTCAATTGATTAAAATACATATTCTACAGCATCTGTACAATTATTTTATTTTTATACGGATGGGAGAAATATGTACAGTGGTCAATTGAATGTCCAGTTTGGACAGTTTGAGAATTGCAAATAATTTTATAGGTGCTTACAGTAATCAAACGGTACGGATAGAGTTTTAGATATATTTTGGATAGCATTTCCTTTTAGTTTTCCTCATATATATTTATTTGTATGGGGAGAACTAAGGAAAAATGCTGCCGAAGTTTTTTTGAAACTTTTATTGCGTATCCTTTGGTTACTGTAAATGACCTATATAATTAATACAATTATTGAATGAGATAAGACCTCTTTACCTATTAGTTGGTGATAGGGTGTAATTAATAATATTGTAATTGATCTATTGAATAAACTTATTTTAAATTTATCCTATTCTTATAAATATTTGTTTATTTCAGTTAGTTTAATCTTACAATGGATAAGAGTTGGATAACTAAACCGAGGAATAGCAAAGAATATCTGGATGGAGTACAGAATTTCATTAAATTTGGTATGGAGAGAAGTAGTATCAGTGGGAAGATTTTATGTCCATGCCAAAAATGTATAAATTCCAGTTCTCAATATCCGAATATTGTTGAAGAACATTTGATATGGAATGATTTTTTAAGAGGTTATACTGAGTGGTTCTTTAATGGAGAGTCAAGGTTACAATCTACATGTAACCAAACCTCTAACATGGAACATATACCTGATTTTGGATCCAGTAACCAATATAAAAATCTTGCAAGAGATGATGATATCATAGGTTTGCTCAGAGATGCTTTTGAATATGATACTCAACAATCTAGAGATTGCAGTGGAGGACAAGTAGTAGCTGGATTACCTGAGGATCCTATATTTACTGAATCTGTACATGATGGAGAGCCAATACCCCCAACTAATGTTGGAACATATCGTTATCAGAAGCTGATAAGAGATGCAGATCAAGAATTATATGCCAGTTGCAAGAACTTTTCAAAAATTTCTTTTCTTGTATATTTGTTTCATATAAAATACTTGAATGGATGGTCTAGAAAGAATTTTACTATGTTGCTCAAGTTGTTAAATGATGCATTTTCTAAAGGTACTAGTTTACCAACATCTTGTTATGAAGCCAAAAAACTAGTAAAGGAATTGGATCTTGGATACGAAAAGATTCATAGCTGTCCAAATGATTGTATATTATATCGGGGAGAACATGCCGATCAAAACTCGTGCCATATGTGTGGATGTTCACGATGGATGAATCAAAAAGAAAATAAGAGTGAGGGATTACATGAATTGGTTTCAACACAAATTAAATAAAAGCCAGTGAAGATATTACGCTATTTTTCTCTTGTACCTAGATTGAAAATGATCTATGCATCATCAAAGACAGCTTTGTTAATGAGATGGCATGATAAAAGCCGTATAAAAGGTGGAATGCTGAGATACCCAGTGGATAGTTTAGCATGGAAAGCATTTGATGACAGACATCCTGATTTTGCATCTGATGCTCGTAATGTCAGGCTGGGTTTAGCTAGTGATGGGTTCAATCCATTTAGGACCTTAAGTTCTGTCTATAGCACCGGTCAGTTGTTCTGATTCCTTATAATTTGTCACCATGGATATGCATGAAACAGTCTTCACTTATTTTATCAATGATCATTCCAGGTGATAAGGGTCCAAGCAATGATATTGATATTTTTTTGCAACCTTTAATAGATGAATTGAAACAACTGTGGGAGGATATCAGTGCAATTGATACTTCGAATGGCCAAACATTCAATCTGCGGGAAACTCTATTATGGACTGTTAACGATTTTCCTGCATATGCTAATTTATCTAGCTGGAGCACTAAGGGACGAGTTGCATGTCATTCTTGTGGTGAATTAATCCATTCAATTTGGTTAAAACATTGAGGAAAGTTCTGTTATATGGGACATCGTCGATGGTTAGAGGCAAATCATCCATTTCGATTTCAGAAGGATTTATTTGATAGTACTATAGAGTTTGGATCTGCTCCAATTCTACCTTCTGATTCTGTTATTCGTAGATAAATACTTAGTATCAGACACAGTTATGGCAAGATGACAAAGTCCTTTAAAAAGTGAGGAAGAGATGATGTTGAGACTTCAGTACAAGAAGAAGTATCGGAGGAAGTCAATACTTGTATCTTAGATACAGCAGTGTTCGAGGATCCGGATAATTTCTTTGAAGTTGAAAATGATGATGATATAATCACAGCATCTACCCATCAGCATACTAAATAATTATGGAAGAAAAGAAGCATATTCTTTGACTTACCTTATTGGGAGCATAATATACTCCGACATAATCTTGATGTTATGCATATAGAAAAGAATGTTTGTGATAATTTGATTGGAACAATATTAAATCTTGATAGAAAGACTAAAGATAACATAAAGGCACGTCTTGATTTAAAAGAAATGGGCATCCGACATGAACTTCATCTACAAGTGCTTGCAAATGATAGAACTTATATCCCTCATGCTTGTTATACAATGTCTAGTCGAGAAAAAAATCTTTTCCTGGCAGTTTTAAAGAATATCAAGGTTCCTGATGCATATGCATCAAATATTTCATAATGTGTGAATCTAAAAGAGCAAAAAATCTCAAATCTTAAAAGTCATGATGGACATATACTAATGCAAGATATTCTTCCATTGGCTTTAAGGTCGTCATGCCGAAACAAGTTATTACGGTTGTTTTTCAATTATTATCATTCTTCAAGGCATTATGTTCGAAGGTTCTTGATCCTCAGGAGCTTGATCAGTTGCAGTCTCAAGTCATACTTACGTTATGTCAGATGAAAAAGATTTTTCCTCCTGGATTTTTTATGATTATGGTTCATCTACTCATTCACCTAGCTTCGGAAGCTAAACTTGGTGGATCGGTACAGTACAGATGGTGTACCCTATCGAGAGGTAATGCTATAAAACTTAAATTTCTTAATTTATATATCTTTTTTATTATTTAATATGATATAAATATCATACTTTTTGAAGATATCTTGTATGTTTGAAGGATTATGTACGAAACAAAGCCCATCCTGAGGGCTCAATAGCAGGGGGATATATTGCTAAAGAGTGTTTAACATTTTGTTCAAGATATCTCAAAGGTGTAGAGATTGTATTTAATCGACCTCAACGTCATGATGATACTATGAAGAATACAGATTTATACAAATTTGCATCATCCGGAAGATTTATAGGAAAAGCTGAAAGTATTGTTCTTGACCATAAATCCATGTCACAAGCACACTATTATATATTGCTACATAGTAACATAATATCTGACTATCACAGGTTAGTCTATCTACACATGGATAATACTAAATATTAGATATGTTGTTGTCAAATTTATATTTGATTGTTATACAGTGAATTTTTATCTGTACAACGACAAGCTAATCATTCCACTCATCCTAAACCAAAGATTGAACAAAGATGGTTGGTTGGGTTATTCCCTAATTGGCTTGCCGATCATGTTAGTATATATAAGTCGTATAATAATTTTATATATATTTAACATCGAATAAGTGATCGATAATTGATATTATATTTTCTAGGTACCGGTACTGATGGAGAAAAATAGTTCAGCAGAACTAATAACACTTGTTAGAGGTCCAAATTATATTGTGAACAAATATAATGATTTTATTATAAATGGCTTTAAATTTCATACTAAGGAGCGCGAGAAACTTAGGAAAACTCAGAACAGTGGTGTTATGGTTGAAGCAGATGGAAAATCTTATTATGGTATACTTAAAGATATTTTGGAGTTGGATTATTATGAAAATTTTAAAGTTGTATTATTTCAATGCGATTGGGTGGATATAAATACACTGAGAGATTTGAAAAAGGACTCAAACGGATTCATACTTGTCAATTTTTCAAGATTGATACATATGGGTGTGTTATTGAAGGATGATCCATTTATTTTTTTATCTCAAGCTTGACAAGTTTTTTATGTACAAGACTTGAAAGATAAAGAATGGGCTACTATTATTAAGACAAAATCCAAAGACTTGTATGACATGGAAAAAAGGGTGGAAGAAGAAGATGATGATACTTACACTCAGTGTATGCCTTATAATATTGTGCCGGATGATCATATAAATGATACAACCATTTTGGTTAGGTTGGATTCCGAAGAACGTACAACTGGTTGATTATGACAAGTAAGTAGTTTATAAGATGGTTTACATTTTTGCATGAATGATTATATTATCTTTTAAATTATAATTCATTTTCGTTATAATTTGATTATAATGTTGATCGACTTGTTTTAAAATAATGCATGTTAGGTACACCATGTCTCGAAGGAAGCGATTATCAGATGTACAGTTTCAGGTTTCCCAGATCGAGGCTGATACTTCTTCAGCACAGCAGCCCGTGGGCAGTCGATCATCTTCACATCGGTCAGATGCCAGTCCCTCTATTTTTGCACATCCGGTCGATGCTAGTACCTCTCCACCTCATGACGATGCCATTCCCTCCGAGTCCGTATATCACGATTCTCCTATGGATCATTCTGATGACGAGCCTATTGTCGATGACATACAGATACAGGGTAATTTAATAATTTCATCTCATTCCGATTCATACATATGCAATAGTTTTGATATATAACTTTCTGTATTTTTTTATAGATGGATCCGGGAGACTTAGGCGGAGGCGAGGACCCACACTAGTCCATGATGTGTGCCAGTTATCTGAGGAAGAGAGGATAGTGAAAGAGTGCAACAAGCTAGGGCAGCCAATTAAGAAAGCTGCTAGCTTGTTGACTAGCTTTCTGGGGATAGTAGCACGCCGTGGTCAGCTATGTCCCCTGAATTATTCGAAGTGGAACGACATGCTTCCTGCATATAAAATAAAGATGCTACGGGTTGTGCAGGTAAAAAAATTAATATATTATTTTATATCTTTGGTTTTTAATAATTGAATTGCCTATTTCATTTAATATTTATTTTATTACTTATTTAAATTGTATAGCAAGTTCGTTCTCCCTTCAGATTGTTTTGATTTTGTGCTAAGTCTCTCAATCACAAGTGGAAAGAATATAGGGCGAAGTTGAAGAGAGACTACAAGCGAGAGGGTAGGACAGAGGAGCAGGTTGTAGCTACCTATCCTCCTGATGTTCATCCTCATTAGTGGATGGAGCTGGTGCACTATTGGTTCTCCGAGAGGGCACAAGTTGTGTAGCATCATCAAACACTTCAAAATTTATTAATTTTCACTCGTCATAATTATATTTATACAATATATAGCATTGTTTTAATTTTATTTTGTAAACATATTCTGATATTGGTAGAGCTGCACGAGTAGCTCAGTCTGTTCCTCACACAGCGGGGTCCAAGAGTTATGCACGGCTCAGGCATAAGTTTGTATGTTTCTCATCCGATAATACTTTTAGTACACTTTTAGTTTTAACATCATGTATCATCATGTATCATGCATGTGCCATGTATCATGGTACAGGGATGTAAGATGTGTTATTTTGGATTTGTTTGTAATATTTATTCTTTATATAGGCTGATTAGCAGGGGAGGGAGTCTGGTGAGGTGGAGTTCTATCGGATGACTCACGTTCACCAGGATGGCAGTTTTGTTCGGGACGAGTCCAGAGATATATATGTATTTTTTTTATATTATATTATAATTTATATTTATATTTTTTAAGTATTGATATATCTGTTTTTTATAAAATATAGAATAGGGCTACCTCTATGACCTCTCACTCGTCGAGGGTAGAAGTTGTGATGGAGCTTCGTTGTGGTCAATCCCAGCCTGGGTTTATTTTGGTACTAAAGCTTGAGATCAAGCATGGGCATTGTTTTATTTGATTGAGCCCAATTCAAGTAGAATTCCGAAGGGAAAAAAAAATAAATGCATGCTTATTTCAGTTCTTTCAATAACCTTAAGTCAAGCTAAAATCAATTTAAGCTTGCATTGAGCTTGAATTAATCTCAAAGCTCAGTTCCAAACTTGTCTATCCAATTAATCATTTCATTACAGCTTGATGTGGCAGGACCGCTGACTTGGAGAAATCGGCAGGCGCCACGTCAAGAGAAGATGCCACGATGACTCTCCGGCTCGGATCCCACTACCGAGCTGAGCTGAGCTCTCCCAGGACAACAAGTCGAACTTAGTCCTCCGCCAAGTCGAGCTCATGAGCTCAGCGCCTAGGTCAAAGCCGCCTTCCGCCCTCCAGAGCAAAATCCTTGGAGGTTAGTGCCCTGCGATCGAGGTCGAGTCAAGAGCTCACCCGCCGATGTGGAGCCTCTCCGAGCGCGCGCCCTCTAGACCGGGTCCGTCTTCCGCCCTCCAGAGCGAGACCCTCGGAGGTTAGTGCCCTGCGGTCGAGGTCCAGCCAAGAGCTCACTCGCCGATGTGGAGCCTTTCTGAGTGCGCGCCCTCTGGACCGGGTCCGTCTTCTGCCCTCCAGAGCGAGACCCTCGGAGGTTAGTGCCCTGCGGTCGAGGTCGAGCCAAGAGCTCACTCGCCGATGTGGAGCCTCTCCGAGCGCACGCCCTCTGGACCGGGTCCGTCCTCCGCCCTCCAGAGCGAGACCCTCGGAGGTTAGTGCCTTGCGGTTGAGGTCGAACCAAGAGCTCACCCACCGATGTGGAGCCTCTTCGAGCGCGTGCCCTCTGGACCGGGTTTGTCTTCCGCCCTCCAGAGCGAGGCCCTCGGAGGTTAGTGCCCTGCGGTCGAGGTCAAGGCAAGAGCTCACCCGCCGATGTGGAGCCTCTCCGAGAGCGCGCCCTCTGGATCGGGTCCGTCTTCCCCCCTCTGGAGCGAGACCCTCGGAGGTTAGTGCCCTGCGATCGAGGTCGAGCCAAGAGCTCACCCGCCGATGTGGAGCCTCTTCGAGCGCGCACCCTACGGACCGGGCCCGCACTCGCCCTCCTCCACCTGGGCACCCCCGCAAGCTCGGAGCGCCTAGGTTGGAGTGAGCCTTGCCATCCCAGCTCGGCCCCAGCCCGGACGAGGTCCTCACTAGCCGAGGACACCAACGAGCCGCCCGAGGACCATATCGGAGCGCCTCTCAGACCGTACTGACCGCCTGAAACTACCAGTTGCACCAAAAAGGCAGGCATCGCGTTGATCGAGATGCTACATTCCTCACCAACCACTAAGATCATCCAGAAAAGAAGGCCAACCGAGAGATTCGAATCCGCGGGCGACGGCCCGCCAGTCGAGGCATCCCCTAATTTCCCGGAAGGAGGCAACCAAGAAGTGTGTCAGAGCGCCTGACATCGCGCCCTATCATGAATCAGGAAAGGCTCCCTGGGACACCGCCGCATGCGTCTGACAGCCCAGCGGGGATCCCAAGATAAGTACCGAACGGTAACCAAAGTTCACAACCATCCTGGAGGGAATACAACAACTCGAACATACCAGACAACACAGAAGAGGAAGAAAAGAAAAAAAGAAGAAAAAGGACGACCCCTATAAGCAAAAAGGGGGGCATGGCACCACCATGATCGCCACCACAAGCACAAGCGCAAGCCCATCCAAGAGAGGGCGAAGCGCCACTACCACCACTGATGGAGGGAGCTGAGGGGCACAAGGAGAGGTGGAGGAACAGAGCATCCCTCTGTCCCCGCTATCACTCTCCCCCTGCAACGTTCACACCTCCATGCACATCTTTTACTCCTCCTAGTACGGAGTCCATCAAGAGGGGCCCGACCAGGAGGATCTGTTCCCCTGGATCGTCATTGACTTGATCGTCGGAGTGCCCCCGCTGAAAATCCCAGCCCGCATCTCTAATCGTTATCTCGCTGGTTTAGGAGCGGAGGGCCGCCAAGCAGCAAGGCGTCCGCACCCAACAAGGAGATCCGGGAACCAAGAACGACGGGCAGTAGGAGGAGCGCACTCCGGCGCCGACAATAACTATGGGCCATGATGGTCTTGGCGGCAACAGATTGGCACACCAGGTAGGGGGGCGGGTGAAGATGGGCATGACTAAGTCCTTCACCACTCCCCGGGTCAACACGTCGCAGAAGAACGGTGACGACATAAGTTGGAAAGGTCGATAGATAGACGATCTTTTTCAGGCCTCTCCAGTACGTCACTTCCCCCGTCTCCTTCGACAGGGAATCTACTGACGGAACCATCAGGCACACGGTGAAGGCATGCCTGAAGAAGCATGAGCACCGGCTGGTGGGATCTCCCCACCGGTCCATTAGCACATGAGGCTTAGCTGTCGAGCCTCCGGGCGACAATGTCCACCGCTTGTGGAGCCCTTCACCGGCCATGGTGCGGCGGAGTGTCATCGCCTTCACCGCGATCACAGCCACGATATTGAAAGGCATCGCGACCGTGAGCAGTAGATCGAGAAGCTCGTCATGGAGCCCCAGCTCCAAAGGGCTGCGCGGGGGGCAAACCTCAGGCGGGGCCCCAAGCACTTGCCATTCCCTCGTCGGCTCCAACCCCTGACAATTACATCACCATGAAATCAGCAGGTGTGATCGCTTGGAGAATCGTGCATGCACCTAAGAAGACTCGGGCGGCAGGGGACCCCGAGGGTGATCTCCCTGCCATGCAGGGAGGAAGATGGATAAAGCTGTCACGGCCGTCAGCACGACAGTTGCGAACCACCATGGGAAGGCCCCTACGAGGCGGCCTAAGTCCTATCACGAGGGGTCCATTGCCTCAAAGAACTCGATGGCGTCAAGCTCCCCGAGGGAGGAGGGTCCACAGCCCACGAAGACGCTCCCGGTGAGGTAAGTTTCCTCACCAGCAATTATGGTAACAATTTTTTTCCATGCATGGATATCCGCATGTTTTGCAGGAAAGGATCAGCAGTGTCCCCGAGCCCAGCTCCAGGATGTTGAAGAATCTTCGAGCCACATAGCTCTCCAACTCCAAGTGTCCCCGAGCCCAACTCTAGGATGCCAGAGAAACTTCGAGCCACGTAGCTCTCCAACTCCAAGTGTCCCCGAGCCCAGTTCCAGGATGTTGAAGAATCTTCGAGCCATGTAGCTCTCCAACTTCGAGTGTCCCCGAGCCCAGCTCCAGACATTGAAGAATCTTCGAGCCACGTAGCTCTCCAACTCCAAGTATCCACGAGCCCAGCTCCAAGACGCCAGAGAAACTTTGAGCCACGTAGCTCTCCAACTCCCAGCATCTCCGAGCCCAGCTCCAGGATGCCAGAGGAACTTTGAGCCATGTAGCTCTCCAACTCCCAGCATCCCCGAGCCTAGCTCCAGGACGTTGAAGAATCTCCGAGCCACATAGCTCTCCAGCTCCCAGCATCCCGAGCCCAGCTCTAGGATGCCAGAGAAACTTCGAGCCACGTAGCTCTCCAACCCCAAGTGTCCCCGAGCCCAGCTCCAGGATGCCAGAGGAACTTCGAGCCACGTAGCTCTTCAACTCCAAGTGTCCCCGAGCCCAGCTCCAGGATGCCAGAGGAACTTCGAGCCATGTAGCTCTTCAACTCCAAGTGTCCTCGAGCCTAGCTCCAGGATATTGAAGAATCTCTGAGCCACATAGCTCTCCAACTCCTAGCGTTCCCGAGCCCAGCTCCAGGATGCTAGAAGAACTTCAAGCCACGTAGCTCTCCAACTCCCAGCATTCCCGAGCCCAGCTCCAGGATGCTAGAGGAACCTAGAAACACGTAGCTCTCAGTAATCATTACCCTCAAGCTCAGCTCCAGGACACCTTCCCAAGATCGGAGCTCAGACCTCCGGCCAAGGAACCACCGAGCCAAGTAGCTCTCTATCTCAAACACCTCCGAGCCTAGCTTCGAGATGCCAAGGGATCACAGGGCCATGCAGCTCCAGTCAACGCCTCGAGCCTAGCTCCAAGGCGCCAAAGACCTAAGCCAAGATCTCAAGCAACACCCTGGGCCCGAGCCTAGCTCCACGTTCAAGAAGGCCTCGAGCTTAGCTCCAAGGCAATCAAGATCGGTAACTCCTCTTCCCTGATCTCCCCACTCAAAAACAAGACGAGAGGGGAAGGAAAGAAAGGGAACAAAGGGGGGAAGCCCAGCAGTCCCCTTCTCTGATCTCCCCACTCAAAAAGAAGATGAGAGGGGAAGGAAAGAAAGAGAACAAAACAGGGATCCAGCTAGCATCCTCTCCTCTGATCTCCCCACTCTGAAAAAAAAAGAAGAAGAAAGAAAGAAGAAAAATGAAAGATGAACGAAAAGGAAAAGAAAGAAGAAGAGTGGGGAAGGAAAGAAAGAGGGAACAAGAAGAAAATACAGCATCATCGAAGCTACAACTTTCAGCAGCTCTCAGCAATCTTCATCCCCGAGCCCAACTCCAGGACACCTTCTCAAGACCGGAGCTCAGATCTCCAGCCAAGAGAACTTTGAGCCAAGCAGCTCTCAGTAATCTTCATCCCTGAGCCCAGCTCCAGGACACCTTCTCAAGATCGGAGCTTAGATCTCCGGCCAAGAGAACTTCGACCCAAGTAGCTCTCAGCAATCTTTGTCCCCAAGCCCAGCTCCAGGACACTTTCTCAAGACCGGCGCTCAGATCTCCGACCAAGAGAATTTCGAGCTAAGCAATTCTCAGCAATCTTCATCCCCGAGCCCAGCTCTAGGACACCTTCTCAAGACCGGAGCTCAGATCTCCGGCCAAGAGAACTTCGAGCCAAGCAGCTCTCAGCAATCTTCGTCCCCGAGCCCAGCTCCAGGACACCTCCTATAGACCATAGCTCAGATCTCCGGTCAAGAGAACTCCGAGCCAAGCAGCTCTCAGCAATCTTCGTCCCCAAGCCCAGCTCCAAGACACCTTCTCAAGACCGGAGCTCAGATCTCCGGCCAAGAGAACTCCGAGCCAAGCTGCTCTAAGCAATCTTCGTCCCCGAGCCCAGCTCCAGGATACCTTCTCAAGACCGAAGCTCAGATCTCTGGCCAAGAGAACTTTGAGCCAAGCAGCTCTTAGCAATCTTCGTCCCCGAGCCCAGCTCCAGGACACTTTCTCAAGACTGGAGCTCAGATCTCCGGCCAAGAGAGTCTCGAGCCACGTCACCCTCAGCCAATGACACCTTTGACCCTAGCGGCCCTCAAGTGTCATAACTTAACCTCAAGCAAGGTGAAGCCCTTCTCTCTGATATCCCCATGCAAAAAGAAAAAAGGAGAGAAAAGAAAAGAAAGAGAAGGGAAGAAAGCATCGGATAAAGCAATCCAAGCTCCATTGATCAAACACAAAGTACAAGTGTCTTCTGGGCCCCCGACATGCCGGGAGACCCTAACCAAACAAAAAAAAAAAAGGAGTACAAAACAAAGCAAAAAGAAGAGAGTGAGGTCACTCCGCACCGGCCGACTTTTCTGCTGACTCCTGAGGCCGAGAGCTCTCATCCTCAGAAGCCTCCAGCTGAGCCGCCCTGACCTCAGGAGGATCACCCTCAGCTGGTATCGAAGGCTCCGAACCCGCGACTTTCTCGACGACCTCTTCGTCGGCCTCCTCCTCTGAAGCTGAAGGGTACCTGAGGTAGTTGCGGTTCTTGTTAGGAATGAGCAACTCGACCCGATCGTGCAGGTACATAAAACCCTTGTAGAAAGAGTCCGATGCCATCTGTTAGATCTCAGTGATGAACTCCTCCGAAGCCTTGAGTTTGGCCACGGCGTCCTCAACACCTTTCGTGGCCTCAGCAGCCACCCTCTTCATTTCGGCGGCCTCCAGCCTGGCTGCATCCATCGAGTTGGCTGCTGTCTCTGCCGCCTTCTTAGCCGTGGCAAGTTTATCCTTCACTACCACCAGCTTCGCCTGGGTAGCCTGGGCGATCTCCTTGTGCCGGTCGGCCTCGGCACTGTACCAATTCAGCTTTCTCTCGACGACGGAGAGGTCGTCGATCGCCTTCTTCGAGCGGCTCCGCTCCAAATCGCGGGCCGTCGAGAGTCCCTTCGCTCGTCCCTCAGAATCGGCGAGTTGTTCTCGAGGTCCTTGACCTTCAGCTCAAGGGCTCTGCATGCCCCGACCTTCTCCTTCAGGTCGGCCTTCAAAGATTCACCTCGACGGCCTGTTGTCCGCTCGAGACGCTCACCGCTCTGGAAGTGGCCCCTGATGTAGAGGGCCTCGGTACCAATCTGCACAGCAAAAAAGAAGGGGAGGTCAAAAAAAAAATGAATGAATGAATGAGGATGAAGTGAAGAACAAATGAAAGAAGCAAAGGAGCTCACCGAATACAGTTGACAGAAGAAAGTTTTGAAGACGTCGGCCACGTTCATCCCGGCCATCTCTTGCCGGTCGCAAGCTTGGATGGAGAAGTCCATCAAGCGCTCGGAAGGCTCGGGGCACCGGAGGACCGAGCTCTCCGGCCCCATCCTGAAGGGGAGGTAGCGTCGCGCCTCCTCCCTCCGGCCCTCTCCATGAGTGGGTGGCCTTGCACCGCTGACTGAAGGACCCCGGGAGGCAGGATGGGTGGCCGGTGCCGGCATGGGCGGCACATCCATCGTGGCCCCGGGAGTGGCCTGGGCCCCCTAACCCCTGGCATCGGTGACGGACGGACCCGAAGGATGGCAGGGTGCAGCAACAGCGGTGGCAGCCCTCGCCCGGACTACCACCTCGGGCTCTACGGTGGGAGCCTGCTGGGCGGACCTCGGAGCCACGAGCGCTGCCCTCTCCATCGGCACAAGAGCAGCGCGGGGCTCCTCTGAACTTGGGCCAGCAACTGCAGTCGAGCTCAGACAGATCACCACCGTGTGGGCGGCCGCAGAAGTGCTCTCACCCCAGGCCCGCCTGGGAGTGGCCCCCCGGCCAGCCCGGTTGACCGCCTCTTCTTGGTGACGGCCAAAAGGTCACTCTCGGAGAAGATCATGCCTGCATGCAAGTTACGCAACAGTCAAAACCTGCGGGAAACTACACAAGAAGTGCATGAAAAAAGAAAAAGAGAAGAGTTTAGGTCAAACTCACCCGACCCATTCACTGGGTCGACCCCGGAGTCGGCAAGGTTCTGCTGAGACAACAGGATCTCGAGAGGAGGAATCTGCGTGGTGCGGAGCTGCTCATAATCATCTCGGTCAGCCGCATCGACCGTAGAATTTTGGTTGGGGGACATGTCTGGATCGCTCCAGACCCAGTCAACCCCCTCGACCTCAACAAAGAAAAACTTACTCTTCCATCCCTTGACGGAAGAGGGGAGCTCAAACTTAATGCCGTTCAGGTGCGAAGACAAAGACCACCACCCATCCTCGGTTGGGTGGCGCTTCAGGGCAAAGAAAGCCCTGAACAGAGAGAATCGGGCCACGAACCCGTGAAGATGACAAAGCACAATAAGGAGAAAATGATCCTAATAGCGTTTGGCACCAGCTGCGCCGGGACCGAACAATAATTATCTAAGACTGACAGAAAGAAAGGGTGGAAGGGAAAGCGGAGACCTCGGAGAAGGTGCCCTCATAGAAAGCAAGACGGCCTGGGCCACTCGAAGTGACCCGCTCCCCTGGATGAGGGATCATGAGCCGGACAGAAGGTGGGATGCCATAGACATCACGTACAGTCCTGAGTTCCTCGGCGGTGATCGTGGAGGTGACCCCACCAGGACCTGCAGGCCGGATGGACTCGAGACAGGAGTAGAAGAAGGAGGAAGAGAAGGATCAGATCCTGGTTCCCTGATGAGAACTGGACCAGGAGGGTGCCTCCTATTGAGCTCGAAGCGAGCTGCACCTCCCTCCCCGTCAGAAGAAGAGGAAGAAGATGCGGCCCACGTACGGAGGGACTGGCCTCGCCCTGATCAGTGGAGGGATGGAAGCCCGGACCAAAATGGGACATCCTCGAAGACAAAGGAGAAGAAAAACCCAAAGCTAAAGACCGAAGAGGAGACTATAGACCCCGGGAAGGAACCCTATCTTAGTGGGGGAAGGGAGAAGAAGAAGCTGACATGTTGCCTTAGAAAAACATGGGGCGACTGGAAGGAAGAAGAAGCTTGGACGCGGCAGCAGCAGGCACGGAGAATCCAAAAAGAATAGATGGTTCGAGTAAAGCCTTCCTTTCGGTTCGAAATGACCCAAGGGATTCGTACCAATTCAACCGCTCCACCAACGGATCTGCGCCACATGCCTCCCATCAGTGAGAATGGCATCCCGGCTGCTCTGCATTCTGCGCCAGCATTAACTGCTCCTCGGACGTGGCCACGTGGCATCCCCGCATTGGCCCGCAGGGGCGGTCCCCGAAGCGCCAGCAATCACAGCCATCATCGTGCCAGATCTTTGCCTTTCCACGTCAGCACCGCAATTACTCCCTTCGACCCGAGTGCCGCGTACTAACGGGCCTCAGGAGTGGGGGGCAAATGATCTGGCAAGATCACTAACATGGAAAAATTGGCAGGCGCCACATCAAGAGAAGATGCCACGATGACTCTCCAGCTTGGATCCCACTACCGAGCTGAGATGAGCTCCCCCAGGACAGCAAGTCGAGCTCAGTCCTCCGCCAGGTCGAGCTCATGAGCTCGGTGCCTAGGCTGGAGCCGCCTACCACCCAACAGAGCGAGACCCTTGAAGGTTAGTGCCCTGCGGTCGAGGTCGAGCCAGAGCTCACCCGCCGATGTGGAGCCTCTCCGAGCGCGCGCCCTCTGGACCGGGTCCGTCTTCCGCCCTTCAGAGCGAGACCCTCGGAGGTTAGTCCCCTGCGATCGAGGTCGAGCCAAGAGCTCACCCACCGATGTGGAGCCTCTTCGAGCGCGCGCGCCCTCTGGATCGGGTCCGTCTTCCGCCCTCCAGAGCGAGACCCTCGGAGGTTAGTGCCCTGCAGTCGAGGTCGAGCCAAGAGCTCACCCGCCGATGTGGAGCCTCTCCGAGCGCTGCCCTCTGGACCGGGTCCGTCTTTCACCCTCCAGAGCGAGACCCTCGGAGGTTAGTGCCCTGCGGTCGAGGTCGAGCCAAGAGCTCACCCGCGATGTGGAGCCTCTCCGAGCACGCGCCCTTCGGACCAGGCCGCACTTCGCCCTCCTCCACCTGGGCACCCCCGTAAGCTTGGAGCGCCTAGGCTGGAGCGAGCCTTGCCGTCCCAGCTCGGCCCCAGCCCGACGAGGTCCTCACCAGCCGAGGGCACCGGCGAGCCGCCCGAGGACCATACCGGAGCGCATCTCAGACCGTACTGACTGCCTGAAACCGCCAGTTGCACCAAAAAGGCAGGCAGTGCGTTGATGGAGATGCTACATTCCTCACCAACCACTCAGATCATCCAGGAAAGAATGCCAACCGGAAGATTCGAGTCCCGCGGGCGGCGGCCCGCCAGTCGAGGCACCCCCAAATTTTCCGGAATGAGGCAACCAAGAAGAGTGTCAGAGCGCCTGACATCGCGCCCTATCATGAATCAGGAAGGCTCCCTGGAACATCGCCACATGCGTCTGACAGCCCGGCGGGGATCCCGAGACAAGCACCGAACGATAACCAAAGTTCACAACCATCCTGGATGTAATACAACAACTCGAACATACCAGACAACACATAAGAGGAAGAAAAGAAAAAAAGAAGAAAAAGGACGACCCCCATGAGCAAAAAGGGGGGCATGGCACCACCATGATCGCCACCACAAGCACAAGCGCAAGCTCGTCCAAGAGAGGGCGAAGCGCCACTACCACCACTGATGGAGGGAGCCGAGGGGCACAAGGAGAGGTGGAGGAACAGAGCATCCCTCTGTCCCCACTAGCACTCTCCCCCTGCGACGTTCACACCTCCACGCACATCTTTTATTCCTCCTAGTACGGAGTCCATCAAGAGGAGCCTAACCAGGAGGATCTGTTCCCCTGGATCGTCACTGACTTGATCGTCAGAGTGCCCCCACCGGAAACCCTGGCCTGGATCTCTAACCGTTATCTCGCAGGTCTAGGAGCGGAGGGCCGTCGGGCAGCAAGGCGTCCGCACCCAGCAAGGAGATCCGGGAACCGAGAACGGTGGGCGGCAGGAGGAGCGCACTCCGGCGTCGACAGCAGCTACGGACCACGACGGTCTTGATAGTAACATAGCTAATTATGTACTTGCTTGTTTACTAAATAAACATAACACATGTATGCTTATTGCATTAAATCTAAGTGCACATTATGTTGCAACATTTGATCCTGCCGGGTCTATTTTTTCCTTAGCTTGACATCAGTTTTGAACATATGAACCAGGATCAAGATCAGGTCGGTCCCATCGGTACCAAGTTCTATTTCGGGTCCACTTGAACCAAGCTTAAGCTGCTCAAATTAATCTGTAATCTTTCTTAGGGACCTAATGATTTTGCTAAGTCCCATAAACATATTATTATTTGCTCAAACTTGATGGTTGAGTTTGTCTCACCTATAAAAATAGCCAAGCTTGGACCATAGACCTTTCTGGCTTTTCCACTGTCCTGAGCTTAGCAGTTGATCATGTATTGCCTGCAATACATATAACTTAGTATTGGCAGTATACTAAAGTTTATCTATTTTTTATTTTATCAAGAATTTAAGAAGATTTGCCTAATACCAAATTAAGTTTTTTTTTTTTCCCAAAAATTGTCTTGTAATATTTAACTTTTTGGGCTTGGACTCTTGTCTGAGGCACAATAGTTACGGTCGTGACACCTGCCATGCCCGTTGACTCCGCTTACTACTACTTCAGTGTGCCCAAAATGCGGGCCTGCCAACTTGTCGACCAACAAAATCCGACATCATTATCTCAAGAGCCAAATGTTCTCTGTCCTACTCTTAAAAACGACCAACCTCGGATACCATGGCTATTTCCTTTTTGTCAGATTTATGCTTAAATAAAAGCAGATCTTGTTTTCCAGGATGCGTTCAACGGACACAAGTTTTGCCCACCTGTCTGCCGTCCACTAAAGCCTAATATTTTTTTCACTTATTCTCTCGCCACTATACGTTCCAACCGCGAGAACGGCATCCACCCGCCCCCAAAAGGATGGATTCCCGTTCTAAAAGAAGAACAAATTCCACACGTTAGTGCCGAAGGTTAGGTTTTTTTAATTTTCACCAACGCACGATGGGATTCAAGTATTCTGCCTCCGAATTATTCCTTTACTCGCTCTTATTTAAGTTGTCCCATAAATATTCTAATAACAGCTTTAATCAACTATAACAGATTCTTGTCAAAGCATTGTTTACTATACCACTTGGATGGTAGCTGAGGTGGAAGCGATGCTGTCATGTATCTCGTATATCTAAATTCGAGATATGATATCGTGGTTGACTCGAATAAATTTTAGATTAATTCGTATAACGTAGATATGGAGATGTAGATTGGCTAGAAAATTTCTAGATCTGAACTGTCCTCCCGATACTTGGGTTGGAGCTGGAATGTCATATTCATCGGTTGGTAGAGAAGGGCTGAACTATTTGTTGTTGCCCAATATCGAATAATTTTTAGTAAAGTAGGGATCCTTATAATCTCATCCAAAGAAGGTAGCTATGTTGGTTTCCCCTTACTTTTTTAATAAAAAATATTATTTACTATTAATTAGAAACCGTGTGAGATTGATATATGCAATGACACCTATATAAAATAAAACTGAGAAAACTAAAAAAAATATGTTATTCTTTAACTCTCGATTCAATTAAATAAAAAATATTATTTTTCAAATGTAAATTTTTAGATACAAAATTAATATTAAGTTTTAATTTTTAAAAATATAGTTATATTCAAGAAAGAAAGGCAATGAGTATTGTTATTAATCACTCCTTGGATCAACGGTTTTACCATGTTGGTGATATAGTCCATGAAAAAATAGTACACTACAAATCAATCGCATAGTTGATACGATAGGTATTTCGTATTTTATCTCTCTATTCATATAAATGACATTAACTGAAAGGTAGTGTATTTCATCATATGCTACATTCTATTTATATTAAATTATAATGGGTCCTATAAATTAGGGTAATGATTTTAGATTATGATAAGATCATATCAGTGAGATCTAAAATCTTGATAGCCTGATCTAAAATATTCCTAGTCATAGGATCATTGAGTCAGGGATAGGAGTGGCAATCGAGTTAGGTCAGAAAAGTCTCAACCTGAACCCAACATATTTATTAAATGGGTTATAATTTAAAACTTAAACTTGATCCATTTAATAAATAGGTAACCCGAGCCGACCCGTTTAACAAGTTTATTAAACAGGTAACCTGCTAACCCGACTTGAACCAATCTATTTAACCCTTTTAATAAATAAATAACCTATTAATACAACCTGACCCGATCCAACCCGTTTAACCTGTTTAATATACAGATAAACTATTAACCCGACCCAACCCAATCCAATCCATTTAACCTATTTAAAATAAAAAATAGAAGCAGCATATGATAAGCAGCAAGAGTTTTTTTTTTATAGAACTTAGAACTGTATTAATAGAACACATTTAACCTTACAACAAATAATAAAAACTTATGCTGCTTAAATATAGCAAAAGTAGTAGCTTACAAAAGTAATTAAGATGACACTACAAAGTAAAAATAAACAATAATTAATCAAATTAAATTCTACTATACACTTGAAAATTTTAAAGTTTGTCCTATATTTAATCACCAAAAAGTTAAAACAATAAATAAAGGAAGAGAGAGAAAGCTCGAATCTACTATTTAATCTATAACTAAATCAAAATGACTACAATTGGTTACCTACAAAAGAAGGCTATCCGAGATTGCTGCTATCAGAAATAGTTGAATCAGCAAAACATATGTTAGAAAATCCTTAATCAGAGTATTTGCTGCGAAAGCACCGTGGGAGAGACCCTGATGTAATGATGGCAGCCTTCTTTCTAAACCAAGAAGTAGGAAAAGTAATAGAAGAGATTAGGAGAAAAGAGAGACTGATCTTTATTAATCCTTGGAGAATAAACCTTGATTACAATCAAGAATCAGTGCCTCTTTGACACCCGAGAAGCAACTCTACCTGTGGACTCCCTCATGCAAGATCCCCTTCTCCAAACCCGTGGAAAACCTCCATGCTTAAGCCCTTCTTCTGCGTGATGTAACCCTCACGCTAATTCTTCTCTCACACCCTTCTAAACCGACACTCCCTCTATATAATTACATGGATGATTTGGGGCTTCTAAGTTGGTTGCAACCAACCAACTAATACTTGGACTTGAACCCCATAACCCACAAACCGGGTTATGTTACAGTCTCTCAAAAACTTCTCCTAAGTCACATGAGATAAAATAAAACTTAGAGCATCCCTGGAACACCACCAGGAAACCCCTGGAATACATCTAGGACCTGCTTGGGACACGCCCCCAAGCCCCAGGGATCCTCGAACATCCCTGCTATGGCCTCCCAAGTCTCTCCAAGACTTGGGAGCACCACAAAATTTCTACAATCTCCACCTTGGTGCCCCCAAGCCTTGGCAAACCCGGCAATGTCCTCCTGTACAACCCCGCTGTAACTGCGTGTCCTAGCAGCCTCTTGTGTAGATCTCCTTGCCTCTGCCAACACCCTTCAGCTGCTATGCACCCTTGGAAGCATTTGGGATGACCACCTCCAAAGCTAAAGACCCTTGCTTGTACCTTGGCACCACCATTGTAGCCTTCCTTCTGCTTGGCAGTTGCATCAGACTTTTTCTTGGACTTCCCTGGAGAGAACCTAGCGAACCTGAATTGGTACTCGCTGTAACTGGAGCTCTACCTAACACCATCTCCTTAGAGCCACGTCTCACTACCTGTGCACGCTGCTCCACCTACCTCGGAGCACCCTTGGCACTGGTGCTGGGATATGACTCCTCCCCGTGCACCCTTCTGCTCCGATCTCGCATTGAATTCTGCTCCACCCATGAAGCCACCTCTCCCCGGTGCTCCACCTGAAACTGAAGTCCACATGATGCCACTGAATGAAACCCCGAGGTCAGCAACTCAACGTCGCCCTGCTGAGCCTGCACCTGAACCTCGTACACAGTCACTGCCTCCTCAGACCCTCCGCATCCCACAGACCCCTCCCGAGACAGTTTTAGATACACTGCCTCTCGCAGGCTCCTCCAAAATCAAGAGCTCATCTGACTCTTTCTTTGACCCAGCGATCGAACCTGAGAAATCTGGGCTTTCCTTTTCTCCATCCTTGCACTTCTTCCTAAGTGGACACTCCCGCTTAAAGTGCCCTGCTACACCACACCTGTAGCACTTGCCAGCCATGTTGCCTTTCCTAGACTGTACCTGTCCCACCTATTCACCCTTCTTCCATTTTCTTGGCCTCTCTAATACAGCCAAACCCTCCTGAAAGACCTCCCTCTTCGTCATCTGTTCTCGCTGCTCATTGGACCGTAGCACTGATATGATCTCCTTATACACCAGCATCTCCTTTCCATACAACAGTGCAGTTACCAACGGATCGAAGCTCCCGGGTAGTGAACAAAAAAACAACAGACTTTTATCTTCCTCTTTAAATCCACCCCAATGTTAAGCAAATCCATGTTCATCCGGTCGAACCGCTGAATGTGTCCCGCAACATCCTCACCCTCTTGCATCCGAAGGCTGTACAGTTGCTTCTTTAGTACTAACTTGTTGTACATATTCTTTTCCATATACATGGTGTACAACCTCGACCACAATCCCTTGGGTGTCTTCTCCTCTAACACGCCATATAAAATCTCATCTGTCAGACAAGCCCTGGTTGTGGCACATGCCCTTTTCTCCAAGGACATCCACTCTTTGTCATTCATACCCTCTGGCCTATCTTCCAAAGCCAGATCTAATCCCATCTGAACCAGCAAGTCTTCCACCCTAACCTTCCACATGATGAAACTCTCTTTTCTATCAAACTTCTCCACACCAATCTTCATCCCGCTGCCTTCCATGATTCAGAATAATAATAAACAGTGAAAGATTGGCAAAAGCCTTGAAGAAGATACCTGATGTAAACAGGGTGTAGACAGTAGCCCCAGATCTTATCCTTCCTCTCAACACTTTGAGGAAATCCTAGATCTGAACCCTTCTCTAAAATCTTGGAAAACCTCAATGGGATCCTGGGGTAGAAAACTCCTCTCTCCATGCTCGAACCCGCTCTGATATCACTTGTTGGAAAACCCTTAATCAGAGTATATGACGCGGAAGCACCGTGGGAGAGACCCTGACGTGATGATGGCAGCCTTCTTTCTAAACCAAGAAGTAGGAGAAGTAATAGAAGAGATTAGGAGAAAAGAAAGACTTATCTTTAGTAATCCTTGGAGAAGAAACCTTGATTACAATCAAGAACCAGCACCTCTTTGACATCCGAGAAGCAACTCCACCTTGCGGACTCTCTCACGCAAGATCCCCTTCTCCAAACCCATGGAAAACCTCTATGCTCAAGCTCTTCTTCCATGTGATGTAACCCTCACGCTGATTCCTCTCTCACACCCTTCTAAACTGATGCCCCCTCTATATAATCACATGGGCGGTTTGGGGCTTCTTAAGTTAGTTACAACCAACCAACTAATACTTGGACTTAAACCCCATAATCCACAAACCGGGTTATGTTACAGTCTCTCAAAAACTTTCCCTAAGTCACATGAGATAAAACAAAACTTAGAGCATCCCTGGAACACCACCAGGAAACCCCTGAAATACATCCAGGACCCGCTTGGGACACGCCCCCAAGCCCCAAGGATCTTTGAACATCCCTGCCATGGCCTCCCAAGTCTCTCCAAGACTTGGGAGCACCACAAAATCTCTACAACATACATCCTAAAATTATCATAGCCTCTATATACAAATCTTAAACTAATTTTAAAATTGGTTAGAAAGTTTCTTTACCCTCCAAGCACCTAATAAGAAAGAGACAACAAAACAGGTAGATCTATACAATGAAAGAACTACCAACAATAACAAGATCATGAATTATCATGAGCAGCAAAGAAATTAGATACAAAAGTAACAAAATAAATATTATATTTTGGATGGCCTCCAGATTAGAACAAAACCTTTCAATCTAGGGTAATAATGATTTTGAAAGATAGAATTATATTTATCCCAAAAAAATAAAGATTGAATCATAAAAAAACTAGATCATAACACAAGGCTAATCTCAAAAAATAGATCGAAAAATTACTTTCATAGCTCAGACCTGCTTGCACTCCAACTATAGTTATTGCATCAAACATGAGGGGGACAGAGAAAGGGAAAAAATCTAAGAAGGGGCAGAGAGGAAGGGAAGGAGAGGGATGTGCACTACCGTGAAATGGAGAGGAGAATGTTGAAGGAGAAGGGTCTAGGGGGATGCATGCCACCGTGAAATGGGAGGGAGAAGACCCAAGAAGGAGAGGAACTGAGGAAGCCGGGGGATGCTCACTGCCTATGAGATAGGGAGAGAAACCTAAAGGAGGGTGCTGACGGGAGGTGCACACCATGCACCCTCGTGAGATGGGGGGTGAGAGAATCCCGAAAGAGAAGGGGCTAGGGTGATGCGCACTGCTATGAGAGGGGGGAGAAGTTAGAAGAAGGAGAGGGCCGGGGGGAGACGCACGTCGTGCATGGTGCACTGTCGTGAGATCGGGGGTAGGAGAAGCTCGAAAAAAGAGATGGAGCCAGGGGGAGGTGCACGCCGTGCACAGTACACTATTATGAGATCAGGGACGGAAGAAGCCCGAAGAAAGAGAGGGGGTCGAGGGGAGGTGACGCCATGCACCGCCATGAGATCGGGAACGAGAGAAGCTCGAAGAAGGAGAGGGGGCCGGGGGAGGTGCATTGCGCGCATCACCATGAGATCGAGGATGTGAGAAGCCCAAAGAAAGAGGGGGGTTGGGGAAAGGTGTATGCCATTCATTGTCATGAGATCGGGGATGCAAAAAACTCAGAAGCCCAAAGAATGAGAGGGGGCTAGGCCAGGTGGAGGTGAGCTGCTATGAGATCGAGGAGAGCTAGAGAGGCACATGCCAAAGGGGCTAAGGGCAAGGCAAACCGCAAAGGTATAAACCCTAGTTTTTCTACCTTTAAAAGTTTTTCAATGGAGAAGTCGAGAAGATCGAAGAGGTAAAGACGAAGAGATGGCGAGGTAATGCATCGGTGCTCCCACTAATGGGCTAGGCCCAAAACCTAGCAGCATTTATAATAGGCCAATGGCTTATAAAGGCTTTATTAAATAGGTTAACAATCCAACCCGAGCCAATCTATTTAGACCCATATATTAAACGGGTTAAATGGGTTAAACATGTAAAGGACCTGAAATCTAAACCCAACCCATGTATTAAATGGGTTAAACGGGTTGATCTGTTTACGACCCGAACCTGTTTAGGCTCAACCCAATCATGTTTAAGGTTGGTTGAACGCGGGTCGAGTTGGCGGGTCGGGTTAAGTTTTGCCATCCCTGGTTGGGGATCGAGGATAACAAATAGACTAGCACTCCTATATATACTTTTAATAGAGAGGGTGACTGGTCTCACAATTACTTGTAGGGACACTAATACAATGATGTGGGTGCTCATTGAAGAATGAGCCAGTCCAATAAAGAAAATATCTAATAGAGCTTTATAAGTGTGTCAATAGATGTTTCTGTAGTGAAAGTGATGTATGTGATCCTTAGACTTAAGAATACCATGGTACATTGTGCATATGGTTTTATAGTTTGGTTTATATCCTCGCATAACATTTTGATACATATGCAAGATATTTTAGGTATGGTAAAGTATGCATAGAGGTTATGAGTGGTCAATAAGGTATTGATCACTATTTGTAAGGTAAGAGAACATCCTTTGTAATCTTATAGGATGATGGTTCAGGAATCTTTAGCCAAAACAGGATGAAAATCAAAAAGAGTTTATGATGTTTTATCAATCGAGTCATCATCTTGAATCGTATGATTAGATATATAGGCTTGATAGGATTCCATATCTATGGTCTTTTTGAGATGTATAATCGAATGATTGAATTATCAATAACTTACCACAAAAGGATATTTTGATAATTTTGCCAAAATTTTCATATCTTTTGGATAACCATAACAAATTACTAGATATCTATTTTAGCTCGTGGACTTGCATGAATTAAAAAATTTAATTTGATAATTAATTAGAAGGAGTTTAAATTAATTAGTGCTTTGAATATGACCTAATTGAATTGGGTTCAAACCTAAGTCTACTATTGGTTATGTGTGGAACCTAGTTGGTCACACACTATAGGGAATTACTCATGGACCTAATTTAATAGGATTTAGTATAAATCATATGGATCTAATATGATTGCTAGTATATGGTTTAAATCCAAATTTCTAATTGAATTGAAAGACCAAGTTTGACTTGGTCAAAAATAAAATCTGATAGGAGTAGTGTTGCCGCCCAGATCGCCATGGCCCGTAGCTGCTGATAGCGTCGGGTGTTCCGCGTCCACCTGCGGGGGGATGCCTCCGGTGCCTCGGGACCTGCAAGAAAGGTCAGTGATCCGGGCCAGGGATTCCAGCGGGGGCACTCCGACGGTCAAGTCAGTGACGATCCAGGGAACAGATCCTCCTGGTCGAGTCCCTCTAGATGAGCTCCATGCTAGGAGGAGAGAATGGAGTGCATAAGAGTGTGAGTGTGAGCTGGGGGATGTGGTGGCCGAGGTGGTCTTGCCCTCCTGTCTGGCTTCTCCCCCTTCTCCTCTTTTTCTTTGTGATGGTTGTGTTGTTGGAAAATTGGGTGCTCTCTCATTGAGAGAATGTTGCTATCTCATAATACGAGTGTTGTTACCTCCTTTTTGCTTACTCTGGCTAAGTCTTCTACTTTGGCTTGCCTCAGGATTCTCCCATGCCATCAGATGGGTACGACGAGGTATCGTGCCGTAGACGGGACGCCTTCTTTATTGGGTAGCTGGGGAAGCTTCTACATGCCTCTGACATTCCTTTTATTTGCCCTTCCTGGAAGCCTGGCAGGACATCGACTATTGTGCCGCCGCTCTCAGGAACCGTGCTCCTTGGTGGGGTCTTTTCTCCGATCGTACGGCAGGTCGGTGGAGGGCATGGTTCCTTGATGTGAGCTTCCTTTCTTTCTTGTGTGAATGGCGACCGTGGACATTAATGGCGACGTGGCGGGTGCTGTTGTACAGTCCTCGGGGGGCACGCCACTGTCCTCGGAGGGGAGGTGCTGCTCCTCTGGTGGTTGATGCATCGATTTGCGCTGGGGACCGAGCTGGAAAGATGGAGCCCGCTTGTAGGGGACCCGCCTCACGGTGGCTCGGTTGTGCGGAGGAGGGCCGAGCTCGGCTCCAGGACAGGGGGGCCCAGCCTTGATCGAGCTCGGGCTGGCAGAGGTGGATGAGGTGCGCCCAGCCCAGGGGACCCAGCCTTGGAGTGGTCCCACGTGGCGGAAGAGGCTTGAGTCAACTCCGGGTCACGGGGCCCGACCTCGGGCTCGAAGGGTCTGCCTCTGGTGGGGCTTGAGCTCAGCTCCGACCTAGGCGTCCCGACCTGGTAGGGACCGACCTGGCGGAGGACGGAGCCCGGTTTCGACGGGCGGCCCCGTTGACATCGGGGAGCTCAGCCTGGCGAAGGGGCCTGTGGTGGGAATCCAGCATGGCGTCCAACGAGGGCTCCACATCAGGCTCCTTGCTCCACGTCAGCGACCCGGTCACATCAAGTAAACTCCTATTTCCACCCTATTTAGAAGTGACATAACATATCATTTTACTCTAATTTTTTTTAGCATGAAAGAGTATTAGATTGGCACCTCAGGAGGAGTCCTCCTCCAGGGCTTCTCTCTCCACATGCCCAAATGGATAAGGATTAAATATCACTTATTGTTGGTGCAACGATCCTTGGAGCAAGAAGAAATTTGGTGCTCCTTAGAAGTCCTCCTAGGAGGTTTTGACCAGATCTTCCACACCCTCTATTGGGCTTCTCTCTCTTCCTAATCCTTATTAGATATTCAAATTAGTGCCAAAACCTGGAGAAAATAACGGTGAAAAATAATGTTCATTAAAAGTTAGCACTAGGGAGTTTTCACGCCCCCGCTAGGAGTTCTTCTTATAGTAGAAATTGATTTAATTTTGGTACCTCTTCTCCTTAGTAAACTCTCCACGCTCAAGTTAATCACATGCTAAAATTGGCACCCCAAGTTGACTTCTATTCCTGGTGGAGTTAGGATTAATTTTGAGATTATGTAGAGAGTCTAATTTTATTAGACTTCTGTGCCAAAAGGATTTGGCTTGAATTCTATAAATTAGAAGGATTTTCAAAGGTTGGAGTGAATTAATTTCTTAGTCTAAGAGAAGGCTAAAGGAGTAGAGAGAAAAAGAATAGAGGGTTTTATGATCTCTTAAGAAAAGATTATAATTGAAAGAGAAAGGTGTGCATCTCTTGAGAAGAAGAACGGTTGAAATTCCTGAGAAGAATTTTAGCCAATTTAATTCGATTAGAAAGGTCTTTGAGAGATTTCATGTGGATTATCATTGGAGGGCTATGCTTAAGAGCCTCATGGATTATAGAATGATATCGGATGATCACGTTTAGGTACATGTTTATTTTCAATTACTCATGTTATTTCTTTTGATATATGCAAGTAGATCTTGGTTAAGGTTTCGGATACATAAATATAACCGTTATATCTTGTTAAAAACTTTTTAAAATTTATTTTAATTGTGCATCCATTTTCCGACAGTCTATTAATATATAGTAATATGAAATAAGATAAGATGGATGATTTTTCATTTTTTAAATATATTATTTTAAAAATAAAATATCCATAATATTTTTTTTGTATTATTGTATATAATATAATGGATGAAGCTAAATTGATAGCTATAATTTTAAATCTTAACATTTTCTATGTCATTTCATATAGTTCTTTGTCTTAACAAATCTAAGAGGCAACTTAAACCAGCCACTAATGATTTCTTTGGTTAGAATATGTTAGATTATGAAATAATTTGATGATTCTTATGGATAATTTATTTTTAAAATGACCATGAAGAAAAAAAAACTGTCATCTTGGTTGATGAAAAAATTACTCTTAGAAACAATATAAAAAACTATTATATTTAATTAAAAAAATCTTAGATGAAAAAATTAGCAAATTTCTACTAATATTGTTAAAAAACAACTTAAATAATATATTTTTCTCAATCAATTTATTGGTCATACATGACCAACTTAAATAAATATTATCAATATTTACTATTTTAAATATTAAAATATATTTATAGGAATTAATTAATAATTTTAAATTAAGTATACATATATTAAAAATATATATCTTTTCTTAAGAAATTAATAATTAACATTAATAATTAATAAATATTTTTAATTATTTATTAATAAATAATATTTATTAATAAATATTAATTATTATAATCAATACTAATTAATACTAATTATATAATATAATCAATATAATATTTAAATAGTAAAAGCATGGAAAATAAATGCTATTTTTAGTGGCATTTATTTTATCTTTTTTTAATAAAATAGGCATGAAACCCATCCTTTATTTTATCATCTATTTCATTATTTTTTAACTCAAATATAATTTTATTCTTTCATGTTTGATTATTTTTCATCGAATCTGCTTAAAAGGATATTCTTCTTTTTTTTGTTAAATATATATATAGGGAAGCCAACAGGGTGGCAGATGGGTGGCTTCTTTTATGGTTTATCATTCGATTAGATATTTAAGTTTTATTTTGATGCGACGTCAATTATTTTTAGGAATCGTTTTTTTTTTTTTTTTTGAATATATTCGTATCAAGATGGTTGATTGGATTATTCATTTTATTAAAAAAATATTTAAAAGAAAAAAAAAACAAAAATTCGACACATAAATGGATAGTATTTTTTTCATTCATTGATGGTGAAAAAAAAAAAAAAAAAAAAAAAAGTAGAAAGGGAGCTATTGTCATGGGAAAGGAAAGGAGAGGGAACAAAGGATGAAAGGGTGAACCCGTCGCCTTCTGGTGCCCGGTGGGCCCTTCCCAACCAACGTCTCCCAGTAAAAAAGGCGAAATCAGCATCCCAAAAATAAAAAGGCGAAATCCGCTTCGGTTTGCAAAACACGACAACATCTCCCGACTAGACGGAGCGCAGGAGACGCGACTCCGCCGGTCAGCCGGGATCTCCCCGCCCCGGGGGAGACCCGGGAGCCGCCCTCACGTGACGCCGCCTGTCATCTCAAACCCCGAGCCACATCACGCCGTCAAGAGCGCCAGAGCTACCATCCGTACGATCGCAGAACCCTCTGACACCCGAGTGACCGGGCCCTCAGGGGTCAGACTCTACCAGCTACGAGATCCGTCGCCGTGATTTTCTCCCATCGCGGCTCCCAGGAGTAAAAACTAATAACCACCGTAATATTATAACGACCGTTGTATGGTCCGGGTCCCCACGATTACATTAACGTTTACAGCGACTGCAATAACAGGACCACTGTAAATATGGATTCTGATATTTTACATAAAAAGCAAGTTATAATTTAAACAGCCATTATTTGATATTTTCATTTTCAATAAAGTAATATCCTCCGAAAAAATTAAGTTTTCAGTTTTTTAAAATTATTTAAAACATAATTAGGTAAAATAATGATTTTATTAATAATAAAATATTTTTTTATAATTATCTATTATTTTTATTATAATAATATTTATTTTGATGAATAAAAAGGGATGGGAAGAGAAAAATTTTCGCTGTAGCTGTCACCACTGGATCCCAGTCCCAAAAATGAGTGCGTCAGCCTGATTTCACTAAACTGGATCATGAGAGAGACGTGAATATGAGCATTCATCAGCTGTACTATCATCTTAATGATTAATAATAATTTGATATCATATATTATTATCTATTATAGCATGCTAATATTATTTTTTTTAGTATCGTGACATTATATGCTCTCAAAAGGAAATGAGTTTTTGCCGCTAGTAATATCAAAGAGAGGAGCTGGCCATCCCGTAATTACAATATCCTTTAAGCATAAAATCAAAAAATTATTATTTATATATTATTTTCTTATTCTTTTTATTTAAGTATCTATAAGCACTTGTAGAGAGGCTTAATATTTATTTCTAGATAAAATAAATGGTTTATGAAATAGCCGGAAGGATGCTCCTCCCATGAAAATTTTTAATTTGGCTGGGCTACTCTTTTATCGAATTCGTTAGCTTGAAAAACATATTTTAGAAATTAGTTTGCATAAAGAGGGGAGCGTCTGCTTAATAGAGAATGGATTAGTGAGACATCAACTTACAAAAAAGCTCCTTCCGCTTTTCTCTCTACTAAAAACCTATTAATGACCATTGAACTTTATATTGATTTCAGATTTTGGTAAGTTTTTTATTGAATTAAAGTTTTTTCTTTCTTGGTTGACTTTGTGATTTTCCCCCCTCTTTAGTAATATTGTCTGTATGTATATATTTTTTAATACTGAAATCTGATTAAACTTGGATGCTGATGGGAATCATTTATGTTTTTCTATTTCCAAAAGAAAGAAGATAGGAGCATTATTTTTTATTTTATTTAAAAAATACAATATTTGTCATAATTTATTATTTTTTAAAAATTAATATGATAATGATAGTATAATGAAGATATTTGTGATGTTTGTAGGTGGAGCTAGAGATGATAATGAAAGTAGAATCAATAGTGGCAATGGTATAAGTATTGGTCACGTTGGCAAGAGTGATGATGATAGTGGTAATGACATGATAAAGGTAGCTACAATTATTATAGTAACAAGGATGCCGGCCAAGTAGCAAAGGATATTGTAGTATTAATAGTATAATGAGAATAAGAAGAATTGTTATGGAGGGATAGATGATAATTAGTAAGATGGTAACAACGGTGATGTAATGAAGAAGGTAACAGTAGTTATTGCCATGGAGGTATAGACAATAATTGATAAGATGGTAACTGATTTGGTAAGATTGTTGATGTGAAGTTTCTTTCGGATCCAGTCGGATACCATGCTGGCAGAAGCTGCCAAGTCATATCCTTTCTTCAAGCTCCTTTGCTGGGCAGTTCTCTCGAGATCGAGCCCGCCTCAGCCGAAGTCGAGCTTCCACTCTTCAAGCTCCTTCACTGGGCAGCTCCCTCGGGACTGAGCCTGTCCCAGTCGAAGTTGAGTCCCTGCTCTTCGAGCTCCTTTGCCGGACGGCTCCCACGAGGTTGAGCCCACCCTGGCTGAAGTGGAGCATCCGCTCTTCAAGCTCCTTCACTGGACGGCTTCCTCGAGGTCGAGCCTGCCTCGGCCGAAGTCGAGCTCCCGTTCTTTGAGCTCCTTCGCTGGGCGGCTCCCTCGAGATCGAGTCCGTCATGGTTGAAGTCAAGTTCCCGCTCTTCGAGCTCCTTCATCAGGCGGCTCCCTCGAGGTCGAGCCCATCCCGGTTGAAGTCGATCTCCCTCTCTTCGGGCCAAGCACTCTTCAGTTGAGAGGTCCGACGGCCAGAGGCTGTCCCCATGGCCAAAGTCCACATCGCTTCAAAAGATCCTGAAGCATAGAGAAAGGAACGTCACCACCTCCCTTGGGCGGCAGCACGCCGCCCAAGGACCACAGAGGGACACCCCCTAGGGTACCATGATCTCTCCTGCCATTATTTATACCAGATAGTAAAAGACGTCCTGATCAAGGCACTGCACTTCCCAGCCGACCGTTTGCACTATTCAGAAGAAGAAATCCATGTTAGAAAATTTAAATCAGGGAGCGACTGCTCCCAGATCGGGGTCCTACCAAATTTTTTAAAGTGTAACGACCAATTGGGAAGTCAGAACCTGCGATATAACTCCCTATCATGAAGGGAGGAAGGCACTGGGGCGCGCCGCATGGTACACTATTGATCGTTGACCTTCCAGCACCTACAGAGAGGGAGGAACCCGAGGTGGGTAGCTGGAAGGGTCCATGGCCTAAAAGAAAGTTCTAAGGGCCTTCGAACGAGGTAAGCAAATAAAGGTAAGCGAATGGAGAGTTAGCAAGAGGCAAAGCGCTCTAAGACTATCGGAGAACCGCCGGAAGAGTCTCGACAGACAGCCACCATAGCTTGAGCTCTCCTCCACCGCTACCATTCTCATTCCACTCTTTCCTTTGAAAGAAAAACCTCCTTCTAGCATGGAGTCTGACCAGGGGCCCACTGAGGAGGATCTGTTCTCCTAGATTGCCTACTGACTTGATCGTTGGAGTGCCCCCGCCGGGATCCTTGGCCCAAGTATCTTTTATTTTGCAGGTCCGGGCGCGCGAGCTTAGTTCTGGGTGACGAGATCGACGTCTGGTGCCATCCTCGAGCTGCAGGCCACGATGGTGTAGGCGGCAACGGTAACAATGATGATGCAATGAAGAGGGTAATAGTAATTACTGCTGAGATAATGACTATAATAATAGCGAAGATAATGATGATAATAATGATAAAAATGATATTAATAGTTATGTAAAAATATAACAATTTTATTTTAAATATATATATATTATTTTTTTAGAAATAATAAAACTATATTTTAAATAATAAAAGATAAAAACATCATTGTTGCCGCCAAGATCGTCGTGGCCCGTAGTTGCTGTCGACGTCGGATCGTCCCTCGCCCTCTCGGGGTTGGCCGGCGCTTCAGGACCTGCAAAATAGGGGTTAGTGACCCGGGCCGGGGATTCTGGCGGGGGCACTCCGATGCTCAAGTCAGTGATGATCCAAGGAAACAGATCTTCCTGGTTGAGCCCCTCTTGATGGACTCCATGCTAGGAGGAGTGAATGGTGTGAGAGTGGGGGTGCGAGTGTGCTGGGAGAGATGTTAGCCGAGGTGGGCTGGCCCTCCTGTGAGGCTTCTTCTCATTCACTCGCTTGGATGATGTTCTGTGGTTGAGTTTGCACTTGCATACCTTACCCCCGGGGGTGTCGAATATTCTTTTAAGTCCAGGTGACCATTGAGCGCCTACCTTGGGATCTTTTCTATGCTGGCAGTGCACGTGCAGCGATGTTCCGTGCCGTGGACAGGACGCCTTTCCCGATTCATGATAAGGGGGACAGTCATGTGTTCTGACATTCCTTCTGGTCACCCCATTCCGGGAAGCCTTGCAGTGCCTCGATTGAGGGGCCACCGCCCCCGGGACTCGAATCTCCTGGTTGACTTTCTCTTTTGGACGGTGTAGGTAGTCGGTGGAGAGCGCGACACCTTGGTCAAGGGGCTTCCTGCTTTTTTTGGTGTAAGCGACGGCCGCAGATAGCCATCATGGCTTGACAGGTACTTCTTTGCGGCCTTCAGGTTGCTCACTGGTGTTTCGGGGAGGTGGCTCCGCCCCTTTGTTGGTCAGCAGTGCTGTCCGAGCTGGTTGCCGAACTAGAGAGCTGGGACTCGGCTCCGATCCGAGAGGCTCGACCTTTAAGGGGCTCGACTTGACGGAGGAGGGTTGAGCTCGACTCCAGCTCAGGGGGCTCGACCTCGAAGGGGTTTGACCTGGCAAAGGAGGACTTGGCTTCTACCTGAAGAGCTCGACCTCAGAGGGGCTCGACCTGGCAAGGAAGGGTTGAGCTCGACTCCAATCCAGGGGTCTCAGCCTCGGAGGGGCTCGATCCGGTGGAGGAGGTCGACACGTGACTCCAGCCCAGAGGGCTCGACCTCGAAAGGGCTCGACATGGCGGAGGAGGGCTGAGCTCGACTCCAACTCAGGGGGCTTAACCTCGGAAGGGCTCGATCTGGCGAAGGAGGTCGCTCGGCTCCGGCCTAGGTGCCCCGAGCTTGCGGGTGCCGACCTGGCGAAGGACAGAGCTCGGCTTTGACGGGCTGCCTCGTTAATCTGGGAAAGAGCTTAGCCCGGCCAAAGGAGTCCGAGATGGGGTGCCCACCATGACGGATCTTATGTCGTGGCATCTGACTAGGAATGCACGTCAACATATCAGCTTCTCGCCATATCAATCATTACAAACATCTTTTTTACTCTCGGTTTCTATAAATTTATTTTAAGAATAAAATAAGAAATAAAATTAATGATTAAGAGATTCAAAAAAATAATTATAGAAAATATTAATATAATAATAATATAATAATTTAGAGAAAATTAATGATATTTTTTTAGAAAATATTGTTGAATCTTCGTGATCAGAAGCAATAGATGCACAAAAAGAAATATCCAAAAATAATTAATAACTACTACGATAACAGTGAAGGTGGAGTAGGCTTAGTCTCAAGTTCTACATATCTCATACTTGAAAAAAGGCTTCGTGATCTCTTTAAATAATTTTTATATTTGTTATGGAACCTAGACATGAATAAATTGATATACTTATTCATATGATATATGATTTTTGGATCACATCCAATATGATGATAGATAATTGAACCATCTTTATTATCGAGATATTTTTTGATTCAACGAGAGCTTTGACGATTATTCCAAGAGAAATAGCTGATCCTCCCCCTTTTTTTAAAAAATAAAAACTAATAATAATTATAATAATTTATTTTGATATTAAATAATTCTATAGAGATTAAAATACCGGTCAATGTTTTAATGGGGAGTCCCAACGATGCTGTGATTCATACCTTGCACCACCACCCTCGCTATGAGTAACGGCCGTTAGATGCTTAAGCCATCGTGACGGTGTTGTCAGGCACGGTCACGTTACGCATCGTATGATGCAGGCATGCAGTCTCTTCCCCACTGCACTCCACTCTCACACCCCCCTCCCCACCCCGCGCGCACACCCCCCCCCCCCCCCCCCCCCTCCCCCTTTTACTGTTACACCTTTCCCCTGATTCTCTCTAGCCACCAACTCCCTAGGCTGATGCTTATTCTCCAGTACCACCCCATCCCGTTCCCTTTTATCCGCACCCCCTAAAGAAGAAAAGATAGTACCACAGCAAGAAGAAAATGAACAGAGGGATAGCGATGAAACCGTACCTCGCTGTGTTCCTATTCCTCCTCTTCTCTTCTCCTCCTCTCTTCCTCGCTTACCATGATGGGGACTTCGATACTCTGATGAAGCTCAAAGATAGCTTGCTAGGCCCCGCCGGCAACGGGTTCCACGACTGGAACCCCTCAGCCGCGACCCATTGCTCCTTCTCCGGCGTCACATGCGACGCGGAATCGCGGGTCATCGCCCTCAACGTCTCTTACGTCCGATTCCACCGCCCGCTGCCGCCGGAGATCGGCCGCTTCGACCGGCTCATCAACCTCACCGTCGCCTGCGACTCCCTCACCGGCCGCCTCCCGTCGGAGATCGCCGCCCTTCCCGCCCTCCGCCTCCTCAACATCTCCAACAACAACTTCACCGGCCACTTTCCTGACGTCGACGGCGGGTTCCCAGCGCTCGAGGTCCTCGATGCCTATAACAACAACTTCTCCGGCCCGCTCCCCCTCGGCCTCACCAAGCTCCCACACCTCCGCTACATTCACCTCGGCGGGAACTTCTTCTCCGGCGAGATCCCGGAGTCCTATGGCGGGATCGGGAGCCTCGAGTACCTTGGCCTCAACGGGAACGCTCTCTCCGGCCGGGTACCGGTGAGTCTGAGCCGGCTCACGAATCTTCGAGAGATGTACATCGGGTACTACAACGTGTACGAGGGCGGCATCCCGCCGGAGTTCGGGATGCTGACCTCGCTGGTCCGGCTGGACATGGCCTATTGCAACCTCTCCGGCCAGATTCCGGCGAGCCTCGGCCGGCTGAAGCTCCTCGACTCGCTCTTCTTGCAGTGGAATCACCTCACCGGCTTAATTCCACCGGAGCTCAGCTTGCTCGACCGGCTCCAATCTCTCGATCTCTCCATAAACGAGCTCACCGGAGAGCTGCCGGAGGGTTTTGCCGGATTGAAGCAGCTCAAGCTCCTCAATCTCTTCCGCAACCATTTCCGGGGCCACATCCCGCCCTTCATCGCCGATCTCCCGAATCTCGAGGTGCTCCAGGTCTGGGAGAACAACTTCACTTTCGAGCTCCCGGAGGGGCTGGGCCGGAACGGCCGGCTCATCAAGCTGGACGTGGCCACGAACCGCCTTACCGGGACGATCCCTTCCGATCTCTGCGCTAGCGGACGGCTCCAACTACTCGTTTTGATGGAGAACGCCTTCTTCGGGCCTATTCCCGAGAAGCTCGGGGATTGCAAGTCGCTTCTCCACGTCCGGCTCGCCAAGAACTTTCTCAACGGGACGATCCCTGCCGGGCTCTTCGACCTTCCCTCTGTCGACATGCTCGAGCTGAGCGACAACTACCTCTCCGGCGAGCTGCCAGCGAGGATCGCCGGAGACAAGCTCGGCATGCTGCTTCTCTCCAACAACTGGATCTCCGGCCCGATCCCGCCGGCCATCGGGAACCTCCGCGGGCTCCAAACGCTTTCTCTTGAATCGAACAGGATTTCCGGAGAGATCCCCCCCCAGATCGGCGATCTGAAGCAGCTCACAAAGCTTAATCTGAGAGGCAACAACTTGACCGGAGAAATCCCTCCGGATCTCGCCCGGTGCGCCGGAACGCTCGAGGCCGTTGATCTCAGCCGCAACCGCTTGATCGGCGAGGTCCCGGAAGCGATCACCGAGCTCCAGAACCTCAACACCCTCAATCTATCCTGGAACCAACTCTCCGGTGAGATTCCGGCGGACATCCAGCGAAAGAAGAGCTTGACCGCCCTCGATCTCTCCTACAACAACCTTTCCGGTGAGATCTCAGTCCAGGGGCAGTTCTTGGTGTTCAACGAGAGCTCGTTCATCGGCAACCCTGACCTCTGTGGTGGCCCACTGCATGTGCCGGTCCCGTGCGGCTTCTCTCGGGGCCAGGCTCGTGACGGGCCGGGGGCCGGCCGGGGCAGGGGGTGGGATTGGAAGCGGTTCTTCGTGTGCGTTGTGGTGCCATTAGTGGGTATAATTCTGGTAGGCGTGGCGGCGCCCAAGGGGTGGAGGGCGTGGAAAGGAAAAGGCCGTTCCGACACCTGGAAGATGACGGCGTTCCAGCGGCTTAACTTCACGGCGGCGGACGTGATTGAGTGCCTGAAAGAAGACAACGTCATCGGCAAAGGAAGCGCCGGGATCGTTTACCGGGGGAGCATGGCGAGCGGCGCCGAGGTGGCGATCAAGCGGCTGGTTGGCCGTGGCGGGGGAGAGCACGACCGTGGGTTCACGGCGGAGATAACGACGTTAGGCCGAATCCGTCACCGGAACATCGTCCGGCTTCTCGGGTTCGTGTCGAACAGGGAGACCAATTTGCTGCTCTATGAGTACATGCCGAATGGGAGTTTGGGAGAGATGCTGCATGGATGCAAGGGGGCGCATTTGGGGTGGGAGGCGAGATGCCGGATCGCGGTGGAGGCGGCGAGGGGTCTGTGCTACCTCCACCACGACTGCTCGCCGCTGATAATACACCGGGATGTGAAGTCCAACAACATATTGCTCGACTCCAACTTTGAAGCACACGTTGCCGACTTCGGCCTCGCCAAGTTTCTCTACGGTTCCGGCGCGTCCGAGTGCATGTCCTCCATTGCTGGGTCCTACGGTTACATCGCGCCAGGTACTCTCCCTCAAAAACTACTGTTACCACCTGCCTCGCTGTCGAAATTTTTTTTGTTTCGGCGTAGTTTTGGCTTTTGGTTGGAAGTCTGAAGTCAACTGAGTCGCAGACAAATGGGGCTTTTGACTGTGGCTCCGGATAAAGTTTGTGGATTTATTGTAGAGAGTGAGAGTTTCTAGTGAGTTGGTGTTCGGAGCAGATATCTACGATGGGATTGATGCGGTGGCTCCGTCGCCGCTTAGCTCGAAGCAATGGTTGCATCGTGCTGTCAAAATAAATCGTTTCGGACAGTGGGCCCCGGTTCCGTATAGAAGGATGTCTGGGTGACCACTTTCTGCTTGGGTCCAAAGAAGGGGTGCCTTAACGGGTGGAAACGGAGCCCCGTTCCCCGAGCCAGACGTCCGTCATGGAATTTTGCAAAGTAATTGATATAATATTATAACATGTTAGCATATTCGCTCAAAAAGGATGTTCGCATATCAATCAATCGGATAATTCTGATGGTAGTTTATTTTAACATCCCGAAATTGCCTGGCAACAGAGTACGCATACACTCTTCGGGTGGACGAGAAAAGCGATGTCTACAGCTTCGGTGTTGTGCTCCTGGAGCTGATAACCGGGCGTCGGCCCGTGAACCCAGCCTCCTTCGGTGAAGGTGTGGACATCGCGCAGTGGGTCCGGAAGACAACATCAGAGCTCGCGGACACGTCCGATGCTGCTGCAGTACTTTCCGTGGTGGATCGCAGGCTCTCGCCATGCCCTCTGGATTTGATCATCAACCTGTTCAAGGTGGCGATGCTGTGCGTGGAGGAGCAAAGCGTGGCACGCCCAACCATGAGGGAGGTGGTCCATGCGCTCTCCGATCCAGCAGCCTCTACCGGAACTGATGTCCTTGCCGTCTAGAAAACCGATAATCTAGTTACTGCTAATAAGCTGGGATGCTTTTTTGGGTTGTATATAATCGTTTTCAGATTGGTTCCTGTATGCTAGAGTGGGTCTTCTAAAGAGTGTGCCCGCTCGACTTACCTGAATCTCTCTTACCTGATTGTTACCATGGAATGCTGTTGGTGTTTGATGAACTGTCTACCATCTTTTGGCATTATTGGAGGACTTTTTTCTTGTCTTACAAATGATGGGGAAATTGGTCTCTGGAAATTGATTTTGATCAGCTGCTTTTTGGTTGTTGTTTTGTATTAGTAATTAGAGGAGCTTGTGCCTGCTATTGACCTTGAAACTATTGGCACGTAGGATGTTTGCAGAAGATAATTTTTGACATGCTATTGAATGCTTGTGTTTACTTGGTGTTTGCTTGGCCAAACAATTTTTAGGTATATAAGGTCAAAATGTAGGCCCAACCATTTAATTCCAATTTGAATTGAGAGTTATCCAAACCTGCCATGCACCTTGAGGTGAGTAATAAGCTGTATGGCAGGACTAATTCTTTAATAATATTTTTTTTGGGGAGTCTCACCCGTACACAAAACCTGGGCTAGTTTGAAACTCGAATCTCGGATCACCTCTCTGTAAACGAGTTCCACCCTATATCCGGCATGACGATCTTGGAAGGTTAACGCGGTCGGAGGCACAAGCCCCGGATCTTGAGCCTGGAACCTGTCTGGTTCATGAAGACAGCAGGAGGGGTTGGCGACCGCTAAGCTTACATGCAGGCATGAATCTCATAGCACTTAATAATTTGGCTGATCACTGGCAGTTTCCGTGCAAGTTACTTTACGTTTCTTGTAAGTTAAACTTTTTGTACGGTGGGTCATTCCTGTGACATACAACCTGATGGGCCAAATGCATTTAGAATGATTAAACATACAGTTTTGCTGACAATAATCATTATAGTTGATGGTTTTTCGCTGTGAAAACATTATAGATGCTTGAGGAAAGTTAAAATCGCTAATTTATAAAAAAATTAAATCGAAAATTCTAAGTTAAGATTTTATCTAATTTATAACAAAAGATTTTGAATAGGATACTGGAGTAAAGTAATTACTATGATCTGTCTTGATGACTCGGTTCAAGAATATTATAAATGAACACATATTCGTTTAATCTTACAAAACATATAAGGTCTATCCTTTTATTTATATACAGTTATATCATTCCAATTTAAATTGTGGCAAAAATAATTATTCTAATTTATAAAAAAATAATAGTCCATTAACGCTATAAAAAGAATATGTTCAAATCAAATTTATACAAAAAAAAAAAAAAAAACTAATTAATATATTCTAAATCCTAAGCTCTTTACTAGTTTTCAAGTTTGTGTACTCTTTTACATACGAAAAAATTAGAAGAGGAATAATGAACATTACAGGCCAACAAATTTTCAAAATCTTTAGCAGAATCAAGTACAAAATATTTTTTTTTAAATATAACAAGTTTATAGTATCGACTTGTATAATTTTTTTTTTTGAAATATACTATACTAAATGATAAACTTTCTTTCAATTTTTGATAACTTAATAACCTCTCTCGATTTTTATAACTACGATTACAATCAGCCAAGAAAGAAACTAGCCAATAAATGTAATACACACTGATATGGCACAATCGCTGACGTGGAGCCCGTATCTGATCCAGCTGGCTGATGGCGTCACTTGGATGCTACCGCCAGATAGGTGCCGAGGTCGAGCTCCCGTTCGAGGTCGAGCTCCTTGCCGAGATCGAGCTCTCTGTCAAGGTCGAGCTCCTGTTTGGATCGAACTCCCGTCCGAGATAGATCTTCCATCTGAGCTCCCGTCCAAGGTCATGCTTTTGGTCAAAGTCAAATTCTCCATCTAAAGTCAAGTATAGATAAAGACAAGTGGACCCAGTCTTCCTGTCGAACGATCTTGGAAGCGGCCGGGATAGCAACCTCAGCAAGTGGTGTCACCATCCCCACCAGAACCCCCATGTTACTTAGAGAAACTGCCATCTCTGTGGAATGGCATTCTGCTAAGGCACATCGCTTGCCATCTCTGTGGAATGGCATTCTGCTAGGGCACGTCGCTTGCCATCTCTATGGGGTGGCGCTCTGCTAGCGCACGCCGCCTGCAACCTCTATGAAGGGGCGCTCTACTAGGACATGCCTCCCGTATCTCTTGCGGAGAAGCATCTCGCCGGAGTATCGGGCCTCTCAGCTCATTGTCGGCACCTTCTTTGGAAAGGCACTCCATCCGGGACGTCATGCCCTTCCACCCACTACTTGTACCATCCGAAAGAGAAATATTTACCAGGAGTCTCAGACCTTGTAGCATCTCTCACCGGGCTAGTGCTCTGCTAGGTCCCCAGACATGGTGGCACAACACCCATAAGAAGCAGTGCCCTGTCGGGGTGTCAGGCCCCATAGCACACCACTCGCACTCTCCGTGGAAGGGATGCTGACTTCATAGTACTTTGCATGCACCCATGGTAGAAGTTCCCTATGAGGGATACAGACCCTGTCCCCCTCCTCTCAGGAGGAGGGATAGGCCTATGCTCTATCAATGGAAGGCGCACTAAAAGAATGGGCTCTAAGCTTCACTAGACGAGACATGCTTATATAAGAAACTCGAAGGGATCTCCGGCAAAGGTAAATGAAAACAAGGAAAGACCAGTGCAAGCAAAAACAAGCAAGTGAACCACAAGCAAACGAGGGGAAGTCTAGGCAAGGGTAGGAGGAACATCTGAAGACTCCCTCGAGAGCTCCCACTGCACTGGCTCCCGCTATTTTAGCTCCCACTACTCTAACTCCTACTCTACCTTTTCAAGAATCCTCTGAACATAGAGATCACTTTGGGCTTTGCTGAGAAGGATATCTGTTCCTTTTGATTGTCCACTGACTTGATCGTCGGAGTGCCCCCGCCAGGATTCTAGCCCGGGTCTTTCCACTTTTGCAGGACCGATCGATGTCGAAGGTGTCTAGGTGGAAAGTTTGCACATCCGCACCATGTTGGAGTTGTAGTCCACGATGATCTAGACGGCAACACACATCATTTACCAACATATGTTAATGATCAGCGCTAATTGGTTACGCTACAAAAAGAGCTAACTCTAAATTATATAAATATGATTTATCCAACGACAAGCAAATATAAAAATGGTCATCTCTTTTCAAACTGCAAATATATTATGGTTTTCATAATCATGCCAAATAAGAATTTATAGTTGATCCAAAATTTTTAAATTACTCTTTTTATTCAAGCATGCATACAATTCATAATCATATATTAAGGTTGGAATTAGGCCGAGCCGGTTCGATGGGCTTTGGGCCAAATTTCAAGTAAATTAGGTCGGGCTTCGGGCCTTATAATAAAGTCCATTCAATTTTCGAGCTTGGCTCGAGCACCCCTTTAGCCGGCCTGGACCGGCCTAAATCTGACCCAGAATAGGCCCGATCCTTCCTAGATATTTTCTCATCTCCTTCTCTTCGTTCTCTCTCAGTCTCTCTCTCATTTCCATCTTCCTCCCCCGTTCAGCCCCTGACGGCCGACGCCCCCTCGCACCTAACGGTCGATGCCCCCGCCCCCCATGTGGTTGTGCAACCCCGCAGCCCCCCTCGGCTCCCCGGCGCCCGCACCCGATGCCTCCGCCCCTCATGTGACCCCACAACCCTGCAATGGCTTCACCGCTTCGATCTCCCTTCCTTGGCCCCGACGCCTGCATGCCCCCCGTACGATCCCGCGATCCCCTTCCGGCTGCGATCTCCCTACCCGTGCGATCCCCGCGGGCCCCCTAGAGCTCCAATCTTCCTCTCCCGGCCCCAGTGCCCTACCCGACACCCCTCGATCGACATCACGGCCCCTCCTCCCCGGCTTGGCAGCTTCAATCTCTCCCCCAGTTCTGGTGCCCTCATGCCCCCCGTGGCTCCGACCATACCATCCTCTTTTTTTTGTGATCATTTGGGCTTTTGTTCGGGCCAGCCCAATCGGGCTTAGGTTGGGCTCGGACTCGAACTCGAGTGGGGATCGGGCTTGATATTTTTAAAAATTTTCGGGCCTCAGCCCGGTTCGAAGCTTGAAATTTTTTTCGGGCCGGGATTGGATAGGGGTGTGGCTCAGTCCGTCCTGACCCAGTTCTAGCCCTATCATACATAATTATCCAAAATTTTTAATTTTTAAATATATAAAAATATTGTTCAAATTGTTTATTTGAAACTAATAAATATAATTTTCAATTAGAATACATTGCATGCAATAGAAATCATTGAAGGTAAGAAAAACTTAGTGTCAGGTCTATCAAATCCAAAATTCACCTAGTAAGACCAAGCATAGCTTTAGGTGCATGGCTTGATTCTTAGACTTGGTGCTCCTCTTATTTTGAAAGTTCTGGTTAAAATAATTAACAATACTAGCCCTTAACTGAAAAGAAAATAAGAGTAGAAAGAAAAGAGAAAAACTTATAGTTGAGATCCAAATAGAGGTTGACCTATTTGGAATGGCTTAATCAACATAATAAGGACAGAGATAATCGATCTTGGTCTAATCATGTTTTTGGGCTTAATCTATTGAATGATAGGAAGAAATCACGGTGTTAGGTTCGCAAGTCATAAAAGAGAGGAAAGCACGTCAAAGGGATGAGAGAGAATCTATGGAGAGAGAGAATCCAGAGGTATGACCTCATTTGCCTCGTATGGTCATCAAGAGGAGTGAGAGAAATGAATTGGGAGAGAAGGAAGAAGGATATAGATGACTTTCTCTTTATTTTCTATAGCAAGATAAGGACATGCACTTTTAAAATATTCATAAAAAAAAAGAAAAATAAGAAAAAAATATAAAAAAATAATACTTTATTATCTCTATTTCTATTATATATGGTATATCTTATGAGATATATATACTAGTATATAGACTTTATACAAGAAAAATAATATTAACAGATATAAAATTATACTAATAAATAAAATAATACAGAATAATGATAATATAGAAAAATATTATAGGATCACATTTATTGTGATAATTACCTACTTGGTCTCGAGACAACTATCGGATCACCGACTAAGACGGAGTCGTCCATCAGATAACCAAGGAGTGATCACATCATCAACTGCATCACGGACTAAAAAAAAAATAGCAACTAAACCACCAGTCAGGAAGGAGATGACTACGATAATTGACTCATCCAACAACTGATTGAGTAGAAGACGACTAAGCCACTAAATCGACTATCTCCGACACCTTATATTGAAAGACTACTCACAATCGGGTTTGACTAACATTTCTTCATACGCATCTATCGAATACTAACTCAGGTCCAACTAACTCCCAAACTCAGTTAGGTACGTTAGACTGCGAATGTCAAAGCCTCCTCTCTCGGCAATGAACAAATTATCCCAATACTCAAAGTTAATGGCACTTGAATAAGTGACAATAGCTGATTCTAGTTGTTCTAATAGTAATCATGGCAAGCAAGATTGTGGCAGACATGTTCATGGAAAATAGTATTCCAACAGAATCAGTTATCCTAATAGAAAATGTCAATGGAAAGGATCTCAGAAGACAAAATGCCAGCATCCTACCATAATTTGTCATATCTGTCAAAGAAAGTCATATCTATAATAGTATTCTATTATTTCATGTAACTCTATAGATTGATAAGAGAGGATTCTTAGTGAGATACGTTGTACTATAATAACTTATCTACACTCTCACGCTCCTAGTCACCGCTTGGCTCTCTGCTTCGGTTGTTGTGGCCCATCTTATCCTCTCACTAGCTTGAGCATCGAAGGCTCCCTCGTCGATCACTACTGGTCAAGGGACTGTTGTTGCAGATCCCTGTAATGGAGCACCTAACAGCAGCTCTCCATTCTTGCTGGAGAATATCAGAAGATCCTCGGGCACTGCTAAAGTTCGATAGAGGGTGATTTGATGGCAACAATGTTAACAAAAAAAATATTATGAATTATCATATGATCCATAAATCATGAATCATCTAGAATTATATGATCATTTAAAATTTTACTAATACTTTCCTTCAAACTCAAGGTGGTATTATAAATATTAATTTGAATTTAAAATTAAATAACAAATGTGCTAGGAAGCTAACATGATAAATTGATGTGTTTACTGATGTAACTAATTTAAATAACATGACTGTGAAAAGATATGGAAAGTGGCAGTAATAATAAGACCAGTGTTCAAAAAAAAGGCAGCTAAAAGCTAATAATAAAAAGAATTTTATCAAGCGACAATAAAAAGAGATGATCGGAAACCTGAAGTTGAGAAGACATATGGTGGATAATAGTTGTAGATTCATCTAAAAAATAATAAATTTTTGGTATCAATCTACTAAAAAATAGATAATCTATAAATTCACTAAAATTAGAGAACTTGTAGAAAATAAATATTAATGAATCAGCATAGTGACCACAATAAATATGGAAGATGATAGTAATGTAGTAAATGATTTATGGCTTTGATACCATACTAAAATATTTATAAAAAATATTAGAGGGAAATATAGGAAAATATGCTTTTATGATCTCTATTTTAATCATCTACCGTACATTTCATGAGGTATATATATACTAATATACAGATTTTATATAACAAAAATAATATTAATTGATATAAAATCAAGCAAATAAAATAAAATAAAATAATATAATATAATATAAATAAAAGAAAATATTATGTAATCATATAATTAAATAAAAATATTATAAATTGTTATACGGTCCCTAAAATGATGCGGTCATCCTAAAAATCATGCTAGCATATACTAACAGGGATTTACTCCAGACGAAAAGGAGGGAAAGAAGCTGGTGGTCCGGCGGTGGCACAACAAGCATACCAGGGTTTTCGGTAGCAAGTGGCCACAACGGCGGTTGGCTAAAACAACCGCAAATTGGCTTGGGAAGTTGGGCAAAGAGAGGGCCTCGGTTGGTTGGGAATCGAAAGGTGTAGAGGCTTGATTTGAGGAGAAAAGGAGGGCGATGGAGGGCCAGGGCAGCACCGCGTGCATAGAAGAAAATAGAGGAAAGGGGAGGAGAGGTGCAGCACCTTTGGGTGCCTTGGTGGCAGCTTCCTCAGCCACCAAGATTGCGAGAAGTTGAGGGCTCACCTACGAGTGGCGATGGGGTCGAACCCTGGCAGACGGTGGCGAATTCCGATGGGTAAATCCCAGGACAGGATAACGGAGAAATGGGTATATTTTGAGAAGGAAGGACGAGGTTTTGGGCGGTGGGTCCAGCTTGGCTGTGGCAGAATGGTAGTCTCGGGAGACGAGGATAGAGGAAGAGGGGAAGGCTTGGTGGTGATCTATCGCCGTGAACCAGTGGGGTTTTAAGAAGGCTTCGTTTGGAATGAAGCCGACCGTTGGTTCGAAACGGGATCATGGATCCCCTCTTTTCCTTTCCGACTTGGGCCTATCGCTCCAACTCAAGAAAAGCCCAATTTGAGCCGGCTCTCACGCTAATTTAGTAGAATTTTAAAAAAATTTGTCATACTATTATCATAAATTTTCTTCAGATTGTTGTACAGATAAGTGTTTGTGAGAAGTCTTGTCCATGGCTTGATAAGAGATGGTTTGGATGGTGTTCTATATAGATTTAGAAGTTCTATTTGGGCATGCATCATTCCTGGATTTGTGTTCGTATTTTGTTGGATTTATGTTCGAGAGTTTATTAGTTGAAGTGACTTTGCTCCTTGATAAAAAGTGATCGATTTGGTGATCCTATCCAGTTTAATTGTTTAGTCGCAGGTTCCTTTTTAGCTGTGCTGCTGTCGTACTTCTATTCTAAATATATTCAGTTTTGACATGTAGAGAGTGATTATATTCTTCTTTTGTGATTTCTAGAGATTAATTTTAATATCTTTGTACAATTTAGTGTTCATTCTATAGAATTAATAGATGGAAACAAAGAGGTGCGGAAACAAAGATTTTTTTTTTGTCCCCGATATTTTCAAAGATGCGTGGAAAAAAAAAAAAAAGGGTAAGCCAATGCCAAAGAATTTTAATGGTAGGAAAGCTGCGGATCTACGGTGGTAGGTTTCTATTTAATTTTTTTTTTTTTTTTTTCCACGGGGCATGAAGCCAGCATGTATAGTCGTGAAAAGTTGGTCAACGAGACCAGGTCCGTATTTTGTTCGTCGCCAATTGCTATCCTCTTAGTTGAATAGCTACTATCTGCGGTCTCTTAGCCAGATGCAAAGCTCACTTAGTATTAAAAAAGAGTTTGATCAGAACAGAGAAAATGGTACCATCAAGCTCGACCAGAAATTTAGCCTCCGCCGGGGACGTCCGAGTCTTATCCATGGCATTGTGTGTCAACTATAAAACATGGAGAACAATTGTGTTATGCAACTTTAAGCTAACGCAGTGCATCGTAGTAGGGCTGGAAATAAGTTCAGGCCGGTCTGATGGGCTTTGGACTGGACTGGCCTGACATCGGGTCAGATTTCGGGCTAGATCCAAAAAAAATCAGGTTGAGCTTGGACTTCATTTTAAAGTCCATTACATTTTTGGGCCGGGCTTGGGCTTCTCTTTAGCCTGGCTTAGTCCGGCCCGAACCCGGCCTGAAAATGGCCTGAAGGGACCGGGCCCAAATCAAGCCCGTCAGAAGTCTCGGCAGACCCGAATCATCAATGATAGCCCGATAGATTTTATAAAACCTAAAACCCATTTTAGCCTAATAGATCATTTTCTCCTCTCTAGACCCTCGGTTCAGTTCTCCACTTTTCCTTCCCTCCGAGTCGTCATCTCTAGGGTTTTGTCGTCCCTGTCTACCGGTCCCCTTCTTGCTTCCAATCAAGCGAGCGGTGAGCCGATCATCGTGGATGACTAGCTGGCCTTCTAGCTTTTGCTGTTTCGATCGTCGTCTCCGACTCGATGACTCCAAGATAAAATCTCCATTGCTTCATTACGAGCCCGAGCCTGACCCTGCCGTCGTTCCCGGTTCCGTGCGACCCCGCCGCCACCCCCGGCTCCATGCGACCCTCTCCGTCCGCGCGACCCCCCTCGGTTCCGATCTCCTTCCCCGACCCTGGCACCCATACCCGACGCGGGATGCCCATGCCCCCCGTGCAACCCTGAGCCCCTTGCTTTGATCTCCTTCTTCCGGCTCCGGCGACCGCACATGAAGTTCGACGCCCAGAGGTCAGGTTTTTTTTTTTTGGGTTCCGATGATCCAAGGGGCGGGCTAAGGTTTGGGCCGGTCCATCGGGCTCGGGCCGGGCGGTGCTCGAGCTTGATATTTTAAAAATTTTTTGGACCTAAGCCTGGCCCGAAGTCTGCAAATTTTTTTCGAACCAGGCTCAGATAGGGATGTGGCCCGATCGAGTCCGACCCACTTCTAGTCCTACTTTGGAGAAAGAAAATAAAAACAAATATTGTTATTATATATACAGTAATTTTGCGGAGATATATAAAGATGGCTTTTCGCTGTTCCCGGCACGCCAGTGGCCTCACACTGCGTGACGGTGCCCAAAGGATATACCGAGCCCAGTGTATCTCGGGCCATGCATGTATGCATCGCACGACCACGGAACCGGACCATTAAATGCCGTTTAGAGACAGGATGGATCTATTCCATCTGAGACTATATTAGTAGAAAGGCCTAACATTTGCTTGGATAGTGTTGCAGCTAAAATCCGATCTAATGATTTAGAGATACGAAGAGTTGTGGAGATATGAAGAGTGGTGATCGCTTTATTGTAATAGAAGATGAAACATTGGTCTTTAAAGAAAGATGCTAATTTATAAACAAAGAAGACCGCCTATTTTTATAGATGCAGAGATCCTTCAGCTTTTGTTGACTTTTGGAGGTTTGAGTTTATAAATATGTTGCTGCGCTCACCCCTGGACCGAGCTCTGCCTGCTATGCGGGAGAACTCCTCGGCCGGCCAACCCGCAAAAGGTTTCCTGGGTGCCGGGATGTTTCGACGGGGGACACTCCGATGCTTAAGTTAGCGAGGGATTTAGAGCAACGGAATGGAGAGAATTAAAGAAAAGCACAGAGTGGAAGAGAAAGAGCCTCTTACCCCCGTGGAGATCCCCCGAGCACCTTTTATGAGCATGAGATACTGACAAAATTTATTAGAGGGCAGAGATGAAGTTCCGGATCTGCCACTGGGAGGATCAAAAGAGATGGCCAGGTGGCACGGGGTCGTGGCCACGTCGAAGAATCCGTTGCAACAGAATTCCAACACCAGCTGGAGGGAATCTTCCGGAACCCTCAGGCGTTCTCCTGAACGTGGATCAAGTTGGTCGACTTCCCTAAGGTCGGCTTCCCTGGAACAATAGTCCAACGGCCGATCGGCTCGTGGGCCCTCAGTGGGGATACATCCAGGCCTCCGAGGGAGCCGACCGGCGGGGGCTTCAATCCGCCTCAATCGGCCGAATGCCTTATCCGGCTCAATCTCGAGTCCGACCGGGCATATATAACATAAATAGATCTCTACTTCAGCCATACAATCCATCTAAAATTTCAAGAGCCTCTCTCAAATCTCTTAATTTCTCTCTTATTTTATAATTTTTCTCATTTGATAATTTTGGACTAATAACGGACTTGATCGATATTCGTTCAAGATTGTGCCACCGATAAATATTGGAGTGTTGACTTTTGGATGTACCTTGGATGAGAGTGAGAGGTCTAGTTGTTTTTCGTACAAGAAGGAGACCAATTTTTTTTTAGAACAATGATTTCATCCACCTTCCAGGCCAGGATTCTAAATATTTATTTGTTTTCTAAATTCTATTTTATTTTGTTATACCAAGAAATTCCACTACATACACACCATGAAAATTAATTTTCAAAATAAATAAATATATATATATATATATTTATAACTAATAATCTAAAGGAGACTCGATAAATATTTGTGTTGTGTATGTATATAGTTCTATATTGATATAGTTATTTATATATAATTATAATTTTTGTGCTTTACATATTTATATTTATATATAAATTATAATTTTAATTGGTTAACCCTAGTATCCTTTTTATAATTTTGTGTTGTTCAAAATTAATTAAAGATCCTTATAAAACATGTAATACAGCATGTAAATTTTAATTTTTAAAAGATAATACAAACAAATTAATCAAAGTTTCTAGAGTTTAGAGATAAATAAATTAAATAAAAAATTTAACAAACCACAAGTTCGATCACTTTGATATTCATTTTAATAAAACTTTAATTTTTTAAAAAAATAAATCAGGTAACATTTTAAAAACATATATAAAAATAAAAAAATTATTTAAATTAAAAAATTAAATTATTTAAATATTTTTTAATAATTTTTTTTTATTTTTTAGATTTTTTTTTGAACCTGACTTGGATCTAAGGATGAGATCATTAGTCTAAAACTAGAAAAACTTGATGGATCCTATTTTAAGAAGTAACAAATCTAAATAAAATTTTGGCTAACCACTTTAGATCTTTGGTCAGTAATCGACCAGTTTACTAGTTGTTCTAGTTCAACCACCCCTGCTATTCTAGAAGAGGATTACCTGTATAAAGATAGAATTCTTAGTATCCTTTTCAATTTATTTTATGACATATATTTGTCCGCTTAGAGTATGAAGAAATTATGAGATATTCTAAAATTTGAGTTTGGCTTTCATGATGTTGGGGTTGAACATTTCAACACTATATCATTCTTTAGGTATAATATAGTAGCAGATAAACCCATAAATGACAAACTTTACTAATTCCGAGAGTATCTCATAAAGCTTCATGCTAATCGAGATAAATTCTTAGAAGGATTCAAGGTCTCTATCTTTCTACATAAGATGCCTCCTTCCTGGAATAGCTTTATCAAAGGTTAGCTCCAAAAGCCAAGAGAGCTAACCCTAACACAGCTTCTGATTCAATCAAGATAGAAGACCAATACAGGTCCAAAACCCAACAAACCAAAGTTCCAGGTGTCTAAGTAATACGACTCAACAATACCAGACCAATAGTAATATCAAACCAAAACCAAAATCAAAACCTAGATTTCAACCAAATCAACAATACCGGTCAAACCAATATAACCATCATAATCCAAATAAGTTCAAATATAAGTATAAAATATTCAAAGCCAATAACTCTAAATCCAACAAGCAAGCCCAAGGTCCAAAAGAGTAGTTATGCTTTATACATGGAAAGACAAATCATCTTACGAGAGGTTGCTTTTGTCGGAAGAAGGAATCTTTTTGTAAACCTTCTGGTTTCTCCGGATCCCAAGCTTATATAGTTGAAGGTTCAGATGACTCCACCTTTAGGTCGATAAGTTTAAATTTTAAAGTTAATATTACTTCTTCCAACCTTGATTGATGGTTGATTTAGGAGTCAATATTCATGCTTATTTTGACCGTTCATGGTTTATTACTTTTCATGACTCAAATAAAGAAGGTATGATCTTAGCAAATAATACAGCTGTCAGAATCATGGGATAAGATTAAGTCAACTTGAAAATAACATCAAGAAAAGTTCTTGCTGTGATGGATGTGCTATATATTCTAGACTTTAGGAAGAACCTTGTTAGTGGATTTCAGTCGATTCAGAGAGGATATAAAATTATATTAATTATAATAAAATTATAATAACTAAAATAATACCTTCATAAAAAGGATGTGTCAGTAAAGACTTATTCAAATTAAATGTAATAAATTTTTTTATTATTAAAGTTGAGAATCAAGTTTACTTTATGAATAAATTCATACGAAATCTGTAACATATCAGGATGAGTCATATATATTTAAAAAAAGTTAAACATATGATAGAATTAAAACTAATTTTCAAATTAAACTTAGATACATTTTAATGTAAAATATGTGATGAATCTAAATAATTAAAAAAATTAGTTAAAAGAAATTCTTCAATCTTAGAGTTGATACATAATGATGTATATAACTCCACCAAGACTGCAACATGTAGTAACAATAGATACATAATGACCTTTATAGCTAAATTTTTCAGATACTATTATTATTACCCAATTAAATCTAAGGATGAAATCTTCAATAAGTTTAAAATTTATAAGAGTAAAGTAAAAAATTAACAAAAAAAAAAGATTAAGATTCTTAGGTCTGATAGAGAAGAGAAGTATACCTTGAATGAATTCTCTTAGTTCTGTCAAAAACATGATATAATTTATTAAGTGAATGCTCCTTACTCGCCACAGTCTAATGGTATAGTTAGCTTAAAAATCATACTCTTAAACATGGTAAATGCCATGCTTATCAGTTCCGGTTTACTCAAGAACTTGTGGGAGGAAGCTCTTCTATTATCTTGCTTCATTCTAAGTAGGATACCTGTTTAGGATAGTGGCAAGACTCCTTATGAACTTTGGAAGGGAGAACATATAATCAAGATTTTTTCAAATTATAGGGATGCCTAGCCAAGATTAATATTCTTGAATCCAAAAAAAATAGGACTCAAGATTATAAATGCTGTATTTATAAGCTATGCTCAAAATAGCAATGCCTATAGATTTTTATTACTAAAATTAGAGGTTAGTGATATAACAGATAACACAATCTTTAAAGTTAGAGATATCTCTTTTTTTAAGGATATATTTTTTATAAGAATAGAATTTCTATCAAGGTAAGTTTTAGATCTTTAGAGTCTAAATCAGTAGAATCTCAATCTGAATCTAAAGTTGAACCTGAATGAAGAAGAAGTAAAAGAAAAAAGTTGAAAAAGATTTCAGAGAAAACTTCTTCATATTTTTAGTAGAGGAAGATCATTCTATGTATGATGAGATAATATCATCATCAAAATTATCATATTAGAAAGAAGCCATAAATAGTGAAGTTCAACAAATCCTAAAAATTAATATATGGGTTTTAACTAATTTATATCTAGGAAACAAACTTATAGAAATAAAATAAATTTTTTTAAAAAAATTAAGGCCATATTGAATAATAGAAAGATATAAAGCAAGGTTGGTAATAAAAGGATTTAATTAAAAAAAATAAATGGATTATTTTGACACCTATTTTCTGTAGCTAGGATAACAATTCTAAGAACTTTGATAGTTTTAACATTAATTTATAATTAATAATCCATCAAATGAATGTAAAAACTATATTCTTAAATAAAAAATTAGAAGAAAAAAAATATAAACCAATCTCAAGGATTTGAAGTAAAAGGACAAGAATATAAGATATATAGACTAATTAAATCACGTTTAGTTTAAAACAAGCTCTAGACAATGGCATATCAAGTTTGATAAAATTTCTTAAGAAATAACTTTAAAACAAATGAATATGATAAATATATATTTTATAAAAAATAAATATATACTTTATAATTTTATGCTTGTATGTAGAAAATATTTTATTATTTAGAATATCAATAAAAGTAATTCAAGAAATTAAAAGCTATCTATCAAATAATTTTGATATGAAAGACTTAAGAGAAGCTATAATTTTAGGAATGAAGCCTAAAAGAGTAGATAGTGGAATAGTTGGCCTAGCACATTCAATAGAAAAAATATTTAAAAAATTTAAATATTTTAATTTAAATCTAGTGTGACAGTTAGATTAAGTATAGCTCTTATAGATTCAAGACCGGAGTCCAGCAAGGTGAGATTCTATTGCATATATCTTTAGAGAATCTATCTTAATGAGAGTAGTCATAAGGCCACGACCAGAATGAATCCATATTAACTCTCATAAAAATTATGGCAAGCACATGATCTAGATAGTGCTACCCTATATTATGATCAGTTCGTTTTCATACTGTATATAGTTTGATATTAAATACAAGTTCAAATCTAGAAGATATTTGCACTAAGCATAGTGAAAGTCCAAAGATCTTTTGTTTAAATTGTTTACTGAGTTTAATAATATTAAATTTAAAATTTTCCATTTTTTATGGGGATTGTTAATTGATTTATTAAAATAAAAATTTTCCCATCTACACCGAGCATGTGCATGATTTGTGCACATGCCACGTATGGGCGGGCTGCGCGATGCGCTTGCCCAGTGCATTGGCACCACACACGAGTCAAGCCAGTGGCCCGTTATGCATGGGCACGTCACAGGCCGGCTTGTTCAGGCTATTTTTTATGTTTTTTATATTTTTTATATTATTTATTTATTTTTTGATATTAAATGGTTTAACGACTTTTTGAAAGCTTTTTTAGAATTTTTTTTGGAATTTTGAGCCTATAAATAGGCCTCTATCCAGTCATACAATCTATCTAAAATTCCAATAGCCTCTCTCAAATCTTTCAATTTCTCTCATTTTACAATATTTTTCATTTGATAATTTTGGATTGACGATGGACTTGATCGCATTCGTTCGAGATCGTGCTATCAGTCAACATTAAAGTATTAGTTTCCATGTTATACTTTGCAAAAAAGTAAGAGGCCCAGTTATCATTCGCACGTGAAAGAAACTGAATCTTTTTAGGACAGTGATTTCATTTACCTTGCATACTAGGACTCCAAATATTTATTTATTTTTCAAATTTTATTTTATTTTATCATACCAAAATATTATATTACACATACTATGAAAATTAATTTTTAAATATTTTTAAAATTTATAAATATACATATTTTTTATATATTATAACTAACGCACTATGGTTCCTATAATTGATTAGACACCTGGAACCAAAGCAACAAGGAAAAGAATGGTTTGCGACTGATCCATGGAGGCCATGTGAGGTGCATGTGCGCATCTGCCAACTTTTTTTTTTTTTGGGTAAAATAAATGTATTAAGCTAATTGTGAATAAATACTTTAACGAGAATCCGAAAATAAAATATCTAAAAATTAAACATGGGAAGTAGTTATAAAATCTCATAGAATCTATCTTGAATGCTTAATTGTTAAAAAAAAAAAACATCTAATCAATAATACTATTGACCTCCCAAAAATATTTGCCAATTATTTGCATGCAGAAAGATTAGTGTGAATTAGCAGTGTAGCATAACTTGCTCGTTGAAAAAAATAGTTGGTTATCCGATTAGGAAGAAAAAATAAAATACACATAAATCTCTTTAAAAAACATTAAAAAATAAAGAAATTAGTAAAAGGATGTTCTACTTTTCTTTTATTAAAAATTTTAAAATTGAGTCACAAAAATTCTATTTTTACTAGCCAGGTCCATCCTTATACAATTGTTATTAGATTTCTGGTCTACCTAGAAAAGGTCACACAGATATGGCTAACAAAATTAATCATGAAAAAATAAAATCATGTAAAAAAAAAGTAGATCCTTCAATATCCATTCTATTTGCAATTGCTTTATCTAATTCTTTTTGAATTAAGAGAGATATATTTGGTTAATGTTTTTACTAAAATGAAAATCATTTCATAGACCAATCAAAAATCTTGAAAAATTATCTTTTGTATATATGAAAGGAGTGCTTGGGTACAGGAAAGTTAAGGTCACTGAAATTTTGATGCATGATTTGACTTTATACCATTACGGATCTCACTTCTAGGCCATTTAGATATTTCCATCATGGCCAATGGCTATATCAAATATGATGAACCTTCTGCATCAATAAAAGAAATCAAAGTTTCAAACTCAACTAAATATTAGAATATTAGAATAATTACGATCGGCCAGGTCCTGCGGTTAGGACTAGAATGGGCCGGCCCAAAGTTCATTGGGTCGGCCTAAAAATTATATTTTAAAATTTTTTGAATCGGATCTGATTATCAGCTCAAAAATTAAATGGACTCTATTTTACAGCCTGAAGACTAGTTAACCATGCTTAAAATTTGGTCCGAAGTCTGAACCAATTTCAAACCGGCTCGAAGTTTATTGAGCTGGTCCAATTCAATTCCAGATAATGAATTTTTGGGACGGTCCATTTCTAGCCCTACCCGCGGTCCATGAACAGTTCTGTTCAATGGCAGAAGATATTACCTACTTAACTTGGTAAATAGGATCCTGCTTTCAGTATTTTGTTCTCATGAAACTTAAGAGTGTAATGCCATGGTGGACTAAGCTGCGAAGCTAACATACGAAAATAGAACATGTTATGCAACAAATCCTCGTATCGCCGTGTAACCCGAGCGAGTTCAGGGTAGGCCTGGGATTAGCCGGTAAGTTTAAACATCCCGCCACCCGTAGAGTCGTTCCAGGAACGAACCTCCCCTCATCTCGCAACTGTTATTTCTCTCCCTTGCTCCGAGACAAACAACCGATACTGTCCCAGTATCCTCTCTCCACTTCCGTTAGTTTCCTCTTCCTCTCTCTCTCTCTCTCTTTTCTATCCTCTCCCATCTTTCTCCCAATCCAAAACCACCAGCCATGGCCTCCCAGCAGCCACTCTACCCCCATGTCCTCCAAACCAACCCTGAAGCCCACTCCCCCTTCCTCTCCAACCCCAACCCCGTCCCCTCCGCTCCCCCCGAACCCTCCTCCTCCTCTCTCTACCCCACTATCGACATGGGCGACCTCGTCGACAACCTCTTCCCCGACGCCGACGAAGACCACAAGAACCCCGACCACACCGCCAAACTCCCACCACCGATCGAAGAAACCCTCCTCGAGATCCCCGGGGCCCTCCTCCACCTCATCGACAAGCACTACAGCGTCGAGCTCGCCTCCGGCGACCTCGCAGTCATCCGCCTCCGCCAGGGCGACAGCGTCGTCGCCGTTCTCGCCCGTGTCGGTGCCGGTGACGACGCCGTCCAGTGGCCCCTCACCCGCGACGAGGCCGCCGTCAAGCTCGACGACTGCCACTACTTCTTCTCCCTCCGCGTCCCCGAGGGAACCGCCGATGACGGTGAGGACAGATCGGTGGACCTCCTCAATTACGGCCTCACATTCGCTTCCAAGGGGCAGGAAAGCTTATTGAAGGAATTAGATGGGATCTTGGAGAGTTGCAGCGGGTTCTCAGTTCAGAAGGTGAGAGGAAAGGAGGCGTCGGCGGTGCTGGACGGGTCGGTGGGGATGGAGATCACCCCGGCGGAGGTCACGGAGGCCGGCCCGAAGAAGGAGATGATGGAGGAGCGTTCGGCGGCGTACTGGACCACGCTGGCGCCCAATGTGGAGGATTACAGTGGATGCGTGGCCAAGGCCATCGCGGCGGGGTCGGGGAAGCTGGTGAAGGGGATTCTGTGGTGCGGGGATGTGACTGTTGATCGGATCAAGTGGGGGAATGAGTTCTTGAGGAAGAGGATGGAGAACACTGAGAGAAAGGAGATCAGCCCGGAGACCATGAGGAGGATTAGAAGGTATCATTTTGTTTTTCTTGTGTCGTAATTGTGATAAGTGAATCTAAATGTGTTCGTTGTTCTTCTCTCTCTCTCTTTTTTTTTTTTTGTTTTTGTTTGCAGAAATAGACGTTGATGATTATTGACTTGTTGTTAATTAGGGTCAAACGAGTTACCAAAATGTCTGAGAAAGTGGCAACTGGAATCCTATCTGGGGTCGTGAAGGTATCTGGATATTTCACAAGCTCAGTTGCAAATTCCAAAGTAGGAAAGAAATTCTTTGGACTCTTGCCAGGAGAAATCGTCCTTGCTTCTCTTGATGGATTTGGTATGTTACCTGTTGATCTTATTTTGATTTTATTGTGGATGAAATATACATTTGCTAACCTCTTGTTTTCAATATTTGTCGAGCATATGGTCGTTTCTTTTGAGTTGTTGAAGGGTTTAAATCCTAGAATTTTGTTTGGTCTTTTAACTTGTCAATACGGTGAGCGTCATTTTACTTTGATCTGGCCTTCATTTTCATGCATGCAACTTGTTACGAGCATGGAAAAGTAGTGCAAATGATCTTGTGAAGATACTATTATTTATCATATTTTCCCCGTAAAATGATGCAACATTGCAACTTGTGTCATTTTAACTTCTCTCCATCAATTACCTCTGATTGTAATCCTATGAGCTGAAAATATTATTTCCTAGTGATAAATTCAATTTAACTGCCAATAAATTTTCTGATACATCTAATAAGGTTGCTTGAGTCTTGAGATATAAGACATGCATCTGCAGTGTACATATCAGATCATATCAGTGAAAATTAGATTCACTCTCATTTCTCTGAGCCTGTTCAGTCAACAATAATTTGGAGGTCGTCATAAGCATTTGAGATTATGGCTTAAAATACCATAAAAGAGAGTATCAAACAAAAGAAGACTTATCTGGTCAATTTGTTATGCGTAGCTAAGGTGAATGATCTTTCATCTAGCATACTTTTAATGGCTGTTTCTTCTTCCTACGTTTCTTTCCCTGTTAAAGGTTTTGGTTCTTGTAAGAGTAGTTGCTTATTTGTAAGCAAAAAAGGAGTGTGAAGGATCATGACATAACAATGCTTATAACAAGGTATGAAGTGCAAGACTTTCTGCTTTTATTGAGAGGACTCGAAATTTTCAAGGGTGATAAATGTTGAGACACAAAACCTTTTCTTCTGGTGTTAGCACTTTGGAAGATGACTTATTGGTAAATATAACTATCATTTTGACCATTGTTTATGTGTCGATAATTTAAACTGGGACCACAGCTTACCTCTTTGAGGATAATTCCATCCATACCAACAGGGAATGAGGTAAGCTTGTTGTCTGATGCTTATTCGACCATCAAAGTGTGAGTTACTGCAAGTGAGTTCGTGTTAATGAAGATTCAAAAAGAAAATTTTAAAAGCAAACATTTTAAAGCAAAGAATAGAATGCAAGAAAAGAATCTCCATAGGAAAATCAAATAAAAAAGTAATGAACATAAAGATCAAAATTCTGTCCATTTTTCTTCCTTGATTTTCTTGTTTGGTGTAAATCATATACAAGGCTTGAAAAGGGCCTTGGTAAAGGTCACCCTCTTACCTAAACTGACATTCCATGAAAGATTTTTTTTTAAAAGAAAGATAATATAGAATTTTAATCCATGTATGAGGGTGGGCCCTGGCACAACTGTATGGCTGTTCCATTATGTCCTGAGTATCGTGGGTTTAAAACATGGAAACACCCTCTCTGCATGTAGAGTTAAGGCTGCCTACATCAACCCTCCCAAACCCTATAGTGGTAGGAGCCTTGTGCACTAAGACGTCCTATCTTTTATAAAATTTTAAAGCATGTACACCTATATGAACAATAAAACATGATGTTCATGAGAATGGATGTAAGTTGTTATGAAACTAAAAGCATTTTTCGTTATTGAAAAAAAAAAGAAAAGACTAATCCAGTGACTACGCTAGGAAATGTCAGTGGGTGTTCAGCTACAAGCCTGCAATGTCATTATACAAAGAATTGTGGAAAAGCTCTCTTCACGGTTGGCCTAATGGTCTGGTGGCCTTAGTGCATTATGTATGCTAATATCTAAGTACTGGTTCATAAAGAATATGATAGCTGAATCAGAGCAGAGTACACGTTGCAACTTATGTGGCTGTCTATTATACATATAAGGTTTTAGTTGATTTTTGGTTGCCTTGGTGACTCCATGTTCCATTTAAATCAATGCTAACTAGTAAAATAAGTTTTTATCTTTTCTGAAGTTGAATTTGGATATTGATATTGACAGTTATATTAGATAAAAGCATTAATCACCGCTCGTATAAATTACTTAATAGAAGTTTTAATTCTTTAGAACTGCTCCTTTCTGTGCCAGATTGCTTTGTGCAGCTAGACAATACTCATTGTGAAGAGACATTAGGTGATTAATATTTGAATTTAGTTCATTAGGCAAAAGATGATGAGATATATAACATTTTCAGGTCAGATATAGTGAACTAGATGAATTCAGATATGCAGTATTTCTGTTATGTTAGTCAGTCACATATCCTGGGAAACAAAATGTGTTTCCTGAACATAAGCACAAAGATGGCTGTATCATTTGAATTTTGGGCACTAAAGTGCCTAGTGCCTGAATAAGAGAGGAAGTTTTTGGTAGTGGTTAGGGGATTTAGCTAACTAGGATGGAGCTAGTGATCAGTGCACTGGAAGAAATCTTAGGACTTACACAGTTGGAGAAGCTAAATAAGGGTACACATAAGGGGGAACTGACAAGACATGAGATTATGCAGCTTGGGCTTCTTGTTATGATACAGAAAAAAGTGGAGATCATGGAGATGCAACGACTGTTTCTTTGTTTCTTGCTTTGACTGATATATGGCCTTCGATGTGAAGAAATGGTTAAATATGTTGGCAACTGAAATGAATTGTAGACAGTCTGTCAATTACAAATGTTTACTGGATGCCTGTTTTAACTGATGTTTAAATTGTTTCATAGGCCTTACCACAAGCCTGGGAATCTTTTGAGTGCCTGCTTTTTGTTGACTAGCGAGGAGATTTTCAAGGTCTCCAACTTTCCATGTGAATTGAAGTGGCAATAGCAATATTCTTTTTGTTTTTCACTTTTCAGTAGTGCTTTCTTGTGAGGTTTAGAATTAATTATCTTGCAGTGAAATGCCAAATCTTAATCACCAAGCAATAATCAAAAGAAGATTTCTGGCATCTGTCATTTTCTTATACATATTATTGTATGCCTGTTTAAACTTTTTTCAGATGATAGGCCATGGATTTTCTTGTTATTTTTAGGTAAACTTTTAGAGGGTTCTAGGCATCCGATCTAGTTTATGGCCATGAATGGCTTCTTGTGGTTAGTTTCTTTTTGCTGTTTAAAATTTCTTGATTCAGTTTCAACAAAAGAACAAGTTCAGATCGCAGCTATTCATTTTCATTTCACTTTTTACAAAATGAAGCCAGTAGTGTCATAGCTACTGCTTATCTTTCTTTTGGGTACTTGTGTCACTTGTTTTATATATAGCCTTTTCTTTTTCTTTTTCTTTTTCTCCCATGGATGTTGGTAGAGAGACATCAACTGTTATTTTGTTTCAATGCTACTTCTTCATAACTCTCTGCTGATTATTATTTGATTCATAAACTCAGTATTTCTGCTCTGTTCCTCTCCTTGCCTAACAGGCAAGATTTGTGATGCTGTTGAAGTGGCTGGGAAGAATGTCTTGTCAACATCATCAGTTGCAACAACTGGACTTGTATCTCACAGGTATAATTGAGCAAGGAGTTTCTGGTCTTCTGGCTTCTTGCTGGATCTACATGATGTGGATAAAATTAGCTCTACCTTTTTATGGAGTGTTAAGCATTGTCAGTTTTTTGCTTTTGGTGTTGTTTAGAATTGCTACTAAACAAGTTATCTATTAGTTTAGCATCTAGCTTAAGTCACCATTGTCCTTGATGATCGTGAACCTTTTAATCAATCAGTGTAGAATGTGACAACAAATCGGTGCTTATTGAATGGTCCAATTTTTAAACTACATAAAGAGTCAAGTGGATAGAGTAACTGGCAGTAGTGGCCTCAGCATTTATGCCCTCACAATGTGCGCACACACATTAAAGTTGAATAATTTATGTATGGAGGGTCAGTTCATGGCTCTGCTGAGTATCATTAGGGTGGTCATGTTCATGTCAAGAGATTGCCATATGATTGGATGATCGGTATGCAGCCTTGTGTGACAATACCGAGGTTCAAAATTTTGGTGAATGCAATCATTTAAGGTTGAAACAAGAAAAAACAGATTTTTCAGACATTATTGCACTTCGATCTTTTTGGCTTCATAAAGGGTCTAGCCTCTGTATACACTATTGCATCATTTTATTTTCACAATTTTAATGAAAATTTTAAACATTACTTAAAATTTAAAATAATGGTGTGAAATATTGAAAACTTTAGCCTAAAACTACCAAATTACATTCATAATGATATTAGACAATCCAAAATACATTAAAAGGGTGTCAAACAACTTGTCTTCTTCTGTTCTATTTTTTTATTCTGGAATTCTTTCTTAGCTTCCTTCAAGACAAGGGTAGTTCGGAGAAAGGCCGTTGAAACTTGAAACAAAAACTTCATGTGGTGGTCCTGAACCAAAATGGAAGCCAAGGTTTAAAACTCATTTGTTCTTTGGCATCATGAAATTTTGTTCACATTTCATCTGATATGAGTTTCCCTATGATCGTTCATCCTCAAGCTAGTTTATTCTCAAATCTCAAAATCCAGTTTGCTCAATGTTTATATTGCTGCTTGACTGTCATGCAATCTCAAACCTAATGCTTTGAGCAGTTTCTCCAAATGTTGTCACGCTGTCCTATTCTTTTGTATGTGAATCAAAATCTGTAAGACTTTTTTCCTTGTTAAAGTAGGATGAGTTACTTCTTTAAAAGAATTAAGCTATTAAATTTGTATGGACTTGACAATGTAGATATGGTGAACAAGCAGCTGAGCTCACAACTGAAAGCCTAGATGCTGCTGGGCATGCTATTGGAACTGCATGGGCTGTCTTCAAGATCCGGAAAGCTCTTGACCCTAAGAGCACCATTAAACCTACGAGCTTAGCAAAATCAGCTGTGAAAGCAGCAGCTGCTGAACTGAAGGCGAAGCAAAAGTAGCATAACAAGAATTTACCATCTTTGTGAATGCTGCCATTTCTGTTCCTTCTCTTTTACTTGAATCTTTAAGCTTTGAAATCTGCAGCTAAATATCCTCCATTTTTTTAAAAAATAATGTTGATGTCCACAAATGTTTGTTTTTGTTCTCTTGTGTTGTACATGATTTCAACAGGTCAGCTTCTGTTATGCTACATAGTTAACATGTTATAGTTCCATAAATATTCATGTTGTAGTCTTTTATCTTTTGAAAGTTTGGTATCTTCCATAATGGATCAAGCCAATGGGTTTGGTGCAAAGATTAGTCAGGAGAATAACATCAAAAGTAAAAAATTATTCTATTATTTTAATTTGTGGCTATCTATGCATCTTCCACCTAATTCCTATTTAAGTGAGACATAATCGGCTTGTGCTTGCTTTCAAGGGAAACTATCAGTTGTTTGGTTGGGGGATAAATCGATAATTGTTAGAGAATAACCCATGCAAGTAACTTTCGTGGGGAAACTTTGCTTATTATTCTAAAAAATTTGGAGCGTATTGGAGTTGGATCCCTCCTCCCCTCCCCCCCCCAAAAAAAAAAACCAATATATATATATATATATACACGCACACATACGCGCACACTCTCTATCAAGATTTTTGCTGCACTGATCCACACTGAACCATTAAGCAATCTCATATCTGTTAGATATGTATGTCCTAAAAGCCAAGTTGGCTGACACATTATAATTTTTAGAATATCATATTATATTTAATCAAATTTTTATCAATAAAATTAAACATTTTTTCATTCATATTTTTGTGTATCTATGAACCATCCATGAAGTTAATGGATAATGATGCATATTCTCAACAGTTGAGAATTTAAGATATGTATCATTATAGGTTAACTCCTAAATGTTCCCAATCGTTGGATCATCATAGAGACAGAGATTGATCTATCAAAATTGATGCAGAGATCGTTTCTTTTTTGGATAAATGACTTCGAGTATACAGTATGGGGATACTAGAATAAGAGTGCAAATGGTTGTTACAGAATAACATTACTGAGTATGACTAAAGAACGAGAAGTTACATGGATGTCTACTCACTTATCATTGACTTCTCAAATGGTATAGTTGTATGGGTAATTCATTGACCTGCGATGTCTCAGGTAATCATAGTGAAGTTGTTGTGGTTTGACAGCACATAAACATGATCCTAGCTTTGGAACCTTGTGGTGTTCGTTGGCTATAATAGTTTTACTGTAGAAGTAGAGAGTACACTTATATGGAATCATCAGTCTTGGTAGTTAAGGTATAATTCTATTTGACCTAAATGGCCAAGTCCTTGAATCTATGGCCATAGTAATGTAATATTGAAAAAAAGTTTTCATGAGAATTACAATTGGACTTGAGCTAATTAAGTTTGACATATGATCAATGCTTAAGGTTTGACAAGTTTCCATAATCTATATCTTGTCAAGATTTTCAATAGAGAAATTTGATTACACAATAACTACATCTAGGGATCATTTCTATTTTATTGGGTTACCACTGCATATTACTAGGTTTCACTGATGGATTGTGAAAGTTTACTAGGATCGTTTTTGAATCAAAGATTTAAGTTATGGTTGAGCTAAAAAATTATTTCAGCCAATTGGAAGAGTTTCGATGATACTATAATAAAGATTATAGTATATCTCACTACCAGATGGATAAAAACCTGAGGGATCACATATATAAGGAGTCGCCTGACCAAACCATGGATCTATATAAGAGTTATATATTTAGTATCTGCTAAGTGTGGCACCTGCTGAAACTAGTACTTGCTAATTTTAGTACTTACCAAATTTAGCATTTTGGACCTATTTGCAAATGTTACAATAATCTTTGATTTCATTATTTGATTTAATTAAATCAAATTTAATTATTATTAACTTTATGTAAAGTTATTTGGACTTATAATTCAAATTGGACTTGAATTCTAGACCTAATGAATTAGTTCAATTGTCTTTTTGAATTTAGTTCAATTTGGACAGAAATGGTTTAAAAAATTAATCAAAATTGAGTTAAATCAAGCCAGTAGCTAAGAGACCTAGTCAACTGGGTCTTTCTCTAATCTCATGTAGAAACCAAGGGAGGTATATAAAAAAATGCGTACCTTCTCTTGGCATGTATGATGAGAAGAGGGAGGCACCAAGTTGGCGCCCCTCTTTCTCATCTAGGACTCTCTCTCCTTTTTGATAAACATGGACTCCTATCTAATTTGACTATTGACCAAATCATATAAGAATTCATATTTATCTGGATTTTTAAAGGTGGCGATGGAGGGGTTTTTGGCATGAATTTAAGAATGGAACAAGAGAGGATGCGCAAAATTTTGATCGATACATATCCTTTCTAATGTTCGTCCATATTTTGATCCTTTATAAAAAATTAAGTTCTATACCTTTATAGAAAGCTAAGAGCCCATGGATTTCATACAAAATATCAGAAAAACACTTTGTTATTTTTCTAGTATTTAATTCCTTGAGAGAATAGGATAGTAGGTTGCTAAGTTTTAGTTTTTGACTAGAAGAGAGGTCTATATCTATGAAAGAAGAAAGACTTGCAAGGATCTAGCAGTCCGGAGATCTTAGTGATTCAGTCAGAAAGGCTCCATATGGATACCAGCAGAGACCGGGTATGTACGTGGCTTTGACGAATTCTGTCAGATATGATTGATCCGATAGTTCCAATACAAGAAGAAGGATTTAGCGATACAAGTAAGTTGATTTCTTCTTCTTATAATTTTTAAGTTTTTAGATCTAATTAGATTTAATTATTCCAACATTTTAGAGATATGATTTTGTTGACCCTAGGATTGATTTTGATGATTACAAAATATTGATGCATGATATGTTATTAGTTATCTCTGTAAAGATTATTTTTTTGTAAAGTATCATAGGTTTAGAAGATGTTTGAAGTGGTTTGGAAGATGTTAGAAGAAGTTTGGAGACCTTTGGAAGCCTTTTGGATAAAGTTCACTCGAGCCGACTCGCGGAGAATTTGAGTTGACTCTTCTAGAATAGCTAAAATTAAGTCTGGATAGAGCTGACTATAGAATGGTAGAACTGTAATTATTTCAAAAATCTAAGCCGACTCGACCGGAAGAGCCGACTCGTGTAGAGTATGTTTTTCTCTTGTCTGAGACTTCGAGCTGACTCGACCATCTCGAGCCGACTCGAGTGTCGGGTTTAGGCCTGCAACGACTAGTTACAGAAATTACTTTTCTTCATTCCAACGGTTCCAAACGGTCATATTTCGTTTTCCAAGGCACTCCAATGGTCCAAACAACCTGGGAACACTTTCAAAACTTATATATGATGGATCAAAGTGAAGAGAAGAGACATAGAAGAAGAAAAGGAGAAAAAGAGAGAGCTTCAATGTTCAAATTCAAGAGAGGGTTTTTCACTTCCTATCACAACTCATGAAGCTTTATTTGAAAAAAGAGGAGAGCTTAGAAGAGCTGCATTCAATGGGCTAAAGCCGCAACCATCCACTCTCAAGGAGTTTGTATTTTGTATTGCATTATTTACTTGTTTGTTTTCCTTGTTTTTGTTTTGGATTTTTGGTGAGCCCATGAAAACCAAGTTTGGATTCTTGGTGATCTCGGTGTAAAAATCAAGTGTTGGGTTCTTGGTAAGCCCGGTGTAAAACCAAGAGTGGATTTTTGGTGAGCCCGTGAAAATCAAAGTTTGGATTCTTGGTGATCCCGGTGTAAAACCAAGATTGGGTTCTTGGTGATTCCGGTGTAAAATCAAGATTGTATTTTGATTTGTGAGCCCGATGTAAAACAAACTGACTGTATTCCATTGTGAATATAATGGAAATCCCAAGTGGTACCTTGGGTAGTGGACGTAGGAGCTGGGTTGCTCCAAACCACTATAAATTATGGTGTTTGTGATTACTTTACTTGTGCTTATTTATTTGGTTCCGTATTCAACTCTTGATACACTTCACTCACCACTCAAAGATTTTCAAAAGGGCACATATTTGTTTAAAAAGTTTTCTAACCCAAGTCACCCCCCTCTTGGGTTGGCCACCAGGGCAACAAGTGATATCAGAGTAGAGTCTCTGAAATTTCTTAGAGTAAAGATTAATGGCTACCCAAATGAGCACACATCTTGCCGAAGGACAATGTTCTACACGACCACCACTTTTTATCGGCGCAAACTATAGCTATTGGAAAGCATGCATGAAAATTTATATTCAAGCTATAGATTTTAAATTATGAAAAATTATTTTAAGAAAACCTCCCACTCCCATGATAAATGTTGATGGCATTAATATTCCAAAATCGGAGTTGGATTGGAATGTTTATGAAATGCAAATGGGAGAGTTGAATGCAAGAGCAATGAACCTCTTGTATTGTGCTTTAGATACAAATGAGTTTAACCGGATTTCTACTTGCACCTTCGCAAAAGAAATTTGGAATAAACTTGAAATCACTCATGAAGGCACAACACAAGTTAGAAACTCCAAGATCAATATGCTCATGCATGATTATGAAATGTTTAAAATGGAACATCATGAATCTATTTCTGAAATGTTTTCAAGGTTTACTAACATTACTAATGATTTGAGAAGTTTTAGTAGAATATGTTCTAATGCAGATATGGTTCAAAAGATTCTTTGATCTTTGCTAAGAATTTGGGATCCTAAAGTAACTGCAATTCAAGAGACAGAATCTAAACAATCTACCACTAGAAGAGCTTCTCGGATCACTTATCACTCATGAACTCACCTTGAAGCACCAGAGTGAAGAAGAGGAAAAGAAAAAGAAAGCAAGAGAACTCAAGGTGGCTACTAAAGAAATTGAAGAAGAGTTCACCAATTCATCATTCGAAGAGGAGCTAGATGAAGATGACTTGGCCCTTGTTATAAGAAAATTTAGAAAATTTATGGAAAAGGGCATATTCAAAGACAAAGAAAAAAGGTATATGGCTAAGGGGAGCCATACAAAGAGAAAAAAAAGAAAAAGAATGCATTGGCAACCACTTGAAGCGACAGCGAAGATTCAAACTCAAGTGAAAATAAAGAGCAATCAAAAACTGCCAACACTTGCTTCACGGTTCTTCAAAATGAGGTAAATTATGTACCTAACTCAGAATTTACATTTGATGATCTTAATAATGCTTTTCATGATTTAATATCTGAATATAAAAAGTTAGGAACTAAGCATCAAATCTTAAAATAATCATATGATACGCTTCAAAATGAAAGAAATGATGCTTTGAAAAAATTACAAAACTTTTCAAAAAGAAAAGATTGAATATCTTGAAAAGAATGAAGTATTACATGAAGAAAATCAAAGGTTGCAAAAAGAAGATAAGAAACGCAAGCCTTTAGTTGATAAGAATGAAGTATTACATGAAGAAAATCAAAGGTTGCAAAAAGAAGATAAGAAACTCAAGCCTTTAGTTGATAAATTGACTTTAAGTTCAGATAAGCTTGAGTTATTATTAAACAATCAAAGATTTTAAGTAGTAGAGATGAAATTATTTGTAATTCAAATTCCAATCTTGTTGAAAGAAAGATTTCAGCTCAAAACAAATTTCAAAAATCTAATGTTATTTGTTTTTGTTGTAAAAGAGTTGAGCATAAAGCTTATCTTTATAATTTCAGAAAGAAAAAGAAAAATGATGTAAGGAATGTTTGGGTTCCAAAAGAAACCACATGCACTAACTCAAATGGATCCAAAAAGACTTGGGTACCAAAAACATCCACTTAGCTATTTTGCAGGTTTGTCTTGCAGCCCATCATAAGAAAAAAAAATTGCGATGATAAAGTGGCTGTGCAAGGCATGAAGTAGGGTGGAAGAGCAAGTCTTCATTCTAAAGTTAGGGCAAGTAGACTAATGGTTTGTAGAAATAATGGCAAATGGAAGATTATTCATATTGATATAATTTACTCAAACCCTTCCTTACTTTTTAATATATGTAATGCTAGTCATTTACTTGAAATAATTTGCTATGTTTATTATATTTGATGCTTCAAGATAAGTTAAATGTCAACCATGCAAAAATTACTAGTATTCTTGATCATGTGAAATTCATTGAACTTTGACTTGAAATATTTTGAATGTTTGAGGTATGTTTGATATTCAGGTCTGGTGGCAATGAACCATGAAATCAAGAGTTCTAGCTTACGCTAGCATAGATAATTTGAGATGTGCTAGTATACTTAATGTTTTAAATTGATCACGAGTATAAATTGATTTTGATGATTTTTATAAACTCATGACTTTAATTCTTCTATTGATATTTATTTATTTTTATTGATACCATGTTTTATATTACTCTCTTGCATTAATGCTTAGAATGAATGTGAAAGAGAGAGGAGTGTATATGTTAGATAAAAGAAGAATTAAGAATCATGATACCCCCAACAATTAGTATTTGTAACAATCGATATCATAAAGAAAGGAGAAGAAAAAGAGAAATTATTGACAATAATATGAAGGAAATAAAAAGAGTCACCATGCTGTGAGTCTCGCGGCAGACAGCACCTTTATGCCACCTCCGGGCTATGAGCATGGCTATAGAAAGCGGGCCTGATGGAGGGCCCGCATGGTTGATGGAGGGAGCGATCTATGAGTCTCGCGGTAGGTGGCAGGCTGCCCCGCCGCCACCTCCGAGCTATGAGCTCAGTGGTGAGGAGTGTGGGCTTCATAGAGCGGGCCCGGCTCGTTGATGAGGGGTCACCATGCTGTGAGTCTCGCGGTAGATAGCACCTTGGTGCTACCTCCGGGCTGTGAGCATGGCTATGGAAGGCGGGCCTGATGGAGGGCCCGCATTGTTGATGAGGGTGCCAAGCTATGAGTCTTGCGGTAGGTGACGGGTTGCCCTACCACCACCTCCAGGTTGTGAGCTCAGTGGTGAAGAGCACGGGCCTGATGGAGCGGGGCCGGCTGATTGATGAGAGTCGCCATGCTGAATCTTGTGGTAGACAGACCTTGGTGCCACCTTCGGGTTGTGAGCATGGCTGTAGAAGGCAGGGTTGATGGAGGGCCCATGTTGTTGATGAGGGTGCCGAGCTATGAGTCTCACGGTAGGTGGTGGATTGCCCCGTCACCACCTCCAGGCTGTGAGCTCAGCGGTGAAGAGTGCAGGACTGATGGAGCAGGCCCGGCTCATTGATAAGGAGTCACCATGCTGTAAGTCTCGTGGTAGATAGCACCTTCGTGCCGCCTCCGGGCTGTGAGCATGGCTGTGGAAGGCGGGCCTGATGGAGGGCCCACATTGTTGATGGAGGGTGTCGAGCTGTGAGTCTCGCGATAGGTGGTGGGCTGCCCCGCCGCACCTCTGGGCTGTGAGCTGAGCGGGAAAGAGCGCGGGCCTGATGAAGTGGGCTCGACTCGTTGATGAGGAGTCACCGTGCTGTGAGTCTCGTGGTAGACAGCACCTTGGTGCCGCCTTTGAGCTATGAGCGCGGCTATGGAAGGCGGGCCTGATGGAGGGCCCGCGTTGTTGATGAGGGTGCCGAGCTGTGAGTCCGGGCTGTGAGCTCAGCAATAAGAGCGTGGGCCTGATTGAGTGAGCCCGGCTCATTGATGAGGGGTTGCCATGCTATGAATCTCGTGGTAGACAGCACCTTGGTGTCACCTCCGGGCTGTGAGCACGGCTGTGGAAGGTGTGCCTAATGGAGGGCCCGTGTTGTTGATGAGGGTGTCAAGCTTTAAGTCTCACAGTAGGTGGCGGGTTGCCCCGCCGCCACCTTCGGGTTGTGAGCTTAGCGGTGAAGAGCGCAGGCCTGATGGAGTGGGCCCGGCTCGTTGATGAGGAGTCACCATGCTATGAGTCTTGCAGTAGACAGCACCTTGGTGCCACCTTCGGGCTGTGAACACGGCTATGGAAGGTGGGCCTAATGGAGGGCCCGCATTGTTGATGGAGGGCATCGAGCTGAGTCTCGCAGTAGGTAGCGGGCTCCCCCGCCGCCACCTCCAGGCTGTGAGCTCAGCGGTAAGAGCGCGGGCCTGATGGAGGGCCCATGTTGTACCCACCGGACCTTGAGTCGTACGGGGATGTCCCTGCATAGATAAGAAGCAAAGTTGCATGAAAAAGGAGCTCAGATGTTGAGAGGAAATTTTACATCACCGATAGCGCTCTCTTGAGTTGCTCGCATTTCTGATTCGCGAGCATCGGGGGGCATCGAGGTCGACAAGGTAGCAGGCTTCGTCTGGTCGGATTTCGACCACCTTTGCTGGGATCCTTTACGGGGGTTATGGTAGCATGCCATCTTCCACTGGCGAGCTGCCCCCCGAGGTCAGGCCCCGTCTCCTGTTGGTCCGTCTGGTTGCGGGTCGCACGATGGGTGACATCTCGCCGCCATCTCCCAACCATGAGTGAGGCCGTGGTGCTTGCCTTCGACGGTGATGCAGGGCCTTCTCTTGTAGGACTGTGATATAGTTTTCAAAGGTAGTGGGGAAGAGAGTTACCAGTTAGGCTTGCATGAGATGATAGAAGCCCCCACGTGCAGGGGAATGCCTGGGTCTCCCTCTCTTTCTTTGGCTGGGCTCCCAGGAGGGAGCTCTCGCATTCCCCACCTGCCCCCTAGGGGAGGTGGCTTCTGACACCTCCGGCGATTGGAGAGATTGGATCCTCAGCCTTGGCTGAGATCCCCTCAATTCCTAAGTCGTTTACCACTTGGCTCGCCCCTTCCTAGCACGCCAATTTGTTGCCGCCTGGATCGTCCTGGCTTGTAGTTCTGGTACATCGCCGCCACATCGGGTGCCTCCTCCTCCCACCGGGAGTGCCTTCCCCCTCCGGGGGTGTCGACTCTTCGGCCCGCTCGGCCTGCAAAATAGAGGAGATCCAGATTGAGAATTCGGCGAGGATACTCCGACAATCAAGTTAGTGGAACGATCGAGGGAAACAGAATCCCTGTGGTGGAGAGCTTGGGGGACTCCCTCGCCCCAGGGGGTGACATGATAAAAATGTCAATATGGAAAAAGAGAAAAATCGAATGGAGAGCGGGGAGTGGGGAGGTTCTCCAGTCGGCCTTGGGACCGCCGAGCTTCCGATTTGCTTGCTTGCTTCTCTCCCTCCGCTCCTCTCACTTGATATCCACTTACCTTCCTTACCTTTCTTACCTTCAGACCTTTGGGCCTCTCAAACCCCTTTGGACCCCTCCGAGCCTTCGAGCCTCTCGGACCCCGCTCCTGGCCCCTCCGGACCCCTCTCCGCTTGATCTCTCTCGCTCGATCTCTCTCCCGGCCCCTCCCACCAGCCCCTCCTATTGGGGGTGTTGTTTTGCTTATGAGAGGCAAGTGCTGGGCCACTGAGCCCCCTTCCTGGTGGGATCTTTCCCTTCTTGGAGGGACCGTCCTAGTGTTGCAGGACCTGTGACTTTGACAGGATTCTTTTTTTGGGAGAACTCTGAGTTTTGCACTGTGTGGATTAGCATCCCCCTGGCTGTACGATGGTGGACATGGTGGCGTATTATTGGGCCTTGGATCTGACGGAGCCCGCCTTGTTCAGAGCATGTGGGCGGCGTGTTGCAGAACTGGCATTGGTGGCAGGGTGTGCGCCACTTCTCGGGGACTACAGGTGGGCAGGGACCTCCATGTCGTGGTTTAAATTCTTGTTGACCTTTCCCTCCTCTGTTGCTGGTAGGAATTTTAGCCTTTGCGTGGCATGGAAGGACCTCCCAAAGGGGTCTGCCTTTGGTAGCATGAGCTTGACCTTGGCCGGGAGCTGATCTCAGACGAAGGGCTCACCCGTGAGCTCGATCCCAGCTGGGAGCTGACCTCGAACAGGGAACTCACTTCATGAACTCTGCCTTGATTGGGAGAGCCGACTCTATGAGCTCTGCCTCGACCGGGAGCTGGCATCCGACGGGGGGGCTCACTCCTTGAGCTCGACCCTGGCTGGGAACTGACCTCGATAGAGGGCTCGCTCACGAGCTTGACCCCGATCGGGAGCTGACCTCGGCATTCCACCGGGGGCCGTGCCCAAGTGGCAGCCCCCACCCGCGTGGTTGCTGGCTGGTGGCAGCATCGAAGGGGTTCTCCATCACTCACCGGAGAGGAGGAAGATGGTGGAACATGGTCGATCATGTGCCCTAGAGACGGTGGAATGGGGAGTTTTAAAGAGGAAGAACAAGGGAGTTTTTCCTCGCCGTACGGGATGGAACCTCAATCGATCGGGAGTCCCAACCTTCCACGATGCTCCACCGGCCATCTCCAGCACTCCCACAACTCCCCTCTGCACTTTCCAGTGATGGTTTCGATCGAACAAACATCTCCTATTCAGCCTCTTTGTTCTTTTTTTTTCCAAGTTTTGAACTGAAGTCGGCATGTGTAGACTCCATGTCAGCGGATGTTGCCACATCACCAGCATACTTGAAGAGATTTAGAGAATGAACATGTCATATGCTTCGATAATTGGGAGCTTCATGTATTCCATGTTATGTACAAGGCCTGATATAGCCCCTGCTGTAAGTGTTTCGAATAGGTATTATGTTAATCCAAACTGTTACAGTGGTGACCAATCCATTCGGCCCTGACACAACGATGGGTTCACCTGAAGAGATCAGCTCCTGAAGCGACCAAGTCGGTACCTTGGCTAGCCCACCATGACCAGGCCAGGTCAGCACCACGGCCAGCCCGCATCGGCCTGGCCAGAACAGTACTTCAGCGAGCCCGTTTCAGGCAAGACTGGGGCCCAGCCAGGCTCACGCCCGCGGCACGACCCACGCCAGCAGGCCCGTGCGCCCACCTCGGCAACGTCACCCAGCTCGCCCGCAAGGGGCCTCCGTCTCGTCTCCGTTCGGTCCGGCGCAACCCAGCGCCAACAGGCCCGCGCGCCCACCTCGGCAATGGCGCCCAGCTCGCACGCAGGAGGCCTCCGCCTCGCCTCCGTCCGGTCCGCCAGCTCCCGGATCAGCACGCCCGTGGCACCCCTACCTGGCGCGCCAAACTGTTGCCGCCTGGATCGCCGTGGCCGGTAGCTCTGGCGTGGCCTAGGTGCGTGGACTCCGTGCAGCGTCACCGGGCTCGTTGGTCGGAGACGATCAAGGGGAACATAGTCGTAGTTGGGATGAAAGGGGCTTGGTACTGTCATGGCCCTCCTGTGGGCCTCTTCGGTGAGGGAGTAATCTCCCTACTTATCGTCCCTCCGTCGGGCGATACCTGCAAAACAGGGGAGACCTGCGCCGGGGACTCCGGCAAAGGCACTCCGACGATCAAGTCAGTGGGACGATCGAAGGAGATAAGGGACCTCTGAGACAGAGAGCTCGGGGGGACTCTCTGTTGCCAGAGGGTGATGGATCATGCTGGAATGATCAGAGTCTGTCCTTTCTTACCTCCTCCCGCTGCTCTTATATAGACGAGCGGCTCTTGGTGTTCAGAGGGGCACGTTCTTCTTGGCGTAGGCCTGTGAAGCCTCTGCAGGCCTAGGAGGCTTAGGTAGGCCGGTCAACTTCCCCTTTCTTGATGGCTCAGAAGATTTGGCAGAGAAGCCCAGCGCCTCGAGTGTGGTGCTATTCACTAGTTAGTGCAAACAGTAGCTTAGGGAACTTAAGCGCATACCTTTCTTTGCAGGCGGCGTGTCAGGCGGCGCGTCCAGGACCCACGTGGAGGGGGATACATGAAAAGAGCGCCGGGCCCATGCGGATGGACCCCTTAGAAAATGCGCGGGGCCCACGAGAGACCGAACTGCATGGTGCTCCCAGCAACCGAGCTGGGCTGCGGGAGAGCGGAGCTGGACCGCGGGCGTGTTGGGCACGAAGCAGGTGCGGACGGATGTGGCCACGCGGGAATTCCAGACGGGGCGTCACGTGGGCATGCCGAACCGGGCACATGAGCACGTGGGCATGCCGAACCTCGCGTCACGCGAGCCCATGAGCACCGGAGCCGCCGTGGGCGGAAGGGTCGGACCGGGCAAAGCCGGATCGAGGCGGGGCCGGTCGGAGCCGGGCTCGTGGAGGTGGCATCCTGCCAGGCACACCACGGGCATGCCGAGCCGGGAGCCGGCGTGCCGAGGTCGACCGAGCCGCAGCCTTGCCAAGCGTGCGCGCCATGGTGAGGGGCTGGGACGGTGCCACGGATGGCGCGGAGCCAGCAAGGAAGGAGCTGCGGCCACCGTGGGCGTGCCGCGGGTGCTGAACCGGACCTCGTGGAGCCGGAGGGGCCAAGCCGGGCGCGCTGCTGCCGAGGTGGAGCCTGAGGTCGGCGGACGTCGGAGCTGGCGCGGGGGAAGCCGGGTTCGCCGTAAGCTCGCCGGGGGCACTGCAGAGCCCCGGACCTACCTCGCGGAGTCGGAGAGGCCGAGCCGGGCGCGCTGCTGCCGAGGTGGAGCCTGAGGTCGGCGGACGTCGGAGCTGGCGCGGGGGAAGCCGGGTTCGCCGTAAGCTCGCCGGGGGCACTGCAGAGCCCCGGACCTACCTCGCGGAGTCGGAGAGGCCGAGCTGGGCGCGCTGCTGCCGAGGTGGAGCCTGAGGTCGACGGACGCCGGAGCTGGCGCGGGGGAAGCCGGGTTCGCCGCAAGCTCACCGGGGGCACTGCAGAGCGCCGGACCTACCTCGCGGAGCCGGAGAGGCCGAGCTGGGCGTCGGGGCGGGCGAAGTCCTCCCTCGGCCGGACTGGGCGCTGTCCCGGTCACTTCGCTGAGGTGCCGTCTTGGGAGGCGGAGCGGGGCCCTGCCGTCCCACATCGGGCCGAGCCGGCGGAGCAGAGACGGAGGAGCAGGATCGAGGCGGGGCGGCCGAAGCTAGGCTTTCCGAGGTGGCATCTTGCCGGGAGCGAAGCGGGGACCGTGCCGGGCTGAGTTGTGGGTGCGCCAGGTGGGCGTGCACGGGCGTGCTGATCCGGGAGCTGGCGGACCGGACGGAGGCGAGGCGGAGGCCTCCTGCGTGCGAGCTGGGCGCCATTGCCGAGGTGGGCGCGCGGGCCTGTTGGCGCTGGGTTGCGCCGGACCGAACGGAGACGAGACGGAGGCCCCTTGCGGGCGAGCTGGGTGACGTTGCCGAGGTGGGCGCACGGGCCTGCTGGCGTGGGGTCGTGCCGCGGGCGTGAGCCTGGCTGGGCCCCAGTCTTGCCTGAAACGGGCTCGCTGAAGTACTGTTCTGGCCAGGCCGATGCGGGCTGGCCGTGGTGCTGACCTGGCCTGGTCATGGTGGGCTAGCCAAGGTACCGACTTGGTCGCTTCAGGAGCTGATCTCTTCAGGTGAACCCATCGTTGTGTCAGGGCCGAATGGATTGGTCACCACTGTAACAGAACGCACCTAGGCCACGCCAGAGCTACCGGCCACGGCGATCCAGGCGGCAACAGTTTGGCGCGCCAGGTAGGGGGGCAGATTCATGCTCCTCAATAAGGTGGGACGACGGTTTCCACCTTTATCTTTAGTCCCCGGGGGGCAGACCGGGGGCACGGGGATGGGGGCACAAGAACTTCTCCCTCTCTCTTGAGGCTCCAAGGAGCGGCCTCGATCAAAAACCTTAAGCTGTGAAGGTGCATCGCCACCCTTGACGGGGCAGCAGGCAGCAAGCCAAGGATGGAGCCACCTCCCGGCGGTACCACCATCCAGGAGCCCCACTTAAAAAAAAAAAAATAGAAAAGAAGAGAGGGAGGAAGGGTCTGGCCATCGTAAAGATGAAGAAATCCAGGCAATGAAGTATGCTCCCATGCAACGGGACTTACTCCTATCCAATGGAGTATGCTCCCATGCAACGGGACTTACTCCCATGCAATGGGGCTTGCTTCCATCCAACGGAGCTTCCCCCATCCAACGGAGTATGCTCCCATGCAACGGAGCTTACTCCCATCCAACGGAGCTTCCCCCCATCCAACGGAGTATGCTCCCATGCAACGAGCTCTCTCACAGAGCCTCGTTCTCCCATTCAACGGAGTCTTCCTCCCCCAAATGGAGGTCTGTCCTCCCGTGTGGAGGAGTTCTATTCTTTCTTGAGGTAACTCCTCCCTCTGCTATCTTTGCAGTACAAGAAACTATATTTTAGTTCTGCAGGAAGACCTCCTATGACGTCGTCAACGGAGCCTCAAGCTCCCATACAAAGGAGTACCATGCTCCCATGCAACGAGCTCTCTCACAGAGCCTCGTTCCTTCACATGCAACGGAGCTTGCTCCCTCATGCAACGGAAGCCCCTTCCTTCCATGCGGCGGAGTACCATGCTCCCATGCAACGAGCTCTCTCACAGAGCCTCGTTCTCCCATTCAACGGAGTCTTCCTCCCCAAATGGAGGTCTGTCCTCCCGTGTGGAGGAGTTCTATTCTTTCTTGAGGTAACTCCTCCCTCTGCTATCTTTGCAGTACAAGAAACTATATTTTAGTTCTGCAGGAAGACCTCCTATGACGTCGTCAACGGAGCCTCAAGCTCCCATACAAAGGAGTACCATGCTCCCATGCAACGAGCTCTCTCACAGAGCCTCGTTCCCTCACATGCAACGGAGCTTGCTCCCTCATGCAACGGAAGCCCCTTCCTTCCATGCGGCGGAGTACCATGCTCCCATGCAACGAGCTCTCTCACAGAGCCTCGTTCTCCCATGCAACGGAGTTTGCTCCCATGCAACGGAGCTCACTCCCTCATGCAACGGAGCTTGCTCCCTCGTGCAACGAGGTCTTCCTCCTCCATTCAACGAGGTCCTCTCCTTCCATGCAACGGTGCGGAAACCGTGTTGTTCGCCACGCAAGCCCGGAGCACAGCTCAGCAGGCCGCGCAAGGCTTGAGAAAGCCTGCGGCATCGAGCTCAGTCCGGAAGATCCTGGGCCTCGGCCTGGAAGGTGGCGCCGAAACCCAGTTCGCCCACGCAAGCCCGGAGCACAGCTCAGCAAGCCGCGCAAGGCTTGAGAAAGCCTGCGGCATCGAGCTCAGTCCGGAAGATCCTGGGCCTCGGCCTGGAAGGTGGCGCCGAACCCAGTTCGCCCACGCAAGCCCGGAGCACAGCTCAGCAGGCCGCGCAAGGCTTGAGAAAGCCTGCGGCATCGAGCTCAGTCCGGAAGATCCTGGGCCTCGGCCTGGAAGGTGGCGCCGAACCCAGTTCGCCCACGCAAGCCCGGAGCACAGCTCAGCAGGCCGCGCAAGGCTTGAGAAAGCCTGCGGCATCGAGCTCAGTCCAGAAGATCCTGGGCCTCGGCCTGGAAGGTGGCGCCGAACCCAGTTCGCCCACGCAAGCCCGGAGCTCTCCCCTAAGCCACGAAGCTCCCTGCGCAACGGGAGCCTCTCTGCTCCCATCCAACGGAGCACACCCCCTCATGCAGCAGAAGCCTCTTCCTTCCACGCGGCGGAGTTATTTCCCTCATGCAACAGGGCTTACTCCCTCATGCCACATGAGCCTCATTTTCTCCCACGCATCAGGATCTCATCTTTCCTGAGCGACGAAGCTCCATCTCCTTCGTGCAGCGGAGTTTCCTCCCAAGCAGTGGAGCTTCCTCCCGAACAACGGGGCTCATATTCCCCATGCAATGGAACCATCTCCCTCGTGTGGCAGAAACCTCTTTCCTCCCTCACGACGGGGTTCCAACTCTCCCATGCAGCAACGGGAGTCTCATTCCTTCAGTGCTACAGGAATCTCTTTCTCCCCCATGCAACGGGACTTACACCCATGCAGCGGGACTTGCTCCCATCCAACGGAGCTTCCCCCCATCCAACGGAGCCTTGCTCCCTTGTACAACCGAGTTGTATTCTTACGAGCAAAGGAGTCTCGCTCTCTCCCAAGAGGGCGGTCGGCGAACCTAATTCCGGCCTGCACAAGGAAGAGGTATGTCCTTGTTTATTCATATGACCAGAGTTCAACAGTTTTACAGGAAGGGCTCCCATACCACTATCAAGGGCAAGCACTACGACTCGCCCGAGCCGACCATAGTCTGGCGCAAGAATTCTTGATCCAAAGCCCGGATCCCATGCTCTCCGGCATCAAAGCCCGGATCCCATGCTCTCCGGCATCAAAGCCCGGATCCCATGCTCTCCGGCATCAAAGCCCGGATCCCATGCTCTCCGGCATCAAAGCCCGGATCCCATGCTCTCCGGCATCAAAGCCGGATCCCATGCTCTCCGGCACCAAAGCCCGGATCCCATGCTCTCCGGCACCAAAGCCAGGATCCCATGCTCTCCGGCACCAAAGCCCGGATCCCATGCTCCCGGCACCGAAGACCGGACACCCTGGCACTAAAGAGCTAAGCCCTGCATCTACCGCATGACTCTTAGTTCAGCTCTTGCCTTACTCACAGTCCGGAGATGTCAGCAGAGACTCCAAGAAGTTCTGCCATCTACCGAGAAACTCACAGTTTGGCATTTGCTGTACTCAAAGTCCGGAGATGTCCATGGGAGGCCCCAGAAATCCAACTGTTTGTGGCTCGCCTCCTAACATGGCGAACCAGCAGTTCTACCATCTCAAAAAGGAGGTAAAAAATTCCTTCTCAACAATTAAAGTTCCTCTTTGGTGCAACTTTGTTCTTCACCAACACAGGAACACGTCCGTCCGACTCCAAGTTCGGCGAAGTTAAGAGCTGAAATCAAGCTCCCCATTGAGCCCTGCATCTACCGCATGACTCTCAGTTCAGCTCTTGCCTTACTCACAGTTCGGAGATATCCGCGGAGACTCCAAGAAGTCCCGCCATCTACCGAGAAACTCACAGTTTGGCATTTGCTGTACTCACAGTCCGGAGATGTCCATAGGAGGCTCCGGAGGTCCAACCGTTTATGGCTTGCCTCCTAACATGGCGGACCGATGGCTCTGCTATCTCAAGGAGGAGGTAAGAATCCCTTCTCAATACTAAAGTTCCTCTGGTGCAACTTTGTCCTTCATCATTACAGGAACTCATCCGCCCGACTCCAAGTCCGGCGAAGTTAAGAGCCGATATCAAGCTCCTCAATTCAGTCGAGCTGAACTCAAATGAAGCCGAGCCAAAGTCAGGCTCCTCAGTTCAGCCGAGCTGAAATCAAGTGAAGTCAAGTTCAGTCGAGCTGTGGCCAAATGAAGCTAAACTAAAGTCATGCCCCTTGATTCAGTCGAGCTAAAAGTCAGGCTCTTCATTGAGCCCCGCATTTACCACTTGAATCTCGTCCAGAAATATCCATGGGTCGCTCTGAAGGACCGACCATCTACGGCTCGCCTCCCAGCGTGCCAAGCGAGTGGCTTCGCCACCTCACGGAGGGGGAGCTCATCTGTCCGACCCCGAGTCTGACAAAGGAGGCCCGGATCCCAATTTCCGGCGTAGCGGAACCCGGTTCCCCACGATGTACCTCGGTGCCTTGGAACCCGATTCCGGCGTAAAGGCTCGGACTTCAGCCCGCGTGTTATCCCTTGAGTTCCTCCGCCAGGGTGGCTCCCCCGTAATCAAGCGTTGCTCCCTCGAGCTCCCTGGGTTCCTCACCCGCGATGGCTCCTGTCTCCTGGCGACTTCAATATCTTCATCAAAGGTTCCGACAGATATTCCAAGCTCGACCGCCTGAACCATGTACCCGGCCATACATGTGTGCACCCAAGTGGCGCGCTTCGCCCATTTCTTCCTTCGCGGCAATGCCTCCTACCCCGCCAAAGAAGAGTCCTACTGAAGCATGCTGCGGCACGGGGCCGAATGGGTAAAACACTACTCCTTCATCCAAAACGAGGAGAAGCAACGCCTTGGACTCAGGGAGTGGGGGCATCTGTTACAGTGGTGACCAATCCATTCGGCCCTGACACAACGATGGGTTCACCTGAAGAGATCAGCTCCTGAAGCGACCAAGTCGGTACCTTGGCTAGCCCACCATGACCAGGCCAGGTCAGCACCACGGCCAGCCCGCATCGGCCTGGCCAGAACAGTACTTCAGCGAGCCCGTTTCAGGCAAGACTGGGGCCCAGCCAGGCTCACGCCCGCGGCACGACCCCACGCCAGCAGGCCGTGCGCCCACCTCGGCAACGTCACCCAGCTCGCCCGCAAGGGGCCTCCGTCTCGTCTCCGTTCGGTCCGGCGCAACCCAGCGCCAACAGGCCCGCGCGCCCACCTCGGCAATGGCGCCCAGCTCGCACGCAGGAGGCCTCCGCCTCGCCTCCGTCCGGTCCGCCAGCTCCCGGATCAGCACGCCCGTGGCACGCCCACCTGGCGCACCCACAACTCAGCCCGGCACGGTCCCCGCTTCGCTCCCGGCAAGATGCCACCTCGGAAAGCCTAGCTTCGGCCGCCCCGCCTCGATCCTGCTCCTCCGTCTCTGCTCCGCCGGCTCGGCCCGATGTGGGGACGGCAGGGCCCCGCTCCGCCTCCCAAGACGGCACCTCAGCGAAGTGACCGGGACAGCGCCCAGTCCGGCCGAGGGAGGACTTCGCCCGCCCCGACGCCCAGCTCGGCCTCTCCGGCTCCGCGAGGTAGGTCCGGCGCTCTGCAGTGCCCCCGGTGAGCTTGCGGCGAACCCGGCTTCCCCCGCGCCAGCTCCGGCGTCCGTCGACCTCAGGCTCCACCTCGGCAGCAGCGCGCCCAGCTCGGCCTCTCGACTCCGCGAGGTAGGTCCGGGGCTCTGCAGTGCCCCCGGCGAGCTTACGGCGAACCCGGCTTCCCCGCGCCAGCTCCGACGTCCGCCGACCTCAGGCTCCACCTCGGCAGCAGCGCGCCCGGCTCGGCCTCTCCGACTCCGCGAGGTAGGTCCGGGGCTCTGCAGTGCCCCCGGCGAGCTTACGGCGAACCCGGCTTCCCCCGCGCCAGCTCCGACGTCCGCCGACCTCAGGCTCCACCTCGGCAGCAGCGCGCCCGGCTTGGCCCCTCCGGCTCCACGAGGTCCGGTTCAGCACCCGCGGCACGCCCACGGTGGCCGCAGCTCCTTCCTTGCTGGCTCCGCGCCATCCGTGGCACCGTCCCAGCCCCTCACCATGGCGCGCACGCTTGGCAAGGCTGCGGCTCGGTCGACCTCGGCACGCCGGCTCCCGGCTCGGCATGCCCGTGGTGTGCCTGGCAGGATGCCACCTCCACGAGCCCGGCTCCGACCGGCCCCGCCTCGATCCGGCTTTGCCCGGTCCGACCCTTCCGCCCACGGCGGCTCCGGTGCTCATGGGCTCGCGTGACGCGAGGTTCGGCATGCCCACGTGCTCATGTGCCCGGTTCGGCATGCCCACGTGACGCCCCGTCTGGAATTCCCGCGTGGCCACATCCGTCCGCACCTGCTTCGTGCCCAAACACGCCCGCGGTCCAGCTCCGCTCTCCCGCAGCCCAGCTCGGTTGCTGGGAGCACCATGCAGTTCGGTCTCTCGTGGGCCCCGCGCATTTTCTAAGGGGTCCATCCGCATGGGCCCGGCGCTCTTTTCATGTATCCCCCTCCACGTGGGTCCTGGACGCGCCGCCTGACACGCCGCCTGCAAAGAAAGGTATGCGCTTAAGTTCCCTAAGCTACTGTTTGCACTAACTAGTGAATAGCACCACACTCGAGGCGCTGGGCTTCTCTGCCAAATCTTCTGAGCCATCAAGAAAGGGGAAGTTGACCGGCCTACCTAAGCCTCCTAGGCCTGCAGAGGCTTCACAGGCCTACGCCAAGAAGAACGTGCCCCTCTGAACACCAAGAGCCGCTCGTCTATATAAGAGCAGCGGGAGGAGGTAAGAAAGGACAGACTCTGATCATTCCAGCATGATCCATCACCCTCTGGCAACAGAGAGTCCCCCCGAGCTCTCTGTCTCAGAGGTCCCTTATCTCCTTCGATCGTCCCACTGACTTGATCGTCGGAGTGCCTTTGCCGGAGTCCCCGGCGCAGGTCTCCCCTGTTTTGCAGGTATCGCCCGACGGAGGGACGATAAGTAGGGAGATTACTCCCTCACCGAAGAGGCCCACAGGAGGGCCATGACAGTACCAAGCCCCTTTCATCCCAACTACGACTATGTTCCCCTTGATCGTCTCCGACCAACGAGCCCGGTGACGCTGCACGGAGTCCACGCACCTAGGCCACGCCAGAGCTACCGGCCACGGCGATCCAGGCGGCAACACAAACAAAGAGCACTCGATAGCTATGAAGAAGATCCTTAAGTACTTGAGAAGTATTGAGGATTTGTTCTTGTTCTTTAAGAAAAAGCTTAGAGTTATAGGTTGAGGGTTATACCAATTCAGACTTTATGTCTGATCCTAATGATAAAAGTCTATATCAAGTTATGTATTTCTTTGCAATGATGGTTCAACCAACTGGAAGAGTTCCAAGCAATCCATTATTGTAGATCAATAATAGAAGTTGAATATATTGCTGCCTCGGAAGTTGTGAAGGAAGCATTATGGTATAAGAAGTTTGTTGTGAAGCTCAGAGTGATGCTATCAAATACCATCTTCTTGTACTGTGATAATAATGGTGCAATAGCCTTTGCTAAGGAGCCCAGGTCTCATCAAAAATCAAAGTATATCGAGTGACGGTTTTATATTATACGCAATTACCTCAAGAAAAAATATATCGAGGTAAAGAAAGTTGACTCCATGGACAACATGACAGACCTACTGACAAAGCAATTGAGCCAGTAGAAAATTGAAGCCCAACTTAAGAAGATGGGACTTAGATATATAGCCAATTGATTTTACTACAAGTGAGAGATTGTTAGATGTATATATATTAGAAGCTAAGTTGGCTGATACACTGTAATTTCTGGAATATCATATTATACTTAATCAAATTTTTATCAATAAAATTAGATATTTTTCATTCATATTTTTGTGTCTACGAACTATCTATGGAGTTGATGAATAATAACATATATTCTCAAGAATTGAGAATTTGAGACATGAGTCATTATAAGTTAACTCCTAAATGCTCCCGATCATTGGATCATCATGGGAACAATGCTTGATCCATTAAGATTGGTGCATAGATCATTTTCTTTTCAGGTCGATGAGTCTGGAGTCTACAATGTAGGGATACTGGAATGAGAGTGCAAGTGGTTGTTAGAGAGCAATGGTACTAAGCATGACCAAAGAACGAGAAGTCACAAAATGTCTACCACTTGTTGGTGACTTCTTAAATGCTATAATTGTGTAAGTAATTCCTTAGCCTGCAATATTTCAGATACTCACAGTGAGGTTGCTATGGTTTGATAACACATGAACATGGTTCCTAACCATTCGAAACTTTATAATGTTTGTTGGCTGCAGTAGTTCACTAAAGGGGTAGATAGTATATTTATATGGGATCTATCAGTCTTAGAAGTTAAGGTATAATCCTATGTGACCTAATTGGCTAAATCTTTAAATCTGTGGCCATAATAATGTGATATTAAAAAAGAGTTTTTATGGAAATTATAATTGGACTTTAGCTAATTAAGTTTAGCATATGACTAATGTTTAGGGTTTAACGAGTTTTCATGACCTGTATCCTGTCAAGATTTTTAATAGAGAAATTTGATCACATAATAACTATACCTAGAGATTTATTTCTATTTACTGGGTTGCCACTATATACTGTAGGTGTCACTGGTGGATTGTCAGAGCTCACTAGAATCATTTTTAGATCAACGATCTAAGTTAGGGTTGAGCTAAAAAATTATTTCAATTCATCAAAAATGTTTTGATGATACTAAGATAGAGATTGTGATATATCTCATTATCGGATGGAATAGAATATGAGGGATCACACACATAAGGAGTTGACTTGACCAAACCACAAATTTATATAAGAGTTACATTTTAGTACTTGCTAATTTTGGTACCTGCCAATTTTAGTACCTATTAATTTTGGGACATGCTGAAACTAGCACCTGCTAATTTCAATACATGTCAAATTTAGCATATTGGACCTATTTACAAACGTTTCAATAATCTTTAACTCCATTATTTGACTTAATTAAATTAGATTGAATTATTATTAATTTTATTTAGAGTTAATTGGACTCATAATTCAAGTTGGATTTGAATTCTAGACCTAATTGAATTAGGTCAACAACTTTTTGAATTTTGCTTAATTCAGACATGAAATGATTTAAAAATCAATCAAAATTGAGTCAAATCGAGTCAGCAGCCAAGAGACCTAGTCAACTAGATCTCTCTCTCTAATCTCATGCAAAATCAAGGGAGGTGCACAAAAAATGTGCACCTCCTCTTGGTGCATGCGATGAGAAGAGGGAGGCACCAAGTTGGCACCCATCTTTCTAATCTAGGACTCTCTCTCCTTTTTGATAAATATAGACTCTTATATAATTTGACCATTGACTAAATTAGATAAGAATCCATATTTATTTGGATTTTTAGAAGTGGCGATGGAGGGGTTTTTGGCATGGATTTAAGAAGGGAACAAGAGAGGCTACATAGAATTTTGATCAAGACATATCCCTTCTGATTTTCATCCATATTTTGATCCTCCACAAAAAATTGAGTTCTGTACCTTTATAGAAAGCTGAGAGCCCATGGATTTATCAAAAATATCAAAAAATACTTTGTTATTTTTTTGGTATTTAACTCCTTGAGAGAATATGAGAGTAGGCTATTGAGTTTTGATTTTTGACTAGAAGAAGAGGTCCTTATCTATGGAAGAAGAAAGACCTGCAAAGATTAGCAGTCCAGGGATCTTGGTGATTCAGTCAGGAAGGCTTTGTGTGAATATCAGTAGAGGCTAGGTATGTGCACGGCTCTGACAAATTCTGTTAGATCCGGTTGATTTGATAATTTAGTACAAGAAGAAGGATTTAGCAATACAAGTAAGTTGATACTTTTTCTTATAAATTTTAAGTTTTCAGATCTGATTAAATTTAATTATTCCAACATATTAGAGATATGATTTATATGTTAATATAATTTATTTAAATTTGCATGAACAAAAATAGTTTTTCATGTATTTTGCTTCAGTATCTAGGATTTTCAAACCTAGAATAGCATGCATCTAGATTGAGAATCCAACAATACCATATAGATGGTTAGTGCATTTCGTGGTATTAGCATAGGATCCGGTGACATGATGAATCTTGCATTTTGAACTCCATTTATAAATAATATATTAATTGTTCATTTCATTTTTGTTTTTTTTGGTGCCTTTGATTTTTTTAAAAAATTTATTTTATAAAATTACAAACATCCCTCCAAGTTTGGGCCATTTATATTTGAGACCCCAAAAGTTAAAAAAATGTTAATTAGATCCCAAAACTTTAAAATTGTTGTAATAAGACCTAGCTATCTACTTTTGTTAGAGAACATTAATTTTCATAAAAATTCATCACTGCCCTTCCCATTAACTTAGTAAGGCTCTTGTTTTGATAGAAATTGAAAGGAAGGGCAGAAAAATAGCACTTTGAGAGTTGTGCCAGCGATGATGACTTTATTTTTTGAGATCTTTGCAAGTTGATGCACCATAAAGAATGGATGGAGTGTTTTAAAATATATACAAATGAATGGATAATAGAATATTTAGCATTTTGATATTTGTACAAATAAATAAATCATAGAAGATTGAGTGCTTTGATATTTGTACAAGCCAGTGGTGGAGTCAGAAAATTTAGTTATGGGGGGCCAATCCCAATGGTTCTCGGCGACCGTGGAGCAATCCTAGTGGCGGCCCTAGCCACTGATAGTCAATGGCTCAAGGTAAGAAGAAAAAGCAAAAACAAGGGAGACCCTATTTCAATTGAATCCGGCACTTTGCCGGTCTGAAACAGTAGCAACCATGATGACCATGTGGTCAAAAAAAGGAAAGGAAGGAAGAGGGAGTTGGTACCTTAGTTCGGTGATGCCCAAGATGTGATCTCTTTCCTAGGGAGAGAGAGGGGCCTTTTTATAGATGAACTCCTAAAGTATCACTAGAGTCCGACATGTCCTAGGGATCCTTTTCCCCGATGGAGTCGAAGAAGAGGATCGAGAGTCTTCCTTCCTATTAATTTTTTTCCTTTTTGATATGGACCAAACTAGTGCCCAAAAGGGCTAGTCTTTACACAGGTTCGGAGGGGGGCGGGCCTCCACGTAACTTCGCCAGTGGTGCAGGTAGATGAAAGATAAAAATAGAGTGCTTTAAGATCTAAGTAAGTATATGAATAATAATAGATAGAGCGCTTTGAAATTTATATGAATAACAAAGGATAAAGTGCTATAAAATCTAAATATGTAGATGGATGATAGAGAATGAAGTGCTTTGAGATCTATGCAGATTGATAGGTGATGGAGGATGGACCTTTTTGAAATTTATGCAAATAGTTGATAATAAAGGATGGAGCATCTTAAAATCCATGTAAGCAGATGAACGGTAGAGAATGGAGTGCTTCAAAGTTTATACAAGAGATAAATGATTGAGATCTATGTAGTTTGCAGATAGATGGATAACAAAGAATAGAGGATGATAAATGATGGAGAAATTTGAGATTTGTGCAAACAAATATATGATAAATGATGGATTGCTTTAATACTTGTGCATTCAAAAGTGCTTTAAGATCCATGTAAAGTAGATGAATGATAAAGGATGAAGTGCTTTAAGATTTGTATAGATAAATGGATAATAAATAATTGAGTGTCTTGAGATTTGTGCAGATGAATGGATTGCAGATGAAGCACTTTAAGAATTATGCAGATGGATGGATGACAAAGAATGAGATTTTTTAAGATCCGTGCACATGAATGGTTGATTGAGACTAGAACACTTTAAAATCCATGTCGGCAAATGAATGACAAAAGATTGAATACTTTAAAATCCGTGTAGATGAATGAATGATAAAGAATAGAACACCCTAGATTTGTATAAGTGATGAATGACAAAGCATAATCTCTCTAAAGAAAAAAATATTTTTATTTTGTTCTCATTTTGTTAATGATGTCAGGATGATTGAACTATATTGTAATGAAATTGAAATTTTAATAACTAGTTAATATTTTTAGATGTTTGAAATCTAAATCTACATAGTCTAAATCTAAAGTAGGGCTGGAACTGGGCCGGCCCAAAGCCCATCGCCTAGAACTGGACCGGGCCAGCCCAATGGGCTTCGGGTCGACCCGAAATTGGTTCGGGCTTCAGGCCAGATTTTAAGTATATCGGGCTAGACTTTGGGCTTTAAAATAGAGCTCATTCAATTTCGGGCCAAAGGGGTACTCGGGCTCGACCCGAAAATTTTTAAAATCTGGCCCGAAGCTCGACCCAATTTTAGGCCGGCCCAAAGCCCATTGAGCTGGCTCAGCCCAGTTCCAGCCGATGGACTTTGGGCCGGCCCAGTTCTAGCCCTAATCTAAAGAGATGTCTTAGTAATGTTTTATTTTATTTTATCTTTTGGTGCCACAGCCACAGCTTTATCAAAACTTCATGTCCCCGTCATTTATAAAAAAAAGGATGCTGCCAGGCTTCTCCAATAAACTCCTTCGAATTGGTGTAAACATGGTTTACCAGCACCAGACACGGGTCAGCCATTAATTAGAAGTTCGAAATGCAGGTCCTGTTCATTCTGATCCTATTTTATGGACTGACGTGGGATATATCTCTAGAACGTTTCGTGATATTATCTTTTCTAATTTTTTTGGATATATCCATGTTAGATCTTTTAATCGGGCGCACTGATTTAAAAATTATATATATATATACAGGGCCATGCCGGCGATGCAAAGGGATCAGCCCACGTGTCCAACTTTTATCCTGTTCGGACAAAGTCTTTGGTCCGGTCCCGTTGAAGATACCCAATTTAGGGGAGCGAGTTAAATCCATTTTCAAAATGTTCCAGGGGATTTTTTTTCCGAATTACCAAAACAAAAAAAAGGGGGAGGGGGGGAGAGACAGGAAGATTAAATTGTTCAATCTTTTTCCTATCATTTCCATCAATACGGGGTTAATATAGATGGTCACAATCTCACTATCTAAATTATTCTTTTTTTAAAATAATTTCTATAAAATATCTTTATTTTCAATTTTAAATATTTATATCTTGTCTTTAAGTTGGAGATAAATAATAATAATAGAATAGACGAACGAGGTGTGCAATTACGGGCGGTAAGAAATCCGGGATGGGGCACTTGACCAAGCTGACAAAACTCGCGTGCAAAAAGTTGTACAATTTGGCTGGATGAGATCGTCGCGCCGACCGAAATTTTAACAATATTTGTGTGCTTATGCAAGCAAACACCAGCCCACCCCACGAAGAAGCGTGTGTTAATCTGAACGATAATAATTGTGTGTGTTGATGATGCGAGCATCACCGAAAGCTGCAGGGCGTCTTTGAATCTGCCAAAAAAAATCTTGATCCATGTCTCGGTTCCTCAGCGTTACCTGCACCACAGCAAGAGTTACATGCTACTTATCTTCCTGCCTAATATTAACTGTTGTTCCACCTGAGATCTACAATAGAATTCAATAATATACCGAGATGGAAACAATATACCGAGCTATAAGAATGACAACTCTCTCTCTCTCTCTCTCTCCTCTCTCTCTCTCTCTCTCTCTCTGCTTGGCTAGAAGAATCTAAACCTCCTGTTTGTATTTTTTCTCTATTGAGAAAAGGGAGGGGATGTGGTGCCCAGCATGAACTGATAAACTGGGGTCACCAAGACAATCCTCAGGAGCCTGAACCAAAGAGTATGGGGCATGGCCAAAAAAGAAAGGAAGGGAAAAAAAAAAAAAGGGGGGGGGCATCTAAATCATGCAAGTTGTTGCAAAGAATAAGGGTTATGGAATTATTCACCTAGTCATTGCAACCTACCAAAACAAATTTGCTTTTGTCGTAGCGACCATGATGCAAAATTCCGATCGAAAACTCTTGAGAAATTGATCCAAGAGACTCTTCGGTGGTGGTGCTGGTAACCATTAACAATGAAAATCTCCTTTTGCCCAAAAGCCACTCCTAAGAATAGTTTATCCCTGGATGCCCATATGGGAACTTGAACGGAATAAAAGTTTTCCATGGGCTTTGCGTTAACAGAGAATATTTCGAGTGTTTCGACAAATGGGAGTATGCAACTCCTTTCCACCCGGTGTTGTTCCGAAAAGCTCCATCACTAGTGCCAAAAACAGTGCCTCCACTTCTTGGCTTCCCAAGTGGCCGAGGGCACTTGCAACTTGGCAAAGCAGTGGATTTCTGGTTCACTGGCTTCATTGGCTCCGCTCATTTTTCTTCATCAAAAGCAAAAGAAGCTTCCAACCTTATTTTTCTCGATCGACTTAGTTTTTAATACAAAAAACCAAGTCATTAGCAGAGTGGTTTAGCACCGAGTAAAGTTGAAGTGGGAAGGGACATCATAACCAATCTTATCCTATCCTGGATCGTGTTATAGATGGGTAGGTCATAAACTGACAACTTGCACTTGCTTTATTCCAAGATCTCTTTTCTAGATCTGAGATCCGGCTTTTCCTTGAAAAGCAATCCCTTGCTGAAGTTGTGAGCAGTTGCCAAACATTAAAAACAAGATTTGAGAATCACATTCCACATCCGAGAATCATAAAATCTTTTCAGTAGATTTAATTGAAAGTTTAAGATCCTTTTTTCAATTATCTTTCTTCGGAGTCGGTCTAAACTCAGTGAGGCTGGCTAAGCCTACACAGACCCATGCAGACACTGAATAGAGAGACAGTTCTGTTAAGCTCACATCAAGTTTTAGCGGATCCAATCAGACAAGTAATATATCATGAATGAATGGATTATATGGGATACAAAATGCAATAACAATTTGAGGGATTGTTTGCATGTCTTAGGAGCTGCTAAAAAGGTATTAAAATGAAAAATTGAGGTCCCGCACCTCTATTTCCAGAACATTAAAGCAGCCAAAAATATTCGCATGGATTCATAGCCAGATATTAGTTGGATCTTCTATCTTACTACTCATACTGAATGGAGAAAAAATATATAAAGTATTCGAGCTGAACATCTTGTGCACAACTATCTGATTGTGGAGTCAAGGTCAGCTATGGACTGGAGACATCAAAATGGCAACATGATAATGACATCCAATGCGATCTTTGTTTAATTTTGGACAACAAATACAAGTTATTCTGCTCTTTCTGTGTCTGTGTTTACAGGTAACCTAACCAACAACTCAGAACTCCCTAATGTACATCCATCATCCAATACAGAATTTCCTTCTAACCAAAAATCACACTAAACTTAAGTCAGACAAGAAAAGATAGTTACTTCCAAGATTAGTCAAGGTCATCGGAGTAATTTTAATGTTCTCTATCATTTTAAATTTCTGTCCACCAGCCAGCCAACTTCTGAAGAATAACAATGGCTGAGAGAATATGGAAGAAAAATAAGATGCGAAACCCCGCTTTTTGAAATTCTCTACAGAATCCATGTTCGATAAGTGGGAGTAGACAAAGCTCAATATTGCTTCACCACAATGGCTATTTAGTAGTGCAAAATATTTTATCTCATGTTCTGGGCAGATGAAGCATGGCAGGAGCACATCAGACTTCTTCAGCTGTGATGAAGCCATTGGCAAAGCTCTTCAAGAAGCTCCAGACCTTCATCAAGTGCAAAGAGAACAGAACTTCCATCCTTCCACACAGGAAAATTATCCATGGGCAGCCAGAAGAAGAGGAATTCAGCTACCAAACTACTCGCTGTCTCTCCTCCTACTACAGCATCTTTGTTGCACGCCTGGCCATCATGGTAAGTGGTTTTGCTGTCTCTAGGATTTGATTTATGGAAGAAAACAATTCGGATATCTTGCCTCAAATGAATACATGAGACTAAATACTAGTAAAAAGAATAATGAAGAAGATATTACTACCTTGGGAAAGCACAAGTATTGTAGATAAAAACTCCATAACAAATATATGCCTGTGACCGTGTTAGTGAACAAACTTCATCCATGCAGATGCAAGCATACTGCAGTTGGGGATCCAGAAATGCAGTAGAATGAATTCAAAAAGAAAAAAAAAAAAGAAAAGAATTCCATGATTTTGGAAGCATAAAACAACAGATTTAAGATAGTGACCACATAAGCTGAGGGTCCACTTTATTTTCCATATCTTTCAATGTTCCCAACTGGCCAAATATTTTGGTCCTACATCTTTTCCAAAGTTGCTTCATATATTGTCAGTAAAATGACAGACTTGGTACATTTGAGGCTTGTCTAATTCTAAATAATTTTATATAGCTAAATCCTGGTATGACACAAAAGGTGTTATCCAGGAATTTGGCCACTAAACTGCCAATGAACCAATGTATTCATCCGATGATACGTTTCCTAACTTGCTTGTTAGGATACAAAAGCATAAAGACTGTATTCATCCAATTATACATTTCCTAATTTGCTTGTTACAATACAAAAGCATAAAGACTAAGTTATCGTGAATATGTTGAAGCCTATGCAAAATCCAGCTGAATTCTCTCCCCCCCCCCCCACAAAACCTTCTCTTTTTTGCATGATTTTCGTGAGGACATGACTTACTGTATGATTGTGTCATATCACTAATTTGATTGAAGGCATGGTTGCTCAATATGGAACGCTGACCCAATTATTGCCGCCAAAGCATTTACAAACTGTAAACAAATAATCCAGGAAATTTAAAGAAGCAACAACTTTTTCAAATTTGGTATTCAAATGCCTTTATATTATAACAAAATGAATATGCTTTTATAGAAATTAACATACATGTCATATAGCTACTATTCTTCTTTCTTCTAATTGCAGGTCATGCTCGCCATTTTAATCGGGATGCTAACCATGCTGACATGGCATTTTACAAAGGTTTATACAATGAACTCTATAAATAGCTTAGCTTATGGCCTTCGCTATGAACTTCTACAGCGACCCATTTTAAGAGTGTGGAACATCCTGAATTCCACTGTAGAAATAACAATGGCACAAGTTAAGCTATCCCAATATGTCATTGGTCGTTATGAGAAAGCATTGGCCCAAGAACAAGTTGAGGTTGATATATTACTCATTATTTATCATTTTGCTCCAAAATTGCTTTCCCACAAAAAAACATTTCAAAGTAATTGCTATCATTGATCTTGACAGCTATACCAAATGATGAGGGATGTAACATGGGCACTTTTTTCAAGCAGAACAGCTCTTAATGCAATAACCATAAGTTACAGAAATGGATTTGTCCAGGCATTTCATAGAGACCACCGGAGCAACACTACATTCTACATCTACTGTGAACTAGTAAATTCATCAGTCAATCAAGGAAAAGCACATCTTGGCCATATTAACAAATCTAGAGACAGACATGCCTCTGCCATTTGGTATAGAGAAATACTTGACCCTGTCACTGGTGAAAAAAAGGGTGATCGGAGGCAAATACCCCCAGACGATCTGATTCAGATTGCAGGTTTCCCAGAAGTACAAGATGGTGTTGCTTCTTGGCGTGTAGCCGTGAGCAAGTTTACAGACTCACCACTGCTTTCAGCAGCATTACCAGTCAGGCATCCTTCAGAAGGAAGCATAGCGGCAGCTGTTGGTGTCACCACAGCACTTAAAAGCGTTGGTCAGCTGATGAAGGAACTTGTAGACTTCCACAGTGGCTACATATATTTGACTTCTTTGGAGGGTTATGTACTTGCAACATCTACAGATGCTCCACTATTGAGCAATACAACAGGTCGGAAGCTTATGATGGCTACTGATTTCGAAGATCACACCATAAGATCAGGAGCAGAGTGGTTGCAGAAAGCATATGGCAATAAGTTTCCTACCAATCATGCAGTTCATGCTGAGAATGTCTTGTTGGGTAATCAGCGATATTACATAGATTCATTTTTCCTAAATCTGACAAGGCTTCCTTTGGTAAGAATTCCGGGTCTGAAAAGTAAAAATTGTATGTTAATTCTAAGGTATGCAGCTGGGCTTTTTCTGCAAAGTCTGGTATAATATGGTTTAATGCACTAACAAGACAAAAGGTTTTCCTTTGAGATTATTATACATTCTTCATCTTTAGATTGACTACATCAATAACCTAGACTTATCAACGACAACAATATTGATGCAACTTATTGATTTTCCTTTTTAGTTTGCTAGAATCTTAAAACTGCCACCATATTGCTAGCAAGAGGAGTTTTATACCGGAATATCTTCATATTCTTCAAGTATCCTTGTTTGAATAGCCATATCAAGTGATTCAATTTTTATTTTCAACATGTACATAAAGAAACAGCATAAAATAATTATCCAAGAAATAAATGAAAGAAAAAGAAAAGGAGGAACAAACAGAAAAGGGGGAAAAACTGAGGGTCCACTTGGATGAACTACAAAATCATGATATTTCATAACTTTCCATGTAATTTGAAACAAAAGGTTACAATTTTAATAAAAAAACATTATGATTTATGACATTAGGTGTTTCATTGTCCCATGAAATTTCATAAAAGCTCTTAAACAAAATCGGAGCTTTAAACTCTGGGCAGAATTGTCCAAGTTCATGCTCTTTCTCCGATCATTATGCATTCTTTCTCTTTTAAACCTTATCTTTCTAACAATAAAACCTTCTCTGAAAAAAAAGCCTAGGAAAGTTATTATTTTGAAACAAAACTCTCTGATCACAGCCTTAAAAGACTTCCTGTTAAGGAGAAAGCCCAGTTGCCTCTAAATTGGGAATTTTAGGTTGGAAATGGAAGGTACAAGAGCAGGCTGCAAGAGCATTGAACTGACACCTTTTTATTTGGAGACAACCTGAAAATAACCCATTCTAGTCCAAATTAAAGTCACATAGTCAAGCTCGGATTGAAAAGTTGGACCAATTCAAATCTGGATAGGATATGGATAATATGTGACCCTTTTAAAACTCAAGACAGCCAAAAACTAACAAAATATGTCATTTCTCAATAGAACCGACCATCCAAGAATTTTAAGTAAATAATGTTCTGTAGTATAACTTTATGTAAGTAATTGTTAACTTGCCTTTTATCAAAGCAACTTAAATATGATTCTCAATTAGTCTTATGCAGAATAGGTTATTGAGACTGCATACACGTTGACATTTTTTTTTTTTCTTACATAATATCTTCAGGGTACAGTCAAGTAACTTAATCTACTCATACTCTCAATGGTTTGTTTTTGGGTTATTGTCAACTGGATTCATACAAGAAAACCTAATGGATTATTAAAATAAATCTTAAACCCGATCCAACCAAACAAAAATTGGAGTGGATGAGGCTCGGATTCAATTTTTTTCTCACATTCAGACATGGATCAGACTTGGGTTGTGCCAAACACCATCCAACCTAACCCTCTGGCATCCCTATGAAAGAGCATGAGGAGCAAGAACTTTGCAAAAGACCTTAGTAAATAATTATGAATAAGTATCCAGTTAAAACTTGTTATAGTTCATAAGTAGACATTATTATTTAAATGTTTTACATGGAGAAGTAACAATAGCTATACTGTACACTTCATTGGATAACAAAAAGATTGGAAAAACATGAAAGAGTTAATTCAATACAGCATCAGCAAAAGCTACCTATAGGTATATTTGCCGGCACCAACTTACATGTAGGACTCAGATAGGTATAGGACAAAGTACCATAAACTGATGGAATTGGATGATTCAAATTGGCTTTTCCTACTACAGTTTTTGGTGGTATGATACAGGTGTTTATAAGACAGATTAAAAGAATTTTCCAAATTAGAAGAAACAAATTGTGTAACATACCTTCATTAGGGTTCATATTATAAGATTAGTTTCATCAGTTTCTTTTGTTTGTCGCCCAAGATGACATCACTGGCAATTTATGCTTCCAGTTTTCCATGAAAGTTTTATTGTAATTGGAACTTTCTGCAGGTTGGGGTAATCATCATTCCGAGGAAATACATACTGGGAAAGGTTGACCAAATAGGCTTTACAACATTGGTTATACTGATATCTGCATCGGTTTGCTTTCTTGCTATTGGCTGTGTTTGCATATTAATACTGACAAGTGGTGTCTCAAAGGCAATGAAACTCAGAGCAGAACTAATAAGTCATTTAGATGCAAGAAGGCGAGCAGAGGCATCAAGCAACTATAAAAGTCAGTTTTTAGCAAACATGAGGTGATTAAACATTTCATGATTATCTTGCAGTATAATATCAAATATGATTTTCATATTACTGTTAAAAGGTCTGGAAATTATTTAGTGCACATGACTGCTAGAGGATTGGCTCTGAGTGTAGTAGTCAGTTGTCATGCAAATACATAGGCTCTTCTCTGCACCCAACATAGGGATACAGCAACGCAATGTCAGCAACAAAATGTCCTGAGGAAGAATTAACTTTTACATAAAATACAATTTAATATAGAACTATGCATAACCACCATTATCGTGTAACTTTTAAAATTTGTTTTGCCTTGTTGTTGAGCAATTTCCAATCCAGCACTCCCCCTTTTTCTAAAGGAACACATGTTGATGTTCCAAAAGGATAATGTATCAATTTCACTTGTACCAGAATTTTTTTGTATTAGTAGACATGATGTTTTATAAAAGGAATAGTTTGATTGCTTTTCATCTTTATACACATTGTATCTACATATATGGGAGTACCCATTAAGTTTGTAATTAATAATATATTATTTGCTTGTAGTTACCACATAAATATAAACTATTTCACCATCCAAAACTCATCTGAATTTGACATAATAACTTGCAAGTCTTATAGTGAGAGATGATTATCTAATTTGCTTTCTACTGGATGTGGTATTCCCATCAATAAGGTCTGAAGTGTCGATTGAAACCAATCAGTAGTTGCTAGGGGCAATCTGAAAATTACCCTATTTCTATGGTTTTGGCCAGTTTAGTTGAAACCAACAACAAGGCCAACATTTTTGGATAAAATGGATCATATGCAGCTAGAGACTATCTGAAATTGACCCTATTTTTTGGGTTTCCAATCGTTTCCGATGATATCAGCATAATCAACATTTTTTATTGAAAGCATCTATTTAATTTATAAGTATCATTCTGAATGTTTGGGTCAAGGTTGGTGAGATTTGATCAGGAAAAGTACTTTATAAAGGCTAACTAATGTCAACAACTGAAAAACACCATCATCAAAACAGTTGAGTTCTACTCAATTATAAAGAAGGAAAAGACTTTCAATCAAGGATCGTACCATACCAGTATGGGTACCGTTATCTTCCTCCCCCCTCTTAACTAACAACCAAAAAAAAAAACTGAAAACCGGTTCGAACTAGTCCGAACCAGACTGAACCGGCCGAACCGATCGGTTCGGCGCAGTTCATGCCGGTTCGGGACCGGTTCTTCAATTTTTTTTTATTTTCCAAACCGGAGAACCGGTTTTTGGCACCAAGTCATGCCAAGTGGCCACCAGTTTGATTTGGTACAGGCCGAACTGGCCAGTACGGCACAGTTCGGCAATCCTTGCTTTCAATACACCAAGCACTAAAAGCTTCATAATTACTTAACTATGAATTTTGAACAATCAAAGTTTACTTTGTAAATAATAAATATTTTCTAATGCAATATTATTAGTATTGTTAAAACTTTCACCGTATATATGGTATTAACTTTAGCCTAAAACTGCACAGGTAAACAAAATCTTGTGTAAAAATCTTTCTTGAAATGTTTTGTGATATTTTCTTGATTTCTTGATTTTCTTCTTTTTAACCTGTTTGTTTTGAAAATTTGCTGATTCCTTTAACAGAAACTCCAAAACTTGAAGTTGGAGAATGATCACAAAAAATCCTTCCAAAAACTCCACTAGTTTGACCAAGACAAAATTGAAACCAAAGGTTTAAACTTTGAAGTCTTTCTTATTGACTCTATAAAATTTTAAATTACCTGTCATCAATGGAATCCAACTATCATTTGCAACATTTGCAATCTAACATCATGACCTGATAGTAATGGCATAGGCAATTTATAATCTAGTCAAAAGGGGCATATATTCCAAACCAAATCTTCTACATGGCTTCATAATCTAAAGAATTCAACGGTCAAAATTCTTGATGTGTGGAGAGTGCTGATACGATTATATTACTCTACAATCAGGGTATTTTAAAACTAGCAATATTCTTCTAAATTGGAAATGTATTCCCAATCAAATCTTCTAGATGGTTTCAAAATCCAAAGAATTCAACGGTCAAAATTCTTGATGCGTGGAAATATGCAGATACGATTATATCATTCTTCAATGAGGATGTTTTAAAACTAGCATTTTTTTCTCTAGAATGCTGTCCTTTCTCTAAAATGTATGTATGCATGTTCACTCCTAGCAGTTCAAGGAAAATATTTCATAATATCAGACATTTTTATTACCAGTATCTTGCTTGTTTTAACTGCTATTGAACTTCATCCAATAACTTTTTTTTTTAGTTATTGAAAAAAAATCTCCTATTATTCATGGATATTTCTATCATTTTTATTTTATTTCATTTTTCAAAAAGGTGCATATTTACTTTTTTTATAATTTTTACAGGTTAACCATGTTTTCTTGTGAATATTTTGTAAATCATTACAAAAATTTACTAAATTTGCCAGTATTTTTTTTTCTATATTCATTTCTCTATTCTTTGAATTTAGCTGTATTGCGAACTTTTGTTGTTCAAGAAAATAACCAAATGTTGAATTTGTTACTTCTGATCCAAATTATTAAGCCCCCCCCCCCCCCCCCCCCCCCCCCCCCCCTCTCTCTCTCTCATGCACGTTACATAACCTAGAAACTTCGGAAGATACCTTTTTTTTCTATTTCATGCATTCTTTCTATTTTTTTCTGTGATTCTTTTTGGTATGCTGGGTATTGGTTTCAACTTTCAACTATAAGCTTTCCTTTTGGAAGGCATCCTTCTTGCAACTTATCACCGCTTCTACCATTTTTTGTTACTTTCCATCTCACTTAAACATGGATCATCCCTTTTGCACTAGTTCTAGTCATACTGGCACAGCTTTTGCTTCCAGTAATATCATGACATTGAGAAATTATCAAGCTTAATCTATTTGTTTGCTTGCTTGTAAACTTTTTGCTCTCTTAGTTGTTCAAATAAGTAAAAGTTTATTTCGTTAATTCTTCACTTTTGTAAAAGTTTTGTTCTTTTATCCTACAGCCACGAACTGCGAACACCAATGGCTGCAGTAATTGGGTTATTGGACATTCTCATATACGATGACTGCCTTACAAATGAGCAATTTGCTACAGTTACACAGATTCGCAAATGCTCAACTGCTTTACTTCGGCTACTAAATAACATCTTGGATCTCAGTAAGGTAAAAGTAATTCAATTTATAAAATTGTTGACCAAAGAGAAAAAGATGGAGAACTGACAGCACTTATCATAAATTCCTTTAGTATCTATTTTGAAGCTGCATTTTTCCTGGTGCATTCTATTATTATTCCTCCCTAATGTATACATTACTAACCATTATTTGGCAGGACAGCATTATCAGAACTTATGTTTCTGAAATTCTTGATTAAAAAAATATAGGTATACCAGTTTATCTTATATATGAACCATCTTCATAATCGTTTCACTTTTATCTTGTTCTCACTCCACCTCAGTACCAGCCACTTACCAACTTCGCTTCACAGCAAAGCAGATTAGCATTACACAATCTTATAAGCTTTTTAAATGATTAATTCTGGAGATCGGACTCAGTTGTAAAAGACTTAGCATACCTGCTATGTAACCAAGTTTCTATTTTGGACACCAACTATGCAATCAATTGTTCGGGAAAATAAAAAGAAAACAGGAAAAAAAAATTGAGTAAAGGCCTACAGTTATGCACCTTTTGGACCTCCCTCAATGTTACACCTGGGGAACTACCGTTATTTCATCCAAAAATTCCTTTTTTATTATAATAGACTAAATCTAAAAGCACTTAAGGCTACAAATGATTTCCAGCATAATTTTTCCCTCTTATAATAAAAAAGGCATCCTAAATCATACTATCATTTTAATGAAAGAGAAACTGGTACAAACCATCTTACTGGCAGGAAAATAGATGATTTTTCAATGTGTAAGCAGTTCAAGAAAGACAAATAGAGAAAAAAGAATCCTCAGTGCTACCTACCTATTGAACAAGTAAACATCCATGTCAAAGAAGATCAGGAAAAAAACCCAGCAGTATGGACATCAACAAGTAATGCGAAAGTAACAGCTGTGTTGAGTTTTTAACTGAATCAATTTGATTTCTAACTTGAAATAAGACTGTTTCTTAATGGGATTTTTTATTTTTGACGAATCTGATTGCTCCATTATCTGGATTCTTGCATAATTCATGCTCCCATTTTTTTAAAAAAAAAAATGTACTGCAGTGTTACAACACAATTTTCTTCAACCTGCAATTATGGAACCAGAACTTTTGCATACAATGTCCTATTTTTTTATTAACTATGATGATCCATTTCATCGCCTTCATTGCAAAATTCATATGTATGTAAGTACATACATATGCACATGCACAAGCATATGTGTATGTATGTATATATGTAGAGAGAGAGAGAGAGAGAGAGAGAGAGAGAGAGAGAGAGACAGAGAGAGACAAACACATACATATAGTTCCCATAATCAACAGCAGGTGCACTTAGGAAATGGGTGTGTTTTTGAGATTCCTAGGACAAGCAAGCACATGACCAAACAACACCTGAACTTATTAAATTAATGAATGCACATGTTTAACCATTATCAAGAAATATTAGATATACAGATTGAAGTTATTAAACTAGCCCTAGCTAAGAACTGCACAAAGAAATACAAAGGCATACTTTGAAAGCTTTTTGAAGCCAATGTAAATAAATTTAGTAGGAAAATTAATTGGAGACAGATTTGGGTCCAGTGGTTGGCACCCCTCTGGCCCTCTCCTCAAGACTCTGCTAGGGTGAGGTTCCAAGTTTGAACCCGGATGGCAGCATGCCCACCATATTCTCAAAAAAGAAAAAAGAAAGAAAGCAAAACTAATAGAAGAGGAACTTCACAAAACAATGGAATAATGGATACTAGAGTTGTCTAGAGGAGCCCTTGTATCATATTGTATGTGCAATACATGAAGGTAAGTATAACTCAACTTTTATATATTGAACATGCATCAAGCCTTTTGTTAAGAAGTGTTGCCAGTTATATTATTACCAATAGACGACTTTTATAACATGCACATTCACTACTGATTATTCTTTCTGGTAATGTCCTCACATATTGATATTATCTAAGATGAAGTCAGAGTCACAAGAGCCATTTCATAATAGTCCATGATATCATTGCAGGTTGAATCTGGAAAGTTAGTACTTGAAGAAGCAGAATTTGACTTGGGGCGAGAACTTGAAGGACTTGTTGACATGTTCTCAGTACAATGTATTAACCATAATGTGGAGATCATACTAGATCTCTCAGGTATGTTTAGCAACTTTTAATTAGATCTCTAGAAAACATTTATAAAAGTTTGATACAAGGATCGTTGAACCGGTACCAGGATCCGTACCGGTCAATGGTACGGTACCATACCGTACCATACCAGTACATGTACCAGTCTTGGTAAATTGAGAAAAAACTATCTTCCTCCCCCCTTTCAAGCAAGGAACGCTGACCCAGACCCGAACCGGATCCGAACCAAGCTCGAACCGGACTGAATTGGGCCATATCGGTCAATACCGACCCGTACCGTATCGTACCAACCAGTACCAGTCCGGTTCAGGTCAATTTTTATGGTTCAAGTCCCGAACCATTTTTTAAGGCTGAACCATACTGGTTCTTGACCGGTATGGTACGCCCCGAATCAGGCAGTTCGGGATGGTACCGTAAATCATATTTTAATAATAAATAAATATCAAAATCTAAAAAAAATTATTCCTATTAGATATGGAAAGTATAAAAATTGAAAATTTCAGCTGTTCGAAAATATTTCTGACTAGATTCAATAAAAAAAAATTCAAAAAAGTAATATTGCAGTTATTCCATTTTCAGATTACCAAATCTATGGGTTTGAACAGCCTCATGTATTTCCTCTGTTTCTTGTGCCATAAAACTTTTCCAACTGTGAGATAAAGGTACATGCTCCCAAAAATTTGAACTTATAATTTCTTCAAAAAAGGTGAAAGATCGCCACAGGCTAAGCCAAGCCAAGGATTTAAGCCCTGGTTGGAAGGGAAGTATCATGGCTGTTCCACCCTATTACTGTGAGAAAATGAGATTAGAATGGGGTCAAGACTCCAAAATCTATTCATGTAGGGATAAAAGAAGAGAAAACAAAAGAAAGATTAAAAAGGAAGTCGTGAAAGGAAAGAAGAAAAAGAAAAATGAAAGAAAGGAAGGGAGAAGAAAAAGAAAGAAAGGAAGGAAAAAGGAAAGAGAAAGAAGAAGAAAGAAAAAAAGAAGGGATAAGAAAAAGAAAGAAAAAGGAAAGAAAGAAAGGTAGAAGAAAAAGAAAGAAAGGAAAGAAAGAAAAGAAGAATGAGAGAGAGACAAAGGATATCTACCAGAATACATGATCAAAACCATGGTCTACATAGGGCAGGACAGTGGGGTGTCTCAGTCTATGGAGAAACTAGGACACCCCCATCTCATAGGATTTAAAACCTTGCCAATTACAATAAAAGGTGTTGTGGAAAAATCCTGACCAAGTGAAAAGAGATATAAAGATCTTCTCTTATGCCCTAACGTCACTATGTATGAGTTAGAATCTACAGAAATAACTCTTCCAATTAACTGATTTTTAATGATGGACGGTGAACTTGCCTGCCTGTGGGAGCTGCATTACTTGGTGCTGATTCAAATAACAAGAAAACTGCTTTTGATGCAAAAGATAGTTTGAAAATCACATAGAATGTTACATATTATATTTTATTTTCCTGACCAAAAGATGTAACTGAAAGAGTTGAAAATTTGTGTATAAAAAAGAACAAAGTATAACTAGTTGCACATATATTAACTTCTGGTTTTTCAGGGGAACTGCCTCAATTTGCATTATCATATAACTTTGTAAGGTGCCTAATTTTCTTTTTTTTGTAGATGACATGCCAAAAGTAGTTCAGGGAGACTCTGCAAGAGTAGTTCAAATATTTACAAATCTCATAAGCAATTCCATAAAGTTCACATCAGGTAAGTATCTCAACGTCAACCATTAGCCATGTACTCTTGATACTGAAAAATTATACAAGAATTTTGTTAGAAATCAAAATATCTTTCATCTCAAAGAGGAATATTTTGTCCTTTTAATCAAAGCAAGATAGTCAGAGGCCAAGAATCATGGAATGAAACAAAGTTGGGGTGTGAAATGCAACAAGTTATACTAAATGGATATGCATGTAGGAAACATCAGCAAGTAATGTACTAAATGGATGCATTGTTTACAAGCTTTTGTAGTCAGATTATCGAGTGAGTCAACGTTAGTGAATCTGAGCTCAGTTAAGTAGTGTCTAAACTCTAAAGTATAACTATCAGTCAAGAAACATTAGAGATTTGATAGCATTATGTAAATGAGATTTATGTGGAAAAGAAAAATGTTCCTGAAGGAGTAAGCAATTACACATTTAAGAAGAAGAGAGTTCTAGGTTTTACAGTTTATATAAACTTCATTAGTGCTACTTGGCTGGTTGAAGCGAATAATTCTGTCATGACCATTTGATTCTTTTGTAAATATTGATTACAATGTCTCTATTGTTCATGAACAATTTGAAAGATGCATTTGCCACTGACATTCTTCAACCAAGCCTGAAAGAACAAAAGAAAGGTGACATGTTACGATTAGGAATTTAGGATCATAAAGATTTAGTAAAGCTGCAAGAAATCTTATCATCTAAATTGTCCTAAGGAAAGTTATTACTTTAAAAAAAAAGCGAATACTTGAAGCCTTCAACAGTAACTAGCTAAACAATAAGCGACATAGTGGATTGCTGCATCTCAATGAAAAAGATGAAACGAACATCATTCCAGGAATAAACCCACAGCAAAACACAAAATAGGTCAACTTAATTAAAGACATTCTTCACATAGAAATTCTCAAACAATCACAAAAAAGCAGTTGTTATTATTTTAGTCTATAAGGCCACATACAAGTCTAACAAACTTTTCAATGTAAAACCTTGTGAGAACATTAACAGACTGCCTATTTGAATGGCTTTCAGAGGGTCATATTATTCTGCGTGGATGGTGTGATAGCTCAAATCATTCAAGTAGGCCTGAGTGTTCTGAAGATCAAAAGATGTCACAGTGCACTCTCAGAAACAGATCAAAGCAACATGAGAGTACCGTGAAAAAGGAATACAAGAAAAATGAAAAAATCACTCTGTGGTTTGAAGTTGAAGACACAGGTTGCGGTAAGCAATTATTTTCCTCATGTCGGCCATCTCCTAATGATTTTTGAGACAAAGCTAGTGATTTGTAATCTAATTCCTTGCAGGAATTGATCCAAGCAAATGGGAGTCAGTATTTGAAAGCTTTGAGCAGGCTGATCCATCAACTACACGAATGTAAGCAGGTTAACCTATATCCTACAGCATACTTTGTTACAGCTACTGTATGTTCAATAGTGTCTAACATCAGAATTCAATAAGTACAGGGATCACAGGTTAAAGAAATAGTGAATCTCTACAATAAGAATGTTTTTTTTGTGTGTGTGGTTTGTCATCATTTGCAGGCATGGAGGAACTGGTCTTGGCCTGTGCATCGTTCGCAACTTGGTGAGTTAAACATTACCAGCATGACTGATATGAATTAAAATTTTATTGGCACATCCAAAGTATTTCTATGGATTCAAGAGAAAAGGAAGGAACTGAAGTTCCAAATCATATAATCCCTTGAAACCCAAACAAAGTACTGTCAAATTTTGTTATTTCAATCAGAAACTCAAAGCATAATCATGAGTTTCACATCATTTTATCCAATGAAACTGGATGCACCTGAAATGCAGACAGAATAAACAATATCCAAGACGATACATGATTTAAAGTTGATTCTATATGTGTTAACAAAATCTTACCTCTGAACCAACAAAAAACCTGGTACATAATGGAAAAAACTAAGGTTCCTGGCAGGATTTGCGGTACCGTCCCGTACCGCCTGGTACGAGGCATACCGTACTGCCCGGTACGAGGCGTACCGTGCCGGCCATATATATAAAACGGTCCGGCATTCGGACCGTTAAAAAAAATTTAAAAAAATTAAATTCCGTAGGGTACGGTACGGTTTGGTACTGTAGCATACCGTACCGTACCACCCGGTTCGAGCTCGGTTTGGCTCGGTTCGGGTCTGGTTCATATTTGGTTCAACAATTCTTGCTTGAGAAGGGGGAGGAAGAGAGTTTTTTTTCAATTTTTTAAGCTTGGTACACGTACCGGTACAGTACGGTATAGACCGTACCGTACTAGTCGCTGATCGGTATGGGCCCCGGTACCGGTTCAGTGATCCTTGGTTCCTAGTACCGATACCGGGACCCGTATTGGTAGCCGGCTGGTACAGTATGGACCGGTACCATACCGTATCGACATGCAGTATGATGAGGCATGCCGATTAAATTTTTTTAATTTTTTTATTTCTTTTGATCTCAAGTAGATTTTTAGGATTTACTAAATATTTTTAGGTCTAAATAGATATTTATTGATGCTAATTGATATTTGCATCACTTCAAAACATTCTTAATCATGTGAAACGTGAATTTGATGTCCTAGAAAACAAAGTCAAGTAAAGAATTGAATTAAATTTTAGAAAAGAAAATAACAAGAATAAGATCATGAATACTAATATGATCAAGAATACCTTTCTAGGACTAGGTTTTTCCTTATTATATATTTTTTTTCAAAGACAATAAGTTAAGTAAATTCTAGCAATAATTCACTCTCTTATTACTAGAATCAGAATAGATCTTTGCTTGTTTAGATATTTGCATTAGTTCAATCAATGATAGAAATGATCGAGGAACTGGAACATTTATTAATCTATATAGCTTTCTTAAGCTTGTATTTAAACTCTTCGATAATCCAATGATTGGCCTATCTCTTTTAACATCAATTTCTCTCAATTTTCAATACTGGGCTCCAAATTGCTCATACTCTTGAAAAATCCAATCAACGGTATATCCCTTTTAACATCAGTATCTCCTAAATTATTAATATCTAGTTCAGTAATGTTGTTTTTTACTATGGATGATAATTCCTTAGTGGCTATGTCCTCTCATGGAAATCAAATCATTTTTTTTAATTTATTGAATGTTTTGAGGTTCAAATAAATGTAACCTCAAGATTAATTTGCCAAAAACCACTAAGAAATGATGTCTAGCCTCCAACTATGCTACATCATTTTTTAAGAAATTCCTATAAAATAAGATTACCGGCAATTAATTAAAAAAGAAAGAAGAAATATAAATATAATTACATACCAATATTTAGAATCGGATCGAGTATCGATGTCCAAAAATATCGAAATCATTAATGTACTCAGTAGAAAGATCAATAAATCCCTTTAACCAGGTAGCATGGTAATCCTATAAGTTTATCCCAGGAATTAATTAAAAAAAGGAGAAATATAAATATAATTACATGCCAATATTTAGAATCGGATTGAGTATCAATGTTCATAAATATCAGGATCATTAATGTATTCAGTAGAAAGATCAATATATACCTCTAACTAGGTAGCATGGTAATCCTGTAAGTTTATCCCAGGAGGTATGTATAATGGATCGTAAATCATCGCAATCTCTCGCAGAGATCCCAACTCTGAAAGAAATTCAAAAACTGATGATATAGCCCACCAAATATACCGATAGTAATATCAGCTCTATAAAATATTCTAGGCTGCATGGAATAATAATCACTGGAAGATATCTTGGAGGCACCATATCCATATCCATATGGATCATAAGCTACCGGTGCCTACGGATAAGAGAATCCAGAATACAAGAATGATCCTAATACATCCATGAATCCTACTCATGCAAGGTCTGTAGTTGCATCTATCCTAAACGACCTCGCGAAGTCCATCGCCTGTATAGAATCATATCACTGCGGGCTCTACCAGCTGGTGCACTATAGTTCGTATTTTATATGGCGTGAGTAAACTATGACCAGTGAATCAAAGATCAATAGTCGACTGCATCTCTTGTCCTTCAATCCCTTCCAGACCACTAGACCTTGACCATCAGAAGAATCACTAGCACTACTTCCTAGTATCTGAATCTGAATAATTGAGTACTCAAGTGAAAATGTAACTGCCTTTCCTTTTCCTATATCTCTGGACCGAATAGATGGCAAGGATGGATGATATGATGCATCTACTGGAGTCCTGTGAGTATTGCTGCTTGTCTATTGTTCAGCATCTATCCCAACTTCACTAGCTACAAAACTGGATGGTCGAGAAGGCAATCCTAGCTCATTAAGATCTAGCTGCTAATGCTGACTTACGATCTATCCAATCATCAGATCTTCATCCTTATCAACAACATTACTCACAGACAGATCAGAGTATTTCAGATTAACTTCCTCCTCAATGCACTTCAGCCTTAACCTTAAATTATAGTGTACATATACAAGATCATTGAGGCATTTCTATTTTAGACGATTCCCCTGCTTGGAGTAGAGGGTCAAAAGTCGATTAATTGCACTCACATCCACTCGATGACACTGTCTGGGAGAAAATCTTAACAAGTTTTTCAAATATTTAGCTGATCCATCAAAATGCACCTACCATTCAGCTGCAAAAGATATTAAATTATTTAGAATTTCAAATTTAGCAAAATCAAAAATCACTTTAAATCTAATATTAGACTTATTAGTACCTAGCAGGATTGATTTTTTATTTACTTCTAATAACTATATTGGATCCAAAAGAATCTGTGCCCTTCTTAAAAAATTGTCTAGAAATAAAAATTATTGTTATGATATGTTATTTGTTGAAGTTACTACTGATAAAAACCACTCTACAATTTCAACCTAACTTACTTATTCTAAGCACATAGCTGTGACATCTAAATTGAGATTCGTCTTATATATAACATTGCATATGGCAGATATAAGTTGTTCATTCATGGCAATGTCTGGTATAAAGTACTGGAATCTCGGATTTAAATAATAAGCTACGCATATATTTTTAAAATTAATCAAGTATACTTGTACAAATATAATTAAATTTAAAATTTTAGAGCATTCATGATTTATTGCCTACTTGCTACATACAAATCCAAACTCATTTGATAACTTCATCGTCCATCAATATTTCGGATATACTATTAGCATGTACTGGATCTGTCTCTTGAATTTTTTTCTTTGCCTTTTCCATCATGTAATAAAGGAAGTCCATTCGAACATATCGCTCAGAGTCCATGATCTGAAGTACTTCATATAGAGGCATAATAGCCTCCACTATCTTATTGATCCCTGCCAAAATATTTGTCTCACACTAAATTCTCCACAATACTCCTCTCAATATTTAACTCGGCATATCTGCTCTGCTACCATCTTAATTAACAAACATCTGTTACAGCTCTACTTTCTTGCCAAGAAGACTATCGAGTACTATATAATTCGTAGCAAACCATATGACCCCCGGTCTCAATATTTCTTTCCTGTAAAGCTATTGATCAATGATAAAATTCATGTCTGGTTATAGATAAATCTGGTAATAATCTGTGCTAATTTAACTATCTTCTGCATTCTATGGATATTTTGAATATCCATCGATACGAGGTCAATACAATGTGCAGTACAAGGAATCCAGAAAATATACGATTGTCACTGCATCAAAAGCTACCCTACGAACCTATATTGTGTCCATTATCTGTGATGACTTGCATGATATTTTGCTCTCCCATCTAAACAATTACCTCCTCCATCAATCTGAGAATATAGCTGCTATCGTGCAAGTCTTAATAGATTTATAAAAAAAAATTTCATCATAATAAGTCAAGTTGATGATAATTCTAGTATGACCAGTCCAACCATCACACATCACTATTAATCTACACATGGGCCACCAGTCCAACATCACATATCACTGTCAATTCACACATGGGCCACTTACTATGATAAAAGGCAATTAAATTTTCTAGCTTCTTCTTATTGCTGTTAAGAAGCTAACCATAAATATCCTTAATCCTGGAAGATCTACATCTGCACCAGCAATCTGTATAGATACAATAACAGAACGATAATATGGATTATCTGCTACGTGCATTAGAATATGAATGAAATGAAATCAAGATCCGATAGCCAGCCACATATCCTTCTTCTTATCCTTTTTCAGCATAGTATCAAGCTCTATTGCTTGAAATCTCTGCTAGAAAAAATATGTGGATCAACATCGTGGATAGTGGCTCCCGCTAGAATGTCCCTAAAAGACTTCTTTTTGCTATCAAATACTTCTAACATGAAGGCAATATGGCTGGTGCCTCTTCTAATATGCTCTCTGACTAAGAAAATTCTCCTAAATTGTATCCCAAACTCTCCTGTAATACTTTCAAAGTTCGAACCTGATCCTGATTCAAAAGTAGACAATCCAAATCGCTCTCTGCCTGGTCATCTCCTTTGTTTCTACTTATACAAGCTTGCCTGAATGGCAATCTCGATATGTGCCTCCTCATCGAAAGGAATAGATGCTCTCTCTAATATCCTAGAATGATAAGAAAGTGATTCTAGGGCTCACCGGTCCATCCATATCCTCTTCAATATTTTTTTTCTATTTTGAAATCAATAAAATGCTTTTTCAAAAATTGATGGACTTTTGTGAACACTATCGATATGTAAATACATTAGAATAGCTGCCAGCTAAATATTGCTTCAACCTTATTATCCCACCATCCTTGAATTCTACATTGCATTACTTACATCTCCAACGATATCGACCCGAGAGCATTTCTCCATGTGCTTAACCAATATCACATTTCGGATCCTTCTTCCTCCTTAATGGATCCATTTTTAAAAATTTAAAAATCACATCAACTCAATAATTACATAAAATTTATTAATATTTTGTTTATCTATTTTTTAATTAATTATATATATTTTAAATTTTTTTAAAATTTAAAATTATAAAAAATTATAATACTATAAAAAATTAATTTGATATTAGATTCATATAGAATCCTATCATGAATGCTACATATATTTTTTTAAGATAGTAAACATGCATGAAAGGCCACTTTTTTAAAAAAAATAGACTTAGAGGCTAAAGCACCATTCACAAGATGCATTAAAACTTGGATAAATCGATATAAAATTTATAATAAAAATAAATTATAAGTCCTAGAATAATAATCTATTATTATAATTTTTTTAATTAATTATTTTATTTTTTATTAATTTTTTAATTTTAAAAATTATTTTTTAAATTTAAAAATTATATACTTAACAAAAAATCATGATTTAGCATTATTGTGTAGATTTTTCATAGATCTACAACATACTCTAAAATCATGCCAAAATAAAAAATTTTGATATTTTTTCTTCTTTTTTTTATTTTTCATGAATTTAAAAAAAGACGAGGGAGAAAGAGAAAAGTGAAGGATTTACATATCTTGAATCCACGTTTTTTCTTGATTTTCCGATGTTTGGGTGGCTTGAAAGGATGAAAAAAGTCTTCCGAATGTTCTTCCCTCTTTCTATCAAAATTGAGAGCCTCTTGGGCTCTCAGAGGCTTTCAGTTACTTAATAATAGACCCACCACCCCACCCAACTAAGTACATCCGAACTGAACCCGAACCGGGTCCGAATCGGGCCGAACTAGGCCTGAACCGGCCAATTCAGTGCGGTTCAGGGCTGGTTCGGGTCCAGTTTGGATATTTTTTGTACAACGTAAAGGGCGAACCCTTTTTTTGGCTTGAACCATGTTGATTGGGCACCGGTCCAGTTCGGCATGCTTCGGGGATCCCTGGAGAAAACAATTCTACAACAGCCAACAATAGCAGCACTTTCTTTACCAAAGAAGTATTTATTGTTAGTAGTATTTCATTGAAAATAATTATTTAAAAGAGCCTTCCCAAGTAATGAGAAGTCACTTATGAAGCCTTAGCCTGCAACTCAAGATTCACTAAACTAGTACCAAGGGTTGTACCGGCCAATGACCAATGACCAATTCAGCACGGTATAGGTCCATACCATGCCACTTTGGGGCATATGCAAACAAGATGGAGAGGGAGAGGAAAAAGAGAGATTTAGAAAGAGAGGGGAAGGAAGCACGATCGGTAGCATCATAGTTTGAGGAGTGCGGCAGCCATAAGATGAGGGGGCTCTGGCTCTTTGTGGCAAAGAGTTTTTTTGTGATGGAAAGGAATTGGAAAGGGGATAAGATGGCCTTCATCGAGGAAGAAGATGATAGTGAGGATATTTCCGATGATAAGAGGTGACAATAAGGGAACGAAAGAGCCTTCACCGAGAGATCATGAGGCAACAAATCGACAAGGGGTGGAGATCGAAACCCTAACCCTCTATTTGGTACGAAGGATGGATTGGATGAAGGATGGGTAGAGGAAGAAGGATAGATGAGGGAGTGGATGGATGGATCTTCCATCTATCCTTTCATGTATTTGGTAAAACATGAAAGGATGCATATGAATGATTTTGTCCTCTACTTGGTATAGGAGGAATGAAAGAGATAGATAATATTTGTATGACATTTTTACTAAACTACCCTTTGATAAAAAATATTATTATTATCAATTTATAATAATTATTTATACTAAAGTAAACAAACTTATAATCTTTACAATTTATAATTATACAAAAATCATATAAATATTTATTTTTAATTAAATTTAACTACATAAATAATTTTTAAATTATTTTTTAATGAATTAATTTATTTTTATATATTAATTATCTAAATAATTAATTAATTTATAAATTAATTTAAATAGCAAATTAATTTTGTACAAATAGTTAATTAAAAATAATAGATATAAATTAAAAATAAAAGATAATTCTAATTATTTAATTATAATTATGAAAATTATGTGCTAAAATTAAAATAATTAGTAATAAAATTTAATAGTATAGGATCAATAGTATAGATAAAATAAATGTATATAGAAATAATATAAATGAAAAAGTAAAGAAGTATTATACTTAATTCTAATTATTTAATTATAATTATGAAAATTATGTGCTAAAACCAAAATAATTAGTAATAAAATTTAATAGTATAGGATCAATAGTATAGATAAAATAAATGTATATATAAATAATATAAATGAAAAAGTAAAGAAGTATTATACTTTTGGTAAGAAAATTAATGACAGATAATTTTGCCAATATAGAAGTTTACCTTTCACATGTTCCATCCATCCTTCTAATTTGAGATAATGCAAAATGATGGGCCCAGGTGGATGGAGAATCCATCATTTGTATCCATCCTTCCTATAACTTTTTGAACTAAATGATGGATAGAAACTATCTATCCTTCCAATCACATCCATCCTCCCTCTCATGACCCCAACCAAACATAGGTAAGAGAGAGAGATCATGAAATCAGGATTTCAAAACCATGTGGGGGATCAAGGTTTTATCAAGGCTGAACCATTCATATTTGCCCAAATCATTCTAGTTCTTGCCAGTTGGTTCAGTATGGCCTGGACCATCCCAAATAGCCAACCTTGTTACAAACCTTTATTTTTTGTCAAAATGGTATGAAGATTGATGATATTCAAATAGCACCATCATTTGATAGTAGTGAGTCCTTGCAATCAAAGTTTTAAAGCTAGTGTCAGATTGTTAGTACCCATGCAAGTCACTAGCTGCTATAGCACATGCTGTTGTTTGATAAAAAAAATACCAGCCAACACACCTTGTGGCATGGCCAATTTTAGCTTGGCACAGGGTTTAATACCTTTTTCAAAAAAAAGAAAGAAAAAAAAATTAGTTAGGTGTGCAATGTTTGATGCATCAAAATCAAACTATTACTTTATCGTAGTTATCTAGCTTTAATCAATTACAAATGTATGTAATGCATGTTAAGACATATGAAAGCCAAATAATGATGAAATTTCCAACTCAAGCACTTTTTTTGGTTATAAAGTCGAGCACTATTAAAGGACACGTTCTAGTTGAAATCTGATAAATTACTATTTTATACATGAATTTCAAGATCCACCAAACCCCCCACAACAAAGAAATCCCTCTACACAAGTCTATGCGCAAATAAGATAAAAAAGGTTCCTGGACACCTTACGGCCAGATGCTGAGCAAAACAAAGTAATACCTATGGTGTCATTTGACACCTAATGATACCGCCCCACACCAAGCAGTTCAACACAGCCAGTGTCTAGTGTTGGTTCCTTGTTCATACAACAAATGCTGCCCGGCATGGACTGCATGGCCAGCACCTCAATCCTTGCTCACATTATTCAAAGCCATCAACAAATAAACATAAATTTTCTATAAAAAATTGTTCTGCATTAAAACCTCATAAACCGAAAACTGATAGGGAATTCATCATTAATAATTGACAAAACCACCAACTAAAGGAGACTGTAATCATGGAGATACAACATTGGAATTGGAGTCTTGGAATCTGTTGAATTTTTAGATCATAAAATCACAGAGGTCTAGTACAAAGAAATTTTCATCACTTGCAATCAAGATGATTTACACTAATTCAAAAGTACTAATCATGTTTATTTAAGCATGGAGAATTGTATTCCATGTCTTAATACCAGCAAAGATCTACTTCTTTGCAAGTTAAATTTCAAAAACAGCATATGAAATCATTCATTTCTACTTCTGTCATGAAACACAACTTTTATTCTCACAGAAGATATTGAAGTTTGTTCCTTATGATGGTTCCTAGGTAAACAAGATGGGTGGAGAAATAAACGTTGTGAAGAAGGATGGTCAGGGGACCTTGATGCAGCTATACTTGGTCCTTGGAATGCCTGAAGATTGCATTGCAAATAGCTTCCAGACAGAATTTGGCAAATATAGTTTGAAGGTAAGTAATCTAATACATCAATTCTTCTTCACCTTCCTAGCATACTGATTTTACTCATCAAAATCTACCCTTTTCCCACAAAATACATCCCAACATTTTTTTGAAGCAAGATTATTGACTACTAAGTACTAATTATATAACAACTAAATAAAGATGGTTGAGTCCATTCAAATAAGAAGGAAAAAAATCAACCATAACATGTTATATACATGCTAATTACTTCGTTCTGCCTGGCATTACATGCAAATAAACCTAATAAAGTCCATTTTTTGCATGCATATGACTTACACGCGACTAAATTGTTAGAGAAAACGAGAGTCAGGAAGCAAGGAGAGTTTGTTTAGTCACAAAACAAGATAGAAAGTATTGCTCCTTTTAGGTGGAGTAGGATCAATATCTATCAAATCTACAACTGTTCAAATCTGCAGCAAGCATGAAATGACATCTTAGTAGCAGGGAAGTTTGATTATCAGTGGAAGTTCAAGATCAAGAACAAAAATAAACTGAGCTAACCAGCTTATGAAAAGACATGTAATATGCTGCAGGAAGTAAAATGTTTTTTTGGGGGGGGGGAGGACAAGGAAAATATTGAAGAACCACGGAAAAAAAAGAGAGGCTGAGCTCACAAACAAGCATATCTATCTAGTGAAAATTTGAGGATTTGGAGAATGCCAGATGAAGGAAAAACAGGTAGTATCAATTTGTAAGAAAAATTTAACCTGTTAATTCAGATATGATAGCTACATCCAAAATACAAAAAATGAAAAAAGAGAAACAGATATGGTGGAGCAAATAGGATGATTCTACACATTTTCCATTGGACTGGTAAAAAATCTTTGGTGACGACCGACTAAGCTTTAATAGGTCAGTTAATAAAGATAACATAGTGGCATGCTTTATGTGAATATTGACAGAATTTAAGGCATGTAAAAGGGCTCAATGTCCGGTGCAAGAACTACTTATGAGGAGACTAGGAAGTTCCAAGTTACACTAGCCTAGACTGGGGATCACCTTCAAGACATGACTTAGATACTTGTCAAGGAAGCAATTGCTGCAAATTTTAACATGAGGCACTTCAATCCTGTGTATCATACAAACATCAAACACCTTGATACCTGTTGTCCAGTAAATCTGCTGAAGAATGAAAATCAAGGTATATTTAGGGAACAGGAAGCATACAGCAAAGGATTCAAGATACTGGAGACTAAGAGAGGCTAAAAAGGTGAAGAAGAAACATACGAGAAAGAAGTAATAGTAGATTGTAGGGTGTTCAGTCTTTTTAGTCTGGCTGAATCCCCCTTTTTCCATCAGGCAGCATTCACAAACAGTTAAAAGACCATACTACATCCATAATCATAACCACAAAGCTTGGTCAAAAGAAGGAGTCACAAACAAAAGGGCAGTGTCAACAGCACAAGAACAAAATAGCTAAGAGTCCTGTTATCTATAGGTTAAGTTTCAGAAGCATAAAAGGGAAAGAGTAAAAAGAATATGCAATTCTAAAAATCGTGAGGTAAAAAGAATACGCCAATTCTGAAAGTGAAGGTAGAGAAGAATGACTGGATTTGGATGAAAAGATGTAAATGTTGGAAGCATATATAACATACATAGTAACGTAAACATAAGATGATGAAGATGCATATGCAACAGTCCATCTACCTTTTCTTGTGTTTTAAGATGAACATTTTAGGGTGCATTGGAGTTTTAAATTTTAAACTGACGATTTGATCTTTTATATTCAAAATTTTCAGATTTTAAAAGTCAATTTTTTTGGAGGTGTTTGGTTGTCCAGATGAGAAAAGTCTAAAATCGAAAATTATAAGATTATTGGGAGGAAAAAATCATGAACTAGAAAAATTCCACTAGAAGTAGAATTTTCAATTTCATGATTTGATGGATTTTATGAATTTCAAAGGTATGGGCAAATGTGCAGAACTCTAAAGTAATGAACTCTAATATCTAACTCACAAAAAAAAACATTCTTTTAAGGCACATCAAAAGTTGCTTTTAGGTAACAATATTCTTTGGCTGCAAAAGTTTTAAGGACAGTATACAACAGGGGCAAATTCCCCGCAATAATTATAGGAACTACATTTAATATATCCCAGGTTGTCCCCAAAGTAACCAGCATTTGGAGAGTTAACTCTGAAAGTTACCATGCAGGTCTTGCTCGCATTACATGGCAAGCAAAGCAGATCAATTATGTCCCAGTGGTTGAGGGAAAAGGGGGTTTTCACATGGGAAGTGTCTGAATGGAATGGACTGACACAAATCCTTCAGCAAGTTTTCCAGGGAAATATGCAGTGCTCAGCAAGTGAACCCACAAACTTGAGCAGAACGAGATTTGTTCCTGGGGAAAACAATGTTCACAAAATGGGAGGTATGGATATTCTCATTACAGTGGACATATCACTGCTCGACCAAAGTACAAACATATGGAACCAGCAGCTGATCTTCTTAGATCAATACCATGGAAAAGCAAAATTCGCATGGATGTTAAGCCATGATACCTCCAACGCCATCAAGGTGGAGCTGAGACGGAGAGGGCACTTTTTGATGATAAACAAACCATTATACAAGACCAAGATGACCCATATCTTGCATGCCATTGTAAATGAGGGACACTTTGAAAACCAAAAAGGTAGTAATCAGTTAAACTCAACCATGGATGAAGACTTGCATGAAAGCCATGATTTGGATTCCATTCATTTTGATGCTATCAGTTCAGATGTTTCTGACATATCAGATACGGATAACCAAGATTCAAAAATTAATACATTTTACAGTGAAGAAGAAATACCAGTAAGAATTCCAGAATCTAATCAACCTTCTTATTCTAATTCACAAAAAATATCTACTCAAAGAGTCCCCCTAGATAAAATTATAAAAAACCCCAACATTTTGCTGGAAACAGAGAACTTAATAAATATGTCAAAAGCTTTCACTGAAACTGACAAGCACAGAGGCATAATCATGGATTATTCATGTTGGTATGAGTACAAGAAAGACAATAAAATGAATATGATTGGTTCAATAACAGATAACTTACAAGACATAAAAACACAAGCAGCAGTTGCCAACAAAGATGCCTTTTTAAGTTGAATCAGCTGCATGATGGAGGAGAAAGTATGATAGAGCAAGAATATCAATGGAATGCCGAGCCTACTTTGTATGACAAAGGTGACATCAAACAGAAAATGATGGCAAAAACAAGCATGGCATCATCAGGTAATACCCATGCAGAAGGAATGGAAAAACAACCGAGCACAGAAAGGTCAGTCAAACTTACTTATAGAGGTTCAAGGCTCCTAGAAAATCAAGATATGCATTATAGTGTGCAAAGGAATGACTGTGTAGCTTTAAGTACAATAGTTCCAGACCAAAATCCTCTTGGAGGCTTATGTATACTGCTTGCCGAAGATAACCCAATACTACAGAGAATTGCAACAGCCATGTTGGAGAAAAAAGGAGCCAAAGTTATAGCTGTAGGTGATGGAATACAGGCAGTATATGCTATAAAATGCATGTTATGTGCAGAAGAGAGTAAAAGACAAAATTCAACTTTTCAAGATGTTGTAGCAGAAGGACCAAGTGAACTGCAAAATTATGCATCATTCGATCTGGTTCTAATGGATTGTCAGGTATCATTCTCATGATAAGCATTATGTTATACATTCAAAACATTCCTTTCTATTTTTCCAAGTTTATAATATGTGATTGCTTGATTACCTTTCTATTTTTCTATTTAATTGTCCCTGTTAGCTTTTTCTCTTTTGTCAAATTTATAGCATGTAAATTATTGATTTAACATTTCCTTTTTTGTTTTAGCCCTTTTTTGCAGCCCTCCATATGTCGTGTAAAATAAGTGCTCTAGAAATTGAAATTGCTTGTAAGCTAATATCAGAGTCAAACAAGATCAGAGATCTAATCATGGTAATCCATAAGTTAAATGATTTGGGATTCTAAATAATTCTGTATAGTGTTTTTATTTGTGTTATGTGATAACTCTTATTATGAGTTTTACATTTCATGCTTGAAGACATAGACCCATCTAGGATAAAGAATAGTAGACCAGACCAAGGGATAAATTTATCATGTCAAAATTTCAAATATCCATTAGGAATCTTGATACCTAAAGAAGCTAGCTAAAAGGTGGATCACACTCTCCCAATAATATTTTCAAAAGACAGACAGAAAGTTTTTCATTCATATTTTTGTTTGAAGATGTACAAGGTATGTCCACTATCCTATCTTCACAATAAAGCAATATTCAGTTCTAATATTGATCTTTTTGGAATTCTCAATAAAGATTATACATGTGAATCAAAAAAAAAAAAAAGATCCTTCAAGAGAACAAAAGAGGTTTGTGTGCTAGTGTTTTTCGGAAATAGAGTACAAAGATCCAGTAATGTGATTTCCTCTTCTAGTCATGCAAACCAATCAACTTTCCTTCAGTACTTCTAAAAATGGAAAAGAAAACCATGATCTCCCCACTATAGAGGATACATAAAGACTTGAGATGGTTATACTTCAGTACTACTAAACACACCCTGAAATGTTCGGATGACCATATGGTATTGTTTAAAACAAAACGGCCAAGTGGTGAGAGCACAAAAAATGTAGATACTTAAATTAATTTCTTACGCTGGTAATGGAGTGCAGATTATAAACTTTAGCTTTGTCAATGAGAATTGCAGATGCCCAAGCTGGATGGCTACGAAGCGACAAAAGCAATTAGAAATCTTGAGGCAGGAACCGGGTTGCATATCCCAATTGTTGCAGTGACAGCACATGCAATGTCATCCGATGAAGCCAAATGCTTGGAAGTAGGGATGGATGCATATCTGACAAAACCAATTGACAGCAAGCTGATGGTGTCTACAATTCTGTCCCTGACCAAGAGAGATGTTTGACAGTGAATTTGTCATTATAAAAGAAATGCTTAAGCTTTCAATTATTCAGGAAAACACATTTTAAAGCATCATAACTGCCTTCAGCAACAACTAATATCTTGTAAAGTTACAAGCAATTACATTAGAGGCATGACTGCAGAACTTGCATGCTGAAATCTTGTGACTTAAAATTTGTAATTTTGATGCCTAAAGTTGAAGAAATGTGGTAAAAGATTGGCATCTTGTTGGTTGGTCCTTGCTGAAACACTCAGATATTGTTCATAAGATTGTACTTAGCAATGCTACTGAAAACACTACCTGCCAATTCACATATTCATTCTTCTCGTGCTTGTTTGAATCTTGCATCAGATTTGATCAGTCTCTTTAACAAAGCAATCAATACTTTGAACACAAAATTCCATATATATGAACTTCTAAATAAATAATAGTAGTCTTGATATTGTTGATAATGACATGGTACAAGAAATCCAAAAACTAAAAGAATAAATTTTCTGGAAAATTAGATTCCCTACAGCGTAATTGTTTGTTCCGTTATTACAGAAGATAAATCTAATTTAGAGATAAAACGATAACACGATATGAACTGGCTTACAAGTGGCAAGGTGATCCATAGGTAGCCTAATAGTGCCAACAAAAAAAAAAAAAAATCATAATGCGGAAACTCAACTTCATAATCCAACAAGTACTCATAGCCATGTAAAGATGCCTCGTTTCAAGTTCTATCAATCCCTTAACAATAGAACTTAAGAAAGGAGGAAAATGGGGTTAGTAGTAGTACCGAAGGTGGTGGCACAAGAATAGAGATGGGAAGAGCTCCGAGGAAGACTGGATGGGTCTACTGCTGAAGTTATTATTCGTAATTCCTACGGCACCATGGTATGCCCCGTATAAAAAAATATTCTTTAGAAGGCCTATCTACATTACATCGTATAAAGGCCTTCTCTTTTTTTTTATACAAACGAGCGGTCACACTAGTCTAGTGTGAGAGTAGCCCAGACAATAAAAATAAAGCAAGCTCCGCAGGGACAAAGGAATACAATCACCCTGTTCCAAGACCAATCAGTAGAGTACTCAGCAACGAAGGAGGCAACCCAGTCGGCTGTATTATTTGCCTCCCTGTAGATATGACGAATTGACACTGACATCCTCGGCTCAAGGAACTTTCAGATGTCCCGAAGAAAGGGGTGGACCTGACGCTGCTCCGACCTCTCCTGAATCTAACCGATGACGATAATAAAATCTCCCTCAATGAGAATTCTTTGAGCCTGCAGAACCTATATAACCCAGGTAATGCCCGCCCATGCAGCTCTAAGCTAGGCTTCAAGAACCGAAGGCTCATGCAGAAAGAGACCTCCTGCTGCCAACAGCCTGCTCTCAGCATCACGAATCATAAACCCAGCACCCCCATAGCACTACGGACACTGTCATCAAAGTTCATTCCAAAGAAGGGGCTCCCAAGAGATGTAGATAGTCTTACGAGCCGCTACCAAGATAGCATGGGAGTCCCAGGAATCCGGGATCGCAAGGGACGTAGTAGTATCAAAGTGGTGATACTCCAAGACCATGAACCTGACTCTCTGAAGCACTCGATGTGTCGAAGTGAGAACCGTCTCAAAGACCAAGCTGTTCCTCGACAGCCAAATCTGATAAGCAATCTAGGCAGAATGACGATAAACCTCAGCTGAACAATGCTAAAGCATGTGAAGGAACGAAGCTAGCCAGGATCCATCAATCTCTGACCAAGGCCATCTCCCAACCAATCCCCAAATCAACCTTGCCCTAGGGCAATGCAGGATCGCATGCTCAGTGGATCCATCCTTTGAATCACAGATAGGGTAGGTGACCGACAAGTCCATACCTCTATGCCTCAGTAGCTTTCTCTTGAGAAAGCAACCCCAAGCTAACTTTCAAAGAAAGAGCTGCACTCTCGAATGAACAAGCAGCCTCCATATCCAGGTAACCGCCATCCTCATCTCAGGATGACTCCTATAAATATCAAAAAGAATACTGGAAAAAACTCTAGGATAGCAAGAGTAGCTCCACACTCTCAGGTCCTGGCTTCTATGTGTCGAAATCGGGATGGCTAAGATCCGAGTAGCCGGCCGGCCCCCGAACAATCTGGCCACCTCCTAAGCTTTTCAAGTCCTTGCCATTGTCTACCAATAAGTCAGAAACTCGAAGGTTGTCGATCACCTCCATACTAATAAAGGTAGACCACATAAACAAGGAAATACTGGAGATCCATGCATACTGATTCATGTCAATCATGGTCCCATCCCCGATCAAGCACCCGACATGGGCCAAAACAATAGGTTCTTGGGCACAGATCTTCCTCCAAATAGAAGAGCAGCCATGCATGACCAAAATCTAGGATCCGTGACTCGAGGTGCCATAGCAAATTCTCATTATCCTGCTCTACAAATAGCCAGGCTGAAGAAGATATCTCACCGCGTATCTAGCAAACAATATCTCCCTCCTAATCAGAAATAACTAGATCCCGAGACCACCATCTCAGAGAGCTGGCAAAGAGTTTCACAAAACATTCTGGAAGAGTTATTCCATTTTTTTAAGACACCATCTGGACAACACAGTATTCGCCGCAAGACAAACAGGAATCGGGGTCAAAATAGATCTAATAAGTGTAAGTCTATCCAAGAAAGAGTGGAGACCTGCCGCCCATCAAAGCGATCACGGACCCGCCGCACCAGTAATCTAACACTCCGTCCTCTCGAATCTCCCACCGGTCATAGAAACACCGAGGTAGGTCAGGGTGCCAGTCTGCTCAAAGATCCCCCAACCTGGAAAGAATCGCCAAGTTTCTCACTTTGCCGGTGACTAGTGAGTTAAAGGAGTCAACTTTGGGGAAGTAACGGAGATTAAAGCCAGCGGCAGACTCCCCCTCCCATACCGTAGATTGGCTCGGGACAGATCTGCGACACCTCCAGCCGCCGGTGACGCTATGGCCGAAAAACGGCATCATTCCTCCAGCAGGTGGAGACCCCTACTCGCCAACACAAGGATCCACCGCCACTGGCGACGACCGCTCCCTCCCTTCAACCCTGACATCGTCCTCCGCGGCTCGTCCGACGGCGTGATGGAGGTGGCGCCGATTCCGATCGCGCGGCTTCCGGTAGCTTCCAGTGGTGACGGGCTCCGGCCTCCGCCCTTGCCCTTTATGCTTGATGGCTCCGGATTTGACGGCCTTCTGGACTGGCTCTTGAGATGAATGGGATCGGGGGCGGGCAAGGGTATGAGCGTCCACCGATGTCGTAGTCCGCGATCGAGTTGATGCCCGTCAAGTTTGCATCCTGCCGTCGCCGGAAAATGGGTCGGCCGGACGAGGCGTAGCAAACCGATGTACGGGGAAGAGAAAGGCGGAGATGAAGGTGGGGCCTCGAGTGGGGACAGGGGCAGCGTTTGGGAATAACTAACGGGGACGCTGTTTGCTGACTTTAGCTGTGCTTTGAGAGCCGTAATTGTTTACGTGGCAGCTAATAAAGAGCGCTGGGACGACACCGTGGAGAGAACCGCGGGTATGTTATCGACTTGTTCTGAACGGTCACGAGGAAGCCTTTTTTTTTTTTTTTTTTTTTTTTTCACCGGAAAAGTCCTTGTGCAAGGTTTCCAAAATTTTTCGACTTCGAGATACAGGACTTTAAGAGTTTTACGATTTGAGATACGGAGTTTCAGAAATTTTCTAGCTTAACCTATCAGACTTAGGATCGGACAGTAATATTTCTGCAAAAATTTATACCAAAAGGAATTCTTTTATTGATGGAAGGAAGCCTTACATCATTGATAGTACATCCTCAAATTGTTGGTATTCCAAGTTCGTGGAAACTGGACGCCATCGAGCTCAGCAAGGTAGTAAGCTCCATGGGGAAGAGTCTCGACCACCTTGTAGGGGCCTTCCTCGTTTGAGGAGAGTTTGCCACACTCCTGAGGTTAAAAGGCTTTAGCCCGTCGCAGCACCAAATCGCCCGGGCGATTTGGTCTTTGGCCTTACACGCGTGTTGTAGTACCGGGCTACCCGCTATTGGAAGGCCGCCATCTAGAGTCGAAACTTGTCTCTCGTTTTCTCAAGGAGGTCTAAGTTGAGTAGAAGGCGAGCCGGGTTTTCAGCTTCATCATATTGTTCCACCCGCAGCGTGCGCACACCAAGCTCCACTGGGACTATGGCTTTAGTGCCGAAGACGAGGTTGAAAGGCATCTCATCCATGGCCATTCATGGCATTGTATGGTAGGCCCAAAGGACATTGGGAAGTTCTTCTACCCACCTGCCCTTGGAATGGTCCAACTTGGTTCGGAGTTCCTGGAGGATGGTCCGGTTGGTCACCTTGGTCTCTCCATTAGTCTAAGGGTGAGCCACCGAGGTGAAGCGATGATGGATATTGAAGCCGGTGCATAACTCCTCAAACTCTCGATTGTGGAACTATCATCTGTTATTGGTGATGATGGTGTGGGGGAGTCCGAAGCGATAGATGATCGACTTTCAGAAGAATTGGCTGACCTTAGCCTCGATGATCCGTGCTAGCGGCTCTGCCTCCATCCATTTGGTGAAGTAGTCAATGGCCACTATCACGAACTTGCGCTGTCGAGATACGGAAGGAAATGGACCAAGGATGTCCATCCCCCACTGGACGAATGGCCAGGGGGCGGAGAGCTGGGAGAGTGGTGCCGCCGGTTGATGCTGTATGCGGCCATGATGCTGGCAACGATCATACTTCCTCACGAAGTCGGTAGCATCCTCCCTCATAGTTTTCTAGTAATACCCCTGATGAAAGCCTTGTATGCTAGCATCCTACCCCCCACGTGATTCCCGTAGAGGCTTTCGTGTATATCTTGGAGCACAAAAGCCACCTTCGTGGGTCTCAGACACTTTAGGAGTGGATAAGAGTAGGACCTGCGGTAGAGTTGCCCATCCATCAAGACGAAGTGCGCAGCCTTCTTCTTGACGAGGCCAACCTCCTCGTGGTCTTCTGGCAGGATACCGTCGCTGATGTACCTGATGTACCGGTCCATCCAGCCGGGCTATGGAGTGACCTGTTGGACCTCCCCGGGAGCCTCATAGCTTGGAGTTTCTAAGTATTCAATGTGGGCACGTCCCAGTGATGAGTCCGATAGGTTCGCGAGCCTTGAGAGGGCGTCGGTGCGAGCATTCTCTCCACGAGAGATGTGGGAGAAGCTGAAGCACCGAAAGCCTACCGTGCTCGAGCATACCTGTTCCAAGTACTTCATCATCTGGGGATCTCTTGCCTCGAACTCTCTTGAGACCTGTCCGGCCACCAATTGGGAGTCGGTGAAGACCTTCAAGTTGGGTACACATAGCTCATGGGAGACCCTCAGTCCCGTAAGGAGTGCCTCGTACTCCGCCTGGTGCTGCAAACCGGAAGCGGAGCGAACACTCGCCACAACCCCATCGTCATTGGCAAGGATGAGACCTGCTCTACTCCCTCCCGAGTTAGATGCGCCATCCACGTGGAGGACCCAGACCTCCTCCTTGGTTTCGAGCTCCGTCTAGCGCTCCGGGGTGGTCTCTTCCGACTCCTTGCCCATGCCCACATACTCGAACAAAAAGTCAGCCAACACCTGGGCCTTCTGAGATGGTCTCGATCTGTACTCGATATCGAACTCGTTGTGTCAGAGCCCACTTAGCCAAACATCCGGAAGTATTAGGGCGGCTAAGTATGGTTCTCAATGGTTGGTTCATCAGGATCACAATCGGATGCACTTGGAAGTAAGGCATGAGCCGTTGAGCAAACATTATAAGGGAAAAAATTAACTTCTCGGAGCGGGTGTATATGATCTCCGTATCTCGGAGGAGTTTGCTGACATAATACACCAGTTTCTGAGCTCCGTTCTTGTCTGTGTGGACAAGGACCGAACTGACGGCTCCTGATATAACCGCCAGGTATAATAAGAGTTCCTCTCCATCTTCCAGCCTGGAGAGCAGCGATGGTGATGCCAAGAACTTTTTCAGCTCCTCAAAGGCTTCCCTGCACTCTTCTGTCCATGTGAAGTCATGCATTTTGCGTAGCGCCTTGAAGATAGGCAAGTAGCAGTCAGCAGATCGTGAGATGAACCGGCTCAGGACAGCGATCCGGCCCGTGAGGTGCTGAACCTGCTTCTTCGAGATGGGGTGCTCCATGTTGATAATTGCCTGAACCTTCTCAGGGTTGGCTTTTATTCCCCTTTGGGTGACTATGAAGCCCAGGAACTTCCCTACCGTCATGCCGAAAGTGCACTTTGCCAGATTCAGCTTCATCTGGTGCAGGCGAAGGTCCTGGAAGGCCTCTGCCAAGTCGATGATGTGGTCTGACCTTGGTTTGCTCATAACGAGCATGTTGTCCACATAAACTTGCATGTTCTAGCCAATCTGGTCCTTGAAGACTCGATTGACCAACCGTTGGTATGTGGTACCAGCGTTCTTCAGCCCAAAAGGCATCATTCGGTAGCAGTACATCCCTGATCCATGATGAAGGCAGTATGCTCCTCGTCCTCTGGATGTATCCGGATCTGATTGTACCTGAAGAATGCATCCATGAAAGAGAGTAAGCGATGCCCCGAGGTGGCATCTACTAGTTGATCGATCTTCGACAATGGAAAGCTGTCCTTCGGGCAGGCTCGATTGAGGTTGGTGTAGTCCACGCAAATCCCGCACTTCCTGTTATTTTTCTTGACCATGACCATGTTCACCAGCCAACTAGGATACTGCACTTCGTGAACAAAACCGGTTGCAAGGAGCTTCTCTACCTCCTCGTTGATCACCCGTTGCCTCTCCGGGGCCAAGCATCTCTTCTTCTACCGGACAAAGCGGTACTTCGGATCGATGCTCAACTTATGAGTGATGATGTCAGGGGCAATTCCATGCATGTCTGCCACTGTCCAGGCAAACACGTCCGCCTTCACCCGGAGGAAACCTAGCAAGTGGATCTGTTCCTCTTCTTGCAGCTGGGTCCCAATCTGTACCATCTTTGTTGGGTCTGCTCCGAGCGGATACGTCAACAGGTTTTCAACTAGGCCACCCCTGGGATCCTGCGCCCTTTGGTCGAGGTCGTCGATATTGGGTCCTCCTCGAAACTTCTGGCCCCTGGGATACCTTGAAGACAATGTTGAATCGACTGAGGTGCCCCTCTCATTTTCTCTACACCATAAGGAGAAGGAAACTGCACCAATGGCCGCCTGGTGGAGATGACCACGTTGAGCAGATTGAGCCCGGGGCGGCTAAGGATCACGTTGTAGGCCGAAGGAAGCCTAATAACCGTGAAGGTCATCATGACAGTGTTCTGTCGAGATGGTAAACCGACAGTAACGGGGAGAGTGATCTCCCCTTCAACTCCCATAGAGTCCCCAGTAAAATCGACAAGAGGAGTGTGCACAGGTTTCAATTGAGATGAGGATAGATTCATCCTAGAGAAAGCATCGTAAAAAAGGATATCAGCCGAACTTCTACTATCGACCATAATTCGCTTTACAGGATGCCTGGCAATCGTCATCTCGACAACCACAACATCGTTATTTATATTTTGATTCCCATATCCCTCCTCCCTCATAAAGGAGAGTACATTTTCCAAACTCTCTTCCTCCCGGTTTCTCTTGGGGGCACGCTCTATTCTCCAACATATCATACCCACAGGCTTCTTGGTAGGTTGATTATCGACTACAGGGATAAGAGAAAGAGCAGCAAGCGCTTGAGGTTCCGTCGGGGTCTTGCCCCCCATAAATTTTTCGAGGTAGCCCCTCCTTATCAGGTCTTCAATTTCTCTCTTAAGGTGGCGGCACTCCTCGATGTCATAGCTGTGGTGGCTGTGGAACTGGAAATACTTTATCTTGTCGTGACCGTTGGATGGCCTCAACGGGGGAGGGCGGTGCAAGTAATGCTCGCCCTCGATCTCCATGAGGATCCTCAACCTCGGGGCGATGAGAGATGTGTCTTTTTTCTGGGATGGGACCGCTCTTTGGCTTCGGTCCTGATTGAAAGTTCGGGGTGGCCGGTCCGGTCTTCCGCATCCCGAACATCTCTCCCAGAGGTTGCTTCTTCAATGGCTTCTCATCCAGCTCCCTCCTCGTACGGTCCATCTCCTTGGTGCGAATGTCCTTGTGAAACCGAAGGAGGAGGTCGAAGTATGTTTTTGACGGCTTTTTGTCCAGGGAGTAGGTGAGATGGGAGATCCTGAGTCCCCTCTTCAACGCCAGCATGGTGACTAGTTCATCTAAGTTATAGATCTCCAGTGCAGCAACTTTGAAGTGGGTCACATAGTCCCGTAAGGGTTCATGGTCCTATTGCCCGATGGAGAAGAGACTGTCTACTTCTCGTGGCACCTTCCAGCAAGCATCGAAGTAGGCCACAAACTTCCTTTCTAGCTGTGTAAAGGAGTTGATGCTTTCAGACTCGAGGCAGATAAACTAGACTCGAGCTACCTTCCGGAGAGTAGCTAGGAAGGTGATACAGAAGAGGGCATCGGTCTCCCCTTGGATCCTCATGAGAGCCTTGTAGCTTTCAAGGTGGTCCAGGGGGTCAGTGGTCCTATCGTAGGGATCCACCTGCGGCATGTGGAACCAGCTTGGAATCGGCTCCTCTTGGATTTCTCGGGAGAAAGGGGGATGGGCGTCATGGCCCACAGGCTCACAGGAGGAGCCCTGCAAGTTTGCAAACTAGAGGGATAGTTCCGCCAGCTTACGCTCCTGCTCCTCCATGCGCTTTTCGGCCATGCGCTTGATGGCCTCATCGGTGGAGCCTTCCATCGAGACTGATGAAGGAGATGAAGATGACAGCTAAGGGGGGTCACGACGGGGGGCCTTGCCTCGACGACCTCGGTGGTGCTTAGCAGCAACCTACTCGAGGGTCGAAGACCGGCTCTCCCGGTTGACTGACCCGATCCACTGTCTCTTCGCCAGGGTCCGGTGGCTTCCCCGGGGGTCTATCGTGGCCCGCAACAGCAACGACCTTCCTTGGAAGGAATGCAGGCTATCGCTGGGTGTGGCAGCTTGGGCCGTAAGGGTCCCTGGCTATTGGTGGGTGGCCAGGGATCGGTGTTGATGCTGCAACTGTCGCACCGTTGCAATCAGAACCTGCATCTGCTGGGCGAGCGCGGCCAACTGGATATTCATCGGAGGTGGTTGTGGTAGACCGCGGGGCTCCCTCTCTGGGCAGTGTAGGCCCTCGTGAGAAGGGGGTATCCCGCACGACTGGTGGAGACCTCTCATGTGCGTGGCATCATCATGTTTCGGGTTGGGTTGCACGTATGGGGATTGGCCTGGATCAGACTGTGTCCTGCCCCCCTTCCTGGCATGCCAATCTGTTGCCACCTATACCACCGTGGCCTGTAGCTTGGGGATGACATCGAATGCTGATCTCGTCACCCAGAAACCAGCACACGTGCCCAGACCTGCAAAAAAGAAGAGACCCGGGCCAGGATCCCAGCGAGGGCACTCTGACGATCAAGTTAGTGACGATCTAGGGGAACAGATCTTCTCTTGTGAGCCCGTTGGTCGGACTCCATGCTAGGAGGAGGAGATTTTGCTTTAGAAAGAAAAAGTGGGATGAGAGAGGTAGCGATGGAGAAGAGCTCGAGCTATGGTGGCTGTGTCCATCAAGACTCCTCCAGTGAGTCTCTGGTAGCCCAGAGCACTCAGCCTCTGCCTAGCTCTCCTGTTCGCTTGCCCTTAGTTTTTTGCTTACCTCGTTCGAAGACCTTCTGAACCTTCTTTTAGGCCATGAACCCTTCCAGCGAACTACCTCAGGTTCTTCCCCCTCTGCAGGCACCGGAAGGTCAACGTTCAGTAGCGCTCCGTGTCGCGCACCCAGGTGCCTTCCCCATCCGTGATAGGAAGTTATGTTGCAGGCTCTGACCCTCCATTTGGTCGCTCTACTTTGAGTAAATTGGCAAGGCCTTCATCAGGGAGTAGCCGCCCCCCTAATTTGAATCTTCTGGGATGATTTCCTCTTTCGGGTGGTGCAAATGGTCGGTTGGAAAGTGCAGTGCCTTGGCCAAGGTGCCTTTCCTATCTGGTGTATATAGCAGTGGGAGTAATCATGGCATCCTGGGGGATGCTCCTCCATGGTCCTTGGGTGGCGGACTGCCGCTCGAGGGAGGTGGTGCCATCCCCTTCCTCCTGCTTCTGAACCTCCTGAAGCGCCATCGGCTTTGGCCACAGGGATGGCTTCCAGCTGCTAGACCTCTCGTCTGAAGAGAGCTTGGTCCGAGGAGAAGGAGCTCGACTTCGACTGAGGTGGGCTCGACCTCGTGGGAGCCGCCCGGCGAAGGAGCTCGAAGGAAGCTGGAGCTTGACTTCGGCCGAGGTGGGCTCAACCTCGAGGGAGCCGCCCGGCAAAGGAGCTCGATGAGAGCAGGAGCTTGACTTCGACCGGGATGGACTCGACCTCGAGGGAGCCGCTCGGCAAAGGAGCTCGAAGAGAGCGGGAGCTCAACTTTGATCGAGGTGGGCTCGACCTTGAGGGAGCCATCCGGCAAAGGAGCTTGAAGAGAGCGGGAGCTCGATTTCAGTCGAGGTGGGCTCAATCTCGGGGGAGCCGCCTAGCGAAGGAGCTCGAAGAGAGTTGGAGCTCGACTTCGACCGAGGTGGACTCAACCTCGAGGGAGAGCTTGTGAAAGAGCTTGAAGAGAGCGAGAGCTCGACTTTAACCGGGGTGGACTTGACCTCGAGGGGCCGCTCGGCGAAGGAGCTCGAAGAGAGCGAGAGCTCGACTTCGGCCGGGATGGATTGACCTTGAGGGAGCCGCCCGGTGAAGGAGCTCGAAGAGAGGGTCTGACGTGCCAACATCTGCTAATATGTCATCTGACTGGATCTGACAGGGACTCCACGTCAGCGATCTTGCCACGTCAACTATCATAAATAGTCCATCTTGCTTGGTTATGCATTATTATCAGATGAGAGCACTTAGTATTTAAATAGGTATTCCAATCATGGCTGGATTGAAATAGGGATCAACCATCCAATGTTATCATAACCGACCAAGATAAGACAATCAAGGCTGCTGTTAGAAAAGTTTTCTCAAATGCATGACACTAATTTTATCTTTAGCATATGTTGAAGAAGTTATTTGAAAAGATTGGCCATATATGTATGGTCAATCTCAAATTTATATTTGAGTTTGATGAGGCGATATATGACATAGTTACAACACAGGCTTTTGAGAAAAAATGGACACAACATATGGAGAAATATGAAGAATGTAAGGCTATAGATTGGTTAAACAACATTTATGAATGTCGGGATAAATGGATTTCAGTTTATCTTAAGGATACATTCTTCATAGGTTTCATGACATTATATTTGGTTTATGTACATATTTACAAATTTTTAGCATATAGAGATATTTAATGCTTCTTTTTTTTTATAATTCTGTATAGGCATATCATCTTCATAGATGAGTAAGAGCATCAATTACTTCTTTAATAGATTTATAAATTCAAAGACTACACTCAAAGAATTCATTGATAAGTATGAAGATGCCTTAGAGAAAAAATATGAAACAAAAAATGAGCAAGATAATAATTCAATACAAATAAATACTTTCGTAGAGACATCCTCATCTTTTCAGAGATAAGCAGTAGCTAAATATACAAGGCGTATATTCAAAAAAATTTCAAATGAAGTTCTTGAAATGGTTGCATTAAATGCATAATTAATTAAAGAAGTTGACAACTGTGCTATATATTTCGTAAAGTCATTTGAGATTATTGAAGTGATGAAATAAATAAGGAGATTATAAAAAATTATATTATTTTATATGATAACCATTTGGATGAGGTCAAATACTAGTATAGTTCTTTCGAATTTAAAGGATATTTATGTAGGCATGTCTTATTAGTCATTCATCAAAGTGAAGTGTTTCATCAGATAAGTACTTTTTGAAGAGTGGTGCAAAGACATGTAATATCAATTCAATGATTTCAATTGCAATATTCAATTTTGCAATAGAAGTACCAAAAATCATGATATACACTCACATTTTGTAGATTAAAATGTCCTATTTTATTTTTACAAAATCCCATTATATGTCATAAAATCTTATTACAAATATGATATCCTGTTGATTGTAAATATGCTTTGATGAGTCATCGGATGATGAAATTTATAGAGGTAGCCTCCAAGTTTAAAGATGTATTTAATTTAGTGATGGATGATCTAATACATTATTCAAAAGAGTAATAGATGCCAATTATCAGCTCAACCAAGTACATAACTTTTTATCCAAAATCCTGACTAAATCACCATAAAAAATCATCCAAGAGAAAATAGAATTAAGAGCAGATTCGAGAAGTCAAAGAAGTCAAATAAAAATATGAACAAGACTTATGTTGACAATTTTTTTGAAGAAAACCAAAAAAGTCCTGATAAAAGATAAAGGGATACTTTCCATCAAGTAGTGGAAGTAATTCAATAAATAATTAAAACCACATACCATCTTTCGATCCATTTTTGGATAAATTTGATGCTTATATATGCATTCAACTAATATAGGAGGGAGTATAATTAGTTTAATTTCCCTACAATCTTATATAATTTTGTAATGTTTGTAGAAATTTATAATATCATATATTCGACATATGATTTATTGTGATAATATTATGACATATTGTTTTAACATATAATTTCAAGAATTAATTTATGGTATCCAAGACTAAAATATAAGAAATTAGGTTATGACACCCTATCACAGAATTATGACATCCATTCACAAAAATTATGATACGTTGGTACAAAATAAAAAACTAAAGGTACTAACCCCTCTTATCAGGACTTCCTATCATCTTTGGCTTAAATTATGACTCTCAAAATATAATAATATTTCACAGAGAAGAAAAGATGATGAATATATGTGGAAATAGAATTATGATATTCCTTCTTAAAAATTATAATATCCCTTTATAAAAATCACGACTCTCTGGAATAAAACAAAAAATTGAAGGCATTAACCCCTCCTACCAATATTTCATGTCATTAGTTGCTTGAATTATGACATCCTATATGTCATAATATACCACAGAGAAAAAAGATGATGAATATATACAGAAATAGAAATATGACAGCCTTCTCAAAAATTATGACATCCATTCACATAAATAATGACATCCCAATATAAAATAAAAACTTAAAGGCATTAACCGCTCCTACTAATACTTTTTATCATATGTGGCCTGAATTATGATTCCTAGAATGTCATAATATACCATGAAGAAAAAAGGATGATGAATATATACAGAAATAGAAATATGACATCTTTCATAAAAATTATGATATCCCTTAACAAAAATTATGACACCCCCTACAAAATAAAAATTTGAAGGTATTAACCTTTCCTATAAATACTTCTTGTCATCCATAGCTTGAATTATAACTTTAGAATGTTAGAATATGCAACAAAAGAAAAAAAATGATGAATATATGTGGAAATAAAAATATGACACCCATTCTTAATAATTATGACATCCCTTTACAAAAAGTATGATATCCTAGTACAAAATAAAAAACTAAAGGTATTAACTGCTCATACCAAGACTTCCTATTATCTATGACTTAAATTATAACTCCTAGAATGTCATAATATGCCATAAAGGATAAAAAGATAATGAATCTACATGTAAACAGTATTATAATATCCTTTTATAAAAAATTATGACATTTCTTCACAAAAATTATGATACCCCTACAGAAAATACTAAATTGAAGTTATTAACCCTACCTTCTAGGTCTTCCTATCATCCTTTGACTATATTATGATTTCTAGGATGTTATAATATGATACAAAGATAAAAATGAACCGGATATATCCCTTCATAGAATTATGATACCCTTTTATAAAAATTATGACACTCCTACAGAAAATTATCTTTAAAAATTAATAGATGGTGTTATGATATCCCTATATAATATTATGATATTCCTTCATAAATTTATAATATCCCGGTGTAGAACATAATATATTATATTCAAAAAACTATACAAAATAAAATAAATAAAGTTACAACATTTAGTTTAAAAAAATGATACAATTAATCTTTTTATTAATTTTGAAGGGATAGTATCCGTTGAATTACAAATTTTTGATCCAATTATAAAAATTAAAGAATTGAAATGAAAATTTCATAATAAATATTTAATTTTTTTCATCTTATTTTTTAAAAACTTCATTTATCTTATGATTGAGACCCTCTTTCAAGATTTTTACTCGAAGCTATTACTGATATTAACTGATATCATCTTATATGAAGTTCCAATCGTTTGACTTATCCTTGTGAGCAAGAAAATCTATATACTTCAAACAATACATGTTAAAATTTAGTATATTGACTGGTTAAAAAGGGTATTTAACATTTTTCTCCATATCCCACTTCATCATTTCATTATCGCAAAAGATATGAAATATTGGATCAATAATTTTTTGAAACTTCTTAGCACTGGCTTTGTACTTAGTATTGCTCTTTATTGAATTTAGGTACATCATTACTTTTCTTTTCATGTCAATTATAACCAGGTGCTATTGGATATTTTTTAAATTGATAATGGTAAAGAGATATATAAACTCATTTTCTTTATCATCAACTCTTTCAGCCATGCCAGCATGGTAATGAAATGGTGATGGAAAGGTCATACACATCCTGACAGCTATAATAGATGAAATGAGGCATTTATGGTACCTCTCCGAGTGCTCTTTCCAGTTCTTTATTGAGAACTCCTGCCTAGCATTGATAATTTATCAATGCAGAATAAAGTAATTAATAAAATAGAGCATGATGTTATACAATACTGAAACCATGATATAAAAATAAAAAAAAGTGGGTAGCATAATATATAACAAGAATAACAAAAAAATAAAGATATACTCAAATCCTTACGTCATCAATTATCATTTGATTAGTGAGAAGATCATGAACATGTGATCTTGTGATACAGCCTTCATGTTTATTGATGTATATAGCCTTCTGTAATTAAAAAATATATCATGAAATAATATCTTGAAAGAGAGATTATCATATGTAACAAAAAAATATAAAAGATTTACGAGCTAATGTTTTTTTTCAAAAAATTGTTAATCAAATTTTCATCCTCTTCAAATTGTAAAGAATTATTGTCTTATCTCACTTGTGATGCGGACATTGTCTTGGATTTTTTTATGGGTTGACCGATCTCAAAATTAGGATTCAACTTTAGATATGAGGCATTCCACTGTTGAGGTTGTCTTTCCACCCTCTTAATAATTGAATGGATCAAAGATAATTATTTATTTCCCGTATCATCCTCCATCTCAAGAATGTTCTTCCTCTTTTTCTCCATCCTTAGTTCTTCTTTCCATATGACTTCCATCTCCTCTTCATCGTCCCCCTCTTCCCCTTCATACTCTTCTTTAATTGCACTGCTCCTCTATTTGAGTAATAAATTTTGGAGGTTCTCGGCTATGATAAACTTTTTCTAAACCTCCTCAAGTTCAGTCATCATCTACACATAGGTTGTACAGCTTAATTTTGGATCCTGGGATGCTCTTTATGGAGTGATAAGTCACTACTTCTGTGGCTTAGGTACAATAGCACCCTCAACCTACAAACAAAGAAGAAAATCAAATTTATAATGATAATTTATGGAATACAAAAGATTTATGATATCATGGATCATCTTACCAACTTATGGGATTGCATGTTGTCAACTCGAATGTTCTAGGACTTTGGGTAGCCATCATGTCATTTCAATAGCCTAGGTAGTTTATTAGGATTAGCTAGAACTCTCATTGTGGTATGCTTGGGGAACCATATCTGTACTTAGCATTTTTTACATTAAAACTATAAAAAATCTTAATTTATTAATTATGATTATTTTTACATATGAATTATCCTTATTGATAGAGCTGTTGAACAACCAAACAAGGTTGGCTGTCTCCTATCCTTGTCACATCTCTTTGCTTGGACTAGCTTTCCGGGTCTCAAGTAATCAGCAATTTCTATAAGAGCTAAAAGCATCAAGTCCATGATTGCATAAGCCTAGTCAATTGCTTCCAACTGAGATAACTCATCCAAGTAAGAGATGAGATATCTTGAACATGTCTAATTTGACTTGAGCATCAAAAATATTCTGAGCATGTATATAATTCCAAGTCTGACAATGTTTTCAATGTCCTTCTAGATCTTCGAGAACTAAAACTGAGCAATCAATTTTTCCAAATCCTTATGCTAAAGATCCAATTTTTGTCTAAATCTTTAAAATAACCAATTCTTTTTATTTCAGCCCATGATGGAGATCTTCTTTCCATAGCATAAAAGATCCACGACCAGTGCTACTTTACCCACACCGAATCTAAGTACTTTACTATAAAAATAAACTCATCACCTTCTTTATGACATTTGATTGTATTTACAAGAAGTGGCCCTCCAATTACAAATGACTGCATGTCCATGAAGGTACTAAATAGAATCTTCCTGATTATATCAACATGAGCACTTAAAAAACCTATCTTCTAAACATTCTGAATATAAACTACTAGCTTGCAAGAGTTCTTAAATAGTTGTGATGGCTTTATACCTACAAGATGTAGAATAAGTAGGAAATCAACTATAATATAGGAAAAAATGTCACATCATGTAAAAAAAATTTATCTTGCTGTTATAATAAATCCAAGGCATTCTAGCTTAAATCTATGTAGGGGTACATAATTTTGTAAAAAGGATGTCATAATTTTATGAAGTTGTATCATAATTTTATGAAGTTATGTAATAATCTAATAGAGTATTTAAAATATAGGAATTCATAAGTCTATGATACACTATAATATTCATAATAAATCTAAGACATCCCAATTCAAACCTGTACAAGGATATCATAATTTTATGAAGTGACATCATAATTTTGTACTATGATATAATAAGCTAACAAAGAGTATTTAAAATACAAGATTTCATGAGTTTATGATATATTATGATATCCATAATAAATCTAAGGTATCACAGCTTAAATCTATGCATGAATGTCATAATTTTATGAAGGAGAGTCATAATGTTGTAAAATGATTTGACAATTTTGAACTAAGATATAATAATCTTACAAACGGTATTTAAAATATAAGATTTTATAAGTCTAGGATATATTATAACATCCAAAATAAATCTAAGGCATATCGGTTTAATTCTGTGTAGAAATATTATAATTATATGAATGGATATCATAATTTTATGAAGCAATGTTATAATTTTATACTAGGATATAATAATTTAATAGAGACTATTTAAAATATAGGATTTTATAAGTCTAGGATATATTATAATATTCTGAATAAATTTAAGATATCATGGCTTAAATTTTTGTAGTGATGTCATAATTTTATTAAGGGTATCATAATTTTGTGAAGCAATGTCATAATTTTAAACTAGGATAAAACAAACTTATAGATGATATTTAAAATACAAGATTTTATAAATCAAGGATATACTATGATAACCAGAATAAATTTAAGGCATCACGGCTTAGATCTATATACGGATGTTATAATTTTATGGAGTGTCATAATTTTAAACTAAGATAATATAATTTTATAAAGAATATTTAAAATGCAAGATTTCATAAGTTTAGGATATACTATGATATTTAAAATAAATCTAAAAGGTATCACGGTTTAAATCTGTATAAGGATATCATATTTTATAAAAGGATGTCAAAGTAGTGTCATAATTTTAAACTAGAACATAATAATCTTACAGAGAGTATTTAAAATACAGGATTTTATAAGTTTAAGGAATACTATGTGTTGGGAAATGTGTCCCAAAGCCAATTTCTACTGTAAACAGTTGTACATTTGATGTAATTATATATGAATTATATTATTGAATAAAATGTTTATTCTGGCAGTTCATCACTATTTCATCTTTCTGTAATGAGTTCTTCAGTGATGAAATCCTTAGGACTATTTGTATGTGAGGATATATCATATAGTCCTAAAATTGTTCGCGACCAAATGATATACTTATTTCAGGATGATAGTATATCAAGTATAGGTCATTGTGTGCCATAGTCGTTGGTTGTCCTCTTAACCAAAGAGTGTAGAGACACTGGTATGGTATGCAGATGTTGTGTTTGACATTTCATCGAACGTGATCCGTCTGTACTTTTTCTGCCTAGAGTTTTGATATGGACGTAGTTATCCCTCAGACATGAGATCGTCATTGTAGCTTGCGAGCAACTCACTGTACTTTGGTACTAGACTATCTGGATTTCTAATCCAGGGACGGAAGGTTTCTGGGTACAGTTAAGTACTCGTGTAACGGTGATCGGATCAAGATGGGATTGACCCCTCCAAAGTGTTTGGAGCAGATATCTTACTGTGTTTCAATTTAGCAAAACCTTGGTCAGGGTAGTCACTGTAAAGTGTTACAGGACTTGTGAGATTGAGACACATTGTTGATGGACTTTATGGGTTGGGCAGTTAAACCCTAAGTCTTCCTGAGCATTGAGGTCAAAGGGATTAATTACAAGGTTTCCATATCTCCTGGTTCTTGATTGTTGCTCTGCAACTTCGACCTATCCGGACGTCGGGTGTCATTGCTAGATGGCGACTTTGACTGGTATTGAAAATGTTCCAGTGCTACCGGCTTAGTGTTCAAACCTATGGGGTCACACACCATAGGGGTTTCTACTTGATCTAGTGATCGGAGAACGATTGGGAATCGTTCGTGGACTCACAGAGAAAAAGGGTTTTTCTTTATCCAAGTGTCAACACTTGATATTCTTGAAAGTGTCGACACTTGTGTAAGTGTCGACACTTGTTGATTTCGCAAGTGTAGACACTTGATGTCACAAAAAGTTGTGACATGAAATTTTCACTAATAGTTGGTGATGCATGGAGGTGAATTAAGTAATGTGATTACTTGATAGCCCAATTTGATTGAGCTATAAAAATCTGGAACGAATCAAATAGGATTTGGTTCAAAATGGGTTTGGGTCCAATCGGGTTGAACCCAATGTATGCACACTTGACCCAATTGATTTTAGTTATGAATTAAAATCAATTAATACATTTAATCTGAATTTAAATAAGTTTAAATTCATTTTTGGGGAGTTATGTAACTTCCCATGACCATAACTCCCCATAACTACCCATTACCACACCTATAACTCCCCACTCTCCCTCTCCCTCTCCATCTACTTAAGGGGCTGAAATGGGAGGACGAAAAAAGGAAAAATTCAGCAAAGAAATGCTGAAAAAATCAAAGGGAAGAAAGGGAAGAAACTAGGAAAAAGTTCTAGTTTTATAGGTGTGAGATTTTTGGAGAAAAGTGTGCATTTTTGTACCTAGAGATCTAGGTCTTAGGATTGAGTGTTTGGGAAGGGTTCCAACCACTCATTCTCCACCTCTTGAGCTTCTTCATTCATTCGGAGAGTCCGGCATCGAAAGAAGAAAATGAGTCCCGATCAAATCGTTCCATAACAAGCTAACACTTGGAGTGGAAGTAGATTTTGAAAGAGCCCTGGGGTGAACCACCTGTAGAGGCCGGACACGTGTGCGGCTAAGCAGAGTTCTTCCTCCTGCTCCTGGATCTTTCGCAGCGGAGAGCGTCTCCATTTCATACAAGGTATGGTTTTACATATATAGATATGTTGCTCTGAAATGTTCATAGCAAGAATTCATGATTTCACTATTTATATTAATCATTCATGCAAGATCTTGGGACAAGTAGCATAGAAAAGTTTTAAAGCATGCTTAGATTAAATGTTAATCATTTTATCATGCTTCCGCTGCGCATTATTTTGAAAAAGTTTTAAAATACAAAGCATGCTCGCTACTAGTTTTCCTTTCACTATGATATTCAGAATAAATCTAAGGTATCACGATTTAAATCTATGCATAAGTGTCATAATTTTATGAAAAAATATCATAATTTTATGAAGTAGTGTTATGATTTTAAACTAGGATATCATAATTTAAAAAAATAATATAATAATAGTAAAAAGCATATTTTGACATAGAATGTCATACGTCTATGATACCCTATGATTACTAGAAGAATTCTAAGATTTCTCACTTTGAAACCGTGCATGGTGTCATAAGTTTATACTAAGAAGTCATAATTTTATGAATCGATATTGTTACGGCCGTAACGATGATGTGGCATGTCTCAGATTTCGCTGGGCGTGATTCGAGCCACATGGAGTTTTTTCGGCAAAGTCAGGTGTGGCTCCACCTCGGCCGAAGTCGAGGTCGGTCCAGGCCTTCCTGCCGCTCCGCCAGGTGTCCACCCAGGAGGGGTCCACCTCGGCCGAAGCCGGCGGCCTCCCCGCTCCCTCGCCAGGTGGCACCCTGAGACGGTCCCACCTCGGCCGAGATCGAGCCGGGCCCCTCGCTCCTTCGCCAGGTGGCGTCCGGAGACGGGACCACCTCGGCCAAAGTTGGGCGCCCCTTTGCCGCTCTACCAGGTGTCCACCCAGGAGGGGACCACCTCGGCTGAAGCCGGCGGCCTCCCTGCTCCCTCGCCAGGTGGCACCCTGAGACGGTCCCACCTCGGCCGAGGCAGGCCAACCTGTGCGGAGAAGTTTCCAAGGAGCAAGAGCACGAGCTCCAAGATTGACCCTCGAGCCGTGCGTGCCGCACCCCGAGGACAGCGCCCGTACGGTCGGCGGCGACACGCGAAACATCGCTTACATCGGCCCGACAGGTCCCGCAGTCGAGAGGCGAAGTCCTGATAAAACAGGACCCAATAACGGGCTTCGTCGGTGCCTGGGAAGAAGAGCGCTCGCACTCGACCCAAGGTCTGGTCGACGGTCTGACCGGCACCCCCCTTTTTTCTCTTTCCTCGCTAGGCTCGGCGAGCAAGGCGGGGGAGCCGCCTGGTTCTGTGATCCAGAAGGGGAAGGAGATTGGAAGCAACGAAAGAGCCTCCCAAGGGCAGCAAACGAAGGAACAGCACGAGGGGTTAAAAGGAAGGGAAGGATAGATGACAAGGTAAGCAAGAAACAAAGGCTGGAGGAGGAGACTCCGTCCCAGGAGCAGGATCCAAGATCCCGAAAGGGGACCTTTGGCGTAAGCTCGGTGAAGGAACCAGGCCGGGTTTCTATTCTTTTTGGGATCTTTCTTGCTAGCACGATCTCTAAGTCTGGGACTCCTTCGGGGGCCCGTCTTAGAGACTCTGTTCCATCTCACCGTCTACTAACTTGACCGTCGGAGCCCCCTCGCCGGGATCCCCGGCCAGGGTTTCTGACCTTGCCTTGCAGGTTCGAACAAGCCAGGAGACCCCGGAGGCGAGACGGTCTAGCCGGATCGGCGGCTCCGAAGCCACAGGCGCGGCGGTGAGATCGGCAACAGATATCATAAATTTTATAAAAAATATTATGACATCCTTCTTTAGGCTTAAATTTTAAAATATTATATTGAAATGTATAATTTTTATATCTTATTATGATTCCCCAATTTTTTCTCTTTTGGATGTTAAAGGGTGTCCCCCTCTCCTGTGTAAAGAATAAGTGATGTGCTACCTTTCGAAAACTACACTTTCTCCTTACATTACCGTTGTGTTCGCCATTTGTATTTAAACATAAAATCCTTAGACTACATTGACAAAAAGAATTGAAAATCCTAACTCTTCATCATTCGCTAAGGTATGGAAAAGTTCAGTGGCAACTTATCTTTTTTATTGAGACAGTTGCTGCCGGCTCTCGAGATAAAAATGTGGATAATCAATGAGATTGAAGGAGAGCAAAAATAACGGAGTGAACTCCGGGACAGAGTGGAATTCGGAAAGATTTTCTTTTTGTTTGGAGCTGAAACATCGAAGTGCTTTGGGTGTCGCTCTTTTCTTTGCAAAGAGATGACACAACATTCCACTCATTTGAAGAGATGTGTAGACGCGATACTAAGAGGATTTGTAAACCCATTGATATGGCATTTAATACAGGTCATGTCCTGTCTTGTTGTACCAGCTCAGATCCATGTGGACCAATGAGAAGAGATAGTGCAGGCGAGCTCGGATATCCTACATCGTGTGCGGTGTACAAAGAATTTTGCTAGATGATCATGGTTATGTGAGAGGAAACATTGATGTTTACAATATCATATGATGGTGATGATTCCATCATCAGCTACCTTACTCTTATTTTCCTCCCGAGAGAAACCTATTTAGGATGCAATTTTATTTAAGAGGTGAATATATACAAAGAATGGTGGGTGGCTTAATACTTCATAATGTTGATGGATGGCTTAGGGTAGGACCATGAACAAGCCTAAATGTTATCTATCTCTTGAATAACATGATCTAAACTTCAATTTCAAAAATGATGCCAAATATGCTTGATTTGAGAGTTTGAACTCTTCGATCACAAGCATATGCCCTATAACAAGATTGAGCTCAATTGGCAATTTTCAAAAGCATATCTTCAATGGATCAATTATAGTTCAAGATTTGCTTTCCTTATAATTAAGCTAAGATCAAACTTTTTAAAATTGAGCTGAACCAGAATTGCCCTTGGATGGCTTATGAAAAGAAATTTATGATAGTTTAATATCCTTGGAGTTAGTGTAAGAGTCTTTCACTTATCACAACATGCTATTAAGATAGCCATCAACTCAATAATCGTAGCATGATGATTTGATAAAATTATAGGTGCAATTATCATCATTTATGAGGTATCGATGCTTGAAGATTCATTAATCTCAAGCCAATGATCATTTATGAGGTATCGATGCTTGATTACAATGTTAAGTCATGCTTAGGTAGAGAGCAAGAAGAAAGTGATGATGGGTACCATGGCTTGGCCGACGTGGAATGCTTGAAATGCTTGGATCTTTCATTAGTAAAATAACTATCCTTCTCAACTGGTCCATTAGGTTCCCTTATATTTGTTACATTCTAAAAATGATTTCATGTTATACCCCCATTCAAGAAATTGGGGCAACTTGTACGAAAATAAAGGTTTCCTCAACCCTAAGATCGATCAAATAATTAGAATCATGATAATAGATCTGAGAAAAAGCATTACAATGCATACATGTATTCATCATAATCCTGTTTTCCAATACTTACATGAACACCGTATCATCAATTACCGAACACGTGATATATATAAATAGAGAAGCGGAGAGGGGGCCTAGCTAATAAAATGAAAATATCCTAACTGACTCTCTCATCACGAGTCAAGTCGAGCTAGACCTACACTGTGCCGCCTCAACCATACCAAATCACATGAGGTACTCCTAGCCCAATCAATGATCACATAATAATGGGCTCAATCTACGTCTATCAACATGGACCATAAAATCAACCCGAATTTTAATAAAAGAAAAATATCAATTAATGTTAGTCCAAATTAAGAAAATTCTTACATTCTCCTACTTGGACTATATTAATTATAATTTTTTTTAAAAAATTATTTTTAAAAATAACTCTCGGGTTGAATATAAAATGTGACCACCATATGATCCATAGACAGTACCTACAAATGACTCGATCCAACAGTATCCATGATGCTGAATCATGGGATTGTTGTACTACTTAACTAATACAAGACTTATCCATAATTACAAACATCATAAACACTATCGACATGAGTCTTGGTATGGTAGTGTAGCAAGAAAATAGCATCAAGATGATCAAATAAACATGCTATTTTTTATTGTCAGTTCTCCAATTTCTTTTCAACATGCTTAGAAACAAAATAAGCAAGAAAAATCATGATGGCATCAAACAACAAGCCATCCTATCTCATATACTCAACAATGGTGTCAATAACGAGATAGCACAACAAATCTGAAACTCGACACCAGGTCTCAGTCAGGTACATAACCAAAAGAGATATCTAATAATCAAAATAAATTAAATATATGTACCCACAATCATGATTTCTCTTTAATCACATGTTATATCACAAGCTAGAGAAATCTCACGACTTTAAAAGAAGTTTGTATGTCTCCAAATACAATGAGATCTCCGAATTATCAAAATGAGACATACTCATATAACTGCCATTCTCAAGATAAAATACATTCTTGAGATACTATGTTGTACTTTATTCCACATGAGCATATAGAAAATCATATAGGAATGCAATCCATCAACTATCATGTCAATAATGTATATAAATACACATGATAGAAAAATAAATGAAACCAAGTTTTGTAAAGTACAAATATAAAATCACTCCCACTAACCAAGCACAACAAAAGAATTCAATATGCCCATATTTTCAACATGCTTTGCAAAGCATAAAGGCTTCAAATTCTTAGTTAGAGAATTAGCCAATATGGACTTTATTTATATGCACCCGATACTTATGTGTCCTTGAATTACAATCCAGCAATCAATGATAAATAAACTTTGTCAATCGAATCAATGTATAAATACATCAAACTCCCACTAATCCAAAAATAAAAGATTCTAAAATATCCATATTCTTGACATGTTTCAAAAAAACTATGGATCTTAATCTTGATTAGGGGATCAACAAATATTAACTTTGTATATTGTACAAAATATCCTCCTTTCAATTATAATCTCCAACTGATAAAAATTCTATCTTTACATATATAAAGATAATGAAAACTTTTATTATTCCTTTAAAGAACATAGCTACCTATAATTATAATAAATCTTAAGTGATTTTAAGACATAATCAATAATTATAAGATCTAGGACAAAGTCTCATAATAAAAATAATATAAATTGTGACTTTGCAACATGCCACAAACTTTGCTTGTTATATTCAAAAATGCCATTAGATTGTATTTTCAAATAGTCTATAAAACAAAACCTCCAATCATTTATATTATCATAAAAATGATATATATCTATTTTCTTTTCATATAATATCTTTACTAGTGCTACATCAACTAGTAATGGAGGTACTATAATTAGTTTGTATATTTAATATTGCTCTCTCACTATTTTTCAGTAGGATGAAACAAAATATTTATATAAATAAGAGCAAAAATTTATTTTCTTGCATTGTCATACTTCTAATATATAGAAGCATCTAACATTATACAAATTAGAATCTATAAATATGACATGAGTTGACTCAATATTCTTTATACTTCTATTAAGATAGTAAAATCTATATTCATTTAAAATTATCTAGATAACCAAAATAAACAACGTATTATTACAAAACCAAGATTTATTCGTTGATGAATTATCAATTATTAATTATTACAGTACAGCTCTAACCATAAAGTTAAAAGATGTTGGGCTTCCTATCAATCTTTAACTCAAAAGATATCTTATATATCTATTTTATCAAGAATTTATTTTAAAATAAAGACGGTAGTTATTTAAGATCTTATACTAGAGATATCATGATAAATTGCACCTACTCATCTTACTTCATACTATATCTATCAAACTGTACTTTGTCTCTCAGTCACATCATTTTACAAAAAATTTCAGGCATGGTATATTAAACAACTATCCTATACTTATATAAATATTTAATAATATTATTTATTTATTATATATGGGATCCTAGAAAGTGATCGATATACCTTATCAATATTCTTATCTTTTTATCAAAAATATTAAAAAAACTTCTGAAACATAGGATATGATTTATTAATTAATTCATATATATGATTTTAAGTTCTTTAAACTGTACAGTAAGAAAACTAAATATGATGAGTAGCCTATGTATTAGAGATAGAAATATCATAATACTGATTTTAGATGCAATTCTCTCTAGCTTCGAGATATAAATTCTAACACCATCATACTATGCAACTCATATATTAATTTATCTATCCATCAGCTATCCAGACTTTCTTTTATCAAATTCTACATATCTACCACAAATGAGATCAAAATTAGATTACCATTCTTAAATACAATAATAAGAATGAAATTAATTATATAAATATATTTCAAAATAATTCACTCTTTATCACTTTTATAGATAACTTTATTTCAGAGTACTCTAATAAGACAACAAAGATAGAATATTATTACATAATGTAATATCTATATTCTATCATACTTAGTGCTAGTACAATTTTAATTTTCATATTTTCATTTCAGTCAGAGTCATCATAATGGGAGTATTAACTCTATTGAATACAAATAAACTAATTGCTAAATAATCTTTATGCAGTTAATCAATAGAGAAATATAATAATATATTTCAGAAAATCTTCATAAGTTTTCTTTCTAAAACTTTTTTTAGAAAGAAAATGATCCACATAAGGAATTTCTTTTTAACATATAATGCCATGCAATCTCTTCTAAATAGCTCACAGAAGGATCTTGTAAATCAAGATGAACATGCCACTTTGATGGTCACTATCCATCAAAATTCATAAACTTTCTAAAAAGGGATCATCAAGTCATGACCTCTAAGATGGCATAAAACATCAATCAAGTTCATAATGATACAACATATTTGAGGTACAAATAATAAATCAATAAAGGCTTTGAATATAATAAATCATTTTCAACAAATATATCATGTACATCATCATAAAACTCTCATATAGGCAGAGAATGTGATGTACTTTTGAGCTCCAAAAATGATGTCAATATAAATTTTGAAAATATGTCTCCATTTGGATAAACAAATTTCTTAGACCCAATAGATTTCTTTTCAAAGAAAATAAATGTTAACACAATGAGGATACAAGGCATTCGAAAATCTATCCTCTTTGGGCAGACAAATTTTTCAAGCCCAATATACCTCTACCTCTGATATTTTAACTCGGCCAAAACTGAATAACAACATTATTATTAACATAAATGACTGTATAATCAAAAATGGTAAGAATGCTAAATACTAGTCAATGGGTATATATCATAAATGATATACAAGAATCCAAATGCAATATCACATATTCTCCTTTGGGCAGAACATGTAATATGGCATAAGAACTCTTCACATGAAGTCACAAGCAAATGAAATACCCTAACAGTCACGAACCTATCCCCTTTGGACAGACAAGCCCATGAAAGCTAGAGCACCATTGCAACATAATACCCCATGCAACCTTTCTAGTTAAAACATACAACAACCCCCTTTGGGTAGGCAGTTGTATGTAATAACCAGAAACCCTCTCATAATGAAAAGACTTATGGACAACATAAATAAACTACTTTGATGATAAATACTTATGCCAACTCACAAATTATTCATACAGGAAAGATAAATGTCCAAAATAAATATAAAATGACATACTTCAATGACATGTATGCCACCAAAAGATTAGTCCAAAATATAATACTCTACAACATGCACCCCACTGATCATATTATTACATAATAATGCATTCCAACTGCCACATTTATTAATATACTTACTACACAATTATAAAACACCTTTGGACAAGAATTATAGTATATAATAAGTGTCACAATCAATTACAGTCAATTATGGGTCAATTGTTATAAAGACATCAATATGTAATTTCAAATAAAAGATAAATTATTAGTCCTCGTTAACTCAGCTATTCAAAATTCATAGAGTGCTTCAAACCCTTTGAGGCTATCGAAAAATACACTCGAACTATATAATAGTGAGTAGAATTGCACATAAATAATTTTAAATTATTTAAATATTTTATCAAACATGAAGAACTCTACCAAAATATTTTTCAAATTATTATGAGTTCAACGGTCCAAAAAATTGCTCAAATCAAATATAAAATGAGTAAGTTACAGCGATTTTTATCAAAAGCAATAGTAGAGTACCAAACCGTAAATTTTAAAAATTTATTTGGACTCATATTTAATTTATAGGAGCTTAAGTGCAAAAGTTTTCTTAATCCCAAAATTAAAATAGGCCCACTGTAATTGGATCCAGCCAATTCTTTAATTTGGGCTAAATTTATAATTAATGAATTCTGTTCAAAACGGGTTGTAACCCGATAACCTATCAATCTAAAAAATCTTTAAAACATTATCTTCTTCCTCCCCTTTTTATCCCAACAGAGACATTCCAAAACTCTATTAATGGCTTCTCCAAGCTTGGAATCTTCCTCCACAAAGAGTCACCGACCAAACTGAACATTGTCAGCCATTCCCTGGCAACTAGCGACACAAAGTTCAGGAAGAGATAAGAACGAAGCGATACAGGAGAGCCATCGACCACTAGTCTAGATGTCCAAAAATCCGCCATGGCGTTCACCACAAGCTGGGCGGGGTCCAACAATCCGGTAATAGCCCTCTACTATCTCCTTCTAGAAGATGGCGAGGTCCATGCGACGAGACCCACGAACTGCCAAAATCCAAAAAGATTCATCCGGCAGTAGAATAGCGAAGGACCACTTGGAGGTCCTTGAAAAAATAGAGCCAGGAGCAACATCCCAAGGGCCCATCACCACTTGGCACCAGCAACAGTGGATGAGCCTTAGTTGCCACTGTCTAGATGATCGCTCGTCAATTGTTGCCGGATGCTTTTGGCGAGGTATGGGAGGAGGAGAAGAGCACAGTGGTTCCCACCACTGCCATCCTACCTTCCTTTTTTTTTGAACCAATATATTTCAAGGTCTCAACTATAGAAGGGCTATTTTATAATTTCAGAAAATCCAGGAGCCTAAATGCAAAATGGCCTTTTGAACCAAAATATAATTATAAATATTGGATGGACTAAATTGTATAAGTGCTAATATATAATTTCAAAAACCCAGGGGCTTTAGTGCAAAATGGCTACCATTTTTTTTTATGGTTTGCAGTGATCTCAGCCACCGGTCGAGATCCGAAGTTCCCAATCATCGATTGGGTCTTACAATCGATCGTTGCCGGGTTTCTGTGTTTTATTTATTTATTTATTTATTTCTGAGGTGTCAAAAATGGAGATCGCCGAACTCGTCGGTTTCTCCTACCATCGCCGGTCACGATGCCGCCACCCATAGCACGGACAACGTCCGGCACACCCAGATCCATTATGGTCGGTAGGGAATTTAGGAGAAGAAAGAAGGTTTTAGGAAGATAAAAAAAAATTACAGATCTAAAGCATAAACAATGATTCTAATGGGATATCAAGACTCTGAAATCAAATATAGGAAAATAAAGGTTTCCTCACCTATAGGATCGATCAAATGATTAGAATCATGATAATAGATCCGAGAAAAAGTATTACAATGCATACCTGTATTCGCAATAATCCTATTTCTCGATGCTCATATGAACACCGCAGGCAGAGTCCTTCTCTCCGGTCTTCTTAGAAAGGCGACTCTCGATAGGAAAAATCACCGTATCATCAATCACCGAATACGTGATATATATAAATAGAGAAAGCGGATAGGGAACCTAACTAATAAAATGAAAATATCCTAACTGACCCTCCCATCACGAGTCAAGTCGGGCTAAGGCCTATACTATGCCGCCTCAACCATACCAAATTATATGACGTGCTCCTAGTCCAATCAATGATCATATAATAATGGGCTCAACCTACGTTTATTAACATGGACCATAAAATCAATCTGGATTTTAATAAAAAAAATACTAATTAATACTAGACCAAATTAAGAAAATTCTTACACAACTCTCGTGTGCTGAAGCACATTCCTTCTTCTGGCCTTCTAGCTTGGTTGCCTCCTACATTTGAGGCTCTAATGATAAACCTTGGTGCTGCTGTTCAGCAATATAGTACTAGTGCAACTTTTATAATAAGGAATAGTGATGGCACTCTACTTTTAGCTCAAGGCATCTATCTTCATCCTTACTCTGTATTGTATGTCGAACTTCCTTTAGCTTGGGCGGAACTAAAAGTAGCTGCTACTCTTTTTAGAGATAAGGAGCTTGTTGTCTAAGGAAACTCTCTTATTATAATTTATTGGATTGCACACCTTACTACATGTGCAATAGACAACCTACCTATTTTTAAAGATCCTATAGGCACCCTCAATACTTTCCCTACTTGCAATGTCTCTTACATTTACAGGGAACAAAATCAAGCTACAAATTGGCTTTCTAAACAAGCTCTGCCTGCTAACTGCTCTTACAAGTTGGGAGATGTCTTGCCTTCTGCATTTGCTCAAATATTGCAGCATGATTGTATGCACATTGGGGAACCTTGACATGGGACCTAAGAGTTTAATTTTCATGGATGAACTTTACTTTCAATTGATTCTTCGCATCTTCTTATTACGTTTGAACTTCAATACCTTTTTCTTGTGTTCAAACCATATTTCAGTTATATGCCATCCGTATGCTATCCGAGTGGAGGCTAATCTATTGGAGATGTGCAAGTTTCATAGGAATTTATGTTGCACTATTATGTTAATGTTTTTTCCTTCCAGGTTAAGCTTTATAGTGTTGCAGCTAACGGCAATTCGTGACAACGATATATTATTACAAATGTCTCCTAACCACTCTGCAAGTTATTGCTGTGCTCTCTACGGCATCCATTTTAGCTATGCTAACATTGAATATCTTTCACTCTACTATATCAGATATTGCTACTCTGTTTCAGAAGGTTTATGTTCTAAGGGCATTAATTTTTATTACTCCCTCCCATGGTCTTATCATATCTCTTTCATACATGGTTCCTGGGTTTTAAAAAATGTTCCATTGGCACTATGTTATTACTGTTTCATCTTTTTTTATTTGTCACTTTACTGGAACAGTGATTCTTCTCATAAATCTTATATTTGGCATATGCAGGCTTCAATTTTCCACGTGTTTAGGCGTGCAGGTTCAAACTATATATAGGTTCTTATCATACACGTGATTAGACACCAAATACTTCAACAATTCAGTTATGTGTGTCACCTGGTGTTGCTGCTAGTATGCATCTACTTCTAGTTTCCTTTGCTAAGCATTTATTATATGTTTTACAATTCAGTTACAGTCACTTCAAATCCAAGTTTATTGCACTATCTTTTTTGTATAGCCTGATGGTTAAAAGGAGACCTAGCTTGCTATAATCAGAAGTTACAACTGTTAGGTGGAGTACCTGGGGAGAAGTCCATATTTCTGGGCTACAACTTCAATGTCAACTTTCTAGCTTTATGTGCTTGGAATTTATTTGGGTATGGCTTCTATTTATTTCCTTATCATAGTCAGGCACTTTATTTCTGGATGCTGTAGATTATCTTCTATTCCAAAGGTGGTTCAATATTGCTTATATACTATGGACTCCTACAACACTCATCTCTTGTAGGGATGGTATTTGGCTACTTGCAGTTTATCCATTCCAAAAGCTCCGCATTGTAATTTATTCACCAAGTTCTACAATTTGTTCATCCTATAGTGTATTATCTTCCATCACTGGATGGTACTTTATAAGGCTTACCCGTGGGATTTTGTTCATGATACTTTTGGTGCTTCATAGGTCTCCGGTCAATTTCCTTCTTGACCGTCAACTTTTGCTACTTTGGGTCTGCTTTGACGACTATTTACCATTTGATCCTAGATTCCAGGAACTATTTTAAGCATTCATAACACTGGCAGCTATTACTTCGTTGGCTCAGAGTTTCAGAAACAATATTATGTTGTTTTATTTTGATCCTTTATATTTTGTTTCTCTTATTCTCTTTATATTAGCTGCGGCTTTTGTTTGTACATCTTTTATGTTTTGGCTTTATTTAATCCACCGTAAACAGTTTGTAGGAATTAATTAAAAATAATTACTATCAGATGTCAAAAATGATATAGAAAAACATTGCAACTTGATCTACTTGTTTTTTTTTTTCCTTTTTATTTTTTAAATTTTGGTTACTTTTTTTTTGAATACAAAATAATGGCTTTAAGAGGTACTGATTAGGGCTGTCAATATGGGCCCCATATGGGCCAACATTATATGGGTGGGGCCGGGTTAGGCCCACTACAAAAAGTGGGCTGAAAAAACCCAGCCCGGCCCGGCTCCATATGGGCCGTGGGCTAGGGCTGGACCAGCCCACTGCCAAGCCCATATCGGTATAACTAAAACAACCTTATTTGCAATTTTTATCTGCTGTTTGAAGGTGGAAAAAGTGTCAGAGAAGGGAAGACTACCTCAGGACATTGGCTTCCCTGCTTGCTTTTCAAAATCATTCTAGTTATTAATTAGGTAAAATTAAATCTTCTCTCTTCCTTTTCTTTCTTATTTCTTAAAAACCTTGAGTAGAATTTTGTGTCTAATTAGAAAAAAATCATGGCCAATTTTGCCAAACAAGGATTAAAAGGTTGTTTGATCATCATATTCATGTATCTAAGCAGGAAACTGGGATTTAAATAAATTATTTTGAGGTTTTGGAATCATACCATTTGATGGCACAATGATTGTAACAGCATATATGACACCCATCTCTAGTTCATAAACTTCATATGCCTCCATACCTCTAAGTTTTAAATCTTACTAGAAAATTATAATTTCTGATGTTTTGAAGGACTCTTAGTTAAAAGCCTATAAATTTTATATCTAATTTCCAAGTTGATGAATGAATATTGCAAAACTTTCTAATAATCTTTCTAATGGTGATTGTTTCACACTAAAATTTAACTATTCTTCGCATAATTTAGCATTTTTTTGGTTATTGCTATTTATTGGAAATCACAACCAGCTAGTGCTTGTTTTTCTTGTTTCCACTTAGAGGGTTGTCTAGCAAAAAACAACTCCTCAATAATGCTATACTTTGCATTTAATGCCATAATATTGGAAGGATGATAATAGAGAAATTAAGCATGCCAAATTAAGGTCATAACAGAAACATGAGAAATTATTCCTAAGAAGAAGCTCGCTACATTAAAAAGAGAACTAACCATAAGTATAATATAGCAAACACTTCAGCCCTTCCCTTCTAACACAATTGGACTAATTTTATGCATTTCACATGCTTAGATGAGTAAATTGTATTGGAATATAGCAAACACTTCAGCCATTCTCTTCTGAATGCAAGCAATTTAGAAAGCAATGTCCAACATAATGTTATAGAAAAACCATCATTTGAGTATGGTTTAAAGGTTGGTGTTTTCACTCAATAAAGATTTCAAAATACAAAGTCTTAGGTTCCCTTTCCATACTACTATAATGCAAGCATACATCAAAGTTAGATCAACATATAGTAAATATATCATTCATTAATCATTATAGTATATCAAACTCAAGAAACAACATCAACTCAAACAAACAATTCTTCTACAAATTCATCTTCTTCAAACTCAAAAAACATCAAATTAAATAAATTATTCCTCCACAAATTCATCTTCTTGGAGCATATTTGAATCCACCGTTGATGTTTCGAGACTAGCACCATTATCATCTTCATCTAAAAGTCACAACCAATAAAAAATAAATTAAATAATTAATTCTAAAAATTAATTAATGAACTAAAATTATAAAGTATATACAATAAATATAAAAAAAACATTACCAGCAGGATTTGGAACAAAGCCATGCAACCAATTTTAAGTGCAAATTAGAATTTGGATATTTTCTAGAAGGGTAGAACTTTTATATTTAGTGAGAACATGACTACCAATACTAAAAGCAGATTCTGATGCCGCTATAATAATTGGAATGCTCAATACATCGCATGCCATAATAGAGAGAGTAGAAAATCGTTTTGCATTAGTCTTCTAATAATTGAGAACATCCAAATAATCATAGTGATCATAATCAAGTTTTGTTTTATCCAAATAAATATCCAATTCACTCTTGCTAGTGTGAATAACATTTTCATTCTGAAACATTTTAAACTCCTGCAATATTTTAAACAAATGGACAAAAATTAAATGAAAGAAATAAGATATAATAATTAATATATAACTAGAAAAAATTTAAAAGGTTGAATTTTTTAAAAAAATATAAAACTTACATTGAAGATTCTTGATTTCTTGTGTTTACTTCCATTTCCACTTGGCCCATGCAACAAGATGGACTCGTTAGATGATGGAGAAGTACTTAGTATATTGAAGTTGCTTACATATTCTCCAAAAAGCTTCTTTAATTTTTCCTTCACATTTTTTACCTTCTCTTGGAAAGTTGAAGGGTCAAGCTTTGTATGACAAAAGTTTAAAAAATCAAGCTTCATTCGTGGGTCAAAATAGCTCCAAAAGCAAGTACCATACCATAATCCTTTCAATATTTATCAAACTTTCCTTTCATCCTGGTAGCCATCTCCCTTATTACCTCATATCATTGTACAAGTTCTCATTCAGCATACATTCAATTTTCCAAACTTGCATGAAATGCAAGTTGGAGGTTGGGTAAGATGAACCTGAGATCATATTTGTTGTCTCATAAAATGGTTCCAAGAATTCACATACATTGTCTCCCCTCCTCTACTCTTCATCTGTTGGATAATATTTATAATTCCTATCGATCACCTTTAGAATATCAAAGGCTTTTTGATATTTGATTGTATTTTCAAGCATCAAATATGTTGAATTTTATCTAGTCAACACATCCAACCTTAAACCAATCCCTGTATTAATGCTAGCTTGCTGAACACATTCTTAAAATTTAATCATCCTCCCATCTGATCCCCTTATATACTCAACACTTTCTCTGATTTTAAATAATACTTCATTAGCTACTTTTAAGCCCTCTTGAACAATGAGATTCAATATATGAGCAGAACACCACACATGAAAAAAATCACCATCACATAACAAACTATTTTGCAAGCAGAGATGGCTTTTCAAGATATCTTGCATATTATCATTAGCAGAAGCATTATCCAAGGTAAGAGAAAAAATCTTTTTATCAAATCTCCATTGCTTCAAACAATCAAATATAGTTGTTTCCAATTCAATTCCAATGTGTAGAGGTTTTATACGACAAAAGTTAAGAATTTTACTAAATAAGTTTCAATTTTCATCAACAAAGTGGGCAGTTAAACAAATATAAGCCTCTGTAGTAGATGCTGTCCATTTATCAGAAGTTAGACATGCTCTATTAAGAATCTTAGACATAACTTGCTTAAGCTTCTCATTCTCTTTGATATAGACTTTTTTGATATCAGAAACAACAGTATTTCTAGAATGCATTACTACGTCTGGATTTAAGTAATTTGCCCAAGCTCTAATATTCTCATATTCAACAAAAGAAAAAGGCAAATCATGCTGAATTATAACTTCTGCTAGCATTTATCGATGAACCTTTTGATTTATCTTTCTTGATCTCATTTTTCCATCTGAGCATTTGACCCACATCTTGATATGCAATTTCTTTACAGCTTGAAACGTGACAAGTTAAATGTGAAGTTCCATAATTGATGCGAGTTTTAGGATTGGTACCAACTACATATTCATTCTTATAATGATTGCAAGCTGCCCTTTCAACCCTTTCTTTATCTTTGCCAATTTTTGAAAAATATGTCCAAACACTTGATATTTCTCTTCTAGTATTTTTAGAAGGAAGAGTTTCAGTGACTTCATCATCATCCAAATTATTAATAATGATATTCATAGACTCCATTATTTTCCTATAATCTAATAATTTAAAAAATCAATATGGTCAGCATCTTATTCAAAATCTAATACAGTAAAATACAGTAAACTTTAAATAATTAAATCTAAAACTATAAATTTTATTTTAAAAAATATTTATAGCATAACTAATTTTACATTCATGCATTTGTACGATTATACTGTGTATTGATGAATATTGAGTACCAAGGATCGCTGAACCAGTACCGGGACCCATACCGATCAGCGGATGGTACGGTACGGTATGATCCGTACCATACCATACCAGCAAGTGTACCGGTATTAAAAAATTTAAAAATAATAATATTTTTTCCCCTCTCAAGCAAATATTGCTGAACCAAATATGAAATGAGCTCGAACCGGATGGTTTGTATCGGTACGGTACAGTACAATACCGTACAAGTATGGAAATGATTTTTTTTTAATCCCGTATCAATTTTAATACATGAACCATACTGGCTCTTGGCCGGTACGGTACGGTATGGTATGCCCGTACCAGACGGTACGCGACGATTCTGTGAACCCTGTCGAGTACACTGTATATTATAAGTTTGTAACATTGGTTATTGATTATTGATTTATTGATTAATCCACCAATATTTGTATTGTACATTATGAATATCGAATGTACTGTCCGTTGGTTATTGATTAATTTTCAAGTTTAGCAAATATCATAATTATATCCATATATGGTCATAAAATATTAAATTTTAAATATTTTTTACTATTTTATAAGTCTTCTTTGTTTTTTATTTTTTTAACTAAAAGGAAGTGGCATTGTGGCATGGTCCCTACTCCCTTGATATGATAACATATCAGAGGCTTCAGAGCTGATCAACTGACAGAGCTTCAAAGTGGCACACTAGCACGATCCCTTGTTTTTTTATTTTACTATAGGAAAAATAAAAAATGGCCAAATGGGGATAAAATAAATTGCAGACTCAGAGTCAGAGCTTCATTAGCTTGAAGCTCTTAGACATCACATGGAGATTGGAGAGGGGGATGGCACGGTCGCATGAAGGAGGTCTCTCGGAGGCCAAAATGATGGCTGGTGGGAGTCGGGAAGCTGGGGAAGGGCCCTCGTCATCGTGGCCTGTGGGGCAAAACCAGAGATTGGATTTATGGATCGACATGACATCGATGCGGCAGTCGCGGAGGAAGAAAACCTATCCATCCATCCTGGTAAGCCCTCCCGACAGGCCGACACAATGACGGCGGCACCCCCCAGCCCTGGAGCGTCTCTAACTCTCCGTTGAGAGAAAAATCAAAAAAATAGGAATGAGGAATCCTCACCGGCTCGCCGCTGAATGGCCGAAGTTCGGGTAGGGTTCTCAGTTCTCCGTTCGAGACAATGTCCTGGCCCTTCGGGTTTCGGCCGGTGTTACCGTCACCATCACTTCTTCTCCTTCACCAGAATGGGAGAGCTCTTGTGAACGTCACGTCGTGGTCTCGTGGAAGAAGGCGAACGGCCGTGGGGTTGGGTTCTCACTTCTCCGAATCTCCCATTTCTCTATGATTGTGAGACCTAAGTCCTAACCGAGTAACCATAAGTTTAACAAAAAAAAATCTTTGACGACTTCCCTTATTCCCTAATTCCCTTCCCGTAATAATTTTTTTTAAAAAAAACTCGCAGCCCACGGGTTGGCCCGGTCATAACCCAGTTCAACAAATAGGCTACAAGGACCGAGCCAAAAAGCCCGGTTACATAAATGGATCACTTTTTTCAACTCGACTCAGTCTATTTATAAGGTTATATAGGCTGGCTCATGGGCTCCGGACCATTTTGATAGATCTAGTCCTGATAGCTATAGCATTGTTTTCTGCAAGGAATGTTTGTTTGTTTGTTTTTATTATACGTAATGATAATAAAAAAACCCGACTTGAGAGGTATGCTTCCATGGGATATCGGCGGTTACGGAGATATGAGATATCGGATTTAGCATTCCGGTATATGCCATTGATAGCAGGCCTTGTCTCTTGCCGCACGCCTCGCCGGTCAACCCCTTTTGCCTTCTTCTCCAAGCCTGCTGCTCTACTATCACCAAGCTTTTTCGTTCCATGGCCAGCCGCCGCCAATATCAGAGCTCAGAGGTAACAGAGAGAGAGAGAGGGAGAGAGAGACCCAATCAAAGATTTCTGTTTAAGGTACCCGAAGAAACGCTAGGAGAGAAGGCATTGCCATCTCCATGGCCCGATATGACCGCGCCATCACTGTCTTCTCCCCCAACGGCCACCTCTTTCAGGTGGAATACGCCCTCGAGGCCGTCCGCAAGGCAACGCAGCCGTCGGCATCCGCGGTACCGACACCATCGTTCTCGGCGTCGAGAAGAAGGCCACCCCGAAGCTCCAAGACTCCAGGTCCCTCCCCCCTTCGCAAACCGCATTATTCTTTCAGGGGTTGGAGTGGCTTTGGTTTTGATCTACTTTTCTTCTTCTTCTTCTTACAGATCGGTGAGGAAGGTCGTAAGCCTGGACAACCACATCGCGTTGGCCTACGCCGGACTCAAGGCCGACGCCCGGGTCCTTATCAACAAGACCCGCATCGAGTGCCAGAGCCACCGCCTCACGGTGGAAGACCCCGTCACCGTCGAGTACATCACCCGCTTCATCGCCGGGCTCCAGCAGAAGTACACCCAGAGCGTCGGTGTAAGGCCCTTCGGCCTCTCGACCCTCATCATCGGCTTCGATCCCTACACCGGGGTGCCCGCTCTTTACCAGACGGATCCCTCGGGTACCTTCTCAGCCTGGAAGGCCAATGCCACCGGGAGGAACTCCAACTCCATGAGGGAGTTCTTGGAGAAGAATTTCAAGGAGACTTCTGGGCAGGAGACAGTGAAGCTGGCAATCCGAGCACTGCTTGAGGTAAAGTAGTGGCATTTATGGTGCTTATTGGATCTTCTTTTGCCTCGAATGGTCAAATTTTTACCCTTTGGATTGCTTAAACATGTCTGCATAGTAATATTTGATCATAAATTCAAAACCTTTGTTATCTTGATGGAGGGTGCGTTAACAGATTTTCTCTTGGTCTATTTCTTTCTCTTTTCAAGTTCCTAATTTGCTCTCGGACATGCTTCCCTCCAAGAATAGAAACCATATTCTGGAATTACTGATAGGTGATCAAGGGCACCCAATGACTTTGAATTATTTTATCGCATCAAGTTATACTGAATTCCATTTGGTACCTGCAGAGAGATCTATCCTTTTAGACATTTGCATCCAAAATCTAAGATTATTTATCTGGCATTACTTTTCTGTATGTTATCAGTTAATGCTAAATGTTGTTGCTAAATCACCTGGACCGAGACTTCGATGGCATCGGGCATCTCGCTCGCTTTTCCAACCAGGCTCCTAGATGCTCTTCTCGGATGGACATCTGCAAAAGGTCCCCGGACCGGATTTTCAGTAGGGAACATTCCGATGCTCAAGTCAGTGGGATGGTCTAGGCAACAGAACGAAGAATTCAAAGTAGTGCATAGATGAAAAAGGAGTGAATAAGGTGGCCTAGTCTGGGCTTGATGGCCTTAGACCTCCCTTCCTCTTGGAAGTCTCCTCTTACCCATATTTATAGGTGTAGCTGTAACCGAAGGTGGTTATAGTAATCGAATAGTGGTTATGGTAACCGAATGGTGGTTATGGTAATTGAATGGTGATTATAGTAACCGAATATGGTTATAGTAATCGAATGGCGGTTATGATAACTGAATGTGGTTATGGTAATCGAATGTGGTTATGGTAACCGTATGTGGTTATAATAACCGAATGTGGTTATAGTTGTTTAATAGACCCCTTTGTTATGAGATCGGGTGATTGGGCCACAACACAGCTCCCACTTCCGAGCTCGAAAAATGCTGCTAGTGAAATGCTTTGGCTTTGATTCATTTTTCGGCGAAGGGAGTAATTGGCATAAACAAATAATAGCCTTTGCACTTTGTCGGTTGGCTGATTAGATTTACTTTTGTTGGTCTTTTTGTTTGATAGTAAGGTTGGCTGGTCAGCCCACCTTGGCACGCCGTCGGATTTACCATAGGGTAGACTGTCTGTGCTTTTAATTGGTTGTAAGGTAGGCTGGTCAGGCCCGCCTCGATACATCGTCGAATTTACTGTAGGGTAGGCTGCTTAGGCCATCCCTGTGCCTTTGCTTGATAATAAGATAGGCTGGTCATGCCCGTCTTTGTAAGTTTCAATGGCCTTTAGTGGGCCTTTATGGACCTTCGTGGGCCTTGATCGGCCTTGCACGTTAATCGGCCTTGCATCTCTTGGGCGTTGATCGGCCTTGCGCGTGGATGGTCTTGTGCGTTGATCGGCCTTGCATCTCTTGGACGTTGATCGGCCTAGCGCATAGATGGGCTTTGATTAGCCTTGCATGTAGATGGGCCTTGATCGGCCTTTTGGGCGTTGATCAGCTTCGCGTCTCTTGGACGTTGATTGGCCTTGTGTGTAGATGGCCTTGCATCTCTTGGGCGTTGATTGGCCTTGTGTGTAGATGGCCTTGCGCCTCTTGGGCGTTGATCGGCTTTGCACCTCTTGGGCGTTGATCGGTCTCGCGCCTCTTTCTTTTTTTTTTTTTTGGGCTTTTTGGAGGTGAGGATCTGGGCTTGAGGAGAGAGGATCTCGGAGTCCTTGAGCTGGAGCTTTGCTTCGAGCTTCTTGATGGTAATCTGGTATGTCCTGAAGAGGCTGTGCTACTCCTGGATTTGGGCCGCCAGGGCCGACTGAGAGGCCGAGGGAGCATGGGATTGGAGCTGGTTCTTGAGGTAGGAATGCTTGAGAACGGAGAGGTGCTTGAGCTCGGAAATCATTGCCTTATCGGCGGACTGGATGGAATCGGGGTCATAGGGTGACTTGGCCACCTGGAGCTGAGCGTAAGATGCTGGGAATTAGAAGTCGAAGACTCCCCTGTTGGCGATCCGGAGTTGGTTGAAGAGGAGATTCGGATAGCCATGGATGACGAGATTGTGAGCATCGTAGCGGGAGAGGGGGATCTCGAAGGCCATGTCGGTGAACAGGGCATCGCTGTCCATCTACCAGACCTACTCCACCTTCGGGTGGGAGAGCATCAGGTGGCGGATCAGCGGGAGCTTGGTGAGGACAGAGCATATGCCAGCATGGAGCATGCAGTCGACGCCCTCCGGGTCGTGGCCGAGGAGGCCGAGGGCGCGGGCGGCGTTCTCCTGGCCATAAGCCTGGCCCTCCTTGACGAGGCGGAGGTGCCCCACACTGTCCTTCTTGATGATGAACTTGGTGTAGTGGAGGTTGTCACCGGCCAGGGAGGCAAGGGCGGAGAGCCCATGGGTGTTGATTAGGCTGAAAGCTGAGAGTCTACGGTTGTCAGGCCGGAGAAGATGCCAAGCATCTGTGGTCATCGATCGACTGTGGAGAAGAAAGACCGGACTAGGAGGCCCTGTGGTCATCTCGTGAGTGCCGATCCATGCCAAGCAGAGGTGAGGTGGGATCTTCAACGTTCGTCGCCGTTTGTCCAGCCGTAGAGAGGAGAAACCGAGCTAGGGGACCTTGCGGTTGCGTCGATCATGACAGAGGTCGGAGCCAATCTGAAGCTGAGGCGGTCGTCGATCGCAGCGGAAGACTGATCGTGGTGGTTGTTGGGCTAGGGGGAGAGCCTGTGGGTGCTGACCGTGGCAGGCGCCGGAGTCGGTTCCTTCCCTGGGTGCTGATCGTGGTCATGATTGGCGAGAAGAAAGCGGAACCGGGACAAGTTCAGATTGGTCCCCTATCCGATGGCCCGGTTGGACAGAAATCCGGAACGCTTCCGGACGATGTGGGTCAAGATGTCGACCGGGCTGGACATGATGAGGAGCATGGCCGGCGAGTATCGGGCGAGAGACGGCACGATATGCCGGAAAAGGGTGAGGATTCTGTGGAGAAGATCGAAACGAGATCCACCGGCGATCCGGTGGGCGTCGGTGGTGATGATGCAGAGGCAGGAGGCGGCGATGACGGTGTAGCCAGGGGAGGTGCGGACGTCTGATGCACTACTCTCGAGCAGAGCTTCTTGCACGCGATCTATCACCACCGGAGCCTTCTGCTTCTTCATAGCACTAGAATCGGTGTATCCGCCAGTAAGCTCGCCAGATTCCTTCACTCAGTGCTCGTTCATCTCCGCTGGATCTTCCACGGTGCTCGTCATCTTAGGCGAGGAATCGGCGGGATCTGGTGGCGCTTTGGAGTGAATCTTTTCAGGTCGCTGATCCTCTACCGTTTTGGGAGTTTTTTTTTTTTAGAATGGTGAACGGTCTCCCTTTCCTTCACCATCTTGTTTTTCCCTAGAAACTCTCCTTTTCAAGAGGAAAATAATGACCCCTTTTCTGGTGCCAATCTGTTGTCGCTAAATCACAGACTTCGACGCTCGCTTTTCCAACCGGGCTCCTAGGTGCTCTTCTCGGATGGACACCTATAAAAGGTCCTCGGACCGGATTTCCAGCGGGGAACACTCCGACGCTCAAGTCAGTGGAGTGGTCTAGGCAACATAATGGATAATTCAAAGAAAAGCATAGATGGAAAAGGTATAAATAAGGTGGCCTAGTCTGGGCTTGATGGCCTTGGACCTTCCTTCCCCTTGGAGGTTCTCTCTTATCCATATTTATAGGTGTAGCTGTAATCAAGGTGGTTATACTAACCGAATAGTAGTTATGGTAACCAAATTATGGTTATGATAATCGAATGTGGTTATGGTAACCGAATGGTGGTTATAATAACCGAATGGTGATTATGGTAACCGAATATGGTTATGGTAATTGCATGTGGTTATGGTAAACGAATATGGTTATAGTTGTTTGAATAAATCCCGTTGTTATGAGGTTGGGTGACTTGGGCCACAACACTAAATATTTCATACCCTAATGGTGTACATGTTTGGTACTTTTGAATTTGTGGCCTCTTATTTTTCCTCGATCAAGTATATGGAAGAAAGCTTTAGAGAATATTGGCTTAAAAATCAATAGAAAAATAGAGTACATGGAATGTAATTTTAGTGTAGATAAAAATGAAGATAAGATACTTTTTAGGACCTATTCTTTGATGGGTAAATAACTTACCTGGGAATTTCTATTTTCTTGGATAAGTATTTTCGGGCAATATTTAGATAAGAAAATAATTTATTCATGTTCTTTTATGTATTTGAAAATGGTTCCAGAATTTATTATCCATATTATGTTGCATTACTACTTTCTCAAGTAAGTTGCTAAGATCTATCTATATTTTTCATAATACCTTTTATTATATAAATATATTTATTATATATTATAATTTATATTATATTATATCTAATTTTATATATCATAATATATAATATAATATAAATAATATATTTTATTTTATAATATTAATAATATTATATATTATATTATATTATTGTATGACTATATTATTATTATATGGTTAAGGGTATATTGGAAATAAAATAAATAACTTATTTTCTTGGCTCATGAGAAAATAACTTACCCAACTCCTAGGTGGGTAAGACTTTCCTCCCTTTTAGTGGATAAATACTAGTCATGAAAAATAATTTACCCACTTAAGGCTCGTTCTTTTGCGGGTAAAAGATTTAGCTAGAAATCTATATTTTCCTGGATAAATATTTTTCCGACAATATTCAGATAGGAAAATGATTTATCCATGTTCTTTTATGCATGAAGAAGTAGCTTCAAAATTTATTATCCATGTTTTTTTATATTATTATTTTTCTGAAAAAGTTGCTAAAATCTATCTATATTTTTCATAATATCCTTTATGAGGACTAGAGTTTGGGAGTAGTGGATAGTTGAGTTAGTGGAAATTGAATGAGGAGGCACTGGAAATCAGGAGGAGGGTATTTTAGGAATAAATTTGAATATTTATTTTACTAGGTGGGAAAATAATTTAGCCACCTCTTAGTGGGTAAGATTTTTCTCCCATTTCATGGATAAATGTTATCTAAGGAAAGTAACTTTTCATCTTGAAAAGTGCAAAAATATGGAAAGTTGGTTAATAAAAAATTTGACTAACTTTTCCATGATATTTATCTGCAAAAGAACGGGCCCTTAGAGAAGCATAAGAACATGGATAAGTTGGTCAATGAAAAAGTTGATCAATTTTTTCATGATATTTACTCAGCGAATAACAGACTTTTAAGACTGTTGGATAATAGATACCACAAAATGGCATGTTTTATAGAGATCTAATGTGTAAAATAGTGGGAAGATGTATGAAGGTCTATGCCTAAGAATTAAAGCTAGTTGAACGGAGACATTCTCTTGGTGTTTTATGTGATCAAGGTATTCCTTGATGACTTAACGAGAAATTTTATAGAAAAACGATAAAGTTTACAATGTTGTATCACTTAGAATGTCAAGCAACAAAAAGGGTTTATGATAAACAAGTTGAGCATAGAAGTAATCAAGGTTTTAAAAATTGTGGAATAGGGCTGTCCTGGTTTATCCATGGAATGGAATGCACTGCCGTCCCATCCCATTTTGCTACCTAGGATAGTGAATGTCTCAAGACATGCCAACTAGGATGCTGGGTCAATGACGGGATGGTACTTTGTCCCGACACTTTGGATGGTACTCTGTCCCGGTGTCTTGCAAGATGCCCTATTAGGATTTGAGACCATGATAGCAATATGAATTTTAAGATGGGGGTATTGTAAACAAGACAAGATGAGTTGTGAAATGAGTATATCAGAGGAGGTGTTTTGGAGTCTTACAAGTTGGATGGATAGGCATGACCAATGAAAATTTATGGGGCTCCAATAAGAGGAAGTACTTTTGCTGAGGATATTGGAGGTGAAGTATAAGGTTAACATAAATGGAAGTTGCAAGAAAGAATATGGAAAAGCTTAAAATAACATTATATGTGGCCTTAATTAGGAATTCTCGGGTAGTTTAAGAAATGAGTAGATTAGACTTCTTATTCAAGTTCTATAAATTCGTATGAAGTGGTAGAGAGCCAATTGGGATGGATAGGCATGACTAATGAAAAATTCCAGGGCTCAAGTTAGAAGGGGTACTATAATTCATGCTAAAGATGTTGGAGGGGAAGGTCTAAGGTTAACATAAATAGCAGTTCTGAGAAAGAATATTAAAAAAGTTTAAAATAACATCATATGTGGCCTTAATTAGGAATTCTTGACATATAATCATCCACAACTTAGATCCCAAATAGTTGGGATAAGTCTTGATGGTTATGATTGTGAAAATGAGAGGCACGTGCGAAATGAAACCATTGCTACTCAAAGTAGTTTTTTTGGGTCCTTGATAATTGCACTATGCATTATCTATGGCAAATTAGCAATCTTGCTATGAGCAATCTCTATGCCAAAACTGTAGTAGGTTCTTGTAACGTAGAAATACATCTTTTATCCTCATATTAGAGTATTGGATTTTGCCTTAACCTTATTGAAGGTTACCGGTGCTTTTTTCATTGAAGCAAGGTAAGGTTGTACGTAATGCATCATATTGGCCTTCTAAATTTTTGCTTTAGTTCCTGGAAATCTTGTCTAATGGAGACAGCTAAGTTTTAATAAATTCTTTGTGTTTGATTAACATAGACTCAATGCTCTATAGGATGTGCCTGAAGAAAATTTCATTCATAAGCTTTTGCTGTTTCCTTGTTTAGGTTTTGGAAAATAAAAATTTACCAATTAATGCTTGATGTCACAAATTACTCTTTACATCGGGAAGATTAAGTTCTTTTTGCTTTTTACATTTTTTTTTTTCATCTCACAAGAAACCGAGTAAATTATTATAAAGAATGCTGCCTATTGTTTGAACTTTGGAATACTGAACCCTAAAGCAAATGAAGAGGTTAGTGGCCTCTAACCATTGTTGTATGGTCTTTTGTATTTCAAGTGCATTTTAGCAGTCCTTCATCTGAATAGAAGATTGAACCTGTTTTCAGTTTTCTGACAGATCATAAAAGGTAGGTAAACTTCTGCATGAAAGACCTTACATATGAATGTGGATGTATAATTATTCAGACTTGATACATTTTTTAGATCATGCTCAAAACATGCTTAATCTTCTGTTGCTAGTATAAATTTGAAAGTTTTGGTATTTGAAAATAATTCTAGATGGCTATTCATTAATATCATATATTCAAGAATGATTGACTATAAACAATACTGGTACTTTTGTTTAGAGAAAAGATGCAAATGAGAACAATATATTGTCAGAGTTGAAGAGCAAACATTTATTTTACTTAAATGAAAAAATTGAAAGTGCAAAGGGGGAAGATGTAAAATAGGACTTTGAATTTCAGTATCAATTTGATTAATTTGCCAATATTTGAAGAAGTTTGAATGGGAAGTCATGTAGGTGATGTTGCCGGACATGGCTGCTGTTAGTCATTGTTTCAGATTGGTCCCTTGTAAATTATGCAAATAGTTTAAAATCTGAGAGTGGCCATCATGAAATACTGAAGTCAATTATGTCTTCTGATTGTATACAAAAATGCTTGCAAAGTTTGACATCCGAGTTAAGAGTTTTAAGTACTGAATAGGGCAGTGAACTTGCCAGATTGAAGTGCTTATTTTAGAGTTTTTACATTTTGAGCAATTTGCTTGCTGTCTTTTGAGTATATTAGTGGCACTTGCAGGATCACGACTCTGATGCTGTATTAAAAAAATTGAATTGAGCATATTTCAAATCTGTTTATGGATGATTATTGACTTGATGAATTTAAGGTGATGATTCTAAGATTATGGAAAAAAATGAATAGAACTTATGACATTGTAAGTTCTTTATAATAAATATGGATTAGGTTGACAGAGTTTCATATATTGCATTACTTAGAGAGCCTTTTCTAGTTATGTGGTTTAGAAGTGGTGCGTTCAATATATTCTTTTGCCTCTTATTTTATCTTTATTGTTTACTTTACTCTTTTCCATCAATTTCATTGGAACCATTTCATTGGTACAAACATATACCTGTTATGGTTTGCATTAACTGGTATTCAGCTATAGTTACAAACAATTGAATTGCACCAATTCTTGTTAAAGTGAAAATTTCATCTTCCTTTCAATGCAACTATAGAAGGGTATGTAGATAAAGCAACAATGATCAAAGTCATGGATTTTTCTGAGTTATAACACATTGCACAGATAGACATGAAGCAAAGTTATCCTTAAAAAAAGAAGTCCTCATCATCAGCTGAAATTTGAAATTCCTAGTTTCAGAATTCATAGGAGTATGGAGACCAATAGGCATCTCAAGCCTTCGGCATCAAAGACAAATAAAAACATTTTTCTGAAATTTTAACTTAGAGGTATTCTTCCCCTAATTGTGCACACGTAACAACAATTGTTGCATATGGTGCTGTACTCCTAAGCAAGGTTTTAAATCTCGTGGGATAGGGCTATCCCGGTTTTTTCCTGGAACGGGATGCGTCAGCGTTCCGTCCCATCCCGATACTTGGTACAGGGAATGTCCCAAGGTGTCCCAATTGGGACACTGGCGGGATGTCCTATCCCAACACATGGGATAATACCCCGTTCCGGTGTCCCATGGAATGTCTCGTCGGGACCTGAATCCTTGCTCCTAAGTTTAGTCCTTAGGTTGTTATGCTTATTAACTTGCTTCATAATTTATTCGGAATTTCACTCCTAACCTGAGCCTTGCTTAAGTAACTTAGGCCCTGTTTGGCAGCGTGACCAGTTTCTGGATTTTAGTTTTTGTTTCCGTAAATACAGAAACTGAAGCATGAATGGCATTTGGTAACCCAGGTTCCATTTTTTTTGTTTCTTGAAACCCTTTCTCAGTTTCTAGAAATTATGGAGACAAAAAAAAAAAAAAAATCTGGCTCACTTTTTTTTTTTTAAAACCAAAACCACCCAAGGTCATCACCATTGCCTTTATTACCAATGTAGCCTGCACACCCAGTAGCACCTTGCCACTCCCTGTTGCCCGCTAGCTGCTGTCAGACAACCACCAGCCATCAACTACTACCGTTGTCATCATTGCTGGCCTGCCAGCACCACTGCCGCAGCTAGCTGCCACTGTTGCCATCACCACCACCGTTGGTGCCAAATACAAGTGATTACCAAACGAGTGTTAGTTTCCAGTTTTCAAAAAAAAAAAAGAAAAAAGAGGTTTTAGCTTTCATGAAAGCTGAAAACTGGAAGTGATGTTGATGCAACCTTAGCTTTTAACCATACATTTTAGATTTTGCTACGTATAAAATATCGAAGGTTATGACAGTGTTCTCGAAAACGAGCCTAAGTGCAAGGTGCAGGTGAAGCCCACCTCAGTGCTATACTTCTGAGGTGAGGCGTCTTTAATTGGGTTCTAGAAGGGTACTAAAGGCGTGCACCTTTTCCGAAGTGCAGATGCACATCAAGGCAGTCACCTTTTTCCAAGCATAGATGCACGTCAAGGCATGCCTTGCCAAATCCTAGAAGATGTGGGCATCTAAATTAACATTCAGTTATTGATTTATACCTGCTGATGTGTTGAAACAAAGTGGAAAACACAGGAAGAAAGGAGGGATTTGCATAGATGCTCCTTTATCCATAAGTCTCCATCCATCTCTCCTTCTCCTCCTCCTATGTGTCAGTCCAAAAATAGGGGACGCCCCTGCTTCTTCATCTTCTTTTCTTTTTTATTCTTCTTTGCTGCTGCTGCTGGCCCTCCTTTTCTTCTTTTTACTTCTTCTTTTCTTCTTCTTCTACCTTCTTGTTCTTCTCCTCCTTATCCTTTCTTTGTGTGCTGATCCATTAGAAATAGGGATGTCTTTCTTCTTTATCTTCTTTTCTTCTTCTTCTTCCTTGCTTCTGGTGTTCCTACTGCTGCTTTCCTTCTTCTTCTCCTTTGACGTTGTGGATCCATCAGAAATAGGATATCCTTGCTTCACCATTGGTCCTGCTGGTGGTGCTCCTGCTGCTCCTCTTCCTCCTCATGTTCTTCAGCTGCTTCAGTAGCCATGTTTTTGTCCATCGGAAGCAGAACAGAGGATAGCAGCTTATGTTCTTGTTCTTCGTCCTCCTCCCCTTGTCAAAAGTGAGATGATGTTTCTTGTATTAGAAATCAATTAATTTGTGTATAAATCTTGTTGGCATAGAATTCCTTTTCCGACCGGGCGAAGCTATTGGATCACAGGTTCGCTCCTTGGTCTAACTGCAAAACAAATCCCTGGCCGGATTTGCTCTGGCGGGGGACACACCGATGCCTAAGTCAGAGCCGGCTCCAGCCACAGAATGGGAAGATTCAGACGAGGATAAATGACGAAGAAAGAACTCTGAGATTTTCAGGGTTTCGTTGTGCCTTATCTGGAGTGTCCCCTCTTACCAGTATTTATATTGGTTTGTCCGATTTGCGATTCCGTTCTCTTTCTTGCGGTTACGATGGGGGGAGTTAATTCATTCCCCTCTGTTCGCAATCGTGAACGGTTATTAAACGGTTCCGACCAGGCCGGAGACGTTGCTGCTGGAGTTAATGATCACGTGGCCATTTCGACATGGTTGTGCTTTGGAGATAGCTAGACAGTCGATTATAATTGTTATCCTCCACGTTCGTAGGGATCTGGGATATATCGGAGATCTGCCTTCAGGCTTCTTCTTCAGGAGTATCCGTAGTTGGATCGGAGGGGTGCTTTCGTCTCTAGACGTCTTCGAGACAGCACCTGTATCCTCCACGTTCGTAGGGATCTGGGATATATCGGAGATCTGCCTTCAGGCTTCTTCTTCAGGAGTATCCGTAGTTGGATCGGAGGGGTGCTTTCGTCTCTAGACGTCTTCGAGACAGCACCTGTGGCTGATGCCGAAGATCATGCCTTCGACTGAGGCCGAGAGCCATGTCTTCGGCGAGAACCGAAGGCTAACTCTTCGATTGAAGTTGAGAGCTGCGGCTTCGGCTTGTCCGTCAGCCGTTCGGCTTTCGGGCGCTTTGATTCGAAGTGCATGGTTCGGGAGGGACTGTTCGGGTGGTCGAATCGGTGGCTGATCTGTGCTTGAACCGACATATCCCAACAGTTGCCTCCCACTCAGTTTTCGAAGCGATGATCTGCCTCGAAGAGTGAGAGTATCACCGAGTAGTCGTTTTCCTCTGGGGAGTGGTGCGGCAATGATTGCGAAATCTCTGATTGGACCGTTTGCCATAACTGTTGGTTGATTTGAGGATCAGGTGATGGACAACTGTCGCCCCCTGATTGGGGTGTGAAAAAGGAGCGGGTGGACCAGGGGCTGTCCCTCCTTTTTCTGTTTTGCGACGGTTCAGCCAATCTTTTTATTGGGATTTGGGTGGAGGTCGTGGCTTCTTCCTGTCTCTTGGAAAGGACACGTGCTCCATCTTCGCCGTTGATTGGTGTTGCGCGGATTATGACCTTCGGTCTATTCCGCGTCAAATCAGTTTAGGGTTGTTTGGGATTGCGCATCCATCTCGAGCGTCCGTGGCGGGCTTGGAGAGATGGTTCCCCTTATCGAGGTGTCATCCTGGAGTCTCCTAGTCCCTTTATGAAGGGAGAAAATGGCTGGTTGAGGAAGCTTCTCCATCCTTGCATACTTTCAGCTTTGGCCCAGCTTTCCCTGTTCTTGGCTATCAGACCCTTCTGCAGGTAAAACCTTTCTTTTGTTTCTTTGTTCTTTTTCCTATCATGGCGAGGCTGTAGGAACTCGAGGGGAAAAGGCTGGGCCCTCTGGGATTGATGATGTGGTGAGTCCGGGCTAGTCTCTAGCTCTTTCTCATTGGGGAATATTGCCCACCTTTGGGAGCGTTATCATGTTTCCGAAGGATTTCCTTTAATACTTCCCATATCTGAAGAGCGGGTGCATAAACCTCCCGTCGGGTGTCTTGCTATGTACGAAGATCATCTGAAAGCTGGTCTTCGATTCCCTCTGCATTCCTTCTTCATCAAAGTCTTCCACATGTACCAAATAGTGCCTGTGCAGTTGACTCCGAACAGTATTCGGAATATCTGCGGGTTCTTGGTCTGGTGCCACAGCCAATGTGAGGCTCGGGACCAATTTATTCACCGCTTTTTTTGTTCTCAAGAGGAAAATCCATGGTCGCAGATGGTGGGTTATCGGTTCTCGGTCTGGCTGCAAGATCATAAGGGATATGCCCAGTGCCATCCATGGGTGGAAGCCCAATTTTATTTTTGTTTCCTCTACCGAACCGTGGGATTTCAGTAGTGAGTGGAGGGAGCTACGCCTGGATGCCAATGATGGGAAAAAGGTTTTGGCGGCCGATCAGTCTGATTACGCCTTATTGACCGGTTCGGAGGCCATTCCCATCCGCGAACTGTTGGAGGAGAGGAATCTCTATCTCGCAGGGATCAGTGAGTTTTCCGTGTTAGGTATAAGTGGTAGAGGTTTTCAGCTCTCCTCTTTTAACTCCTTTGTGGTCCAGTTGATTTAGAAAGGCATTTTTATTTGTAGGTGGCGGAATGAGGCCTGACTTGGGCTGGTTTCGTCAATCTTCCAAAAGGAAGGCGACTCAGGCTCCCCCTTCAGGATCAGAAGTCTGGAGGAAGATCCGGAGGATGATCCTGAGAGAAGTAGAAGCGCTTCGTCCTCCAGAGGGACGTCTGGAGGAAACGGGATGCCGACGACGGAGGTTTTGCAAGGACCTCCACTGGATGAATTTCTGCGGGTAGTTGACTCTCCAGTTCAGATTAGGGAGAGTCCGTCTCCGGTGGTCGATGCGCCACCGCTTTGCCCCCTGCGATGAATAGCGGCAAGGCACTGCAACTTGAGGAGGAGTCTGTCCGGAAGGTTCCCCTAAGTGGAAGTCGCCCTGTGGACTCTTCGGAGCTCTCCCTCACCGGGGGTCTTTTGGTCCCTGCCATTGCTAGGCGGGCACTGAAAGATACTTTGCTACCTCACGATTTGACAGTCATCCGGGGTCGGAGGCTTGGTAAGGTGTCTGATTCTGCCTATTCTTCTCTGCAACAGGTGAGATTTTCATCGCCCCTCTCTTGTTCGATGGGTCATTCAGTTTGTGACTAGTCTACACCTTGTTTTGCTAGTGTAGCTAGTCTACGACGTTACTTTTCTGGAAGAGGGCCTGGGGAGCATTGATAGCCTCATTCACAACTTGAAGGAGGAGCTCCAAGTAGCCAGGGCCGAGAGGGAGGTGGCCGAGGAACTGAAACAGTCCATGGAGAATCAGCTTGCTCGCGTGGACGCCGAAGTTCGGGGCATGAAGGGTGAGCTGAAGAATGCCCACTTGACGATCTCGGAGCAAGAGGCAGAGTTGAGGAAGAATAAAAAGCAGATTGACTCATTGGAGTATTATGTTAAAGAGAACTAGGAGAAGGTTGAAGACCTAGCCAGGATGGCTGAGGAGGCGACTAAGAGGGCCGAAGAGGCATCTTCGAGAGCCAAAGAGGCGGCCCTAAGGCTGAAACGGCCAGGAGGGAGTCCGAAGCCATGAGAGAGTAGGCGGCTAAAGCTGTCGAAGACTTCAAAAAGTCTTCACAGTTCAAGATGGAGGTAAATGAAGCAAGCCTGTACAGTTATCAATTTACTTCAATGATGGGCTTTCCAAGGTCAGCGAGGTCTTTACCGATCTCGATCTTTCCAGTGTTCCTGCATTTGATATCGAGGAGGAAAGAGAGGAAGAGATTGGGGTCCCTGGTGAGGCTGAAGGGGTGCCAAGCCAAAGTGAGGAAGTCCCGATCGTAGCTGAGGATCTAGCTGTGGCTGGTACGGTAGTTCCGGTCCAAGCTGAAGAGGGGGTCCAGGCCGAAGGTTCTCCGGCTCTGGCCCAGGTTGAGGAGATCCTTTTTGCCCAGATTGATGAGATACTCCGTTCTGCCAACGTTGGGTCTCTCTCGGCTGATCTGTAGGGACTTGTCAGGCTTTGGGCTCTGTATTCCTTCTTTTTCTTCCTTTGGCATGTAACCAATGAATTCTCTTGGATTAATGAGTATCCATCTTTTTCCCCTTTCTATATATACTATGAGGTTTTCCAAGTATGGCATTTTTCGAACTTGGTTTAGGTAGGGACACTGGTTTTGGCGATGGACTGAATCATGCAGCCCTTTGTCGAGTCGATTTTTCTGAACATAGGCTTTTCTTTTGGACCTCAAAACATGTAGGAAAGTCCCTATGTGAGGGGAACCTCTGGCTTACCAGGGGTTTGGCGACCGTCATGCTGTTGCCTGGAGAGATGCTGGCAATCAGGGTTATAATAATTGTGCTTGGGAACAGGGACCATCGTGGCTGCAGCCTTTTAATGGTCCCTCCCAACACACCAGTTGGGGTTCTGATTTATTCGGGCAAGCGTGTATGGCGTGCCTGGGAGCCTGCTGTAAATAAGGGCATTTGAGCTGAGCCTCGCAAGTCTCAATATAAGGAAAAGGGTATCTTTGGATCGACTACCATCCGCTCCCGGCAATGCCACTTCCAACACTATTCCTGTCTCCTCATTCTCGCGCCGTTCTGAGGGTTTGCCGCGGCATTAGGCCGAACCTAGCACAGCTCAGGTGGGCAACCAAGGAGAGGCCAATGAGAGGCTTGCAGGTGAGGAGGTCAGATCGAAGGCAGAGGTGTGTATTGGCGTTGCCGTGTGCCCAGGCTGGGAGTAGCGTTCCAATCGAGATAGGTTCTTCCTCAGGGGAGGAACCGGCTTCTCCCGCGAGGGCTGTGCCGGCCGGGCCATCTAAGAGGTCGAGCCCACAAGATGGTGGGGTTTCCTCATACGTCGAAGATGCCAAGCTTGTGGCTCCGGTCGCGGGAGAGAGAAGTCCTGTGGGGTGTGACACACCTGCCACTGGACCCGGGAGGCAGGAATTTGGAAATCCTTTTCCTGCTATCCTTTTTGGGATACAACAGGTAGCCTCCGGCATGCGTGTTACCTGTCTGCATTCATCGGCTGGACTGACTTTGTATGTACTTCCTATTCTGCAGATTTCTCGCGATCTTTCTTTGCTGGAGAAAGGTGCCCACGAATCCATCAGCTTCAGCGAAGACCTCCGAAGCCGAATGGCCTCGGTTGTAGCTGAGAGAGATGTTGCCAAAAAACTTCGGACCGCCGCATAAGAAGAGATGGGCAGGGCTGTCACCTCGAACAGCGTCTTGAGAAGGCAGCTGGGACTTTTTAGGCGCAGGCGGCTGAAATGGCAATCATTATGTAGAAAAAGAGAAGGAAGGTGATCTCTCTCGAATTGTTGTTGAGGGAGACCCTTCGGGACGCTAAGGAGCTGAAGTCTCATCAGGCCGAGTTGAAGAAAGAGATTGAAGAACTAAAACAAGCCTTTCAGTGGCCGAGCAAAGGGCTGCGCAGGCCGAAGAGGGATCTTTCGAGGCCGTCGAGGCTTACAAAAGTTCTCAGGTCTTCAAAGATGAGGCACGCAAAGCCATATCGGAGGGTTACTTTTCGTGTTATGCCGATTGCCTGGGTAAAATTAAGAAACTTTACCCTAGCTTGGACTTGTCCTTGGTTGCTGTTCCGGAGGACAAAGCCGAAGACTCCAAGGTTCAGTCTGATACGGCGTCGACCCCTATTCTTGTTTCAGTTGCTGTATTTTTTCTTTTCAGCTATCTGTAATGTTTTCCTTCTGGATGAGGGTTTTTCCTCCTTGAAATAAATGACTAATTCTTTTTAAACCAGTCTCTTTTGAGTTGATTCTTTTTCTGTAGGTAAGCCGATGACATGGTCAGTTCAGGTCGATGTTCTCGGGTTTGGTTGAAAACGAACTCCGAAACGGGATCGTAATGCCGTTGCTGATTTCTCTGGTACGGTTGACTAGGTCAGAAAGGACCAACCCGGTCCCTTAGTCTGGGATTAACCTCAGTTGGGCTGATGTTGATCATCTACCATAATTGTCCTTTCTGCATCGATGGTAGCACGGTGGCCAGATGTCACCTCATCATTGGCGATTTGTTGGGGAATATCGAGCATGTTTTTTGCTGCCTGTGTCAAGTGCGTGAATATTCGAACGATCGCATTCCCGTGCGTCCTGGGTGCCGTCATGTTTTCCTTTCCCAAGAAATGGCCATAAATGTTGTAACCGTCCGAGGGAGATCGTTTTGGGTTCGAAGCGCCGACGGTCTTCATTCTCGAGAGCAATTATTGGCGATTGTACCGTTCCCATAATGATCATCTGGATTTCGAGGCGTCGTTTCGACGCGTGGCACCCTCTGGCATGCCTGGGGAAAGGTGTGGAGCACGTTTTTCTGAGGCCATCCGTGGGCGCAGGATCCCGTTAAATAGGACCCAGCTCTTCTCTTTTCGGAGACCATCGAAATTTCAAACTTTTATTTTGAAAGTTGTCCTCTTTCTCCTTAGCACATCGCCGAGGTGAAGTTTAACATTTCAGAACTTCGGAAGATGGCTAGAAAGAGGGCTTCCAACTCCTGCGGAGGGTGAGCCTAGTATGAAGGCTCACCGGGGAGGCGACGACGACGACCTGCAGGGTGTCATTGCCCGTTTGGAGAGGAAGGTTCGGGTCTTAGAGGCCCGTCTGGAGGAGGCTAGGGCTCGAGTCGAGGAGGCCGCCGCAGAGGCGAAAGAGGCCAGAAAGAAGGCGGCGGGGGCCGTCGTGGAATTCATGGCGTCATCAGCCTTCAAGGACGAGGTCGCCGAGGCAGTTCTAGACTTTTATCACTGGGGGTTTCGGGAGCACCGGGACAAGGCTTTCAGGTTCTACCATTTGAGGGCCTGGAAAATATTAGGCCTTCTGTCCTCTTCCCTGGTCATGAATTTGACTCTGACTTCGAAGAGGAGTCGGAGTCTGAATCAGAAGGGAAGTTCGGAGCCTCCCTGTCCTCTCAGAACTTTGACACCCTTCGTCGGCATGGGAAAGGGCCGGCAGGTGGTCTTTGAATTTGCTTTCCTGTTATCTGCTCTGTTCTCTTTTTTTTTTTTTTGTAAAGTTTCCGAAAGACTCAATGAAGAAAGTGACTTTCTTTCCCCTTTTTTTCTCTGTGAATGGCGTACCTTAGAATATCACGAAGCGTGGACTTTGCAGTATGACGATTGTGTGACAACTTTGCAGAGCCATTAGGGATTTGCTGATGGGATGGGATCGATTGAGCCATCTCATGAAGTGTTTATTGTGACAGGGTAAGTGATGCAGATTCACTTCAGCACGTCTTCGGATTTACTGTAGGGTAGGGCATCTGAGCCATCCCTGTGCATCCCTGTCGAAGCTAAAGTAGGCTGATTAGGCTCGCCCCGGCGCGTATTCGGATTTACCGTAGGATAGGCCGTCTGAGCCATCCTTGCGCCTTCTTTAGTATAAGGTAGGCTGGTTAAGCTCGTCCCGGCGCATCTTCGGAATCACCGTAGGATAGGTTATATGAAACATCCCTGCGCCTTTGATAATTTGGCAGCCTGATTGGGCTGTCCGTTGCGCTCGTCGGGCATACCGATAAGGCGAGTGGATCAGACTCACCTTTGCGCTTTTGGTCCATTTTGTTGAACGGATTATTGAGACCATTGTTGTGCTACTGGGATAATGGGCTGTTTAGTGTTGAACAGAATTTCATGGAAGTCTGTTTATTGATAGTACTTGCAAATATTTTGTACATTCCAGGATCGGGATAGGACAATGCCATCCAGGATCTTGAGTCGATATATTCTTGGACGCACGACTTCTTCGACTTGGTATGGTCCTTCCCATTTAAGAGAAAGTTTGTCTTGCTCCGTTAGCCTGGATATCTCAGTTCTTCGCAGTACCATGTTCCCAGTGCGGAAGATCTGCTCTTTCACTCTAGAGTTGTAATATTTGGCAACTTTTTGTTGATATTGTCATTTTCATTTGGGCTCATTTTCATTTGGGCTTGGAACCTGGTACTTGGCAGCAGGTCCAAGGCAACTCTTCTGCGTTCGGAGTTCTCAGGCTCCTCGTACTTGTCGATCCTCAAAGACTGGAGGGAGACTTCGATAGGGAGGACTGCTTCGGTACCGTATGCCAAGTTGAACGGAGATTAGTCGGTTGCTGTTCTTAGGATCGTTCGGTATGCCCATAGAACGGAGGTCAGCTCTTCGGCCCAAAGTCCTTTGGCAACGTTCAGCCTTGTCCTCAAACCACGAAGAATGGTCCGATTTGTCACTTCTGCCTCTTCGTTAGACTGAGGATGGCCGACGGATGTCAGTCCGTACTGCACATGGTATCGGGCACATAAATCTTTAAACTTGGGGTTATCAAACTACCTCCCGTTATCGATGATTATAGTATGGGGAATCCCGAACCGGAATATGATGGAATTCCTAATAAAGTTTGCGACCTTTCTTTCTGTGATGTGAGCCGGTGGTTCGGTCTCGACCCACTTGGTGAAGTAGTCGATGGCTATGATAAGAAACTTTTTTTGTCCGGATGCCGGTCGAAATGGGCCAAGGATATCCATGCCCCACTGGGCGAAGGGCCAGGGTGCCGTCAGCTGAGTCAAATGGCTTGCCGGTTGTCTTTGGACATTGGTGTACCTTTGGCATTGATCGCATCTTCGTACAAAATCGGCTGAATCTTTTTGAATGGAGGGCTAATAGTATCCCTGGCATATTATTTTGTATGCCAAGGACCTGCCCCCCAGGTGATCACTGCATATGCCTTCATGGATTTTCTTTAAGGCATAGTCGGCAACTGATGGTCCCAAACACTTTAGTAGAGGTTGGGGGATGATCTTTTGTAGAGGGTCCCGTCTAAGATGACGTATTGGGACACTATCCAGCGGATTCTTTTGGCCTCTGCTTTGTCTTCCAATAGTATGCCTTCATTTAAAAATTCGAGGATGGGATCTGTTCAACTGGGCTCGGTCTCGATTTGATGCACCTCTAAAGTTTCTTCGGCTATGCTCGGAGTTTCAAGGTATTCGATGAATGTGCGACCAAGGAACTCTAGAGTGGTGGTGGCAAGCCTAGACAGTGCATCCGCCTGGGAGTTCTCCAATCGAGGAACATGGATGATTTCAAAGAACTCTAACTGAGAGGATAGGGCCTGTACCTTCTCCAGGTATTGGATCATTGTAGGATCCCTAGCTTCAAACTCGCCCTTGACCTGGTTCACCACCAGCTGAGAGTCCGAGAAAGCCTGGAGTCTCTGAACCCCTAAGCTCTTGGCAATTCGGAGTCCTACAAGCAAAGACTTCATACTCGGCCTGGTTATTTGAAGTGCGGAAAGAAAATCGGAGTGGGTACTCCACTGTATGTCCACCTGGTTCAGCTAGTATGAGGCCCGCTCCACATCTAGCGGAGTTGGAGGCCCCATCTACATGGAGTACCCAAACAGACCCGCATCCTTCGGAGTGCCTCCTTCGGTCGGACGTTCTTCGTCTTTGGACTTCCACGTGCATTCAACCAAGAAGTCGGACAGCACCTGGACTTTCATAGTCGATCGAGGCTGGAAGCTGATGTCAAACTCACTTAACTTTACGGCCCATTTGGCTATTCTTTCCGAAGTATCAGGACATTGGAGAATGGCCTTAAGAGGCTGATCAGTCAATACCACGATGGCGTGGGCATGGAAATAAGGCCGTAGTCGCTTTGCTGCAATTACCAAGGAGTAAATTAGCTTCTGCATTTTTGAATATCTTACTTCAGTATCATGCAGGACTTTGCTGATGTAGTAGATCGGCTTATGGGAGCTGTCTTCCTCTCTTCGGACGAGGACCAAACTGACCGCTTCGTCCAAGGCGGAGAGATATAGATAAAGTACTTCCCCCTCTTGAGGTTTAGAGAGCAACGGTGGGGTTTCCAAGTACTTCTTCAGTTCTTCAAAAGCAATACGGCAGTCCTCGATTCATTCGAAGTCTCGAGACTGTCGAAGTACTTTGAAGAAAGGGAGGCATTTCTCGGTTGACCGAGAGATGAATCTGCTTAAGGAGGCGACCCTTCTTGTTAGCTGTTGTACCTCCTTTTTACAAGACGGATGCCTCATATCTCTAAGGGCCTGGATTTTCTCGGGGTTTGCCTCGATCCCTCGCTTAGTAACAAGGTATCCCAAGAACTTGCCCGAAGTTATCTCGAAGGCACACTTCGTTGGGTTAACTTCATATGGTGGCGTTGTAGGGCACCGAACGATTCTTCCAGTTCCTTGATGCGATCTTTTCTAAGGAGGTTTTGACGATTATGTCGTCAACATAGGCCTCCATATTTCTCCCCAATTGTTTCTTGAACACCTTGTTGATCAATTATTGGAATGTCGTCCCAGCATTCTTGAACCCAAACGGCATCATTTTGTAGCAATAAAGACCCTTGTCGGTGACGAAGGCCATCTTTTCCTCATCTTGGGGATCCATTCTAATCTGGTTATATCCAGAGAAGGCATCCATGAAGCTTAATAGCTGGTGCCCAGCGGTGGCGTCAACCAGTTGGTCAATCTTTGGAAGGGGAAAGCTGTCTTTTGGACAAGCTTTATTGAGATCTGTGTAGTCAATGCAGATCCTCCACTTGCCGTTAGCCTTCTTCACCATTACCACGTTGGCCAACTATTCAGGATAATGCGCTTCCCGAATGAATCCCGCCTTGATGAGTTTACTTCTCCGTCTATCGCCTTTTGTCTTTCAGGGGCGAATCTCCTTTTCTTTTGTTGAACCGGCTTATATTCAGGAGCGACTTCTAACCGATGAGTAATCACTTCGGCTGGAATTCCCGGCATGTCCGAAGCCGACCAGGCGAAGACATCAGCATTGTTCCTGAGAAAACAGATAGCTCTGCTTTGGTTTCCTCGTCGAGCATGCTTCCAATCTGCACGACCCTGGTGGGGTCCTCTTCAGTCAGTGGCACTGAGATGGTTCTCTCCATGGATTCACCAGAGTTTGTAGTTGGATCCCTCGGGTCTAATTGATCCCAAGTTGTAGGATCGTTGAAGTGCTTGTCTTGAATAATCAAGCACTATCGTGCCATTCTCTGATCTCCCTTGGCTTCTCTGACGCCACTCCTGGTGGGAAAACGTACCAGGAGATAGTAAGTTGACATTATGGCCAGGAATTTGTTCAGGGCGGGTCGTCCCGGCATCATGTTGTAAGCTGAAGAGGTTCAGACCATCATGAAATTGATTGGTAGTGTCTTCTGTCAGGATTCAGTGCCGAGGGTTACTGTTAGTATGATTTCTCCCTCAACATCGACCATGTTGCCTCTGAAACCAGTAAGTGGTATAGGAGATCTTTGCAATTTGTTTTTAGGAGGGCACATCCGAGAGAACGCATCGTAGAGCAAGATGTCAGCTGAGCTTTCATTATCAACTAAGATCTGTTTTACATCATAATTGGCCATAATGGCCGATATTACAACAGGATCGTCATGCTGGAGTTGGACCCCCGCAAGGTCGTCATCGAAGAAGAGTATAGCATTGTTGTTTTTGAGCCGCTTCGAGGCATCATCTTCGGCTCTTCTCCAGTTAGTCGGCCGATGCAGCATTTCCACGTTCTTGTTGGTGGGCCTCTGGTTTGGCAGTTCAGCCTCTTCGAAGGCCCTCTAAGGAATTGTAGCTTCCGATTGAGGTCCTTGGCGACCGACGTACCGCCCCAGATAACCTCTCTTGATAAGATCCTTTATGGCATCTCTCAACTGGTGCACTCTTCAGTGTCGTGGCCGTGGTCCCGGTGGAATCGACAGTATTTGTTCCTATTCCTTACGGAAGAGGATGCCTTCATGGGACATGACCGTTGGAGATAGTTTTCTTTTTCTATCTCCAGTAGGATCTTCTCTCTAAGGAGGTTGAGGGGGGTATATGAGTCGAATCTCCTGCTCGGTGCTTTGGGCCTGGGACTCTGTTGTCGGTTGGGATATTTTTTGTTGTTGTTGTTGGGTGCAGTGGGGCCTTGTTCCCTGCTGTTCTTCTTTGAGGGGGGCTTCCCTTCAGCTAACCGTCGATTCGCCGCTTACTCCTCGACGTCGTCATACTTCTGAGCTCTCGATAGGAGCTCAGCGGCGTCGGCATACTTCTGAGCTCTCGACAGGAGCTCAATGTAGCTTTTGAAAAATTTCTTGTCCAGGAAAAAAGTGAGTCTGGAAGTACGGAACCCCTTTTTCAATGCAGACATGGCCACATGCTCGTTGAGATCAGGGATCTCGAGCATGGCCGAATTGAATCTGGAGATATAATCTCGCACACTTTCTCCTTCGTTCTGGTGAAGGAGGAACAAGGTATCGGTGTTGCGGGGGGTCTTGCGGCAAGTCCTGAAATGCAAGACAAACAATTTTTCTATCTCGGAAAAAGAATCGATGGTACCTGGGCGTATGCTCGAGTACCACATCCGAGCGGCTTTCTTCAGAGTGGCCAGGAATGCGAGGCAGTACAGCGCATCCAAAACCACTTGGATCATCATGCGGGCTTTGAAACTGCCCAGGTGATCAAGTGGATCGGTAGTACCGTCATAGGGCTCCATCTGAGGGATCCTAAAGTGCCGTGGGATAGCTTCGGCCATGACGCGAGCGGTGTACGGAGGACGCAGTTCACACACCACGAGGTCATCGTGGCTCTTCTGCTCCTGGAGCTTTGCAACCTCCGATTCGAGGGCCTTAAGTTTCTCCTCGTAATCGGGGGGACCTCCTTCGGCAGGTCATTTTCAGGAGTTGAGTCTTCGGAGGATGCAGAGGGAAATTACCTAGGTCTCTTTCCCTTTCGCAGCGAGTCAGTGGGTCTAAGCATTCTTGAGTTCGGCCCTTGGGAGAGGATCGAAGACGGAGGGAAAGATGGGTAGACTCTCCTCGAGGGGCTCTTTTCCTCCAAAATCGAGAGCTATGTCTGGAGGTGGCTGGCGGATGCCCCACCTGGAAGGCTTTATCTTGAAAATCCCGAACCATAGCCGTAAGGGCATTGACCTGGTTCAGGAGAGTCTCGAATTGCTGCTGTCCCACGACAAGCATGGGAGGCGGAATATCGTTTCCCACCGGGGGTTCATCCCCCTGGGAGGGAACGCGACTTCGACTTGCTGAGGCATTCTGAGTCTTTCCTCTCGTCATCGTAAACTTCTTACACTTCTCCTTTTTCAAGAAAGGGAGCTTAACAGTAGATGCTTAGTTGTCCTTTCCTTTCCTGGCGCGCCAATCTGTTGGCATAAAATTTCTTTTCCGACTGGGCGAAGCTACTGGATCACAGATTCGCTCCTTGGTCTACCTGCAAAATAAATTCCTGGCCCAATTTGCTCCGGCGGGGGACACTCCGATGCCTAAGTCAGAGGCGGGCTTCAGCCACAGAATGGAAAAGATTCAGAGGAGGATGAATGGCGAAGAAAGAACTCTAAGATTTTCAGGATTTCGTTGTGCCTTACCTGGAGTGTCCCCTCTTACCAGTATTTATATTGGTTCATCCGGTCTGCGGTTCCATTCTCTTTCCTACGGTTACGATGGGGGGAATTAATTCATTCCCCTCCGTTCGCAATCGTGGGCGGTTATTAAACGGTTCTGGCCATGCCGAAGATGTTGCTGCTGGAGTTAATGATCACATGGCCATTTCAACATGGTTGTGCTTTGGAGATAGCTAGACAGCCGATTATAACCGTTATCCTCCACGTTCGTGGGGATTTGGGATAGATCGGAGATCTGCTTTCAGGCTTCTTCTTCAGGAGTATCCGTAGCTGGATCGGAGGGGCACTTTTGTCTCTAGACGTCTTCGAGACAGCACCTGTGGTTGATGCCGAAGATCATGCCTTCGGCATAGGCCAAAGACTACATCATAGGCCGAAGACGAAGATCATGCCTTTCGCTGAGGCGTAGTCTTCGGCTGGTAGCGAAGATCATGCCTTCGGCTGAGGCCGAGAGCCATGTCTTCGGCGGGGACCGAAGGCTAACTCTTCGGTTGAAATTGAGAGCTGCGGCTTCGGCTTGTCCGTCAGCCGTTCGGCTTCTTTCGGGCGCTTTGGTTTAAAGTGCATGGTTCGGGATGGACTGTTCGGGTGGTCGAACCGGTGGCTGATCTGTGCTTGAACCGGCATATCCCAACAAATCTAATTTTAATGCCTCTTTTATTTTTGTTTGTATTTGAAAATTGATAATTTATTGTTAAATATGTTTAGAATCATGCATTTACTATTATTTTTTATATACATCAATATTTTGGTACTTTTGCACCTCACTTGGTCAAGGCACATGCCGTGCATTGTGCCTTGCACTTCCTGTCTAATCTCTAAGAGATGTTGCCATTTTAGTGGGCCTTGTGTCTAAGATTTGCAATCTTGGTACCGGACGCACAAACCTGTCTAGTCTTTAAGAGATGTTGCCATTTTAGTGGGCCTTGTGTCTAAGATTTGCAATCTTGGTACCGGACCCCATACCTGTACCATGTTGGTATAGTGTTGGTATATGCCTAGTACAAGGATCTGTTTGGCATACCAAAACTCAGTACACCTCCATGCTATGTCTTGGTTTAGTACTGGTATGTTATGGTACACCTAGTATAGGGTGGTTGGTATTGGTGTGGTGAACTTGCTTTTGCCTTTGAAAACTTTGGGTTGATAATGGATTATTTATTTAATCTATGAACAGAAACTCAGCTATTATTATCCTAATCACAACATGTCAATTATGATGTCTCTTTGATAGTTTGAACAACAAAACGGCACCCCTCTACCTTGTGCGTTGGACTAAATTTGAATATAAGTGGGGTTCTTGCTCCTTCCAACTACTTTCTTTGTTCTCTTTACGATGCATGACACATTCTAAGGGTGACTATGTACTCCATTCTTTTCTTAAACTAAAACATCTAAATCATTCTTAAAGTCTATTGCCCCACTTTACATTGAAGTAAAATTGCACACAGCATGTATGGTACGCCACTGCCTTTCCTATGTCAAGCAATTGTTGTTCTACTTTAAGTCTCAATAGACTTGAGTATTCATTGGGTTGAGATATATTTGGCCCAGGCCTAGCTCAGTACAATGGACCTGTTGGATGGTTCAAGCTTGGGTTGGCTTGGTTGGGCCTAGATTCTCTAGCCCGCGCCTGGTATGCTTTTAGTATTTAGGATGGAGATCAACTTGACCTGATCCAATCAACAATCAACCTGGCAAATAGGTTGGTCCTTTCCATGGTCACCATTGAGAGATACAAAGAGAGGGGGAGAGAATGAAGGAGTAGATCAGGAGTATGAATGTTAATGTTGACAATTTTAAAGAAAGGAGGATGTAGATGAGGAGTATGAGTGTTAATGTTGACAACTGGTGTTGGTGATGAGTACTAGTTGCAACATAAGAGTGAGTGAGGGATGGGGGCCTCTGGGCCTGCATACTTGATCTATTATTGGAAGTCAATCATGTAGGTTCAAGGTTTGGGAAAAAATGGAGGGGAGAAGGTAGTGGCAGCAATGACACAATCATAGGTTCGGGGAGGGGGGAGAGAGTGAGACTAGTGAAAGTAGGGGCCATAGAAAGATGGGGCTAAATGGGGCTGTGGTGGTGGTGGGAGAGGATGCAGAAAGGGAGGTTAATTTGTTAGATTAGGATGGTATATGAGGGATTATATTATTTTATCTATTAGTCAAATAACATTATGATATCTCCTATAATGGTATTTAAATATATAAATGTATAATATTTATTGTAGTTATGCAGATTTAATATATATTTATTTGTGTTTTGGCTGGTTATGTCAATTTTGCTTTTCATCAGCCTATGCCCAATTTGAAATTTAGTTGGGCTTAAAATTCTTAGCTTGGCCTGACCTCTGACATTGCCCATAATACGGATAAATGTGTTAGGCATAGCTTGCATGTCTACAAGGCATTGGCTCAAGTTACATTCACATCCACACTCCTTGCGTGTACACTTGATCTGAGAAGTTGACAACAAAAATGTCGGTAGTTTGTTTCGAACTTTCACTTGCAATGTTCTCTGTATCCAAAGTGAGACTTTATTTTTTATGTCTAGGGAACCAAGATCCATATGATTTTGTCATCCGTGTATTTATGTACTTTCATATCCAAAATTAATGTAATATAAGCTAAAGACACTTTAATAACAAGTTATCCTTGAAAAGATGTAATTATCATGTTTCTTCTACAGATTCTTGAAAGTATGTTCCCTCCCCTTCAGGCTGCATCCCTTTCTTTCTTTTGAAGTCATGATACACATGACTTCACAAGAAACTTGTAAACTATTACTGACTTCATTTTCAAATCATTGATTATAATCCCTTGATATGCTAAGGCTTTCTTGATGAAGTACTTTGATGTTTGATGATGGTCTACAAATCCTTGAAACCAGCAAAGATTCCCTTTTTATGTTTTCATTTCATGGTCCAAATGTTTGTCCGATGATCATGTGATAGACAAGATATTAAGGATGGAATTGGATGATTAGATGACGTTATCACTATGTTGGTAAATTGTCATCAAGTCTACATTAGTAAAAGATGAAGTTACCATTATGTTGATGAGTTATATGTCAAGCTTTTGGCATGTCCAATGGGGAAATGTAATTTTTGCCCCGATGTAAACTCCAAGAGTATTTGATCAATTTTGACGTGCAAAACTTTGCTGCCAAAATATCAATAGACTGTTCTATAGGAGCACTTTGGTCATTTCAGGCCCATGTTCCCTATCTCTGGAACTTGAAATTAATGGTCATTTAAGCTTTTGTTATATGCTCGGGGAGCTTGAGATTGCCACTACCATGTCTCATTTGTACATTATGATCCCTAGTGACAACCATTTTGCCCTTTATTGGTCATGTTATTAGGGCTTGTGCAGATAATGCTATTGATGAGATCCTCTTTTTGCCTGGCGATGTTTCTGCTGATCATGATCTAGTGGGTTTTAGGACATTTTATATTTCCCTACAGATGGTCTTCAAGGTCCAGGTTGGCAGGAATTGTCAAATCATGTTCCCAGGACTTAAAATTTTGTGTTGTTGATATATTGCACCTTCTGTGGTGGATGATTTTTTTTAATTTAAAATAAAAATGATATACGGTTGTTGGGTTGGAGAGCATCCATCTAGACTGTGTATCTTCAAAATTAACCAGGTGTAATTCAAGTTTGAAGTAATATTAGGATTGTAACATCCTCCGTTTAAACAGTGCTTTGTTAAACTTTCATCACTTTTTTGGCTAACAAAGGGGCTATTTTGTTGTTGGGGATTTCTTCCAGAGACTTTTGGAGGTGAAACTTGGTATGGCTCAACAATTTTCTAACATCCCAACAACTTTTCTTTTGTAGAATGTGGGAAGATCTTGTGAAATAAGCCACCTTTCAATTTATCCTCTTGTCTGGTTCCTTACATTTCTCTCTCTCTCTCTCTCTCTCTCTCTCTCTCTCTTCTTTTTTGGAATTGTTTTAGTTATTGATTGCAAATAGGCTACCTTCACCTGTTTCTTTAGAAGAAAGTATGTTGTGTTGCCCTCCATCCTGTGTTATCAAGCTTTTCATTCAAAAAGAAGGAACAGAATAGGAGAGCAATGTCTGCTTTCTTACCTTTCCCTTTCTTTTCTTGGCTTCCTTTTGATTTATGGATTTTCCCTTGGCATTCATATCATGGGATTGAGGATCTATCCTATGCTATCATTGTCATGAAATAAAGTCTAGCAATGTGTTGCATGCAGCCCCAAAACTTCAGTCAGTCATATTTACCTTGTGCTTGTTCACTGTGAGTCATATGTTTCACTATGAACTAGTCCCATTCTGTTTTCAGAGTTTCTGAGTTAGGCTGAAATGGCGATATCTTGACACCCAACATGAAATCTTCAAAAATTCTTCTTTTTTTTTCTGCTTTTCACCTATCTCTTAGTATGCCATATCAATGAGTACTACATCTCAACATTTGGAGACCTGAACAAGATGAGTGGGTTGACCTACTCAATCTGTCACCTGTAGCCTCTGGTGGGCTGCATCATCCAAAAACCAAATTTTCCCATAAACTTGTTAGACCAGGGGGTCATACAATTGAATGACCTGAATGGATTGTCCTGGTTTCCACCTGATTGGGTTGAAAGTGGAGATGGTGAAAAATAAATAAATAGATGGAAGGAGAAAATTTAATAAGCACTTAGATTTGTTTCTTTGTGCCCTAGTTCTCAAGTTTCCAAAACTCTATCCATTCATCATCACTAGGCGTTGTTCGATTCCACATGTGGGACCCCACCTCCTTGTTGGTTGCTTTCCTCTCCTCCTTTGTCCTCCTTCGTCCTCTTCTTCCTCCTTTTCTTTGTTTGGACAACATGACCAGCAATCCTCTAGCATTGTAAAGGTAATTAGCCATTGCCTGTTGGCATCCAGTGGTTCGAGAGTATAGAGAGGGGCTGCTGCAAGGTGTGGGAAGAGGAGCAGTTCGAGAGTAAAGAGAGGGGCTACTGCAAGGTGTGGGAAGAGGAGTGGCTTGTGAGGCATCAAAGGGGAGAACATATGGAACATTGAGGGTTTGAGAAATATCTATTTGTACATATGTTACCTTGATTGTTCCAAAGATGAACTGTAGTTGAAATGCAGGCTTGTGACCCGACCACCAACATGAGTTGGTTTGGGCCAACAGGTTCCAAACACTACTACATCTTTATAAAATTTCATTATGGTAGGGCTTCTTGGTGCATCAATCTTCTAGCCCTATTCTGCTTTAGTATTTGTAGTCGGTTTTGATTGGACATATCTTCCAAATGGTGAGGAATTTGATGATGCTCCAAAAGATCTTATTTCTGGGATGTCAAGTCATATTGTCTTTTGGCGAATTTGGAGTTCAACTATGAAGTTAAGGAAAATAACTAGAGTTCTTGACATCTATCCTCCAAGTACTCTGGTGAAGAGTACCTACCTTTCTATCAGTGGAAATGAAGATGCTCTCCCACCATTTGCCTTAAAAGATGTATCCAACAAGAGATAAATGCCAAGGCATAAACGTTGGTGGTAACTGCATCAAAACTTCTTCCAATGTGCTTTAGTAGAAACCAAATTGCCTAGACACTATATGGATTGTAGGTTTTAGCTATTACTTATTATTGACCTTTGATCCCATCCTCCAAGGAAGCATTCCTTCATGAATGAAGGTAAGGAATTCCAGTTAGTAACTTTGGAGAAAAGCTGATGTGGCTTATTCTTCAACTTGAGTTTGTTGATAGTGTTCAACGCAGCATTGGTGCAGCTCCCCAGATTAATCAAATTGGTACGATTTTGGTTGCTGCATTGGGCTCTATTTTGTGATGTCCTACGCTGTGATTCTTTGACTTTTTGTTTTTGGCATGCCAATGGTAATGGAGACAAAGAATGGCGCAATGATGTACCTTATCATCCTTATGGGTGTTATTTTCTTCATCACTTTCTTCAAGTGTCGAGGCAAACAAACTCTTTCATCATTTGCTCTGGGCTAGCTTTGTTGATGAGATTGAATTTGTTTGCAAAAGTTACTAGCTGATCGGGACACTTTGTGAAAAAGTGGATGAACCTTTTGCAAGTGAATGATCCTTTTCCCTTTCTTTTTTAACATGCTCCTTATCTAGTTCCTCATGTTAACCAGATAACATCAAAGCTGTCTTGCAGTGGTTATAGGAATAACAAAATTCCAACCAAACTAAATACAGCATTCAGACTTAACCCATGAATAGCTGCACTGTTGAGGGCTACTAAGGATCAGGGAGCCATCTACCTTTTCCTATCCCATACCTAAGGACAGCATGATGATTTCCTATTACTCTCCTTTTTTTTCATCTTTTTTTCTTTCTTTCTTGGTCCTACTGTTCTTATTTTCTGTGCAGTATCCATATCCCTATATAGTTTCTTCCCAGATGTCTGAATTTTCCTTTTTTTGATTTTTTTTCAAATTACTTGACATTCTACCTTCAGTGGTCATCTGATCAACCCTGGATTCATTTACCTAAGATTTATTCCTCTCACGAGCCATAAAGAAAATTTTATTCTTATACTTTTTAGGGAAAATTATGAGGACACCCCCTAAACTTTATCTCAATTTCACTTATGTTCCTTCAACTTTGAAACATCTCAATTAAATCCTTCAAATTAATAAACTGTATCAATGTAGCCCTTCCGTCTCTCTAACTGTTGACGCCGTTATAGTCCTTCAAAAGACGAAAATGTCCATCCCTATTTTGAAATGATTTGTGATGGCGATCTTTTGAATTTCAAGGGTTGCTCATTTTGCATCTATTGTTTCCGGTGCTTTTTATCTAGAGAATTTCGGTGATGATCCCCATCCCACTCTCCACTTGATTAAGCAGTCTCTTCTCTTTCGTGCACGAGCCTCAAAATCCTTATGTTCCTTTGCCGTGAAAGCCTACTAGCACCGAAGACTCATCGCTCCCTGCTTGCATATCTTCCCCCAGCTTCCTCTGTAGTTTTGTTCCACAGACCTTAAACCCTTTAATCTTCCCTATCATGTCAAAAATAATCAATCTTTTCCTATTTTTACACTTCGAATCAGGATCGATCACAAAAGAAAATCAAAAGATTCGATCTTGATAGGCAATGGGCAATTTCTAATTGAAGAGTTGCTATGTTTTCATCAAAATATCCAATCTTTTTGTTATCTTATGTTTTAAATCGTCAATTAATAAAGCAAAGAAATCAAAAGATTTGATTTTTATGAAAAGTTGATGCAAGAAATTAAAACAAGAAAGGGGAGATGGACCAGAGAAGGGGAGGGAGCAGTCGATGACGAGGACACAGGTGTGACCATTGACGTAGCAGAGCTTGCCTTGGGGGTAACAGGGGAGGATCTTGCCACCGGAGTTGCAGAGGAGGATCTCCCACTCTCGGCCTACATGTTGTCCTTCCATAGCACACTTCACGTACCCAACCTTCACACGCATGCCACCTCCCTCGTCCCCCTCCACCCCCATCCTATTGCCCTCCACCCATTGGCCTACCCACTCTCTAAACCCCCCCACCCCTTCTCCTCTCTCCCTTTGCACAATGGAGAGAGGGAGCCATGGCAATGCTCTGGTCCGTCGTTGATGTGCCCAAGACTCATGGGATCATGGTTGCTGAAAATTTCTAGTTGAAATCAGGTGGGGTTTGTGGTTTTCAATGATGCATTTCCTAGCTATTTATCCTCCATCACAATATCATTTGCTTCGGCTGCTCTGTCAAGGTATCTCTTGTTTGCTAAACTATCTTTTTCTTTCTTTTTTTTCCTGGAGGCAGGTCTGATTGCACAAATGGCTGTTGCTTTCCAAGATTGAACTTGGTTATGAGGTCGTACTCTATGAAGTTGAATCGAGTTAACTGGATTTGCTTGTACCAACTGTAGGTTTTCTACCATGGAAGGAGATGCCTCATGGATTCTGAGATCAGACCTCCTGATATTTGTTTTCATTGTTTGCTGTTACTTTGTCTCTTGGATTCTGGTTTTGTACTCGTAGTTTGGGTGTCCTTGTCAAAGAGATGTTATTGCAATGGAGGGAAAACTTAAAGCAATGTCGGTGACAGATGATTGATATATGGAAGATTGAATAATCATAGACAAGTTTTTATTTTGGCTGATCCAGTGATTTTTCAATTCAGAGAATATGTAATTGGCAAGTTAAATTTGAAATATTTATCAAGGTAGAGTTTTGCTTGATACATGAAGAGGTGATTTTTCTTTTTTTCTTTCTTCTCTTTTTTTTAGATATAAGGGAGGTGTGAAACCACATGGATTTATTGAGATAACGAGAAAAGTTAAAAGTTGAGAGAAGATAAGGTAGGCATGAGGAGATGTAGTTCGATACAAAGGAGACTTCTCGCTTTCCTAAATAGTTGTGCTCCTTTTCTTGCATGATAGGATGAAAATATGAGATATTAATTGTCCATTTGTTCTGTTCCGACCTAATGGTCCAGCAAAAAATGGTTAAAGTGAATCTCATCCGTATCTCATCTTGGCTTTAACTTATTTGCCTCGCCAGAGTATCCAAGAGGAAGAGAGCGATCTTGGGTGCACACAAACTTGTCAAGATTGTTTAAAGTGTGGCCATACATGTCTGGTAAATGAGTAGTGCAGTAGCAGGTAGGTTGGGGTTTTCGTAGTAATCGTCAAACAAAAGACTACCCATTCATCATATGAAGAGATGATTGTTTGACAGAGGTTAGTTTAGAAGGTTCACATACTATATAAAATCAAATTTTAACATAATTCATTGTTGCTGGTGTTTGACTGGAACGATAAACAACATGTGACCAAAGTAGGGCTTGCCGAACCGGACCGAATCACTTGATTCGGTCTATACCATACTGTACCGGCACTGAACCGTAATGGTTTGGCCATGAAAAACGGTCTGGATCCCCGACCATCCGTAAAAGCCCTGAACCGGACCGAAATGGTACGGTTCAGTCTTGAACTATGCATTTCGGTCTGGTTTGATCCCGGTTTGGGTCCGGTTCGGGTCCAGTTCGAGTGCCATGCTAGGGGGGATTGAGAGCCCGAGAGGCTCTCAAGTTTATAGAAACCAGTATGGGTCCCAGTACCATGCTATATTGTACTAGCTAGCAACCGATATGGATCCGATATCGGTTCAGTGATCTTTGGATCAAAGGCAATCATTTTAATCTTAGATTGCTTTGTTCTCTTAATTGGACATCTTTGATATTCGTAAATTACTAGATGGCCCATCCGACCACCCTTCCCCCTCTCCCTCTCCCTTCGCTGCTGCCCTCCACCTCCTTGCCCGCCCCTGCTACACCTGCAAGCATGGTCTCTCCACCCTCACCTCCCTCTCCTCCAAGCACTTGTGCAGCCCCTTCTCCCCCCTCCTCCCCTCCACCACTGTGGCCCAATTGGGCTTTGCTCGTGGGCTCCTTCTCTTGCCCCCTTCACCCCCGAAAAGTCGCCCATCAAAACCTTGGGCGACCTCCTCACCCTCTCCATCCTCCCACCCATCCCCTCGCCGGATCCTTTAACATCTCTTTTGTTTTGATTTATAATTTTTATTCCAAGTGAAAGTAAGGATAATTTTATCATTTCATAAAACTAAGACATCATGTCAGATTCATGTGACAGCATTCCGTTAACAGAGATGGAAGGGTCACATTATATAGTTTATTATTTGAAGGGTCTAATTGAGACGTTTTAAAGTTAAGGGGATGTAAGTAAAATTGAGATAAAGTTGAGGGGGTATTTCTATAATTTTTCTGCTTTTTAATCACTGAAAATATGTTGTCCTTTTTCATCCCCTTAAGAGGATGGCTAGATATTTTTTTCATCAAAAATCCTGAATTTTCTTCATCTTAAGGTCCCCCTGCACCTTTGCAGGCCAACCCCAAGTAGCCTGCATTATCCTTGGGTACTGTTACAACAAGGCCCTTTTTTTTGGATAAAAAAAAGGGACGGGGGCATAAAATCCCCAGCGTAGCTCTCCCATCGGGCCCCACCCCACCAGGCGATTGTTTGATATGGGTCACAAGTTTTATGCGTGCCCTCCCCACCAACCAGTGAGTACGTCAGCCTGGCACCGCTACGACGCCAGAGTAGCAGCCGCCCCACCTCTCAGTCACGTGCTCCCAGAAATCTGGAATTTAATCGAGTCACCCACGGGTTCATGCCTCGAACCTGTGACCGGAGAGAGGCGGGGCTGTGCCTCTACCAAATGCTCTACCGCCGTAGCGGCTACAACAAGGCCCTTTGATGTACTAATTTGTCTGGCATTTTTCTCATGCTTTCTCCTCCCAGCAAGTTAAGATTCAAATTCATGATGGCCATTCTGAATGCATCGGGCCTTATCGGTGCCTAGCAAGGACTAATAGAATATATTTTGCATTTTTATTCCGTGTCTCATGCACATATCATCACTCAACACCAGAAAGCATTTGCAAGGTTTCATCCACTAACTTTTTTCCACATGCCTCTCCATTGTGAACTAAAATATTATTATGATTTTTCTCTTGTTTTACTTGCACTTTTTTTTTGGGAAAACAGGAAACTTTAACTGGATTTTGACCCTTTGCCTCCAAGACCTAATCCTTGTTGATATATAACATTGAGTCTTCATGAATAACACGCATCACTAAATCTCCAATTGAATTCAGTTTTCAATTTATTTGCAGCAAGTATAGAGCGATATGCCTTGCATCAATCATAATTGGAAAGTAGCCATTATTCCCTTATGATAAATGCATATTAATATTTAAGAATCTTCATATTATTGTCTTTGGCCCATGGCTTTCACCCATAACAACATACTCATTCTGACACGATCTAAACTAGTTGCTGTTAATGGTTTGAAATCCTTTTACGAATATATGTTAGGAAAGGAAAAAAGAATCCAGCCAAAGACTGGGCTGGGCAAATAACAGTTAGTGTTTTTGTGATTATGTTTATTAATGGTTTCAGAGATGATCATGATGACAAGATAATGCAATGATTGAGAGCTTGCATAGTTTAGTCGAATATTTCAGGTCCATGATTGTGCAATTTTGTGCATCACCTTTTCTATAATCAAAATCTCATTGAAGCTAACTAAAAATACCAAGTTGCGATGGTAAAATTATCATGTCTTAATGCATTTTTTCTAATCAAAATGAGCAGTGGTAAGCATGCATCTATATCTTCCCTTGCAAGTTACAAGCTTTTCCCCTTTGTCTCTGAATCCTCATGTTATTACTAATTAAATAACAAACTATCTTGTTTCAGTTATATCATCTTTTACCAAAACCATGTGACACATTCCCCTGAGGCTCCCTAACATGACCGTTGCCCATATTGCACCTCTTATAGTCACTAATTTTGACTCCTTCCTTGAGAGTATTGTGTAAAATATTATATGCAGCATATATTTTAAAGTAACTTTCCGTGTCAGTTATATGCTGCTTTTATATTTCTCATCTTTACCCATGTTTGGTAACAGATATATGACCTCTTTATTATTATTTATTTTTTTCAAGGTTGTTGAGAGTGGAGGAAAGAACGTAGAAATTGCTGTGATGACAAGAGAAGCAGATCTTCGTCAACTTGATGAAGCTGAAATTGATGCAATTGTTGCTGAGATTGAGGCAGAGAAAGCTGCTGCTGAGGCTGCTAAGAAGGCCCCTTCCAAGGGAACTTGATGTTGGAGGTTTGCGCGAATTGTTTTGGTCTTTGTATTCCAAAACCTGTAATTTTATTTGTGAGCTGGATGCTGGGGTAAGACAGTAAACTCAAACTTTTTACCAGTCTGGTCTTGGTTTCGTGACTGACATTTTTATATACGACATACCAAAATATGCGTCAATTCCTCGGGACATCTTGACCTGTTGTTAATTTTGCGGTCATCTCCTAATTATTTAGCCAGGTTTGCTTCCCACCATTTTGGTTTTTGTGAGAAAAAGAGTCAAGCTCCACCTACTTCATCAAGATAATAAAAGGAGCACAAATAAGGTGGAATGGAAGAATTGGACAGTACAGATACAATGTTGGGATGATTATTTTGTGTGGCAGCAGTATGTAATTAAAACCTACAAAACACGTCAAGAATACATCCTCATACCATCCGATGTTTGGAGTCCTTATTATTAAAAATATATTTAAAAACATTATATTATTTCCTTCCATCTAGATTCTTCAGTACAAGGTAGCAGCTAAGAAGTTGGAGCATGGAAGCTGATTGGTAGTCGGTCTATTTTGTGTTTTCCTATTGTGGTTTGGCATGAACATGGGATTCCATCTTCTTTTCATGTGTCATGCTGCATGGGCAGTGAGTTATGATTTCAAAGTAGGTTGCTGTCAAAACATGTTGGAAGTTGAATCGAAAAAGATGTGTTTCTGCTCATGGTTGGACCGACACTTTGCATTGCTGCGAAGGATTTTCAGCAATCATTGAGTTAGGTTGTATGAATTTTGGACTGGATGAATGCTGCAGGCAACTCCCAGACGCTTCTAAGTTATCTTATTTGGCAGGATTTGAACGGCATCATGTTGGCCCTTGCATCAACCTCATCTACAGGAAAAGTCAGACGGGCAATCTGAATAATATCTCTCGACAGAAAAATAATTGAAGGCTGTGAAGTTGAAGGGCAAGCTTCTACCAACCATTGACCGATGTAACACTTCAGTTAATACATGCTATCCAGACGAATTTCGAGACTTGCTTGTTTGGATCAATGCTGAAATATTTGGGATTATGATTTCTTGTATGGCTTTTCAGGCACGAGCAGGCTGCAAAACTATCAAAACCATTGGTTCTCATTAGCGGCCAAATTTTCTTCGTCAGTATCGATAAGCTTTATTGAACATATTGTGTTTTAGTCCTGTCCAAATAATGTGTGGTGCTTCTTTGCAATCACGCGGCATTAGAACCTGATGTTTGGTATGGCAATAATGGTGGATTTCGGTGCGACCTATGTATTATTTTGAGGTTCATCAGTTGCTAAAAACTAGTCATCTTGGATGTGAGAGCTAGAAGGAATTAAATGTAGTCTATTATTTTATATTTTGATTTGCCGGGGTCAAAAATTAATAGAAACAAGTGGGGTAGGTGTTCTTTTGGTACCACATGGAGTAGGTGTTGAAGATTAACTGAATAAGGATTTTACTTACAGGTGCTTTTCCACGTTTTCTGGATAAAGTTTTCCACCTAGATTGGTACAGGGTGGAGATCCGAGACTATTCCCATGAATCTGTACCAAGTTTCAACTGTAGCTTTCGTAAGTGAAAGTTGAATCGTCCCTTTACTGGAATTTTGGACTATAATATGATTTTTTTGATGATAGACTATAATATAATCAAAGGTTAGTACAGCAATTGCATGCAAGTAAGAGTTCTAATAATCTCTTAGATCAGAGAATATAATAAGCAGTTTTCTTATACTGGGATCAAGGATGGTTGAATCGTCTAGGAGATTTTATTTTAATTTTTTTTGCCGAATCAATAATCAAGAAAGCTCACCAAGCTGACGCGAGAAGAATTCTAAGTCAGCACTCGAGAACGCCAATAAGAAGACTCAAGCTTGGATTTCGGGATTGCTCATGGTGATAAAATGTAAGTTTCATGAGCTATCTAGCCCCCTTCATTTTTCTGAGTACTGTTTATATATGTTTATCTTCGAGTGCAGAACTTAGAACTAAGGTTCAGTTAGATGAACACTTCAAAAGAAAGTTTCTGCTCTAAAAAGAAAAAAAAATAATTCAAGAGAAAGCCTGTTGGTCCATTGTGGTCGTTTTAAAAGAAAATTATTGGAAAACCAAAATGGTTCAATTTAGAAGATGATTTCATGCAACTTCCTTGATTTGTGATCTATTTGGAGAAAGAAGAATAAAAAAAATGGTAAGAAGAAGTGGGGATCAATTGAATACAACGGTTTGTTGGAAAATATGGAAAGAGAGCAATGCAAGATTTTTGTTAAAAAAATCAAAATCAACCTATGATGTCTTGTAGTTCATTATCCAGACTTTTATGAGCCGGTTAGTTTTATGCTCTCCGGTAGTTTTTGAGAAGCACAAGAAGTTATGATTTAAATTGGAATCCTTGTTTGTGTCATGATGTAATATTTAGACTTTTGGGCCGAAGTCGGTAGGCCCAACCGACTTCGACCTGGCCCAAACAAAAAAAAGAAGACCGAGACGAGGATGTTGGCTGAGAACCGAAACAGGGGAGGAGTTTTCTTCCTCATCCGGCCAGAGTTTTCATCCGAGGTTTTGGTGGAAGAGTCGTGAGGGGAGAGGGGACTGGTCGGCGATGGGTCCGTGAAGGTTTGGGACTCGTTTGGTCGAAGGTTGAGTTTCAAACGGCGAGGAAACTCTCGTTGTTTCTCTTTAAAAGCTCCTCATTGCCGCCTCATCGAGCTGCTCCATGCACTTTTTCTCTCTCAGACGAGCGATCGGGAGCTCTCCAACGCCGACCGATGAGTCCTTTTCCTTTATTTTCATTTTTTGGGAGGATTTTGGATGTTTTTTTTTTGGATTTCCGTTCGGATTTTGAGGCCGTTCATCGTCGCCGTCGCCGTTGCTGCCGCCTACCTTCGGTCCGTGAAGCCTCTGCGACAACCACTCCTTGGTTGCCGGCAAACTGGGGGGAAGGCCAGTTCGGCCGGGCCGAGGGAGAAGCAGGGGGGATGGTTCGGAAGAAGAGAAAGAAGGAAAGAACGAAGGAAAGAAAGAAGAAAGAAAGAAGGAAAAAAAAAAAGAAGGGTTCTGTACGGTTCAACAAAAGAGAGAGAGAAGAAGAAAGAGAACGTCAAGGATTTTTCTCGAAATTCATGAAAAATTGAGAATTTAGTTTTTAATTAAAATTTTTTATTATTGTAAGGAGTCAGTCTTTTGAGCGGGAAGGTGTCGTGCAGATTTCGGGTACGGATTAGTTCAGGCGTGGATAGTTGGTTTTTGAGAGGTAAGGACTTCTAGACTTGATCACTCATAATATAAATATATTTTACATGACCTGATTTGATCCGAGTATATATATAAATATTTTCATGCATGGTTGTTTTCGGATAGTATGATTTGATTTCCCGAGATACAGAATGAGCTTGTTGTTATTGTTATTTGTGTTCTATTTAATATATCATGTTTATCAAGTGATCTTTGAATGGGTTTGATCGTGATATCGATCATTGAAAGGTGACATGTTCTGACTATATGAGATGAAATGATAAAGTGTTAAGTGAATCGGAGTTTGGACTAGCCATGTCACAGCGGTACCATGGTTTCTCAGTGTGTCAGTCACAGGCTGGAGTGTGACAATTTGTGTGCCAGTCACAGGCTGGAGTGTGACAACAGTGTGCCCGTCACAGGCTGGAGTATGATAATAGTGTACCAGTCACAGGCTGGAGTGTGACCGTGGCTAGTCCACAACCCTAAAGATAAAGGTTAAATAATAGAAATTCTAAAAGAAAAACGTAAAGTTTCCAAGATTTTTGTTATACATGAAACTTGAATTGTTTGACTGCATGACATGTTATACTGGTATTTTGCTATTTTCATAAATATATATTATTATTGATGTGATCACCTGGAAATCTTACTAGACTATATAGCTCACTTCCTACTATTTATTTTTTTTCAGAGACTCAGGATATATAACGAGGATTGGGCTGAGCGTGAGACGGAGCTTTATAAAAGTTGAGCTAGCTAGTTAGTTAATTTTAGTTTCGGTTACTGATGTTGTGAATCAGTAGACTAATTAATGATATCGACTTAATAAATGGATTGTTTAATTGTTACTTGATTATTTATATAATATTAGTTTTAATTTGATATATTTGACTTTTGTGTATCCAGGCTTTGCATGATCATCAGGATAAAATCTAGAATTTGTACGACTGATCGCGTAGCCGATTCCGATGCTAATTTTGGAACGTGACGCATGAAGACCATCAGGATGGTCTCATAAATGACCATGGATGTCATTGACTTTTTTTTTTTTTCTATGTTTGTGATTGGCTATGATTTCGGATTATATTGTATTACGAGGTGATAAACAATGAGAGGTGATTGGATGTGACATTACTGGCCTTTTTTTTTCGCTTGTATCATACCCTGTATTCTTTAATAAAGCGGGGGTAGCTCGTGGCCTCCTCCTCTTCCAATTTTTTTTTAAAAAAAAGAAAAATCAAAAGGCGAGGTGAACCAGATAAGGACGCAGATGAAAGTAATAAAACGTCTCTTTAATAAGGTGTCATAGATTTTTAGCACTTTCTTCAACTATGTAATGGAGCGGAGAAGTGAGATGAGAAAGAGAAAGTGACTCTCTCCTCCCCTATTTGAATGTGTAGGAGAGCTCAACTTTGAAGACAAAATATCTAAGTAGACAAAAAGACTTTTGATACGAGAATTTTTCAAAAATATACATGCCAAGTCTCTTTCTTTTCTCCCCTTCTCCCACGTTTCTCCTTGACTAATCATCTGAAATGATGGATTTTCACTTTCCTCTTCTGTCCACATCTCTTGATTCAAATAATGTGTTAAAAGAATAGAGATTTTGTTGATCAGTGAAAACAATGTGGCAATTTCTTTCAAGGCTGAATTTATTATTTCTGATGTTGCTCAAAGGCATTGCCAAGAAATCACTATCTTCTACCATATTTTTCCTTGCAAGGCATTTGCTCGGGTGAGCCTGGGATTGACTCGAGATCAGGCCTGTTAATATTGTCGATCGGGTGCACGACTGACCTTCCATTGTTACGATCATTCTCATCATATCATATCATGCACCATCTGCAACAATTGCGATACATGTACAGAAGTCGGGTTGGCCCGATCAACTGAAAAAATTATTCACATCATCAAACATCCTAAGCATATCTCTACCATGTAATAAAAGCAAACTCCTCTTGGACTTTTTTTTTTTTTTTTGATTAACCGGATCGTTCAAGATACGATCCTGGAATACATATAGCCAAGAAAATCAGACAACAAAATCCCTAAACTATATAGGCAGCTCCTCCAAAAGAGACCAAGAGACCTCTCCAGAGTGATTGGCCACAAAGAAAGCCATCCAGTTCGCCGTCGAATTGACTTCCCGGAAAATATGTCTGACTATGATTCCAGAACATTTACATAAGAGAGAATATATATCTTGAAGTAGAGGGTGGGCAGGAACAGAGCAGAAGGCCCCCTGGATCCAGCAAATAACCGTCTGCGAGTCTCCCTCAATAATCAGACGGTCAAGCTGGAGAACCATCCTGGCATACCTGATTCCCGTCCAAGCAGCATGAAGCTCTGCCATGAGAACAGTAGGGTCAAAAAGACGGACTCCCCCCGTAGCAAGGAAACCGACCCCCGATACCCGGATAACAAATCCAGCACCACCTGTGGCACCTCTCATGCTCCCATCAAAGCTAACCGTCGCATAGGTTCCGAGGGGGCTTTCAAGAGAAGAAAACCCGACGAGATGCTCGAAGAGCAGAACCAGAGCCCCAGATCTCATAACTATCCATGGCCATTCTCTGATACTCCTCTGAGTGAGTCCTGGCTTGCTCGACAATAAACCTGGGCGAACAACTAGCAGAGCTAAAGACCATAGCATTTTGGATGAGCCATACATGATAAGCTAAATAAGCCAGGAACCCTAGAGAAACTGAAGAGGGGGGAGCACGAAGGGCATAAAGTAAAGAGTCGACGACATTGTCCCCATGGTAAATGAAAGAACTGGTGCTTGTCATGGACCAAACTCGAAAGGCTCTCCTATAGAGAAACAAAGTATGCCCAATAGACTCCTCGTCTGCACCACAAATCGGGCACGAAGAGGGAAGGTGAATGCCTCGCGAGTGCAGGATAGATCTCGTAGGGAGACACCGCCAGGCCACTTTCCAGAGAAAAAGCCTCACTCTAGGATGCACCAAGAGAGACCAAATCCACGCAACTTGAAAACTACTCCGAGACAAGGGGTTGTAGATAGAGTACAGATCAGCCAACGGAGCAGAAGAAGAAAAAGAAGATCCCCAAACTCTAATATCAAGGCAAGGGCTCACAGGAATATTGATGGATCGCATCCTTTCCCCTAGAACATGGCCAAAATAATGGGTAACCATGGCTGGGTCCCACCTTTACACCCCAGGGAGAAGAAGGTTCGCTATGGTAGTAGAGACCAACATATTGGAAGAGAAGAAGGTTGGCCACCTCTCCAAAGCCATATTTGAGATCCAAGGGTCAACCATAACTCTGATAGATCTGCCATCCCCCACAATCCATCTCATATGATGTATAACATCAAAAGCCCACTTCACCATCTCCCTCCAAATAATAGACCCACGAGATGAGGAATAGGCCAACCCCCCCCAGAAGATCAAATGTCATATCTAAGCCACATGAAGAAGCCCAAAAGCTGTCCGGGGACAAGAAGAGTCTGGTCACATGGCTAGCCAGGAGAGCCTCCCTTCGCACAACAAGGGATCGGATGCCCAGCCCTCCATCCCTGACATGCTGATAGATAAACTGCCATCCTACCATATTAACTTCCCTAGGAGCACTACTTGACCGCCACAGGAAAGCCCGAAGGAGCTGCTCAACTTTGATTACAATGGCCTTTGGGATGACAGTATTGGCAAGCATATAAGTCAGAAGGGATGAAAGAACATATCTGATCAGAGTAAGCCTACCCATAGACGATAAAGCCCTGCCTTGCCAACCTTCCACCCTATCCTGCACTGCCTGCACCAACAAAGTAGCATCTACTCTGCGTAGAGAGGCACCAGAGATAGGGATACCCAAATATTGGAGGGACCCTTCCTTCTTCCCAATCCCCAGAATAGAAGTGATAGAGTGATGGAGACGGACCGGGAGCTTCGAGCTAAAGTGCACCTCCAATTTTGCGAGATTAACCCTCTGACCCGATGCCGAATAATAATCAGAAAGCACCCTTCTGAAACTCTGAGCCGAGGTCTCAGAAGTCCTATCAAGAAATAAACAATCATCTGCAAATAGAAGATACGAGATCAGGAACACTGTAGGAGTAGCAACATATGGAAGAATTATCGATGCCCTAATAGCATCCCGTAATGCTCGCGAAAGAGAATCAGCACAAATAATGAACAGGTAGGGAGAGAGAGGACAACCTTGCCGAAACCTGACCGTAGAATGGAAAAACTTGGAAGGAGACCCGTTAATAATAATAGAAAAGGAAGGATTGCTGATGCAGGGCATAATCCTGGAGATCCACAAGGGATGAAATCCGAAATCCAACAATGCCCGCTCCACAAAAGCGCCACTCAACACGGTCATAATCCTTTTCCATGTCCAACTTAATAGCCATGAGACCACTCCAAACAGGAGCCTTACGCAAATCATACATGAATTCCTGAGCCAGCAAAATATTATCGGAGATGCTTCTACCCCTAACAAAAGCTTCCTGCTCAGGGGAGATAATACCTGAAAGAATGGGCTTCATCTTACTCGCCAGAAACTTAGCACACAATTTGTAGAGAGTGCCACAAAGGCTGATGGGTCTGAAATGAGAGGGATGACAAGCCTCCGGACATTTGGGAACCAGAGTGACATAAGTCCTCTTCCAAACCTCCGGTATATGACCCGTAGTGAAGAAAACTTGCACAGCAGAAATGACATCAAGTCTAATAATGCTCCAATACCTCCTAAAGAATAAGGAGGGATAACCATCCGGACCTGGAGCCTTGTCCTCATTCAAGGACCAAAGAACAGCCATCACCTTAGCCTCAGTAATAGGGGTAAGGAGGGTAGAGTTTTGACTTTGGAAAACCATCATCTCCGGTGCAGAAACCTGGAACATACCTAACACCCTAGAGTCAGCCCTCCACCTATCTGAAAAAGGAGCCAACCTCTTGCATGATATCCTCTTCCTCCTCCATCTATCGCCCCTCATCAGATCTTAAAGCCACAATCTGGTTCCTATGCCTCCGGATGAGAGTAGCCTGATGAAAGAAGCGAGTATTCCTGTCTCCCCCAGCTAATCACTGAACTCTAAATTTCTGTCTCTACAATGTCTCCTGCTGACAAGGAGAGAATGATAGGACGTCAGGCAATTATGCAGAGTAGACAGATCACCAACATCCAGTCCCCCATCCCTTTCCTCCTCCTGGATATCATGGATCCCCTTCTCAACCTCCTCAATTCTGGTGAAGATATTCCCCACCTCCTCCTTATTCCATCTTCATAACCACCTTTTGAGGAGCTCCAACCTGTGGGTGACCCGATATTGTGCATCCTCCCAAACAGGAGTCCTCCACACATCACGGATCACCTCCCAAGAATCCGGATAAGAGAGCCAAATCCTTCTTTCATTCATCAGGCTTCTCATGAGTACTGCACTTCGCGCATGTAGAGATCATGAATCTTGCTAATGGAATTTAGACCATGAGCTAGGAGTCGGAGAAAACTCTGAGTCGACTGATGCCTAGTTCGTGGGCGATCCGCAGCCCCACAAGGATGGCTTCATACTCCGCTAGAGGGAACTTCCTGCTATATGGGAGACTTCGCCAGGGGACGCGCAGCCCGGAGAGAGAACTTCCTGCTCCACCACCTCCTCCTCATCCGTCCTCTGTGGACCCGTCTTCGGGTGTCACCTGGCGAAGGAGCAAGAGGGCCCGGCCCGACCTTGGTCGAGGTGGACCCGTCTTGGGGTGCCACCTGGCGAGGGAGCGAGGGGCTGCCAGCTTCGGCCGAGGTGGACCCCTCCTGCGTGGACACCTGGTGGAGTGGCAGAGAGATGCTTGATTTTGGCCGAGGTGGACCCGTCTTCGGGTGCCACCTTGCGAAGGAGCAGAGGGCCCGGCTCAACCTCGACCGAGGTGGACCCATCTTGGGATGCCACCTAGCGAGGGAACGAGGGGCCGCCAGCTTCGGTGAGGTGGACCCCTCCTGGGTGGACACCTGGTCGAGTGGCAGGGAGGTGCTCGACTTCAGCCGAGGTGGACCCATCTTCGGGTGTCACCTGGCGGAGTGGCAGGGAGGTGCTCGACTTCAGCCGAGGTGGACCCATCTTCGGGTGTCACCTAGGAGGGCCCGGCTCAACCTCGACCGAGGTGGACCCGTCTTGGGGTGCCACCTGGTGATGGAGCGAGGGGCCGCCAGCTTCGGCCGAGGTGGACCCCTCCTGGGTGGACACCTGGCGGAGTGGCAAGGAGGTGTTCGACCTCTGCCATGTTACCTGGCGAGGGAGCGAGGGGCCGCCAGCTTCGATCGAGGTGGACCCCTCTTGGGTGGATACCTGGCAGAGTGGCAGGGAGGTGCTCGACTTCGACCGGGGTGGACCCGTCTTCGGGTGTCACCTAGCGAAGGAGCAGGAGGGCCCGGCTCAACCTCAGTCGAGGTGGACCCGTCTTGGGGTGCCACCTGGCGAGGGAGCGAGGGGCCGCCAGCTTCGATCGAGGTGGACCCCTCCTATGTGGACACCTGGCGGAGTGGCAGAGAGAGGCTTGGCTTCGGCCAAGGTGGACCCGTCTTTGGGTGCCACTTGGCGAAGGAGCAGAAGGGCCCGGCTCGATCTCGACCGAGGTGGACCCGTCTTGGGGTGCCACCTGGCAAGGGAGCGAGGGGCCGCCAGCTTCGGCCGAGGTGCACCCCTCCTGGATGGACACCTAGCGGAGTGGCAGGGAGGTGCTCGACTTCGACCGAGGTGGACTCATCTTCGGGTGTCACCTGGCGAAGGAGCATGAGGGCTCGGCTCAACCTTGACCGACGTGGACCCGTCTTGGGGTGCCACCTGGCGAGGAAGCGAGGGGCCGCCAGTTTCGGTCGAGGTGGACCCCTCTTGGATGGATACCTGGCGGAGCGGCAGAGAGAGGCTCGACTTCGACCGAGGTGGACTCGTCTTCGGGTGCCACCTGGCGAAGGAGCAGAAGGGCCCAGCTCAACCTCGGTCGAGGTGGACCCATCTTGGGGTGCCATCTGGCGAGGAAGCGAGGAGCCGCCAGCTTCGACCGAGATGGACCCCTCCTGGGTGGACACCTGGCGGAGTGGCAGGGAGGTGCTCGACTTCGATCGAGATGGACCCGTCTTCGGGTGTCACATGGCGAAGGAGCAGGAGGGCCCGGCTTAACCTCCACCGAGGTGGACCCGTCTTGGGGTGCCACCTGGCAAGGGAGCGAGGGGCCGCCAGCTTCGGTCGAGGTGGACCCCTTTTGGGTGGACACCTGGCGGAGTGGCAGAGAGAGGCTCGACTTCGACCGAGGTGGACCCGTCTTCGGGTGCCACTTGTCGAAGGAGCAGAAGGGCCCGACTCGACCTTGGCTGAGGTGGACCCGTCTTGGGGTGCCACCTAGCGAGGGAGCGAGGGGCCACCAGCTTCGACCAAGGTGGACCTCTCCTGGGTGGACACCTGGTGGAGTGGCAGGGAGGTGTTCGACTTCGACCGAGGTGGACCCGTCTTCGAGTGCCACCTGGCGAAGGAGCAGGAGGGCCCAGCTCGACCTCAGCAGAGGTGGACCCATCTTGGGGTGCCACCTGGCGAGGGAGCAAGGGGCCGCCAGCTTTGATCGAGGTGGACCCCTTCTGGGTGGACACCTGGCGGAGTAGCAGAGAGGTGCTCGACTTCGGCCAAGGTGGACCCGTCTTGGGATGCCACCTGGCGAAGGAGTAGGAGCACTTCTTCTTGAACGGGAGATCTTTTGAAAGAAAAAATCCACGTGGTACTGATCGTGTCCAGCTGGACCTAACACGTGCCCCACGTCAGCGATGTAGCCGTATCAACAGGTAATTTCAAAGATCTTTTCTTTTGGAGTTAATTAAATTGAGTTCATATAATTACAAAGTTAGAATTTGATTGTTCGATAGGTACCATCAAGGTAGTTTCTTCTTATGCTCGTGTTTTATTTGATTCTGGGGCAACACACTCCTTTATCTTAACTGGATTTATTAAGAAGGCTGGTATGAAACCAGTATTTATGAATTATGAAACCTGTGTCTCCACTCCAAATTAGAGCACCATCATAGTTAGCATGATTTGTCCATCTTGCACTCCAAGTATTGGAAATCATGATTTTTCATCTGATCTAATGGTTTTGGAGATAAAGAGTTTGATATTATTTTGGGAATGGATTGGTTGGCTTCTTATCATGCCACTGTGGATTGTTTTGGAAAGAAAGTAATTTTTCATCTTCCAGGACAGGAATCTTTCAATTTCTATGGTAGTAGGGGAAAGATCCCTATTAAAATGATTTCAGCAATGCAAGCTGCAGGATGTTGAGGCAAGGTTGTACGGGATACTTAGCTAATGTTATGGACCTTCAACAATAAGAAATGAAGTTGGAAACCATTCCGACTGTGAAAGAATTTCCTGATGTATTTCCGGATGAATTGTCGGGATTGCCTCCTGATAGAGAGATAGAGTTTTCTATTGATCTTATACCAGGTGCAGAACCTGTTTCTAAGGCTTCCTACAGAATGGCACCAGCTGAATTGAAGGAGCTTAAGGAGCAACTTCAGGAACTACTTGATAAGGGTTTTATCAGGCCGAGTGTTTCACCGTGGGGTGCTTCGGTGTTTTTTGTTAAAAAGAAGGATGGAAGTTTGAGGCTGTGTATTGATTATTGGGAATTGAATAAATTGACAATCCGAAATAAGTATCCTCTTCCGAGAATAGATAATCTTTTTGACCAATTGCAAGGTGCACAGGTGTTTTCAAAAATTGATATGCGGTATGGGTATTATCAGTTAAAAATAAAGAATGAGGATATATCCAAGACAGCCTTTCGGACTAGATACGGACATTTTGAATTTCTGGTGATGCCTTTTGGATTAACAAATGCTCCAGCAGCTTTTATGGACATGATGAACAGGATATTCAGATCATATTTGGATCAATGTGTAGTAGTGTTTATTGATGATATTCTGATATATTCTAAGAATAAGATAGATCATGAAGAATATTTGAGGAAAATCTTACAAATACTTAGAGAACAGAGATTGTATGCAAAGTTGAAAAAATGTCAATTCTGGCTTGATAGTATTTCGTTTCTTGGCCATATAATTTCTAAAGAAGGTTTAGCTGTTGACCCATCAAAGATTGAGGTAATTGTTGGATGGAGTAGACCAACTAATGTAACTGAAGTTCGTAGTTTTCTGGGACTAGCTGGTTACTATTGAAGATTTGTGGAGGGATTTTCTAGTTTAGCACTGCCACTAACCCAGTTAACCCATAAAGGGGTCAAATTTGACTGGACAGATGACTGCGATAAAAGTTTCCAGGAATTAAAGAATGCTTGGTGTCAGCTCCTATTCTTACCTTACCATCTGGAAGTGAAGGTTTTACTATATACAGTGATGCCTCCAGAAGAGGGTTAGGATGTGTACTTATGCAAAATGAAAAAGTGGTAGCTTATGCCTCCAGGTAACTTAAATCACATGAATAGAGTTACCCTATTCATGATTTGGAGTTGGCTGCAGTCATTTTTGCTTTGAAGATTTGGAGACATTACTTGTATGGAATATCCTGTGAAATTTTTACTGATAATAAAAGTCTCAAATATTTATTTACACAGAAGGAATTAAATTTGAGACAAAGAAGATGGATAGAGTTGATCAAGGACTATGATATGAAAATAAGTTATCATCCGGGAAAAGCAAACGTGGTAGCTGATGCATTGAGCAGAAAAATCGCGGGTAGTGCAGCAACCTTAATTACTTCTCAGAAAGAAATTCTTCAGGATTTTGGAAAGTTAAATATGGATATACATCTGCACAATTCTAAATTTTTACTTGCTACCTTTAAGATACAACCTACCCTAATTGATAGAGTTAAGGTATTCAGGAGAGTGACATAGAATTACAAAAGATCAGGAAAAAAGTACAATCTGGGAAAATTTCATAATTACGAATTCATGAGGATGGATCCTTAAGGTTTAGAAATAGATTATGTGTTCCAAGGGATGCAAATTTGAAGAAGAAAATTTTGACTGAAGCTCACAACTCCACTTATACTATTCATCCTGGAAGTACAAAAATGTATAAAGATCTTAAAGAAAATTTTTGGTGGAGTGGTATGAAAAGGAAGATAGCCATGTTTGTGGCCCAATGCTTAACTTGTCAACAAATAAAAGCTGAGCATCAGAGACCAGCAGGACTACCGCAACCCTTGGCTATTCCAGTATGGAAATGGGAACATGTCACAATGGATTTTGTTACAAGATTGCCAAAGACTCTCAGAGGATTTGATGCTATTTGGGTTGTTGTAGACCGATTGACGAAGTTAGCTCATTTCCTGCCTATCAAGGTTAATTTCTCCATGGAAAGGCTAGCCAAATTATATATTGATGAGATTATTAGATTACATGGTATTCCTGTATCAATTGTATCTGATAGGGATACGAGATTTGTTTCTCAATTTTGGAAAGGACTGCATCGAGCTATGAAAACAAAATTAGAATTTAGTACAGCCTTTCACCCTCAAACAGATGGTCAGTCAGAGAGAACAATTCAGACATTGGAAGATATGCTTAGAGCATGTGTTTTAGATTTGAAAGGATCATGGGATGAACATTTGTCACTGGTGGAGTTTACATATAACAACAGTTATCAAGCAACCATCAAGATGGCACCTTTTGAAGCATTGTACGGGAGGAAATGTAGGACCCCGATATGTTGGGATGATGTTGGTGAAAGAAAGCTTTTGGAACCAGATATTGTATTGCATATGATGGATAAAATTCTACTTATTAGGAAATGGCTTCTCGCAGCTCAAAGTCGACAAAAGAGTTATGCAGATACACGGAGAAGAAAGCTAGAATTCCAAGTGGGAGATCATGTGCTTCTCAAAGTGTCACCTCCCAAAGGAGTAATGAGGTTCGGGGTGGAGGGAAGCTAAGCCCTCGATATGTTGGTCCTTTTGAGATCCTAGAGAAAATTGGAGTAGTGGCTTATCGACTTGCTTTGCCACCTTCTCTTGCGGGAGTGCATAATGTTTTCCATGTTTCTATGCTAAGGAAATATGTACCTGATCCAAATCATGTAGTCGAATTGGAATCGCTTCAATTCAGAGAAGATTTGTCTTATGAAGAGCAACCAGTGAAAGTGGTTGATAGAAAGGAACAAGTCCTGAGACGGCGTATCATTCCTTATGTTAAAGTTTAGTGGAGTAATCATTCAGAGCGTGAGGCCACCTGGGAACTAGAGAAATCATGAGAGACAAGTATCCTCAACTTTTCAGTGAATCAGGTATGTCAATTTGGGGACGAAATTTCTTTTAGGAGGAGAGAATGTGAGGCCCAATCCAAAAAGTGGACCATGTAAATTTGGACTGAAGCCGGCAATTGGGATGCCGACTTCAATTCGGATTAACCCTGGCACCAAATCGCCAGTTTGTTCGGCGGAGGAGAGGGAGCAGGGAGGATGAGGCATGTGGGAGAGGGGAGATCGAGGCGTGCGGGAGAGGGATTACTCCCTATCATGAGGGCTCCTTCGTATGCCTTGATCGATCTCGAAGCTCTCTTCCTTGGGTGAACGCCAACGAAGCCTTCTCGTGTGCCGCGGCCCTTTCCGGAGCACTACCCCACCGGTGGACATCGATCTCGCTGGTAAGCTCTCCGTCCTCGCCTTCTCTCGGGTTGGCATGAACAGAGGTGACCGACGGGAGCTTTTTCCTCTCGAGTGTGGGTTTGATTGGGATGGACCGGCCGGGGGGGGAGGGTTGGTTTCGTTTTGGATTTCCAAAAGTGGTCGGACGGCTGTCGGGCACCGATGGTTCCTTCCCTTCCCTTCCTTTCATTTTTTCGGTGGTAGTGGAGGGTTGGTTAGGGGAGACGGTGGCAGGATTTGAATGAGAGAAGGAATCAGGGGCATTGGCAGCGGTGGAAAGAAAGGGAATGAATCGAGTTGACTCGGTTCCTGGGGTGAGTCAACTCGATTAGTTGGCTGAGTTAACTTGGTCATAAAAATTGAGTTGACTCAATTAGCAGGGAATTTAGTTTTCTTTTTGTAGATTTATATGGGAATTAATTATATGATTAAAAATTGTTATGCAGGATCGGGGTTATCCTTGGAAGTCCCGGTTTAGTGTTGGATATTTTATAGTAAGTTATCCTTCTCTAGTAAAATTTACCATGCAATATTACTTTATGTTGTATATTAATGATATGATGTAGTATGAGGCTAAACACTTATGATTAAAATGTACTGTGTCATGGGTTAAGTTGGTTTTAATTACTCTCTAGTCCGACTATGATTACACGAGTTAGGATCTAGTCTCCTTGTGGGCCTCCAGTGGGACGATCACTGGCACATGACCATTGAGTGGTATGTAAGTCAGGAGCTAGTTTTCCTTATGGGCCAGGCCGACGAGGCGATCGCTGGTACATGCAGAGCATGCATTTTTTTGTGTAATTTCAGAGCTAGTTTTTCTTGTGGGCCTCCAGTGGGGCGATCACTGGCACATGACCATTGAGCGGTATGTGAGTCAGGATTCTAGACTCTTGTGGGGCTAGCCACGGGCCGATCATGGCCATAGTCAGCAGAGGACTAGGTGAGTATGTGTAGATGGCCATCCTAAGAAGTGTGTGTTGTCAGAGGAGTATTAAAGAAGAATAACAATGAAAATTGATTTAGCTTTATAGTAATAATATTTTTACTATTTGTGTGCACTGATTTATTGGTTTGCTCTTGATTTATGGTAGAATTATACTTGAGATGTATAATAACTTGCTGAGTTTTAGGGAAACTCACTCTATTCCCTTATTTTTTTTCAGGATCAGAGGAACATGTGGGCTTGGAAACCAGTCAGTGAGGATTTAGGACTTAGTGAACACTGATATTTATATATTTTTAATAAATTTTAGCGTGTAGCTGTTAGTGGCTTGAACATCTGAATTTGCTTATTTAAATAAATAAGATTGCATGGTTGATTATTTTTATTGAGTTGGTATGGTACATGCCTTGTATGTTTAAGGGAAAAAAAATGAACCCAAGGGCATAGGCTGTCTGATGCGCATTCGGCTCGGATTCTAGGTCGGGGCGTGACATCATGCTAGCATATGAAATTTTCTTGTGTAATTAACCCTTGTCCTCTATCATTTTTCTTGGTCCTATCCAATATATATATAGGCCCAACATAACAAACTTGGTCTGGAACGATATAAAAGCTAGGTCTATCTGGCCAGACCTTACAGACCCCTAGACAACCTTGGTCCTAAAGATCTGTAGCAGCCTTAGAGAAACAGCTGTTGGAGCGAAAACCGCTCCACGGAACTCCCAGGATCCTAATTGATGCCACCATGACGGAAAGGTAACACACCATCAAGGAAGGAATGGGGCACGCCGTCCGCTCCCATCTTGGAGGCATGCCCCTATGGGATTGCACGCATGAGAGAGACCAAGGAGATCAGAAGGGAGGCTAGGATTTTGGAGGAGAACAGGGATCGCATATATTCTTCTCGACATTCCCGTCGTTCTTTATATACAAAACAGATATAACCCTAGGTCACAACCGACCTAGCCCTAAAAAACTTCCCCCTCTGAGTCACATGAGAAAACCCTCAAACCTGGGTTAAGCCCCCTGACCCAACATTCTCTCAACCTCAGACTCAGAGTATCCCTGGAACACCTCCAAGGACCCGCTTGCGACACGCTCCCAAGCCCCAGGGATCCTCGAATATCCTTGCCATGGCCTTCCAAGTCTCTTCAAGGCTTGGGAGCACCACAAAATCCCTACAATCTCTATCTTGGTACCCCCAAGCCTTGGCAAACCCGGCAATGTCCTCCTGCATATCCCTGCTATAACTGTATGTCGTGACAGCCTTTTGTATGGATCCCTTGCCTTTGCCGACACTCTTTAGCTGCTGTGCACCCTTGGAGGCCTTTGGGATGATCGCCTCCATAGCTGAAGATCCTTGCTTGTACTTCGGCACCATCATGTAGCCTTCCTTCTACCTAGCAGCTGCATCAGTCTGTTTCTTTGGACTTCCCTAGAGAGAACCCAGTAAACCTGAACTGGTACTCGCTGCAACTAGAGCTCTACCTGATACCATCTCCTCAAAGCCATACCAATTTCCGCATACTCTGCTCCACCTGGCTAAGTGCACCCTTGACGCCCGTGCTAGGATATGGTCCTCCCTGCACCTCCCGCTCTGAATTCGTGTCAAAACCTGCTCCATCCGTGAAGCCACCTGTCACTCGGTGCTCCACCTGAGACTGAAGTCCCATTGATGCCACATAAAGAAATCTCGAGGCTAGCAACGCTGCCCTGCAGAGCCTGCACCTCCACCTCGTACCCCGTCGCTGCCTTCTCGGACCCTCCGCACATCGTGGACCCCTCCAAGACCATTTCGGATACACTGCAAACCCCGTAGGAACCTCCGAAACTAAGAGCTCATCCGACTCTTCCACTAACCCAGCGACTGAACCCACCAACCATCTCCACCTGGCTGCTGCATCATGTCCTAGCCTGTCTCCCAGTTGCATGATGTCCCTGGTTCTCCCTAAGACCTATTCCCGGTCTCCCTGAGCTGCCATCTCCATCAGCTCCAGTTTCCGTCCATTGGCAAATCCTGCCATACCGGGACACTTTAGACTGCCCAATACCCCCGGCGCTCCCTGAGACCGTCTCCTGTCTTCCTGAGCTACCCCTGGCATCTCCCTGCTGATGTACTCCGGCCCCCTGAGATATCCATCTCCCTCCATGTCCGGATTAAACCATGAGAAGACCTCATGGTCTTCCTCTCCTCACGGTGATCAAGCTCCCCAAGAAGCGATCCCTTCACGGACCTTCTCTCTGTTCTCAGGGGGGGCAGCAGACCCTCACCTCTAGATCTTAGCACCAGCTTCCCTGCTTCCTTCATGCCACCGCATCAAGATCGGCTCCGATACCAATTATTGGAGCAAAAACCGCTCCACGGAACTCTCAGGATCCTACTTGATGCCGCCAAGGTGGAAAGGTAACGCACTATCAGGGAAGGGATGAGGGATGAGGCACGCCGTCCGCTCCCATCACGGAGGCGTCCCCCATGGGTTGCACCAAGGAGATCAGAAGGAAGGCTAGGATTTTGGAAGAGAAAAGGGATCGCATATATTATTCCCGACGTTCTCATCGTTCTTTATATACAAAAGAGATATAACTCTAGGTCACAATCGATCTAGCCCTAAAAAACTTCTCCTTGAGAAAACCATCAAACCTGGGTCAAGCCCCCTGACCCAATATTCTTTCAACCTCATACTCAGAGTATCCCTGGAACACCTCCAGGATTTACTTGGGACATGTCTTCAAGTTCCAGGAATCCTCGAACATCCCTGCCATGACCTTCCACGTTTCTCCAAGGCTTGGGAGCATTACAAAATTTTTATAATAGCATCAAAAAATGATAGAAAAAGGGGCTTGGGAGCATCACAAAATTTATACAACAGCATCAAAAAAATGATAGAAAAAGGGAAGGGAGAGTAGTGGATAGAGGAAGCAATTAACTGAACCTGGACATCAAAAGAGGGTGATGCATGCATGCATGCACGCATCGTCTGATTGCTAAATTTGGATTAGTCTTTGGGTTACTGAAAGGCCAAGAGTACTTTTAGACGCGGCTTTTGTCGAGCTCCAGGTCCATCCCTCAAAATTCTTCTCATCCGTCTCCTTCCACCCAAGTTCGCGTTATGCGTACCCAACAATTAGCATCGCAGTCCACCACGCAATTCTCTCATCTAAAAATGACCCAAATAGTATTAAAGAGTTCATAAAGATTTCAAGGCGTGACTATACCACCTAATTAACCTTAGTTTGGATGGTAGAAGATGGTTCCATTAATTCTATCCTCAACTTGTTTCCCTACGTGCTCGATACTTATCCAAACATTCCAGAGAGAGATGCCAAGACGCAATTTCGTTGTCTGACAAGACCTTAATTTGGATACGAAGAAATCAGATTAAGATAAAGAAAATGATTTCTGATTCCTTCATCATGAATGGATAAGAAGAAACTTCGCTTTATCCTCCTCCAGCTCCTAATAAAAAATAATATAAATTGGATACAAGGAAGTTATTGTTGTGTTAGACGTCCAAATAGTTGTTTCGCAAAACAATCAACTTTTCTGTCCTCTGATAAGTCATTTTCAAAACACTTGCAAGACTTTTTCATGAGGATATTCGAACAAACTTACTCATTTATAACTACCATTCCTCCTCCATGGTGAAAAAAAAAAAAAAAAACTATTCCTTCATCCAGAATACTTCTAATCCAATTAGAAAGAAGTAAATATCAAAATAAACATTTCAAAAGATTATTATTATTATTATTATTACTACTACTACTGCTACTATTTTATCTGGTGAGTAAAAATTACTTGATATTAAATTTGAATAAAACTAAATAAGTGGATGCATGGTATTCAGGTTTAGTTATTTTGCAAAATAATTAACAGTGCCATGATAGCGACCACACTGGATGAAAGCCGGAATTCCACAAGATATTTTGAAACATGTCTGGAGATATGAAATCCCAAGTTCGAACGATCGAGACATGCACTGCCAGAAGAGGAGAGGAGAGGAGAGGAGAATCGAAGACTGGTTGGATGCGGGCCCACGAGAGACAAAGCCTCATGGGATTAGTGTTTGCTATCGGGAGTGAAGATATTTTTTGATATGTTTCTTTGAGCTGTCTGCAACTTTTCCAATGCCATGTGTAAAGTGAGATGGGGAAGAAAACCGCACCTATTTAATTAAGTGGATGATAAAAGAGCCTACGTTGATCAAAAACCCCTTCATAAACCATGCACGTAAGCACAAAAAGTGTCCCCATGCCAGTACTATTTCTGTGTTTTTTTTTTTTTTTTTTAGGAAACTCACTTGTATTATTGTGTGGTGCTGCCTTGAGGATTAGCTTAATGTCTCCTTAATTATCGTCTCTATTCTCATCGTGAGTGGGGAAGGATGAGGTCCAAGGAAAAACAATGGCCCCTCCATTCCTCACCCCCTTCTTCCATTAATGGATGAGGTGGTTGGGAAACTCTGCCACCAGAATTAGGTATTAAAGTTCTACGAGCTGTGTTCATCCAATTATTTTAGGGTAGGTCTAAGGTCAGGGACCGAGATATGTATGGTGTTATCACTGTTTGGATTCGAATCTATATGGAAAGATTTGTAGTTGCACACCACTGGTCATGCAATTGGTAGTGCTAGATGATCTACAGCCCATGCTGCACTGCACAAACTTTGTGGTATGTCCCCTCGCAGCTTATGTGCGTCACTTTCAGGCCAGGAGAGACTGAACTAATTGGTCCAGTATATTGATGGCAGGAGTACTCCCACCAATGGAAAAATAATCCACTTGGATATGAAATGTAGGGAGTCATTATTCGATTGTTTCTTTTGAAGGAAGAATTTTATTAGTTGACATGCTTGAGTTTTCATTGATTAGAATGGAACAGATATGATATCGAGAGGTGTTGAACTTGGAATTAAAAAAAATACAAAAACGAAGAGTGTCAATTGGGATGATTATAGTGAGGCAGAAATTCTATACTATGACTCGTGGGGATGGTGGAGCGTAATGGTGACGGATATAAATATATTCCACGAATTGGCTGGCTTTGAATGGAGGTTGACAGTTGAAGAAAGAGAGGAAGAGGCGGATCTCTCTTTCACGAGATCGAATCACTATCTTGGATGGTTATTCCAAAAATAAAACTCTGGCAAGCATACTTGCAAATTCTAGGAATCTATCAAGAAGAAGAGGAGGAGGAGGAAGAATACCGTCAAAAAAGTAATTTCCAAAATAAAATTTGTCTACTCGATATATTCAAGAATAATTACATTAAAAGCCTTGAGAAAGTATTTATCAATGGTACAAGAAATTAAAATCCCCAGCTAAATACTTTGTTTGGAAAGAGAATAGGAGGTGGAATAAGGCCGTAATTCCTCTTATTCTTCCAAACAGCCCCAAATCCGAAGTGGAATAAGCAAAAAAGCTTATTCTCGTCAACGCATTAATTACGGAATTGCTATTCCATATCATGGTTCCCCATGGAACAGCACTATTCTTGGTTTATAGATTCCAGGGACATTTTTGGAATTTCAAATATAAAATTATTATTTCATCAAGAATATTTACTTAAATATATTTATTTAAATATAAATTAAAAATAAATTTTATAAAATAAATTTTATAAATCATTTTATCTTATTTAAAAAATATAAAAAAATATTTACTTAAATATAAAATTAAAAATAAATTTTATAAATCATTTTATCTTATATAAAAATATAAAAAATATTTACTTAAATATAAAATTAAAAATGAATTTTATAAATCATATTATCTTATTATTTCATCAAGGGTATTTTTGGATTTCAAAAAATTCCTCTCCTATTCTTAGTGGAATACAGGCTTATTCCCATGTCATCCAAACACCATTTGGAATAACACCGCATTAATTACGTGGAATACCAGATTTTGATCCAAACAGAAATTGAGAATAACAACAAGAATAGACTATTCTTGGAGAATACCTATTTCTATTCTAGGAATAACTTTTTGCCATCCAAACACTACCTTAAGTTTTTCGATAATTAAGAAGCTATTTCCATGATGACTGATACAAGCAGTAATTAATTGCACGGTAACTACTAGTTTATGAATTAAATGGACCAGCTAACTAACTATCTGTATCCAAGATAAGAGGTCCATCATATCGAACTAGTTTCATCATGGATAATACTAAGATGTTGCACCACTAGTGAGTGGTGCAGTTGTTTATGAGACTGGCATGGATTCGAGTCTTGGTTTGGACATATTTCGACGAGAAAGTCCGGGAATAAAATAAAAAATAAAAAAATAGTCTCACAACCGGCTGGCATGGGTTCGAGTCTTGGTTTGGACATATTTCGACGAGAAAGTCCGGGAATAAAATAAAAACTGGTGGTAGCGAGACACCACTGATAGTCAGGTACAACCGTGTATCGAATATTCCCTGACTAGGGTTGGGGGACCATCTGGGGGTGGCCACGCCCGGATCTAACTCCTCCTTTTTTCTATCAAAAAAAAAAAAAAAAACTAAGATGTTGCAATATCCTTCACATCGATGATTAAAATAAAATTATAAAAAAATATTATTAATTAAATATAATTATTGAAATTTGAAATCATGATCGTAAAATAATTTATGGACTATATTTTTCCACCATGGTAAATATATGGATGAGTTCTTAGTATCCCGCAACCCTTTTCCTTTCAATTATTAAATTTTAGATATGACTTAGACCTTGGGCCACTCACCGATCAACGTGTACGAGCCGCTTACAAGTCCCAAATATTCTGAGGGCCCTCTAAACGCGCACAGGCACGTTGGGACATTTCAAATGGACTGGACTCGGAGGACTTGTCACAAAATTTCCTCAACAAAAACTTCCAAATCCTACAAGAAATCACGATCGACAGTACGTTCCAAGATTCGCGTTGCAGATTCGTCCACTGGAATTGCCCAAAAGTGCATCAGAATCTTCTACTCGTCATTGTACAACCCACCCTTCCCCAATGAACAACCGTGCTAAGTTTTGTATTCATGTAATTGGAGGTACCATGCTGAGTTGCGAACACCTATACATTTATTTTTTCCAAAAAAAAAAAAAAACATAGGACGCAGTTGTATTTATTAGCCTATAAAAGATAACTTCTTCATCTATGTTATCAAAAATAAAACTTAGTTAATATTTCAAATGCTATATATATTATTTAAGTATAAAATGGTATCATATTCTACTGCTAAATTATCATGGAAATTCTTTGAACGGTTTCAATGCGACTTTTTTTTTTAGAGTCAAGTGATTCTGCTGAAAAAAGTTTACTTATTAATTACATCAATATGATCTAGCATTAAAAGAAGTAAAGAACAGCATAACATGCCACTCTGATATGGTTTTCCCTTCTTGATATCTTTTGATGGCCGGATCGATACAGTGCGTGTGGACTGCTAATCAATGTAACAAAGCGTGCAAAGTGATCGATGAGTTCATCTGGATAATTTCAAGAGTAATGATGTTATACTGGATATATAATTAAACGAGCCAATGATTATTCCATTTTATATTCTTGAAAATATATTATCTAAGCCTGGGTCGCCGGAATCTCTCATTGACGACGCGAGGAAGAAGTGGGAGGACCTCGCGGTGATATTTCGAAGCCTGGGTCGCCGGGTTCAGGGACTCCGGTTGGTCAAGGAGATCTTGCAGAGAATGCAGATGGCAGTGGATCCGGAGATCTTTCCGGTCGGAGAGGACCACTTTGTCGTCCTCTTGACTTCAAAAGAAGACTGTAAGAGGGTTCTGGGGGCGGGACCGTGGCATATTGCTGGCCAGCTTATGGCAATGGCACCGTGGCAGCCGGACTTCTCGCCGGAAAGGAGCCCTGTGTGTTGCACGGTGGTGTGGATGAGGTTGCCGAACTTGCCTCTCGAGTACTTGGATGCATCTGCGATTATGGCCGTTGCGGGAAAGGCAGGTAAGCCTCTATCTTTGGACACCTTCACGGACCACATGAGAAAGACCGGATTTGCCAGAGTCCGGATGGAGCTTAATGCTTCAAACTCTCTGCTGCCTGGTGTTCGGATTCAAGGGAGGGATTCGGTCTTTTGGCAACAGTTCGTTTACAAGAGCATCCCAACTGTCTGCTTCGGTTGTGAGAGGATAGGGCATCTTCTGCAGGGTTGCCCGTTCAAGGAGGAACAAGGATCTCAGGTAGCCTCTGAGCCGGTTCTAGGTCCAGGAAACTTTGTGGATGAACAGGGGGTTCAGACCCCTGGGGCCTTGGGTTCTTGCTCCATGCCGCAGGGAGAGATCAATAACTTTGGTCCTTGGCTAACTACGTCGAGGGTGCGCCTAGCTCGCTCGGTTCCGCCCTCAACTATGCTTGCTTTGAAGACTGATCGGGGTAAGGCACCGGTTTCCTCTCCAGACCCCCCCCCCCCCCTCCTCCCCTTCTCGGTCTTCACCTGCTCGTCATTCTTCCACTCTTACGTCACCGTTGGAGTCTGATGGATGGCAGAAGCCATCAAAAGTGGCGAGGAGGAAATCGCCGGTATCCACCGAAGCTGAAGGTTCGGAGGGCAGTGAGTCACTAACGGAGGCAGGAGCTAACTTCCTCCAAGTACTGGCGAACTCCATGCAGATCCTTCCCCCAGAAGAAGTCACCCGGGACCAAGGGATGGTGGACGTTGGTACCATCTCGCTCAAGAGGACCAGAAGCCGGTCCAGATCATCATCACCAACCTCTGTGAAGCCCAGTTCGATACCCACGGGCCAGGTATGCCCTTCAACCTCTGTGAATGTTGTTGATGGAATTCATCAGAGGGTTGGTAGTTCCACTGTTCCTCCATCGGTGATGGGGTGTGCTGATGTCAAGATGAGGGAGAGGAAGAGAGAGTGGCGGAGGGTGGAAGCTAAGGTTGGGAGGGAGGCTGAAGGTAAGGCTGGGGAGAGTATGGAAGGTACTGTGGGATCTAAAACGGTTAGTGGGGGTGCCCTCTCTGGTGTTAAGGTTAGGAGGGAGGGTGAAGGCAAGGCCAGGGAGAGCTCTGTGAGTGTGTTAGATCCTGCCGAGGGGAGGGAGGGGAGGGTAGGGTCCGGAGGTGGGAGTTCTGGTAGCGAGGGGGATAAGCTGCAGGTTTCTCCTTCTGGAGGCCTGGGGGGTTTGGGGTCTGAAGGAGGAAGTTTGGTGCACTTTCATTCTCATGTAGCGCAGGTGATCGATGCTGCTGGGAAGCTGCCACGAATGAAGGATTTAGCAAGGAAGTCGGCAAGCAAGATGCAGGGTTCATCAGGCGATGCTTTTATTCTGAAGGATGAAATGAGGCACTCTGTGACGGAAGGAAAGGACACCTGGGGTGAATCTTCGGATGACTCAGTCCAGTGTCCTTTGTCTGGAACAAACGAAATGGCATCTTTGCAAAGGGGACATGATAAAATCTGTGACAAGGTCAAAAGTGCCCTGGGGATCACTGCTGGAACCAGTCAAGGGGATCAGTTGGTCAATTTACCAATTATGCAAGCTAATGTAATTAAGAAAATGGAGGTCGGGCAGGGATCCGAGCCTCTCAACTAATCCTGTACTTATGAAACTTTTTGTCTGGAATGTAAGGGGGGCGAACAAACCCTCTTTTCTTTCTACCTGTCATAGATATCTTCAATTACATCATCCTCAGATATGTATTTTGCTTGAGACAAGGATCACTGGTCCGGCTCTACAAGGATTTAGGCATCGTTTGCCCAAGGACTGGGGTTTCTATTATGTGCCTTCCCAAGGCCGGGCGGGAGGAATTATTGTCAGCTGGGACATTACGGTGGCCAGGATTGATATTTTCCACAGATCTTCTCAGCTGGTGGCGATTGTTGTTACTGAACCGGATAGACCCTCTTGGCTCCTCTGTGGAGTGTATGCGAGTACCTCCTACACTGAAAGGAGAGTGGTCTGGAAGGAAGCTTCTGCTTTAATCAACCAGGGTATCCCTACGGTTGTGGCAGGAGATTTTAATACCATTGAAAGGAAAGAGGATAAGAGGGGTGGAAGACCTTTCATCCAGGATGTCGGCATCAGGGAATTTTCCAGTTTTATCCATGACCGTGGTTTGATTTAGGCTTTCAAGGTCCTCGTCATACATGGTGCAACAACAGGATAGGTCTGGCTAGAGTCTGGGAGAGACTTGACAGATATATGGCGATGCCTTCCTGGCTCTCTCTCTTTCCGGATTACAATGTTTGCCACCTCAGCAGAATTGCTTCGGATCATGCCCCCATCCTCCTCTCTATTACTGTTCCTCCCCCTAGAGCCACTCCCTTCAGATTTGAAAAGTTCTGGCTATCTTATCCTAAGGCCAAGGACATTGCCAGGGAAGTCTGGCGTATTCTGGTTCGGGGGGATGCGGCCTGCAGGATTTCCAGGAGATTACTTCTGTTGAGGAGACGCCTTCTTTGGTGGAACAAGGTGGAGGTTGGCAATCTAATTAATCAGATTAAGTTGGTTGAAGCTTCTATCCAAGATCTGCAAACCAAGGAGGATGTCCAAGGTAGCCTATCTGATGCTGATATCAATACCCTTCGGTTATATCTTGCTCGCCACCACTCCCTTCTTCAGAACCAGGAAGTCCTCTGGAGGCAAAAATCTAGGACTCGATGGTTAAAGGAAGGGGATAGGAACACCCGCTTCTTTCATCATGCTACCGTCATAAGGAGGCACACCAACACTATTCGAGCCATTTATTCGGACCACGACGGTTGGATTGAGGACGAGGCGGACATCAGGAGGCAGTTCCTCCACTACTTTGAAACCAGGTGGACTGTTCCTAATACTGTTTATCCTTTCATTTTTCTTGATCCCCCCCAGACTTCTGTAACTGCTATCCAAAACTTTCAATTGCTAAAGCAGGTTACTGAGGATGAAGTCAAATCCACCTTGTGGTCGCTTGCTGAGGACAAAGCTCTTGGCCCTGATGGGTTTTCACCATTCTTCTTTTGGTCTTTCTGGGATATTCTGAGGGTTGACTTGGTTGCTGCTGTTCAACTCTTTTTCAATTTGGCCACCATGAATCCTGATTGGAAGCAGACTTATATCACTCTAATTCCGAAAAGAAGGAATCCATCCTTGCCTTCTCATTTTTGGCCTATCAGTCTATGCAATACTCTATATAAAGTTTGTGCTAAACTATTGGCCAACAGGATGAGACTGAAACTCCCGGATCTTATTAGTCCTGAGCAAGCAGCTTTTATTGGAGGGTGCAATATTTCCGATAATTTCTTATTGCCTAGGAATTTATGACTGATCTGCATCGAGCATCGAAGCGCCATAGCCTGATGGCTATCAAGCTCGATATGGAGAGGGCCTATAACTGTGTTGATTGGATCTATCTTTGTAAATCTCTGGAGTATTTTGGCTTTCATTCTGCCTGGATTTCCAAAATTATGGGCTGCATTAAGGCTCCGGCGTTCTCTATCTTGATAAATGGCTCCCCCACGGAGCACTTCCAATCGTCCCACGGCCTCCGACAAGGTTGTCCTCTGTTCCCTTATTTATTTATTATTTTGGCTGACTTTCTATCTAGATCCCTATTGGTAGCAGTCCGGGATTCGCGTATCCAGCCTTATATTGCTGCGCTTGGGGCCAATCCAGTCTCTCATCTTCTATTTGCAGATGACTGTCTTATACTTGGCCGAGCTTCTCTATCTAATGTCAGGGGTCTCAGGAATGTAGTGGAGCATTATTGCCATATTTCTGGTCAGAGAGTTAATTTTAGCAAGTCTGGAATCTATTTCAGTCCAAAATTGCTCCCACTCTTCGCGGGAGGATTATAGATATGTTGGGTATTCGGGAGCGTCACGGACCTCTCCACTACCTAAGTATTCCTATTTCTAGTGCCAGACTAATTGTTGCCGATCTCACCGCGGTGGCTTGTAGCTCGTGAGCTGGTGCCGGTTCTTGGACTCTCTCACCTAGAGATCTCCAAGCTTCCGGACCTGCAAAACAAAGTCAGAGACCCGGGCCAGGAATCCCGGTGGGGGCACTCTGACGGTCAAGTAAGAGAGCGGCAAGATGGAACATGACCTCTAAGGCAGGTTCCCGAAGGATTCCCGTGCTTAGAGGAGATGTAAATGAAAGAAGTGTGGGGAAGAGGGGAGTTGAAGCCCGGCTTCCTGCGCTAGGTTCACCGAGCTCACACTTGAGGACTTCCTGGGGTCCCCCAGATCATTCTCTCAGTGTTCTCCCTCTTTTTCGACCTACCTTTCTGCCCATTTTTACTGTTCCTTTTATACCACCGGACCGCCTTCAGCCCACGTCTCCTCCCGGAGGCTTCCCGAGACCTCTAGGTCTTCTTTTCTCACTCTTCTCATTTGAGTCCGGGAGTTAAGTGGCCGGCATGCCTCGTCCGCCGTGTATCACGAAAAGGGGAGGACTGGTGAGACCTTGGGCCGAGCGCGGGAGCTCTCCTTTCGGGACGTTGACGATGGGCTTCTAGCTGTTTTAGGCTCCTACCCGCAAGGATTTTATTCCTCGGTTGCGGGGCCCTGTTTAACTGATGCAAACGAGATTTCGCATAACACTGCAGGCCATACTGGCACCCTATACGGGGCGCGATGTGCACCAGCCCCTAGTGGTGACCTCGTGATCCGTGTCTCTGCCTCCCCGAGGCCTTGCAGAGTAGGGCAGACTTCGATCGAAGTGGAACTGTCAGGGGGCGCCACCTAGCGATGGAGCAGGGGCTACCAGCTTCGGCCGAGGTGGACCCCTCCTAGGTGGATACCTGGCGGAGTGGCAGAGAGAGGCTCGACTTTGGCCGAGGTGGACCCGTCTTGGGGTGCCACCTGGCGAAGGAGCAGGAGGGCCGGGCTCGACCTCGACAGAGGTGGACCCATCTTGGGGTGCCATCTGGCGAGGGAGAGAGAGGCCGCCAGCTTCGGCCGAGGTGGACCCCTCCTGGGTGGACACCTGGCGGAGTGGCAGAGAGAGGCTCGACTTTAGCCGAGGTGGATCCATCTTGGGGTGCCACCTGGCGAAGGAGCAGGAGGGCTCGGCTCGACCTCGACAGAGGTGGACCCATCTTGGGGTGCCATCTTGCGAGGGAGCGAGGGGCCGCCAGCTTCGACCGAGGTGGACCCCTCCTAGGTGGACACCTGGAGGAGTGGCAGAGAGAGGCTCGACTTTGGCCGAGGTGGACCCGTCTTGGGGTGCCACCTGGCGAAGGAGCAGGAGGGCTCGGCTCGACCTCGGCAGATGTGGACCCATCTTGGGGTGCCATCTGGCGAGGGAGCGAGGGACCGCTAGCTTCGACCGAGGTGGACCCCTCCTGGGTGGACACTTGGCGGAGTGGCAGAGAGAGGCTCGACTTCGATCTAGGTGGACCCGTCTCGTGGTGCCACTTGGCGAAGGAGCAGGAGGGCCCGGCTCGACCTCGGTAGAGGTGGACCCGTCTTGGGGTGCCACCTAGCGATGGAGCGAGGGGCCGCCAGCTTCGACCGAGGTGGACCCCTCCTGGGTGGATACCTAGCGGAGTGGCAAAGAGAGGCTCGACTTCGACCGAGGTAGACCCATCTCGGGGTGCCACCTGGTGAAAGAGCAGGAGGGCCCAGCTCGACCTTGGCAGAGGTGGACCCGTCTTAGGGTGCCACCTGGTGAGGGAGCGAGGGGCCGCCAGCTTTGGCCGAGGTGGACCCCTCCTGGGTGGACACTTGACAGAGTGGCAGAGAGAGGCTCGACTTCGACCGAGGTGGACCCATCTTTGGGTGCCACTTGGCGAAGGAGTAGGAGGGCCCGGCTCGACCTCGGTAGAGGTGGACCCATCTTGGGTGCCATCTGGCGAGGGAGCATGGGGCCACCAGCTTCGGCCGAGGTGGACCCCTCCTGGGTGGACACCTGGCGGAGTGGCAGAGAGAGGCTCGACTTTGGCCGAGGTGGACCCATCTTGGGGTGCCACCTGGCGAAGGAGCAGGAGGGCCCAACTTGACCTCGGCAGAGGTGGACTTGTCCTGGGGTGCCACCTGGCGAGGGAGCGAGGGGCCGCCAGCTTCAACCGAGGTGGACCCCTCCTGGGTGGACATTTGGCGAGTGGCAGAGAGAGGCCCGACTTCGGCCGAGGTGGACCCGTCTTGGGGTGCCACCTGGTGAAGGAGCACGAACACTTCTTCCCGAACGGGTGATCTTTGAAAGAAAAAATTCATGTGGTACTGACCGTGTCCAGCTGGACCTGACACGTGCTCCACATTAGCGATATAGCCATATCAGTTGCCCCCCATCCCCAGGTCCCATCGAGGTGTCGTGGCTTGGGACGTGGTGATTTAATGCGGAGATGACGTGGAGAAGACAAAAATCTCGTGCCATAATTGCCATGATAGTTGCCGCCGCTCCTGCTGCGCCCGAGGCCCTGTAAGGGGTCGCCACGTGCGCGCATCTGACGGGCCATTAATGCGTCGTTTTGAAACCGAAGCAGTTTCTATCGAATCGAAGCATCGATGTTGGGCGTGCCTCCACGTGGCAGTCATCTAATGGCCCAGGACGGAAAGAAGCGTACGACTGCTGTCGATCGAATTTGAAAAGAAGGGGGACTTTCTGGAAACGAGGTTTCTCTACTTTCTCACACCTCGCCGCGGTTGCAGTGGTCTCCCTTCATCTTCCAGGGTTGCCATTCCTTTGGTTCAAAATACCCCGATGAGTGCCTGCGTCTCCTTTTCTCTTCCTCTATCTCCCAACCCTCGCACGAGTTTTTCTTGCTTCTTCTTCTTCCATGGCGCGTCGCCATCATGTCTCTTTCAACCCGGACGAGGCCGGTCCTTCCCGGCTGAGGACTCCATTCTCTTCCTCCTAGGAGGGGGAAGAGATTCCGGACGAGGTCCGGAGGTAGCTCCAACCTGGGACCGTGACCATAGGCGTCCCTAGGGGTCCTAGGTCTCCTCCCATAGTTTTCGCATGTCCCGTCTCTTCTCTTCCTCCTCTAGAGGCCTCTTCCTCCGGTCCCTCCGGTTACGCTTCGACAATGACCAGAGACGATCTTTCCCAGATCCGGGACACCTATGGGGTCCCGGATTCAATCCACCTTTCCCTCCCAAGGCATAGGGATCGAGTAACCTCGAGTGGCCCTGGGAGGGTCGCCTTCTACGAGGACTTCCTTACTGGGAGTCTTCGTTTTTCCCTTCATCCCTTCTTTCTTTCGTTCCTCAGTCATTATCATTTGGTCCCGGCCCAGTTGGCTCCTAATGTCATCCGGGTCATCTTCGCCTTCGTCGTCTTCTGCCACTTCCACGGGTTCGTTGCCCATTTCTCCCTCTTCAGGGCTCTCTTCATCCTGAAGCGTTACTCCACCGATGATGGCTGGTGGTACATTTTGCCCCGACCTAGGTGCCTTAGGTTCGACCTCCCTTCCTCGATCAAGGGTTGGAAGAACCGCTTCTTTTTCATCTCAATCGAGAACGTCGACTGGGCCTGGAGTGAGCTGGACCGGTCCCCGAACCGAAATTCCCAGGTCGAGCCGGCGGATCAGGATGACTTTATGCTGCTCCTGGGTGACGTGGTCCTAGCCCTCGATGTTCTGCTCTCAGAGCAGAATTTATTTGAGGCAGGGGTCAGTCCCATCCGGGAGTTGGGTGAGGCCCGGTTCTCCTTTCTTCACCTTCATGTTCTGCCCTGCACTTCCTTCCTTTATACTTGCCTAACCGCCCCTTTTTTCCTCAGGTATGAAGTTCTCCATAGAAAGCTTGATGGAGGGCATCCTGGAGAGGGACGCTGCCGAAGGGGCTGAGGACCCCCCAGTGAAGAGGGCTTGCATTGAGGCGAGCTGTGGGCCTGCTGCGCCCACCTTTGCCATCATCGGTCCTGGGGCAGTGGCTCCTGCTCCGGGGTTGCCTCGAGCCCGGGCACCAGATGTTCTTGTCGTTGACCTCGACAGGGTCGGGGAAGAGAGGAGGCCGGAACCTCCTCGAGCGACGCCTACTCCAGATGCCACGCCGACCACTTCCACGGTGGCCACCAGGGCGACGGCGGCTCCACCGACGGCTGCACTGCATGGCGAAGGGACGGCCGTCTGGCCTGTTGCGGATGACCTCGCTCCACCGCTGAGCCTCAACCACCGCTCCTCCGTGATCCGTGATCAGGGGCTCGCGGAGAAAGTGATGGAATTCGCGAGCACCTCCCGGGACCGCCGCCTGAGGGGCGGCCGGGACTACACAGAGGCATTGCTCGGGATCCTCCCGCTGCTGTTTACGGTAAGTTTCGAGCTCTGACCTTTTAAAGTTCAAGTTGGATTCTGATGACGTATTGTATTTTTTTTGGGTGCAGATCGGGACAGATGTCCTCCTGCCGAGGAACTTCCTCATCGGCTATGCCAAGAAGGACGCCGAGAAGGAGGAGAAGCTCGACAGACTCGCAACAGACGTCAAGAACCTCATGGATAAGGGAGTCGAACTACGAGCGAACAACCAGGCCCTTCGGGCGGACCTGGGCCATGCCGAGGGGCACGTGAAGGAGCTCGAGACCTCTCTGTCGGAGGAGAGGATCTCGAACTAGTGCCATGTGGAGGAAGACGCGGTGGAGAAGACTCGCCTCAGGGCTCAGTCTCGGTCATTGGAGCATCGGGTTGAAGAGGTGCTCAAGGAGTTGACCGCAGCCAAGGAGAAGAACTCCTACATCAATGGGCTGTTGGAGGCATCCAAGAGGGAGACACAGGAGGCCGTGCCGAAGTTTTGGGCCTCCGAAGAGTACATCGCGGAGATGCACGAGGTGGTGGTGGACTCCTTTCTGAAGGGCTTTCAGGTGTGCCGGGAGAAGGTGAGCTCGTTCTACCTTGAGCTCGACCTTACCCGAGTCATCCTGGGCGACCGGAGGGAGGAGCCCGCTGGAGGAGCTTCGACAGCGATGCCAGCTGAGGTGGTGGCTCCCGAGCAGCCTTCCGATGGTGTCGATGGCAGAGATGGTGCCCCCCAGCCTCAGGAGGACGCGGCGGAGTTGAAGCAACCCTGAAGCTTTACATCTTCTTTTTTTTTGTTTCTGTGGTCATGTATTCCTTTTTTTTTCTTGGGGATCTTCTGGCCTGTCGGGGCTCCCCCCTTTTTGTAAGGAATCTTCCACCAGAAATGAAAACTTTTTTTTCAGTAACTTGTCCTTTCTCTTTCTTATTTCTTTTCTTCTCTCTCTCTTCTTTTTTTTTATGCATCTTCCGAACTGAACCCTGGTGCTAGCTACTGGGACTAAGTCCCGTAGTGCGTTTCGAGCTGAACTCCGGGATTGCGTGGGCGAACTGGATTCTGCTCCACCTTCCAGACCGAAGTCTGGGACTTCACTTTGGAACCGGGTCCCTTGCAAACTTCCAGACTGAACCCTGGGGCTGCGGAATGAAATTGAGCCCTGCGCAGCTTACCGAGATATTCTTTGGGATTTTGTAGGACCGAGACCTAAGTCTCTGGGACCTCTTCCGGACCGAACTCCGGAAGCTCGGGAGCTCTTCTGCCAACCTACCCTTGGCCTGGTCCAGTCTTGTCCGGAGGCCTTGTAAGATGGTCCTATTTGTTACCTTGGCTTCTCCGTTCGTCTGAGGATGCGCCATCGAATTGAAACGATGGTGGATATCGAGGTCACCACAAAACTCCTCGAACTCCCGATAATCGAACTGATGTCTGTTGTCGGTGATGATGGTGTATGGTAGGCCGAAGCGGCAAATAATTAACTTCCAAAGGAACTTGGTGACGTTTGCCTCCGTGATCCGGGCCAAGGGTTTGGCCTCGACCCACTTCGTGAAGTAGTCGATAGCCACGATCAAGAATTTTCGTTGCCTGGGCGCCGGAGGAAAAGGTCCTAGGAGATCCATGCCCCATTGAGCGAACGGCCATGGAGCGGAGAGCTGGGAAGTGGAGCAGCGGGCTGACGTTGCACCACGGTGTGCCGCTGACACCGGTCGCACCTCTTCACGAAGTTAGCTGCATCTTCTTTCATTATCTCCCATAAATAATCTTGACGGAGGGCCTTATACGCCAGTGTCCTGCCCCCCACATGGTTCCCACAGATGCCCTCGTGGACCACTTGGAGCACGAGTGCGGCTTCTCCGGGTCTTAGACACTTAAAGAACGGGTAGGAGTAGGATCTCCGATACAGTAGCCCATCCATCAAAATGAACCATGCAGCCTTCCTCTTAATGAGGCCAGCCGCCACGTGGTCCTCTGGTAAGGTTCCGTTGGTGATGTACTCAATGTACTTGTCCATCCAGCTGGGCTCCTAGTTGACCTGCTGGACCTCCATGGGTGTCTCATAGCTCGGGGCCTTGAGGTGCTCGATATAGGCGTGGCCCAGCGATGAGTCCAGCAGGGTTGCCAGGTGGGAGAGTGCGTTTGCACGAGCGTTTTCCCCGCGAGGTATATGGGAGACGCTGAAGCACCGAAATCCCGCTGTGCTCGTCCGCACGAGCTCCAGGTACTTCGCCATTTGGGGGTCCCACGCCTCGTACTCCCCCGAGGCCTGCCTGGCCACCAGTTGCGAGTCGGTGAAGACCCTGAGGCAGGCCATGCCTAGCTCGCGGGACACTCTTAGCCTCGCGAGAAGTGCTTCGTACTCTGCTTGGTTATTAGTAGCGGCGAACTGGAAGCGGAGCGCACACTCGGCGACGACACCCTCGCCGTTGGTGAGGATGAGTCCAGCTCCGCTCCCACCGGAGTTCGAGGCTCCATCTACATGAAGGATCCAGATGTCCTCCTCCGGTCCTGGTTCTGGCTGTCGGTCTTGGGGGCTTTCTTCCGGCCCCTCGCCTAGGCCTGCACACTCAACCAAGAAATCAGCGAGTACCTGTGCCTTCATGGCCGACCTCGGCCTGTAGGTGATGTTGAACTCGCTAAGCTTGAGCGCCCACTTTGCTAGGCACCCAGACATGTCAGGTCGGCTGAGCACCGCCTTCAGTGGCTGATCTGTCAGGACTGCAATAGGGTGCGCTTGGAAATAAGGCCTGAGACGCTAAGCGGATACGGTTAGCGCAAAAATCAGCTTCTCAGACCGAAAATACCTGAGCTCTGCATCATGGAGGAGTTTGCTCATGTAATACACCGGCCTTTGCAGCCCCTTGCCATCCGTCCGAACCAGAACCGAACTGACGACCTCCGGGGTGACCGCCAGGTACAGGAGGAGCTCCTCTCCTTCCTCGGGCCTGGAAAGTAGTGATGGAGATGCCAGCGTCCTCTTCAGCGAATGCCTCCTGACACTCCTTCATCTAGGTAAAGTTGTTCATCATCCTCAGCGCTTTGAAGAAGGGTTGGCAGCGATCAGCGGACCTTGAGATAAACCGACTCAGGGTGGCTATGCGGCCGGTGAGTCGCTGCACTTGCTTCTTGGAGGTGGGTTACTCCATGTCCAGGATCGCCTGGACCTTCTCCGGGTTAGCTTCTATTCCTCTTTGGGTCACCATGAACCCCAGGAACTTCCCCGCGGACACGCTGAAAGCACATTTTGCCTGGTTTAATTTCATCTGGTGAAGCCGGAGGTTACTAAAGGTCTCCGCCAGGTCGCCGACATGGTCCGAAGTGGGCTTGCTCATCACCAGCATGTCGTCCATGTACACCTGCATGTTACGGCCAATTTGATCTTTGAAGACCTTGTTGACCAGCCATTGGTACGTGGCCCCGGCATTCTTGAGGCCGAACGGCATCATCTTATAACAGTAGGTTCCACGGTCGGTGATGAAAGTAGTGTGCTCCTCGTCCTCCGGGTGCATTTGGATTTGGTTGTACTCAGAGAAGGCATCCATGAAAGAGAGGAGGCGATGCCCTGAAGTAGTGTTCACGAGCTGATCGATCTTTGGAAGAGGGAAACTGTCTTTCGGGCAAGTTCGGTTGAGGTCGGTGTAGTCCACATAGATCCTCCATTTGCCGTTGCTCTTCTTCACCATGACCACGTTCGCCAGCCAACTGGATATTGTACCTCGCATACAAAGCCGGCGGTGAGAAGCTTCTCTACTTCTTCATTGATGGCCTTCTGCCTCTCCGAAGCAAAACTCCTCTTCTTCTGGCGGACAGGGCGGCACCTTGGATCAATGTTCAACTAGTGGGTGATGACTTCCGAGGGAATACCTGGCATGTCAGCAGCGGAGCAGGCGAACACATCAGCGTTCGCCCGGAGGAATTCCAGCAAACGAGACCGCTCTTCTTCCGGGAGCTGGGCTCCTATCTGCATTGTCTTCTGAGGGTCCAAGCCGAGAGGGTACGTCAACAAGCACTCCACGAGCCCTCCCTTGGGATCTTGCTCTCTTAGGTCGAGGTCGTTGACGTCGGAGCCGAGCTCAGCACTCCGTGCCCCCGGGACTGTCTGCAGACAATGCGGGACGGGTTGGGCCGTCCCCCTCATCACTCCCATCCTAGAGGTAGTGGGAAATTGTACCAGTAATCTCTTAGTGGAAATGACAACATCCAGTTGGTTGAGCCCTGGACGGTCGAGGATGGCATTATAAGGTGATGGAAGCTTGACGACGGTAAATATCATCATGACCGTACTTTGTCGAGGTGGGGATCCGGCAGTGATAGGGAAATTGATCTCTCCTTCGACCCCCATAGAATCTTCGGTGAAGCCCACAAGAGGGGTGTGCACCGGCTTTAATTGATCATGAGACAAATTCATTCGGGAGAAAGTATCGTAAAAAAGCATGTCAGTAGAGCTCCCACTATCCACCATAATGCGATGTACAAGATGTTTCGCGATGGTCATCTCGATCACCATTGCATCATTGTTTATATTTTCATTTTTATTCCCCTTTTCAAAGGGGAGTACATTCTCTGGGTCTCCCGCCTCCCGGGCTCTCTTCGTCGCACGCCCAATCCCCCAAGAGATCATGCCCACAGGCTTCTCCATTGGGCGGTTGTCAATTGCAGGGACGGGGGAAGGGCTGCAAGCGGCTGACCCTCCGCTGGGGCTTCGTTCCTCACGAACTTCCTGAGGTAGCCCCTCTTGATCAGCTCCTCAATCTCCCACTTCAGATTGCGGCACTCCTCCATGTCGTGGCCGTGTTCGCGGTGAAATTGACAATGTTTTGTTTGGTCACGGATGTTCCTTGGGTTCTGAGGAGGTCGGCGAAGGTAGTGCTCACCCTCAATCTCCATGAGGATCTTCATTTTGGGAGCAAGGAGAGGGGAGAACGTTCTATCCGGGACAGCACCGTTCTTCGGCTTCGGGCATGGACAAAAATCTGCAGGTGGTCCAGGCCTCCGGCTCCCGGGGACATCCCTTGGGGCAGGCTTCTTTGAAGGCTTCCCGTCCAGCTCTCGCCTGGTGCGATCGGCCTCCTCCGCTCGAATGTACTTGTGGATGCGGAGGAGGAGCTCAGAGTATATCTTGGGAGGCTTCTTGTCCAGGGAATATGTCATATGGGAGGTCTTGAGCCCGTGCTTCAATGCCAGCATGGCGATGGGCTCGTCCAGACTGTAAATTTTCAGGGCGGTGATCTTGAAGCGGGTGATGTAGTCTTGTAGCAGCTCTTGGTTCTGCTGGCGGATAGAAAAGAGGCTATCCACCTCTCTTGGCACCTTCCGATAAGCATCGAAGTGCACCACAAACTTTCATTCTAATTGATGGAAGGAGTTGATGGATTCCGGCTCGAGGTGGGTGAACCAAACTCGAGCAGCCTTCCGGAGAGTGGCTGGGAAGGCGATGCATAGAAGGGCATCCGTCGCTCCCTGGACCCTCATGAGAGCCTTATAGCTCTCTAAGTGGTCCAAGGGGTCGGTGGTCCCATCGTAGGGATCCACCTGAGGCATACGGAATCGATTTGGGATCGGTTCCTCTTGGATTTCCTGGAAGAAGGGTGGTTGGGCATTATAGCCCGCTGGATCGGTGGGGGAGCTCTGCATGTCGGAAAAGCGGTGGGAGAACTCCGCCAGGTTGCGCTCGTGCTCCTCCAGGAGCCTCTCGGCTTGGCGCCTGATGGCCTCATTGATGGAATCTTCCATTGAGGCCGCCGGAGAATGGGGTACCGATCGGTCTCGATGGGGGGCCTTGCCCCGATGGTGCCTGCTGCGCCGCACTACTTCGGCGTCGTTGGCCGGGGATTGACTCTCATGATCCACCGAACCGGAGTGGTTCCTCTTTGCAGGAGTCTGGTGGCTCCCGTGGGGGTTGGAAACTGCCCGCGGATGGAAGGACCTGCCTTGGATGGAGCGCAGGCTTCCACGGGGGCCCGTGGCTCGAGCCACGGGGGTCCCTGGCTAGGGCTGAGTGGCCAGGGAGTGCTGCTGGTGCTGCAGTTATCGCATAGCAGTAGTCAAAGTTTGCAGTTGCTGGACGACAGCTGCGAAGGGAATGTCCACCGAGGACGGCTGAGGAGGAGGAGGGACAGGAAGTTCCCTCTCCGGGCTGCTCAGCCCTTGGGGAGAAGGAACCACTCCTGCCCGGCTGGTGGATGCTTCGCGTCCGCGCGTCACCACCATGGTTGGAGCATGCTTTCGCCCGCTGAGAGCTTGATCGTACAGGGGTTACAGTTCTGCCCCCCTTCCTGGCGCGCCAATTTGTTGCCGATCTCACCGCGGTGGCCTATAGCTCGTGAGCTAGCGCCGATTCTTGGACTCTCTCACCTCGAGATCTCCAAGCTTCTGGACCTGCAAAACAAAGTCAGAGACTCGGGCCAGGGATCCCGGCGGGGGCACACCGACGGTCAAGTAAGAGAGCGGCAAGATGGAACAGGACCTCTAAGGCGAGTTCCCGAAGGATTTCCATGCTTAAAGGAGATGTAAATGAAAGAAGTGTGGGGAAGAGGGGAGTTGAAGCTCGGCTTCCTACGCTGGGTTCGCTGAGCTCATGCCTGAGGACTTCCTGGGGTCCCCCGGATCATTTTCTCGATGTTCTCCCTCTTTTTCAACCTACCTTTATGCCCGTTTTTACTGTCCCTTTTATACCACCGGACCGCCTTCAGCCCACGTCTCCTCCCGGAGGCTTCCCGAGACCTCTGGGTCTTCTTTTCTCGCTCTTCTCCTTTGAGTCCGGGAGTTAAGTGGCCGATACGCCTCGTCCACCGTGTGTCAAGAAAAGGGGAGGACTGGTGAGACCTCTGGTCGAGCGCGAGAGCTCTCCTTTCAGGGCGTTGATGATGGGCTTCTAGCCATTTTAGGCTCTTGCTCGCAAGGATTTCATTCCTCGGTTGCGGGGCCCTGTTTAACTTATGCAAATGAGGTTTCGCGTATCACTGCAGGCCATACTGGCACCCCGTACGGGGCACGGCGCATGCCGGCCCCCAATGGCGACCTCGTGATCCGTGTCTCTGCCTCCCCGAGCCTTGTAGAGTAGGACTGACTTCGATCGAAGTGGAACCGTCAGGGGGCGCCACCTGGTGATGGAGCAGGGGCTGCCAGCTTCGGCCAAGATGGACCCCTCCTGGGTGGACACCTGGCGGAGTGGCAGATAGAGGCTCGACTTCGATCGAGGTGGACCCGTCTTGGGGTGCCACCTGGCGAAGGAGTAGGAGAGCCCGGCTCGACTTCGGTAGAGGTGGACCCATCTTGGGGTGCTATCTGGCGAGGGATCGAGGGGCCGTCAGCTTCGGTCGAGGTGGACCCCTCCTGGGTGGACACCTTGCGGAGTGGCAGAGAGAGGCTCGACTTCGATCGAGATGGACCCGTCTTGGGGTGCCACTTGGCGAAAGAGCAGGAGGGCCCGGCTCGACCTCGACAGAAGTGGACCCATCTTGGGGTGCCATCTGGCGAGGGAGCGAGGGGCCGCCAGCTTTGGCCGAGGTGGACCCCTCCTAGGTGGACACCTGACGGAGTGGCAGAGAGAGGCTCGACTTCGGTCGAGGTGGACCCATCTCGAGGTGCCACCTGGCGAAGGGGCAGGAGGGCCCGGCTCGACCTTGGTAGAGGTGGACTCATCCTGGGGTGCCACCTGGCGAGGGAGCGAGGGGCCGCCAGTTTCGACCGAGGTGGATCCCTCCTGGGTGGACACCTGGTGGAGTGGCAGAGAGATTCTCGACTTTGGCCGAGGTGGACCCGTGTCGGGGTGCCACCTGGCGAAGGAGCAGGAGGGCCTGGCTCGACCTCGGCAAAGGTGGACCCGTCCTAGGGTGCCACCTAGCGAGGGAGCGAGGGGCCGCCAGCTTTGACCGAGGCGGACCCCTCCTAGGTGGACACTTGGCGGAGTGGTAGAGAGAGGCTTGACTTCGACCGAGGTGGACCCGTCTTGGGGTGCCACCTGGCGAAGGAGCAGGAGGGCCCGGCTCGACCTCGGCAGAGGTGGACTCGTCTTGGGATGCCATCTGGCGAGGGAGCGAGGGGCCGTCAGCTTCGACCGAGGTGGACCCCTCCTGGGTGGACACCTGGCGGAGTGGCAGAGAGAGGCTCGACTTCGGCCGAGGTGGACCCGTCTTGGGGTGCCACCTGGCGAAGGAGCAGGAGGGCTCGGCTCGACCACGGCAGAGGTGGACCTATCCTGGGGTGCCACCTGACGAGGGAGCGAGGGTCCGCCAGCTTCGGCCGAGGTGGACCCCTCCTGGGTGGACACCTGGCGAAGTAGCAGAGAGAGGCTCGACTTCGATCGAGGTGGACCCGTCTTGGGGTGCCACCTGACAAAGGAGCAAGAGGGCCCGGCTCGACCTTGGCAGAGGTGGACCTGTCTTGTGGTGCCACCTGGCGAGGGAGCGAGGGATTGCCAGCTTCGGTCGAGGTGGACCCCTCCTGGGTGGACACTTGGCGGGGTGGCAGAGAGAGGCTCGACTTCGGTCGAGGTGGACCCGTCTTGGGGTGCCACCTGGCGAAGGAGCAGGAGGGCCCGACTCGACCTCGGCAGAGGTGGACCCATCTTGGGGTGCCACCTGGCGAGGGAGCGAGGGGCCGCCAGCTTCAACCGAGGTGGACCCCTCCTGGGTGGACACCTGGTGGAGTGGCAGAGAGTGGCTCGACTTCGGCCGAGGTGGATCCATCTTGGGGTCCCACCTGGTGAAGAAGCAGGAGCACTTCTTCCCGAACGGGGGATCTTTGAAAGAAAAAATTCACTTGGTACTGACCGTGTCCAGCTGGACCTGACACGCGCTCCACGTCAGCGATATAGCCATATCACTAACCAACCGGGATTGCTCACCTTTGCTTGCTTCTGTTGCCGATAGAATCTCAGGTTGGCAGGCCAGATCTCTCTCAGCGATGGGGAGGATTACTCTTATCCGCTCTGTCCTTGCTTCGCTACCTGTTATATGCTCTCTAATTCCTTCATCCCGAAAGGGGTAATTATCAAGATGGTGCAAATGATCAGGTCTTTCCTCTGGGATTCCTCCTCTGATGTGCGGAGGATACATTTGATGAGATGGGACGTTGTTTGCACTCCTACTCATTCGGGTGGATTGGGTATTCCCTCTCTCCTTCATAGGAGAGAGGCGCTCTTGACCAGACATGCTGCCAGATTCTTTTTAAGTCCTGATACCTTCTGGTCCTCCTTCATGAGGGCCAAATATGGAGATATCCCTATGAACTCGGGTGATTGTCCTACTCCTCCGAGGAGATCATCGGTGCTCTGGCGGGACCTCTTAGCTAGGGCACCGACTGTTATCCCTCATATCTCTTGGATTGAAGAGGATGGCCGTCCTATCAGATTCATGCAGGATCCTTAGATTTCTGACATTCCTCTGATTGGGTGGCCCACTTTCATCTCGGTTCTCGTGCCCTCTCCATGACAATTCCTGATCTTCGGTGATCGGGACTTGCCGATTGGGATACTGACGTGGTGCTCACCATGTTTGGTGCTATTCTTGGGGCCAGGGTTCTCTGTATTCCATTTCCTGTTCATACTTGTCCGAACATCAGAGTGTGGCGCCATACGACGTCTTTCCGAGTTCCTATTTCTGATATCATTCGGATGACCCAGCCTGGTCAGCATTATTCCAGGAGCTATCGCTGGATCTGGACTTTGCCAGTCCACCCTAGGATCTCTCTCTTCATTTGGAAGCTTGCTTGGCATCGTCTCCCCACCCGGGAGCTGCTCAGCTCCAGAGGCATTCATATTCCTTCTGGGTGTCCTTTCTGCGACATGCAGTCCGAGTCTCAGACTCATGCTATCTTTCATTGCCCTCGAGTGATGAGGATTTGGACTTTGGTGGGCTTCCTTGATCCTACAGTTTCATCCGACATCATGCCTGATGTATTTTTTTATCTTCTACGGATAGCCTCGACACTTCAGGTATCCTTTACTACTTATCTGGCCTACTATATTTGGATGTCCAGAAATGAGAGGATCTTTCGACAGAACAGATCCTCTTCATGGATGATCGTCGAGAGAGCTAGGACCGCGGCTATGGAGTATTGTAGAGCTTACTTGTTGATGACGGAGACCTGGAGTTTCCTGTCTGCTCCTCGAGCAACCCGGAGGGTGTTTATCTCCTTGGTACCCCCTCCCCCGTCTGTTGTCACGGTCAGCTTTGATGGGAGCCTTCGATGCAAGATGGGTGGTGCTGGTTTTGTTATTAGGGATTCCTGCTTGGGCTTCCTTGCAGCCGATGGCATCACTTATGGACTTCTCTGTTCCGACTCTTGAGCTTTATGCGGCTTGGGCTGGTATTAGATATGCACGGCAGATTCTCCGTCATGATCGCTGGCTATCGAGGGTGACTCAGCGACCGTAGTTTCTTGGATCTCGCATCCCTCTTCTACGGCTACGGATCACCCTATGGTCCAGGATATCAGACTTATGCTGCAGGGTTGTAGCTTTATTTTCATTATGCACATTTATAAGGAGGCTAATTCGGCTGCTGACTGGGTAGCCTCCTTTGTAGCTCAGCATTCGGGGTCAGTTTGTGATCTGACTGGCACTTCACCCCTGTATAGTTTATGGATGTTTTACTTGCTGACTTTTTAGATTGTATTCACATTCGCTCAGTGAAATGAATACACCGGTTTATCAATATATATATATATATATATATATATATATATATATATATATATTATCTAAGAATCAAACCTAGAATCATTGATTGTTCAATAGAGATGCATGCATATCGGAGCAAGCCTCGTTGCTTCCCTTGCATTACAATCATGATTTTAAATAATCTATTCTAGCATTTGTCATATGGTTGATATCCTTTGCCAAGTTCTAATCTTGTTAGAATTTATTTTCAATTGATCATTAATTCTAATTAATAATCTTAGGATTTGGATTCATATTAAGTTAGGTTGAGTTTTAGACTCAATATATTTGAGTTTTTTTCGTTTAGTTGAGATGGGATGGTGATGCTTTTATATATATATATATATAATCAATTATTGGTACAGTTGATGTTTTTATTTTTAGTAGGCGATGTTGATATTTTTGTGTAGCAGTAGGAGAGAGAGAGAGAGAGAGTATGGTTTTATAGAGCGCGCGGAAGAGGATGATACGAAGAATAAAAGAGAATTATTTTTGCTAAAGTGAAATATCTTGGAAAGGCACAATATTTCTTCATGAAAAGAGTTAACTCATTATATTTTTTTGAATAAATTTATTTTTTTTCTCCTGCTATCGTTGCTGCGATTTAAATGGTGCGGTTACCCTGGATCCTAGACCGGAATGTCTGTTCTATTCTGAATAGTATACCCTAGACCGTAGACCAGGATGTTTGTTCTATTCTGACTAGCATACCATTCTATAGATATACGACCAATATATATCAACAATTATCCACTATAACTAATTTCAAATCTTGTCCTATTGCTGAGCAAGGATTACTGTGTCTGTCACGAAGAAAAGCAATTAATTCAACTAACATGCAGCCAAATCACATCCTGTGACATTATAAATCAGGTTTGAGATCCGATTCATGAATGGTCTTAGGTCTTTATCATGTCCTCATGGATTCATAGAAAAGATTGGCTTAGGAGACACAACAAGCTTTTGATCAATTAGAAGTTAAAAATGAAACATAACCATCATAAGCCTGGATATTGGGGCAAATCGTGGGGTGTAAATTCCTTCCAGCCATATTTCATGCTCTATCTATCAAGCATCTGGGCACTGACTTCCACTTGAGTGTGTGAGTGGTTGAGACTGGAATTCCACAGCACATGTTTTGATGAAGATGACTTTGGGGTAGTCCTTTCCCTAACCTTTTCCCAACCAGTTGGGTGACATGGTTCGGACCTACCAAGTCGAGAGACAGGCCATGTTGGACGGCATTTCTACCATCCCATGGTCCACAAAATAATGATCACCCTTTCCAATTTTTTTTTTTTTTAAAAAAAGGGGTCAAAGTTTGAGAAGTCTCTCCCGCACTCCGCCCGTAAAATCTTGTTGACTTGAAAACGCGAGAGTGCCGTTAAGGTGACGCCTGATGACTCAGAGATCGGTGATGACAACGAATCGGATTTGAACCGGATTATCTAAAATTCATATCCGTCCCGTTAAAAATTATTCGTTCCATATTTATTTTGGATCGGATCGGATCGGATCGGGTATAAAAAAATCACGTGTGGATCGGATTGGGTTGGATATATCCGGTCTAATAAAACTTAATTTATTTAAAATCTAAATAGATCGGATCGAGTCGGGTCGGATCGGGTATATCCGTCACTTATCCAATTTACTTAAATATTTTATAAACATAATTTTTTTTATATATAAACGGATCGGGTTCGGATGGGGACGTACTACTATCCATCCCCGATCCGAACCCGAGTCGGGTTTTTTTTATATAACCCATATCCGTTTATAAATTAGACGGGTCGGGTTTTACCCGTCCCATTAAGATCGGATCGGATATCCATCAGATCGGTAAAAATCATCATCCCTGAAGATCATCTATCTCAACTAGCATTCTTTAGCTTATTATTACATAAATAAATAATTAATATTTTATAGTTTGATATTTTTTTCTTAAATTTATCTGAATCAGAATACTTTTCAAACTTTTGTGATATATATATATATATATTTTAAAAATATCTTTCTTTAAAATTTCGAATCGTAATCTATAGTTTGAATTGCTCCAAAATGGATGCTGAAGCAATTGTGAATATGATGAAGAGTGACGTTGGTAACGACATTCGATGGTGTGCCTGTGAGAGGGCCCTGGCCACCTACAGGCACTTGAGCAGAACTTAATCTCCATGAAATGGTAAAAAGATTTGATTTTTTTTTTTTTTTTTTCAAAGTTGTCTATGGGGGTTCTTTGTTATGATTTGCATATTTTTGATAAATTATTCATGATTACAACCTTAATTTTCAAGTACATCAATCTCTTAGATTTTGTGTACATTGGTCATTTTCAAGATTTATCTGGGTAGTTCTTGCAGGTCTGAACTATCTTGGAGAAAAATCAACAAATGACCGGTCTTCCAAACAAACATCAAAAAAAAAAAAAAAAAAAAAAAAGAAAAAAAAGAAAAAGAAAAGAAATGCATATTTACATGATTTGATGTTTCTAAGCATGTTTGACCTTATTACTCCATGATGCAATTATATATACCATCCTTGGCAATTCATATAATATTGTTTACCGCTATATTTTTTGTTTTAAAAATGACATCACAATTTAGCTATGCTGACTAATCAAATTGTTAAATCTCTTTGTCTTTATTATTACGATTCTATAAATTAAATTAAAAACTATATAATATATCTAAATTTATGCTGACTACTTTGCATATTTGCATTGTCGTTATTTTCGGTCTTGAATTAAAATACTTTTATGAAATGAAGCCTGTGGAGGCCTCATTATTTCTTCTTAGAAAATGGGGTGATCTTGACCACCTTTTGAATCGACTACAATTACACGTATAATATTTAACCTTGAGAATGTAATAAAATAATATATGACAAAACTCTAGTTCTATTTGGGATTAAATGTTAAATGTTAACTATATACATGGTTAACAAAAAATGATCATTGTAAAAATAAAAATAGTATTAAGTATTATATATATATATATATATATAGACTTGGCTATATTTGAATGGTGAGATTAAAATTTTACAATGAAAGTTTTTTATCGATAATCCAAATCATTGAATATATTCTACTAAATTAAAACTACTCATATTACAAAAATTATATAATTTGAAAATCCCTAATCTATGTTTCAAGTAATCAAGAAAATATTTAATTCAATTTTATTTAGACTATCCATTTTCTGATTACTTGATGCACAGGCTATAATTTTTAAATTATATAATTTCTAATATGTATGTAGTTTTGATATAGTAAATCATATTTAATGATTTGGATTATCGATATAGAACTTTCATTATAAAATTTTGGATAAATCAGATTTGACTTAATCATATTTTGAATATACCCAAATCCACTGCTATATATATATATATATATATATATATATATATATATATATATATATATATATGTATATATAGATAGATAGAGAGAGAGAGAGTAACCTTCCAGCTAACAATGAACGTGTCAAAAAGTAGTCTACGAGAGACGAATTCAAGAAAAAGGTTTAAAAAAAAATCTATGCTTCGAGAAGCATAAACATAAATTAGGGGTGGGTGTTAGGTTGAGAGTCAGGAGAGGGAGTCCGGTCAACGCGTGCACCCATGGATACGCCATGGCATCTTCCAAGGTTAGAGAAGAAAAACAGACCCCTCCATCTATATAGGCCGTACGTGGAAACGGAAGCTCGATCTCTTAGTATACGGTGCGTAAGGGTGCGTTCCCGCGCGTGTGATGAGGGGTGCAGGCGTGCGTGTGCGCGTGGGACCCGGGAAAAGGCTAAAACCATGTCGCATGCGCCGACTTGCGGGCAGAGACTAACATTGATTTTACCGCTATAAAGTGGTAATTCAATTAGAAGAGGTCTTGCCTCGCTGTCTACCATGGATTAATAAAATTTTTACTTTACTATCAATCAATCATGTTTTCGAGATAGTGTTTTTTATAATTTTTAAGATCCATGATAGTTGATGTAAATAAAAAATCAGAATCATTATTTTATCCCTATTCTACCGATCGACGTATTTATCCTTCGATCTATTTTCTTTATAAATAAATAAATAAAAAGAGCCTAATATTGATGGGATGCCAATCGCCGACCCTGACAAGGGATCCGGAGTTGGTAGCTCTTGGCCTTCCATTTACCTTCATGGAAATTATAATGACAAAAGCACCTTGATATAATTATATGTAGTGGTTAGGTTGGTACAGCATTCTAGCTCGTTGGTTTGGTACGTACACGAGACTTTATTAAATTGTAGACAAGCGTTAATTGAGGCGCTATGCATGAATGTTGTCTTTGGTATTTTTTTTTTTTTTTTAATAAAAAAAAGGGGAGGGGTAAGATCCCAGGCGTGGCTGCCCCCATCTGGAACGACCCCCATCCCAATCAGGGAATATTCGATACACGGACAATCATGTACTGACAAAGGCTTCAGGATTATTTTATTAATTTTTTTTTATTTTTTTATTCCCGAACTATTCTTTCATCGAAAAACATCCACGCAGATTCGAACCCCACCCTCCTGCTTGTGAGCAAAGTCCACTACAACCCACGCCACCCACCAATGGCCTTTGGTACTTCACAAGGCCTGTGTAATTTAAATATAGAAGGTGAGATCTGTTTAGGGGTTGCAAATGTGCAAGCTATTTGAGAGGTAGCTTGAGTACAGCTTGCCTGATTAAGAAATCATGAGTTGAGCTAGAGCTATACTTTGCTTGTTAAAGCTCGATAGAAATTAGCTCAAAATCTTTATCAAATAATATAATTAGATTATTTTAATTATATAATATTTTTTAATTACAAGATAATTTTTTTAAATTATATAATAATAGGTTTCAAATGATTTTAAATTTGTAATGGATCTTTTAAACAAGTTGCTGATGTAGACTCAGGTAGGCAATCCAAGAGGGGGGGTGAATTGGATTTTATAAAACTTTTGAACTATTTAATGATGAACTAAAATAAGTATGTGCTAATTGCAATTAAGTGCTTGTGTTTTGCCAAAGTGTTTGTGTGTTTCAAAATAATATGCAGTGGAAATAACAAGGTAAATGTACAAAGAAAGCAATCACACAAACACAAGGATATATAGTAGTTCGGTGTACTCAAAGGCACCTACATCCACTCCTCAAGATCTCCTTGGGAATTCACTATAATCTTCACCGATTACAGCCGATTAGTTTTTCGGGCTCACTAATCAAAACTCGACTTGTTTTCACAAGGCTCACAAGTCAAAACCTCCCTTGGTTTTACGGGCTAACCAAGAATCTAGTTGGTTTTCACAAGGCTAACCAACAACCTCCCCTGGTTTTCCGTGCTAACCAAGAACCTTAGTGATTTTGCGGGTTAACCACCAACCTAATTGGTTTTCAAAGACTAACCAATAACATCCCTTGATTTTTCGGGCTAACCAAGAACCTTTACAACAAAGTAAGAATGAAAGTAAAGAATAATAAAGCTTTCTAAAATAAAGCAAATATCTCTTTGAAGCTCTTGGATGATGTGAAGAAGCTTGTCTTCATTTGTTGAAGTCTTTGAATGAAGCTTGATGTTGTGAACTTGGAAGCTCTCTTTGAAATTTTATGCTTGAAAGCTCAACTCTCACAAAATGAATCCTTAAAGTATATGGAACTCTTTCTCGCAAAGGATTACCTCCCCATTTGACTTGTGTTGATTATATAGCTCTCCAAACCTTAATGACCGTTAAAGACCGTTGGAGAGGAAAAACTAGCCATTACAAGCATTTTTGGAAAGTTCTGTTGTTCAGAAAACTAGCCGTTGCAGAGCTGTCGTCCGTCATGTGTCGACACTTCAGGTCATGTGTCGACACTTAGGGTCGACACTTGGAGCAGTGAGTCGACACTTGACCAATCCCTGAAATTACCTCGTTCTGTCTTCTGTTTGGTCTCAGGCCTTGAGTTGATACTTCACTGTTCATGTGTCAACACGTTGAGTCGCCACTTGGTTTCCATGTGTCGCACTTAACGTGCCAAAATTTTTTTTTTCTACGCAGTCCATGTGTCGACACTTTGAATCGAAACATTTGTCGACACATTGTTTCGACACTTTGAGTCAACACATCACTGAGATTTTTTTCAAAACTTCTGAACTTGTGCTGAATCAAGTTTTGTATTGAACTCATATGTCCATTCAAGCAATCTCAACTATCAAAGTTTTCTTTGAGCAAATTTTTCATCTAAATTTAGACTTCTTCAACTGAATGACAATCTTTCAATCTTTCAACATTTAATGAGTACCTGAAACTACTACACACTTTAACATGCATTAGTACTCATATATCTTAAATATTTTGTCAATCATCAAATCAAGACCAGAAAAAACAGCTGAGCAGCTCGACAAGAAAAAGATTTGGTTGGTAGTCACCAATATAAGCTTTATAAGCAATAAACCGCATTGCTTTGCCCAATACGAAATAAGTTGAGCCAGAGAGCATGGCTTAGCTTGGCCGAGAACTCAGCTCATTTACATCATTAGATCTAGTTGCTCGGTTGCATCAAGCTCAATTCATGTTCATCAAATGCTAACCACTTAAATGTCCCCCCCACCTCCACCCCCGACCTTTTTTTTTTTTCCTAAGCAAAACGGTGATGATGATGATCACCACTTAACGTCAGGTTATTTTACATGGCTACCCGGTTCATGGAAAGCCGAATCCTATTTAAGTTTGTCCAATTTTTGTTGAGGGAGAGGAGGGTTTTGGTCCTTTTTGGTTGGGGGCAGAGCGTGGCATAGCAAAACTTTTGAATCGAAACTCAATTAAAGTTGAAATCACATTGAAATGAGTGCAAGTCCAACAAACTATGAGGTAAGTAAAATTATGACCAAGGCTTGCTCTAGAGGTTTTTCATTCAACCATTGGAAGTGTGTTCCCAAAAGTTAGACCTGGGTAATTACAGTGCAGCTCCACTACTTTAGCTTTAAAAAAAAATGTACGGTGTAAATTAAATTGTCTAGCTAGTAAAGGTCTGCAGGGGTATGAAACTAGTACGAAGTTGATGAACTTGGTCCCTTAATTATGAAGATGCGTCAAGGGATTAGATGTAATCCAGATTGAATCCTCTGCAATGGAACCAACTAAAGATAAATCTCTATTAATTATTGTTTTAGATCATGCTTCTTTCCTGACCCACTTGCAGCCATGGTGTACGTGGTTCTTGGGCTCCAGTCAAGGAGCACAGGGTGCGGCAGTTCTACAAAAAATCCAAGTAACTTGAAAGGCAAATATTAGCATGGCCACAAGGAAATAGGGAAGGGGGGGGGGGGAGGGCCCGCCAATTGCGTCATGTATGCATCGTTTGGTGGGGTTGGAATTATTTTTGGGCTTGATGTGGATAGCAATGATCTCTTATTAACAAGAGGGATGGACAAACAATTAAAGCATATTTATAGCTAGGATAGACCCAATGAGATTGTAAGCATAGCCCTCCTCTTGGGTCACATATTTGAAGAGAAGCTTCCTCAGCCTACCTAACCTGTTGAAAAAGTGAAAGGTGGGTGAAGGTTGGAAAAGGACTCTCTTCAGTTGGACGTTTCTCTTGGAATTTGGTTCTCCCTTTTCTCAAGAGCCAGCCTTCAAATCATCCACAATTCATCAATATCATATCAATCAAGAAAGGTTTCATCACCAAAAAATAAAAATAAAAATCAACTGGACTGGTCTTTTTTTTTTTTTTTTTTTTTCAAGAGATGTGCAGTGATAAATTAAGTTAGACCTCTAAAAAAGAACAGGAAAAAAATTATCTGAGTAATTAATGGTTCAAGATGATGTCAATAAATTAAATCAGTGTTTTCCATGCGCCAGCTAGCCCCAGGGTTTCTCCAAAATAGTTGGAAAACAAGGTCAATTTGCTTTCAGAAGAGAGAGCAGCACACCAAACTCTTGAGATCATCTAAAATATAACAAAAAAATTGATCGAATTAATTTATTATGAAGGACAGAAACCACTAAAAACTCAATAGATTTCATGAATGCATGTTACCGTGCTATTTGGAGATTTTGCCGATAAATAAAAATCTCATTTTCCTCATCATGTTTTTTGCCTGTTCTTTTCATAGATACCTACCTTTGTTCTGTGATTAATTAATTCGCATGATTTGATAGCCAAAATTCTCAAAAGAACAAAATTAATGTTTCCTTTGAAAACTGTTCTAAATTAAATCTTGATTCCATGGCTTCAATTATCACATACCAACCTAGCCATTGCGTACTAATTTCAGTTTTGTGCTGGACATGATAACTTATTAATTATGTTTAAACAGTTTTTTCGATCGTAATTACCAACAAACCGTATTCAATTACTGATGTGGATCTAATCGGATCCAAGCATGCGAATTGCATTGAAAAAACTTCAATGACAATAACGTGTTAGACAATATAATCGGTCACGTGTTTACTCTTCAATATAATTAATTGGATGGTGGAACAAATCAAACCTCTATGGTGGAATTAAAGATTGTTGAAAATCCCAGCGCGCGTGTTTTTTTTTTTTTTTTTTTTTTGAAAAAAAAAGAAAAAGGGAGGCCAGAAGAAGCCTTGGTAACTGAACACCTTCCTCGAAGGGTCCATTAGAGATCACCATCAGGAGAAGACAGAATACAACAATCTGGCCTGGAAAAAAGAACAGTGAATTGGATCTTCTCATAATATATTCAGGGTGGAAAACCTAGCTACATATATATGGTTCCAAAAAGGGTGTCATGGATATATAAGGTTCTCTAGCACACACCTTCTCCACCTTTCTTAAATTGGTTCATGAGAGTACATTGATCTTTGTCAATTTGTTATTGATATACAATTATTATGTTTATATATGGTGAAGAAACCTAAGTGCAATAATATGATCCAAAAGAAAAAGAAGATCATGGATTAAGGTTCTCTCTCCTTGGTGTCTCCCCCTTCACCATTCTTTATTGACTATGGCTACCTACCCTTCCCACCATCCGGCTTCTCCTCCTCTCACCTCTTATCCACAGACCACATGCATTGAATGAGATGGGCCAGGGGACACGGCACTTGGATACAATAATAAAGCTTACCACAACTTGACCCCAAAAAATATTATTACGCGAGCTAACATTGTCTGTAGTTTTCCCATTTCTTACACTTTTGTTATGCTTACCAGTACCATCCTGCCACGTAAAGCAATCATATAGATTAATAAGAGAAGAAAATAGGTACTGTACAACAGAACGTAAAAAGAAACCTAAGAATCATCAGGAACAAAGATGCTATATATGGTGTCAAGGAATTTTTTTTTTTAAAAAAAAAGGAGAGAGAGAGAGAGAGAGAGAGAGAGAGAGAGAGAGAGAGAGAGGAGAATCCATGCAATTGTTATGAATAATCGGAGACATGATCTAGTATTATATGTTCTAATAATTATACAAAATAGAAAGAAGAGAAAATAAAGAGACCCTCAAGATGCAAGCTCTAAATATTTCCTCCCTGCAGATATCTCCTTCTAATCTCTAAAGTTTAAAATTCTGAAATACTTCTTGCTCTATTATTAATTCATCTGAAGGCTTCTGTAATCTAGCACTGCAGTATTGAGGCAAAGGAAGCCATTACACTTGCAGTCGTTGCTCTTCTGCAACCCCAAGCTGCAGCTGAAACAAAGGGTCCCCTCCCTCTTCACAGGCTTCAATGACTCTTGTTGACCCGAGGGCCTATACAAAGCTCTAAATTAAGGTCCGGACACTTGAGCTGCTGCTGGTGCTGCGGCCGCCGCCGCCGCCATGCCGATGACTCCTCGCTACTGCTCCTCTCCTCATGTCCCAACACGGCACCCTCTCCTCCTCTCTCCTCTCGAAGGAGATGGTTATGTGGAAGAAGCATGATCGTTGATCGGCCGGTGGGTTGCCGGGTCTACTCCTCGACTCAAAAGCTTCCTTTTGATGTGCGTATTCCAGTGGTTCTTTATCTCGTTGTCCGTCCTCCCCGGGAGCCTTCCAGCTATCAGAGACCATCTGCACCGATTAATATATAAGATTGGGAAACTATGATCACGACGTGGTATCGATCGGATCGAGAGAGTATATTATACTTCGATATAAATTCTTGTATGAAGAATTTTTTATCATACGATCAGTAAGGTTGTAGTTAACTTACTTGTTACCAAGGAGGCTATGGAGCTTAATGATGAGCTCGTCTTCGTCTTCGGTGAAGTTCCCTCGCTTGAGGTCAGGGCGGAGGTAATTGATCCATCGGAGACGGCAGCTCTTGCCGCACCGGAGGAGGCCAGCGGCCTTGGGGAGGGAGCGCCAGCAGCCCTCACCATGGGCTCGGATGTGGGCGATGAGCCGCTCATCCTCCTCCTTAGTCCATGCCCCCTTGTTGGTGTGCGCTTTCTCGCAGCATGGAGACCTTCCCATGACTCTTAATTTACTGTTTTTTTTTTTTTCCCTCTCTCCCAACTTCTTCTCTCTCTCTCTCTCTCTCTCTCTCTTTCTCACACTCACTCTTCCTCTTCTCTGCGTGCAGTGTAAGCTGGGGATGGGGATTTATAGGCGTTTGACTCCGGCTGAAAGGACCGGAAGGGGTTGGCGTTTGGGAGGGAGTTTTTCTAGAAGCGAGTTGGTGGGAAAAGGTTAGAAGGGGGGAAATGGCTGGTAGTTCTCCTCCCCCCTCTCTTCCTCCTCCCAAGTCATGACATCATCACCTGTTACCAGTTAAAGAAGGCACAACCACATCAGTGGTGCCTACACCCTTTGGTAGGTGCAAAGTGAGGTTGCAAGCAGCGGGGATGACAAGGCTTGATTCCCACTTTTCTCTCTCTCTCTCTCTCTCTCTCTCTCTAATGCTCTACGCAATTGACCATTCTTCACCTTAATGTCATGTACTTCTCATATTTTACCGTTTTGAGAAAAAAAAAAAAGGTTGCGCTCATCCAACAATCATGGAGGATTCGACTTGTGTGCACATGCATGTTGGTATAAATTTTTTTTTTTTTTTTTTTGATGGATCGGGGGTCCACCGTTAGATTGGTGAATCCATTCAACCGCGAAGTAGCGCATACAAAATCAAGTATGTGCATTGGTGTACTCGATCCTGATTCGCACGTTTCTTAATGCATGTTGTTTTACATTTGGACCGGTTCATTTATTGATGAGCTTTGATTTGGTCCAACCAAAATCACTCCATATACCGTTCTAAGCATTTAAAGCAAATAACTCTCGTATCAATTAGTTAAAAATAAGATATAGGGTTATCGCTCTTCCAAAAATAAAATAAATAATTTGATGATTAATAGTCCGACAACAATGAGAAATTTTGTATTTATTCAAGCTGGTATCGTAGGTGCACATCGTATGCGAAATATCCATGAAGTACGTGACTACGATTCTCTAATTAATTTTTTTTAATAAAAAAAAAATAATGATTATAGTTTATTGAGATCATGAATTAATAAATCCAAATTTGCTGCATCTACTCGAAAACACTTACTTAACCAATTCAGTCAACCAGTATCCTTTAAGAATTTCCATGCTCCGATATTTAATTAATTTGTCGAATATGGTGCCATATATTCCTCTCCCTTATAATACGAGCCTGAAATAATCATATATATCCGTTATATATGGATAAATCTGAGTTAATTAGTTATCAGTTGTACATGCTTCATGGAGTTAATTACCAGAGGCTTTACTGTTTTAGGATGTAAATTTGTAAAAGAAGCAAAATGGAGAAATTGATTGTGGGGGGAGAAATATTTAATTGGGAGGGTGGGTGTCCGTAATTAAGAATCCACGTACTGGCCATGGGAGCAAAAGGTTAGGATGGCCTTGTCAAATTCCACGTTCTCCGCCCAAAGCAAGACCACGGCTTTGTGGAAAGAGAAGAAGAAAAAAAAAAAAATCTTAAAAATGCTCCTTAGGAATCGTGAGTGCAATGGCCCATGGTGTGATATGTTGGGATATTTTGAATATCACCTCATCCCCGTGATTCTAAAGCTTTTACAAGTGCGATGTCTACTTCAGATTTAGTCCATTTTTTTCCGAAGTATCGTGTGGATTAGGTACAGCCAACTTGATTTAAACCAAGACCTTGGATCAAATTAAACCTCTAGATTCGATCAGCTTGGCCTGCAAGCCTAAATGCATGTTTTCAACTTTCGGAGTCATGACAGGCTAATGTGATTAAACCTAGCCGATCCAAATTTACAAAAAAAGTGCACAAAAAAAAAATCTAAATTTTTCTAACTTCTAACCTTGGAAACCAGCTTCATCAGATGTAATTGTAACTTGGACCCTTGAGAGATGAGGAGAGGTTTGTCTCCTCATCTACCTACCTTATCCTTAGGGTATATTTTTAACTTCAAAACCAAAGTGTTTTTTTTTTTTTTTTTTTTTTTGGGGGGGGGGGTGGGGGATACATCCATATATAGACATGGGTATATGTTCATCAATATGATTTAGGAGTAGTAGTCTAGAGGACTATTAATTGATTTCTGGTAGAGCTTATGCTGTAATTATGCAATCAAGACGTCTGAGAGCCCTAGACACGCCCAAGGTGCATGCCACATGTAGCGGCTGTCATCTTCAATGACCAAGTAGCTAGTCCAAATGTATTTTAAATATGGTCAACTTCAGTACAAATTAGGTAGGTCTAGAATGTATCACGGAGGTTACAGAGAAGGCGAGGAAATGGTGTGGTTATGTGATATTGGCTTTTGGTAGAACATCATAGGTGCAGGTAGTTATATCTATATATAAGACGGAGGTGAAATAAATATGTTGGACTATTTATCATCCAACATGAGTGTTAGATGCAAATTAATCCTAGGTTTGGGATGTCCAAGATCTATATATAGGCATGTAGATAATTCACGCATGGAGAGCATATATGCGGTTGGTATGCTATGTATATAGAGGTTTTCTATAAACATATATATTTTCCAAAAGATTACAAAGGCTGAATATTATCCATTTTCTTACCCCATATTCACCCTATCCTCGACGGGTTGACTCCAGCCGAAATGGCAATAGGTAATGCTATCCAAGCAAGATTCTCAAATTTCATTTTTATACTTGTCTACAATGTTCTCAATTTTCATTTTATATATACTTGCCTATATTAATGCATGGTGAATTTTGAGATTCCAATATCTTTTCTTTTTTTTTTTTTCAAAAAAAAAAAGAATTTGTCCATAACATTGTTGATGGTATTATAATTCGGTCTGGATCTCAAAGCATATCACACAATATTGCAGGTGGGCCCAAGTAGTTTAAGCACAAACGAGAGCTACTCCACTGCTGTACGATAAGGATGTGGTTCTAGAACGCGCAAGGGAAGGTGGAAATTAAAGGAGGAGGTTAGGGGGATGGTGTGGTTGGGGTATGGACTTTGGTTCACCTTCCAACTTTTTTTTCCCACATCCGTCAACTCTTTAGTTGCTAGCCAGCAACCAAGTGGGGGTCAGGAGGAGGAGGAGGAGGAGGATGAGGAGGAGGAGGAGGAGGAGGTTGGTGGGGTTTTGTTGCATTTTTGTTGTTATGCACTTTTCCATTGGAGACACAGCATTCCCCACCACACATGGCCTCCTAGTTATCCACCAGACCACCGGCCGGCCACTCTCCTACGTACCCACCTTTTGCTTCCCCCTTGCCACATCTTATTCCAAATAATCTCAGTTTCTCGTGGAATCCACCGATGCTAATTAAGAGACGCAAGATCAATCCATCCAGGCCTCATGTACGTTATTTAGCTTCTAACTGAATCGATAATAATAATCTCGAAGGAACGCAAGTTTCCTCGCTCAAGAATTACCCGGAAATGGCTCTCCACACCATCCATACCTAAACTTGCATTGAAATTAATTAAAACAAAGTCTAGTTAACGCGGTGGATGGGACAAATATTTTGGTAAATTGAAGAGCTGAACGCGTCGATCCCTTCTTCAGTTGAGTCAAGTTCGCGTAGAAGTCGTTAATGATGAAAGACTTCGACGTCCTGGAGTCATCATCGCTTCGTCGTCTGAGAAAATCTGGACTATATTATTTGATCAACGGCATCTGATTGACTGGTCCGGATCAAGGCTTAGACGGAGTCCTAGACTTTCCAGGTCAGTCCACATAAATCTTACCTAACCTATAACTCGCAGACAGAATTGGTTTTTTAAGCCATGGAACAAATTAGCTGCAATTACTCACGTCATATTGGATCCGTTCCATCCAAGTCATTTGAAGTCTACGCTCACCAAACTTAGGTGGAATTAACGAGCATGGATGAAAACTTGTTTTATACGTCCCTGCATCCCTTACCATGTTTATCTACTTAAAAATGTTGATAAAGAAATCCAACTGATCTCATTTTTTTTCAACTAATCAATTTCTGTCCTGGACCCAACTATTGGTCTAAAGGTGAAGGAGCTTATTGCCTTGGGCCACCGGATCCATTTGCAACCCTAGTAATAAGGCCATCCTAGGATGTCTTAACTATAACAAATCCTTTCAAAAGAAAGCCATAACAAAGGTGAATAAATTTATTGATGTTCCCCTTCATTAGAAACTCCTGATCCTTGCACCCTAAATCTGTGAGAACCCGGATCATTGCCCAAAATGGAAAAAAAAAAGAGAGACTCATTGAAACAGAGGACCTGTTCCCTACTTGACCGAGCAAAAATCCTGCCGGAGAACGCGGAGTAGAGGTTATGGCTCGGTGGGAGAAGATCGACGAAGTGATGGGGATGGGGAGGACTCTCCCTCGACCGAGCAAATCCATCGTGTAATGATAATATTCTCTCCGAGTTTCTTCTTTAAATTTTCCCTCATCATCTCTAATCGGGTCAAGATCGAGTCTTCATCATCTTTCTCCCCCCCATCCCTAGTGGTTGGCTTTTTCCTAGACCGTCGTCGATGAGTCTCCTTCTTCCTCAGCCCTTGATTATTAGTTGTTGGCAGCAAAGGGGCGGAGCACCATTATTCTTCTTTGATTTCGTGTCGGTGGCCGGGCCAGCCATAGCTATGCAACCCGACCCCACCCTCGCTCCATCTGGCCATGCCCAGTGGATGCCGCCCTTTCTTTGCTCTTCATCTTCCTGGACCGTAGGAAGCCATTTGGGCCAAGCCAAAGAGGGAAACGAAACATGGAAGGAAAAGAAAGGAAAAAAGAAGAATGAAAAAGAAAAGAAAAGCAAAAAGAAAAAAAGAAAAAAAGAAGGAAAAGAAAAGAAAAAGAAAGAAAGAAAGAAATAATACTTAAATAATAAATAATAATAAATAAAGAAATAGAAGAAGAGAAAAGAGAAAAGAGAAGAGAGAGGAAAGAAGATAGAGAAAGAGAAGAGAGAGAGAGAAAGAGGAGAGAGAAGAAGAGAGAGATAGAGAAGAGAGAAGAAGAGAGAGATAGATAAGCAAATAAATTTGAAAAGGAAAATCAAAAAGTTTCTCTCTCCTAGAGATTAGAAAATTATAAAGTTGGGGCTAGGGATAAGTGGATGGACCACTGATAGAATTTGGGTACAAGGTTTACATTTATAATAGAATTAATTATTAATATTATTATTGTGGGAGGGCATTTTCTGAATAGGGAACATCGAACAAATCTCCTAGTACCTAGATTGGGATATGAGTATAGATTGGTATCTAATGTATTAAGTCTATTACCGATAAAGGTAAGGCTTTTTGTATATAATCACTGATTTATAAATATATTTTATATGGCATGATTTTAATCTATGAACATAAGCATTGGCATGCAGATTATTTATGCATTATATATTTCGATTTCATATGATGGATTTTGCGATTGTTGGTATTACTATTTATATTTTCTATATGGTATATCATATCAAACATGATTATTTTGAATGATTTGAATTGTGATACTGTTTATTGAAAATCTTGAAAGAACATGATTAGAAAATATATTTGAGATTTGATAAAATGATAATCAAGAATGAGTGTTTGGACTAGCCATACCATGGAACTGTGGTTATCGAGATTGCCAGTCATAGGCTGAAGTGTGACCTGAGATTACCAATTACAAACTGAAGTGTGATAATGAGATTACCCGTCATAAGCTAAAGTATAATAATGAACTTGCCAGTCCCAGGCAAAAATGTGACACTAAGATTGCCAGGGACTAAAGCATGACCGTAGTTAGTCCAGAATCCTAAAGAAGAAGGATAATTAAATTAGAACATATAAAGGAAACATGGTGATGTAGCAAAACTGCTGATGTGGAGCATACCTCAGATCCGACAGACAGCGAGGCGGGCAGACGTCGCCACGTCAGATTTTTTTCCCATCTCCATCACCAGGTGGCTCCCCAAGGGTTGAGCCCACCTCGGTCGAAGTCGAGCTGCCTTCAGCCCCTTCACCAGGTGGCTCCCCAAGGGTCGAGCCCACCTCGATCGAAGTCGAGCTCCTTCCAGATCCTTCACCAGGTGGCTCCCCAAGGGTCGAGCCCATCTCAATCGAAGTCGAGCTCCTTCCAGCTATTTCGCTAGGTGGCTCTCCAAGGGTCGAGCCCATCTCGATCGAAGTCGAGCTCCTTCGCCAGGTGGCTCCCTAAGGGTCGAGCCCCCCTCGACCGAAGTCGAGCTCCCTTCAACTCCTTCGCTAGGTGGCTCCCCGAGTGTCGAGCCCATCTCGGTCGGAGTCGAGTTCGTTCCTTAGAAGTGTCACGAAAGGGAAAAGGATGCCAGCACCAAGTCTGCAGTCGAAGCCGGCACGTGCAGTATGGCACAAACCCTCATGCACCTAATTTGTTCAACCCAAACCCTCATGCACCTAATTTGATTTTCTAGATCAAATCAAATTTAAAATTAGGTTCAAGTGCATGATTTTAATGGCTTATGATCATGAATCATATTTAAGATCTAAATCCTAAATTGGTGCATCGCATACATCAATATTAATAATCATAAACTGATCAAAACCCTTTTGAAAATTCTTTTTCAAAATCGGTATGCATCAATGTAGGACAACCTTTGCACTATAGGGGATAATCCTATAGCAGGACAACTTTATGTCACTTTGTGCAACCTTTGATCAATTTAATTTCATATTATTAAATTTAATTTCAGATCTGAAAATTATCATTTTTAATTTCAAAAATAATTTTTCAAAATATAAAATTCTATGCTAGAAGAATCTCATGTTCAACATAGATCTAATACAATCATAATTAGCTATCAGATATGATTATTTTTCAGATCTGATTCTCATGCATGCATATTAAAGAAGAACCGTGGCTTTGATACCACTGTTGGTTTTCTCCCAGGAATAGGAAACTGCAATTAAACAGGCATCAGCAAACTGTTACAACGGAAGCATATATAAAAATAATTTATATCTAATCATGCAATTCATAAATAAATCTAATTTATTTATCATAAATTCCTAACATGCTGAATAACATGTGAAAATATTAGATCTGAAATAAAAATTATTTTAAGCATAAAATACTTACTTAGATCGCTATCCGGGCATGCTCTGAAAATCGTGCAGATCCGCTATTGAAAAGTCGGGATTCTGTCGGAGCCGTGCAATCGCCCGGCCTCTGCTGATATCCATACAAAGCTCTCACAACCGAGTTGTAGAGGGCACCGGACTGCTAGATCCTTCCAACCCTCTCCTCTTCAGCAAATCGTCTGTTTTAAAAACTATGCCAATCCGAATCCGAACCAACTTTCAGCTTCTATCTTGCAAATCAAACTATGCAAGATCTTTTGGACCTTTTCTCTCTTCTTTCTCTAGTAGAGCATCTCTCTAGACCTCATAGAAGAAAAGAAAAAACAAATAAAGGGAGAAGAATAGCTGAAACCAGGAAAGAGACTCTCTAGTGTTCAGAGCCAAGAGAAGAAAGATGCCCAAGAAAAATCATGCCCTATTTTTCTTATGGTCGACCACTCCCTTCTTTTTTTTTCTCATGGTAAAAGTCTTCCATTTTATTTCTACACACCAAAACAAATACCGGTGTTTTATTTTATCTGGCTAGGATTTAAGAGGAGTAGAAGAGAAGGACTCTTCCTCCTCTTTTTTCTTTCACGCCAAAACTCAATTAGCGCTCCTCTTGGTTTCACGCCCCATCATATTTATCGCACAAAATAAATGGGACCCATTTAGGCATGTGGAAGGAAGGGGAGACAAGAGAGAGAGTCCCAGTCTAACTGGACTCTAAGTTTTGGTCCAAACGAAGTGATTTTATAGTCAAACTGAAACCGATTTTAAATTCGATCGAACCATTTCGAAGCGGACATTGACCCAAATCAATTAGGATTAATTAATTGAGTCTAACTCAATTAAATTAAATCTAATTTAAATTGATTAATAATTAATCTATAATCAATTAATTGTAACATTTATAATTAGGTCAAATATTAATTGTAACACTTATAATTAGGTCCAAATTGATTTGCTGATTGGTTACTTGAGCTCCTAATGTATGTGATCCCTCGGGTCCTATCCTGTATAGTAATGAAACATGCTATAATCTCCATTATACATCATCAAAACTCCTTTCGATGGACTGAAACAATTTCAGCTCAACCCTAATTAGGATCATCGATCTGAGAATGATCCTAACGGGCTCTCATAATCCACCAGTGACACATAACAGTATGTAGTGGCAACCCAGCAGAATAAGATTAGAACCCCTAGGTGTAGTTACCATGTGATTCGGTTCCTCTATCAAAATTCTGATATGATGTTGGTTACGGATACTCGTCAAACCCATCAGTCATATGCTTAACCTAATTGACTCAAGTCCAATTATGATACTAATGAAAACACCTTTTTATTATCACCTTACTATGGCCATAGATTTCTGGACTTAGTCTCATTAAGCTTGCATAGGATTATACCTTACTACTAAGGCTGATAGATCCCTACAAGTGAACACCCTACTCCTACAATAAACTTACTATAGCCAAAGAAACCGCAAGGTCCTGTATGGATAGGAACCATGTGATTGTACTGTCAAACTATAGCAAACTTATTGTGAGTAGCCAATACACTCTAGGCCAAGGAACTATTCATACAACTACAGTATCAGGAAGTTTTTGACGAGTGAGTAGTCATCCGTATAACTTTATATACTTGGTCACGTTCAGTACCGTTGATCTCCATCAACTACCTGCACTCTCACTCTAGTGTCACCACACTGTAGGTCAGAGACTCATCTACCCAGAAAGGGAATGATCTGTGCATCGATTTTAACGGATCAATCATCATCCTCGTGATATTCCAAAAATTGGGAGCCTTTAAGAGTTAATCTATAAAGACACATGCCTCAGATTCTCAACTCTTGAGAATATGTGTCATTGTCCATTAACTCCATGGACGATTCATAGACACAACAATATGAATGAAACTAATGCCCTTTATTAATAAAGAAGAATTTAGTATAAAGTTAATGCCCTAAAAATTACAATGTGTCAAGCAATGTAGCCAACATGGCTTTCAGGGTATATATCTAACAATCTCCTACTTGCACTAAAGCCAATTGGCTACATATCTAAGTCTCATGTTCTCAAAGTGGACTTCAGCCTTCTATTGGCTCAGAGTCTTAGTCAGTGGGTCTGCCACGTTGTCCGTGGAGTCTGCTCTTCCAATCTCAATATATTTCTTCACGAGGTAGTCGCGTATGATATGAACCACCACTCAATATGCTTAGACTTCTAGTGAGACCTGGGCTCCTTAGCAAGAGCTATTGCACCATTATTGTCACAATATATGGAGATGGCATCAGATGGCATCACTCCAAGCTCCAGAACGAACTTTTTGTACCAGAAGGCTTCTTTTGTAGCTTCAGAGGCAACGATGTACTCTGCTTCCATTGTTGAATATGCTATGATGGGTTGTTTGGAACTTTTCCAACTAGTTGCCCCATCATTGCATAAAAACACAGACCCTGATGTAGACTTTCTATCATTAGGATCAGACATAAAGTTTGAGTCTGTGTATCCCTTTATCCCTAATTCCGAACTCTCTCCAAAGACTAAGAACAAATCTTTAGTCCTTTTCAAGTACTTAAGAATATTTTTCACAACTATCCAGTGTTCGTCACCTGGATTCGACTGATATCTGCTCGTGATATTCACATCAAGAGCTATATCAGGTCGAGTACACAACATGACATACATAAGGCTTTCAATTGCCGAAGCATATGGAATCTTGCTCATGTGTTGAATCTCTTTAGGTGTGTTAGGACACATTTTCTTGGAGAGATTAATGCCATGCCGAAAAGGTAACAATCCTCTTTTAGAGTTCTCCATGTTGAACCTTTTTAGCACTTCCTCTATGTACAATTTTTATGAAAAATCAAGCATCCGATTAGATCTATCTCTATAGACCTTAATCCCGAAAATATAAGATGCTTCACCTAAGTCTTTCATAGAGATTCCTTAGATAACCAATTTTTGACTGAAGTCAACATGGAAATATCATTCCCTATAAGGAGGATATCATCCACGTACAATACGAGAAATGTCACTACCCTCCTATGGCCTTCCTGTAAACACATGGCTCATCCTCATTTTTTATAAAATCAAACGATTTGATTGCATTATCAAAACGAGTATTCCAACTCCGAGAAGCTTGCTTCAATCCGTAGATTGATCTATGCAGCTTGCAGACCTTATGATTTTCATCATTGAAAGTTAAACCCAAAGGCTGCTCGATATAGATATCTTCCTCAAGATAACCATTCAAGAATGCAGTTTTCACATCCAGCTGCCATATCTCATAATCATGATATGCTGCAATTGCAAGCAATGTATAGGATGGACTTTAGCATAGCTACTAGTGAAAAGGTATCATGATAGTCAATGCCTTCACGTTAACTATACCCTTTCGCCACCAACCTAGCTTTAAAGGTCTCTACCTTAACATCTGCACCTATTTTCCTTTTGTAGATCCATTTATAACCAATAGGTACATACCTCTAGTGGATCCACTAAGGACCAAACTTGTTATAATGCATTGAATCAATTTCTGACTTCATAGCATTCAACCATTTCTCGGAATCGATGTCTGACATCGCCTCATCGTAAGTCTTAGGATCAATCAATTGATCATTGTCCCCAACAAGAATATTTTTTTATATCCTCTATAAGCATACCAAGTACCTTACAGGAGGTTTGCATGCTCTAATAGACTTACGAGGTGGAGGAGCATTTATGTGTATTGGTTGATTAGGTTCAATCTGATCTCTAGCCGGTTGCTCTTCAAAGACTTTCTCATCAAGCTCAATTAACCTCCCACTACCACCTTCCTGAATAAACTATTTTTCAAGAAATGTGGCATGTCTGCTCACAATCATATTATAATCTTCTGGAAGGTAAAATAATATCCTAAAGTTTCTTTAGGATATCCTATAAACCGAGCTTTCACAGATCTAGATTCCAACTTGTCTGCCATTAGTCTTTTGACATAGGCAGGACGTCCCCCTTTAAATGGGCAAGACTTAGTTTCTTACCATGCCAAATCTCATATGGTATGATAAGAACAAATTTAGATGGAACCCTATTTAGAATATAAATTGAAGTTTGTAAGGATCTCTAAAAAGAACAAAGCCAAGTCAGTGAAGCTCATCATGGATTGGACCATATCTAATAATGTTCTGTTTCTCCTCTCAGACATCCTGTTAAGCCGAGGCGTACTTGATGGAGTCCATTGTGAGACTATGTCATTGTCCTTAAGATAACCTAAAAATTCCTTACTAAAGTATTCTCCTCCCCGATCTGATCGAAGAACCTTAAGGTTTTACCTGTTTGTTTCTACCTTATGTCTGAATTTCTTGAACTTTTCAAAAGCTTCATATTTGTGTCTCATAAGAAACACATAACCATACCGTGAACAATCATCAGTAAATATTATGTAGTAAAAACCATCCTGGACTGCACATCAAATGGACCACACACATCAGTGTATACCAGGACAAGTAATTCTGTGGCCCTTTCCCCATGTCCTACAAAGGGTAACTTGGTCATTTTGCCTTGAAGGCATGACTCACAAGGTGGGTATGATTCAGAATTAACTGAATCTAGGATCCTATCCCTTTCCAGTTTATTATTTCTGTCCTCACCTATATGACCGAGCTTTAGATGCCACATAAATTTATCATTTAGGACATCTCTAGGATGTTTATGTCCTATGCATTCACTTTAATTTTCTCGTTAATGTTCAAAGATGCATCGGCATGCAAATGATAGAGACTGTCATTAAAATAGCTTTTGCAACCAATTATTTCTCAAATAAATACTTCAAAATCTTTACTGAATATAAATTCAAATCCTTCCTGTGCTAGCACAGAGATAGAAATCAAAATTCTATAGCTCCAGGCATGAAATAACAGTCACTAAGAACTAATCTAAACCCTAAAGTAACACCAAAGAATATGATCCAATGGCTTGAGCAGCAACTTTTGCTCCATTTCCGACACGTAGGACCATCTCACCTTTTCTCAGCATTCTACTTCTTTCCAGGCCCAGCATTGAAATGCATATATGAGCACTAGAGCCAAAGTCTAAAATCCAGCTAGAAGTAGATGAAACCGTTAAGTTAGATTCAATAACGAGTATAGGCTTACCTTCAGAAGGCACATCCTCCTATTTCTTTAGGCTTTCCAGTAGAGAGGATAATTCCTTTTCAGTGGCCATTTGTGTTGCAGTGAAAATATTTTTCTTTGCTAACCTTGGCTTTCTTGGGAGTGTCTATTTGTTCTCCTTCTTCTGCTTCTTCGCAGATTTCTTCTTCTTCCAAGTAGACTTTCTTTTGAGGAAGACTGCTCCACAGAAAAGAGCCCCTTGAACTCTTCAGGATCCCCTCATTACTTACCAGCATGTTTAATAATTCAGGCAAAGTATAATTTAACTTGTTCATATTATAGTTCATACAAACTGAGCATATGAACTAGTCAAGGACTGGGATCAAATCCACCTACAGCTCCTTGTGAATAGGAATGCCCAGCTTTTCAAGCTTCAATATCCTTGATTTGTTAAACAATGATCGTGCATTGACTGCCCTTCACGCATCTTGTTTATGAAAAGCCTTTTCGACACTTCGAAGCGTGCAATCCTACTTGGTTCACCATATAACTCTTGTAGGTGAATCAAAATCAATTTAGCAGTTGGCATATCCTCATGTTGGCTCTGCAATTCATTTGACATTGAGGCCAACATATAACACTTAACGTTATTATCATCTTCCATCCATTTCTCATATGCAGTCATTTAACGAGCATTTGGATGGTCAGGTAAGACAGAGGGTTCCTGGTCAAGCACATAGCCCAACTTCTCAGAACTCAGAACAATTTTGAAGTTCTCAACCAATCTTTAAAATTGAGGCCTACTAGTCGGTTTGTCTCTAGAATACGGACTAAGAGATTTGAAGCAGACATGGTTAACTGCAAGAGTAGAAGATTCAAATTAGATGCTTTATACTTAATCATAAAAACTTCTTGGATCTTTAAGAAATAATTTAGAACTCCATTATTTTCTCGGATCTCTCACACTCCCCGTGGAGATGAGAAAACCCTGCGACTTTAGATTTCTAATGGGTGATACAGTCCCATTGATGTGTGGCACCTCACCGTATCCGGTTATTGGTAACATGCTACACCAATAAGTGGCCAACTCTTGTCTAATGTATCTAATACAAATTATAGCTCTTGGTCTCTAAATCATGGAACCTCAACGGCCCGTTTATTGGTCCAATCATTAGTTAAGTCAGACCCACCATTCCTGCTAGACAAAGCCGTCATTGAGTCCCTCAACGTGCCCGTGTTATTGAGCCCAATCCCATCAGTGCCTAGCAACATCTCATGCCTAATAGGGTGGTTGTGTCTTCCCGATGCAACTAGACCACTATAATCAGCCAGAATAATCAACACCAGTAGGACACCCGCACACCTACAATGGTGGAAGACCTATGACTTAATATTTATTGGGAGCTTAGGTTCAGATCTCTTCTAAATTGATTAGCTAAATCATGACTAACCAATTACATTAAGTCAAAATAATCTCATGTCTGACTAATTACATTCAGTCAGCACAATCTCATGTCTGACTAAAAATAGTTAGCATGGGTGAACTCAAATCAAAAGTGACCCTTTTGAAAACTTAATCAACCAAATTGGCCAGGTTTTGATCCATGGGACGGTTATGCCAATATACTCTCTTTTCGCCAAACTAGTTGGTTAAGAAAGAGTTAGCCCCAATTAGCAAACCATGATCGAAAATTTCCTTAGACACCAATTAACTAATAAGGTTTAATTAGATCATCTAATGATCTGGGCTCATCCTAAGCTAAATTAGGTCTTAACTTATCAATTCACTATCATGAATCGATCAGGCCAGACTACATCTAAAAATAATTTTGAACACACTTGACCTAACCCTAATCATTATCCAATTGGGTAAGTCACTTGCTCGAAATCATATTAGAGTTACTAGTTGATCTAATCAAGCCCTAATCATGCAGTCCAATCACTATACCTAATTTGTTCAACCTAAATCCTCGTGCACCTAATTTGATTTTCTAGATCAAATCAATTTTAAAATTAGGTTCAAGTGCATGATTTTAATGGCTTATGATCATGAATCACATTTATGATCTAAATCCTAAATTAGTGCATCGCATACATCAATATCAATAATCATAAACCGATCAAAACCCTTTTGAAATCCTTTTTCAAAACCGTATATATCAAAGTAGACAACCTTTGCACTATAGGGGGTAAACCCTATAGCAGTACAACCTTATGTCACTTTGTGCAACCTTTGATCAATTTAATTTCAGATTATTAAATTAAATTTCAGATCTGAAAATTATGATTTTAGTTTTGAAAATAATTTTTCAAAACATAAAATTCTATGCTAGAACAATCTCATGTTCAACATACTAATACAATCATAATTATCTATTTAATCTGATTATTTTTTAGATCTAATTATCATGCATGCATGTTAAAAAGAGAACCACATGGCTCTGATACCACTGTTGGTTTTCTCCTAGGACAGGAAATTGCAATTAAACAGGCATCAGCAGCTGTCACAGCGAAAGCAGATATAAAAATAATTTATATCTAATCATGCAATTCATAAATAAATCTAATTTATTTATTATAAATTTCTAACATGCTGAATAACATGAAAAAAATATTAGATTTGAAATAAAAATTATTTTAAGCATAAAACACTTACTTGGATCGCTATCCGAACTTGCTCTGAAAAGCCTACAGATCCGCTACTAAAAAGCCGGGATTCTGTCAGAGCTGCGCAATCGCCCGGCCTCTACTGGTATCCACACGAAACTCTTACAACTGAGTCGTAGAGGGCATCGAATTGCTAGATCCTTGCAACCCTCTCCTCTTTCAGCAAATCGCCCGCTTTAAAAACTATGCCGATTCGAATCCGAACCGGCTTTCGGTTTCTGTCTTGCAAATCAAACCATGCAAGATCTTTTGGACCCTTTCCTCTCTTCTTTCTCTAGTAGAGCATCTCTCTAGACCTCATAGAAGAAAAGAGAAAATAAATAAAGGGAGAAGAATAGTTGAAACCAGGAGAGAGACTCTCTAGTGTTCAGAGCCAAGAGAAGAAAGATGCCCAAGAAAAATCACGCCCTATTTTTCTTATGGTCGGCCACTCCCTTCTTATTTTTTTTCTCACGGTAAAAGTCTCCCATTTTATTTCTACATGCCAAAACAAAATATCGATGTTTTATTTTATCTAGCTAGGATTTAAGAGGAGTAGAAGAGGACTCTTCCTCCTCTCTTTTCTTTCATGCCAAAACTCAATTAGCACCTCTCTTGGTTTCACGCCCCATCATATTTATCGCACAAAATAAATGGGACCCATTTAGATGTGTGGAGGGAAGGGGAGACAAGAGAGAGAGTCCCAGTCTAACTGGACTCTAGGTCTTGGTCCAAATAAAGTGATTTTACAGTCAAACTGAAGCTAGGGATGGCAATAAAATCCAAACCCATAGGTACCGACCCAACCCGACCCGATTGGGCCGAGTAGTCAACGCTTGACTGGGTTTAGGCCGGGTTTGGGTAAAACCCGGATGCTTAACTTTGGGTTTGAGCCGGGACTGGGTAGATATATACACCTGACCCAAACCCAGCCCAAATTATTTTAATATTTAAATATATATTTATTAATTATAATTATTAGTTATTAAATTTTAAAATGCTTGAACCCTATCCCCTAATCATTATATATATATATATATATATTGGAAGTTTTTTTTCATCCTATTCTATTCAGGGTGAATTCAAAATAAGATCATAATTAATAGTTTACCAACTTCATAATATAAATTTTGATTGAATATGAAATTAAATACTGTAGAACTAAAAATGTCGTTAAATTTATTTGTTTAATGTATGTATAATTTATAAAATTGTAGATGATTTTAAAGTTGATAAATAAAAAAATATTTAATATGACTCAGTTGGGTTCGGGCCAGGTAAACCGATTACCCGATATCCAATCGAGATGGGTTTGGATAAAAAAAATCCAGTCCCGATAGTGTTTGGGCTGGGTTTGGGTAGTGTATGAATATTTGGATTTGGTTTGGGTAGTTATGCATCCAGCCCGAACCTGACCCATTTCCATCCCTAATTAAAGCCGATTTTAAATCTGATCGAACCATTTCGAAGCAGACATTGACCTGAATCAACTAGGATTAATTAATTGAGTCTAACTCAATTAAATTAAATCTAATTTAATTTAAGTAACAATTAATCCATAATCAATTAATTGTAACATTTATAATTAGGTCAAATATTAATTGTAACACTTATAATTAGGTCCAAATTGATTTGCTGATTGGTTACTTGAGCTCCTAATGTATGTGATCCCTCAGGTCCTATCCTGTCTAGTAATGAGACATGCTATAATCTCCATTATACATCATCAAAACTCCTTTCGATGGACTGAAATAATTTCAGCTCAACCCTAATTAGGATCATCGATCCGAGAATGATCCTAACGGGCTCTCATAATCCACTAATGAATATAGCAGTATGTAGTGGCAACCCAACAGAATAAGATTCACCCTAGGTGTAGTTACCATGTGATTCGGTTCCTCTATCAAAATCCTGACATAATTTGGTTACGAATACTCGTCGAACCCATTAGTCATATACTTAACCTAATTGACTCAAGTCCAATTGTGATACTATGAAAACACCTTTTCATTATCACCTTACTATTACTATGGCCATAGATTTCTGGACTTAGTCTCATTAAGCTTGCATAGGATTATACCTTACTACTAAGGCTGATAGATCCTTACAAGTGAACACCCTACTCCTACAATAAACTTACTGTAGCCAACGAACACCGCAAGGTCCCGTATGGATAGGAACCATGCGATTGTGCTGTCAAACTATGCAAACTTATTGTAAGTAGCCGAGACACTCTAGGTTAAGGAACTATTCACACAACTACAGCATCAGGAAGTTATCAACGAGTGAGTAGTCATCCGTATAACTTTCTGTACTTGGTCACGCTCAGTACCGTTGATCTCCATCAATGACCTGCACTCTCACTCCAGTGTCACCACACTGTAGGTCAGAGACTCATCTATCCAGAAAGAGAAGTGATCTGTGCACCGATTTTAACGGATCAATCACCGTCCTCGTGATATTCCAACAATCGGGAGCCTTTAGGAGTTAATCTATAAAAAACACATGCCTCAGATTCTCAACTCTTGAGAATATGTGTTATTGTCCATTAACTCCACGGATGATTCATAGACACAACAATATGAATGAAACTAATGCCCTTTATTAATAAAGAGAATTAAGTACAAAGTTAATGCCCTAAAATTAATATATCAAGCCAACATGGCTTTCAGGGCATACATCTAACATTATTATATATGATAATTGAGTTATTTTGGTTACATGACATAATTATTATTATTTTCTTATTATTTTTAGATAATATTATTATTGGTGTGACTGGATGGAATCCTTACTGAGCTGCAAAACTCACATCTCCTATTTTCCTTCCTTCTCAGAGTTATCCAGGATTTTGAACTTGGCGGTGGATTGGATTTATGGTGAAATGATAAATAGATGAGAGTCATTAATACTAAGGATGACTGAATTGTAAACATATAAGTTGTATATTTCTTTACTTTAGATATTTCTTATGAATTGTAATAAATATATTTTTGGAAATTGAAGTTGTAATGGATTTTTTTTAAGGCGCTGCATGATCCCTGGGACATATTCTAGGATTCGAGTGGCCGGTCGGATGACCGAACCGAATGTTGAGTTTGGAGCATGACAAAATCAGACTTAACAATAGGAGTTATATTAGCAGAATTTAGAGCTCATTTTATTTACGATCGAAGTAGGAATTGAAATGAATTGGAATGGAAATCAAAATGGCTATATATATTGGCTTGTTTGGTCCATGACTGGCATTAGAATTAGAATTGAAACAGAATTTGAATTCTAGAGAAAAGTAGGAATTGAGTTTTGGAAAATTGGGATATTCTCATTTGTTGAGAAATTCTGCTTGAGTCCAGAAATATGAAACCAGTTTATAGGCCTGGCCAGTAGGTCTAGCTATATGGTCTCCGACTACTAGTTACCAAGGATATGAAATCTAAGTCAATAGATCTGGTCGCATAGCTTAACGCCTAACTGTTGACTACTTGTCGGGTTGAGATTTTGGCCGGAAGAAGATTCTCTCTTGGTTCCAAGATTCTGGTAAATCAATATGGTTAATGTTTGACCGACCCTGCCACTCAATCAACCTCTCATTGGTGAAGCCCGTTCTCTTCCACTGTTCAAATCCGATTAAATATTATTATCAAGTTTTTAACTCTAGCAAGTCTTAGAGCCATTATGCTTTTGAGCATGACTCGGCTACATCATTGATATTTTTTTGAATAATCGGATCCAACTAGTTGCTAAATCACTGAGTAATACACTCATCCGATTTCGATGGTAACTAGCGCTAATCAAACACTCCTTAATTTATAATTTTCATTGACCGAGACAGAAGTCCGTTTGTATTCTATTATGAAATTGTGTAAGTCTTTTTTGTGTTTTGTTATTGAAATTATGCGGTCTTGATAAATCTTTAAAAAATGTGCTTGAAGTCTTAATTATAATATAGAATTACCTTCCGAGCATTATAAAAAAGAGGTATTTTGGATGTTTGATGTAATCAATTTTTTTTTTTTATTAAAACCCTACTTTTTATTAAATAAAATATATTTTTTTTTTTTGTATTCATGTTACCTTGGCATCAGTAAATAATTTTTTAAACTTAGCTTTTGCTAATCTCCATAAATTGGTATCGGAACATTCTATGGCTCTCATCAAATCTCAATATTTTTCTTTGTACCTTTTCCAATCAAATTTTCATTTATGAAGGAGAGCATTGTGAATATTGAAATTTTAAACGGAGACCATCTTCATTCTCAAGAATTATGAGATGTGATGAAACAAGGATACGAAGATCAGCCTGCATCAGGGAGTTTATCTGGAAAAAAAAAAAAAAAACACGATTCCAATGATAGGATACAAAAACCACAATAATGAATATTTGCAAATTAACTTTTAACATCCCTTGGTATCCGCCTCCGCTGAACTTCCCGACGGAAGCTTCCCACCCTTCTCCGGTCTATCATCACCCATCCCGGCCTCACGGCCGGCAGTCACACGCGGTGGAGAAACCACCCCCGTCCCTTTGATATCCGACTCCCAGTTGAAGCCCGGCGGACAATTCGATCTCTTCTTCGGCCGTTCCGCACCCCTCCCTGCCTCCGTTGCCGTCGGCGAAGGAACCCTAGCCGGAGACGACGCAACATCTCGATTTGGGTTGAGATCCCCTTCCCCTTTGTGAATCATTGCCTCCCACGGATGCCATCAAGGAGGATCTCGCCAACTCCGTTCGGTTGAGAGGTAGGTCGGTCTCCCCCTCACCCCCAGCGAAGCAGCCCTAGCCACCGCCTTTCCTTTCTCAGTCGCCTTTTTCCCGGACATTCTCTCTCCTCCCTCCAACGGTCGAGTAGTTTCTCTCTTCCTATTGTTTGCGACCTGCTTCAGTTCTCCAAGAGATGATTTTGTGAGAGGTAGGAGAGAACAGAAGACGGAATCGGTTTCTTTCGCTCTTCTCTCTACTTTGAAACGAAGATTTAGGAAGGTCGAAGAGAGAGAATAAGAAAACTAGCCGTTGGGGGAGCCCAACGGCTAGTTTTCAAACGTCTCTCTCCTTCCAACGGTCGAGTGTTTCCAAATTCTGCCCTCACGATTGATATTAACACCACGATCCCCTGCACCAAATCCACAACATCCTCTCCTTCCTCTTTTTCTCTAATCCTCAACTTTCTCTCTCTCTCTCTGCTCTGCTTTCGACCTTCCTAAATCTTCCTTCTGAAGCAGAGAGAGAAGAAGAGCAAAGGAAACCTGATCCCCTCTCCTGTTTTCTTCTACCTGTCACAAAACCATCTCTCGGAGAACTGAAGCAGGGTCGCAAACAATAGGAAGATGATGCAAGACCCATGGAACATCAACGCTCTCAGCGGAATCCGACCATCAAAATCGGCGCCCTGCTCGCCTATTAAACCAATCGTGAGGCCAAGCCCCGACTCCTTCCACATCACCCACAAAGTCCCCGTAGGAGACACTCCCTATGTGAAGGCAAAACGAGTTCAGGTACACCTCCATTGTTCAGCTGAACAAGTTCTAGATGCGGATACCGGTTCTTCTAATTCCTTGTTAACCATATCCTTCATTGTATCAGCTAGTGGAGAAGACCCTGAGAAGGCAATTCCATTGTTTTGGGCTGCAATCAATGCCGGGGACCGGGTTGATAGCGCACTCAAGGATATGGCAATTGTGATGAAACAGCAGAATCGAGCGGAGGAAGCTATTGAAGCTATAAAGTCGCTGAGGAACCGGTGTTCGGATCAGGCGCAGGAGTCCCTAGACAACATTCTTTTGGATCTTTACAAGGTTCTTACTACTTTCCACTTTATTTTATTATGTTTTACAGTGATTTAATGAACAATAGACTAACTTCCAGACTTCATTAAAATGTGAACAGAGGTGTGGGAGATTGGATGATCAAATAGCTCTCTTGAAGCACAAGTTACAACTTATCCAGCAAGGGCTGGCCTTCAATGGGAAGCGCACGAAGACGGCTCGGTCTCAAGGGAGGAAATTCCAAGTCTCTCTAGAGCAAGAAGCAACCAGGCTTCTAGTGAGGACTCCCCTTCTGTAATTCTTTCCTGGTCATATTTAAAAATTCTTGTGGGTGTTTTCTAGTCGGGCTTTCTATGGTGCTAATCAAAACTGAGAGTTTTGACGCTGCATTGCTGCAGGGAAATCTAGGCTGGGCATTGATGCAGAAGGATAACTATATTGAAGCTGAGGCAGCCTACAGAAGGGCCCTTCTGATTGGTCCTGATAACAATAAGATGTGCAATCTAGGCATATGTTTGATGAAGCAAAGGCGGATTGCCGAGGCCAAAGAGACCCTCAAACAGGTGAGGCCAGCAGTTGTTGATTGCCTAAGAGGAGCTGATTCCCATTTGAAAGCCTATGAGAGAGCCCAGGAGATGCTCCGAGATCTCGAGGCTAAACTCTCAGGTCACAATGCCAGGGATCAATTTGACAAAACTAGGCTCTTCGATGCATTCATTGGGTCTTCTTCGATATGGCAACCTCAACCTTGCATCGACTACCCCCCGATGCCGCCACGAGATCGCTTCGGTGATGAAAATGTCAATGTGAACAGAATGAGCACCAATGCAAAGTCTGAATTCTCATCGAACATTGCACTCAACATCGATGCACCGCCATTCTATTCGTCGAAGATGATAAGAGACCTGAATGGGATCGATCATCCGTTCCACGATCCAATGGGTAACCTCAAGAGGACGAGGTCGGGCAATGCAATGGAGAAGTCCCTCCCACCTAGAGTGCCAATGGAGAAAATAAAGAAAGAAGGCAACAGAAAGAAATCTGTGTGTGTTGAAGGGACAGATGATAAGTGGCCAGAATTGCCAGACAACAAAGAGTTCAATGAGGCCATTGTGGCAGCAGTTCTAGCTCCTGTTCTTGAGGATGATGGTACTGATACTGGTAAGGCTGATGCTAATAACACAAGTCCAGCATTGATCGAGGGGAAAATGGGGAAGAGGCTCAAGATTTTCCAGGATATCACTCAGGCAACTCCTCTAAATGATAGGTTTCGTTTAGGGTAGGCTTCAATTGTCTTTTGCTATTGAGTGAGAGAAGTGGTAGCAGTAGCAGTAGTAGGAAGGAGATGATCTTGTTCTCCTTTATCCCCTCACAATGGGAATTGTTTATTTAGAGGAGCATGGAAAATAAGTTGTGCTTGCTTGTTGAAATGATCATTGTAACAGAACTGACAGCTAATAACAATCAATTTTTTTATTTATATATATTTTATATTTCACTGTTTTATTATTTATTACACTCACATTTGCCAGGACCTAGCAGAACTTGATTTTTTTCAGTAAATTTGGAGTTTTGCTGAACTGAAACTGTGCTGGCCATTGTGTTGTTTGCTCGGAATAATGTTTTTATTTGCTTGGCTGTGTTCTGGGATGGGCTTCTTCTGTGTTTAACAACAAAGAATAACACTTGCGAGAAACTACTCTTTTTGATAGAATTAAGAAGGAAAAGTGAAATGAGTAACAGAAACTAGAATTTTCATCAGGGTTCCAAAATGGATTCTCTGAGGCATTCGTCAAGAAATAGTGTGCTCAATTTCAATAAATGATGGGTCAAATTGTGAGTGAAGTCCTTGTTAGGGAATTAACTGCTCTAAATTCTCCACATCACTCTTTTTCTCCTAGTTACATGTCTTCTTTCTAGCATTACAATTTCGATTTTATTCTCATGCATGTTGATTATGGCGACTGAATTAGACTAAATGCAGTACAAGTATGGAAACCAACATATCATACCTAGAAAATTAGCTTTGATGTCCAATGAATAGAAGACTCAACTAATGAGTGTGGGGAAGGAGGCATTCATTAACAATCAACCTTCAGAGGAGAGAGTTCTGCATCCAGGGTTTGTTAGGATTTAGGAAGCAAAATTACTAAAGTGATTACATTATCATCAATAGAAATGGCTATATAAAGCACCATCGTTTTAGCCGCATGAAGTGATTCATCACAGACAGGTGCCAAGTTTATGGAAGAAGTATTACGGATTGGTTAACCGTCTAATTCTAAGTTACAACTAAGAAAATCAAACTTTAACTTTTTGGGATTTAATTATATTTTGATGCTACTATAACAAACAATTCTCGTTGACTAAAACTCAAACTTCCAGTCCCTCGTTTAAGGATTACCATAGGACATCCTTTATAGCATCATTATCCCTCAAAAAAGGCTTACCACAGGACATCCTTTATAGCATCATTATTCTTTAAAAAAAATCCAATGTATCCATTAATCTATCGGAAATGTTCTCTATTCTATGGTTTGCAGATTTTTTTTGGAAGCATTATTCAATGATCCCTATTCTTCTACTTTTAGATTTGTTTGAATCCACTTTCCATAAAGAATAGATTTTTTACTTCATGTCATTTGTTTGAATTCTCTTTCCATAAAAATATATTATTTTCTGCATAAATATAAGAATCCTTTTTTAAAAAAAAAATTGTTTGGTGATTGCTGCACAAGATATTGCTGATTTTTTTTTAGTTTCTAAATTTATTTGAATCCTCTTCCACGCCATATTAACTGGACTTTCAGATTTGCTGATATTTTCTAGTTTCCTATTTATTTTATGCTTTTTTTTTATAAAAAAAAGGGATAGGAAGGATAAATCTCGGTATAGCTACTCCTGCAGGCCCCCACTCTGTCAAGTAATGTTCGATTCGAGATGCTTAGATTTTCGCAGTCTCTCCCCATCAAATGGTGAGTATGTTAACCTGACACCACTAAGACGCCGACTAGACATCAACTGTCGCAGGCCCAGAAAAATTTCTGGATTTAATCGAGTCACCCGCGAGATCATGCCTCGAACCTGTGATCTATTGATAGTGAGTCAAGGTTGATTGAAAGTTTCTATTTTCTAGTTTCTACATTTGTTTGAATCCTATTCCTTTAAAACTAGTAATTTGTTATACTCCATTTTGACCGAACTTACCTTATTTATATATTTTTCTTGCCTTGCCTATCCTTTTTCTTGTTCTCATCTAAGTTTCTAACAGTCATGGATTATAAGGACATTGAAAATTTTATTTTTATGGTTGTGTGATCCTATAGTAACGAAGCCCATATCATTTCAATTTTTAAAAAAAACTCTTAATTATATTTTCAATGAAATAATGAAGGGATAGAAGCATTTATCCCCTATGATGATTAATATAAATTATATATTCTTAACAATTCCAGAATGCTCATCATACTCACAGCGGATAAGGATGTTAGGAATATATATGAAATATATATAAAATTAAAGGCTGCAATAATTAAAATGGTTGTATAGCATTTAGCATCGATGATTGAATCGCCTAATATGATAATCAAGTTCAAGTAACTCAAAGTCTATTATAATTTATTTTAGTGTATGATTTTTTATAATTAGTTTGAATCGTATAATGTGATGTTCAATATAAGGTAATATGTTGAAAAAAATAATATTTTATCCTTATAGGGATGGTGTCCCATCTAAAAATGCTGACAATGTAAATTGTTCCAAAAATTCTCAGAAGAGTAGTTTATCTCGTTTTCCTTATTGGCAGCCCGAGTAATTTTTTCAATTAGTTGAAAAAATAAGGGCTACCATTAAAGATGAACAAAATCTAAGGAACATGTTGGATGCTTAGAAAAACTCTATAAAGGGTATATGTCAAGATTTGAAGATGTCAAATTTCTACATTGCAAATTACAGAGATTCTGTGTTTATAAAGAATCATCGTCAGCACATCTATTGAATGTGCATAAAAGGATATGGATAGTGCATTCATGCTTATCACCTTGGGAATCATGATAAATTTGTAATTATAACAATGAACATCAATATATATAAAGAGTAGGGTTACAAGTTCAATCTTATCCTAAGGTTTCGAAGCAGTGGATTTCAAATATTATGAAAGAGAAAATTCATGATATGCCTTTGTATAGGCTAAGCATATTGTAAAAGATATTCATCATAAACTTGGTGTGGAGTTACCATATCATCAACCTTAGCATGGGAAAGAGGTTGCTATTAAAGAGCTATATGAACAAAATAACTAATTCTGGACAATGATATATAAAAAATATATTTTAATGACTTATTCAAAGTGATCTTCGTTGATATAGAAATCAATCAATCATTCAAGTTAAGATGGGAGTATATTTTTTCCTTTCCCATGATAGGTGCCCCTTTGTTCAATTGTATTGGCCTATCTGGGAGCACTGATGTTTCAACATCTATAACTGTACTAGTATCTTAAATATGCTAAAAAGTAATGAATATAAGAAATATTTTGGATAAGTCTATTAAATGTTTAATATACGTCATACAAGCATACAATATAAAGACAATCTATCACAGTGATTTAATAATAAATACAAGCTTAATAATTAACCTCTTTAGAGGAGGATTGATCTTCTTGGTCCTTATACTAATGTAGCTCCATCAATGCAATAGTTATATGCTCCAAATGATCCAAAATATATGGATCGCTCTTACTAGTGGGTAAGGCCATACTTTTTTCGACTATGTTTCCCTCTCGTTGTTTCTTTCTTGAATGTTTATAGGTCTTAGAAATGTATGATATAGCATTTCCTTCTTTGCTAGGCTTTCTCTCGTGAGCTCCCATTTTCACTTGCCTGCATAATAAGGACACATATTTCATGGTGGCACATTCCTTCTCACACTCAACTTCAACCACAAACTTTACTTGATAAGAACAAAGGCTATTAGACACAATAAACATTTATAATATATATAAAAAATCATATCTTTGACTACTACCTTCACATCTGCACTACTACGAGGGAAAGAAGGTTTCACTTCAGCGATATGGGGCTCTTCATGTACAAAAAAATGCTCTGCCCTCATCTTAGCAGGATCTACGTGCATGTCTGTAATGTTATCTATCTGCAATAAACCCTTTTGACTAGGGGTGGACCACACTAACTTTTCTGGAAGGGATCAAAAAATATATAATTAAAAATATTAATAAATATTTATAATCAATTTAAATATTTTTTTATAAATATTATTTAAATTGAACTCGATGTTGTTTCATAGAACTAAATCCATCAATAATGGAATCTACTATAAAATTTTCATCTATCTCATTCTCAATGTAAGTAACTAAATAATTGTAAGAAAGTCTTTTATCTTGTTATGCAATATGGTGTTGACAATCTTCATTGCTGAAAAACTCTCTCTATAATAGCAGTTGAAATTGGAAGAGTCAATATAAGATGAATCAGTCAATCAATGAGCGGATAAATATCTAATTTTTTATTCTCACTAATCCTTGAAATAATTCTAAAATTGTAGACAATTTTTTAGAACTCAGGATTCTTTAGAAACAATATTTGTTGACCCCTGGAATATTTTGATGATAACAAAACATTGGAGCATACATTTGATACTAACACTTTTCAGAATGTTTAAAAAGTTTTTGTAGGGCAATTTACATGGTCAGTCATTCACTCTATATTTCTAGGACCAATGTAATGAATTCATGTATACAAAAAAAAGTTTCATGTATTGTGAGCCCTAAAATTCTTTTTGAATGTATATTTTGTAAAAAGGGCAAAATTATTGTAAATATCTAGATTAGGTGTAGAAGTTATTGAAAATTGTTTGGAAAAAGTTTAGAGAAGTTTGAAAGCATTTGGAGAAAGTTCACTCGAGTCGACTCAATGCTAAAGCTAATACATTGATTTGGCATGGTACAGAAAATTCTGATACTTTTCAACCGAGCCAACTCAATGACAATCTGAGCCGACTCCTTCAGAGTAGTTGAAATTGAGTTCTGAGAAACCTAGTCAACTGAGCCGACTCAATGAAAAATAGAGTCGACTCTTCCAGAGTAACAGAAGAGCAGTTCTGAAGAACCCACTCATCCGAGCCGATTCGAGTCGTCCAAGCTGACTCGAATCCCAGTTTTTAAAGAGTAATGGCTAGTTCCAGAATTCAAATTTCTTAAAGTTTAAGCCCTCCAATGGCTAGTTTTTGATTCCCAAGAGTTTCTAATGATCATATCCACCTGGAAACACTTCAAGAGGCTATAAATAATGGATCTAAACAAGTTTTGAACAACTTTTCTAAGGGTATTGAATATTTTTCAAGAGCTTTCAAGTAAAGACTCAAGTTCTTCACCAACTTTCAACTTCCATCTTGAGTCAATATTTGAAGTATTAAAAGAGGCATTGAAGAGCATTGAAGAAGCTTTCAAGAAGGCCTCATTAAGAGTTTCAACTATACCATTCAAATATTTGTGTTTATTTTTAGTGTTGCTTCCTTTATAACTCTATTTTTGAGTTGTTCCAAGTACAGCAGGGGCTATAACTTGTGAATTGTTTTTAGGTTAAGCTTTGAAAACCAAGTTTGGATTATTAGCGAGCTTGGAAAAACTAACATTGTATTGGATTTTGGATTATGAGCCCATTGCAAAACAATCCAACTGTATTTATGAAGAATATAGTGGAAATCCCAAGTGTGCACCTTGGGTAGTGGACGTAGGACCTAGATTGCTCCAAACCACTCTAAATTTATGGTGTTTGTGATTGTTTTTATCTTTGCTTATTTATTTGCTTCCGCACACAATACTTAATACACTTCACTCACCACACAAAGATTTTAAAAGGCATATATTTGTTAAAAAATTTTCAAACCCATTCACCCCCTCTTGGGTTGGCCAACTGGGCAATAATATTGTAATTGATTTCTCAAAAGTCTTCTTTCATTCTCACTAAAATCTTTTGGATAGAGTTTCTCTGCAAGCTGACATATACTCTCTAAACTGAATAACCTATAACCATCTCTAGGATCCAAAGTACTGCTAAAAATTAATAACCCAACTACATCATCACTGAATCTACTATGTAATTCATGCAATTAAGTATCAATAGCAGTATTAAATATATTAACCTGAAAATGATGCTCATTTATAATATTTTTGTCGACGACTTCGACCACCATGCTATAAGTAGCAGTTATTCTGGAACATTAATCTCATTTTTCATAAAATAGTATCACATTCTCTAATGAACTCACCTATCCATCTTCTATTAATTTTTGAAATAAAATTTTTGTACTTTTTACCAAATGCATTGCATTGAGAATGTCTTGGAACTTTTTTATAAAGCTTGACAAAGATGATCAATTATCTCTAAGATTTCTGTCATCAAATGTGATATAAAAATAAATTGAAAAGATATTAACCAATATAATGCATCATCAACATCTTCATGTTAAACATAACTAACTCCATCACGAATAATGTCCTTAAGAATAGAACAACTAACTGAAAAAAGCTTTTTCAAGCTATGAATAAAATTCAAATATGAACTCCATCTAGTCTTGCTAGGTTTTTGTAAACTACTAATTTAATTTTGCCCGCTTCCAGATTCAAGCTCATCAAAGGCTAATGATATTTGTAATATTGGCTACTTATCTTGCTCCTAATTCATCATGATATTTTGTAGATACATTTATAATATTAACAATATTTAGCAAATCATTAAAAAATTAATGAATAATAACTTCTCTTAATGCAGCCACTAGTGCTAATTGAAGTTTATGAGCCAAGCAGTAGATATGTTGCCTAGAAATGGAGCCCAAGAGGGGGGGATGAATTGGGTCTTTTAAAAATTAATACAATAAAATGAAGGTCCAGTGGTGCTTGTGAGCAATAGTAAATTTGATGCAAGATGATAGCAATAATTAAAGAGTATGAGAGGAAAAGAGCAATCACACACAAACACAAAGTTTATAGTGGTTCGGTGCAAACCTAGCACCTATATCCACTCCCCAAGCCACCCTTGGGAATTCCATAATCCACACCATATTACAGTCGACTTGTTTTTCGCAAGGCTCACAAGTCAAAACCTAAGTTGGTTTTGTCACCTAGGCTTACCAACAAACCTTAACACTTGTTTTGTCTTCGGGCTCACAAGTTAACCCTAGTTGGGTTTAACACTTTGGCTCACCAACAAACCACAATAACCTTCTTTCAAGATACCCTTGAAAGCAAGGTCAAATCATAATAAAAATAGATATGAAATTTAAAAGCTACAACAAACTCTCTTCAAGAGTAGATTGGAATCTTTGAAGCTCAAAAAGATGCTTTGTCTTCACTCTTCTTCAAGGTGCCTCTTTTTGGAATGAAGTAAGGATGAGCTTGTAGGCTTTTCAATGGAATCAAGCTAGAAGAGGCTTTTGATGTGAAGTTTGGAGAGAATATTGGCTTTATGGCTTTTGAGTGGACTTGAATGCCTTGAATAGACTTCTCTTCACTTCTCTCTTGCTTTCTCTCACTTTAAAATGAGGTTGGTGGAGCTTAAATATACCAAAAACCTTTTAAAAATGGTTTGTGACCGTTGGTGCATTGGAAATAGCCGTTTGGAGCTTGAAAATCATGTTCTGCAAGCCAGAAAAATAGATCCGTTAGAGCTGTCAGGTTGCAAGTGTCGACACTTGGCTGTCAGGTGTCGACACTTGGCTGTCAGGTGTCGACACTTGATTTCTGGGTGTCGACACTTGAACATTCAGGGTGTCGACACTTGATGCACAGGTATCGACACTTAACACAAAAATCCTCAAAACCACAAAGTTCTGTATTTTCAAAAATCTCAGGCCTTGAGTCGACACTTGGAATCTAAGTATCGACACTTGAACATAGGTGTCGATACTTGGCGTGCCAAGGATTTTGTCCGTGCCAAGTGCTGAAGTGTCGACACTTGACTGTGCAGGTGTCGACACTTGAGACTGAAAACTTTCAGATTCAAGTATAAATGCCTCGAAAACACAAATAAAATTAATGAATACATAAACACATAATATTTAAACATTTAGAAGCCCTTTTTCAATGAAGAGGATGTCTGGATTTGTGAGAATTGCTCCGTGGCATTACGTGCCATACACCATAAGTTTTTGAAATTTGAGGTGCTTTCTTCCTGAAAACTCACAACTTGAAATCCTCATTAGAATACAATATGCACTCAATGTTTTGTTATTCATCAAAATCACTGGATGGAGCCACAAGATATAATAAGCATATGGACAATCATTATTAATCAAAGCTTTCAAACCATTCCATTCACCATGCATATTGCTAGCCCCATAACTTTGATCTCTAATATGTTTAATGCTTAAATTATGTCTTGAGATAATATTATAAATAGCTTCTAGAAGAGAAGAAGAAGCTATATCTAAGACATATGGACAATATCAAAGAATCACTCCCTTATGAATCCATTCTTATCAACAAATCTCAAAACAATAGCCATTAATCTTTTCTTGATTCATCCCGAGCTTCATCAATAATTATATAATATTTGACATCACCAATTTCATCCCTTATAGCTCTTCTCACTTTTCTTGAAAAAAGTTATAGAATTTTCTTTTATATCTTGGTAAAGTATAAAAAGCATAACTAAAAGCATTTTCTAAAATAACTTTCTCAACATCCTTATTATAACATGCTAAAATCTTGAGTAGTTTAAAAAAATTATCTCGATTTTTTGAATTTGGATATTCATCATATCCTCAAAAAGCACAAGCTTGAAATGTAAGCTATCTAATTGCATCCACTAAGGTCTTGAGCTATAAATGATTTTGAGCAATTTGTTCAGATGTTATTTCTTAATTACTTTTTGAATATGTTATTTTTTATTTAGCAAATCATAGTAGCTCTTCATAGCAACATTATATGAGGAATTCAAATTTTTTTCATATATCCAAGAAATAACATAATTCTTTCCATCATTTTTTTTTAATTTTGAAATCCACCATCTACAATTTTTTTTACCTTGCTTTGAAAAGAGATAGAACAAAATAATAAACAACATTTGTAGTTAGAGAATATTCAAGCCAACTATGATGCTAATTGAATTAATATGATTGAAAATATCTACGATGATTTTCTGAACCAATAGAATGATACTTGTCCAATATCGGCTCATAAGGATCAAAACTAATATAGGTACATCGAATTTCATCACGTTGATTCACAGGATATTCCTAAGTTATTTGTGTGATCTAGGATCTCTTTCCAATTCATGAATTCAATATATTTGGTTCCAAATTTATTTTTTAGATGGCCTTTCCTCTATAAGAATAGTATATTCTTAAAGTTGGTTGATAAAATTCAATCTTAGTCTCAATCTTAGGTACAAGCTGCGTAGCTCCACCATCAATTTTTTTTACTACTTTTTTAAAAAAAATATTAATTTTTACTCATAATGAACCTAAAATATGAATAAAATTATAAGAAGAAAAGTTGGTAGCATAATTAATTTTTCGACATCCATGAATGTTAACATAAATGAAGAAACAAAAATAGAAAAATTAGTGAGTCTCAGTCTCTCAAGTCATAATTCCTATAATATAATGCAACATGCCATAGCTTGATTAATATTTATGGTAAGCTTGATTCCAATGCAGAGGCCATGAAATCATTTAAAACTTAACCATGTCCTATGTTTCATGATACTGATAAAATAATTTGCTTCTTGTTGTTTCTTGATAATGCCTATTATTTTGTGAAGGAAAATAAAGCTTCAAGTGCTGGTCGATGGAAAAAGAACAATAGCTAGCTCTTGGCCATGTTCTCCAACCATGGTCATCAAACAACTGACATCAAAGTTTTTTTATTGTAGATTGTAAGCTACTTACATAATCTAAAAATTAATTATATGATGAAAAAATATACTATTATAATTAGTATATTATACTATATACTAATTGAATTATCCTTACGATGCTAATTGAATTAATATGATTGAAAATATCTACGATGATTTTCTGAACCAATAGAATGATACTTGTCCAATATCGGCTCATAAGGATCAAAACTAATATAGGTACATCGAATTTCATCACGTTGATTCACAGGATATTCCTAAGTTATTTGTGTGATCTAGGATCTCTTTCCAATTCATGAATTCAATATATTTGGTTCCAATATTTATTTTTTTAGATGGCCTTTCCTCTATAAGAATAGTATCTATTCTTAAAGTTGGTTGATAAAATTCAATCTTAGTCTCAATCTTAGGTACAAGCTGCGTAGCTCCACCATCAATTTTTTTTACTACTTTTTTTTAAAAAAAATATTAATTTTTTTACTCATAATGAACCTAAAATATGAATAAAATTATAAGAAGAAAAGTTGGTAGCATAATTAATTTCGACATCCGAATGTTAACATAAATGAAGAAACAAAAATAGAAAAATTAGTGAGTCTCAGTCTCAAAGTCATAATTCCTATAATATAATGCAACATGCCATAGCTTGATTAATATTTATGGTAAGCTTGATTCCAATGCAGAGGCCATGAAATCATTTAAAACTTAACCATGTCCTATGTTTCATGATACTGATAAAATAATTTTGCTTCTTGTTGTTTCTTGATAATGCCTATTATTTTGTGAAGGAAAATAAAGCTTCAAGTGCTGGTCGATGGAAAAAAGAACAATAGCTAGCTCTTGGCCATGTTCTCCAACCATGGTCATCAAACAACTGACATCAAAGTTTTTTTATTGTAGATTGTAAGCTACTTACATAATCTAAAATATTAATTATATGATGAAAAAATATACTATTATATATTATATTTCTTATTCTATCAGGGATTAGTTGTGATAAAAGTAATTAATGAAATGAAATCTAAGAGAGTAAGATATGTCAACCTTATACAGGATTCCTGACCTTATCAGGATAAAAGCCAAGTGGAGGGCTAAACAGATTGCATTGATATTTTTAACCAGAGGAACCCACCATAAACTTCTGAAGAAAATAAAAGTATAATAAGATAAGTTTAGCAACTTGCATTCCATTCTCTCAGTCACCTACTCACTGATAATTGATATGGAAGCAAAGAACTAGAGAAGGGCACAATGGCACAGAGGTGGATCCATGGAGCTGTGGAGCTCTGGCATCGAGCCATGAATGGGGGTTGTGGATGGGAAGGGAGCGATGGTGAGTCGCTGATATGGAAGCAGAGAAGGGCACAGAGGTGGGCATGGGTCCGCATTCGGTCATGAGCAGGAGTTGTGGATGGAGAGGAGCTAGCAATGGGTAGTCAGGTAGGGGAGGTAGGCTAGTTGGGGAAGAGAGGAGTCCATGGATGGTGGGGGGTGGGAAAGAGAGGCCTAGGAGACGGTGGCAAGTGGTGTTAGGGGTGATGGTTGGTGGGGGCGACGATTGCCGATTAGGGAAGAGAGGAGGAGTCGGTGGTGGTGGGGGCTGGGGAAGATAGGCAAAGGAGACGACGGGGGGGGGGGGGCGGTGGCGGTTGGGAAAGAGAGGAGGATTGATCAGTGGCTGGTCGGTTTGGGGTTGGGGAAGGCTTCAGTGGTGATTGACGATGAATGGGTTTGGGGATTAGGCAGGAGGAGGAGATGGCGATGCCACTATTGGTGGGGATGGCGGTGGGTGGGAGCAAGGCACAAATATGAGATTTCTTTAGATTCCCCTATTTTCTTCATCAAATTATCTTTCCTTTTGTTATAAGACTCTCTCCCTATTTTGATTCTTTTCTTATGGGATTTCTTCATCGATTTTTTAGGATTTTTCTAAATGATTTACAGAGGTGAAGAGAGGAATTTTAGGAGGGCGAAATACTTACCTATATACAAGTTTACCTAAAAAAATCTAACTGGTAGAGAAAATTATGGAAAAATTGAGGGGGCCAGGTGCCCCTACCCCTCGGTGGTCCACCTTACTTGTCATGAAGGGTCTTCTAAATGAATGAAAGCTTCATATCGAAGGCACGAATCATTGCATCCTTGCTGGACATCATTGATGGCTTTAGGGACCTCTAAATGGAAACCATGACAATCAAGGACCTCTCAACCACTACAAACATGTCTCAAGCATGAATCTAGTGGCTCTGGGCTAGCTAGATTACGGAACATATTGCATATAGTTAAATTAACATAGCACATAATTATATGTGTTCCTATATAGTGCAAATTTAAGTCTGCCAGTTAAATATGGTGTGCCAAACAACATGCCAGCACATAACAACTATATGCCAAATGGAAAAAAGTATATACCACATAAATATTGCAGAATATCAATATGTGCAATAGCATTATAAGTATATGCAATGGCAATATAAGTGTGTACAATATGAAGTACAAAAAAGATAAAAATCCAAAAGTTATTACGTGCTTGCCCTTATATCAGATCTGCTCCTATAGCCTTCTTTGTGATGTGAGGTAAAACTCATCCTCCTTAGGCTCTAACATCTTGATCACCTGACAATGACAAAAAAATTTAGTTATGCTTTAATTAAAATATGTATGATGTTAGATATGAAACATAATACCTCAAATCTTTTTAATTTCTTTGACTTTAGTAATTGCCTCTACCTTGCAAGGAAATGGGGCATTACTCTGATATAGGAAACGAGAATAGATGAATAGTAGTATAATATTTTCTAAATAGACTAGTGGTATGCTCAATAGTCCATGCTGCAAAAAATAAAGCAATGTAAACAAAAATAATATTATATTAACAATCAAAAATTAAACTTTAAATAAACATAGACAAGCTTACCACTAGAGTGTCACTATACATCTATCCATGTACCCAACACAACCATTTTGTTTGTGTCCTTGTATGCACAATTTTAGCTAGGCTAGGGATCTCTATCGGAGGAAAGTAAAAACAAGAACTCAACTATATGATCCTAAGTGGTCCAAATCATCAAGATATTGACATAAAACCTTAGGAATATGATATTATATAGTTGGAAAAAGAATAGTTACACAAAAATAAAAAATCCAACACTTAGTAAAGCCCTCTATATCTAGCAACCTAGACTTTCCAATAAAAGAAATCAATTATTTTTAACTAAATCTCTAGTAGTTTTTTTGTAATCACCACCATAAAAATAGATGACAAGGTCCAACTAAACATTCCTCTGCTCTAAAACTCAATCTCGTCAACCATGGCTTTTAAACCAAGAATAAAAGTAATGTCAGTTTTCACAAAAGGAATCATAATCTTATCAAATCTAAACCCCTCCTTAACATCATCCCAAAAGAAAAGTAATGCATCTAAACAATGGCCGACTTTGCTTGATGTATAGAAGATGAAGCAAATGGCCAAATGGAGTCGTAGCCACCCTTGCCTTCTACTCCTTGGACATCAACTCTATAATGCTGTCCATAATCTTGATGTAGTGGTTAAAATAGCACCTTCTATTTACCATATTATCGATTTAATACAAAATTTGTTATCTCTCCTTGAACTAGCCATCGTAATACTATATTACAAATCAAATTTAAATGATATATATGAGAAACATCATCATAATATTATAAATATATATCAATCTAAACTAACAAAAAAAAATCTAGAAAGAAAGTTATGAATGCAAAAAAATTGAGTTTTGTTTCTAAAAAGAATACAACAGTAGCCTTCTAAATCTTAAATTTATATAAAATCTGAAATAATAAAAAAATCATACATTTCATATGCAATAGATGTTCTAAAAAAGAATGAAACTAAAAAAAGAATGTCATAAGTTTGATGATGTGAGAAGAGAAAGAAAAAAGATAGAAAAAAAGAGAAAAGATAAGAAAGTGAGAGAAACCTACCGGCGGCCTTGCCTCCACTCAGTTCCACCACCTCCATCCTCGTTGTTGTCACAGTTGCTATCAGTGTAGTGTGGGCAAAATCATGCTGAAATAACGCCGGAGCTAACCATTAGGAAAGGGGAAGTAGGGTAATGAAACATCCTTGAAAAGAGAAGTCATTTTAAATTGGAGGTATTTTATCTCATAAAATTGAAAATTAAATCCCAATTGAAAGTGGACCAGAAGTAGGAATTTGATTAACATGGATTAAAAATTTAAGTCCAGTGCATATATAGACAAGATGTTAAAATCCTTCTAATTTTTCTACCTAAATTAAAAATTCTATTTTGCATTTTATAGATAATAAAGCTTTATCTATAAAGTTTTGGACAATAAAGAATTCATTGATAAAGCTTTTAATAAAAAACTAGTTGCTTATCGGTAACTTCATTTTTTAAAGTATTATGGATAACTTAATTTTAGTATCATAAAATGATGATAAAGGATATTATATAATATTTTAATATCTAACTATCAAAAATATTATTATAAAATATTATTTTTTATAAATTATTATTTTGATATTTAATTTATAATATCACAAGTAATAATTTTTATTTCTTTTAATCTAATAATATTTTATAATATAGAAAATTGCAATAACGATCATTTATGTAAAAATATGGGCATTTTGCTCAGTTTTTCCAATATTATAATATTATGTTATTACAATAATAAAATATTATTATATAATAAAAATAATGATAATAATAGTAATAATAATATAATAATTATTATATTATTTTATCATATCATTTATTTGAACTATTAAAAAGTATTATTCTGAAATATTATTAAGTTATAAATTATTAGATAAATATAAAAAAATATTGTAATAATAAATTGAATAGTTCTTAGTTCTAATAGCAGCATAAATACTTAACTTTGTTCTATATTCCTTTATCCTATCGTTCATCAATCTCTAAACAATAGGAAAGAGAATATCCTCCCATTAATATGGAATCAAAATCATTAATTTTATATGATTAAAATTGTTGTGATGGGCGGGTGAGATGGATTAATGAAAGGCCACAGGTCCAAAGTTAACAAGTCGAAGATATAATGTTTGGCCTGTTCATCTTTAGAGCGTATTATTTGACTGACTTATAAAGTCTGATCGATTACAAAGTCCGACCGATTAAGATTAGAAGAATGAAACAATGACCAGATTCACCGACCATTCAAGAAGAATGGGGATAGTAAGAAAGGGGATAGTTATTCCAACATAATAACTACTAGTGTTATAATGGACACCAGTTAGTTTCAACGGAATAACGTCAAACTAACTGTAAGAGACTCTTCCTAACTAACTTTTGTTAAGGCAATACTTATAAATACCAGTAAGAGGGGATCTCTGGAGGTAAGTAAGAAAAACTGGGTGAAGTATTCCTAATCTAGCTTAGCTTCTCTAAAGATTCTATATTCATTGCTCGAACCATTGCTGACTTAAGCATGGAGTGTCCTCCACCGAAAATCCTCCAGTAAGTAGGATTTGTTTTGCAGGAGCTTGGGAAGATCAGCCAACAAATCTTGATGGTGCAAGAAGATCATTTGGATTCAGTGACAACAGATTGGTGCGCTAGAAAGGGGGAGGATTATCTTGAAAAGAATCTTGAAAGAGAAGATGGTAAAAGAAAAGTGCAAAATACTTCAGTCAGTAAAGGTCATCCACCATCCAAAAAGAATGACACACTCTTCGAGGACAATAATGTAGCCCCCACGATGAGCGTAGGACAACAACAAATTGGCATTCTCTTGGATAAGATGGAGATTCTAATCGCTGTTGTCAGAATCTTTAAGAAGCTATGTTGGCTTTGGCTCCTTAGTTTTGATGATTAACAAAAGGTTGAGTATATGTTTGGACTAATGTTTCATCTCTAGATAAAGTTTCAGGACTTAGGTTATTCAAAAAGAGTATCAAAAGTACAATGATGAAACTAAGTTTTGCCTGATTTGGAAAAGAGCTCTTCTACCTTGGACAAGATCAAAATGCTCATAATGGACCTTTTGTCAAGAAATATTTGACAAAAGAAACAAAGGCTTAAAGAAACTCAAGCATGGCACGCACATCTCAAAGAGTTTCAGAAAATTCAGATCAGAGGTCGACCCCCAGAGTCGACACCTTGTCAAAGGTCGACCACCAGAGTCGACTCATGAAGAGAAGAAAAGGTTCAGCATGGCCGGCACGGCAAAATCTCAGTGGCATGCACCAGAGGTCGACCACCAGAGGTCAACACCTGTCCAGAGGTCGACACCAGAGGTCGACTCATGAGGTCGACACTTGATCCAGAGGTCGACTCATGAGGTCGACTCATGGCATAACGGCTAGTTTTTCTGAACTTCTGATTTGATTCTAACGGCCATAAACGGCCATATTTTTGAATCTAACGGTCTTGTGGAGTTGTTTCAGCATGAATGAGGTATTTAACCTCCACCAAACTTCAAAAAGGACAAGGAGACAAAGTGAAAAAGTGTAGATTCAAAGTACAAAGCCTTCAATCACTTCCAAAAGTGTGAGAAAACCAAGAGATTCCTTAACCAAAAGCTTTCCATCTTTGAGGAATCCAACTTTCAAGTGTTTGGCATTTAATGAGGTCCAAAGATTCCAAGGAAAAAGGCTTGAAGAGGTCTCCATCAAGAGCTTCAACGAATTTCTTATTGCTCAAAAGGAGTTTGTTTTATTTTATTCATTGTATCCATTCCTTTTTGTCTTTAGCTAGTTTCAAGGGAATTTGAAACTAGTGGAGGTTTGTTGGTGAGCCAATTGATAAAACCAACTGGGGCTTGTAAGCCCGAAGCCAAAACAAGTGAGTGAGGTTTGTTGTGAGCCAATTGATAAAACCAACTAGGGTTGCTTGTAAGCCCGAAGCCAAACAAGTGTGTAAGGTTTTGACTTGTGAGCCTGGTAAAACAAGTCGACTGTAATCTAAAGATTATAGTGAAAATTCTCAAGTGGAGCTTGGGGAGTGGATGTAGGTGCTAGGTGCACCAAACCACTATATTTATTGTGTGTTTGCATTGCTCTTCTTTGCTCTTTAATTGTTGATTTATTTCATGCTTCCGTTGCATAATTATTTGAGCACTATCGCTCTTCACCTTAAAACTTGACATCACATATATGATTAATTTTTAAATATCAATTCACCCCCCTCTTGGGCACCATATCTGGGCAACAAGCTATAATCAGCAGACAATAGCGACCAATTGCCTCTAGATTAGTCAACGATTCCTTGGGGGAGGTTCGACGATAAGAGCCGAGTCAGTTGTTCTCGACATCATCATTTCTTGAATCGACGTTATCCCATGCGGCAAGGTTCTCGACCCCATGAGTATAGAGAGAGCCGATTCAAAGGAAAATGCCGGAGGTCCCTTTCTAAATCTTCCAACGACTCTACCCCAAGAAGCTCTCGCTAGAGTAGGGGAATTCGACAACATGATGACTTTGAGAGGAAGTTCTGGAAGCTGGTGCTACAAATTGCTAAGCTCGATGACCAACAAAGAAGTGATGAGCGACTCATTACTTATGATTCACGACCTCCATTTTCAGGAAATTATGGAAGAAGTGATCCCACCTCATTCAAGATCCCACAGCTAGAACCCTATGATGGAAACATAGATCCTCTTGACCATCTAAGCAGTTTTAAAGTCCACATGATGATTCAAGGTGCATTGATGCCCTCCATTGTTTTGCTTTTCTGGTGACTTCAAAGAAGGTTGCACGGATGTGATATTCGAGCCTCCAATTAGGTACCATCCACTCTTTAATTAAATGGAAAGATTATTTATGGCTCATTTCAAGACATGTAGAAGGATACTATGCAACTTGGATAGCCTCTTCTTCATTCAACAAAATGAAGGTGAAACTCTAAGAGAGTACGTGGCCTGTTTTAACTCTACTATACTTGAAATCCCAGATCTCAATGAGCATATGGCTATGTCTGTAATAAAGAAAGAACTCCGATCATCCAGATTCACTTTTTCTTTGAATAAGAAGTTCCCCACCAGTTACTCTGAATTGTTGGTGCATGCAAAAAAGTATGCACTAGCCAAAGAGCAAGCTGCAAGCCGGTGCCAAGTTGAAGGAAGATTAGTCTCAAAGAAAAGGAGTCAAAAGAACGATAACCTCCCAATAATGAAGATGCTCTAGCTCAATGATAAAGCCCTAAGCGAAAGAACTTAACCAGCAAGTTTGACACCTACACTCCTTTGTCTCTTCTAAGAGAAAAGATATTGATGAAAACAGAGAAAGAAAGTTTCCTGCAAAGCCTCAAACCAATGCGAATGCTCCCAACATCACAGAATAAGAACAAATATTGCTGATTTCATCATGATCACAGGCATACTACTAAGAATGCATATAGTTGAAAGATGAACTGGAAGGCATGATCAAGCATGGATACTTGGAAAAGTACGTCCATGGCCAAGAATGCTGAGCTGAGGTTGCCACTCAGAAGCAAGCCATGGATGAAACAGAGCTTTCCAATCAACAACCTACCGATGGAATGGTTGGCATGTTACACCACCGACCAAATTTTAGGAAGGAAGGGTCTAAAGAAGACACTCTAAAGAGATATAGAAGCAATAATGTTATCAGCTTTTCTGACGATGATTTGAGAGGAGTTCAAATATCTCATGATGATCCTATAGTTGTTTCTGCTATCATTGAAAATTATGATATAAGAAGAATTTTGATGGATAATGAAAGTTCAATCGAAGTATTACTCTATGATGCTTTTGTCAATATGAATCTATCTAGAGATAAACTGCAAAAAAATCTAACACCCTTAACAAAATTTGGAGGGAATCTAATGGGAGTAGAGGGGAAAATAATGCTTCTAGTAACCATTGGTACGGAACCCCTACAAAAATACTCCCTATCAATTTTATGGTCATACGGACATCTTCCGCATACAATGCTATATAGGATAGCCGGTCTTAAATAAGTTCCATGCAATCATATCGACCTACGTTTATTGGTACGATTTCTAACCAGAAATGGGATCAGAGAAATGAAAAGGAGATCAGAAAGTAGCCCAGTAATGTCTAATGATTCAAGATAGACAATAATCGATAAAATGACCTTAGAGCAATTGGATCATAGGGATCAGGTAGAGAGGATGTGGTGAACTAGTTGAAAGGACTGTCTCTATGCCTCTGGAAAAGGAAGATCCGACGAAGGAAGTGCAAGTCAGAAGTATGCTGGATGAAGAAATGAAGTCGAAACTGGCCAACTTCCTACAAAGTAATGCTGACATTTTTGCATGGTCAGCCACTGATATACTTGGAATTCCCTCGAAAGTTATTACCTATTAATTGAAGGTCAACCCAGGGTCTAAGCCCATTCGGTAAAAGAAGAAAAATTTTGCCCCCGAGAAATAGAAGCTTATTAATGAAGAAGTGAACAAGGTCCTTGATACTGGATTCATAAGGAAGGTTCATACCTAGATTGGTTCGCCAACATGGTGATGGTAAAAAAGGTAAATATAAATGGAGAATCTATATTGATTATACTGACCTCAACAAAGCGGGTCCGAAAGATAGCTTCCCCCTATCAAAGATAGATATAGCTGGTTGACGCCACTACCAGGCACAAGCTCTTAAGTTTTATGGATGCTTCTCAGGCTATAATCAAATTCGAATGGACCCTGAAGATGAAGAGAAGACGGCCTTCATAATTGAAAAAGGATTGTATTGCTACAAAGTAATGTCATTTTAGCTTGAAAAATGCTTGAGCAACATACCAGCGGTTGGTCAACAAGATCTCTTTAAAAATAGCTCGAAAAATATGGAGGCATATGTCAACAATATGATAGGTAAAAAGCATCCAAGCAACCAATCATATCAGGACTTGAAAGAGAGACTTAGCATATTACAAAGCCATTGGATGAAACAAACCCAACTAATGTGTCTTTGGGTAACCTCGGGAAATTTCTTCGGCTTGTTACTAATCGAAAAAAAGAAGCCAATTCCAAAAAAATCCGAGCAATCCTTGACATGAGACCATCATCAGTAAGAAAGAAGTACAACAGCTGACAGGCATGTCACTTCATTAAGTTGATTTATCTCTTGGTCGGAAAAGGTGCCTACATTTCTTTAAAGCTCTATGATAAGCAAAAAAACTGAGTGGTCAGAAATTGCCAACAGGCCTTCGAGGAATTTAAAAAAATATTTACACTTCAGATGAAGCTATCAGCTCGGTGCTTGTCAGGAAAGAGTTAACAATATCCATAAACTAGTCTATTACACCAGCAAAGTGTTGCATGATGCTAAGGTAAGATACCCAAAGGCACAAAAGCTGATATATGCATTGGTGATAGCGGCGAAGCACCTAAGACCTATTTCTAGACTCATTCAGTCGTAGTGTTGATGGATCAGCCATTAAAGGCCATCTACGATGCCCTGACATCTTAGGAAGAAGGATAGCTAAATGAGCCATCAAGTTGGGTGAGTTTGATATACACTACCAACCATGACCAGCAATGGAGGCACAGGTGCTAGCTGATTTTGTTGTCGAATGTACTTGGAACGATGAAGAGGATGGACATAGAATGGATGTGAAAAAGGTTGAATAAGACCCCGATCCTACTGGATACTCTACGTAAACAGAGTGTCTAACTCATCTGGTATGAAGTAGGATTGATATAGCTAGTCCTGATGGAGACCTTATTGAGTACGCCCTTGCTTCTCTTTCCGGGCATCAAACAACCAGGTGAAATACGAAGCTCTTTTGGTAGACTTAGAATTGCCAAGGAATTGGGTGTTTAGAAGATAAGGATCTTTTCAGAACTCCTTAATTGTGAACCCAAGTCAAGGGAGAGTTCGAAACTCGAGATGTCGCCATGATAAAATATCTAAAAAAGGTACGGGATCTTATTACCAAGTTCGGTTTCTTTGAGCTATCCCATGCTTCACGAACTAAGAACTCTCAAGCTGATGCACTTTTCTGACTAGCCACTACAACTCTCGACTCCCTTGGTCGGACTTTTGTCGAATACTTGGAAGTTCCTAGTATAATGGATGAAGGTCTAAAAATACATCAAGTAGAGAAAGAGCCCTGCTGGATGGATCCAATCGTCAGATATCCGAAGAAGGGATATTACCAGAAGATGCCATTGAAGTAGAGCTGGAAGTGGTCTCAGGCCGGCCCGACCTCGGATCGGGCCTCGGGCTAGGCCCAGAGAAAATCAGGCCGAGCTTGGGCCTCAAATTAAAATCATTAACATTTTTGGTGGGCTTGAGCTCTTGGGCCGGCCTGGCCCGGCCCAAACCTGGCCAAAAAAGGCCTGAAAGGACCTGGCCTGAACCAGGCCGACAAATGCCCGATATTTTTATAAAATCCATTTTTATGTGTTAACTCGTCACGGTCGGCGGGCCAAGGGATTTTCTCATTTCCTCGTCTCTCTCTGGTTCAGTTCTCCATTCCCTCTAATGGCGACCCCCCTCGCTTCCTCTCTCTCTCCCGTGATCCATGGGTTACAGCGGGTCGAAGCTGGACTCGTAAGAGCCAATGGCTTATGCCATGGCTACTTCACCTCCTCATCGAGGCCGATGATGGTGGGGTGATGGTGCCTCCTCCCACCATGACCTCCCCCCCCCCCCCCCCCCGAAAAACTTCCCAAACCCCTCCTTCCCTAACCCTCTACTATTCTCTATTTGCCTCAAGTGCCTTCCATTCTACCCTAACCCATCCCCCATTCCTTGAATGCCCTTTCGACTGCGACCTCTCCACCACCATCCCTCTTGCTGCTTATTCCTGGCAGCTCTCGACCTGTCAAGTTGGATCCTGGACTCGTGGCGATGATCGTCGGCATTGTCGGGTCCGGGGTCGCCATACCGATGTATCGCTATAACCCATACTAGGATTCCAATGGTCAATGGACGAGATGGTGGTGGACCTCCGGGTCCACGCCGTCCACCTCCACGAGCTCCTCCTCTGCTACCTCGCCCTCAACCTCCAAGGCACCGCCACCTCCCCCTTCACCGGCGAGGGCTTCCAACGGAGAGTCTTTCTTTCTTTCTTTTTTCCATTTGGGCTTTTATTCAAGTTGGCACAATCGGGCTTGGGCCAGGCTCGGGTCGAGCTCGGGCCTGATATTTTAAAAAAATCTTAGGTCTAAGCCTGACTCAAAGCCCGAAATTTTTTTTCAGGCCGAGCTCGGGTAGAGGCATGGCCCGGTTCAGCCCGGCCCACTTCTAGCCCCTATATTGAAGCCAAATGAACATGATGGATGTCTTCACAATATATCATCTTGGAGGATATTCCTATAAAAGATCCTTTACACAACCTCTGTGAAAATGCTTAGGGTCCTTGGATGCGATTATGCCTAAGAGAGTGTACGAAGGCATAGCAGGTGATTATCTGGGGGGAAAATCTCTAGCTTAGAAAATCATACGCCAAGGACTATTAGCCAAACATCCAAAAAGATGTACGGACTTTGTTAGAAGGAGTGATTAGTGCCAAAGGTATTCTAATGTCCAAAGGCGCCAGCGAGTCAGCTGACGCAATTGACTATCCCTTGACCATCATCCAATGGGAAATGGACATTCTTGGCCCTTTTTTCCCAGTTTCTGGTCAAAGGAAGTTATAATTATGACCATCGATTACTTCACTAAGTAGGTCAAAGCTGAATCTTTAGCCCATATCATTGAAGGGAAGTCGAGAGCTTCGTCATAAACTATATATTTACGGTTTGGAATCCCATATACAATTAGTACCAACAATGGGAGGCAAGTTGATAATCAAAAATTTAAAGATTTCTGCATCCATACTATTCTTTATAAATTGACTTCCATTGATATCCTCAAAATGATGAAGCTAAGATGACAAATCGGATGATTTTCCATGGCCAAAGACTAGGCTAAATGAAGCGAAAAGGACTTGGGCTAAAGAATTGAATTCAGCTCTCTGGGCATATCGGACAACTCCCCGATTTACTATTGGAGAATCACCATTTAACTTAACATTTGGGAGTGAAGCGATGATACTAGTAGAAGTCACCTTATAGTCTGAGAATTGATCACTTCAAAGAACCAGAAAACTTTGAGCAACAACGAGCAGACCTGGCCTACTAGAAGGTACGAGGCTTCAAGCTCATCTAAAAATGGCATGTACGAGTAGAAAGAGTCACTCAGTATTATCCTGGGTAAAAGCCAGAATCTTTTGACTCGGAGACTGGTGCTATAAAGAGCTGAAATATCCTGACCCACAGAATAGAAAAAACTTTTTCTTAATTGGAAAGGATCTTATCGAGTTACTAAAATGATATGCCCCGGGACTTAGGATTGAATTGTGGGGCTATCAAATGCTCGGCCTTGGAATGTAGAAAACTTACTATCAATGAAGAGCCTTTTGGACCTTCTCTCCGTAAGAACATGAGTATGATAAAGATTGGTCTAATTCACTAACTCATTGATATTTCCGATAAATAAAGAGTTGGTCTAACCACTGATAACTGATATTTTCGATAAATAAAGGATTGGTCTAACCCGCTGACTCAATCGATATTTTTAATAAATAAAAAGTTGGTCTAAACCGTGATTACTAAATCGGTATTTTTGACAAACAAAGAATTGGCCTAATCCACTAATTCAAATCTGACAAAGTAAGGGTTAGCCTAAACAATTGACCCAATAAGTATACTTGACAAAGAGTTGGTCTAACCCACTGACTCAATCGATATCTCCAATAAATAAAGAGTTAGTCTAACCCACCAAATCACATCTGACAAAGTAAGAATTGATCTAATCAACCGACTCAACCAGTGTACCTAACAGAGGAAGAGTTGGTCTGATCAATTGACTCAATCGGTAATGGTATAATTCACCGACCTCATCGAAAGATGACATAAAAATGAAAGACTTAGCACTGAAGTCTACCTATATATGTATTCTTGGGGGCACCAGCTTTATAAATTATCATAAGTGCTAACTTGGCGAAAGGTTAGTACTTAGCAAGAGATACTATTGCTAAGGGAACACATGGAGGCAACGCTGAATGGTGGTTAGTTTTAGAATCTTTACACACAAAGATAGCAATTGCAAAATGAACACACAAAGAATTCAAGGACAAAAAAGATATTGAAAAGAAAGAAAGTTTCATTATATCTTGAAAGTTTGGTACTTAACAATGTCATGAAGGAATCCATTCCAAAATAAAAAGATGAAAACTACAACTATGTTGTCTCAGCAGCATTCTGTTTAGGTTCCACAACTCCCTTGAGAGTTTTCCTCGCATGATCGATTGTTTTGGAGGAGCAGCAACTTCTAAACTCTTCAATCATTTGCCACCCATCACTCTTCATCCTCTTAAGCCATGACGATCCCTGAGAGGTCTAAGTCAGGATAAAGACTAGCGATTATCTCGACAGTCAGTGAAAACCATTTGGTAACTGACTACCCCTGTCTCTGTCATTCATAATCAAAGACGGAGGATTTCTTATATTCTTCGATGACCTAGTGGATTCTTTCTTTTGCCGGTACTGCCCTTTTTTTTGCTATCAAGTTTTGTGCCAAGGCCTCGTCAGATTTTTGTAAGCTTTCCTTGATCAGTATTTCGTTAGTAAAGTTTCTTTTTTCTTCTTCAATTTAGCCTCCAGCTTGGCCACTTTGGACTAGGTCACCTTCAGCTCTTTTTCTAAGGAAAGGTTGGCAGCGATGCTTTCTCCAACTTTTCTTCAAGGGACTGCTTGAGCTCTTCGGCAACTTCCCTCTCAGCCTTCGTCGTCTCCAGTTGATCATGGATACTTCAGCTCAAGTCTGCAAACCCAGAGACACTCTCTTCGATCAGAGAGATCTTGTGGATGAACTGAGTACAGAAACGAATGTTAGTGACATCCATTGTATTGACTAAAGGAAAAATGGAAAGAAGGAAGAAAGAACATCACCTTGAGGATACTTGGATAAATGGATGGAATGACATCATCCAAATGGTGAGTCTTTGTCACCTCTCAATCTTTCGGGAGGAGAACGCCTTCAATAGTCGTCGGGCGGACTCGGGGTTCTCCAACCCCATATCATTAGAATATACATCGAAATCTACGAACTGCTCATCTTCTGTTTGTTGGTCCCTTTCAGACCCTGCATCAATTTGAGGAGCCTTGCCCTTGTACGATCGGCAGGCTTGAGATGAAGACACGCCAATGGTTGAAGGCATGGGCGGTTGCTCCGAATACCGTCCAGTTGGAGTGACCCTTGGATGCAGTTTCGTCAGGGGGACATCATCATCGTCGAAGGTCGTCCTCACCACAATTCGGGTGCTCTCCCTAGCCAGGACCTCTATGGGGGTGACGGTTACTCGATTCCTCTTAGAACCCATTGGTTTCCCTAGAAGAGCTACGGCTTGCCTCTTCCTAATAGCTTATTGGAGTTTCCTTGCATCGGGCTTCGTTCTTTCATCTGCAAGAAAGTAAAGATTAGTTAGCTGCAGAGAAGCAAAAGAAGAAGAATAAAAAATAATTAACTCCCATCTTTTAAAGCAACGGTGCACCGAGTTTTCAACCAACACATTCTGATGGTGCAAAAAGATCATCCAGGTTCAGTGAATAAGTATTTTGATTAATCTTTTAAAAATTCCATGGCCGAGGCTTGAACTAAAACCTCTTGAATGCTTACTTTTGTTTTTTTAAAAAAATAACTTCCAACCCAAAAACTCCAAATTAGAGCTTTTTCACTATGGACCTTTTTCAGCTTTTTAAAAATCTAGAAAGTTGTTTCAAAATTCTTACCGAATATCTCCAAATCAGCCAAAGTGCTTCTGACCCTTCAAAAAGTAAATACTAAACAGATCCCCAGAGGTCCTCAAAATAAGCCTAAAACTACAGCTCCCAAGAGTTACTCCAGAAGGTTTCATTACTTCTGTGAATAAGTAAATCAGGCTAATACCACATTTTCCAGCATGCAGAATTAGCGTTCATATTTTTCTTCAGCAGCTCAACCAATTGCAATGTCGGAGCAACCTCGCGCTGAGCGATATGAGCTCATCAATTACCCACCAATCCAAAGATTCCTGTATTATCAAGTGGCATAGCTGCATCCATGGCAAGATGACCGCGTTCCAAGATGTCTCACGTAATCATGTATACAATAATATATATTGATACTGAAAAGAACTAGTCTCGCTGACTATAAAAAAGTCAGTGATGTCTAGATTGCCGAAAATTTGCTGAAAGAACAGCTCAGCTGTATCTCTGATTTGGTTGTAACCAATCAGAATCAAGGGTATTTTCTAGTTCATGAGCATTCCCATAAGATGCAGCCACAACACAGCTAACCATGGCCGGTCGCACATTATGATTTCTGTCGCAGTCTCTTTCATTCTGCTTTTATCTCATCGTATTTAACTGCGTGTCCAGACTAGAAATATGACAGATATAACTATTTATTTGCTCCTTCTAGAAACTTCATAGAGGTAACTCAGGATCACCACCCCTGCGGCAACTGCCACTCCAAAAGCGCTTTGAGCTAATACAGCACTAGTCTTTGCATCTGCTTTGGTGGCTGAACCAGAGCGCCGTGGAGTGAAGCCCAGCTCTGAGAGCTTCTTGTGTGATTCCGCATAGTCTTTGAAAAAGAGGTCCTCATCCTGCCAAAGTCATGGTGTCAGCATGAAACATGTTCCGGGGTTGAAGTAGCGAATGTGAATAAATCACCATGGTACTCTAGGGCTAACTGCCAAATCATGAATGCAGTGCATCAAGAATGTGATCACCAATGGCATTTCCAATGAGCAATGCTTTGCAAATGGAAGACCAAGCCACCAATGGTTCCTACCTTGGCGTACAGGTCAACATAGCACCTAAACTCAGGATCCTCCAACAGAGCCTTGTCAGTCGGAAGCTTCAGAAGCCCCTCTATTTCCCCCTCAACAGTTCTCTGACACATCATATAATAAAAGTTAGTTCGTTTTCCCCTTTTCACCTCAATGAGGAACAAAAACAAAATAGGAAATGAATCCTGAACTTGTTTTATGATGGTCTTACACAAAATAAGAGTTGTCAAATTTCAGAGGTTCATTTGTCCAGGCACCTTCAAATCCTGACCTCTCCGGATGAGCCCTTCCCTTCAAGAGGAAAAGCAAATACGTATGGTAAGGTGTTTTCATTCAACCATTAAGTGTGTGGCTGTTGTATAACAAAATTGATACCAGAGTATGGCCACCAGATAATGCCACAATATCCTTGTCGGATAGGCCCATCCGGTAAAAGATGTCCCTAAGATGTGGTGCACCTAAATCCAAGCAAAAACTTTTTTATAAATGCTAATGTCAGGAGATCAATTAACATGAAGAATAAAATATAATGCATCTTAAAGAAACAAACTATACTTGCTAATGGTATCATGCCAAATTGAAGGAATCTTGCAAACTATTCAGACAGTTATGGGAGATACCTAACCAAGTAAATATTTGCTTTTGTTTAACTGAACGATTTAAGATGGTATGACATTGTCCAAAAATACAGAAACATAGTTAGTACCCTATATTCACGAATAAGATAAGCTTATAAAGGACAAGATTGGTTCAAGGATATGCAAGCATAAAACAGTTTAATATTCACAACTTAGCATAAACTAGCAACAAGCTTAGACCAATCTTTTTGGATCCATGCATTGAACTGATGCACATGAACTCCTACATTTAGTTTTGGAATATGTCAATGCATCATTGCATCCACTGAACAAGAAAAGAACACCTAGAAGGCATAAACTCTAGGCAAAGAGAAGGTTGCACTGATAGCTAAAAAGGTCTTATACAGGATTTGGTCCTGTATAGTATAAGCAGCAGCACAACCTGCTGTAGAAAGCTATAAATGTAATTGAAGAGACATTCAGTTTGCACATTTTTTATGCACATTTCTTCAGGCAACCATTCTTTATGCACATCTCCTCAAAGAACCATTCTTATGCACAATGTTAGAGCTTGGTTTGAATACTAGCAGGAAAGAAATCAATAAATATCAGGTCAGAGTGATTGCAGTGAACCTTGCTTAGCATCCGGAAGACGTCCTTCTTTTGGGCAAACTGATAAATCCTGATACACAGGAACAACCAATTAATCAATATGTAATTGATAGATAGCCAGGAATTTCCAAAGAAAGGTCGTTTCATGTACCCGTCTGCCTGGGACAAAGTCAACCGTTGGTCCTCCAGTAATTTCAACTGCAACCACTCCAGCAAGCTGATTAAGAAAATATTCACAACGAAAATTGACTTACATCAATCATTTATATCACAATAAAATGAAAATGCAAAGCATAAACGAGAGCCATTGCCTCAGCCTTTTGAGAATGGTATGTTGAATCAAATTCCATCATCTATTCTGATCGTTGTAACAACCTTTTCCAACAGATAATCTCGATCCTCTTAGGTAAAGCAAAAAAAGATTGTCTATTCCTAAAAACACTAAAATGCAAATAGTGAATTAGTGGACATAAAAATGGGTATCAAAAACTGCCCTAATATGTTTGCACGAGTAACAACCACCTTTGCCCAATTAAACAACATAGGCTGGATTTTTTTGGGGAAAAAAAATATCACTAACAAAACCTGCATGTAATTTCTGAAAATTGCCCATTGTACCACAAAGAAATTATTTTCTGCTACAGCAATACTCCAGTTCAGAAATTGAGTGGAAGACTAAGCACAGTTTAACAAACAGTTTAACAACAAAATCAAAACACATGTTTGCTTGCTTTCCATAAATACTGTCCTAGAAAACTCATATATCATAAAACTAGAAAAATGAATTTCATGAAAAACAGCTTATCCCCTCTTTTTATGAATGACTACTAAAAGTGGGTAAGCTATATTTCATAAAAAAGTTTACATGGGCAAATTTAGTGCTATCCAAACAGCATCTAAGTACATAAGAATTGTGAAAAGAAATAAATTAATAAAATAACATTTTTCTTTTTCCATCAGAAATATAATTATTAGCATACAATAACAATCTCTGTACGTCACATCATTTCTTGAAATTTTGCAGAAAAGTTAGATAATTTGAAACCAAAGCAGTTAAGTTCTCCATCCTAGTATCTAAAAATATGTGGTTCTTTTTTTAAAAAAAAAAGCTCAACATATGCCTTCCAAATCGTGCCTATCGACATGTCATCAGAATGAGAAATATGACACATCTCTTCTACTTTAAAATTTGACTAAAAAGGTTGTTAATACTCGAGAAATAATATGATATTGAATAAGCTCCCATATCCTTGGTGAGTTTGAATATGAAACAACAAAACTTCAAGTTCACATAAAACTAGCAACACAGGAAGCTAGATCTGTACTATAATCACCTGATAAAGGTCCGCATATGTAATCTTTGGATGATTTGCCTTCACCGGTTCTAACAATGATAAAAAAATAAAATAAAATTAGAGAAAAAGAACCCAAGGTAATAGTACTACAGTATTTTAATCAGGTTTTGTTTGCATGTGAAAAAGTATATTTAACTGTTGTGAAATGCAGATGGCTGATATAGATATTCTATAAAATTGAAAAGGACAGGGATATTGCCAGAGCTGGTTATGTTGTTCCTACAGCGATGAAAAATATATTAATTATTATGCCCTCTTATGCAATACATCATCGAAAGTGTGGTTGAGGACAAAACAATCAATTAATAGTTGATTGCTTTGGAAACAACAAAACCAGTGGCGATATCACCACCCAATTGAAAAAGAATGCCATAAAGCTACCAGAAGATGCACTACTTTAGACAACACCCCATGAATATTCAGCATCTGTGCCTGACCATGTTATTATAACTGTCATATATTATAACTACTAAATAGGCAGAAGGATTCGATCAAATAGACATAAGAACTACAAACTTCTATAAGAGATCTCAAAGTTGGGACAATTTGATAAGGGCTAGAGGTCTTGGCAGACATGTTTTTAAGTTTGCACACATTTTATATGCTCTCGATCACCTTCCATGGGTCCTTCATTAGGAATCCTTCATTACCGAACACAACCAAACTTACCCACAAATCTCTCTCTCTCTATGTGTGTGTGTGTGTGTGTGTGTGTGTGATGTGTGCATGCATGCACACATCCATATTGGGGCTAAACCTACATGGAATTAGGTGAACACCACCTCAATAGTTAACCACACCCTTTCCATGGGGCCCTTGAATGAATTAAATAAGAAATCCACTTAAAGAGAAGATGCATGTGACTCAAAACTGCATGCAACCACCTTTAGCCTACACACAAGTGCAAGCACCTTTCACCTTGTGTCGTTGCATGCATGCACATAGTAATCTTATTTACAACATTCGAAAGCTCAGTTCCTCAAAAATTTTTGTGCTTGTTATCCTCTCAAATAGAACAATGGCAAAACAAACAATAAAAACCAACATCATATGGTTCTTTGTGACTTTGCTTATCAGATGCATCATCATCGATTTGTCATGTTAATCCCACCACAACAAAGCATGCACTGTGTCAGTGACATGTTAAGAACAAAGTTATCATAGTTCCACATCCAAGAACCAGTTGGGCAACATAATTACCAGTCACAAAGTATTATAATTATGATGCAAATCAATATCCTTGTTTAACCACAGTATACAAAACTTGAATGTATACTTGATGCTGTTTAAATATTATAACCTAAGTAAGAAAAGGTAGCACCTGCTTCAGGCTACTATAATTGTAGAGCTGCTTCATATCCATTTAAGACCAAGTTCTTGTTGCAATTAAAACACATTTATCGGTCTGACATTATGCGATTCTTGGGCATGTTTCATATTTTCTGAAAGCCCAAATAAGAATATACAAAAACCATTATTCGTGTTCCATTTCTTACTAAAGTTAGAAACAGGAAATAATTGGACACATGGAGAGGCTGAAAGTAGATATTCTGATGCACCTAGTGAGGACACTAATCTTGCTCATTAGCAAATGATTGTTGCTTTTGGAGATTTGTGAAGGGTTTGTGATGTTATAAAGGTGGAAGACTTTTAAGAGGTGGTTAAGAATTGCAGGTGAAAAACTAGTAAGTCGCCGTAAGAGAGACCAGTAAAACCGCAGGAATTTGAGGCTGAAGGGCAAATATGATCCCCAACACAAGACCTTGATCAAACCAAGTCCCTTGCATCCCTATTTATTTTTTTTCTTTTTTTAGTAAGAAACCCTCCTTGTGAAATAATTAAAGATAAAACACATTTTACTATATGATGTTTTACCAGAAAACATAAATAGTCTTGCATGACATGTCACAAGACTACAGAACATTAGTGATAATTAAATGAACATCCGGTCATGTCTTTTTTGCCCTTATTTCAAGTAGGAAGAGTTGAAGTCTTGAGTTAAAAGGATAAACCGGATGTCCTATAAGCAGCACAGATTGAAAGCTTGAATTAAAGTTAATGGTAATTTTACCCCTTTTTTTTTCCATTTTTTTCCCTACAACTTATTGAAATCTTCCTGCTACCCTAAATATTAGATCTGACAGGAAACCTGTTCTTAACCTGCAATCTGTCACAAAATTCCTTCCCATCTACTCCATAACCTAATTATAATTCATATCATGTTATATTCTTATCCATGGACCACCTACAAGCCTAGAAGTTCAAAAGAAGATCATAATATCATGGATAGATTCGTGCAGTGAGCTATTTTTCTGAAAATTTTTCCTTTCTCAAAAGAAGGGCCAAACAGCAGTCAACAAAATCCCCATTATTCTTGCCAGAACAAGAAGTGAGTTAAGGACAAGGAGGACAAAACTCGGCAAAAGAAGCACTTCATTAATTATTAAAAATTAAAAACAAAGCCTCAAATGGAAGAAGGGTTCTAGATGTATTATACGTAAACAGGTCTCTCTACAAAGTATTCTCAAGACGACCACTGGAAGATAGGGCCAAAGCTATCTTATGCGATTAACAAATCACCACCAAAATAGAACTCTCGACTAACCTCAAGGGGAGGTCACCTCCTGATATGCCTGAAAACTCATTAATGTCATGCCATTTTTTAATTGTGTTAGCCATAGTAATAAAGAAACATGGAACAGAAAAAAAATATAAGTTTGCATTTAGAAAGAGTTCAACCATGCCAACAAAGATACACAAGTTGCTTAAGGACTACTATCATAACCCAAGACCCCATCCAACAAGACTAGTTGGAAGGTATTATTTGGATTCCAAGTATCCAAGATCTTTCTAGCGAATAACCAATATGAGACTAAATACATGCTCGCATGAGTCCTTATATACTCCCCCCATTTAAGGCATCCTTTCTAGGCTAAGGGTCTAAATCTATGCATCCATTCCCAAATATCATGATCAATCTATGGTCAGCCTTAATGAACTCGTTTTGCAGTATCTCCTAGTCTACATAAGCTATAGGTTAGGTCGGCTCAGATAGTATTTATCACAATCTAGGACCTTATTCAAAAAGACTATGTAGAATGTATTATTTAGATTCCTTGGTTCTGCATAAGTATCTAAGATCTTCCAAGCAAATAACCGATGTAGGACTAAATATATGCCCGCATGAGTCCTCACAACTACGTAACACTTATTCGACTCTTTATTACTGCCTTCTGGGTAGTTCCTATAGGGATTGCATGCTTAAGGGCATCCATTCATACATTGAATAAGTGGAGAGCATTTTATAATTTAAGAGCCTTCCCAACAATTTGAGATACATATGGTGTGGTCCCCTGGGACATCATGTAGAAAAGCTTTCATGTAATATTCTTCATTATTACTTCTTCATTGGTGCATCAATATTGCAGTAAATGTATGGAATACATGCAACAGCCTCCTTTCTCAGCTTTCACCATTAATTTCTGATTTCACGTATGAGGATATCATCAGCCCCTAATTGAAAAGATCCCAACAAATCTTGAGCAGAGCAGGGGCGGACCGCACCAATTTTTCTAAGGAGGCCAAAAAAATATATAAATAAAAAATATTAATAAATAATTAAAAATAATTTAAATATTTTTTATAAATATTATTTGAATTATACTTATCTTGTTTCATAAGATTAAATTCATTAATAATGGAATCTACCGTAAAATTTTTAGCTATCTCCTTATCGATATAAGTGACTAAATAATCAGCGAAAAAATCGTCTTCCATTTTGTTGCATAATCTGGTCTTGACAATCTTCATTTTTGAAAATGCTCTTTATAGTAGTAGTTGAAATCAGAAGAATCATAAATGCCACGGACTCGTAGAGGATGCGCGCGCACCGACCACAGTGGTGGCGGTGTCACGCCGAGTACCGTTGGCGCTACACAACGAGATGGGACGTCCATCGAACAATGGGGCCAAAGGAGATGGGGCGTGAGTGCAGTAGCATTGATAAGAGCCGGGAGCATGACGAGCTCCCACCTGCCCGCCTGTGCCCTCCAAGATCCGATTATGTTACGTGATGGATCCGGTCGCTAGGGCAGTGCACGGCTTCATCGCACGTGACGTTCGTCGGTGCAGTGAGACTGATGGAGGCCACCGAGATGGCAGCCGTAGGCCATCTCATCAGTAGTATCCGGCCTTGCGTATGTGCAACTACCCGATCTCGTCGTGGAAGCATTCTCGCCGATCGGACCACATAACAAGTCTAGCTATCATCTCATCCATCAGTGTGGTGAATACGACGGTGCTAGCTGCGTGCGGTGGCTTCGACCACGGCGGATTCTGGAGATGGGCACTGGTCGAGCAACCGAAAGAAAATTCTATCTTCTCCTAAAAATTATGAAAAAATAAAAAAAATAATGAAAATAAAAGATAAAGTTGGTAGTAATCCAACTTTCAAGTAACGAAAGTTGATTTATGATATTTGTTTCATTTTAAAAAAAATTTCCAAGTTTCTTCAAGTTATATTTAATATCCCCAATTTTAGGAGGGCCAAATGCATAAATAAATATATATATATATATATATATATATATATATATAGATTTTACATAAAATTTTAACCTATAAAAAAAATTAAAAATAATTTAAGGGGGGGCAAGGCCTCCCTTGCCTCCCCCCTCAGCAGTCCGCCCTTGAGCAGGAGGAACACTTCCGTACTATACTCACAAGTAATTGTTTGATGGTGTATGTTACCTTTGATTTTTCATTACCTGAAAAATAGCTGGAATACCAATCAGCCATAAGACACAGCCTTTTATGTGAGAAGGCAAAAAAATCGTTTAATGGGGTAAACTTCCCCTTTAATGTACTTAAATAAACAATGACTAGAAGACTCGTCGAACATGACAGATCCTTGTCTATGAAGACATGAACAAACCCATAATACTAGCAGTTAAGTAGCTCCAGACAACCCAAAAAGACATTGAGTTTTCAAAATACCTGCTTACTCCCAGAAAAAAGAGGAAAACCATGTAGAGGTCAAAGTCTTGATCTAACTGAAGCAATAATGGCAGCTTCCACAAGATGATGCTCTATTTCTTGGAGGAGTCTCCATTAGAAACTAATATTACTTGCACATAATTAAAGACAGGTAAACAAGAATAGAGGATTTTTTCCAAACTGGTTTGAACAAAAATCGACTTCATATTCCCTATAAAAATTTTATCAACTCCTATGCCTGATGCATTAGCACTCCAAAATAAATCCAACCATCCATCCATCTCTCTCTCTGCTAAACAGCTCATCTCTTATTAAAACCATGTCCTGCAGCAACTGGACCTGAAAATGCATGCTGATCTGCACGAACTTTCTACTTTTTTTCCCCAAATTTTTCTCTTTGGTAATCTTGATCAGTATTGCAACTTCCATTTATGCTAAGTCAAAAAAAATAAAAACGGATAAAAGGAGGCAGACATGAAAAAAATAAAAAGCAAGAAGGAAAAGGCAAACATTCACGTCACTATGACAGAATTGGAAGAGGGCTAAAAATAAACAAATGGACTTTACATGAATGGTCTCTTTGTAGAAATTGCAGACATATATCAAAGTTGATGCCTGACTTTTGGCCAACACAATTTGTTTGGCAGCCAATTGAGATGATGACTTTAGAATTTTTCATCATTCTTACTTAATAAAGAAGCCAACAATAAACATTTACAAAGATAATACTTGCCACACAAACAATCAAACAGTTAAATCACAGGCAATAACAATTGAGTATTATTGAATAGAACATTTTTTCCAGGAAATGTAAAGGGTCATACCACAAAGATCTATAGCTATTTTTAAACCTGCATTAGAACCATGAGTGTACTCTTCCTCGTGCCTAATCGAACCGTTAGCACCACCAGTTTTTGTTTTTACATCATAGGTACCAGCATCATGCCATCTGGAAGCAAAAGATAGAAAGAAAAACACTCGAAGTGTCATGGTGTGCTTGATGTGTAATTATATGCAAATCTCGCATAGAAGCTGCACTCAAAGAATATTTAGCACAGGTAATCTGATAGAGAATCAGATTGTCATGAAATAGACGGCTTACCATATCCAAATCAAATCATGAAATCTTAAGAGAACTTGCAATGGACACATAAACTCAGAAAACAACAGCGGATAGGAAAGAATTCATGGCACCATCAGTAAAAATCTCAAAAAATTGAAGAGGTTCTACGGAAGCACAAAAAGAATCAGTAACAGGTGGAGCAAAAATATATAATCTACTATAAATTTGACAAAAACACATCCGAATTTTTCCCTTTTCTTTTAAGTATTACATACTCTACTACAAATGTCAATGATACTTAATTCCCAACTATTACATACTCTACTACAAATGTCAATGATATTAAATTCCAACTATTTGCTCTTCATGGATTTTTTATCTAAAAATGGAGAAGTCAACGAAAACAGAAATTGTGATGGATTGGTTGTCACCAAGCCTACTCTTCAAACTGAAAAACATAGACTGCAAGTGGATTTCCAATTTTTCTATGATTCCACAAACATAACAAGTTTATATCTCCAGCTTCATAGATGCTAGAAGTTATAGCATCGTCCAGCCCTCGACATGCATCGATCCAGAGAAGAAAAGAATGGCAAAATTCCATTTGAACAGATCTTAAAAAATCAACAGCAAATTCACGTAACAAGAACCCAATTCCCACAAAATCAGGTTCCAGGCGACCAGAAACACCAAAAATTCAGCTCAAAAATCTATAAATTGTCGATCAGGACAAGGAGGAGAACTTCAGCAGCAAAAATCAGATAAAATCCAAGAAAAGAATCAAAGCATAACCGATCGAAGGGATTGAGTGAGGGAAAATCGAACGCCGCATGCAACGATTCGGTAAATAGAGAAGCTTAGCAACGAGAGAACGATCGGAGAAGGGGGTGAGGGAACTGACGCGAGGCGGAGCATGATGGGAGCGCAGTTCTTGCTGGCGATGAGGGCTCGGAGGTCTCTGCGGGCCTTCTCGATCTCCTTGAGGTACTCTGCGTCCACCACCGGAGCTGCCATTTTCTCCAGAGGAAACCTCTCTTGTTCACAGATGATGGAGAGCGTGATGGGAGAGAAGGATGGGAACGGTGAGAAGATGAGATAGAGTTTTATTGGCTGCTTGCCTCCCCATATAAATGCGTCGAGCTGAACCACGCACCACTAGATGATAACACCACCCTCGACTAGGATAACAATTCCCCAAAATAAATTATGGTTTGTGATAATTTGGGACTTTCCCTTGATGACATTTTAAGCTTAAGGGCCCATTCTTGAATAAATAATTTATCTATTTTTTTAATAAATATTTTTTAGATAATATTTAGATAGAAAAATAATTTATTTATATTTTTTTATATATTGAAAAATTATTTCAAAATTTGTTATTCATGTTTTTTTTTTTTTGCATTACTACATTCTTGGGTAAGTTGCTGAGATTTATTCGTATTTTACAAATATCCTTTATTATATAAATATCTTTATTATATATATTATAATTTATATTATATTATATATACTTTAATATATTATAATATATAATATAATAATAATAAATTATTTTATAATAATAGATTAAGTAGAATATTATATTATATTATATTATTATAATTTTACAATATATTATTATAAATATATTATATTAGTATAATAATATTTTATATATCATTGTATTAGATTATATTTTATATAATATAATATATAATAATATGCTATATAATACAGTATATATTATAATATATTATATTATATCATTATTATATTATTATGTGACTATTATTATTATATACTTAAAAAATATATTAGGAATAAAATAAGAAGTTTATTTTCCTAGCTTATAGAAAACTAACTTACTCATGTCCTAGGTGGATAAAACTTTCGTCCCTTTTAATAGGCAAGTGCTATCTATGAAAAAATCATTTATCTACCTAAAAAAGTATAAGAACATGGATAAGTTGGTCAATAAAAAAGTTAACCAACTTTTTCATAATATTTATCTATTAAAAAATAAATCTAGGATTTATCCTGGAGTAGTTCTGTTCCTCTAGAAGTTGGTTTGGGACTATTTACCATGCAATATGCCCTTCCATGACCATTGCATAGGTAGAAGAATCAATCAAACATGCTTTATTCTAATACCTTAGAGCATTTTAAGATAGGCTCCTAGCCTCTTGCTATTTTAAATATTGAGGTATTTATTCAGTTTGTTAAGCAAGGTATTTTTGAAAAAGTAGATGATTTAAGGTCAATCTACTTGCACTATATTGCTCAACATATATGGTTGATCGAAGTAAAATTTTTTTTGAAAATACTAGGAAAATCCTTAGGTTACTGCATTAAGAGTTTTCAACAATGTTTCTAACTTCGTAAGGGACCAAAGTATCAAAAGGAATGATAGATGGTAAGGAAATTTGGAGTTCCTTATGTGCAGAGGTTATAGTCCATGGTTTATTTCACTTGGAAACCTCCATCCTCAAAATTTTTCAAAATCAACTTGTAAAGAATAGAGGTCAAATAAACTTCAAAGATAGGGTTATAAATCAGGTGAGATATAAGTATCCTCTTTTCTACAAATAAGAAGCCTTGCTAACCCGCTCTATTCTTGGAATTATTCAAATCGAGCATATAGGTACAATACCCTCCATCTTTCTCTTCGATCCTTTATTTATTTCTTTTCTTCCTTATTTACTTTCTTTCTTTTTTATTCACTTCTTTATTTTTATCTTATTTCTTTCATTTTTCTCTTCCCCCTTTATTTATTCTTCTTGTTTTTTTCATTTTTGCTCTTCTTTATATGAATAGATTTTGAAGTCCTCCCCTACCTTAATTTTATTTTCTCAAAAAATAGAGTGGAACGAGTAAGACAATCCCCATCATGTCAGGACTTAGCCATGATCTAGATAGATCAATTGAATATTACAACTTTAAATACACTTTTTTATTTTTTAAAAATATCTATCAATATAATATGAATACCGTTGTATTTGAAAGTCAACTCCTCTTGTCCTAAAATTCTTAAAAAAGTATTGCTTCCAATTACTAATATATTCATTTATTAGTTCACCAATTTGATGCAGTAATTAATAGTTGGTACTATAAAATAGGTTTCTAGTTCTATTTGCAAGTCAAGGATTAGTGCATCACATGGGACAGATAGTATTAGTTGAGATCTCATTTATCATCTAACCGACTTTGCATAGCACTTATGAATTGGAAAGCTATACAATATATAATTTTTAATTTTTTTAAAACATATCTCTCTGCCTTTTTATTACTCACGTACTCAGTATATTCCAATGTTAATGAGATAATAGATCAGCTATAAGTTCTATTTTAGATAATTTGTAGACATATTTAGTGAATTTCATGATTTAGATAGGAATCATAATCATTATAGTAATTTCATTTAGCAAATATATGCATGCATAACCAATATTTGAATAATGACTATTATATTATTTGTCATGTTGCATTAAAGTGATGACAATATAATAAAACAATATTTTTAAGATATTTTTATTATTCGTATTGTTAAAATAATTATTTTAAATTTCTCCATCCGTGATAGTTCAAAAAATTTTAAATCAAATAACCACTGTTCCTCTATGTCCACTTACTTCGCACTATGACGGCTAAAATTAGCCATTAAACAATGAAAAGTTATTTTGAAATCAAGGCTTGGACCAACAAATAGATTGATAACATTAAGCCGTTGATAATAAAAAATATAAATACTACAAGCATCTCTAGGGGTGGTAATAGCATTTGCTGCTTGTTAGTTTTGCCTCTTTTTCTTGATCTGATGATCAGACGCAACGGCCTCTCGTCAGCCGTCACCCCCTGCTCCCAAGTATGCTTGGATCGATCCCCACATATTAGACAAAGCGGGGCTTGCATGCCTAAAATTTCATCATCACTAAGATGGTAGGTCAATCGGTGTTTACTATGATTTATATTTTTTAAATTTAAATCATGATTAAAATTAATTAAATAATTTTTTTGAATATGGATGCATGTATTAATTATTAAATCGATTGATATTTTAATAAATTGGGATGACGTACTCATTCAATATGATAAAAAATAGTTGAATTATTTTTATTATCGTTATGTATCATATATTTTTTAATGAAATGAAGTCTTTACGTCATATCTAGAGAGTAGCTATGGTGTTCATCCCATTTCTTTTATTTTATAAAAAAATATACTTTAATTTTTATATTCAGAAAAGTTGTTTTATTTTTTAAAAAAGATGGGTTATATTTTGTTTTGTTTTTTTTTGTTTATTTTTTGTAAAAACGATTCGTGTTTTATTTCATATGGCTAACGTAAATCTACAGTGAAATAAATTTATAATTTTTGATAAAAAATCAAATTTACAAAAATTTATCTTAATCAATGCACGCATGATAGCAGGCTATGTTCCTCCAAGAATCTTGTCCCCCCATCCAAAAATTTAAAAAAAAGGGTGATGAATCTGTTCTTGTTGTGATACATAAAAAGTTTAAATGTCAAGTTTATACAAAAATGCCATCTAAACATCAATCCCATAAAACACAGCTATTTTAGGGAGGTGTCAAGTTCCATCTTCATGCAAATATTGTGCATTATGATGTCTATTTGAAAGCATTCTTATGGACAAGGACAACGGTGCAATGGTCCAATAAAATCCTAATTGGATCATTTCAAGAAACTAAATATGACTCTTTCCAAAAAATTAAATGATTAACTTTTTTCCTCCCTTATAGAACAAGTTTTTTTTTAAATTATATTATTTTTTTATTTAATATTTATTGAGTTAGTGCCATTCCAACTTTATTTATGAAAATAAGTGTTTGCGGTGATGTGGATTGTACGGATAGAAAAAGAAAATATTATATAAAAAAATCATAGGTACAACCCATGATTTCTTCACGTAGATCATTTTTTTTCCATTTCAAATTTTAATAAAAATTAAACAAATTTTAAAATTTTTAAAAATTTTTAAAAATAAGAAAAATAATAATATGATATTATAATAATATATTATGATATATTTTATATTATAATAAATATTTTATATTCTAAAATATAATAAATATATTATAATTTACTAAATTATATATTATATATTATAATATAGTATATTTATCAATATACATATATCAAACATGAAAGTGGCAGTGTTGCATCAAGTTCCATCAACGCAGTACAACAGGATGAGTAGCCAAACCAGCAATCAGATAGGCACCGTCTTGGTAGCCAGATCGATTGTCGGATCAGGAGCCAGACTGATGGTCGGATCAATGATCGGACTGGTACCGACCTAGCAGCCAAACTGGTTATCGGACCGGTGGTAGAAGATGGATTGGCTATTGGACCGGTGGCCGGATCGGTGACCGAATTGGCACCAACCTAGCGATCGGACTGGTGGCTAGACTGGCAACCGGACCGATAGTCAGACTGGCATAGACTTGATAGCTGAACTAGCTATCTGTTCAGTGGCCGGACAAGCTATCGGATCAGTGGCTAAACTAATGACCGAACTGGTGATCGAATAGGCACCGACCTGGCAACCAGATTGGCTATCAGGCCATCGATGGTCGGATTGGCCCAACTTGGTAGCCAGACTGGCTATCTGACCTCTGATATGGCTGCCACGTATACCAATCCATTCTAAATCAGTAAATATTTTTCAATCCACCCACTTCGAATCAAAAGCCAAACTGGCAATCGAAACGGCAACCGACCGGTGGTCAGATTGGTAGCCAGATTGGCATCAACCTAGTGGTTAGACTGGCTATCAGATTGCTGACCAGACTGGTAACTAGATCAGTAGTTAGACTGGCACAAACTTGGTAATCGAATAAGTTATCAGACCAATGGCCGGACTGGCGATCGGACTGACACCAACTTGGTGGTTAGACTGGCTATCAGATCAGTGGCTAGATTAGTACCAGCCTGGCAGTCAGATTGGCGATCAGATCGGTAGTCGAACTATCGGCTAGACTGGCAATTGGATTGGCGAATGGACTAGCATCGATTTAGCGATCATACTGGCACCGACCTGAAGGTCGAACTGGTGACCGGGGTGTGATGGGTGAGTGCGGCAATGTCGATACCAGTCCAACCCCCAGGTCGGTGCTAGTCCAGCTACCAGGTCAATGCTAGTCTGGTCGCCAGTCCAGCCACCTATCCAATCGCCAATTCGACTACCAGTTCGGTGCCAATCCGATAACTACTTTGATAGTCAGTCTAACCACCAGGTCAATGTCAGTCCAGTTACCAATTCGGTTACTGGTTCGATAGCCAGTCTGGCTACTAGATCGGTGCCAATATAGTCGCCAATCCGGCCACTGGTCCAACAGCTAGCCCAACCACCAGGTCAGTGCCAATTTGACCGTTGATCTGGTTGCCAGTCTGGCTATCAGTCCATAACTAGTCTAGCTACCAGGTTGGTGCCAGTTCAACCACTTTTTGGCCATCGATTCGATAGCTAGTCCGATAACCGATCTGGTCACTAGTCTAGCTCTTGGTTTGATAGCCAGTCTAGCCACCAGGTCGATGCCAGTCTGACCATCGGTCGGGCTAACAGTCCAGCCATCGACTTGATAGCTAGTCCGGTCGTTAGGTCGGTGCCAATTCGATCGTTGATTCGGTCGCCAATTTTGTCACCGACTCGATAGCTAGTCCGACCACTGATCCGATAGCTAGTTTGGCTGCTAAGTCTGTGCCAGTCTGACTATTGGTCCAATTGCCTATCCAGCCACCAGTTCGATCGTCAGGTCAGTGCCAATCTAGTCATCAATTCGACCACCGGTTCAACAGCTAGTCTGGCTCTAGCCACCGATCTGATAGCCAGTTTGGCTGTTAGGTCGGTGCCAGTCCGATCGCTAGTCTGACCATCGATCCGGTCGCCAGTCCAGCCATCAGTCCGGTTCTTGATTCGATAGCCAATCTAGCTGCCAGGATGGTGCCTATTCGATCCGATCTACCACTCATTCCATTGTGCTGCGTCGATAATGCTTGATACAACACCACCATCGTCATGTTTGGTATACGTGCATCAACAAATATACTATATTATAATATATAATTTAATAAATTATAATATATTTATTTTATTTTAAAATATAAAATATTTATTATAATATAAAATATATCATAATATATTATTATAATATCATATTATTATTTTTCTTATTTTTAAATTTTTTTCTAATTTTTAAAAATTTTATATTAATTTTTAAAGATTTTTATTTATTTTTTGTTTTTCATTTTTTATTAAAATTTGAAATGAAAAAAAATGACCTATGTGAAAAAATCGTAGATTGTACCTGCGATTTTAATGTGAAATCGCAAGTTGTACCTGTGATTTTAATGAGAAACCCGCATTTCTCCGTGCAATATTTTTCTTTTTATCTATATAATCCACATCACCACAAATACCTACTTTCATAAATAAAGTTGGGATGGCACCAACTTAGTTAATATTAAATAAAAAATAATATTTTTTAAAAAAATTTTGGTAGAACTTCATAGCAATTATAATAGTAGAAATAATGCATTTTTGTACTTGTAGCGATAAAACTACTAAATACACCTACTTTTGAAAGCAACCTGATCGAAAGTTAGAATGGTTTTGGTCAGATTGGGTGGCAAAGCATGGAAGAGTCAGTGTTGGGCTTAAGCTAGAATGGTTCATTGCATTATTAACCCAAATCTCAGCCCATTTCCCTGCCCTGTTCATGTTTAAATAATTAATCTTTAATCCAAGAAAAGAATATAAGAGGTTTTTCAGTCTGGTCTAGGACTAGACTCGATCTATATATCAATTTAGATCGATCGATGAAATTTGAGTTAATCAACAAGAAAATAGTTTAAATACCCTCTTATTAATGTCCAATCAATTGATTTCACGAAACTTATTTTTTTAAAATATTTATTTATTCATTTTTACTCTTTCTCTTCTCTCTTCTCTTTTTCTCTCTCCTCTCTCCCATCTTCTCTCTTCCTCTTCTCTCTCATCTTCTCTCCCTCCTCTTTCTTTCTCCCCTCTTTTCTCTTCTCTTTCTTTTTCCTCTTTTCCTATTCTCTTCTCTCTTTTCTTTATTTCTCCTCTCTTTTTTTTCTTTTTTTTTCTTCTTTCTTTTCTTTTCTTTTCTTTTCTTCTTCTGCTTTCCTTCATCTTTTCTTTTCTTCTTTGGCTCAGCCCAAATAGGAAAGGAAAAGGGGAAGGAATTCAAGAAGATGGCTCACCGGAGATGGTTGGATAGAGAGGGGGGTCGAGATGGTTGGATAGAGAGGGTGGTCGAGGTGGTGCGGCAATGGCAACGGTCCAGCCACCAACAGAGAACCAAAAGAGGGAGGGAGAATGGCAAAATGGGGCGCTACCCCTTGCTCGGTGGTGGCTCCTATGGCCAAAATAAAACATGACAAGAAAACTTATTGACGAGGGGTAACGATGACAGGAACGTGGTCGGCGGCGCTCGATTTCGATGGTAAAAAGGAGCCGAACAGCTCAGGATCTCTAGTTCAAAGGAGAGTGGAGGAATCGAGAAGGAAATGGGGGATATTTGGATGGTTGGGGCTCAGCTTTGAGGGTCCTATGGCAGCTGGTGCTAGAGAAGAAAGCGGAGAAGGTTGGGGGCTCAATTTTGACTCCATTGAGGCGACATGGGGAGGGATTTAAAGGATGTTTTCATAGGAGAGAACCCTTGACTTGCGACGGATATGCTCGGTTGACCAAGAGTCCTGCCCACCCCCCAACTCTCCTTTAATCATCTCCCTTTCTTCCACGGCAGCTTAGCCGATCTTTTCGGCGAGCTTCATGCTCAGTCAAGCAGGAGACAAAGTCCTCTATTTCGAGCTCTCTATTTATTTATTTATTTATTTATTTATTTATTTAATTTTTTTTTTTTGTGGTTTGGATTAAAGTCGGCTGGGTATGCCGATTCGGCTCAGAAAGGAGCATTTGGCTCAAGTTCTCACATTAGGCCTACTTGGAGTTCAAGAGCAACCCAGATAGCCCAATCTTGTAGCTGCCAAAATAAAAAGGTTTATCCTTGGATATTTTAGGAGAATACTAATAAAGCTTGGGAAGTTCTTTAACTACATGGTGAATTTCAAAATGTTACTTGCATAAACCATGTTTGTTATGCACATAGAACCTTGCAATAACCATGTAATAAGGTAAAGCCTTCAAGCTCAGAAACTAACCCAACCACTCAATCTTAACCCAATAATGACCCAATAATGACACTCATATAAAATGCTGGTTGGGTTAGTTGAGTAGGTTGGGAGAGTCCTCACCCCAAAATATGGCAAGAAACTAACACTCTAGTTTGGTGGTAGGAAATTCATAAATCTCACTTTTTAGGAGATGGGTGTTATCAAATTCCCTACACTTACCTTACTAAGATGGTTTAGTCCATGTGTGGTTCTATTGGAGATTTGAATTCCAATTTTTGTCCCATTGTGCAGCCTTAATGGAAGTTATAAAAATATCAAACACCTTGTTAGGTTTTGATAGAGGATCAAACAATTGAACTTTTCTAAGTGGAGTATCATCAAAAAAAGAATTTTTTTTGTAAGTGGAGAGGGGTACCAACTAGTTGAGATGAGGCTAGTTGACTGATTGTGTTATGTATTGTCTCAAATTCATATATTAATGAGCAGATATTTATAGAGTTATTTTATATCCAATTTCTTAATATCTAAATCCCATGTAATTTTCTCCGTGGCTAATGAATTCTCATTTCACATTTGTGGATGTCGATGGTGTTTTGCCAAACCACATTATTTTATATTCATAATTTATTGTTTACTTTTTTTAAGTACAAATATTGGTGAAGTAGATACTATTATAAATATTGAGCATCGATCTCATAAATAATGAAAGTCAACCACTGGTAGGTACAAGAGGATAATTGAAATGTTGTTTATTTTTAACACTATGACATTAATATGATACAAACTAGGTTTACCAAAAAATAATACCTTTTTTTTTTTTTTTTTCTAGCATAGTTGATACAATTATGATGAATAGTGCATGCCACCTCAAGTCTCCCAGGATATGTAACCAAATATTTGCTTCATGTTTCTATAATATAAATAATTAATCCCCACTAAAACCACATAATGATATAAATCATATGATAACATGCCTCAAAAATAGTTGTTTACATCCCACCACTTCGGCATGCGAAAAGATGTTTCTTGGCTGCTTGATCCATATTTAGGATATATTTGGTTGAGAAATGTTGGACTTTGAAATGGAAATGCAAACGAATGGCTTCTATTTAAGCTATTTAGCTGAGAGACGTTCCATTTTCATCCTCCTCCAATCCTCTAAAATTCAATTTTCACTCTTTCTCGATATTCAAAGTCTTCTCCGATCCAATCACGAACCAAATATTTTAGAGAATATAGGCAACCAAATCATGAACCAAATATGTTAGAGAATATAGCTATTCGTACTCTTATTCTAATCCATTCTAATTTCAATTTTGATCGGCAACCAAATGTGCCCATAAAATCTATCAAATTTGCAACCAATATGGATTAACTTCGAGCATCATCACATAGGACTCATTTGATTTGTGGAAAGAATTTTTCTTTTTATGAAGTAATTTCTTGAAAAGTTATTTTTTAGAAATAAAAAATTTTGGCATGTTTGGTTGATTGTAAAAAATTAGCTTATTTTAGGATAGCTTATATTATGGCAATTGTTGACTTGGCCTTGAGGACTTACCAGACCACCAACTACACCATTGGCCATGGAAGACTCGGACATCCGACTCAGGTCAATCAAGCTACACACTAGTAAGGAAATAATGGAGCGACTACTTTACTACCAACCAGAAAGAAGACTAGTAAGGGAAAGATGAAGCCAACCGCCAGCTAGAGTAGTTGCTTCTTCTCAGAATGAGTAGCAACTCCTTCCCAGTCCGAGTAGTTGTTCCTTTCCAAACCAAGTAACTACTCTTTTCCAAGTCAAGTAGCTACAACCTATCGAGTTTGACTGACATCATCTTTTACATGCACCCACCGATAACCTATTTTGGATTGACTAGTTACTTGAGTAAACCAAGTCGAGTGCACTCAATACGAGGCCAAGCCCCTCCTTTTGGCAATGGCCAAACTAACTACCTACTCGAGATCTACGGTGCTCGAGTAAGTGATGACCCAGCCAATTATAGCTATTTTATCATAGATCATAGTGGACAATGTTGTGGTGAACAAAATTTCCACATATCTTACCATCCTAATAGAAAGATACTAGTGGAGAAAATTCCAAGGGACAAAATCCCGCCACCTTAGCAAAATTTGTTACGTATGTCAAAGGAGGCCACCTCTGCAACAGCATTCTATTAACTAGCATGGCCCTATAAAATAGTAAGAGTGGATCCTTGACGAGGTATGTCTTACATTACCACTCACATGCTCATTCAATCACCACCATTACTCTCAACTCTAAGTGCTATAGCCCATTTTTGTCATCCATTGACTTGAGCTTCAGAGGGTCCCATGTCGGTCACCATTGATCAAGAGACTGCTTTTATAGGTTACCATTCGAGAGTCATCAGGAGCAGCTCCCAATTTTGCCTGGAGAAGATTGGAGCACCCTCGACTACTACCGGAGTCCAGTAAAGGGTGATTTGATAGCAACATATTGGTGTACCAGGTAGGGGGCAAGCAAGCAATCTCAAGATTCTAGAGCTTGGAGTGCCATGGTGGTAACGACGCAGGCACAGGACGCCTCCACCAACCACACCAAAAATTTCTTGCACTGTGATGAACGACGTAGTCAGCAGGTCCAAATGCTAGTCATGGTGGTGCAAGAGCTGCAATAGCAGCAACAGTCTATGGCCATGCACAACAGTCAAAGATTCAAGACATTTTCACTACTGCCATTTATCTCAGCCATCAATCTTTCCAGGAAAGATCTTCTCACTAACGGGTTACTCATCAACTATAGTCTCCTTTACCCTACCAAGCAAGTTGTTGAACCCTCCAAGGAAGATCCTATCACTATCAGATCATCCATCGATTGTGGTCTCCTATACCGCACCAAGCCAATCCCTCGCATGAGGAGTGATGATCAGGGAAAGAGTCAAAGTAGGAGAATCATCCCGGATCCTTATTTGAGTCATCGCCTGAGTCCTCCGAAGAGGGATCTACTGAAATGGCTATTTAGTGACTGGTCGAGCAATGCCTCAACAATTACGACCGTAAGTTAACGATATCAACCATCAACTTGCTGATCTTTAAGGCAAAAGTCGGGAATCGATAGGTTTCAACACCCATCTTCCTCTTACCCACCGGATCATAGAGGAACCGATTCCTAGTCAGTTCAAAATGTCCTAGCTAGATCCGTATGATGGCATACCAATTCACTGGACCACTCGAATAGCTATAAGGCTATCATGAGAATTTATGGTGCTATTAATTCCCTACTCTACATCGCCTTTCTAGCCATTTTATGCAAGGTGGCTCAAGCATGATACTTAAGACTCGAGCCAAGGAGCATTGACTCCTTGAAGCAACTGGAGAGGCAATTCATGGCTCACTTCGATACTAGTTGGAAGATATTATGAGAAGCTAACAATCTCTTCTTCATCTACCAATAAAATGAAGAATCTCTAAAAGACTATATAGCCCAATTCAAGACAGCCATACTAGAAGTTTATAACTTGGATGAGTCCGTGGCCATGAAAAGAAGACTTCGCATATCCCGCTTCACATATTCACTGGACAAGACTCATCCGAAGTCTTATTTAAATATGCTAGCCCACATGCAAAAGTATATCCACAAGAACAAGGGAGCTCTCGCTCAATAAGAGATCAACGGGAAGCCGAAAAAGAAGAAGCCCAAGGAGAGCCAAGCGAAGCCTAAGCAAAAAAGCTCAACTCATCCTGTCGACAAAGTTCCAAGTCAAAGAACTTTGCAACAAATCTGGTAACTACATCGCTCTCCTTCCCTCCAGAGCCAAAATTTTAATGGAAATAGAAAATAAGCAGTACCAACGAAAGCTTTGTCCACTAAAGCCCTCTACCTCCCATGGCAAAAGTAAATATTGCCAATTCCATCGGGACTACGACCACAACACCGGGCAGTGCCATCAGTTGAAGAGAGATTGAAGAACTTATTCGGTATGACTACCTCGGAAAGTATGTTCATGGAGGATTCTGACCCGATGCCCAGAACCCCAACCAGCAGCTACTCAAATCGAGATTGACAATCAACCAATAGAAGGACAAGTTGGCATGATCTATAAAAAGGCTGAAGGGAGAGGGGAGAAAAGAAAATGTAGCCTCTTTTTTTGATAGAGACCTAGTCAGGGTTTACAACCCCAACAATAATGCTATCATCATGTCTATTATAATAGCTAAACATGATATAAAAATAATTTTAGTCAGTGGTGGAAGCTTAGTCGATGTTTTTTTTTTATGATGCCTTTATTTGGATGAAGTTGCCTATGAACTATTAAAACCGATTTCTGTACCCTAAGTCGGCTTCAGTAGAGACTCAATAAAGGTTGAAGGAGAAATTACCCTTCCAGTTACAACAAAAACTCCATCTTGATAGAGCACTATCTTTATGACATTCATAGTAGTCTATGTTCCCTCGATGGACAATGTCATCTAGTAGAATCATGATGTTGTCGTAGGACACCGTGATTATCAAATTTACTTTTTTCTAACTTTAAAAGAAAGTAAAAATATGAGTAAGTGGTAAGTCGGGTCGAATCCATGGAGAAAGCAATATTTTTAGATGAATTAAAATCCTTGATCTTTTAGTAGAAAAGAAAAGTGTTTAAATTAAAAATTAAAAGTGCAAGAAAAATAAACTTGGTACTTAGGAACTATTATTTATATCCATCTACATGCAATAAAACAAAAAGGATAGAAATTTAAATTACAAGAATATAAATTTATATTAATTAAAATTGGAATATTAAATAAAAAATTAAAAGAAAACTGTAACAAAGTTTTAGAAATAGATCAGTGTAGCCTCATCGGGAAGGTAGTAGATGAGCACCCTTCTTCTTTCATATTTCTTGGAGCGAGTTGAGTTTCTTTGCTTCTTCTTCTTTAGATCTTGATCTTGAAGATGGAGTTGGATCGAAGATGGTATATAGACAACACTCTCCTCTAAAAGATCCCACTCTTAGAAGCCAACCCACAATCCAAGTAGTGCCCTCTGCCCTGTACTGCATTCTCTTCTCAGAATGCTCTTCTCTTATGGCCTGGGATCCTTTAAATAGGGCTTGGAGAAGGATGAATCAGTGTAGAATTGGAATTATTCTAGATGTTGGATCATGTTAAAATCATCCAAATCAAGTTGGATCAAGCAAGAGCTATCGGATCTGTTAATCTAGGTTGCTGTGGACTTTTGATCATGCTTGGATCACATGAAGACCCTTCATTGATTTAAAACCCATTTCAGCCATTGGGTCCTTTTGTGTTGCTTGAGAATCATCAGATGACTGAACCAAGAGGGGGTGACGATGGTGGGAGGAAGACATCTCAATAGTAGAGATGGGATGATGTGGGCATGCAGATGGGGAGGAATGGGAAAGAGAAAGATGACAGTGACAATGAGGTGGCATGGGAAGGAGGAGGCCAACACGGGCTCGATGGGGAAGGCAGCGGCAATCATGGAAGTAGGGAGTAGGGTGGCAAATAGGATACCTTTGGTCAGGTACTTGACAAATGGATCCATTGAACTTGCTCGTGGTTGATCTATTGGACTTCCTTGGTTTCCTTGATGCTGGGAGCTTCTAGATAGCGCTTGGGGCCCTACTTGTCAAGATTTAACCATTGTCAAACATTCACATAATGCAAAAATTAGATAAAATGAAGGATAATTTTCATTGATGTATCAAGTTATTACAAAGAAGAGCTGAGATCAAGTACAAAATTGAAAAGAAGAAATGCTACAAGGATCATTCTTCAGAACCAGCCATTGGAGTCGAGCTTGCCTCAAAAGCCTTCACTGTCATGTCGATTATGACCTCAGCTTTGACCAATGCCTTGGTAATGGTCTCCTGAATAGTAGCATATTTATCCTCGATGTTGGCAGTTTCGTCGGTAGCCTCCTTGGTGTCACCTTCTTCATCTCTTTCCTCCAGTTTGGGCTCAATAGCGATGATGCCATCCAAGCTGAGTTTTGAAAAGGCCTTGGTGACCTACTTACATTCTATGAACCCAAACTAGAAGGCATCTTAGGCACCCTCGATGATTTCATCTTCAAAGTATTTAGACTTCTTGTTCTCTTCTACTGCCTGCGCATCGGCAAAAGTCACCTGTGCCTCAACAACCCAATAAGAAGTTGGAAGGCACCCTCGATGACTTTGGCCTCCATGACTCTGAAGTTGGAAGTCTAGAGTTGAGACTCCACAACCATCACCTTCAAGTTGGCATCGGCCAACCTGGTCTCCAACTTGGCAACCAAGCTTGTTCCTTAACGATCTTCTCGTCTTTCTTCACTATTCAAGGTTTTAGTTCCCGAATAGCATTTCTGGAGGCTAACAGTTCCTTCTCGAGCTTGGCCTTTCAATGGGTCAAGAACAATGTGTAAGAATCCAGAGGGCTTCTAGAAGGTATGTCAAGGATAATGTGTAAGAATCCAGAGGGCTTTTAGAAGGTATGTCGGCCGTAGAGAAATCCTATAGGGACTAGAAGGCCTCCTTGAAATTTAAGAGCTTTGTGAGGGATTTGGAACTTGTTGAAAGAAATTGTACATGATCGAGAGAGCGAGTTCTTATCTTGTAAATAATTATTTTTTTATAGTAAAATCTTACATATCCTGTTGATTGTATCTTTTTTCTTTTTCTTACAGTATCAACAACGACATCATGATCTCAGAAATAGGGATCTGTATTCTATATAAGGGATTCTCTAATAAGTGGTATTAGTACAGGTGGTACCATAATAACCGGTATCAAACTCCTAAATTATACATGTTGATCGAGATTGAAGAAAATGGAGAAGATAAGTGCAATTAAAATCAACATCAATGAGTTTAATGGGAAGAGTAATTCTCTATTTAGTAAACGAGGATGAAAGACATGCTCATCCAACACGGGTTAATTGATGTTATAAGGAAAGGCCAGCCACCATGGAGGAGAAAGGTTAGAAATGTCTTCAAATGCAGGTGGTAAGCATGATTCGCCTATACCTGGTGGATGACATGGTGATCTATGTGTTAAGCAAGACTTCCTCAATGATGATATAGATGAAGCTCGAGAAGTTATACATAATATTATATTAATATAAATATTAATATATCAATATAAGTACTATATTAATATTAATAAAAAATATTATATTAGTATAAATATATGATATTGGCATATATTACTGATGTGAAGGATCGCTGACGTGGAGGAACTAGCAGGCGCCACGTCAAGAAAAGATGCCACATCGATTCTCTAGCCCGAATTTCACTACCGAGCTGAGCTAAGCTCCCTCAGAACAACAAGCCGAGCTCAGTCCTTCGCTAGGTCGTGCCCGCAAGCTCGGGATGCCTAGGTCGGAGCCGTATTCCGCCCTCCAGAGCGAGACCCTCGGAGGCTATGCCCTGCGGTCGAGGTCAAGCCAAGAGCTCACCCACTGATGTGGAGCCTCTTCGAGCGCGCGCCCTCTGGACCGGGTCCACCTTCCGCCCTCCAGAGCGAGACCCTTGGAGGCTAGTGCCCTGCGGTTGAGGTCGAGCCAAGAGCTCACCCACCGATGTGGAGCCTCTTCGAGCGCACGCCCTCTGGACCGGGTCCGCCTTTTGCCCTCCAGTGCGAGACCCTCGGAGGCTAGTGCCCTACGATTGAGGTCGAACCAAGGGCTCACCCGCCGATGTGGAACCTCTCCGAGTGCGCGCCCTCTGCACCGGGTCTGCCTTCCGCCCTCCAGAGCGAGAACCTCGGAGGCTAGTGCCCTGCGGTCAAGGTCGAGCCAAGAGCTCACCCGTCGATGTGGAGCCTCTCCGAGAGCGCGCCCTCTGGACTGGGTCCGCTTTCCGCCCTCCGAAGTGAGACCCTTAGAGGTTAGTGCCCTGCAGTCGAGGTCGAGCCCAGCGCTCACCCGCAGATGTGGAGCCTCTCTGAGCGCGCACCCTTCGGACTGGGCCCGCACTCTGCCCTCCTCCACCAAGGTGCCCCGGCAAGCTCGGAGCGTCTAGGCCGGAGTGAGTCCTGTCGTCCCAGCTCGGCCCCAGCCTGGACAAGGTCCTCACCAACCCAGAACATCGTGAGCTGCCCGAGGACTGCACTGAAGCGCCTTTCAAGCCATACTGACCACCTACGACCGCCAGTTACACCAGAAAGGCAAGCAGCATGTTGATCGAGACGCCACACTTACCAACCACTCAAATCACCCAAGAGAAAAAGCCAACCGAAAGATTCAAATCCCATGGACAGCGGCCCGCCATTCGAGGCACTGACAAGTTTTCCAGAATCAGACAACCAAGAGGAGTGCCGGAGCACCTGACAACTCTCCTTATCATGAATCAGGAAAGACTCCTCGGGACACCACCGCATGTGCCTGATAGCCCGGCAAGGATCCTGAGACAAGCACCCAACGGTAACCTAGTTTGCAACAAGCTCAGAGGTAACACAACAATAAAAAAAAATACACAGGCAAAAAACACAAGCCAGAGAGAGAAAAAAAAAGGGAAGGAGTGCAACCCCCACCAGCAAGAGGGGCATAGCACCACCACCACCACGAGCACAAGCACAAGCCCGACCAAGAGGGCGAAGCGCCACTACCATCATAGTTGAAGGAAAACGAGGGATACAAGGAGAGGCGAAGGAACATGGCACCCCTCTATCCCCGCTATCACTCTCCCCCTGCAACGTTTTCACCTTCGCACACATTTTTCACTCCTCCTAGTACGGAGTCCATCAAGAGGGACCCGACCAGGAGGATCTATTCCCCTGGATCGTCACTGACTTGATCGTCGGAGTACCCCCACCGGAAATCCCGGCCCAGATCTCTAATCCCTGTCTCGCAGGTCCGGGAGCGAAGGATCGCCAAGCGGCAAGACGACTATACCTAGCATGGAGGTCCGAGACTCGAGGATGGCGGGTGGCAGGAGGAGCGCACTCCGGTGCCGATAGCAGCTACGAGCGACGACGGTCTTGGCGGCAACAGATTGATGCACCAGGTAGGGGGCAGGACGGCGTAACTAAGTCCTCCACCTCCCCACAGGTCAACATACCATGGAAGAACGGTGACGACACAAGCTAGAAAGGTCAACAGATTGGCAATCTTCTCTAGGCCTCTCCAGGATGTCACCCCCTCCGTCCCCTTCGATGGGGAATCCGCTGATGAAACCATCAGGCACACAGCGAAAGTGCGCCTAGAGAAGCATGAGCACAAGAGGGCGGGATTCTTTCGCCGGTTCATCAGCATGCTAGGCTCAGCCAGCGAGCCACCGGACTACAACGCCCATCATCGGTGAAGTCCTTCACCGGTTGTGGCGAGGCGGAGTATCATCGCTTCCACCACGATCATGACCATGGCATCGAAAAATGTCGCAACCTTGAGCAGGGGATCGAGAAGCTTGTCAAGGAGGCTCTCCTCCAAAGGTTTACGGAGGGGGACAGACCTCAAGCAGGGCCCCAAGCGCTCACCACTCTCCCGTCAGCTTCGACCACCGACAGTCACCCCACCGTGAAACCGGTGGGCATGATTGCCTGGAGAATCGCGTGTGCATCTAAGAAGACCGAGGGGCAAGGGACCCCGAGGGTAATTGCCATGCCATGTGGGGAGGAGAGAGCGAAAGAGAAAGACAAACGAAGATGCCACGATCGTCGGGACGGCGATCATGAGTCACCGTGGGAAGGCCCCCACGAGGCAACTGAAGCCCCGTCATGAGGGGTCCATTATCTCGAAGAACTCGATGGCGTCAGGCTCCCCGAGGGAAGAGGGCCTGCAGCCTACAAAGACGCCCCCAATAAGGTAAGTTCCCTTACCAACAATCATAATAACGATTTTTCCCTTGCATGGGTATCCGCATGTCTTGCAGGGAAGAATTGGCGGCGCCCCTGAGCCCAGCTCCAGGACGTCAAAGAATCTTCGAGCCACGTAGCTCCCAATTCCAAGAATCCTCGAGCCCAGCTCCAGGACGTCAGAGAACTTCGAGCCACATAGCTCCCAATTCCAAGCATCCCCGAGCCAGCTCCAGGACGTCAAAAGATCTTCGAGCCACATAGCTCCCAAATTCCAGGCATCCCCGAGCCCAGCTCCAGGACGTCAAAGAATCTTCGAGCCACGTAGCTCCCAATTTCAGGCATCCCCATGCCTAGCTCCAGGATATCAGAGAACTTCGAGCCACATAGCTCCCAATTCCAAGCATCCCCGACCCCAGCTCCAGGATGTCAAAGGATCTTCGAGCCACGTAGCTCCCAAATTCCAGTCATCCTCGAGCCCAGCTTCAGGATGTCAAAGAATCTTCGAGCCAGGTAGCTCCCAATTCCAAGCATCCCCGAGCCTAGCTCCAGGACGTCAGAGGATCTTCGAGCCACATAGCTCCCAAATTCCAGGCACCCCCGAGCCTAGCTCCAGGACGTCAAAGAATCTTCGAGCCATATAGCTCCCAATTCCAGGCATCCACGAGCCTAGCTCCAGGACGTCAAAGAATCTTCGAGCCACGCAGCTCCTAGTCATTAACATCCCCGAGCCCAGCTCCATGATGCCTTCTCAAGACCGGAGCTCGGATCTCCAGCCAAGATAACTTCGAGCCAAGCCGCTCTCCATCTCAAACATCTCGGAGCTGGGCTCCGAGACGACAAGAGATCATGGGGCCACGTAGCTCCCATCAACGCCTCCAGCCTAGCTCCAAGGCGCCAAAGACCTGAGCCAAGATCTCAGGCAACCCCTGGGCCCGAGCCTAGCTCACGTCTAGGAAGGCCTCGAGCCTAGCTCCAAGGCAATCAAGACCGGTAACCCCCCTCTCTGATCTTCCCACTCGAAAAGAAGACGAGAGGGGAAGGAAAGAAAGAGAACAAAGGGGGAAGCCCGGCAATCCCCTTCTCTGATCTCCCCACTCGAAAAGAAGATGAGAGGGGAAGAAAAGAAAGAGAACAGGATGGGGGCACAACCAGCATCCTCTTCTCTGATCTCCCCACTCTAAAAAAAAAAGGAGAAAAAAAAAGAAAGAAGAGAGGGGAAGGAAAGAAAGAGAGAACAAGAGGAAAATACAGTATCATCGAAGCTACCACTTTCCCTTCTCAAGACCGGAGCTCAGATCTCCGGCCAAGAGAACTTCGAGCCATGCAGCTCTCAGTTATCAACGTCCTCGAGCCTGGCTCCAGGACGCATTCTCGAGATCGGAGCTCAGATCTCCGGCCAAGAGAACCTCGAGCCACGCAGCTCTCGGTCATCAACGTCCCCGAGCCCAGCTCCAGGACGCCCACTCAAGACCGGAGCTCAGATCTCTGGCTAAGAGAAATTCGAGCCACGCAGCTCTCAGTCATCAATGTCCCTGAGCCCAGCTCCAGGACGTCCACTCAAGACCAGAGCTCAGATCTTCGGCCAAAAGAACTTCGAGCTACGTAGCTCTCAGTCATCAACGTCCCCAAGCCCAGCTCCAGGATGCCCACTCAAGACCGGAGCTCAGATCTTCGGCCAAGAGAACTTCGAGCTATGCAGCTCTCAGTCATCAACGTCCCCAAGCCCAGCTCCAGGATGCCCACTCAAGACCGGAGCTCATATCTTCGGCCAAGAGAACTTCAAGCAACGCAGCTCTCAGTCATCAACATCCCCGAGCCCAGCTCCAGGACGCCCACTCAAGATCGAAGCTTAGATCTTCAACCAAGAGAACTTCGAGCCACGCAGTTCTCAGTCATCAACGTCCTCGAGTCTAGCTCCAGGATGCCCACTCAAGACCGGAGCTCAGATCTTCGGCCAAGAGAACTTTGAGCCACGCAGCTCTCAGTCATCAACGTCCCTGAGCCCGCTCCAAGACACCTTCTCAAGATCGGAGCTCAGATCTCCGGCCAAGAGAACTTCGAGCCACGCAGCTCTCAGTCATCAACATCCCCGAGCCCAGCTCCAGGATGCCTTCTCAAGACCGGAGCTCAGATCTCCGGCCAAGAGAATTTTGAGCCACGCAGCTCTCAGTCACCAACATCCCCGAGTCCAGTTCCAGGACGCCCACTCAAGACCAGAGCTCAGATCTTCGGCCAAGGGACCTCCGAGCCACATGGCTCTTAGTCAACAACACTTTCGAGCAGCTCGACCTAGCTGTGCAGGTACATGAAATCCTTATAGAAGGAGTCCGATGCCATATGTTGAATTTCAGTGATGAACTCCTCCGAAGCCTTGAAGTTGGCGACGGCATCCTCAGCCCCCTTCGTGGTCTCAGCGGCCACCCTCTTCAACTCGGCGGCCTCCGCCGAGTTGGCTGCCGTCTCTGCCGCCTTCTCAGTAGCGGCAAGTTTCTCCTTCATAGCTGCCAGCTCCGCCTGGGCAACTTGGGCGATCTCCTTGTGCCAGTCGACCTCGGTATTGTACCAGTTCAGTTTTTTCTCGATGATGGAGAGGTCGTCGATCGCCTTCTTCGAGCGGCTCTGCTCCAGGTCACGAGCCATCAGGAGTCCCTTCACTCGTCCCTCAGCATCGGCGAGCTCTTTCTCAAGGTCCTTGACCTTTGACTCAAGGACCCCATTTTCCCCAACCTTCCCCTTCAGGTCGGCCTCCAAAGACTCGATCTCGGCAGCCTGCTACCGTTCGAGACACTCCCAGCTCTGGTAGCGACCCTTGATGTAGAGGGTCTCGGTGTCGATTTGCACCATGAAATGGGGTCAGCCAAAAAAAAAAAGAAAGGAGAAGAAAAGAAAGAGGGGGATAACTCACCGAGTATAGCTGGGAAAAGATGTTGCTGATAACGTCGGCCAGCCGCATCCCGGCCTGAAAGGAAAACTAGTAGCGAGCATGCTTTCTATTTTAAAACTTTTTCAAAATAACATGCAGCGGAAGCATGATAAAATAATTAACATTTAATCTAAGCATGCTTTAAAACTTTTCTATGCTACTTGTCCCAAGATCTTGCATGAATGATTAATATAAACAGTGAAATCATAAATTCATGCTATGAACATTTCAAAGCAACATATCTATATATGTAAAACCATACCTTGTATGAAATGGAGATGCTCTCCGCTGCGAAAGATCAGGAGCAGGAGGAAGAACTCTGCTTAGCCGCACACGTGTTCGGCCTCTACAGGTGGTTCACACCAGGGCTCTTTCAAAATCTACTTCCACTCCAAGTGCTAGCTTGTTGTGGAACGATTTGATCGGGACTCCTTTTCTTCTTTCGATGCCGGACTCTCCGAATGAATGAAGAAGCTCAAGAGGTGGAGAATGAGTGGTTGGAACCCTTCCCAAACACTCAATCCTAAGACCTAGATCTCTAGGTACAAAAATGCACACTTTTCTCCAAAAACCTCACACCTAAAAACTAGAACTTTTTCCTAGTTTCTTCCCTTTCTTCCCTTTGATTTTTCCAGCATTTATTTGCTGAATTTTTCCTTATTTTCATCCTCCCATTTCAGCCCCTTAAGTAGATGGAGAGGGAGAGGGAGAGTGGGGAGTTATAGGTGTGGTAATGGGTAGTTATGGGGAGTTATGGTCATGGAAAGTTACATAACTCCCCAAAAATGAATTTAAACTTATTTAAATTCAGATTAAATGTATTAATTGATTTTAATTCATAACTAAAATCAATTGGGTCAAGTGTGCATACATTGGGTTCAACCCGATTGGACCCAAGCCCATTTTGAACCAAATCCTATTTGATTCGTTCCAGATTTTTATAGCTCAATCAAATTGGGCTATCAAGTAATCACATTACTTAATTCACCTCCATGCATCACCAACTATTAGTGAAAATTTCATGTCACAACCTTTATGACATCAAGTGTCTACACTTGCGAAATCAACAAGTGTCGACACTTACACAAGTGTCGACACTTTCAAGAATATCAAGTGTTGACACTTGGATAAAGAAAAACCCTTTTTCTCTGTGAGTCCACGAACGATTCCCAATCGTTCTCCGATCACTAGATCAAGTAGAAACCCCTATGGTGTGTGACCCCATAGGTTCGAACACTAAGCCGGTAGCACTGGAACATTTCCAATACCAGTCAAAGTCGCCATCTAGCAATGACACCCGACGTCCGGATAGGTCGAAGTTGCAGAGCAACAATCAAGAACCAGGAGATATGGAAACCTTGTAATTAATCCCTTTGACCTCAATGCTCAGGAAGACTTAGGGTTTAACTGCCCAACCCATAAAGTCCATCAACAATGTGTCTCAATCTCACAAGTCCTGTAACACTTTACAGTGACTACCCTGGCCAAGGTTTTGCTAAATTGAAACACAGTAAGATATCTACTCCAAACACTTTGGAGGGGTCAATCCCATCTTGATCCGATCACCGCTACACGAGTACTTAACTGTACCCAAAAACCTTCCATCCCTGGATTAGAAATCCAGATAGTCCAGTACCAAAGTACAATGAGTTGCTCGCAAGCTACCATGACGATCTCATGTCTGAGGGATAACTACGTCCATATCAAAACTCTAGGCAGAAAAAGTACAGACGGGTCACGTTCGATGAAATGTCAAACACAACATCTGCATGCCATACCAGTGTCTCTACACTCCTTGGTTAAGAGGACAACCAACGACTATGGCACACAACGACCTATACTTGATATACCATCATCCTGAAATAAGTGTATCATTTGGTCATGAACAATTTTAGGACTATATGATATATCCTCTCTATATCACATACAAATAGTCCTAAGGACTTCATCACTGAAGAACTCATTACAGAAAGATGAAATAGTGATGAACTGCCAGAATAAACATTTTATTCAATAATATAATTCATATATAATTACATCAAATGTCCAACTGTTTACAGTAGAAATTGATTTTGGGACACATTTCCCAACACGACCATCTCTTGCCGGTCGCATAGCTGGATTGAGAAATCCATCATACGCTCGGCCAACTCGAGGCTCTAGAGGAAAGAGCTCTCCGGCCCCATCCTGAAGGGGAGGCGGCGTCGTGCCTCCTCCCTCCTGCCCTCTCTGGGGGCAAGCGGCCTCACCCCATTGATTGAAGGACCCTGGGGGGTAGACTGAGAAGCTGGTGCCGGTGTAGGCGGCACCTCCATCGTGGCCCTGGGCGCAGCCCGGATCTCCTCACCCCTGACGTCGGTGATGGGCGGACTCGGAGGACGACAGGGTGCAGTGGCAGCAGCCGCGACCCTCGCCCGGACGACTACCTCAGGGTCTGCAACGGGGGCCTGCTGGGCTGGCCTTGGTGCCACGGAAGCTACCCTCTCCACCGACACAGGAGCAGCGCGGGACACCTCTGAACTCGGACCCGTTGGAGCTGTCGAGCTCAGATCGATCACCACCGTGGGGGCGGCTGCAGGGGTGCTCTCGCTCCACGCCTGCCTCGACGAAGGCTCCCCGGCTAGCCCGGACGGTGGCCTCTTCTTGGTGATTGCTAGGAGGTCATTCTCAGAGAAGATCATTCCTGCATGCAGACACACAACAATTGGAATCTATGGGGGATAGTGCAAGAAGTGCAAGGAAAAAGGAAAAGAAAAGTTCAGGTCGAACTCACCCAACCCATTCGTTGGGTTGACCCTGGAATCGGCAAGGTTCTGCTCAGACAACAGGACCTCCAGAGAAGGAATCTGGGCAGTGCGGAGCTGCTCGTAATCATCCCGGTCAGCCGCATCGACCACCGAATTTTTGTTGGAAGACTTGTCCGGATCGCTCCAGACCCAGTCGACCCCCTCGACCTCAACAAAGAAAAACTTGCTCTTTCATCCCCTGATAGAAGAGGGAAGCTCGAACTTGATGCCCTTCGGGCGAGAGGACAAGGACCACCACCCATCCTCGGTTGGGTGGCACTTCAAGGCAAAGAAAGCCCTGAACAAAGAAAAGCGAGCAACGAACTCGTGGAGGTGACAAAGCACAATGAAGGAAAAAACGACCCTAATGGCGTTTGGCACTAGCTATGCGGGGACCAGACGATAATTATCCAGGACGGACAGGAAGAAAGGATGGAAGGAAAATCGGAGACCCCCAGAGAAGGTCCCCTCATAAAATGCAAGACGGCCCGAGCCACTAGAAATGACCCGTTCCCCTGGCTGGGGGATCATGAGCCGGACGGAAGCTGGGATACCATAGACATCCCGGACGGTCCTCAGTCCCCTGGCAGTGATCGTCGAGGTGACTCCACCAGGGCCTGTGGACTGGATTGACTCAGAGACGGGGACAGAAGGAGAAGGAGGAGGCAAAGAAGGGCCAGATTCCGGTTCCATGATGAGTACCGGACCGGGAGGATGCCTCCTACTGAGCTCAAAGCGAGTTGCATCTTCCTCTCTGTCAGAAGAAGAAGAAGAAGATGCTGGCCTATGCTCAGAGGGACCGACTTCGCCCTGATCAGTGGAGGGATGGAAGCCCGGACCAAAATGGGACATCCTCGAGAATAAGGGGAAGGAATGACTTGGAGTAGAGGACGGAAGAGAAGACTCAACCTAAAGAAGACTCCAGACCTCGGGAAAGAACCCTATTCTAGCGGGGGAAGGAGGGTGAAAAAGCTAACCTGTTACCTTAGAAAATTCGGGATGATTGGAAGGAGGAAGAAGCTTGGGTGCGGCAGTAGCAGGCACGGAGAATTCAAAAAGAATGGATGGTTCGGGTAAGGCCCTCCTTTCATTTCGAAATGACCCGAGGGATTCATACCGATTCAACCCTTTCGCCAACGGATCTATGCCACGTGCTGTCCATCGGTGAGAATGGCATCCCGACCGCTCTGCATTCTGCACCAACATTAACTGCTCCTCGGACGTGGCCACATGGCATTCCCGCTTTGGTCCACAGGGTCGGTCCCCGAAGCGCCAGCAATCATGGCTATCATCATGCCAGATTTTTGCCTTTCTACGTCAGCACCGCAATTACTCCCTTCGATCCGAGTGCCGTGCACTAACGACCCTCGGGAGTAGGGGGCAAATGATGTGAAGGAATCGCTGACGTGGAGGAACCGGCAGGCGCCATGTCAAGAAAAGACGCCACATCGATTCTCCAGCCCGAATCCCACTACCGAGCTGACTGAGCTCCCTCAGAACAACAAGCCGAGCTCAGTCCTCAGCCAGGTCATGCCCGCAAGCTCGAGACGCCTAGGTCGGAGCCGTCTTCCACCCTCTAGAGCGAGACCCTCGGAGGCTAGTGCCCTGCGGTCGAGGTCGTGCCAATAGCTCACCCGCCGATGTTAAGCCTCTCCAAGCGCGCGCCCTCTAGACCGAGTCCGCCTTCCGCCCTCCAGAGCGAGACCCTTGGAGGCTAGTGCCCTGCGGTCGAGGTCGAGCCAAGAGCTCACCCGCCAATGTGGAGCCTCTCCGAGTGCGTGCCCTCTGGACCGAGTCCGCCTTCTGCCCTCCAGAGCGAGATCCTCGGAGGCTAGTGCCTTGCGATCGAGGTCGAGCCAAGGACTCACCCGCCGATGTGGAGCCTCTCCAAGCACGTGCCCTCTGGACCAGGTCCGCCTTCCGCCCTCCAGAGCGAGACCCTCGGAGGCTAGTGCCCTGCGGTCGAGGTCGAGCCAAGAGCTCACCCACCGATGTGGAGCCTCTCCGAGTGCGTGCCCTCTGGACCGGGTTCGCCTTCCATCCTTCGGAGTGAGACCCTCGGAGGTTAGTGCCCTGCGGTTGAGGTCGAGCCCAGCGCTTACCCGTTGATGTGGAGCCTCTCTGAGCGCGCACCCTCCGGACCGGGCCCGCACTCTACCCTCCTCCACTAAGGCGCCCCCGCAAGCTCGGAGCGTCTAGGTCGTAGCGAGTCCTGCCATCCCAGCTTGGCCCTAGCCCGGACGAGGTCCTCACCAGCCCAGAACACCGGCGAGCCGCCCGAGGACTGCACTAAAGCGCCTTCCAGGCCGTACTGACCACCTACGACCGCCAGTTACACCAGAAAGGCAAGCAGCACGTTGATCGAGATGCCACACTCTTCACCAACCACTCAAATCATCCAAGAGAAGAAGCCAACTGGAAGATTCGAATCCTGCGGGCAACGTCCCGCCATTCGAGGCACTGACAAGTTTCCCGAATCAGACAACCAAGAGGAGTGCCGGAGCGCCTGACAACTCTCCTTATCATGAATCAGGAAAGACTCCTCGGGACACCGTCGCATGCGCCTGACAGCATGACGGGGATCCCGAGACAAGCGCCCAATGGTAACCTAGTTTGCAACAAGCTCATAGGTAACACAACAACAAAAAAAAATATAGGCGAAATACATAAGCCAGAGAAAAAGAGAAAAAAAAGGGAAGGAGTGCAACCCCCATCAGCAAGAGGGGCATGGCACCACTACCATCACGAGCACAAGCGCAAGCCCGACCAAGAGGGCGAAGCGCCACTACCACCATAGTTGAAGGAAAATGAGGGATACAAGGAGAGGCGGAGGAACAGGGCACCCCTCTGTCCCCGCTATCACTCTCCCCATGCAACGTTTTCACCTTCGCACATATTTTCCACTCCTCCTAGTGCGGAGTCCATCAAGAGGGACCCGACCAGGAGGATCTGTTTCCCTGGATCGTCACTGACTTGATCATCGGAGTGCCCTCGCCGGAAACCCCGGCCCGGATCTCTAACCCCTGTCTCGCAGGTCCGAGAGCGGAGGACCGCCGAGCGGCAAGACGATTATACCCAGCGCAGAGGTCCGGGACTCGAGGACGGCGGGCGGCAGGAGGAGCGCACTCCGATGCCGACAGCAGCTACGGGCGACAACGGTCTTAGCGACAACAATTACTATTAAAATAATAACATATCATATTATAAAATATTATATTAATATAAATATATTAAAATATTATATGATTTTGGTGTATATTGTTATTCACTATTTCATCCTGACCGTACATTCATATTTTATAAAATCTTAGTTGTTGATCTTAAAAAAATGTTTTAAAAATAAAAAATCAACATCAATTTTTATTTTTGAAAAGTCTAAAAAGCCATCCCTTCCATGAAATTTTATTTTTTTATGAAATATGAAAATTATTTATTCTTAAATTTTTTAAAATTTTTTTTAAAAAAAATTAATAAACAAGAGGTTATCTTCTAATCTTCTTGAAATTACCGACTTCTCCTCTTACTTCCTTGGGCCAAACGAGGATACAGCTTTTGCAACGTACATCCATGGTTGCGATTTGCTTTTGGCAAGATGAGTCTTCAATCTCTTAAAGCAATGCAGTTATGCTTTGACCTTTGCATCAGCCAACTAATAGAGACATGGCAAGCACCAACTTCAGTCCTTTTCAACCACAATTAGCATAGGGTCCGCCTAGATACATGACAAAGGGTCCTCATGTGGAACGGCCCATCACACCTACCATGTCTTTTGGTGTTCGAATTTTGGGTCTGCCATTGTTAAATTCTTACACTTCTAGGTGCACATTTCCTGCTCCTGGTAATTTCAGCATTTTTGTCTAAACAGAAACGAGTTCCACTGCTAACTTAAAAAATGACAAGAGCTTTTGGTAATTTTTAAACAGTGTCTTTTTCGTCCATAAGGCTCCAAGTACAGGGTCTTTTCCGTCATAAGGCTCCAAGTTTCCAAATTGCTCCCTCGTTCAGCTCGCAAGGCAAAATACATTTCCAGAACTACCCCCGCACACCGGCAAAGAATAACGAAAACGCCCCCTATCTCATTAAACACCTTAACCAATTACAGAACGCGACCGTTGAATCTATTTAATTGACCTAAATGCCCCTCTAATGACCTCGTTTATTCGCCCGAGCGGATCAAAAGCAAAATAATCTTGCCGAAATTAATTGGTTCGAAAGATATTTGGCGGAAAGAACAGGAGTATCCTGGTAAATGTAGAACCCAGTCTCGCCCATCTCATGCACACTGCCCAACACCCTATGTCTCCGTTCACCTCCAAACTGTTCCACATGGTCTGTTCCGGTGCTCAATTTCTCTACCTTCGTGTTCTTAAAGCTCACGAGGGGGGGACAAGTGGAGGGAAAGCGGGGAGGATTTGGACTTCATTGGTGAGAAGAAAAAGCTAGGAGAAGGGGTCTCGATAGAGGATTAAAGCTGCAAGGGAGGCTCCTTTCCTTCACTACAGGACGTGAGACACAACCATGAAAACCACCCAACTTACAAGGGGTGAAAAATTTTTAAAAAAAAGAAATCGACAGATATTTGAAGTTCTACACCAAAAAGAAGCCACCTTTTTATTGATATAGTTCAGAGGAGGGAAAAAAAAGCAGGGGAGATGTAGGGGAAGGACGAAGGAGGAAGGAGAAGAAAATGGAGGTGAGGGAGAGGAAAAAATTCATAGTTATTTGAAGTTGTACGGCAAAAAGGAGCCACCTTTCTTTCGGCGTAGAATAGAGAGAGAACGGTGGAGAAACAGAGGAAGGAGGGGGATAAGGGAGATGGGGTGTTACCAATCCAAGGTAGAGAGTGAGGAGGCCGTGGCTCGATGCAAGTCCCGGCGGCGATTCATGAAGCATTTGGTGGCGGAGCGGCAGGCCTTCGCCGCCGCCCACTCCCTCTACCTCCGATCCCTCCGCTTCACCGGCGCCGCCCTCCTCCAGTTCGCCAACGTCGAGACTCACCTCGACCTCCTCCACCACCACCTCCCTCCCCTCCCCTCCCCATCCCCATCCCCTCCGCCGCCGCCGCCTCCGCCTCCGCCATCCCCGCCACCTCCCCCTCCGCCAATGAGCCCCACCTCCGACAACTGGACCTCTTCGGTCACCGCCTCGCCGGTTCTCCCCCCTCCCCCTCCCCCGCCGCCACCCTCGTCAAGCTGGGATTTTTGGGACCCATTCGTCCCCTCCTCCTCTCGGTCGGTCACCGAGGAGGATTGGGAAGAGGCCGCCACCACCGCGTCTGAAGTCACCGCCGCGCCCGCCGCCGCCCCTGCCCCGTCGGTGATTAGCGGCTTTTCGAAGGATTCCGCAAGTGAGCTCGCCATGGTGGTGGTGCCCAGGAGCAGGAAGGATCTCTCCGAGATTGTCAAGGAGCTCGACGAGTACTTCCTCAAGTCGGCGGATGCCGGCGTTCGTGTATCGGTTCTGTTAGAAGCACCAAATTGCAAGCTTCCTTGTAATCAAGGACTGGCAGGCAAGCTCCTTCCTTTCTAAACCATTAGTCTTAATCTATTTCTACAAAACTCCGTTCTCATTTTATCAATTTGCTACAATGTAGGCAAGATGTGCAGCTATGGCAAGAGTTTGAACCCATTGCTTTGGACGTGGGGGTCCAATTCAAAAGCTACTGGTTTCACCACGTTTGGAAGGTGCAGGGAGGAGATGGTGAGGGGAGTTGGTAATGGTGGTGGAGTTGGCGGTGGGAGCACGAGCCATTCTTCTACAGTGGAGAAGCTCTATGCTTGGGAGAAGAAGCTCTTTTTGGAAGTCAAGGTACAGTACCATCCTCATTCTCTTCTCCTCCTCAATTTTAATTTATTTTTAGTTTTAATGTTTGGCATTGTTTAACCTGTATATATTCCATCTTTTCCTTCTGTCCTTGGTTTTCTTTTGAGCTCCATGCGCGGTACCAGCCTAAATGATTCTCGAACAAAAAGAAGCATTGCTTTATTTACTTGACCAAATCTTACCACACTAGTAAATTCTATGTTAGAACACGTAAGCTTTTGTTGTTATTCCATTGGAACGCATACCCTTTTGTTCTGTTCTCTTTTTATTTATGTTGTGGGGTTGGGGCCAAGAATATTTCCCAAGAACTTGGTTTCGAAGAGAGCAGTAAAAAGACAAAATAGCCACAAAGAATGATTGTTTTATCTATATTTTCCTTGTTCAACAGAGCAGTTCCATTCGTTTATCTGTAACCTTCTTTATACCATTTTTATCTGCCATAGAATTCTCAGAGACTCAAGAAGGAGCACAAGAGAAGGATGGGCCTGCTAAGGAACCAAGAGGCAAAGGGTGCGGACTACGTGAAGGTTGAGAAGAACAGGAGAGAGATCGAGAGGCTGGAGTCCAAGATCATGGTGTCCTCTCAGGCTATAGAGACCACCACCTCGGAGATCATCAGGCTGAGAGAGTCTGAGCTTTTTCCCCAGCTCCTTGAGCTTGTCACTGGGTCAGTCTCTCTCTCTCTCTCTCTCTCTCTCTCTCTCTCTCTCTCTCTCTCGTTCTTGCAAAGATACACCAAAAAAGCCTCTTCACATGTTCTCCATTTCTCTACATATAAAGGTTACAAAAGAATGGGTTGGCTTTGCGGTCCTGCCAGTACGGTGCCATACTTGATTGTGGGGTTGACCGTCAGAGTCAAATATGGTGTTTCAGTGTTTCACAAAAAAAAGGGTGCACAAAAGTAGAAAGGAATATATTGCTAACTCCACACTTTCTTTTTGCTAATCCACCAAGCACAAGCATCTATTACCCTGCTGTTATATGTGGGAACCATTGATCTAAGGGGAGGATATCGATAGAGGAAAAGGAATGGACATAGAAATTAGCAGTTCAGGTCTGTACCCAAGTTTGTCCGACAAGAAAAATAGAAGTGCACTAGGCTGATACTCTGAGAGGCATTCATCATTCCCATGTACAAACAAATCTATTCTACCTTATGACATGGCTGGACATGCAATCATAAATCTTTATGCAATTTTCCATTGTGTATGCTGATACATGTAGCTTGATATGATAACTATAGGACCATGTACATGATACATAAAAGCTGTTCCTATTCTGCATCTGTTTGAGTGGAACAAATATTTAAGGCTCTTGAGCAACTAACTTCGAAGAGCAACATCCAATTGGGCACAGGAGGGTTACATGCTAACTAGGTAGCAGTTTGATGATTCTATCCTCATACAAATGCTGCCGACTGGATAAGATACTGCCTTTTTTTTGGGTAGAAAGACAAGATACTGCTTTGATTGTTGATTCGCCTATCAAAATTTAGAAAAAAATGAGTTTCATGCATTGTCACTCATCGTAGTCATCTCAGTTTAAAATGAGTGTCATACATGGTGGGTGACATCATGCATCATGGTGCTACGTAGGTAGTACCTAAACTTCACCACATGCTATCATGTATTTTAATAAAACCAGTCTGACTTCTTTGTGCCATGGGTTATTCCTATATATATAAAATTGGCCATCCCTTGTGTAGAATTCCTAGACTGCCCTCTATACCATCTAATAATGTCTAAAAAGAAAACTTTGAAAATATTTAGTAACCAAGGGTCTATTTGGTTTTATTGTTATTTTTGTGTTTTGTTTCCCTACAAATAAGTGAAATACTGCATGGAGATTGACCTTGGAGTTAGCATTTGCATGGAAATTCTGCCTATTTTTCATTTTTGTAAGCAATAAATATTTGTTTTCAAAAGCTCTAGAGATTATACAAATAATTGAAAAACAAAAGGGTTTAATCATACATATCTGTTCATTCTCATCAATTTTCTTCTTGGATCTTTGCCAACAAAAGCAGAAAATAAAGGCAATAGCATTGCTGGCCCTAAAGGTATCCATTTTAGTATTCGATATTTTTGCATGAGATATACTAGCATATTAAATACATGTCTTCCCTTTCTTTTATTCTTTAATTCACATTCCTCTACTAACATTCTAACAATCTAATTAGAGGGTGGGCCTTGGCATGGTGGTAAGGTTTCTCCATTGTGATTTGTGTATTATAGGTTCAAAGTATGGAAAGAGCCTCTCCACATATGGGGTTAAGGGGACCCTTTTTAGACCCCGTAGAGGTGGGAGCCACCTGCACTGCCACACCCTTTTCATATTCTAACAACTCAATTGCTGTGCACTGTTTTCGCATTTACTAGTATAGATTGTTTTGGAGTCATGCATATATTGCGGTTCTCGTGATTTCATCTAATGTTATCAGTACAAAAGGCATGATCCCAGAAAGTCCACCTTGTTTTTTTTTAATGGAATCCATCAGGAGAAGTAGCTTCATTCACAATTCCTCTGAGTTGTTCTTCAAGATCAGTCCGTGCCTGCTCCTAGTATTTTAATAGCCATTGAAACAAAACCTCGGCAACTACACTACCAGATAATCAGATGATCATGGAAGGTAGCCCTACAAGAATTCTTGATTGTACTCATAAACAATAATAAAAAATCCTAATATTATTCAAATTTAACTTATACCTTTTGAGCAACATAACAAAACCAGGAGGAAAAACCTACAAAATATAATTTTCAGGTCTTGTGCAAATGGATAAGCATCTGACATGTTGACTTTATGCATCTAAATTCTAAACCTCAAATGGGAAAAATAATTTGCAATGCAAATACTTGTTTTGATAACTTCTGACCCTGAACAATCTTTGTTAGAAAATGTTGTATCATTGACTTCAAGCTACAAAGTTTTGTTATCTCATTTGAATTTTTTGTATAGAAAGATAATATAAATGAAGAAATATTTTCTTTTCAGCATTATAATGATCAAAAAGGGGATTAGGCTTGCATGACATAATGTATGAAGACAATGTGATAAATGAACAGCATCAGTATCAGATAATCTTTAATACTTCTTTGCAAACAATATATATTAGGAGCATAGGCAAAATCTATACACATCGTATAGAAATGTAACTAGTCACTGACAGAATAATGTAGCTGCAAAACAATAGTGAATGGTCCAAATGTAGTTAAAAATGCAAACTTTTCCTCATAATTTGAGCCAATAATTCCTTGTTTTCTCGGCAGAGAAGTATTGACTGTTCACTCCATTACCTTTATCACATGGATATGAACATAAGCAGGAACTGGAAATCTCTAAACACGGGACTTGATTTAATCAGTCTTTTTAAACAAAGCAGGATCGGGGCCTTCTTTGTCATTCTCTCTCTCTCTCTCTCTTAAAAGGATTTAGTAAAATTAGTTATATCCTAATTATGCATGGCCATGAAAAGAACAAAGTATGTGCTTAAAAGACAAGATAATATGCCGTGAAAACTATCCACAACAATATGGAGTTCCTAACTACCCGGCCATGAGCCTAAATTCGCTGTTAGACATTGTTTAAGAGTTTAGATTTGCTAAGTCGAACCAACTCATTCAGCTAAATGCATGTCACTGTCCTTTAATTTCCCATTTACCAATTACTGAATTCCTGGCATCCCTTATTTTGAGAACTAGAAACTTGTGAATGCATTCAGGCATGTGTGAGGGTAACTTTAACTTAACATTGACCAACTGATTCATCTTAAATATTAAATCCCACGCACTGAGAAGTGGATCAGAAATATGTAATTAAGCAAATGAATAACCATATGATGAGCTGGATATGATGTCTTTTTATGTGAAGGAGACAATACAATACAACACAGAATTCGAGTATCATTATTGTTGCTGTGCTTACCCCTGGACCGGGCTTGCCTTGCCATGCTGGAGAGCTCCTTAGCTGGCCAACCTGCAAAAGGTACCCTAGGCGCCGGAGGTGCTCCAGCGGGGGATACTCCGATGCTTAAGTTAGTGGGAGGTTTGGAGCAACAGAATGAAGAGAACCAGAGAAGAACGTAGAATGGAGAAGAAAGAGCGTCTTACCCCCGCGGAGGCATCCTGGACACCTTTTATGGGCATGAGATACTGCCAAAATTCGTTAGAGGACAGAGACAAAGTCCTTGAATTGCTCCTGGGAGGATCGAAGTGATGGCCAGATGGCATAAAGTCATGGCCATATCGTGGAGTCCATTGTAACAGAATTCTGGTACCAGCTGGAGGGAATCTTCCGGAGCCCTCGGGCAGTTCCCCAGATGCGAATCAAGTTGGTCGGCCTTCATTAGGTCGGCCTTGGGTAAGTCGGCCTCCAGTAGGTCGGCTTCTCATGGGTCAGCCGATCTTCGAATGGGTCGGCCCCTAGAACAATAAACCCAACGGCCAATCGGCTCCTTGGACTTTCAGTGGGGACCATGTCAGGACCTCCAGAAGAGCCGATCAGTGGGAGCTTCAACCCGTATCAACCGGCTGAACACCTTGTGCGGCCCAACACGAGCCGGCCGGATGGATATAACAGTTGCCCCCCTGCTGCTGGGCTTTGAGGAGGCACGTGACCTCAAAGTGCAGGAGCATAGTATTTGGTACAGAGTGCACCCGTTCAGGCTTGATCCGAGATCATCACGACGTGTCGCTTCGAATCTTCCACGATCGGTCTCTTGGACAGGTGTCGGCCTCTCATTGAGGGCGTAAGGGTCGCAGTTAATGGCGAAAAAGGCATCATGATGGAGAGTCAGGCTGGCAAGGGTACTAGCGAGAACGAGGGGACGCGCCGCACCACGTGGCAGGATTCGGGCGGTCGGTTCCAGCTCTCGTGTGACCCCTTCACCATTGATTCGGCACTTGCGCGGATCGCCGTCTGCCCTCAGGATTGGCCTGTCGCTTCGGTCTCGGGGATGTGGACGGACGCGCCTCCTAATAAGGCAGTTGAAACGCCAACGAAGAGAGGTGGTGCCCGCCTCGGAGATCAATAAAAGGAGGGGCGACGCGCTCTGGGAAGATTTTTTGGCTGTCTGTACTCTGCGGGAGAGAAGTCCTTCCTCCGCGAGACCCAGTTCTTAGAGGTTCGTCTTCAGGTTAGCTCCCGAGTCTTCCTCCTTCTTCAATATTAATGGCGACCACTAGTAGGGGCCCAGTCCATAGACCTAGGCAGCCAGGGCCGAGCGAGATCCCATCAAACATGACCCGAGAGCGGGTCGAAAACCTTAGGGCAGTGTACGGGATCCCCACCACCCTGCACCTTACGTTGCCAGGCCGAGAGGGGAGAGCGAACAGTCCATTAGGGCCGGGGACCTTGCCAATGTATGAGTCGCACCTCAAAGCCGGTCTGAGGTTCCCGTTGCACCCTTTCTTTGTAGAGGTCTTCCGGCACTATAGGGTAATCCCGGCACAACTAACTCCGAACAGCATCCGGATCATATGCTGTTTTGTCGTATTGTGTAGTAGGGCCGGACTCGAACCTAGGTTACCCATCTTCGGCAACTTCTTTCTCTTGAAGAAAGATTTTAAGAGCCGGAAATGGTGGATGTTCAGTCCCCATCCCGGCCGAAAAATTTTAAAGTGTCTTCCGTCGGCCGTCCACGGGTGGAAGGCCCGATTCTTTCTCGTGAGCAGTCTTCAGCTCTGGGGGTTCGAGCCCTTGTGGAGGGAGCCGTGGGCAAGGCTCCGAGAGGGGAGGTCGATCTTGATGGCCGACCAAGCCAGTTTCAATGAACTCAGCGGAGCTGGTCCGACCGCGGCATTTGAACTGCTGGGCGAGATCGCCTTCACCGGGCAGGGATCAGCTCCCAGAGATTTTTAGGCAAGGGTCGAACTCCTTTTCCACAGTTCGCCCCCTTTGTCTTCATCTCTTTTCTTTCTTTGACTAACCCTGAGTTTCTTTGTAACAGGAAGGGGGATGAGGAAAATAGATAAGGCCAAGGTCATTCAGCGAGCGGTGCGGAAAAGGCCCGCCCCAGGGTCGGCTCCAACCTCGATGGCCGAAAGGCATAAGAAGAAGCGGGAGGAGAAGCCACCCGCACCTGTCGTGGAGGTGGGGTTCGACGAGGACGACACCCCTCTTACTGAGGTGTTGGCCAGGAAGGCATCCGGGGCTCCATCTACCGTTGGGGAGTCGGCCGCTCCACAGGAGCAGGAGCGGTCGGACCTGCCCAGTACACCGGACGCACCGGCCTCTGCGCCCATCGGCCCGAACACAGCAGGGCCCTCGGAGGGCAGGGAAAAGGGAACAGCCACAGAAAAGGCCGACGAGGAGGGGGCCGAAGAGGAATCGGATGACGAAGTCCGCCAGGAGGAGTTTCAACACTGGAACGTTCTGGACCACCCCCGGAGAGCACGGAGCCTGCTCAGGGGGGCGATGACCGACTTCGACTAGGAGCGGTCAATCCAAAGAAACCTGAGCGATGTGGCGGTAGAGTCCTACCGCAATCTCATGAGGGTAAGGCACCTTACTTGATCCCTTGCCTCCATTTCTCCTTCTTTCTTTCGGCCTTAGTCTCGTGTTTGCAGCTCCTTCATGACATTTCACTGATAGACGACGGCATCGGCCGGGTACTCCATGCAGTGAAGACCTCCGCCAGGAAGGTGCAGGAGTTAGAGGCCACTCGGGCTGCCATGGAGGCAACTCAAGTTGCCTTGGAGGCGTCCCTAAAATCCGTGGAAGAGAGGTCATCGGCCGCCCAAGCAGAGGCCGAGTCATCGAAGGAGGCCCTGAAGGAGGTAGAGGGCCGACTGGCCGACCGGGAGGCCAGACTGAAGAAGAGGAAGGCGAAAGTGGCTTCCCTCACGCGTCGGCTGCAAGAAGAGGAGGGTCGGTTCTCGAAGGCCGACAAGAAAGCACAGGTTGAAAGGGCCGCGGTGGTGCAGCTGACGGCCCAGCTTGAGAAAGCCAGGGAGTAGGCCGCGAGGCAGGCCCGGGAGGCGGTAGTGGCATATAAGGCCTCCCCCGACTTCGACGAGGAGGTCGAAGAGGCAGCGCCGGACTTCTACAAAGAGGGCTACGACGACTGCTTGAAGAAGGTGGCCTTACTTTTTCCGGAGCTGGACCCGTCGGGTGCGGAGCTGAAAGGGCCTGCGGAGGAGGGAGAGCCCCAAGGCGAAGGCGAAGCGGAGGAGGCCAGGGCCGAAGTAAAGGTAGCGGGCATCCCGGTTGAGTCCCCTAGCACCGCAGTCCCGGCCGCCCTTCCTGTTGTAGCAGACGGGGCCGAAGTTGGAGCCCCGATGCACCTTCCGTGGGTCCGACCTAAGGGGTTTGTAAAGATCTGACCCACGTTTTGTAAGTGTCTGCTTTTGGATGTAATGAAAGACCTTACCGTTGTCTTATGTGTGAGATAAATGCTTTTCTTTCACAATTTATCTAAGTGTTTCCGGTCGATTTCTCTATACCATAGGTTTCCTTTTCTTCCGAAATTTTTTCAAGTGTTTCCGGTCGGCTTCTATACCATAGGTTTCCTTTTCTTCCAAAATTTCTCCAAGTGTTTCCGGTCGGCTTCTTCGTACCACAGGTCACTTTCTTTTTCTTCCGAAATTTTTCCAAGTGTTTCCGGTCGGCCTTTCGAAGTCCGAAGCAGGAATGCTGGCAACTGTTTAGTTCGGGCTCATGAACTAGGAGATTTGCTCCTAATTTGCTTCGTCAGGTGGCTCAGGTTTGCCATCTGTTCTTCATGCGATGCCTCATGGGCCGTGTGCGGTGATTGCCGATCGGAGTCGGACTTTCGGAGTGGGCTGCCCTAGAGCCTCTGTCGACTGGAGTCGGACTTTCGGAGTGGGCTGCCCTAGAGCCTCAGCCGACCGGAGTCGGACTTTCGAAGTGGGCTGCCCTAGAGCCTCTGCCGACCGTAGTCGGACTTTCGGAATGGGCATGGAGGAAACTATAGACTTTATTAATAGTGCTTGCGAAGGTTGTCTACATTCCACGGTCGTGATATTTGCTACCCGTCCAACTACTCAAGCCGGTAGGTCCCGACCCGGATTACTTCACTGACTCGGTAGGGACCCTCCCAATTAGGAGAGAGATTTCCTTGCTCGGTCGGTTTTTAAATCTCCGTCCTCCGCAAGACCAAGTCCCCAACCTGGAAGGTTCGTGCCTTAACTCTCAAATTGTAATATCGAGCCATCCTCTGTCGGTAAGTTGCCATCTTCATACTTGCTCGTAGCCTGGTTTCCTCCAGCAAGTCCAGGTCGACTCTTCGTTGCTCTGAGTTAGTCGGCTTGGTGAGGTGATCAACCCATAGGGACTGCAAAGAGATTTCTACGGGGATGACTACCTCACTACCATAGGTCAGGTTGAAAGGAGTTTCTCCGGTTGCCGTCCGAGCAGTGGTCCGGTATGCCCACAATACAGAATAAAGCTCTTCCGCCCAAAGTCCTTTGGCTTCATTCAGCCGAGTCTTCAACTCATGCAGGATCGTCCGGTTGGTGACTTCAACCTCTCCGTTGGATTGTGGGTGGCCGACCGAGGTGAGCCGATGAGAAATGTGGTACTGCTGGCAAAAATCCCGAAACCTTGAGTTATCGAATTCTCTTCCATTATCTGTGATGATCGTCCGGGGGATGCCGAATCTGAAGATAATGCAATTTCGGACAAAGTTCTATACCTTGGCTTCCGTTATCTGCGCCACTACTTTAGCCTCCACCCATTTGGTAAAGTAATCAATGGCCACGAGGAGGAATTTTCGTTTGCCGGACGCTGGGAAAAAGGGTCCTAGGATGTCCATGCCCCACTGGGCAAATGGCCACGGCGCTGTAAGCGGGGTCAGCTGACTGGCGGGCCTCCTTTGGACACCCGAATACCTTTGACACGCGTCGCACCTCTGCACGAAGTCTAATGCGTCTTTTGAATTGTGGGCCAATAATATCCCTATCGGATAATTTTATAGGCCAGGGATCTCCCTCTAAGGCGGTCACCGCAAATGCCTTCATGCACCTCCCTGAGTGCATAATTTGTATCGGTCGGCCCCAAGCACTTCAGTAATGGTTGTGAGAATGACCGCTTCTAAAGGGTTCCGTTGAGGGCGACATATTTGAAGGCCGTCGAGCGTATACGCTTGGCTTCAACCGGGTTGTCCGGGAGAGCGCCCTGGGCCAGGAAGGTACAGATCGGGTCCATCCACGATGGCTCCTGCCCAACTTGATGGATGTCGATCGTCTCTTCTGCAATGCTTGGATGCTGCAGATTCTCCACAAAGGTCTGGATGGAGGTGCCGACCACAGCCGTGGCCAACCGTGACAGTGTCCGCCCGGGAGTTCTGCAGCCAAGGTATATGGAGAATCTTGAAAGACTTGAGCAAAGATGTAAAGCCTCGTACCTTGTCCAAGTACTTAGCCAAGGTTGGGTCCCTTGTTTCAAATTCGCCTTTCACTTGATTGACTACCAACTGGGAGTCAGAGAAGGCCCGAATTCTGCTGATGCCCAACTCACCAGCTATCTTCAGCCCTGCGAGTAAAGCTTCGTACTCCGCCTGGTTGTTGGATACTTGAAATGCAAAGTGCAGGGCATACTCTAGGCATTGTCCGTCAGGGTCGGCTAGAATCAGGCCAGCCCCACATCCGGCGAGATTGGAAGCTCCGTCTACATGGAGAGTCCAGGTGGGCTCGCATTCTCCTACTAGATTGGTCCCAGGTACTTCGGCAATCGAAGAGGGGGCGGCTTCCGGTCCCCACGTGCATTCTGCAATAAAATCAGCAATTACTTGGACCTTCAGGGCCGACCGAGATCGAAAGGAGATATCGAACTCGCCCAGCCTTACAGCCCACTTAACGAGCCGTCTAGAGGTGTCAGGACTTCGGAGGATTGCCTTGAGGGGCTGGTCATTCAGTACGACGATCGGGTGCGCCTGAAAATAGGGCCGGAGGCGCTTCGCCGCCATAACCAACGAATAAACCAACTTTTGGACTTTAGGGTACCTTGTCTCGGCATCATGGAGGACTTTGCTGATGTAATAGACAGGTTTCTGCTGGCCGTCTTCCCCCACCCGCACAAGGACAGTGCTGACGGCTTCGTTAGAGGCCGACAAGTATAGGTATAGCGTCTCCCCCTCCATTGGTTTGGTCAACAGCGGGGGGTTCTTCAAATAATCCTTCAAGGCTTCGAAGAAGGGCAAAGACTTCTCAGCCGACCGGGAAATGAAGCGGCTGAGAGAGGCAATACGGCCCGTGAGCTCTTGCACCTGCTTCTTGCTGGTCGGATGTGCTATGTCTATAATGGCCTTGATCTTCTCAGGGTTAACCTCAATACCCCTTTGAGTGACCAGAAAACCGAGGAACTTCCCGGAGGTCACCCTAAAGATGCACTTGGCAGGGTTTAACTTCATCCGATGACGTCTCAGCGCGTCGAAGGATTCCTGCAAGTCCCTGATGTGTTCGGCCCTCCGGAGGCTCTTAACAATCATGTCGTCAACGTAAGCCTCCATATTTCTTCCGAGTTGCCCTTCAAAGACTCGGTTGATCAGCCACTTGAAGGTGGCGCCCGTATTCTTCAGGCCGAAAGGCATCATCCTGTAACAATACAACCCCCTGTCCGTGACAAAGGCCATCTTCTCCTCGTCTTCAGGGTGCATCCTGATCTGGTTGTACCCAGAGAATGCATCCATGAAGCTTAATAGCTGGTGGCCAGCTGTAGCATCCACCAATTGGTCAATCTTTGGCAGGGGAAACTGTCCTTCGGACAAGCCTTGTTGAGGTCCGTATAGTCCACACAGATCCTCCACTTGCCACTGGCCTTCTTCACCATAACGACATTGGCCACCCACTCCGGATAGTGGGACTCCCTAACAAAGCCGGCGTCGAGGAGTTTTTTCACTTCTTCAATGGCCTTCTGCCTTTCGGTAGCAAAGCTCCTTTTCTTCTATCGGACGGGTCTACATGTTGGGTCAACCTTGAGTTGGTGAGTAATGACATCCGACGGGATGCCTGGCATGTCCGAGGCCGACCAGGCAAAAGCATCAGCGTTGCTTCTCAAGAACCCTATCAGCTCCTGTCGGGCTTCTTCGCTTAGTGTACTCCTGATTTGAAGCACTTTTGTAGGATCATCCTCTCTGAGTGGAACAAACACCACCTTTTCGACAGGCTGACCATAGTCATCAGCTTTGTCCCTCGGATCCAGTTGTTCAAGTGTGGGGCGCCCCTCCAGCTGCCTATCATGAATGGCCAAACATTGTCTGGCCATCCTGCGATCTCCCCTCAGTTCTCCAACCCCGTTACGAGTCGGGAACTTTGCCAGCAAATGATAAGTGGATACGATGGCACGGAACTTATTAAGGGCCGGTCGGCCTAGGATGGCATTGTACGCCGAGGTCGTACGGATGACCACAAAGTTGATAGGAAAAGTCTGTTGGTGGTGTTCCATCCCGAGGGTTACGGGTAAAGTAATTTCTCCTTCTACTCCAACGGAGTTTTCCCCAAAGCCGGTGAGCGGCACTAAGGAGTCCCGCAGCTTTGATCTAGACAAATTCATTCGAACAAAAGCATCGTACAGCAAAACTTCCGCACAACTTCCATTGTCAATAAGGACACGTTTTACATCATAATTGGCAATAATTGCCGACACAACGACAGGGTCATCTCCTGGGAGATGGGATTCCAAAAGATCTTCATCAGAAAAACTGATTATACTGGAGTCCCTGGGCCTCTTCACAATATCTTGGCCCCCTCCAGACTCCTGGTCGGACCTTCGATGCAGCATGCCAACGTCCCCGCCCGTCGGACACTGATTGGGGAGTTCAGCCTCTTTAGGTGGATCCCTGACAGTTGAAGCTTCAGCCCGATCCCGACGGGGACGGACGTACTTGCTCAGATATCCTCTCCTGATGAGGTCTTCGATAGCATCCTTTAGCTGGAGGCACTCCTCAGTATCGTGCCCATGGTCCCTGTGGAACCGGCAGTACTTGTTCTTGTTTCTGGCGGCATGGAGGCCCCTCATTGGTCGAGGCCTTTGGAAGTAAGCCTCGTTCTCGATCTCCATGAGAATTTTCTCCCTCGGAAGGGAGAGGGGCACATAAGTCTCAAACTTCTTAAAGAAATCTCTTGGCTTCGGGCTCCGGCGCCGAGTGGGTCGGCCGTCGTCGCCAAGAGGTCGGACTGCGGGGTCTTTATTGCCCCGCTTCTTAGTGGTCGATCTCCCCTCCATTTGGTGGTGGCTTGCAGATTGCTCTTCCGCCAGGGCGTACTTATGGGCCCTGGTCAACAGCTCGGTGTAGTCCTTTGGGAACTTTTTGTCCAGGGAGAATGTAAGCCTGGATGACTGGAGCCCTCTCTTGAAGGCGGACATTGCTACCGCCTCGTTCAAGTCTGGGACTTCCATGGCCGTTGAGTTAAAGCGGGCCATGTAGTCCCGGAGGGTCTCCCCCTCCTTCTGAAGTATGAGGAAGAGGCAGTCGGTGTTCTTCGGGGCTCGACTGCATGTCCTGAAATGTGAAAGAAAAAGAGTCTCGAGTTGGGAAAAAGACCGGATCGTACCTGGTCGGATGGCCGTGAACCACATCCGAACGGCCTTCTTTAGAGTGGCTGGAAAAGCGATACAGTGGAGGGCATCGGAGGCGCCCTGTACCATCATATGAGCTTTGTAGGTGCCTAAATGATCCAGTGGATCGGTGGTACCGTCGTAGGGGTCCACCTGGGGAATCTTGAAGTGTCAGGGGATAGGCTCCCCTAAGATCTCGGCAGAAAAAGGTGGGCGGGTATCATGAGCCTGCCCCCCTTTGGCCTTCTGCTGTTCGATAATCTCCGCCATGTGCTCTTTCACGCTCATGATCTTATTGTCGTAGTCATGTGGGTCTTCAGCAGGGTGCCAGCCACCGAGGGGAGCGGAGTCAGCGAAAGATGGAGAAGCCGACCTTGCCCTCTTCTCGCTAGCGTGAGCCCCCAAAGACCTCCGGGGCTCCGGAGCAGCATGGGAGAGAGGTGGCAGCTCCTCCAGCTGCTGACTCCCCCCGGCAGCCGGTTGGTGGTTGATGCAGGACGTCGCGGGCGACTGCCGCCGACGTCAGCCGCTTCTTGAAAATGCTGGACCGCTGAGGTGAGCGTTTCGATGCGGTTCACCAGCATCTAGAACTGCTGCAGTCCCAGAGTGATGGTGGGCTCGGCAGCGGCGGCCGTGGCGTCCTCTCCGCGAGATGATTCAGGCCTGTAGAGGGAATGCCTCCCTCTGGCAGAGACGCTTCGCATTCTTCCCCTCACCATCTATAGCTTTCTTCAGTCGATCTCTCCTTTTAGAGTAGAGAGTGGAACGAAGGTTCAAGCCCCTTCCTCTAGCACCAATCTGTTGCTGCGCTTATCCCTGGATCGGGCTTGCCTTGCCGTGCTGGAGAGCTCCTTAGCCGGCCAACCTGCAAAAGGTCCCTTATGCGCCGGAGGTGCTCCGACGGGGGACACTCCGATGCTTAAGTTAGTGGGGGGTTTGGAGCAACAGAATAGAGAGAACCAGAGAATAACGTAGAATGGAGAAAAAAGAGCGTCTTACCCTCGCGGAGGCCTCCTGGACACCTTTTATGGGCATGAGATACTGCCAAAATTTGTTAGAGGACAGAGACAAAGTCCCTGAATTGTCCCTTGGAGGATCGAAGTGATGGCCATATGGTATAAAGTCGTGGCCATATCGTGGAGTCCGTTGTAACAGAATTCTGGTACCAGCTGGAGGGAATCTTCCGGAGCCCTCGGGCGGTTCCCCAGATGCGAATCAAGTTGGTCGGCCTTCATTAGGTCGGCCTCGGGTAGGTCGGCCTCGGGTAGGTCGGCTTCTCGTGGGTCAGCCGATCTTCAAATGGGTCGGCCCCTAGAACAATAAACCCAACGGCTAATCAACTCGTTGGACTTTCAGTGGGGACCATGTCAGGACCTCCAGAAGAGCCGATCGGTGGGAGCTTCAACCGTATCAACCGGCTGAACACCTTGTCCGGCCCAACACGAGCCGGCCGGATGGATATAACAATTATCTTTCACACCACCCATCGAACAATTTTGGTTGCAGCTGCCTAAGCAGCTTAGGATTTCAGCGAGTCCTGTAATAAAGTTTTGTTTATAATTCTTCCCTGATATGATCTTGCTAAATTACTAGATTGAGGTGCATCTTTTCGCTAGCTTATTATACCATGAACAATATTTGCTCATGAACTGCAGTTTGATGGGCATGTGGAGGAGCATGTATGAGTGCCATCAGGTACAGACCCACATTGTTCAACAACTCGAGTACCTCAACAATGCATCAAGTAATAATCCAACCACCAACATACACCGGCAGGCCAGTCTCCAGCTGGAACTTGAGGTTGATCATTGGTACTCAGCTTTCTGCAATCTGGTCAAGTCCCAGAGAGAGTACATCCATGCCCTCACAAGCTGGCTCCGCCTCTCTCTCTTTCAATGTGACCACAACCTGCTCGGTGAAACCCAGCAGAGCTCCGACATCTATTTGCTGTGTGAAGAATGGCAGCTTGCACTAGATCGAATTCCTGACAAAGTAGCCTCAGAAGGGATCAAAAGCTTCTTAACAGTAATCCATGCAGTTGTGCTTCAGCAGGCAGAGGAGCAGAAGCAAAAGAGGAAGTCGGAGCTGGTATTTAAAGAGCTCGAGAAGAGAGCAGAAGAACTAAGAGCATTGGAGTCCAAGTATGGGCCATACTATGTCATGGAGGGTTATGGGGTAATGGCACGGACATCCCCAGCTATGGAGAAGCGGGCAAAGGTGGAGGCTTTAAAGACGAAGGCCGAAGAGGAGAAGAGCAAATATGAGAAGAGTGTTGCAGTCACAAGAGCAATGACTCTGAACAATTTGCAGACAGGGTTTCCAAATGTTTTCCAAGCCATGACTGGTTTTGCCGGTGTATGTATGCAGGCATTTGAGTCAGTTTATAACCATCAGAGAAGCTCGGATCGGGTCCTTGATGTGAGGAGGTTGCTTAGTCGAGGGATCCACTGAAGAAGGCTAGATTCATGTACAGTCTGTAAACAGTTTCAGTATAGTAAGGTGGTGGGTGTTCACAAGCTTCTTTAAATTTTAATGGACTTGGTTGGCAAAGATGTGGAGGCTACCGAAGTGCTTCTGGTTCTTGTGATTGTTCATGGTCCAATGAGAGGCCTCCAGATGACGCTATACTTAAAATGGGGTGTTGAATCAGTTGTTGGATTCTATGCAATTTTTTTCCTTGGGGCCTCTAGACCCGTGTTTGATTTGTTCCAAAGATTTTTATTGAGGTTTGTGAGCTTTCATTGCGAAATAGCATGGATTTACAAAACCATAGCAAACTTACTGGCCATTTTAACGTACCATCCATGCTGCAATTGCTGAGATCATGTAGACTGTTTCACAAAACTAAGAAAAAAAAGCAAATGAAACTGTAACTTGATCATAATTTGAGAATTACTGAAAACTCGAGGAAACACCTTCCAGACTTTGTAGATGGAGCCTCCTGCAGATAGAAGGGTATGACCATTCACAGTTTCTCATCTCCGATTGTTACAACCAAATCGTAATTGATACTCTCCGTCGTGATCTCGATCACAATCCATGTTACAGACTGAATGCAGATGTTCATATGAACTGTCCTAAAATTTAAATTTATAGATATATTAATATTGATTTTGATGCGAGACAACCCGATCAAAATTTATTCTAGAGGTTGAATATTTTAGTACAGATCTTGATGCACATTCAGCATAGATCTTAATGCATATCCCGCACTAATCTTGTGCATGCCCAGCATTAATCTTGATGGAGATGGAAATATTTTTTTGATATTCTTTTATAGGTGTATGGGTATGGGATATCTCCAACACATTTGTCTCGGGATTTTTAGGATAAGTTAGATTTAGGATCGGATACTTTGTTTTAGGATTTGTTTTAATTTCTAAATTTTTTAGGATTAGGATTCTCAGTTGGTTGGGAAGTTTCAATTGTTTTAGGTTTATTTAAGGTGTTTTGTCATTGGAATAAAATTATCGAAAAATTTTATTGAAAAAAGTTTGGGTGTATCCCGACTCCTTCCCCCCTCTTTTACCTTCCCCTCCTCCCCTCTTCTTCTCCTCTGCCTGGCTCTCCACTCTTCTTCCCTCCCTTCCCCCTATTCTTCTTATTCTCCTCCCCTTATTCTCTGCTTATTCTCTTTCTTATTCCTCTTCTTATTGCTCTTCTACTTCTTCCTGGTTTTCTTCCCCTCCTCTCCATCTCCTCTATTTCTATTCCCTCTTTCCCTAATCTTCTCCTTCCTCTCTTGTTGCTATGTGATTCGAACGAGCGAAGCCCTTCTAGCTGACATCAAGTTTGCAAAGCCCCACATCAACCCCTGTTCCAACGTCTCCCTCATCTCCGGTCATCGTCCGAACCAACTACAGCCACTAGCCTCCATCTCCAATCCCGTCTCCACACCATCATCCCCACCGCCACCACCACTTCCTTCCCTCTCCACACAGTTGCTTCCCCCCTCTTGCCATCATCAGTCATCCACCATCGTCCCCCCCCTTCCAGCCATCGTTTTTCCCAACCACCTCCCACTGAAAACCCGTGCCACCCTCTCCCTCCGCAGGACCGAGAAGATGCCCTTCTTCGACCCTCGGCCCCTCGACGACGCCTCCCTTGCTATTGGATTCGCCAAGTCCATCGACTCTCTTCTATCCGGAGAGATCCACCGCCAAACCTCCGATCGATGCCTTGCCATTTGAGACGCCCTCTGTCCCCTCCTTCCCCACTGGATCCCGCCTGATCCCCTGCTGCCGCGATGCCTCCGTCTCCCCGTGTGCCGTCCATCGACGAAGCCTCTGCTTCTCGAATCAGATCTCCCATCCGAGTATTTTTGGAGCCTCCGATCTCCCATCCAAGCATAGACACACCTGGAGTCAAGGACGCTGCCCATGTTGTTGTGATGCTGCCGTGCCACCCTCTCCCCGTGCCGCCAGCCATCGGCTGCACCATCCTTCTCCAGTGACAGATCTTCTGAGGATGCTGGTGAAGTTCCGTCGGAATCCCGCTCCGCAAGCCCTCCTCTGTTCCACCTATCTTCGGTTTGTGAAGAAGGAGATGCCGCACAATCGTGAAAGCATAGCCGGCCACCCTTACCGTCTTTGGAATAAGCAAGGAAATAAAAAAATACAAAAAAAAGAAAATCAGAGAAAAAAAGTGAAAAAAAGAGAAGAAAAAAATAGAAAAAAATATGGAAAAAAAATGTTTATTTGAATAATCGGGAGTTGAACTAACCTAGCCTAGCGGTCGTTTCTTAACGACCAACGATCCACCCTTCTAAATAATTTTGACCGGGTTGTCCCGCATCAATTTTTGGTATCAGAACCTGGTTTAGGCTAGGTTAGGACTAATTATATTTACTTTTTATATTTGAATTGTTTACATTTTAAAAAAAAATTCTATCTCATGGCTATCAACGAGTCAAGCTAGAGTCCCAGGAGAATGATGTCAAGTTGGAGTCCCAGGAGTCTATGGAGCCTGATTCGACAGAGTCGAGTTCTCCCCCACAAGGAAAATGATGAGGACATCTCAGCATAGATCTTGATGCGCATCCAACACAGATCCTGATGCACACCCTGCACTAATCTTGATGGAGATGGAAATATTTTTTTTGATATTTTTTTTATGGGTGTATGGGTATGGGATATCTCCGACTCATTTGTCTTGGGGTTTTTAGAATCGGATGTTTAGGATAAGTTGATTTAGGATTGGATAGTTTGTTTTAGGATTTGTTTTAATTTCTAAATTTGTTAGGATTAGGATTTTTAGTTGGTTGGGAAGTTTCAATTGTTTTAGGTTTATTTAAGGTGTTTTGTCATTGGAATAAAATTATCGAAGAATGTTATTGAGAAAAGCTTGGGTGTGTCCCGACTCCTTCCCCCCTCTTTTTCCTTCCCCTCCTCCCCTCTTCTTCTCTCTCTTCCTCTTCTTCTCCTCTGCCTGGCTCTCCGCTCTTCTTCCCTCCCTTCCCCCTATTCTTCTTATTCTCCTTCCATTATTCTCTGCTTATTCCCTTTCTTATTCCTCTTCTTATTTCTCTTCTACTTTTTCCCAGTTTTCTTCCTCTCCTCTCCATCTCCTCTGTTTCTATTCCCTCCTACCCTAATCTTCTCCTTCCTCTCTTGTTGCTCTATGATTCGAACGAGCGAAGCCCTTCTAGCCGACATCAAGTTTGCAAAGCCCCACATCAACCCCTGTTCCAACATCTCCCTCATCTCCGGTCGCCGTCCGAACCAACTACAGCCACTGGCCTCCATCTCCAATCCCATCTCCATACCATCATCCCCACCGCCACCACCACTTCCATCCCTCTCCACACAATTGCTTCCCCCCCTCTTGTCGTCGTCAATCATCCACCATCGTCCCCCCCTTCCGGCCATCATTTTCCCTAACCACCTCCCGTTGAAAACCCGCGCCACCCTCTCCCTCCGCAGGACCAAGAAGATGCCCTTCCTTGACCCTCGGCCCCTCGACGACACCCCCCTTGCCATTGGATTCGTCGAGTCCGTCGACTCTCTTCTATACGGAGAGATCTACCGCCAAGCCTCCGATCGATGCCTTGCCATTTGAGATGCCCTCTATCCCCTCCTTCCCCACTGGATCCTGCCTGATCCCCTGTTGCTGCGATGCCTCCGTCTCCTCATCTCCCCATGCATCATCCGTCGACGGAGCCTCTGCTTCTCGAATCATATCAGATCTCCCATCCGAGCATGTTTGGAGCCTCCGATCTCCCATCCGATCATAGACACACCAGGAGTCAAGGACACTGCCCGTGTTACTGTGACGCTGCCATGCCACCCTCTCCCCATGCTTCCAACCATCGACTGCACCACTCTTCTCTAGCGACGGATCTTCCAAGGATACCGATAAAGTTCCGCCGAAATCCTACTCCGCAAGCCCTCCTCTGTTCCACCTAGCTTCAGTCTATGAAGAAGGAGATGCCGCACGATCGTGAAAGCATAGCCGGCCACCCTTGCCAACTTTGGAATAAGCCAGGAAATAAAAAATTGAAAAAAAATAAAAAAAAAAATTAGAGAAAAAAAGTGAAAAAAAATAAAAGAATAAAAAAATAGAAAAATATGAGAAAAAATGTTTATTTGAATAATAGGGAGTTGAACTAACATAGCCTAGCAGTCATTTCTTGACGACCAACAATCTACCCTCCTAAATAATTTTGATCGGGTTGTCCTGCATCAATGATGAGGACATCCCAACACAGATCTTGATGCATGCACGGCACTAATCTTGATGGAGATGAAATTTTTTTTTTGGATATTTCTTTATGGGTGTATGGGTATGGGATATCTCTAACTCATTTGTCTCGGGGATTTTAGAATCGGATTTTTAGGATAAGTTAATTTAGGATCAGATAGTTTGTTTTAGGATTTGTTTTAATTTCTAAATTTGTTAAGATTAGGATTCTCAGTTGGTTGGAAAGTTTCTGTTTTAGATTGATTTAAGGTGTTTTGTCATTGGAATAAGATTATGGATGAATTTTATCGAGAAAAGTTTGGGTATGTCACGACTCCTTCCCCTTCTTTCTCCTTCCCCTCCTCCCCTCTCTTCTTCTCTTCTCTCTCTTCCTCTTCTTCTCCTCTGCCCGGCTCTTCGCTCTTCCTCCCTCCCTTCTCCCTATTCTTCTTATTCTCTACCCCTTATTCTTAGCTTATTCCCTTTCTTATTCCTCTTGTTATTTCTCTTCTACTTCTTCCGATCATCTTCCTCTCTCCTCTCTCTCTCCTCTCTCTCTCCTCTGTTTCTATTCCCTTCTTCCCTAATCTTCTCCTTCCTCTCTTATTGCTCTGTGATTCGAACGAGCAAAGCCCTTCTAGCCGACATCAAGTTTGCAAAGCCCCACATCATCCCCTGTTCCAATGTCTCCTTCATCTCCGGTCGCCGTCCAAACCAACCTTAGTCGCTGACCTCCAGCCTCCTGAGAATCCCAACTCCCCAAGTCTCCTAATTCAGCGATCCTACCATCTCCCATCACTGGAAGCCCCACACCATCATTCCCTCGTCCAGCACCGATAACCTTACGTCGCCCCGATCCCACAGGAAGATCCATGTCATCGGCCTCCAACCACTATTTCCGTTGTTGCAATGTTGAAGCCCTTGGTCGTTTCCTCAACCAAGTCAAGCCGAGCGATGCCATCTCCCTCCCGTCCGGAAGATCTACACCATCGGCCTCCCCACGTGCCTCCATTGTCACCGACCAAGACCATCCTCAGCCACTCCTTGCTCCATCCCAGTAGCTGACGACCACCGCCTGAGCCACCGTTGACCTCAGTCCCTTAATTCAGTGCCTCCCACTGCCACCTGAGCCTTCCAGTGACCCTCCTCCCCAGAATCAAGCCATGGCCGCCTCCTTCCTCCCATCCAGATCCGGTTACCTTCCTCTACTGCCAATCGCTGGAAGCAGAGCCCACGCCACCCTCTCATCGTGCCTTTACATTTGTCGACCGTGCTCCCCCTCTCCGGCGATGGCTCCCTCGAGAATACCGACGACTTCCCGGCCGGATTTCCCTCCCCCGTTCCACCTTGCTTCGATCCTTTGAGAAAAAAAAGCCATGCATGAATGTGAACGCAAAGACTGCATTCGGAGCCGACTTCAAGCGCAGAGTATTCTACACGTTTCCTAAAGCATAGCCGGCCTCCTCTTGGCCGACTTTAGATAAATTAGAGAAAAAGGGGAAAATAAAAAAATAATAATAAAAGCAGGAAAAAAAGGAAAAATAAAAACAGTGAAATAAAGAAAAAAAGTGAAGAAAAAAAGAGAGAAAATATGAAAAGAAAAATGTGTTTGTTTGATTAAATAGGAGTTAAACCTAACCAAGCGGTCGTTTATTAACGACCAACGATCCAACCCTCCCTAAAATAATTTTGATCCGTGCTAGGATTTGAAAGAGCTTGGGTGTTATCCTGACTTCTCCCCCCTCCTTCCCCTTCTCTCCTCCCTTCTCCTCTTCTCTCTTCCTCTCTCTCCCTCTCTTTCTCTCTTCTTCCCCTTCTTCCCCTTGTCTCTCTTTTTCCTCTGATCCTCTTCTTCCTCTGGTTTTTCTCTTCCTGTTCTCCTTCTTCTCCTTCTACTTTCTCTCCTCTTTCCTCTGAAACTCCCTGTTACCTCCTCTCGGACCTTCCTGCTTCTTTCTTCCGCTGCTTCTCTAAACCTCCTTAAGACCTATCTTGATTCTCTAAAGCATCCTGAGACCACCAGCCCACCATCTAAGTTTTCATATCCAGTTCTTTCATCCCCTCATCCAAAAGTCCCTCAACTACCACCGACCCCATGCACAGCCATTCCCTCTCTCCCTTGTTCTTACTCCATTGCCCATCTCTTCACCCCACATCCGTGCTAGCGACCACCGAGCTGACCGTGCCACTGTGATGCCCATCCCATTGGCTTCGTGGCCTCCCATTCTAAATGATCGAAAACCCCCCCATCTCCGATCCGGTTGCACCCGATCCTGTGACACCCGAGCCTCCTTCATCCTCCAAGCACCGGTGAGATCTCCCACCTCCCCTCCGATTGGCCACAACCTCAAGGGTGGTGCTTCTGTGGCTTCCTCGTCTCCGATCGATCAACACACCATCACCCGCATCGTCGCTCGATGCCCTCGTTGTACCCATCCTCTCTACCCACTGCTGACAATCAACGACCACCACCTGAACCACCATCATCCTCAATCCCTCATATCAATGCCCCACAACTGCCTGAGCCTTCCGGCAACCCTCCTCCCCAGAATCAAGCCATGGCCGCCTCCTTCCTCTCCCACCTCCCCTCCGATTGGCCACAACCTCAAGGGGGTGCTTCCCATGGCTTCCTTGTCTCCGATCGATCAACACACCATCACCCGCATCGTCGCTCGATGCCCTCGTTGTACCCATCCTCTCTACCCGCTCCCGACAATCAATGACCACCACCTGAACCACCATCATCCTCGGTCCCTCGTATCAACGCCCCACAACTGCCCGAGCCTTCCGGCAACCCTCCTCCCCATAATCAAGTCATGGTCGCCTCCTTCCTCCCATCAAGATTTGGTTTCCTTCCTCTGCCGCTAGCCACCAGACAGGTCCATGCCAACATCTCCCCGAGCCACCGTCCTCATTCCCAGCACCATCATCGAAGAGCCCACTGTTGAAGCCCACCAAATTTCCTTGCCCAAAGCCGATCCCTTGATCCGCACACCCATCAAAGCATGAAGAAAATTTGCATGAACATGAAAGCAAACTCTCACCCTTATTGTCGACTTCAAGCCTGCATCTCAGAACTGCATGATCCTCAAAGCAGACCCTCCTCTTTGCTTTAGGCCTACTTAGATTTATTTGGGTTTATTTGATTGGGTTGAACTAACCTAGCCTAACGGTCATTTCTTAACGACCAACGATCCATCCTCTTAAACTAATTTTGATCAGGTTGTCCCATATCAGCATTTGGTATCAGAGCCATAGATTATATTAGGGTCAATTTCATTTTAATTCATTTGAATTATTTGCATAAAAAAATTAATCAAAAAATTAATTTTTTAAAAAAAGATAAATTAAAAAATTTGATTGTGTGTTAAATACATTGATTGGACATCTTAATTGTTGCATTGCATTTTTATAATTAATCTAAGGGCATTAACCTCTTAATCAGATAAGATGGGGAGTTGATTACCCTTTTTTAGCCCATAAATCACTATCTCCTCATCTGCATTGACCTAAACCTTAAAATTAAAGTTAATTATACACCAGCCCTAGGGACATCCAAGCTTATTAGGACAAGGATATCTAAGAGTTATACTAAGCTAGTTTCGATCATTGAATTGGTGTCTAGGAAAGTGGTTCAGGAATCTTAATCTCGAAGAAAGGTTGTTATTTAATTGGTTCCATTCGCTGACCTGGCCAATCAAATTGGTATCTAAGGAAAGCAACAAGGGGACCCCCGCTATTCTTACACTTACCGGGCCAATTTGGTGAATTGGTTCAAACTTGGAATGCTCGATGGTTGACTTGGAGCAGTTAAGAGCTGTCTAGTTCTAGGTTAACCCTAGGTTAGAGTTGACTTGCTTTATCCCTTGATTGAAAATATTAAAAAAAAATTTAAAGAAACCTGTATATCCTTGAAGTCTACTTCACCAACCTACTTCACCTCCAAAAATTCCAAAAAAAATTGTGCATGACAACTAGGTCAAGGATCAAGTACAAAGCAGAACCTTCCCACTTAGATATTAAAATGGATCCCAATTTAGAAGCTGCTCTACAGGAAATCATGGGTCAACTTGAAGCAATTGATGGTAAGTTAGGTTTCTTAGATGTAAGGGTAGGAACCTTAAAAGAGAAATAATTAGTGAACACAAACCATCCTGTTATGAACTCTTCATCTAGAGTCACAGACCCTAGAGACCGAAATGACTACCCGGGTTATGAGGGAGGTCATACTCGGATACTTCGACCTGTCATAGACCCTAGGGATCGACATGACTATCCAGGTTTCGATGTAGGTAGTGTTGGGTGGACCAGCTCACACCCTCGAGGTGCGGGGGTCTAGGCCCATGAAATGTGGGTACCACTGTTAAAGTGAGGCTGGTGCCATGTCAATGCTCCTTGGGAAGTGTTGTGGTGCTTATCCCCAGGTAGGAGCCGGCTCGATAATAGTATGCTGGGTTGGTGCTGCAGTGCTTGGTGGGAGGGTCGACTCGTATGCCCCGGGATTGCTACGTTGCCTTTTTAAGAAAGATTAACCGCCACTTCTAAACAGGGACGTTCCTTTTGGATTGTTGGTTGGGATGTCGATCCTATAGTTGGTATCAGAATCGAGGTCATGGGTTTAAGTCCCTGCAGGCAGAATTCTCGAGGGGTTTTTCACTAGGAGGAGATTGTTGAGTGGGCTAGCTCACACCCTCGAGGTGCGGGGGTCTGGGCCCACGAAATGTGGGTGCCACTGTTAAAGAAAGGCTGGTGCCATGTCAACGTCCCTTGGATGGTGCTGCGATGCTCGGTGGGGGGATCGACTCGTGCACCCCGGGGTGCTACGCTGCTTGCTTAAGAAAGATTAGCCACCACTTCTACATAGAGACGTTCATTTTGGATAGTTGGTTGGGGCGTCGATCCTACAGGTAGTCATCAAACACTTCGACCTTATCGTAACCCAATCGATCAGGATAAACATATCATGAGGAGTGTTAAGGTTGAAGCCTCGAGTTTCTTAGGTTGCCTAGACCCCAAAGAATACATTGACTAGAAAGCTGATATGGATCACTATTTCAAATGGTATGATATGTTTGAGGATAGGAAAGTAAGATTTGCTTAAATAAGGTTATTGGGTCAAGCCAAATTGTATTGGCACAATGTCCAGTGATTAGCCACTCATAGGAGACAGGATCCCATTTGAACCTGAGATGAGATGAAGGATAAACTTCGTGAGAAGTATCTTCCTGCATCCTATCAACAGCGACTCCTGGATCAATGGCAAAGGCTGACCCAAGGAATCGGATCTGTAAATGATTATAATGACAAATTTGAAAAATATCTTATGCGTTGTAATGTGAATGAAGATCTGTCTGTCAACTTATCCTGATTTAGAGTTGGATTAAGAGGGAATATTCAAAGAGAGTTGTTTATGAGAGAGGTCTATAGTTTAGAACAAGCATATCAACTAGTCCAAGATTATGAGAGATTCCAGAAGATGCCTATCACCTATAGACCTAAGCCTTCTAGACCAAAGATTTTAGGTCCAAGACCTAGTATGAGTCAAGCCCCAACTGGTCCAAAACCTAACATGAGTCAAGCCCCTGGTAGTCGACCCTCGTCTACGACCCTACCAACTAAGAGGGATGAGAAAGAAAAAGGAATTATGAGAGAGACTTCCTGAGAAATTAGCTCTAAGGTTCAATATTTCAAGTGTAACGAAATAGGAAATGTGGCTAGTCAATGTCCATCTAGAGCACTATATATAGAAGAACTTGAAGAACATGAAGATCTATATAATGCCCTTGAAGAGAAAGTCTACATTACTGATCCAAGATTAGCCAACACCTTTGAAGAATATGATCCTATTCAAAATGAGAGTACACCTGAGGAACGATTAGGAGTGGTTAGGTGTGTATTGACCCAATCCAAGGAAAGTGAAGACTGGCACAGGACCGCTATCTTTCATACTTTTATTGGTCAAGGTGATAAGGTATGCAAGGTAATCATTGATAGTGGTAGCTACATCAATGCCATCTCCACCGATACCATTGCATGCCTAAGACTAGCACCCATAGACCATCTAAGTCCATACAATGTGGCCTGGGTAGATGCTTCATCTATCTCAATCAGACATAGGTGCCTAGTCCTAATTAAATTTCAATCATACCAAGATAAAGTCTGGTACGATGTGTTACCAATGAAAGTGGGTAGCATTATTCTTGGCAGACCTTGGCTCTTTGATCATGATGCCACTCTTCATGGCCAAACCAATACATGTACATTTATGAACCAAGAAAAAAGGATTACTATTTATCCTTCATCTCCTAGAACCACCAAGAGAGTTATAAAAGGTAACCCTAGTGTCCAGAAGCAAAAGAAAAGCCTTCACATAATCAATGCTAAAGAAATTAAAAATGAATTGAATGATGGCTCCCTAGTTTAGGTTCTAGCTCTCAAAGAATCTAGAGGCAATATCAATCCTTGGCACCAGTACCCTCAGGAAATAATCACACTCTTAGATGAATTTAAAAATATTTTTCCTGAAGACCTCCTGGACCATTTGAACCCTACTTCCCCAAGAGCCTCCCTTCCCAATCTTCCCCACTATCGATTAAGCCCTACTGAGCATGCAGAGTTGTAGAAACAAGTTACTGAGCTCCATGATAAGGGTTTTTGTAAGAGAAAGCCTGAGTCCTTATGCAGTCCCCGCACTCTTGACTCCAAAGAAAGATGGTACATGGAGGATGTGCGTGGATAGTCGTGTGATAAACAAAATCATTATAAAATATTGATTTTCCATTCCTAGGTTAGATGATATGATTGACATGATATTCGGAGCAAGTATCTTTTCCAAAATTGATTTGAAGAGTGGATATCATCAGATTAGGATTAGACCTGGTGATGAATGGAAGACTGCCTTTAAAACTAAAGATAGTTTGTATGAATGGCTGGTCATGCCATTTGGCCTGTCCAATGCTCCAAGTACCTTCATAAGAGTTATGACCCAAGTACTATGACCATGCATTGGATCATTTGTGGTCATGTACTTTAATGATATCTTGATTTACAGCCGAACCAAAGACCATCTAGATCACTTGCAATGAGTTTGTCAAGTCTTAAGGACAGAAAGTCTCTATGAGAATCTAAAGAAGTGTGAGTTTCTGACAACCTGAATAATTTTTTTAGAATTTGTAGTAACCCCTGACGGTTTGGCAGTAAATCCTAAAAAAGCTCGAGCCATATCTGAATGGCCTATATCCCAAAACATGTACGAAGTTCGAAGCTTTCATGGCCTCGCAACTATTTATCAGAGGTTCATTAGAGGTTTCAGCACCATCACATCTCCGATCACTGATTGTATATGAAAAGGGAGCTTTAAATGGACTAGAGCTGCTGAACGAGCTTTTCAGGAATTGAAAGAAAGAATGATCCATGCTTCAGTTTTGTGATTACCAAATTTTTCAAAGGTTTTTGAAGTTGCATGTGACATATCTGGAGTAGGAATTGGTGGAGTCCTAAGTCAGGAAGGACATCTTGCAACTTTCTTAAGTGAAAAACTCAATGATTCCAAGCGTAGGTATTCCACATATGACAGAATTCTATGCTATGGTCCAAGCCCTTAAATTTTGGAGGCATTATCTGTTTCCACAAGAATTTATCCTGTATTCGGACCATGAGGCCCTCAAGTTTCTTAATTCACAAAAGAAATTAAATCCAAGACATGAAAAATGGATTGAGTTCCTTCAGGCTTATACCTTTATGATAATGTACAAGGTAGGTGTAGATAACAAAGCTACCGATGCATTTTCTCGAAAAGTAGATTTACTAATTGTAGAAACTACTGAGCCAGTTTTGACTACTGATGCACTTTCTCTTAGGATGAGCCTTTTATCAGCAGTAAGTGTGAGAGTTATTGGATTTGAACAGTTGAAGGAAGAGTATAATGGATGCCCAGACTTCATGAATTTCCTTACTTCTATGAGGTAAGGACCGTCTAGAGAATTTAGAAAATATACCCTTCAGGACGGATATCTTTTTAAGAATAATAGGTTGTATATCCCACAGACTTTAGTAAGAAAATTTTTAATTTGGAAAATACATGCTGGGGGATTATCTGGGCATTTTGGAAGAAACAAAACAATAGATGCCCTGGAGGTTCAGTTTTATTGGCCTAGCCTGAAACGCGATGTAGCCCAGATTGTTGCATGCTGCCGGACTTGTGCCGTGGCTAAACATCGAAAACAAAATACTGAATTATACACCCCACTACCTATACCTGATTGTCCATGGCAAGATGTAAGCATGGATTTTGTCTTAGGATTGCCTCGAACAATTAAGAAGAATGACTCAATTTGTGTGGTAGTAGACAGATTTTCCAAGATGGCCCATTTCTTACCTGCCCCAAGACCTTTGATGCTTCTAAAGTTGCTCACTTATACTTTAATAAGATTGTTAGGTTACATGAATTGCCAAAATCTGTCACATCAGATAGGGATGTTTGATTCACTAGTTACTTTTAGAAAACTCTATGGTACTTAATGGGTACAAAATTAAAAATTTCATCTATCTATCACCCACAAACAGACGAACAAACTGAAGTTGTAAACATAAGTTTAGAAAATTTACTTTGGTACTTGGTAGGAGAACATGTTAAAAATTGAGATTTACTTTTACCCAGAGCCGAGTTTGCATATAATAGTTCAATAAATAGGTCTACTGGTAAAAGTCCATTTGAAGTTATGCATGGTTATCATCCTAATAAACCAGTAAATTTAATCCCATTGCCTATGCACGCTAGAGTCTCAGAGTCAGCATCATCCTTTGCAGAGCATGTTAGGAGCTTCACAAAAAAATCAATGAAAAAATTAATATCAGTAATCAGATATATAAACGATTAGCTGATTCTCACCGATAAGTTAATGATTTTGCTGAGGGTGACCATGTCATGATTAGGGTCAGATCTGAATGGTTTCCACCAGGAACCATTCAGAAATTACATGCTAGAGGGGCAGGCCCATTCAAGATTTTAAAGAAAGTTGGACCGAATGCATATGTTATTGATCTACCACCTGATTATGGAATTAGTCATACTTTCAATGTATCGGATCTAATTAAATATAAAGAACCAGCATTGATACCTAGTAATCCATTTGAGCCTGTACCTTCATTTGAGAGTGACCCTCCTCCTGAGTGTCTACAAGCCAAAATAAGAGAAAAGCACGATGTGATCGAACGTATCTTGGATGAGCAGATCAGATCCACGAGGGGTCGAAACTACCACCGCTATCTGGTTCACTGGCGAGGCAGACCAGAGTTAGAGGATTCTTGGATTACTGAAGAGAAGTTATAAAGAATTAACCCAAATATGTTCGAGTACCTCCAGGAAAGTATTGAGCCTGACTCGATGGAGTCGAGTTCTCCCCATCCAAGAAGAAATTGATGAGGAATTTCCCAGCACGAATCTTGATGCAAATAGATTTTATGGGTGTATGGGGGTTTGGGAATCTCCGAATCAGAGATCAATTTGTTTTTATCTGTTTTGGTTGTTTAGAGTTTCAATTTATCTTATCAAAATTCCTTATTAGTTTCGATTATTTAGAGTTATTTTAGATTTATCTTATCGGTTGTTTGTAATCTATTTTAGGATGTAATTTATTATTTAACTGGTTGTAAACCTCCTTGGAGGGTATCAATATTTTGAATAAAGAACAAGTTCGAGCTTCCTTCTCCCCTTTGGTTCTTCTCCTCTTCTTTCTCTCCTCGTCCCTCTCTTTCTTCTCCCCTCCCTTGATCTTCTCCCTTCTCCTCATTGCTTAACCTTCCCTATTCTCTCTTTTCCTTACTCTATTCTCTGCTAATTCCAAAGTCCACTTCCTTCCTGAATCATTTCGCCACCACTGCCAACCCTAAACGCCCCCTGCCTAAACTGACTGCAGATCGGCATCCCGAACAACCTGTGACACCATGTCCCTTCCATCCAATGCCCGCCGCAACTCTCAACCACCAAACCACCTCCGAATCAATCCATTTTCGTGCCTCCCATGCTCCATCGCCATCATCAACCCTCAGTCTCTCAATGATGCCCCCTGCCATCGGATTCGTTGAGTTCATCGCCTCTCTCCCTCTGCAGGATCGAGGAGCACCCCATCCCCTCAGCCGATCGATAGCCCAATCATGAGCACCTCCTAGTTCATCATCAACCCGCGACCATCCTCCTCCGTCCGTCATCTTAACCAAGTCAGCCGCCACCTTCCACTAGCGAACAATCACCATCGCATAACACCATCGATAAATCAAGCTCCTCCCATCGATCAAAACCGCTCCAGCCCTAGATCCACTCGATGCCTCCCACCGGATCTCCTCCCTTCCACCGTCGACTGCTACTCTCCCACCTCCGATCGACATCCTGCCATCTGAGATGCTGACTTCGTCTCCTTCCTCACCGCTCGCACCCCTCCATGGTCGAACCGAGCTCTACAACAGGGCCTCAGAACTAAGCCCTGTACCACTGTCCTGCTGTCGACTATTCTGCCCTTCTCCGGTGATGGTTCTTCCAAGGACGTCGATGAAGTTCTGCCAGAATCTCGCTCCTCAAGCCCTTCTCTGTTCCACAGCCTTGGTCCATGGAGAAGGAAGAATTCTACATGATCGTGAATGCTATCCCAATTCCTGTTGCCGATTTCAAGCTCCACATAGATCTCAAAGTTGCACAGATCTCAAAGCAATCCCAAAGATTTGTGAAGCATGGATTTCAAAGCAGATCAAATTTAAAACCCAGATATCAAAGCATTGGGATTATTGGGTTAAATTGGTTTCTTTACTATTTGTCATATTATTTTGATTTAGGATTGATCGAATCGCTTGTTTTTTTAGTGATCCAGGTCCAATGGCTTCCGATCCACCCGCTCATGAACCACTAGCCGAAATTTTTGATCGCCTCAGGATGGTCTCCTCCCTCCGGAAACATGACATCCCGTGTTTTAGGTGAGACCTCTTCGATAATTATAATTTAGAATAGGTATAATCAATTGCTGGAATGATATTAGTTGTCCAATCTTTTATTTAATTAGATCTAATTTCATTGAAATTGGATAGCCCTAACCTAGTGGTCATTCCTTAATGATCAGTGGTCCAATTTCGTGAGATTTGACTGTGCATGCCGATTGGGTCAATTCCTAGTCAGGCCTTAATTTGATTAGGATATTTTTTAGTTTAAATTCTTAATTACTTTGATTATCTACTAATATTTATCTTTAAAATTACTTCGTTAATTTCTTTGCTGATCTTATTAAGGGTCCTTAGATCTAGGATTTGTTGGTCCATCCCGCATTAGTAGAGAATAGAGTAAGGGAAAGAGGAAGAATAGGGAAGGTTAAGCAACGAGGAGAAGAGAGGAGATCAGGGGAGGGGAGAAGAAAGAGAGGGACGAGGAGAGAAAGAAGAGGGGAAGAACCAGAGGGGAGAAGGAAACTCGAAGCTGTTCTTTATTCAAAATATCAATTTTCTATTCCTAGGTTAGATGATATGATTGACATGATATCCGAAGCAAGTATCTTTTTCAAATTGATTTGAAGAGTGGGTATCATCAGATTAGGATTAGACCTGGTGATGAATGGAACACCGCCTTTAAAACTAAAGATGGTTTGTATGAATGGCTGGTCATGCAATTTAGCCTTTCCAATGCTCCAAGTACCTTCATGAGAGTTATGACTCAAGTACTACAACCATTCATTGGATCATTTATGGTCGTGTACTTTGACGACATCTTGATTTACAGCCAAACCAAAGAAGACCATCTAGATCACTTGCAACGAGTCTGTCAAGTCTTAAGGTTGCGTTTGGTGGATCACCAGAGAATCCTGAATGGTAATATGGATTACTTGCAAGATAGATTACCACTGGATAGATTGCCAGTAATGCTGATTACTGTGTTTGGTATATACAAGTAATCTATTAGTAAGATTGATTACTGTGTTTGGTATGATAAATAGATTACAAATAATTTAAGCTCAAATTTTCAAAATATCCCTAAGTCAAATTTATTAAAAATATATTATAATATAATATAGTAATGTAATATAATATTACATTAATATAATATATTATTTGATATTTTGTAATGTAATATAGTATTTATTATTTGATATTTTATAATGTAACTATTTATAAAATTATATAGTTAATAATATAATATATAATATTATTATATATATATTATATTAAAAATATTATACTATATTTAATATAATATAATATATGTTATGTTATAAAATGTAATATATAATTTAAATTATATTATATTACACTCTATTGTTATATAATATATATTTTAAAATATTCTATTTTCTAATATTACAAATAAAATAAAATAAAATATATAATGTAATTTAGAATAATATTATTATATATACTATAATATTGAGTATATTTTGTTTTATATTTTATAATATCAAATATATTAAATTAAATTATATTTAATATAATATGTTTTTACATTATATATTTGTATATAATATAAATATATTATATTAAAATTAGTAACATAATATAAAACATTAATTATTATATTATATTATACTACAAAATATAATATTATATAGTATATTATATAATATTACAATATTAATATAATATAACATATTATATTGTATATTTTATATTTTATTATAAAAATATATTAGATTATATCATATTTATAAAAGTATAATATATTTATATAACATAGTATATTTATTTGAAATATATATATATAATATAATATATATTTAAATTATGTATTTATATAGAATATAAATATATTATTTTAAATTTAATAATATAATATATATAATTTAATATATTACTTAGTATATTTAAAAGATTATATATAATTTCTTTACATTTATTTAGTATAAATAATTTTCAATTTTTTAATTTTAATATAAAAATATTAAATATTTTATATTTAATAATATAGAATATTTAAAATTTATATTTTTAATAAATAGCTAAAATGTAAAAATTATATTTTTATAAATAAAATATAGATTTAAGAAGAGATCAGGCAGAAGAGAAATGTTTTGTTCTCACCGAAGCGAAAAGGACGGGACAATTTTGTAAAAATAAAAAATACCAGATTACCACATCTCCGGTAATCTGGATAGCCACCCATCCTTGAGATAATCTGGATTGCACATGAGAGGTAATCTGGATTACCTGTTCAAGATAGATTACCATTTAGTATAAATACCAAACATAGTTATATGGTGGGCTCACTTTAAAATTACCGGTAATCTGAATAGATTACCGTCTACCAAACACAACCTAAGGATAGAATGCCTCTATGGGAATCTAAAAAAGTGTGAATTTCTGATAATCCAAATAATCCTGACGGTTTGGCAGTAGATCCTATAAAAGTTCGAGCCATATTTGAATGGCCTGTACCCCAAACGTGCACAAAGTTCGAAGCTTTCATGGTATCGCAACTTTTTATAGGAGGTTTATTAGAGGTTTCAGCACCATCATAGCTTCGATCACTGATTGTATACAAAAATGGAGCTTTGAATGGACTAGAGCTAATGAATGAGCTTTTCAGGAATTGAAAGAAAGAATGACCCATGCTTTAATTTTGTGATTACCAGATTTTTTAAAGATTTTTGAAGTTGCATGTGACGCATCTGGAGTAGGAATTAGTGGAGTCCTAAGTCAGGAAGGACATCCTACAGCTTTCTTTAATGAAAAACTCAATGATTCCAAGCATAGGTATTCCACCTATGACAAAGAGTTCTATACTATGGTCTAAGTCCTTAAATTTTGGAGGCATTATCTACATTCACGACAATTTATCCTGTATTTGGACTATGAGGCCCTCAAGTTTCTCAATTCACAAAAGAAATTAAATCCAAGACATGAAAAATGAATTGAGTTCCTTCAGGCCTATACCTTTGTGATAAGGTACAAGGTAGGTGTAGATAACAAAGCTGCCGATGCATTTTCTCAAAAAGTAGATTTACTAATGGTAGAAACTACTGAGCCAGTTTTGACTGCTGATGCACTTTCTCTTAGGATGAGCCTTTTATTAGTAGTAAGTATAAGAGTTACAGGATTTGAACAGTCGAAGGAAGAGTATAATGAATGCCAAGACTTCAAAAATATCCTTACTTACATGAGGCAAGGACCGTCTAGAGAATTTAGTGAGTATACCCTTCAAGACGGATATCTTTTTAAGAACATTAGGTTGGTATCCCATGGACTTCAGTAAGAGAATTTTTAATTTGGGAAATACATGCCGGGAGATTATTTGGGCATTTTGGAAGAAACAAAACAATAAATGCCCTGGAGACCCAGTTTTATTGGCCTAGCCTGAAATGTGATGTAGCCCGGATTGTTGCACGCTATCGGACTTGTGCCATGGCTAAACATCGAAAATAAAATACTGGATTATACACCCCACGACCTATACCTGATTGTCCATGGCAAGATGTGAGCATGGATTTTGTCTTAGGATTATCTCGAACAGTTAAGAAAAATAACTCAATTTGTGTAGTAGTTGATAGATTTTCTAAGATGGCCTATTTCTTACCATGCTCCAAGACCTTTGATGCTTCTAAAGTTGCTCGCGTATACTTTGATGAGATTGTTAGGTTACATGGATTGCCAAAATCTATCATATCAGATAAGGACATTCGATTCACTAGTTACTTTTGGAAAATCCTATGATGCCTAATGGGTACAAAATTAAAATTTTCATCTGCCTATTACCCACAAACAGATAGACAAACTAAAGTTGTAAACCGAAATTTAGAGAATTTACTTCGGTGCTTGGTAGGAGAGCATGTTTAAAATTGAAATTTACTTTTATCCCGAGCCTAGTTTGCATATAATAGTTTGGTAAATAAGTATACTAGTATGAGTTCATTTGAAGTTGTGCATGGTTATCATCCTAATAAACCAGGAGATTTAATCCATTGCCTATGCATGCTAGAGTCTTAGAGTTAGCATCATCCTTTGCAGAGCATGTTAGGAGTTTGCATAAAGAGATCAGTGAAAAAATTAATATCGGTAATCAAATGTATAAACGATTAGCAGATTCTCACCGATGAGTTAAAGATTTTGCTGAGGGTGACCATATCATAATTAGGGTCAGATTTGAACGGTTTCCACCAGGAACCATTCGGAAATTACATGCCAGAGGGGCAGACCTATTCAAAATTTTAAAGAAAATTGGGCCGGATGCATATGTTATTGATCTACCACATGATTATGGGATTAGTCCTACCTTTAATGTATCAGATCTATTTAAATATAAAGAACCAGCATTGATACCTAGTGATCCATTTAAGCATGTATCTTTCTTTGAGAGTGACCTCCTCCTCCTAAGTATCCACAAGCCAAAATGAGAGAAGAGCATGATGTGATCGAACATATCTTAGACGAGCAGATCAGATCCACAAGGGGTCGAAACTACCATCGCTATCTGGTTCGCTGGTGAGGCAGACTGGAGTCAGAGGATTCTTGAATTACTGAAGAGGAGTTACAGAGAATTGATCGAAATCTGTTCGAGTACCTCCAGAAAAGTATTGAGCCTGACTTGACAGAGTCGAGTTCTCCCCCACCTAGGAAAAATTGATGAGGATATCGCCCAGTACGAATCTTGATGCAAATAGATTTTATGAGTATATGGGGGTATGGGATATCTCCAAATCGAAGATCAATTTGTTTTTATCTATTTCGGTTGTTTATAATTCCAATTTATCTTATCAGAATTCTTTATTAGTTTCGATTATTAGAGTTGTTTTAGATTTATCTTATTGGTTGTTTGTAATCTGTTTTAGGATATAATTTATTATTTAACTAATTGTAAACCTCCTTGGAGGGTATCGATATTTTGAATAAAGAATAAGTTCGAGTTTCCTTCTCCCCTCTAGTTCTTCCCCTCTTCTTTCTCTCCTCGTCCCTCTCTTTCTCCTCCTTCCTCCCCTCTTCTTCTCTTCTCTCTCTTCCTCTTCTCTTCTTCCCGGTTCTCTTTCCCGAGATTCCTCTTCTTCCTCTCTTCTCCCTTCTTCTTTGATTCCTCTTCTCGGTTACCCTCTCCTCTACATCTTCCTTCTCCTGTCACTCTCTTCTTCCTGGTTCTCTTTCTCCCCCTCTTCTTCTTACTTCTCTCTCCTGGTTCTTCTTTCCCCATATTCTTCTTCTTCCCCTCTCTCTCTTCTTTCCCTTCTCTCTCATCTTCTCTGATCTTCTTTTCTCTTCTCATTAGCTTGAGAACTAAACACCCGAACGAATCACCAACCAACCTTCCTTCTGGTCCGCGATGCCTTCATCCCGAAACAGAGCTATCAAACCATGCGAATCCCTTCTTTGATTCGGCGACCCGACGACGAACCAAACCGCCTCTCCTTTGTTATCTGTGGCACTATTCTCGCCAGAAATCACCATGCCAAGACATGCTGAGCCCTGCAACAGGGCCACGGAACCGAATCTGAGCGCACCACCTGCAGCTGAACAAGCAATCCGTCAGCCAAATCTTTCGCCTGAGATCGTGTAATCCACTATTGTGCCATCTTCCCCGAAGCACCTTGACCTCCCAATCGAAGATCTCCGCCGCATGCAGCTGCCAGCGACGCTGGACTCCTCCGGACGCACCGCCCGAAACCGAGCGCACCACCTCCCCGGCTCACCTCCTTCCTCCCGTCCGAGCATTTCCCTCCATGAGGAGATCACCACCATCGTCGCTTGCCCGTGAAGCCTCGGAAAGCCGCCGGCTACCGGTGAAATCCTCGTCCGTGCTGCCCTTCTTCCAGCCGGATCCACCAAGCTCCTCCTACGGCCATCGTCAATCACCGGAACCAAGTTGTGCCGCTATCAACCGCATGAATGGAGTCATGCCTTACCTCTCCCCAAGCCTCCGCCCTCACTACGGTGCTGTCGCCGATGAAAGTCCACTGGATTTTCCCCTCCAAGGATCAGATCCCCTGTTTTGGGTGTTCTACACTCTCGTCAAAGCGCAAAGAACCCCTTGCACGAATGTGAAAGCAAGAAGTATTTATGCATACTTCTCAAAGCAAAACTGGCCCACTTTGCCGGCTTCTTCAAGTGCAGAAGGAAATAAAAAAAAAAAGAAAAGAATATCAAAGAAAAAAATTTTTAAAAAAAAGAGTGGAAAAAAAAAAAAAAAAAAGGAAGAACAAAAGAATTTTGGATTTGTTTGACCTAGCTTAGCGGTCATTTCTTAACGACCAACGATCTAACCCCTAGAATAAATTCTAATCTTATTGTCCCTCACACCAGACTTTGTATCTCCATTTTATTTAGAAACACTTCTAGGAAATTGCAAGACCATGGTAATCCCAACAAATCTGAATCGCCTGACTTACCAGTTCAGCTAATGTCCGAAGGAGGAACCCAAAACCAGCATCGAGGCAACCTGCATCCTTTTCCTTTCGTTTCATGTGATGATCGCAGATCCGAAGTTCATATCAATATGCAAGACAAAACCCTGATAAAAACAACAAAAAAAATAATACGAAGCTATAGAAGTATGCACTCCACAACCATAACAAGGAACGCATACACAATTAGGTCTGGAATTATATTTTCCTAGTTCAGGCATGGTTGAGACCCTCTTGTAACTGCAAGAATGTATCTTGGTCACAATATGCCAACATGCTGAAGAAATGGACGAAACCTCAACCCCTGATTCGAAGGACAACTCCACAATATTCATGAATCAAATAAAGGGATCAGAGATTGCTTCATGATTTGAATGCATATGAAGGAAATAAAACAACTGCCATACAAAAAAAAGTGCAACAGTTGCCAGTCCAGCTTCAATTGTTGTTTGTAAAATAGACTGGATCCTCTCCATTCCCTGTCTTCCGACAATGGGCACCTGCCTTGAGGTTTGCGGCTATAAGAATTCCAAAGTAATACCCATAACAGCTCCACTATAGACATTTTCAGTTATGGACGGAGGTTTCACCATGGAACATATAAATAGCTGGAATAACCCGAGTGTGGCCAAGTCTTCAGTTGCCTCTTTCCTTTTTCTTTCTTTAACCCCAATCCCCTGGTTCTGGTTAGGGCAAAAGAAGCTAAAACAACATCACAAGCAGAGCAGCTAACAAACATTCCAAGCACCGGCGGTTCAGTTGCACTTGCCAGTTAGACTACAATGCAAGAAATAGCAAACTAAGCACAAAGTATAGGAAGCACTGGGTTTATTGTCATGACTTCCATTTAATGCTACTCCAAGATGTTTCCACCTTCAATGACCCAATCAGGTAAATGTATATGTAGCAGCTCCACTCCATAAAATGATTTGATTCACATAGAATATTTCATTAAGCATGAATTTGTATATATTTGAATTTATCAATCAACAAAATCTATATCCACAAACACAATAAATCTAAAAAAAAACTGGGTGAAAAAGAGATTCTTGGTTCAATATCTACAGGATTTCATCTTCAATAACATCATACCATGTACTATGCGCATGCATAAAGATTCTCTCCTGTTTTCTGGGATATAGTACGTAAATGCCTGAAGCTCTTCATCGACAAAAATTTATGAAGTTCTCCACTGCAACTCAATTTGAATCCGACCATTTTTGGAGTCAATGAGATGATATTTTTCATTGATTCGCTTGTTACTCACAACATCTACAAGGCTAAGAGTGACATAACCCAAAGCTTCCTGAATAATAAAGACTTGAATCAGATGGTGAAGAGTTTGAAAACCAAGCAGCATAAGAATCATCATTTTAAGAAAACGAGACAGCTGTTAAGAAAAAATGTTGCAATAATTCTACTAACCAGCAACATCAACATTAATATGGTGACATGACAATAATGACAAAAAAAACAATGCTATCAGCACATTCACATATCTAATACCTATTCCATATCAGTAATGGCAGCTAATGATAATAATGGATCTTTAGGTTATTTCCAACAAAATCACTTTATAAACACTCATGGAAGAGATTCAATTTCAGTGAAAACTAAATAGAAAATGCCTCGTGTAATCTCTCTTCTTATATAAACCCCTTACAGTTCTCTGTTGGATGTTCTGTGAAAACTAGCTGGAAATTAGAAGCAGATAAGAAACATATAAATACAGATATATATGCACTTTTTATTTAAAGAATGTTCCAAAGAACCATCGGTCTTCATACGACTTGATAGTACTAGCAGAATGCAATATATTAGACAGGCACATGGAATGACAATAAACCTTGTCAGGAAAAGCATGCACATGCCCCTTTTTGCAGGACCAACATCACCTTATGATATACAAACCCTTAAAACCCCACGTACTTAACTACCATATCATTAATGAAAATGAAAATATCATGTTGTACACACACAAAATCACATACACACGACTCTTTTAGAACATGCTATAGGAATAAAGCTCAAAAGGTTCACATCCATCCATGTAGGTACAGCAAACTTGCTTCATGGTCAATCTGAAAATTACATGTCATGTATGTAATACTAAAAGAATAAACCAAACATTGCCAGATTGCATTTTTCATTTCAAGTTAAAATTTACAAATGATCAGTTAATGCTAAAATGATAGATTACAGTCTGTACCTTGGGGTGTATGCCGATACTTGGTGCCCTACTTAGTACCTCTACATGCAGTTTATCATGAATTGGTGGCTCGTCGCAGACAAACTGAAATTCCTCTTCCCACCGTGGATCTCTATTTTTCTTGATGTGCTGAGTTAATAAATGAAGTCATCTCTTTATTAGATAACTAATCATTAAAGGAATGTCAACAAACAGGAACTCAAAAATCCACAGATAAACTTTATAATCATGACTAGCATTACCTTAGTTTTCCTCTCCTCCCCTCTAAACATGATTCGCACATATGGGTTTGCATGGTGTTTTCCCTCAAGATCTTGAGCTTCATGAACTATAACAACAAGCAAACCACCACCAGCTGGAGTACCATCAGGTGCCTGTTCTACAACATTTGCATCCTCACTGATTTCTTTTGGTAGGTCTGCTTCCCTAAAGGGCTTATATGTCACTTCCACAACAAGCTGTCCACGTGATTTCTCATTTTGAACATCGTTAGGATCCATATTTTTCAGCATGTCAAGCGTCAAAGATTTTGGTTCATCTGGGGTAAGCTCCTTTAACTGAATAACATTCATGCCCATTTTCTCATGTCTCCCGACCTATAAAGTATATATGCTAAGTCAATGAATGAGGTATACAGCAGAAACTACAGAATATTGAGGGAAAACCATTAAAAAAAAGAATTTGTTAAGAAACAAGCCATACTTTTTCCCAGTCATAAACAATAAGCTCTAAAGCTTGAGTTTCTGGATCCTTGACAACTAATTTGAATTCTTCATTCCATTGTGGGTTAAGGTTACTGTGCTTCACTGAAGTTTTCTTTGATGGAAGCTTTTCTTCTGTAAGCCTAAGTTTCACATATGGGTCTGATTTACCCAAGAGATCTTTTTTTCTCAGATTATGAGCCCTGACAACCTTTACATAAAGAATTCCAACAGGCTTCTTTTCAGCTCTGCAAGATTTATAGAGTAGTTAGTGGTAGCTGTCAGGATGGGTCTGGGTAAATAGATTTCTCATTAATTACAAATAGCATAAAGTAAGTTACTTTGAAGGGTCCATAATTTGTACTTCCAATGTTCTAGGCCAGAGATACATATTTGCAACCTGATTCTTGATTGTCTCCTGCAAACAAAATCATAAAAAATTATCAAAAAAAGAAAAAGAAACAAAGTCTTGTATATATGCATGGGTACGTATAATGGTTTTGTGCACAACATCACGATATTATGATGCTAATGCTAAAAGTTCCCAATACTGCTCCTTATACCCCATTGAAATCAACAACCCAGCAGAATAAATAAGAGAGAATTTTAGCTAGAAGTTCCTGCCATCAAGCTTTAATTTTACAAACTTATAGCAACTCCAGTTTTCTGCATCTTAAAACACAAAAAACAAGAAGAGTTTTGTTAGAGGAGAAATAGAAATTCAGTCCCCAGAACAATGTCAACTCTGATATGACAGACAGGATATAAAACAATGTGAAAGATTCTTCAACTGATACTAACACTTGCTTCATAAAAAGCATTAATACCCACTTCCAAGAGGGCAAGAATTGGCACCATGGTAAGGTTGCTTTATCGTGACCCCCGGGTGTCACGGGTTCAAAACACAGAAACTCCCTCTCCACACATGAGGATAAGGTTGCCTAAATCTGACTCTCCACAGACCCCATAGTGGCACAAGCATTGTGCATTGGATGCCCTTCTGTACCCACTTCTTAAACTTAGTGTTTGGAGCTTATGGATGTTTAGTCCAGAACATAATTTACAACTAAATGATTAAGAACAGCAATAACATACAGAATCCTTAAAACAAAAAAAAAAAACAAAACTTATTCAGGTTTTCTGGAAATGAAAAATCAATTATAATACAGCGCAAACAATCAATTCTTGGTGTACACTGGCTGAAGTTCTCATACACATGTTGTACCTTTATCAGAATATATTACTTTTACAACCTTGGCATATTCAATTCACACCAAGTTCAAAAGAGATTACAACAGAACGAAATGTGAACTATTTCAGAAAGGTAAAAAGACTAGCAAATGCAGTGTGGAAACATGACAAGTCTCCAAGGTCCCAGGAATACTACCTGAACAAATCTGTAGAGACCAGGAATGGCCATAAGATCTGCTCCAATAAGTTTTAGTCCAAAGTCAACATGTGGCTGCAAAATGGAAACCGTACCTCAAAGCCTAATATATAATTGAGCACAAATTGCAACAAGGACAGTATGCAAAAGAAATGCAAAAATTAAGCTGCTCATTCTCACATACCTTCTCCATAAGAGACACAAGAATTTTCGCAAAACAAGGAAAGCTAGGGACCAATGGCTTTAAAGTTATACGTGGTGAAGCAAAGACTTGCAAATCAACCACCTAAAATCTCAAACCAAACACAGATCAAACATCAATAAGCATTGGTAGCATTGGCATCTGCTCTTAACTGCAATATAAGCATAACATTGTACTTTCTAGTGAAACAAAGAGCATGCTGGTAACCTGTACGGTTGCTTTTAAGCCAAATGCTTTAACCAGAACAGTGATATTAGGGTTTCCTGCCCATTTCAGTGATGGTTCCATAATCAGTTCCTTCTCCTCTGTAATGTAAGCTTTAATTCCTGGCCAAAGGTATATGTGGACATAACAAATTACAAAACATAACAGGTATATGACAAGAATGCCAGAATTAAGATGCATGAAATTAAGGGTAGGAATAGAATAATGTAATCTAGCGATAGCTTGCATATCAAAAGACTTGTGGTGGCAGATAAAACTTAGATGCAGACTAACAATGAAGGGAGCAAGCATGATAGTGATATAGTTCCCCAGTATTGCAGGAAAAAGGGAAACAAATCATATATAACTTCACAACAAGAATCTCGACAGCAGCTTAATACGAGATTATAGACAATCATTTTTCCAAAAAACAAGAAGTGCTATAAATACTCAGAAGGTAGCATAATGAAATATAATGCCTTTAGCATAGCTACAAAAACTTAAAAGGGCTTTACCTTATTCTGAAAAATGGTATAAAACTTCTAGCATAGCTACAAAAACTTAAAGGGCTTTACCTTATTCTGAAAAATGGTATAAAACTTCTCCCACCTAGTAAATCTGAAGAATGAAATGGATAGTAGTCAAAAAAGAAACAGACACTGCTATGGTGATAACCTAAAGAAGAATGGTAGACAACCATACCCACCTTCTTGACCTTGGCTGGACTAGGAAAAGATCTCCCACACTACTATCACTTGCTGAGATAGAGAATTTTCTTGGTGAAGCTTTTTTATCAATGTATCATTAGTACCATACTTTAGAAATTATTTGGCAAAATACAAGCATATTAATCAACTTGATAATCAAAGACCAGGCTTGCAAGTGGATTGCGTCAACCAGGTTAAGACCAGTGCAATCATTTTTTAAACTTGTGAGTCAAGTCTGGGTCTACATTATGACCTATTTGATAAACCAGATTAGGATTGGGTCATATTTTTTTTCCTACCTAACCCCGCTTGAACATGGACTAATTAAGTCCAAAATGACTCAAACATTAGATGACCCGACAGTCCCGGCTTTTAATTCAACCAAAAACCCATGACTTAGTTATCACTCAACCTGTTGATGTGTTTAGGTTTGTAGGTTGGGTATTAAGGCTAGCATTTGTAAGTTGAAGAGTCACCAACATCTTTTCCTGCATCTCCCCACTAATTATCCACGTTTATTAATTATCCTTCCAGATCCTAGACATAATGAACAATATACTTCTCTTCTATCTTGTCTTGGGAGAAAACCTTTAACCAACCCAACTTGGTCCTAAACATCTTTTCCTGCATCTCTCCACTAATTATCCATGTTTATTAGTTATCATTCCAGGTCCTAGACATAACGAACAATATGCTTCTCTTCTATCTTGTCTTGAGACCAAACCTTGACCCAACCCAACTTGGTCTACATCGGGTTAGCATGCTATACTGGATCTGGCTCAAATGAGTTGATAAATCAAACATATTTTCTATGGACATCCTTGACCTAACCGAGAAAGACAATTGATTGGGTCAAGGTCAAGATTCATAAACACAAGGAAACTAGATCGAGCTTGAGTCATGCTTGACCTTATTTCGATTTGGACCAATTGCAGCCTATCAAAGTTGAACTAGCCATTGTACAGCCCATGATGAAGCAATGAACAAGGGAAGTTAACAAAGATCTATTATATACTCGTGCACCCAAACACAATTTGTTTCCAACCAAAAAGGTTAACCATTATAATAGGTCAGTAGTATTGGTATTGGCACCCGTACTAGTTGGCCAATCATATGATACGGCATGGTACCATATGGTGCCGTTCCGGCACATACCAACAAAGGAAAACTAGAAAGGAAGAGAGAGAGAATGAAAAAAAGAAAAGAGAGATATGGGGGGTCAAGAGGAGGATCGGGGAGGCTCAGAACCCTCTGTTCCCCTATTTCAAACATATAGGGGTCGGGGGGCTTTTTTGATTTCGCCGTTTAAAATGAAGTTAGTGGCCCCCCAGCCCTTGTTGCATTCGAAACAGGGGAACGGAGGGTTTTGAACCTTCCCAACCCTCCTCTCAATCTCTGTCCCTCTCTCCCTCCCTTCCTCCCTCTCCTCCCTCTCTCTCTCTATTGTTTCCTCTCTCTCCTCCATTTTCCTTGTTTCATTGGATATCTTGAACCAAGGGGCAAAAACTGTGCTGATCCACAAATGGTACGGCTCAATATGCCCGAGCCAGGGAGTTCAGGGCAGTGCAACATTCCTTGCATTATATAATTCTTAATTGTGTAATTTGCTCAAGGAAAATTAAGAAGGGAGAGACAATCTGCTTAGAAATAAAGATATCATATTTGATGGCAACAAGGAAAGATAAAATATGCATAAAACTAATTTTAAAAATATATTAAGAAGCAACAGCAAGCATGTCACCTGCTCAAATACTTAATTGCAAGCTCTCATTATTAATAATTTTATAAATGTTCACTACATTTATTGCTAATATATCTACGTGGCTCCATGGTTCATGTCATTTGTTGATGCAATAATATTTGCTGAAAAGATTAGACATTAAATGTAATGCAAATGTCAAATATTATTTTGCGAATGAGTGTTTTAGAACAACGATGTGATTGACTCTACTAAGAAGGTAGAGATATTAGTCATTGGAAGGGACACATATGAATATAATATGATTTAGTGAGCATAACATTTATGACAAACCTAGGAACCATAAAGTTGGAACTGCATAAACAACCTGTCTGATACCCTACAACCATATCCATGTGAGATCTGCCACAAGGCTAGAAAATGAGTGGTATGCTAAAGATTCAGGCATTATGGGCTCAATAGGCTCCCTAGCTCTTCAATGTTGTGGCACAAAAACTTTTAACATGACGTGCTCATATGCAGCTTATGTCAAAGATAACTTAATGAGGAAAATTACTCAACTAGGTCAAGGAAACTCCAAAGAGGAGGCAGACAAAAGAAGACTTTGATGGAGATTAGTGATGAGAGATTTCAAGACACTCCACCTTTAGGAAATTGGCTTTGAATAAGAATAATTGAGAAAAAAATGCAGATGAGCTAATCCCAACAAAGTATACTATGATATTACCTTCTAGCAGTGTGCATTTGGTTTTCGGTTCAAACCAAACCGAAGTTTTGAAAAACTGAACTTCCAAATTTGCATTTTATAAAATCAAAAACCGAACCAAAGTAACCTAAAACCAAACAAACCAAACCGAAATAATTTCGGTTTAGTTGGTTCGATAATTCGGTTTTGGATTTCTCTGTGCCGGGCTTTTGATTTTGGTTTAGACTTATTAAGTTCTTTAATAATTTCATTATTAGGCTGCATAATTGTACTTGGATTTAGTATTGTTTTTCAAATTAAAATCAACAACAAACCATCCAAAAAAAACTCAATTCAATAAAATTACCTCAAGCTCTTAGCAATCTACCAATGTAATAATGTCGGTTTCTGGTTAAACGGAGTTATTAAATTAAATACCAAAGACCAAACTGATTAAAAAACTTTGGTTTGGTTTTAAATCAAAATTGAAATTTTCAGGAGAAAAACCAAACCAAATAACAAAATAATTAATAGTTTGGTTTTGTTTTTGGTTAATTGAACCATTTGCACACCCTTAATACCTTCCAAGTTACATAAACAGTTAATTAATAATCCATCCATAATAAAATGAATCCAATAGCTCAAATGTTCGATCATATGCCATTATATCGAAACATATCTTCTTACGGCTCACTCAAGAAACATGTTCATATTTGATTTATGAACATAAAAAAAGAAGCATGTATAACAATGATATATGCCATATACATAGCTCATTTAAAATTCCAATGCTTAATTTCTCTAAGAACTGCAGGTTTTTCAAGTAACTTTGAGTCTCGCCTCCCTTGTCTTTTTCCCCCATGAATCTTACCTCCTCCATCATCTTCTTTTATTTTGAATCACAACAACAAGATATACCAATGCGAGCATATTTTCCATTCCCTGAAGTATGCACTGATAAAGAAAAACAAAACTAGGTATTTGGGTAATTGTTGTTTCCTTTCCCCTTCTCAGCTTGCCCATTGCTCTACAAACTGTTGATCAAAGGCATCCTTGCTCAAGGATCAATTAACCTTGCAGGAAACTGATACAGTACATATGATACAAGAGCTATGGTTCAATAAAACAGAGAAATACAAGGCACTTCAGGGTTATTGTTCAGGCCTTTAAATGCTCAAGGATCAACTAACCTAGTACCAAACTAATATACTGTCGGTGATACAAAAGCTATAGTCTAATAAAATAGAGGATATGTAAAGGATGTGGGGATTACTGTTCTAGTGTGTACAATAAATACAAACTACATGCTTGTGAAAGCACAGAAATAAAGATTAGTAGAGCTCATAACATCTAAGGCAGGATTACGGTTACCGGTGCAGGTTTTGAGTCTCAACTAAAAATACAGGGTAATATAGAATTTATTGCATATTTTGATCCAAAACTTTGGAGCAGTTTCATGTCTTAGGAAATAAATTAATTCCTATAATATATATCCAATTAGCCAGTTATATTTTACCCACAAAAGCTATGCTATCTGTGGAAGAATAGACTTCAATACAATTTGCATGCACCTTAGTTTCTTACAAAACAATCTTATTCCGCAAACCATAAAATACAACCTTATGTTCGGCCCTACAAGAAATAATTAAGTAGATAGCATATATAAAAGGGATTATTGGAGATTATCAAATTATGTCATCATAAATAGGGATGAGTTAAACACCTATGGATGGACAAGGCAAAAATATTTTCAGGACAAGATGTAGAGTGCACCTAATGGGGAGCACTATCAGTGATGCTATCTCATCAGCGATGTAGAATTTCAAACATATTCATCCGAGACTTGAAAAATCTAGAAGGTTTAAAGTTGTTTGAGAGTCTAACTAGATAAAGAAAACGGAACCTAAAAGTTTGCAGCTAAATTTTTTCAATTACTGAATGGCATATTCCCATATTTAGGAGGTTGCCTAAAATTTCAGAGAAATTTCACTATACCACATACCACAAAGGAAGGCGGCATCGACAATCTAAATGCTTGACTCCAACATACAGTTCATGAACTTCAGATGGACGGAAAAATACTAGAAGATATTCACTCTAGTTGGGGCATGATAAGATTTTTTTAAAACAGATGAAAGAGGTTGATTGTATACCCCAGACAATCAGCTATTAGCCACTCTTCTTCTGTCCCACACAATAGAATTGTCATGTTCTTGTATTTATTTTTTTCACCACTGACATACCCATTTCCCAAATGAGAAAGGAAATTGAAATACTGGGTACAATTTTTTACAAAAATTGGAATTATTTCACATGTGAAAGATTTATCAGCACTTTGAAGCAAGTAAAAAAGTGTAACAAAGATCTACAGAGGACTAACCTTGAAAAGTTGGTGGTAAGGAACCTAGAGTAAATGTTTCAAATTCAACAGAGTCAATTTTATACTTTGGAATATTTTCAGCAATTATTGGCTTTGCAATTTCCCTTGCCATTCTGCAGATTGCCTGGAAAGAGAACAGCAATACATTAATATTGAATAGAAAAGACCACAGCAAGATATTCTGCATTTTCAAAATATTCAGTGACACTTGCAACAGAACACACCTTATCCAGATAAGGCCACATTGATTCTAGAAACTTGTTTAGCCAATCAACCTTCAAACAGAGAGAAAAAGAGATTATCCAGATAAGGCCACATTAAGAACATGAAAAATTAAATTTGCAGTTATAGTACTCAATCAACACAATCATACTCGATCATAATCTGGATTTTTCACCCATAAAGGAATCTCAGGAATCATGCGCTCCAAAGATTTTGAATCATGTTCAACAAGTGGACGGATTTTAGAATCCTGGTCATGTGAAAAGGGGAAAAATATGAGTACCAAATCCCATCAGTATGAATGAAAAAATTGGAGAGTGTGGCAGGCAACATAAAGAAACTTCTAAAAATAAATAATCATGGAAGATACAAGCTACTGCAAGAAAAAAGATACTCCTTGCCTGATCCAAGGAAGAACCAATCCTATTAAATAGCTATGACTACAAGAATCCTACATAGCATGCAACATTTTTTTTTAAAAAAAAAGGCATTCTACATTTTTACCCTCTTAAATGCTATACATACACAAACACACATATGATGAATACATAATCATGCATGAATGCACACATTGCATAAACATATGACAAACTGTTCAAGTAGTTAACGGATAGACTGATCAACATATAGATGCAAATCTTGACAGGATTTCAGCATGGATCCTCTATTAGTAGAACATATACCACATATCTTCTAAATGGGAAACCTGTGTAGTCATGATCTACAATTATGTTTCTAGATTCTTTTTAGTGGTAATTCAGCTTTACTGCTATAAAGCAGTCTACTTATTTACATCCTCTGGTTGTACCTCCTCCAAGATTTATTTGTACAAGTGACAAAAGTTCAAAGGGCTAACATCCATTCTGCTGCAAGAATCCCCACTGAGTTTGTTCTCAATAGCCAACATAAAAGGGCCAACACCCATCCCACTGCAAGCATCCCTGCAGGGTTCATCATTCATAGCCAATCAATCTGTCAGCATACTCCCTTCCCTCTGAACATGCAGAATCTAGATGTTGACAAATTGCACCAACGGCTCACTTATCTTTTGTACGGTAGAAATGTTCCAGACCACCCACAGCTAGTAGTAAGGGATCCACAACAATCTTGGCATCTAATTCCAACCACAGTTTAGAACATCCTTCCCATCTTCCTCATTCAATCCTATATCCGCTAAGCATCAACCAAAAGTAATAATGTCATTGGCCATGGAGGATGCTGATGCTGAATACATTGGTAGCCCTTGTCATTTCAACAAATGAACCCAATCCCAGCTGTTGAAGCTGCTCTTGCTAAAGAGGCATCAAGTTGGTGTTAATATGACATGGAGATAGTGTTAACTATATTCTGGCATCTGCTACCTTTTGATAAAAGTGCAACTTGTCCAAAGGTAACCCTTTGTGAGATAAACAATATATAATCCAACCTTGAATATGTCCCTTTGTTGTTGCTGAAAAACAGCATCATTCCTCCCCTTCCAAATGTTCAAACAAGCAAATAAAGTCAGAGATGCAAAAGATCTCTGTTCGCACTCAGCCATATTGGTCAACCATTTCCAGCAAACATCAGAATCTACATCTTGTGGCACCCATTGAAATCTATAGAACTTCCCTCATATTACGATTAATCAACTGCAACCCCACATCACGTTTCCTACATCCTCATCCTCCAATTAACATTTAACATCATGGTTCCAAATAATAAATACAACTGCTAAAGGTGAACTTAAGATGGCAATCTGCTTTAACATATTTCTAAAAGAAAGATAAGCATTCATGGCCATGTTGGCATCATTCATCTCTCTTACCACTGTGACAGTCCATACCTTACATTGCATGCTATTTCTATTTAGCTAAGGTGCCCAGACAAACAAAATTTTAAAAAGCAGGCTGAAGATTGAAGAAATAGTGTTTTATTCAAAAAATTCCAACTTTTCCAATTGGTTTTCTTGGTATATGTGTGTGTGCATCTTAGATGATGATATATATTCCATCACAACATCAAAGTGGACATGTAGTAGCACATAGTGTGCCAGTTGTCACACATTTTTTACAAGCCTGATAGTTTCTTCTATATTATTTTATGCATAACGTAACCATATTTCTTGGTTGATTCCCCCAATTTATTTAAATCAGATAATTTTTAGTAGTCTTTTCACGACCCTACAAGGGTTACTTAAAATAGATTCAACGAGGAAAAAATCATGAAAACATGGATCATGAAAAATAAAAAACCTAATTCTCTTTGTCCATTTGATGGCAAAGTCATCTTTGTGGTGGCTTTAAATCCTAAAAGACCGGTAAGTGGAGGTTTTCTTGAATTCTAAACAAGAAGAAGAATCAACCTACTGCATTGTATGTAACAAAATAAAAAAAATTCACCTCACATTTCTTCAAAACAAACCCTAGAATTTTGAAAAGCAAGGAAACGGTAGAATTATTTGACTTGATTTTTCTATCAAGAAAGCTGGTTCAACTCCAAAGATTCTTGCCAGAATCTCACACAGGCACCAATTCAGCTGCTCAACAAGCTTGACTATATTCTTGAAAACCAAATTCGAAGCCCACCTCAAGGCAACACGATCAAAAAAAAAAAAAAGAGAAAGAAAGAAAGAAAGAAACCTAAATGACCTCAAGATTCCTAGAATCTTCATTGCAAATCTGTAGTAACTTCCACGGAATCCAAAAAAAAAAAAATCATAAACGAGGCCCACAAGAAACAAGAACAGATCTCACAAAAAAAAATATTCAAAACCCGCATCAAAGAATTACTAAACAAGAAAACCATAAGTAGATCGAGTGAGCCGTACCTTAACTTCACTGGGCTGGAAGTAGATGAAGAGATAGTAGCCTATCACGATCCCAGCCGAAAACCCCGTGCCAAATCCGAAGAAACCCAGCACCGTACTCACGAATCCCATTCTCAATCCCCTTCCAATTCCTCACAAAACTCTAACCCCAAATTCAAACTCTAAAACCAAGCAATAACAACAAAAAGAAGGAAAGAAAAAGGTAAAAAAAAAAGCCCACCTTCCACCTCGTTGAAATCTCCTGAATCACCCACTTCCCACCTGAGACAAGAAGTACGAAAATCTCTGTGAAAAGTCCGCACCGAAGAAGAAAACAAAGAGATGAATTTCTACATGCTCTCGCTACCGAACAAATATATCACTCGCCAAGAGATTTAATCATTTAAAGAGAAAGGGACGCTCCAGGATAAGGACAGCTATTCTGGGATAATTATTCTACTTGAATAGCTAATAAGAATAGTAGAATTATTTCTCTCGGCAGTAGACAAGAACAAGAGTTTGAAAAAGAGAACGGATCATAGAGTTCAAAAAAGGAACCCGAAAGGTGGCGATCTTTCTTTCTTTCTTTCTTCGGCGAGGGAGACTTTGGAGGGGGCTCTGGAAGACAGGTGGGGGGGGGGACGTATTGGATTCTCTTCTTCTCCTCTTGTAAACCAGGGGAGGGAATATTTACCAAAAAAAATAAAAAACTGAGGGAATAAGAATTAAGAAATAAGGAAAGGTGGATAACGGGCGGACGGGAGTTACTTTTTTTTTTTTCCCCCCCCCTCTCCCTTTCATTTAAGTTGGCGTTGTATTTTTTGGGGAAAGGAATGATTCAGCTTCTTTCGCAACGTCAACCGTTGGATCCCACAAAATCCGCTTCGAGATCTGTACAGCCGATGGAAACATGGGTCGGAGTGCTTTCGGAGATGTGCGAAGGCCGCGATCCAACGGTTGCATCGCCGAAGAAAACAAATCATTAGTTCGAGCCAGAGGTACAACCCGAACCCGTCATTCAATGCTCGTCACTGCGCGGGCGGTGGACATTTGCGCGGTTCTCTCCGCGTGACGGGCTCACGTGCCCGGTCTGCGTGTCATGGTAATAACTCGTAACGGATAAGCGAACAGCCCAAGCCCTTTTTTTTTTTTTTTTTTTGGGTGCCCGTTTGTACCCATCATTGAAGGGTGGATAAGCGAAAGGGTGTGAAAAGGTGGGGCATCGGAAGCAGAGCTACGAAGCAAGTTTGGAATAGTGGAATAGCCGACCAAGGTTTAATCCAAGGGCAGGCCATTAGGTTGATCCACTGGTCAAATGAGGCACCCTTTTTTTGTTTAGCGGAGTTGCCGGCAAGGGCTAATTTCTATACTCAATTATACCCATCAGCCTAAGTATATCCAGAAGGATGTGGAGGATGCGGGGTGTGAAGTGGTGGGGCGTGGGAAGTATAGCTATGGAAAGAATAGTGGAAGTTCGGAATAGTGGAATAGCCGACCGAGGTTTATCGCCTTATTTCATGGCAGGCCATTGGGGTAATCTCCTGATCAAACGCGGCACCTTGCTTGTTTAGTAGGGTACTTAATTTTTTTGTCATGTGGTGGACTGATGGGAACTCTCGTCTCCTCAACTATTAAAGTAGTATTTTTTAATTCGATGCCATAGGGTTTTAGCAATCTCGGGAGCTACGTGGAGTTGTTGGATTTTCTCTGCCCAATATAATATTACTCAAGATTTTGATTGGCGCCGCTCTTGTGACACGTTGCCCTTGGCGTGGCGTCAAAGTTGCTATCATGACCATGGGTGCAAAACAAGGTGAGCCCCTGGCGCTTGGCTCGGATCCGGGCTCGGCACGATTTAATTATTATTAAGTTTAAGTAACTCAGTAAATTTTAAAATTAAGTTCAAATAAAAAGACACTTGTTTCAAAAATTGATACATCTATTCTAATTTATATATTTTTTAATAATATTATCTTTATTTATTATATATAATATTAGGTGGCTAAAAATTGAATTTTAGTTTAAATTTGAGTTTAAATATGGCTTGATTAATATTTAAGTTAGGTTAAGTTGATCAAATATTATTTTATTTTTAACAAGCCAAGGACAAATTCAAAATATTAAGATTTGAACGATCTCAAATCAACTTTTAATTTCAAATATTTTGATAACTCGAGTTTAAGCTTCTAGCTACTTGACCTATCTCAATTGCATCCTTACTAATAACAAAGAAATAATTATTTGCTTGATGATGGCAAGTGCACTGTGATTCATTTAATTGAGATAAGTTAAATTCTTGAAAATCATTTATTTAGAAAAATGATTATAAAAAAATATTTTTTATCATAATTGGTGATGTGGTGGGATCGCTGACGTGGAGGAGCCGGCAGGCACCACGTCAAGAAAGGACGCCGCGTCAACTCTTCAGCCCGGGCTCCACTACCGAGCTGAGCTGAGCTCCCCCAAGATGGCGAGTCGAGCTCTGTCCTCCGCCAGGTCGCCCCGCGAGCTCGGGACGCTTAGGTCGGAGCCGCCTCCTGCCCTCCAGAGAGAGACCCTTGGAGGTTAGTGCCCTGTGGTCGAGGTCGAGCTCAGTGCTCACCCGCCAATGTGGAGCCTCTCCGAGCGCGCGCCCTCTGGACCGAGTCCGCCTCCTGCCCTCTTGAGCGAGACCCTCGGAGGTTAGTGCCCTGTGGTCGAGGTCGAGCTCAGCGCTCACCCGCCAATGTGGAGCCTCTCTGAGCGCCCGCCCTCTAGACCGGGTCCGCCTCCTACCCTCCAGAGCGAGACCTTCGGAGGTTAATGCCCTGTGGTTGAGGTCGAGCTCAGCGCTCACCCGCCAATGTGGAGCCTCTCCGAGCGCGCGCCCTCTGGACCGGGTTCGCCTCCTGCCCTCCAGAGCAAGACCCTCAGAGGTTAGTGCCCTGTGGTCGAGGTCGAGCTCAGCGCTCACCCGCCAATGTGGAGCCTCTCCGAGCGCGCGCCCTCTAGACCAGGTCCGCCTCCTACCCTCCAGAGCGAGACCCTCGGAGGTTAGTGCCCTGTGGTTGAGGTCGAGCTCAGCGCTCACCTGCTAATGTTGAGCCTCTCCGAGCGCGCGCCCTCTGAACCGGGCCCGCCTCCTGCCCTCCGTAGCGAGACCCTCGGAGGTCAGTGCCCTGTGGTCGAGGTCGAGCTCAGCACTCACCCACCAATGTGGAGCCTCTCCGAGCGCATGCCCTCTAGACCGGGCCTGCCTCCTGCCCTCCGGAGCGAAACCCTCGGAGGTTAGTGCCCTGGGGTCAAGGTCGAGCTCAGCGCTCACCCACCAACGTGGAGCCTCTCCGAGTACGAGCCCTCCGGACCGGGTCCGCACTCCGCCCTCCACCTAGACGCCCCCGCAAGCTCGGAGCGTCTAGGCCAGACGAGCCCTGTCGTTCCAGCTCAGCCCTAGCTCGGACGAGTTCCTCACCAGCCAGGACACCGGCGAGCCGCCTGAGGACTGCACTGGAGCGCCTTCCAAGCCGTACTGACCACCTACAACACCAGTTACACTGGAAAGGAAAGAAGCACGCTGATCGAGGCGCCATGCTCCTCACCAACCACCTGGATCATCCAAGAGAGGAAGCCAACTGGGAGATTCGAATCCCGTGGATGGTGGCCCACCGTTCAAGGCACTGCCAGGTTTCCCGGAATGAGACGACCAAGAGGAGTGTCGGAGCGCTTGACAACTCTCCTTATCATGAATCAGGAAAGACTCCTCGGGACACCGCCGCACGCGCTTGGCAGCCCGATGGGGATCCCAAGACAAGCGCCCAATGGTAACCTAGTTGCAACAAACTCGGAGGTAAAAAAAAAAAAACAACCACAACACACAAAAAGAAAAAGATACAAGCAAGAAAAAAAAAGAGAGAAGACAAGCCAGGGCAACCCCCACCAAGGAGGGGGGCATGGCACCACCAACACAAGCGCAAGCTCGACCAAGAGGGCAAAGCGTCATCACCACCACCACAGTCGACGGGAAACGAGGGAAACAATGAGAGGCGGAGGAACAGGGAACCCATTTGTCCCCGCTATCATTCTCTCCCTGCAACATTTCCGTCTTCACACATATTTTTTACTCCTCCTAGTGCGGAGTCCATCAAGAGGGGCCCGACCAGGAGGATCTGTTCCCTTGGATCGTCACTGACTTGACCGTCGGAGTGCCACCGCCGGAAACCCTAGCCCGAGTCACTAACCCCTGTTTTGCAGGTCCGGGACCAGCGGACCGCCAGGCAACTAGGAGAGCGTACTCCGGCGCCGGCAGCAGCTACAGGCCACGGCAATCCCGGCGGCAACAATTGGTTAGTAAATCGATAATATAAAAAATAGTATTAAAAAATTACTATCTCTAATTAAAGATAAATTTACATAGAAATTTTATTAAGTTTTTGATAATGTTCTTGAGTAAACAAATTAAGTAATGATTTTTTTTAGCTCATTTGTTGGCCATTTATGGCCCACTTAATTGTGCATATATTACAAAATATATTTCTTATCATAAAAAGATTTTATAGTATTAATAAATATATTAATTATGAATAGATTTATTAATAATTAAATATTTATCAACTATTTATTTTTTTAGTATTTATTAATAAATATATTAATTTATTAATTAGATTATCATTCATAATGAATATCATTAATATGTTAATATATTCATTATAATAAATTAAATTATTATATTGATTGTTATAGTAGTAACAAATTTATTCCTGACACAACATCATCCCTGTTGGCTGACGTGGCCGCATGCTTCGTGCAGCATCTCCAAATCTTCCATCAAAAGAAGATAGTAGGCCCGTTTGTTTTAAAGCCTCCCCTTGCAACGGCTAGGTCGGCACCTCGCCAATCCATTTTGGCCATGCATGAAGCCCAGCTTCATGGCAGCTCAGCCCGCATCTCCGTCCAGCGTAGAGTCCCACAAGGCCACCTAGGCCGAGCGTGGAGTCGTCCTATCTCGTCTCGCGCGTCGGCACGGCAGGGGAGAAAAGGCCCCTCGCACGTCCATCTCAGCCCGCATCGCGGTCCACTACAACCCGAGCCGGCTCGGCACCCCGGGCGAGATCGCGCGTCGATGAGAAGAGTAGCGCACCATCCGGGCCCTGCAACGATGGTCTTCTAAGCGAGTCGGTCTAGCCCGCAGCACGCCTGCCTCCGTCCGGACCCAGTGCCCCAGCCAGTTCGGCACGTCCGCATGGGTCCGGAGGCATGCCCGCATGGCCACGACCGTCTCCACCCCGTTCTCGGCCAGTCCCACGATCACCTCGGTCCGGCTCTGCCCACCTTGGCGCAACGGCGCTGCTCGCGCACCTCCGCCCACCTCGGCATGCTGGGGAGCAGCACGACTCCTCGCGCTCCGGTCCGGCACGCCCTGCACCCGGCTCCGCCCGTTGGGAGCAGCACGGCTCCGCCCAGGTCCGGCATGGAGTCCTGCCCCGGCTCGCACACCGTCGTAGCAAGGGAGGAGGAGCATCTCAGCCGGCCTAGCTCTAGCTCCGTGGATGCCTGGGCACATCCGCCTCAGTCCGGCTCCGCCCAGGAACGTCTGTTCCAACCCATCTGGCTCGCTTGGGAGTAGCACGCACTGCAGCAGCCCGGCTCCGGCCGGGAAAGATGCGTCCCGGCTCCACCCTACGTCCGCTCGCGGCTCTGCTCGGCATCGAACTGGGGTCCAGCTCTAGTCCAATTTCGCCCGGCATCCACTGGGGGCAGCCCAGTGTCCCACTCCAGCGAGGTTCCGCGCGCCTCAGTCTGTGCGCGTGAGGAGACTCTGCACGCCTCGCGTCAGTCCGCACGAAAAGAGCCTTTGCCTGCCTCAATCCGCATGCATGGAACCCCTGCCCACCTCGCCTTGGTCCGCGTGCCTCGATCCATCTTGCTTCGCCCAGACATGCTTCTCAAAAAGCAAATATGGGGAGGCATGGATGGCAACTCTATACGTAAAGTCACCATCCTCACCGGGCTTGCCACGGATCTTGTAGCGCGCCGCCTACAAGAAAGGACTACATTAAAACTTTTCAGGTCACTCTTTATACTAATCAGAAAAGAATGTCCCATCCGAGGCACTGCACCCCTTCATTAATCTTTTGAATCATCCAGAAGAGAAAGGTTCACCAACCCATTATGACCTCACTGGCCTATTCTAACCTCATAGGCCTACATCAAGAAGAACACGCATTTCCAAATGACAGGAGCAGTCTCATGAATAGGTAAGAGGGACCTCCGGCCAAGATTAAAAAAATGACCACATGCTCATTAACTGGCCCAGGCCATTATTTTTCCTGCACAGCTCCGGCTATTCCTCCAACTGACTCGAGTGTCGGAGTGTCCCCGCCGGTATCCCCGGCCGAGACTTTTTGTAGATCTTCGTTCATAAGGAATGTACGAGAAAAGACCTCATCCTACCAAAGTGACAAGCAGGACGGCCAACAACTCCAAGGCCCCAGGGGCTAGTGATCTCGAAGCAAGCCAGAAGGAGCCAGGACAAGGATGGGAGGAATATCTGATGACCCCTCCAAGAACTCCTACTATCCTTATTCTCATAATCATCCCTCCGAACATGGTGACTCCACCAAGTCCCATAGAGGAGGGCCTGTTCTCCTGGATTGCCTTCGATCGACGAACCCGGTGATGCCGGCGGGAGTCCACTCATCTAGGCCATGTAAGAGCTGCAGGCCATGACGATCCGGATGGCAACACTGATTATAACAAATAATACATTAATTACAAATACATATTATTAATAATATTTATTTAATAAATATTAATATATGTTGCCGATCCCGTCGCCGTGCCTATGGCTTCGGAGCCGCCGATCCGACTAGACCGTCTCGTCCCTGGGGTCTCCTGGCTCGATTGAACCTGCAAGGCAAGGTCAGGAATCCTGGCCAGAGATCCCGGCGAGGGAGCTCCGACAGTCAAGTTAGTAGACGGCGAGAGGGAACAGATTCTTTGGGACAGGCCCCCGAAGGAGTCCCAGACTCAGAGAACGTGCTAGCAAAAAAGGTGCCAGAAAGAATAGAAACCCGGCGGGTTCCTTTGCCGAGCTCACGCCAAAGGGCCCCCTCTCAGGACCTTGGATCTTGCTCTTGGAGCGGAGGCTCCAGCCTTTCCCAGCCTTTGTTTCTTACTTGCTTACTTTCTTTGTCGTATATTCTCTCCTTCCTTTTATCTCCTCCTGTTGCCTTCTCGTTTTTCGCTCCTGGGAGGCTCCTTTATTGCTTTCATCTCCTCCCCTCCGTCCCTTTCTCTTTCCCCTTTTAGATCAGAGAGCCGGGCGGCTTTTCGGCCTCGCTTGCCGAGCCTAGCGAGGAAAGAGTAGGGGAGGGGGGCGCTGGTTAGACCGCCGACCATACCTCGGGCCGAGCATGAGCGCTCTCTTTCCCAGGCGCCGGTGCTGTCCGTTATTGGGTTCTGTTTTGTCAGGGCCTCGCCTCTCGACTGCGGAGCCTGTCGGGCTGATGTAAGTGATGTTCCACGTGTCGCCGCCGACCGTACGGGGCGCCTTTCTCGGAGTGCGGCGCGCATGGCTCGAGGGGCAACCTCGGAGCTCGCGCTTCCATTCCTCGGGACCTTCTCTGTACAAGCTGGCTCGCGTCGGCCGAGGTGGACCCCTCCTAGGTGGACACTTGGCGGAGTGGCAGAAGGTCGCTCGACTTCGACTGAGGTGGTCCCGTCTCCGGGCGCCACCTGGCGAAGGAGCGAAGGAGCCCGGCTCGACCTCGGCCGAGGTGGGACCGTCTCAGGGTGCCACCTGGCGAGGGAGCGGGGGAGCCGCCGGCTTCGGCCGAGGTGGACCCCTCCTGGGTGGACACCTGGCGGAGCGGCAGAAGGTCGCTCGACTTCGGCTGAGGTGGTCCCGTCTCCGGGCGCCACCTGGCGAAGGAGCGAAAGGGGCCCGTCTCGACCTCGGCCGAGGTGGGACCGTCTCAGGGTGCCACCTGGCGAGGGAGCGGGGGAGCCGCCGGCTTCGGTCGAGGTGGACCCCTCCTGGGTGGACACCTAGCGGAGCGGCAGAAGGTCGCTCGACTTCGGCTGAGGTGGTCCCGTCTCCGGGCGCCACCTGGCGAAGGAGCGAAGGGGCCCGGCTCGACCTCGGCCGAGGTGGGACCGTCTCAGGGTGCCACCTGGCGAGGGAGCAGGGGAGCCACCGACTTTGGCCAAGGTGGACCCCTCCTGGGTGGACACCTGGCGGAGCGGCAGAAGGTCGCTCGACTTCGGTTGAGGTGGTCCCGTCTCTGGGCGCCACCTGGCGAAGGAGCGAAGGAGCCCGGCTCGACCTCAGCCGAGGTGGGACCGTCTCAGGGTGCCACCTGGCGAGGGAGCGGGGGAGCCGCCGGCTTCGGCCGAGGTGGACCCCTCCTGGGTGGACAACTGGCGGAGCAGCAGAAGGTCGCTCGACTTCGGCCGAGGTGGTCCCGTCTCTGGGCGCCACCTGGCGAAGGGGGCCCGGCTCGACCTCGGCCGAGGTGGGACCGTCTCAGGGTGCCACCTGGCGAGGGAACGGGGGAGCCGCCGGCTTCGGCCGAGGTGGACCCCTCCTGGGTGGACACCTGGCGGAGCGGCAGAAGGGCCCAGACCGAACTCGACCTCGGTCGGGGCGGAGCCGCATCTGACTTGGCCGAAAAAACTCCACGTGGCTCGAATCACGCCCAACGAAATCTGAGACATGCCACGTCATCGTTACGGCCATAACAGTTGCCCCCCAACCCCCAGTTCCGTTAAGGCGTCGTGGAACGGGACGTGGGGATTAAATGCGGAGATGACGTGGGGAGGCGAAGATCTTGCGTCATAATTGCCACGATCCTCGTCGCCGTTCCTCGGTGCACCCAAAGCCCTATAGGAGGCTGCCACGTGTCGCCTATTTGGCTACAATTAATGCGTCGCTTCGAAACAGAGGTCATTTCCCTGCTAACGAGGAGTCGGTGTCGGGCGTGCGTCCACGCGGCATCCATCCGATGGCCCGGAGCGGAATGACGGGTACGGCTGCTATCGATTGAGTTTGAAAAGGAGGGGACTTTCCGGAACGAGGCCCTTTCCCTTGCTCCGTCGACGGTTTGCAGCAGGCTATCTCCCACTCCTCCGCGTTGCACAGTGCATTTCGGTGAGTGCCTCCGTTTCCTTCTTCGCTCCACCCCTTTTCTTTAGTGTCCTTTCCTCACCATCTTCTTTCCCATGGCGCGCCGCCATGTTTTTCTAACCCGGACGAGGCCGGTCCGTCCCGGCCGAGGACTCCATCGTCTTCCTCCTCGGAAGAGGAAGTGATCCCGGAGGAGACCTGCAGGCGACTTCAGCCTGGGGGTATCACCATAGGCATCCCTAGGGTGTTAGGTCTCCTCCCGTCGTGTCTGCCCAACCTATCTCTTCTCTTCCTCCTCCGGCCCTTCCTTCTGTCGGTCCCTCCGGTCACGTTTCGATGATGACCGAAGGTGACCTTTCCTTGCTCCGGGAGGTCTATGGCATCCCGGGGTCAATCTGTCTTTCTCTTCCGTGGCCTGGGGATCGCGTCACCATGAGTGGCCCCGGCCGCATAGCTTTCTACGAGGACTTCCTCCTTGGAGGTCTTCGGTTTCCTCTGCACCCCTTCTTCCTTTCCTTCATCAGCCATTTCCGTCTGGTCCCGGCCCAGTTGGCTCCCAATGCCATCCGGGTCATCTTCTCTTTCATTGTCTTCTGTCACTTCCATGGGTTTGTTGCCCGTTTCTCCCTCTTCAGGGCTCTGTTCACCCTGAAGAGGTACTCCACTGATGACGGTTGGTGGTACATCTCGTCCCGACCTAGGTGTCTCTGGTTCGATCTCCCTTCTTCCATCAAGAGTTGGAAGAACCGATTTTTCTTTGCCTCGGTCGAGGACGTCGACTGGGCTTGGAGCGAACCGGATCGGTCTCCGAACCGGAACTCCCAGGTCGAAGCGGCGGACCAAGAGGCCTACTCCCAGCTTTTGAGCGACGCGGTCCCAACGCTCGATGTTCTGCTCTCGGAGCAGAACTTGTTCGAGGCAGGGATTAGTCCCATCCGGGAGCCGGGTGAGGCTCAGCTTTTCTTTCACTTTGCCATTCCCCCCTTCTTCTTTTCTCCTTCTATCCGGGCTGACCGATTCCCTTTCTATTGCAGGCATGAAGTTTTCCCTGGAGAACCTTCTGGAGGGCGTGGCTCAGAGGGACACCGCCGAGGGAGACGAGCCTGCGGCGAAGAGGGCTCGCACCGAGGCGAGCCAGGAGACCGTGCCGGCGCCCGCGCCTAGTCCGGTAGTTGATGCTCCCCTGCCCAGGCCGCCTCGGGCCTGGGCCACCGATGCTCCAGCCGTCCGACCTGACAGGGCTGCCACAAAGGGAGGCCCACCGGCAGCGGTTCCACCCCATGCTGGCCCCATCATCACCGCAGCCCCGACGGCATCGCCCGTGACTCCAGCCGGTGCTCCGACGGTGGCAGTCCCGCCCGGGGGGTTGGTCGCCCCTGCAGCCGACCTGACAGCCCCGCCGCCAACGATCTCCAACCGGTGCTCCGTGATCCGTGACCAGAGGCTCGCGGAAAAGGTGATGGAGTCTGCTTGCACCTCCCGGGACCGCCGACTTCGGGGCGGCTGGGACTATGCCGATGCCCTGCTTGGGATCCTCCCGCAGCTCTTCACGGTAAGTCCGAGCTCGGATCCTTCTCCTTTTCGATTCCAGTCAAAAAAAAAATTTTTTTTTTTACTAACCCATTCTCCTTGTCATGCAGATCGGGACCGACGTGCTCCTGTTGAAGAACTTCCTCGCAGGGTACGCAAAGAAGGACGCCGAGAAGGAGGAGAAGCTCGGTAAGCTCGCGGCCGACGTGAAGGACCTCATGGAGAAGGGGGTCGAGCTGCGGGAGAGCAACCAGGCACTTTAGTCGGACCTGGCACGCGCCGAGGGGCGCGTCAAGGACCTGGAGTCCTCTCTGTCCGAGGAGAGGATCTCCAACCAATGGCGCACGGAGGAGGACACGGTGGAGAGGGCTCGCCTCCGAGCTCATTCCCCGACACTGGAGCGCCAGCTGGAGGAGGCCCGGCGGGAGGCGAGCGTGGCCAAGGAAGGGAGCGCCTACATCAACGGGCTCCTGGAGGCCTCAAAGCGGGAGGCGCAGGAGGCCATCCCGAGATTCCGGGCTTCCGATGAGTACGTCTCGGAGGTCCAGGAGGCCACCGTGGACTCCTTTCTGAAGGGGTTCCAGGTGTGCCGGGAGAAGGTGGGATCCTTCTACCCCGGGCTCAACCTCAGTCGGGTGGTGCTCGTGGGTAGGAGGCAGGAGCCCACCAGCGAGGCCCCAGCTGCGGCGGGCGATGCGGCTGCTGCTTCGGAGCGGCCCTCCGAGCAACCAGTCGCCGACGGCGAGGAGGGAGAGCACGCGCGCCAACCTGAGGATCCCGTCACTGCGCCGAACTAGGCCTCCAGCCGTGTTCTTTCTTCTTTTTCTTTTTGGTTTTTGAGGACTCCCGGCCTGTCGGGACTCCTTTATTGTAACTCTCCCTTTTTGAATCAATGAAGACTTAAATTTTGCTAAGTCTCGACCTCGTCTTCCTTTTCTCTTTTTTTTTTTTGTTGAGGTGTTGGTGTCGAGTGCCGAGACGAGGCACTGCGGCTTGCTCCGGGCTGAGTCCGCGGGTGGACCGGGTCCCATCCAGCGTTCAGATCAAAGTTCAGAGCAAGCTGGACTGGACGACAGTAGAGTAGGCCTTGCGTGGGCCCTTCGGGCTTGCCGGGCCGTCCTTTGTGATCGTGTGGGCGAGCTGGGCTCTGCCCCGCCTTCCAGACCGAAGTCCGGGACTTCCGGACTGAACCCCGGGGCCGCAGGTTTTGTTTAAGCCTTGCGCGGCTTGCGAGCTGTTCTCCATGATTGCATGGGCGAGCTGGGCTCTGCCCCGCCTTCCAGACCGAAGTCTGGGACTTCCGGACTGAACCCCGGGTCGCAGGCTTTGTTCAAGCCTTGCGCGGCTTGCCGAGCTGTTCTCCGTGATCACGTGGGTGAGCTGGGCTCTGCCCCACCTTCCAGACCAAAGTCCGGACTTCTCGCTTTCTCGGGTCTCCGGTCGCAGCCTTGTATGCCGAACTCAGAGCCAGGCGCCGATTTTCCTACGAGGTGAGAAGAAGCGTTTGAAGCAAAAGAACTTTATTGCAGGAGTTGGAGGAACCTCACATTATTGATAATACATCCTTAGGTTCGAGGCGTTCCACGTCCGAGGGAATCTGGATCCTCCCAATTCCTCTAGGTAGTAGGCCCCGTGAGAAAGGACTTCCGCTACCCTGTACGGGCCTTCCCAGTTCGGGGAGAGCTTCCCGCACTCTCGAGGCTGAGAAGCTTCAGCGTGCCGCAGCACCAGATCTCCGGGGCGAAAGGACTTTGGCCGCTCCCGGGAGTTGTAGTACCTGGCTACTCGCTGCCTGTACGCCGCCATCCGGAGTCGAGCCTTGTCCCTCGTCTCTTCAAGAAGGTCCAGGTTGAGCATCATCCTGGCGGGGTTCTATGCTTCATCGTACTGCTCCACGTGCAGGGTGGGTAGACTAAGTTTAATCGAGATTACCGCTTCAGCTCCGAAGACGAGATTGAATGGACTCTCGTCGGTGGCCGTCCTCGGGGTGTGTGGTACGCCCACAGGACGCTCGGGAGCTCTTCTGCCCACCGGCCTTTGGCATGATCCAGCCTCGTTCAGAGGCCTTGCAGAATGGTCCTATTCATGACCTCGGCTTCTCCATTTGTCTGTGGGTGAGCCACCGAGGTGAAGCGATGGTGGATGTCGAGGTCGCTGCAGAATTCTTCGAACTCCCGGCAGTCGAACTGACGCCCATTATCGGTGATGACGGTGTGAGGGAGGCCGAAACGGCAGATGATCGACTTCCAGAAGAACTTGGCGACGTTTGCCTCGGTGATCCGTGCCAAGGGTTCGGCCTCAACCCACTTCGTGAAGTAGTCAATGGCCACGATCAGGAACTTTCGCTGTCCGGATGCTAGTGGAAACGGTCCTAGGAGGTCCATTCCCCATTGGGCGAATGGCCACGGAGCTAAGAGCTGGGAGATTGGAGTAGAGGGCTGCCGTTGCACCACGGCGTGCCGTTGGCACCGATCACACTTCTTCACGAAATCGGCGGCGTCCTCCTTCATCGTCTCCCAGAAATAGCCTTGACGGAGAGCCTTGTAGGCTAGTGTTCTGCCCCCCACGTGGTTCCCGCAGATGCCCTCATGAATCTCCTGGAGCACGAGTGTGGCCTCCACGGATCTCAGGCACTTGAGGAGGGGATAGGAGTAAGACCTTCGATACAGTTGCCCATCCATCAGGACGAACCGCGCCACCTTCTTTTTGATAAGGCGGGCCGCTGCACGGTCCTCCGGCAAGGTACCGCCAGTTATGTACTCGGCGTACTTGTCCATCCAGCTGGGCTCACGGCTGACCTGTTGGACCTCCACTGGGATCTCGTAGCTTGGGGCCTTGAGGCGCTCTACATGAGCACGACCCAGCATCGAGTCCGGCAGGGTCGCCAGCCAGGAAAGAGTGTCCGCACGGGCATTTTCCCCGCGGGGGATGTGGAAGATGTTGAAGCGCCGGAATCCGGCTGCGCTCGTTTTGACAAGCTCCAAATACTTTGCCATTTGAGGGTCGTGCGCGGCATATTCTCCGGAGATCTGTCCAGCCACCAGCTGGGAGTCAGTGAAGGCTTTGAGGTTGGCCACGCCTAACTCGCGGGAGACCCTCAGCCCGACGAGGAGTGCCTCGTACTCCACTTGGTTGTTGGTTGAGACGAACTGAAAACGGAGTGTGTATTCGGCGACGACCCCGCCGCCGTTGGCGAGAATGAGTCCGGCTCCGCTCCCGCCGGAGTTCGAGGCTTCATCCACGTGAAGGATCCAAGTGTCCTCCTCGGGTTCCTCGGGTATGGTTTCAACTGCCGGTGCGGGGAGTCCCCCTCCGGCTCCTTGCCTAGGCCCGCACACTCGACCAAGAAGTCGGCCAGCACTTGCGCTTTCGTGGCCGACCTCGGCCTGTAAGCGATATCGAACTCGCTGAGCTTGAGTGCCCACTTCGCCAATCGCCCCGATGTGTCAGGTCGGCTGAGTACCGCTTTCAGTGGCTGATCCGTCAGGACGGCAATGGGATGCGCTTGGAAATAGGGCCTGAGACGCTGAGCAGACACTATTAACGCAAAAACAAGCTTTTCGGGCCGGGAATACCTGAGCTCCGCATCGCGAAGAAGTTTGCTGGTGTAGTACACCGGCCGCTGGACTCCCTGGTCGTCGATCCGAACTAGGACCGAGCTGACGGCCTTCGGGGTGACCGTCAGGTAGAGGATGAGCTCTTCTCCCTCCTCGGGCCTGGAAAGTAGTGGGGGCGATGCAAGCATCTTCTTCAGCTCTTCAAAGGCCTCCTGGCACTCCTCGGTCCAGGCGAAGTCGTTCATCTTCCTCAGCACTTTGAAAGACCGGCAGCGATCAGCCGACCTGGAGATGAACCGGCTCAGGGCGGCTATCCGGCCGGTGAGTTGCTGCACTTGCTTCTTGGAGGCGGGCTGTGCCATGTCCAGGATGGCCTGGACCTTCTCCGGGTTGGCTTCGATCCCTCTCTGGGTTACCATGAACCCCAGGAACTTCCCGGCGTAGACGCCGAAAGCACACTTCGCTGGGTTCAGCTTCATCTGATGAAGTCGGAGGTTGCCGAAGGTCTCCGCCAGATCGGCAACGTGATCCGAGAGGGGCTTGCTCATCACCAGCATGTCGTACACGTACACCTGCATGTTGCAGCCGATTTGGTCCTTAAAGACTTTGCTGACCAGTCGCTGGTACGTGGCCCCGACGTTCTTAAGACCAAACGGCATCATCCGGTAACAGAAAGTTCCACGGTCGGTGACGAAGGCAGTGTACTCTTCATCCTCCGGGTTCATTCGGATCTGGTTGTACCCGGAGAAAGCGTCCATGAAAGACAGGAGTCGATGCCCCAAGGTGGTGTCGACCAACTGGTCAATCTTTGGAAGATGGAAGCTGTCCTTTGGACAGGCTCGGTTGAGGTCGGTGTAGTCCACACAGATCCTCCACTTACCACTACTCTTCTTCACCATGACCACATTCGCCAGCCAGCTGGGATACTGGACTTCCCGCACGAAGCCGGCGACGAGGAGTTTCTCCACCTCTTCGTTGATGGCCCTCTGCCTCTCCGCGGCGAAGCTCCTCTTCTTCTGGTAGACTGGGCGGCACCTCGGGTCCACGTTCAGCCTGTGCGTAATGACCTCGGGGGGAATGCCCGGCATGTCGGCCGCTGACCAGGCGAACACGTCTGCGTTCATGCGGAGGAATTCCAGCAGGCGGGTCCGTTCCTCCTCCGGGAGCTGGGACCCCACCTGCACTGTCTTCAGTGGATCCGAACTGAGGGGATAAGTCAACAGGCGCTCTACGGGTCCTCCCATGGGTTCCTTCTCCCTTAGGTCGAGGTCGTCGACGTCGGGGGCGAGCTCGGCGCCCCGGGCACCTGGGATCGTCTGAAGGCAATGCGGGACTGGCTGGGTAGTCCCCCTCATCACCCCGAGTCCGGAGGCTGTAGGGAATTGTACTAGCAACCGCTTCGTAGAAATCATGGCGTCCAGCTGGTTGAGCCCCGGGTGCCCGAGGATCGCATTGTAAGGCGAAGGAAGCTTGACGACGGTAAACGTCATCAAGACTGTAGTCTGCCGAGGTGGGGATCCAGCGGTGACCGGGAGAGTGATCTCCCCTTCGACCCCCACCGAGTCCCCGGTAAAGCCTACCAGGGAGGTGTGCACCGGCCTGAGCTGATCATGGGACAGATTCATTCGGGAAAAAGCATCATAAAAAAGCACGTCAGCCGAGCTCCCACTATCTACCATAATTCGGTGTACAGGATGCTTCGCGATGGTCATCTCGACCACCACAGCATCGTTATTTACATTCTTATTTTCACTCCCCTTCTCAGAAAGGGGTACATCCTCTGGGTTCCCGACCTCTCGGGCTCTCTTCACCGCCCACCCGATCCCACATGAGATCATGCCCACTGGCTTCTCCGTTGGGCGGTTGTTGATTGCGGGAACCGGGGGTAAGGCCGCGAGCGGCTGTCCCTCCGCCGGGACCTCGTTCCTAACGAACTTCCTGAGGTAGCCTCTTTTGATCAGCTCCTTGATCTCTCGCTTCAGATTGCGACACTCCTCCGTGTCATGGCCGTGCTCGCGGTGGAACTGGCAGTACTTCGACTTGTCTCGGGTACCTCTTGGGTTCTGAGGAGGAGGTCAGCGGAGGTAGTGCTCGCTCTCAATTTCCATGAGGATCTTCGTTCGGGGAGCGAGGAGAGGAGTGAACCTTCGCTCCGGGGTGGCCTCACCCTTTGGCCTCGGATTCGGGCGAGGGTCGACAGATGGCCCAGGCCGACGGGGCCCTAGAACGTCTCTCAGGGCCAGCTTCTTCAAGGTCCTCCCGTCCATCTCTCGGCGAGTGCGATCGGCCTCCTCCGCTCGGATGTACTTGTGGGCACGGAGGAGGAGCTCGGAGTACATCATGGGGGGTTTCTTGTCCAGGGAGTAGGTCAGGCGGGACGTCTTGAGCCCGCGCTTCAGGGCCAGCATGGCAACGGGCTCATCCAGGCTGTAGATCTCCAGGGCAGCGGTCTTGAACCGGGTGATGTAGTCCCGAAGCAGCTCCTGGTCCTGCTGGCGGATAGAGAAGAGGCTGTCCACCTCTCTCGGCACCTTCCGACAAGCGTTGAAGTGTGCCACAAACTTTCAGCCCTACAAAATATTCAAGAATTTTAAGCTCTCTCTTCTACATTCCTTTCTTCTAAAATATTCTAAAATTCTTTCTCCCTTCTATCATTTTTTTTATTTTAGAAATTTGAGCTGAAGATAAGCTAATTGGCGTCCGTTCGAGATCGTGCTACCGACAAATATTGGAGTATTGATTTCTTGGTTGCATCTTGAAGAAGAGTATGTGGCATAATTATTTTTCGTACAAAAAGGGGACCAAATCTCCTTTAGGATAGTAGTTCTATCCGCCTCACAAGCCAAACTTCCTAACATTGTTCTATTATATTTAAAATTATTTTATTCCATCAAAATTATTCTGCCACACACAATATAAAAAATTATTTTTTAAATATTTAAAATATATATATATATTTTTTCTATACATGATATCTAACAGTCTAAACACGATTGCAATAGTTTATAGTGCATATATATAAATAAATTATTTATACTTGATTATAGTTTATTTATCTTACATATTTTATATTTATATATATATAAATTGTAATTATATTTTTTGTTATTTATAGTATAATATCCATTCTTTTTGTATTATACAAAATTAATTGAAGATCTCCACTAAATTTGTACTACAGCATATAAATTAAATTTTAAAAGACTATATAAAAAAATTAATCAAAACCTTTAGGATTTAGAGATAAATAATTCAATTAAAAAACTTATCAAACCATAGGTCCGATCACATTGGTGATCATTTTAATAAAACTTTAATTTTCAAAAAAAAATAGAAAATATTTTTAGAAATATATAAAAATTAAAATTAAAAATTAAAAATTATTGAAATTATTTAAACAAATTCTTAGCAAAATTATTTTTATTTTTTAGATTTTTTTCTCTGAACATGACTTGGATCTAATGGCAACTCTTAAGGATGACATAATTAGTCTTAAATCCGAAAAATTTGATGAATCACATTTTAGGATGTGGCAAAGCCAAATGAAGTGTTGGCTAACTATCTTAGGACTTTGGTCAATGATTGACTAGTCCACTTGTTTCTCTAGTTCAACCACATCAACTACCCCAAAAGAGAATTATCTATATAAAGATAGAATCCTTAGTACCATTTCTGACTCACTCAATGATATTTACCTGTTAGCTAAGAATGCGAAGAAATTGAAGGATACCTTAGAGTCTGAGTATGACCTTAATGATTCTGGGGTTGAACAATTCAACATTGTATCATTTCTTATAGTTAATATAGTAGATGACAAATCTATCAATGACTAGCTTCATCAATCCAAGAGTATCTTAGAAAACTTTAAGCCAGTGGAGACAAATTCTCTGAAGGATTTAAGATCTCTAGCTTTCTAAATAAAATGCCTCTTTCTTGAAATGGTTTTGTCAAAAATCAGCTCCAAAAACAAGAAGAGCTAATCCTAGCCCAACTTCTAAACTCAATTAGGATAGAAGATCAACAATAATACCAAATCAAAATCAAAGCTTAGATTTTAACCAAACCACCAATACTGGTCAAACCAACCTTATCATCCTGATCTAAATAAGTTCAATTCCATGGATAAAACTTTTAAAACGAATAACACTAGATCCAGCAAGTCTGTCCAAGATCCAAGTGAAAGATTTTATTTCATGTGAAGAAAGACAAACCATCTTGCAAAAAACTACTTTTATCAGAAGAAGGAGCCTCTTCACAAACCTTTTGCTTTCTCCGGATCCCAAGCTCAAGTAGTTGAAGGTCCAAAAGACTCCATCTTTAGGCCAGTAAGCTTAAATCCTGGAATTAATATTACTTCTTCTAATCTTGATTAGTGATTGGATTCAGAAGCTAATGTTCATATTATTTTGATCGCTTCTAATTCACTACTTTTCAGGATTCAAGTGGAAGAGGTATGATCCTAGAAAATAACACAACTACTAGGATCATGGGACAAGGTCGATTCAACTTGAAGATGATATCAAAAAAGTTTTCATCCTGATGGATGTGCTATATGTTCCAGACCTTAGAAACAGCCTTATCAGTGGATCTCAGTTGGTTTAGAGGGGATACAAAATTATTCTTGATTATAATAATGTTGTAATAATTAAGAATAATGCCTTCATAAGAAAAAGATATATAAATGAATGCTTTTTCAAACTAAATATAATAAATCTTTTTATTAATAAAGCTGAAAATTAAATTTATTTTGTAAATCAGTCTAAATAAAATCTATGGTATAATAGGTTGGGTCATGTATAATTAGAAAAAGTCAAATATATGATAAAATTAAAACTAATTTCTAAATCAAACTTAGATTCATTTAAGTATGAAATATGCATTAAATCTAAATAATCAAGAAAACTATCCAAATTAATTAAAAAAAAATCTTCAATCTTTGAGTCAATACATAGTAATGTATGTGACTCCATCAAGACTGCAATCCATGGTGGTAATAAGTACATAGTGACCTTCATAGATAATTTTTCTAAATATTGCTACTGTTACCTAATTAGATCTAAAAATAAAACCTTCAATAAGTTTAAAATCTATAAGAGAGAAGTAGAAAATTAACAAGAAAAAAAGATTAAAATTCTTAGATCTGATAGAGGAGAGTATATCCCGAATGAATTCTTCTAGTTCTATCAAGAACATGGTATAATTCATCAAGTGACTGCTCCTTAAATCATTAATATATATATTATAAAAGAGCAAAAGAATGAAGCATGGAATTTCTAAAAGAGTGGGCATTGAACTATTTATTTATTTATTTATATAATTATGTATGTGCATGTAATATACGTGTCAAGCATGGAGCCATGGTTTAAAACATGGAATGTATGATAAAATATGAGAAGTTAGAAAAAAAATTTAGAAAATCTTTCTGTTTAAATTTTTGTTTAAAATTATTTCTGTTTAAATTTATTCTGATAAATGCTATACTTATCAGTTTTGGCTTATCCAAGAACTTGTAAAGGAAAACTTTTCTATCTTCTTGCTTTATCCTAAATAGGATATCTATTAAGGATTGTGGTAAGACTCCATATGAACTTTGGAAAGGGATGACTCATAACCTAAATTTTTTCAAAATGTGGGGTGTCTAGCTAAGATTAATAACCCTGAATCCAAAAAGAGAAAACTAGGACCTAAGACTATAGATGCTATATTTGTAGGCTATATCCAAAATAGCAATGCCTATAGATTTTTAGTAATAAAATCAAAAATTAGTGATATAGCTAACAACTCAATCTTAGAAGCTAGAGATGCATCTTTCTTCGAAGATATATTTTTTGTAAGACTAAAATTTTTAGATCCCTAGAATGTAAACATCTTCCTAGACTTATAGAACCAGAACTAGAAAATAAACATGAATTAAGAAGAAGAAAAAAGAAAAGAGTTGAAAAAGATTTTGAAGAAGACTTCTTCACATTCTTAACAAGGTGTGAACCTTCCATGTATGATGAGACGTTGTCATCATTAGAATCATCATATTGGAAGGAAGCCATAGATAGTGAAATTTAATCAATCCTAGAAAATAAAACTTATATTTTAACTGATTTACCTTCTGGAAATAAATCTATAGAAATAAAATAAATTTTTAGAAGGAATTAAGGTCAAATGGAATAATAGAGAAATATAAAGCTAGACTATTAGGTAAAAGGATTTAACCAAAAGAAAGACATAAATTATTTTTATACCTATGCTCCTATAGCTAGGATAACTATTCTAAAAATTTTAATAACTTTAGTCTCAATTCATAAATTAATAAACCATTAAATAGATGTAAAAACTGCATTCTTAAATAAAGAATTTAAAAAAAATCTACATAAACTAACCTCAAGGATTTAAAGTAAAAGGATAAGAACATAAAATTTGTAAACTAATTAAATCATTTTATAGTTTAAAATAAGCTTCTAGAAAATGGTCATTAATTTGATGAAATTATCTTAAAAAATAATTTTAAAATAAATGAATATGATAAATGTATATACTATAAAAGATAGGATACTGATTATATAATATTATGCTTATATATAGATGATATATTATTATTTGGAATATCAATAAAAGTAATTCAAAAAATTAAAAATTATTTATCAAATAATTTTGATATGAAAGACTTAGGAGAAACTGATATAATTTTATGAATGAAGCTTATAAGATAGATAGTGGAATAGCAATAAGCCTAGTATACTCAATAGAGAAAATGCTTAAAAATTTAAATATTTTAATTTAAATCCTATCTCTATCCCTTATGATCATAGCTCTTACTTAATTAAAAATTTAGGAGAACCTACTAATCAATTATGATATTCTCAAAGGATATGATCCCTATTATATATTTCAAATAGAACTCATCCAGATATAGCTTATACAGTAGGCAGGCTAAGTAGGTAATCCTAGTAAAAAAAATTGAAAGGCTCTAGAAAGAATCTTTAGGTATCTTAAAAGAATTTTAAATTACTCTCTAGTATACTCTGTGTTAGCGTAGAGTCCCTTTTTCGATCGGATGGAGCTGCTGGATTGCAGGTCTGCTTCCTGGTTTACCTGCAAAACAAATTTCTGGCCGGAGTTGCTATGGCGGGGGACACTCCGATGCCTAAGTTGGAGGCAGGCTCCAGCCACAAAATGGGAAAGATTCTGAGGAGGATAAATAGAGAGGAGGAGACTCTAAAATTTTCAGGACTATCTTATGCCCCTTACCTTGAGTGTCCCCTTCTTACCAGTATTTATATGGATTTGTCAGGCTTGCGATTCTATTCTCCCTCTTGCAGTTATGATGGGGGGAGTTAATTCATTCCTCTCTATTCGTAATCGTGGACGGTTACTAAATGGTTCTGGCTAGGCCGGAAGCGTTGCCGCTGGAGTTAATGATCACGTGTCATGGTCGTGCTCTGGAGGTAGTTAGATAGTCGATGATAACCGTTATTTGCCATGTTCGTGGAGATCTAAGATAGATCGGATATCTATCTTCAGGCTTCTTTTTTGGAGGAGTATTCCTAATCGAATTGAAGGGGCGCCTTCGTCTTCGGACTCCTTTGAGATAGATCGAAGGTCATGTTTTCAGCACAGGTCGAAGACTTTGTCTTCGACGTAGGCTGAAGATTGTGTCTTCGACTGGTAGTGAAGATCATGTCTTCGGTTCAGGTTGAGGGCCCTGTCTTCAGCAGCGGCCGCAGGCTGACTCTTCGGATGAAGTTGAGATCTTCGGCTTCGGCTTGTCCGTCAGCTGTTCAGCTTCTTTCAGACACTTTGGTTTAAAGTGCATGGTTCAGGAGAAATATCTTCGATCGGTCGAACCAGTGGCGATCTGTGCTTGAACCGACATATCCCAACAGTATATCCTCGTTTAAGAACTTGAGGATGGGATCCATCCAACTGGGTTCGGTCTCGATTTGGTGCACCTCCAAAGTTTCTTCAACTATACTTGGAGTTTTGAGGTGTTCGTTGAAGGTGCGTCCAAGGGATTTCGGAGTTGTGGTAGCAAGTCTGGACAATGCATTCGCCCGGGAATTCTCCGATCGAGGAACATGAATGATTTTGAAGAACTCCAATTGAAAAGATAGGGCTTGTACCTTTTTCAGATACTGTACCATGGTGAGATCTCTAGCTTCATATTCTTCTTTGACCTGGTTCACCACCAATTGGGAATCCGAAAAGGCATGGAGTCTCTGAACTCCTAAGCTCTTTGCGATCCGAAGTCCTGCAAGTAAGGCTTCGTATTCGACCTAGTTGTTCGAAGCACGGAAGAAAAATCGAAGTGCGTACTCTACTGTGTGCCCGTCTGGTTCAGCCAGTATGAGACCAGCTCCACACCTAGCGGAGTTGGAGGCTCCGTTTACATGGAGTACCCAAACAGACTCCATGTCCTTCGAAATTTCTTCTTCGGCTGAATGTGCTTCATCTTTGAACTTTCAGGTGCATTCAACTAAGAAATCTGACAGCACCTATGCCTTCATAGCCGGTCGAGGCTGGAAACTAATATCAAACTTGCTTAGCTTCACAACCCATTTGGCTATCCTCCCCGAAGTGTCAGGACATCGAGGAACGGCCTTAAGAGGCTGATCAGTCAACACCATGATGGCATGGGAATGGAAATAAGGCCGTAGTCGCTTTGCCGTAATTATTAAAGAATAGAACAGCTTCTGCATTTTTGAATATCTCATTTCAGCATCGTGCAGGACTTTGCTGATATAGTAGATCAGCTTGTGGGAGTCGTCTTCTTCTCTTCAGATGAGGATTGAACTGATTGCTTCATCCGAAGCTAAAAGGTATAGTAGAGAACTTCCCCCTCTTGAGGTTTAGAGAGTGGTGGTAGGGTCTCCAAGTACTTCTTCAGCTCTTCAAAAGCAGTATGGCAGTCTTCGGTCCATTCAAAGCCTCGAGATTGTCGAAGTACTTTGAAGAAAGGGAGGCATTTCTCGGTCGACCGGGAGATGAATCTGCTTAAGGAAGCGATCCTTCCTGTCAGCTACGGTACTTCCTTCTTGCAAGATGGATGCCTCATGTCTTTAAGGTCTAGATTTTCTCAGGGTTTGCTTCAATCTCCCATTTGGTAACGAGGAACCCCAAGAACTTGCCTGAAGTCACTCCGAAGGCACACTTCGTTGGATTCAGCTTCATACGGTGGCATCGTAGGGCATTGAATGATTCTTCCAGGTCTTTGATATAATCTTTTCTCAGAAGGCTTTTGATGATCATATCGTCGACATAGGACTCCATGTTTCTCCCTAATTGCTCCTTGAACACCTTGTTGATCAATCTTTGGAATGTCGTCCTAGCATTTTTTAGCCCAAACAGCATCATTTTGTAGCAATATAGACCTTTGTCTGTGACGAAAGCCGTCTTCTCCTCATCCTGGGGATCCATTTGGATTTGATTGTATCCAGAGAAAGCATCCATGAAGCTTAATAGCTGGTGTCCAGCAGTGGCGTCGACCAGTTGGTCGATCTTTGAGAGAGGAAAGCTATCTTTTGGGCAAGCCTTATTAAGGTCTGTGTAATCAATGCAGATCCTCCACTTGCCATTAGCTTTCTTCACCATTACCACATTGGCCAACCACTCAGGATAATAAGCTTCTCGAATGAATCCTGCCTTGAGAAGCTTGCTCGCTTCTTCATCTATGGCCTTCTGTCTTTCGAGGGTGAAGCTCCTTTTCTTCTACCGGACCGGCTTATATTCAGGAGCAACTTCCAGCCGATGAGTAATCACTTCGGCTGGAATCCCTGGCATGTCTGAAGCTGACCGGGCAAAAATATCAGCATTATTTCTGAGAAAACAGATCAGCTCCGCTTTGGTTTCCTCGTCAAGCATACTTCCGATCTACACGACCCTGGTGAGGTCCCCTTCAGTCAATGGCACTGAGATGGTTCTCTCCATGGGTTCACCAGAGTCTGTGATCAGGTCCCTCGGATCTAATTGATCCCAAGTTGTATGATCGTTGGAGTGCTTGTCTTGAATCATCAAGCACTGTCACACCATTCTCTGATCTCCTTTGACCTCTCCGACGCCATTCCTGGTAGAAAAATGTACTAGGAGGTAGTAAGTTGACACTATGGCTGAAAATTTGTTTAGGACGGGCCGTCCCAAAATCACGTGATAGGCCGAGGGGGTTCGGACCACCATGAAATTGATTGGCAATGTCTTCTATCGGGGTTCAATGCTGAGGGTTACATACAGTATTATTTCTCTCTCGACATCGACCTGGTTACCTTCGAAGCCGGTAAGTGGTATAGAAGATCTTTGTAATTTATTTTTAGACAAACACATCCGAGAAAACGCATCGTATATCAAGATATTGGTTGAGATTCCATTATCAACCAAGATTCGTTTTACATCGTAATTGGCCACGATGGCCGAAATTATAACAGGATCATCGTGCGGGAGTCGAACCCCCACGAGGTCATCATCAGAGAAGAGAATAGCATTGTTGTCCTTGAGCCGCTTCGGGACATCATCTTTGGCTCTTCTCCAATTGGTAGGTCGATGTATCATCCCTACATCTCCATTGGTGGACCTTTGGTTTGGCAATTCAGCCTCTTCAGGAGCCCTCTAGGAAATTATAGCTTCCGACCGAGGTCCTTGGCGACCAACGTATCGCCCCAAATAACCTCTCTTGATTAGATCCTCTATAGCATCTCTCAGCTAGATGCATTCTTCAGTATTATGGCCGTGGTCCCGGTGGCATCGACAATATTTATTCCTGTTCCTTGCGGAAGAGGATGCCTTCATGGGATGTGGCCGTTGGAGATAGTTTTCTTTCTCTATCTCCAAGAGGATCTTTTCTCGAGGAAGGTTGAGGGAGGTATAGGAGTCGAATCTCCCGCCCGATGCTCTGGACCTGGGACTCCGTTGTCGGTCAGTATATTTGTTGTTATTGTTGGGAGTAGGGAGGCCTTGTCCCTTATTGTTTTTCTTCTTTGAAGGGGGCTTCCCTTCAGCTAGTCTCCGATTTGCCGCTTGCTCTTCGTCGTCGACATACTTCTGAGCTCTCGACAGGAGCTCAGCGTAGCTTTTGGAAAACTTCTTGTCCAGGAAAAGGTGAGCCTGGACGTACGAAGCTCCTTCTTCAATGCAGACATGGACACGTGCTCATTGAGATCGGGGATCTCGAGCGTAGCTGAATTAAATCTAAAGATGTAATCTTGCAGACTTTCTCCTTCATTCTAATGAAGGAGGAACAGCGTATCCGTATTGCAGGAGGTCTTGTGACAGGTCCTGAAATGCAAGACAAATAATTTTTCTAGCTCGAAAAAAGAATCAATGGTACTTCGGTGTATGCTCGAGTACCACATCCGAGCAGCTTTCTTCAAGGTGGCCAAGAATGCAAGGCAATACATCGCATCCGAAGCTCCTTGAATCATCATATGGACTTTGAAACTACCCAGGTGATCAAAAGGATCAGAGGTGCCATCGTAGGGCTCCATGTAGAGAACCCTAAAGTGCCGAGGAACAACTTCAGCCATGATGCAGTCGGTGTAAGGAGGGCGCAGTTCACATGCCACTAGATCGTTGTGATCCCTTCGCTCCCGGATTTTTGCAATCTTTGATTCGATGGCTTTAAACTTTTCATCATAATCGGAGAGAACTTGCTTCGGTGGATTCTCCACAGGAGTAGAGCCTTTAGAAGAAGGAGAGGGAGTTTGCCTAGACCTTTTTCCTCTTTGCAGGAAATCAGTGGGCCTGGGCATTCTTGAACTTTGGCCCTCAAGGAAGGGTCAAGGACAGAGGGAAAGATGGGTGGACCCCTCTCGAGGGGCTCTCTTCCTCCGGGATCGAGAGCTATGTCTGGAGGTGGCTGGCGGATGCCCCACCTGGAAAGCTTGGTTCTGGAAGTCCTGAACCATGGCCGTGAGAGTGTTAACTTGGTTCAGGAGATTCTCAAACTGTTATTGTCCCACGACAAGCATGGGAGGTGGAATGTAGTTCTCTACCAAGGGTCCATCCCCTGGGAAGGAGCATGACTTCAACTTGCTAAGGCGATCCGAGTCTTTCCTCTTGCCATCGAGAACTTCTTACACTTTTCCTTTTTCAAGGAGGGGAACTTAACAATGGATTCTTAAATGCTCTCCCCCCTTCCTGGCGCGCCAATCTGTTGGTGTAGAGTCCCTTTTCCTCCCGGTCGAAAAAGGGACTCTACGCCAACACTCTAGTTATTCAAAAGTACTTGAATGATATAGTGATGCTAATTGGGTAACAGATAACTTAGATGTTAAGTCAATCACTGGATATCTCTTATCGTTAGAAGGAGCTGCAGTATCTTGGAACTCTTATAAACAAACAATAGTTACTTGAAGTACATTGGAATCTAAATTAACAGCTTTTAAAATAGTATGTATTGAAGCACAATGACTAAAATATTTAATAATTGATATAACATTTCTTTCACTATAAATCTTAAAGTTTTTTTAAAATTATGATTGTAGAGCTCTAATTGATCTATTAAATCAACAAACAACTAATAAAAAAATGAATAATCATATCTTGATCAGGTATAAAGCTGTAAGAAATAAAATGAGAGAAATGATATTATTATAATTTACAAGAACAAAAAATAATCTATAGATCTTTTAATTAAAGACCTTTCGAAAGCTAGGTATCGAGACATCGAGGGGGATGGAGCTTAAGCCCACATATTAGTTACTAGAGTGGACCCTTACCGTCATGGTAACTTCATGGTTAAGGTTTAAAGGAAAACGATCTTTGAGATGATGTCTGGGAGCATCGATTCAGAGTCTATATCTATCCTATCCCTATGATATGGTGCTCTATTATGATGGTTAGGTTGAGTATAACTCTTAATAAATCCAAGGCTATGAGTTCAGTGAGTTCAGTAAGATACGATTTCGTTGAACGTATTCTTGGAGGATCTATCTTAATGAGAGTAGTTGTAAGGTCACGATTATGGGATCATGACGAATCTCTAATAACTCTCATAAAAATCAAGACAAGCACATAGCCTAAATAGTACTATCCCGTATCATGATCAGTTTATCTTCATACTGTATATATTTTATACTAAATACAAGTTCAAACCTAGAAAATACTTGCACTAAGCATAGTAAAAATTTAAAATTTTAAATTACTGAGTTTAATAATATTAATGTTTTTTAATTTTTATTTTATTTTTATGGAGGATTGTTCACATTATGTATGTTAAAAACAAAATAAACCCTCCTGTGCACGCAGCGGGTGCACTCGAATCACGCACCCGTGCATTTTAAATTTTTTTTATTTTTTTAATTATTTTAATTAATTCTGAGATTAATTTTTTAATGATCATAATGGCTAGTTTGAGAGTTTTTTTAGAATTTTCTCTGGGATTTTGAGCTTATAAATAGGCTTCTACCCCATCTCTATAAAGTATCCAAGAATTTCAAGCTCTTTCTCTTCTATACTCCTCTCTTCCATATTTTTAAAATTCTTTATATCTCCTATTTTTTTTACTTTAAAAATTTGGACTGAAGACGAGCTGATCAGCATCCATTCAAGATCGTGCCAATGACAGGCATTAGAGTGTTAGCTTCCGAGTTGTATTTTAGAGGAGAGTTTGTGATCCAATTATTTTTTGTATGAGAAGGGAGGCAAATCTTCTCTAGGGTAGTGGTTCAATCCATCTCATAGGCTAGACTTTCTAACCTTATTCTGTTGTATTTAAAATTATTTTTTTATACTAAAATTATTCTACCAGACACACCATGAAAAAAATTATTTTAAAAATATTTTAATAAATATAAATATATATTTATTTTTGATACATGATAACTAATAATTAGTATGCGGTGCTCTTTTGTATGTTGTTCTTCCCAAATAAGCAATGCCATTAAATAACATTCCCACCTTGTACAAGTCTCCCACATGAAAGAAAGAGAACCAACTCCTCATTATGCATGTGTTGTTTATCACCGAGAGTAATTCATTGTACACCAGGAGCTATTTGAAAAATCCAACGAGGTGCGCACCATGCTTCTCGATTCAACCACATTGTGCTTGCATAGCATAATAGGATTTATATCTTTTCAGTATCAAATCGGGCATATAAAGTAATGAAAAATGAAGGTACATATGGCTGGTCAAAACTGATCCAAATTTCAAAAATATACATGACAAAAATGTATTTTCCCTTCAAAACGGGTCCTTTTTTTTTCCATTCTCTGCTAATGCCAAAACTTTAGATAGTCTCCTATTCTCTCTTCTTCCTCCTTACATTTCTCCTCTATTAGAGAGGGACTGTAAAGGCCACGTGTGGCAACTTTGGCTTTGACATGTTTCAAAGATGGTTGCTAGGCCGATTGGCCCACTTGGATGCACTATTGTCGAGTTCGGTAAGCAAATAAGTGCATCGCACTATACCATCCAAGCATCCATTCGATGGGCATGATGGCAGCGACTGGAAATGCCATATCCTTGTGCAATGATGGTGATGGCATCTGGCGATGGCACCATCTACTCAACAATTGTTGTGTGGGACCTAGCTTGCATATGGGTGCTGGAGCTACAGCGAGCACAGTAGTGGTGTTGAGGGTGGTAGGGATGGTGGCACATAACTCTATGGGCTGCGGCACCCATCGAACTAGCCGCATGCCATAAAATCTTCTTAGGATATCATAGCAATCTCTTGAAATATCACAGAATGGTATCAAACTAGATTATATGATCTATTTAGATACTAAGATATTATAGAATCCACTTAGGATATCATAGAAATCCTTTTGGATATCATAAAATGGTGCCAAATCTGATTCTGGAACTTATTTGGAAACCAAGATGTCATAAAATCCTCATATGATATCATATAATCCCCACAAGATGTCACAGAAGTGTCAATTTGATGATAGGACCTATTTAGATACCAAGGTATTATAAAATTCTCTTAGGATGTCATAAAATCCTATTGATATGTCATAGAATGGTGTCAAACATGATTTTGGAACCTATTTATATATCAAGGTGTCATTGAATTTTCTTAGGATGTTATATAATTCTCTCAAGATGTCATAGAACGGTGTCAAACCTGATTATAGGACATATTTAGATACCAAGATATCATAGAAACCCCTTAAGATGTTATAGAGTCCCTTTGAAAAATTATAGAATGATATCAAACCTAAGTATATGCCCTATTTAGATACAAAGATATCATAGAATTTCTTTAAGATGTTATAGACTAATCTTGGGATGTCATAAAATGGTATCAAACATGATTTTGGAACCTATTTATATACCAAAAAGTCATAGAATTCTCCTAGGATGTCATATAATCCCCTTGGGTTGTCATAAAACAATACCAAACCAAATTATAAGACCTACGTAGATACCAAGGTAGCATAAAAACTTCTTAAGTAGCCATAGAATTCCTTTATGATGTCATAAAATGATGCCAAACATGATTTTAGGATTCATTTTGATACTAGGATATCATAAAATCTTCTTAAAATGTCATAATCTTCTTGGAATATCATAAAATAGTGTCAAACCTGATTTTGAAACCAATTTGGATACCGGAATGAAATTCAATCCCCTTAGGATGTCATAGAACACCCTTGGAATGTTATAAAAAAGGTGCCAAATTTAATTTTGGGATCAATTTGAATATCAGAATATTATAAAAAATTTTCAGGATATCATATAATCTTCTTGAGATGTCATAAAATGGTGTCAAACCTGATTTTAGGATCTATTTAGATACCGAAATGTTATAAAATCCCTTCAGGATGTCAGAAAATCTCCTTGGGATGTTATAAAATAGTATCAAACCTGATTTTGGGATCTTTTTGGATAATAGAATATCATAAAATCTTGATAAAATGTCATAGAATCCATTTAGGATGTCATAGAATCCATTTAGAATGTCATAAAATGGTGTCAAGCATGATTTTGGAATCTATTTAGATACCATAATATCATAAAATTTCCTTAAGATATCATAGAATCTTCTTAGGATATCATAAAATGGTGCTAAATATGATTTTATAACTTATTTGGATATCAGTATATCATAAAATATCCTTAGGATATCATAGAAGTCGCTTGGAATGCTATAAAATGGTATTAAATTGATTTTGGGATCTATTTGGATATCAGAATATCATAAAATTTTCTTAGTATATCATAGAATTTCTTGGAATGTCATAAATAGTGTCAAACCTAATTTTAAAATCTATTTGGATACTAGAATGTCATAGAATTTTCTTAGAATCTCCTTGGAATATCATAAAATGATGCCAAACATAATTTTGAAACCTATTTTGATACCAGGATGTTATAAAATATTTTTATGATATCATAGAATCTCCTTGAAATGTAATAAAATGGTACCAAATCCAATTTTTAGATATTTGGATACCAGAATGTCATAAAATTATCTTAGAATATCATAGAATCCCTTTAAGATATCATTAAATGATACCAAACCTGATTTTAAGACCTATTTTGATGCAGAATGCCATAGAATTCTCTTAGAATACCATAGAACTCCCTTGAAATATCATAAAATGATGTCAAACATGAATTTAGAATATATTTTAATACCAGAATATCATATATCCTCTTAAGATGTCATAAAATCTTCTTGGAATGTTATAAAATGGTATCAAACATAATTTTAAAACTTTTTTGGTTACTAGAATATCATAAATTTTTCTTATATTGTCATAGAATTTTCTTGAGATGTTATAAAATAGTGCCAACTATAATTTTGAAACCTATTTGGATATCAGAATGTTATAAAATCTTTTTAGGATATCATAAAAATTTCTTGGAATGCCATAAAATGGTATCAAACATAATTTTGAAACCTATTTGAATACCAGAATTTTATAGAATCCTATTAGAAAGCCATAGAACCTCCTTGGAATGTCATAAAATATTATCAAACTCGATTATAGGATCTATTTAGATATTAGTATATCATAGAATCCCTTAGAATATCATAGAATTTTTTTGGGATATCACAAAATAGTGTCAAACTCAATTTTGAAATATATTTAGATACCAAAATATCACAGAATCTCTTTAAAATAAAATAAAATGGTGTCAAACCTTATTTTGGAACATATTTGGATATCAAAATGTCATAGAATTCTCTTAAAATATCATACAATCTTCTTGGGATATCATAAAATGATATCCAACTTGATTTTGAGATCTATTTGGATACCAGAATGTCATAAAATCTTCTTAGGATGTCAGAGAATTCCCTTGAGATATCATAAAATGGTGTCAAACCTGATTTTATAACCTATTTGGATACTAGAATGCCATAGAATCTCTATATGATGTCATAAAATTTTCTTGGGATATCATAAAATGGTATCAAATATGATTTTGGAACCTATTTGATACTAGAATATCATAAAATCCCTATAGGATGTTATAGAACCCCTTGGAATATCATAAAATAATACCAAATCCAATTTTAGAATTTATTTGGATGCCAAAATATCATTGTTGCCGTCCTCGTCGCCGCGCCCGTGCCGAGGACCAACCGATCCTCCCTGACCGCCTGGCAAGGGAGCCTCCCTTCCTGCGAGAAACCTGTAACAAAGGGGTTAGAGGACCCTGGCCGGGGATTCCGGCGAGGGGGCTCCGACGGTCAAGTCAGTAGACGACGAGGAGGAACAGACTCTCGCTCCCAGGCCCTCTAAAGGGTCCCAGGTTTGGAGAGTTAACTAGTGAAGGGAAAGCGCCGGGGACCGGAATCTCGGCTGGGCCTGCCTGCCGAGCTCGCGTCCAGTATTCCCCTCTCGGGATCTCTGGCTTCTTCCTCGGAGCGAGGCCTTGTGCCGGTGCTTCCTTCTTGTCCCCAGGCTAGTTGGCTTACCTTGCAGTCTCCGGATTCTTCCCTCTTTATCTCCCTCCGTCGTGTGCTTGTCCTTTTCCTCCTCGAAAACTCCTCCCCCCTGTCTTCCTTTCTTTTCCCTTTTTGGTGAAGGAAGCCAGGCGGCTTTCCGACCTCGTCCGCCGGGCCCAGCAGGGAGAAGGCAAGGACAGAAGAGAAAAGGAGGGAGGGCGGCGCTGGCAGAGCGGCCAGTCGTCAGGCCTCGGGCTTCGTGAGAGTGCTCTTTTTCCCGAGCATGGGCGCCATCCATTTACGGGGCCTGTTCCGTCAGGATCGGATCTCTCGACTGTGGAACCTGTCGGGCCAGTGTAAGTCACGTTCCGCGTGCCGCCGCCCTCCGTACGGGACACCATCTGGGGTCGGTACGGCCCGAGGGATGGCCTCGGGACCCGTCGCTTTCCCCCGGGGGCCTCTCCGTACGAGCGGTCTGACTTTGGCTGAGTTGGACCTGTCTCCGGGGGCCAACTGGCGAGAGGCGAGAGATCGGCCGACCTCGGCTTAGGTGGACCCCTCCGGGGTGGACACCTGGCGAGGTGGCAGAAGATCGCCTGGCCTCGGCCGAGATGGGCCCGTCTCCGGGTGGCCACCTGGCGCAAGGCGGAGGGTCGGCCGACCTCGGCCTAGGTGGACCCCTCCCGGGTGGACACCTGGCGAGGTGGCAGAAGATCGCCTGGCTTCGGCCGAGGTGGACCCGTCTCCGGGTGGCCACCTGGCGCAAGGCGGAGGGTCGGCCGACCTCACACGGGGCGGACTCCTCCGAGCCCGGGCGCAGATGAGTTGGTGGGGGAACTTTGCGCCGAACTTGACCTCGGCGGGAGCCGTTTGCTTCAGACAGTATCGGGCGGTGCGGTCTTGCCGACCCCAGCCTTGAGGACGTGGCGCTGATTCCGGCATTAAAACTCACACGTGGCTCGCTCGCATTCGGCGATACCTGAGCCTGGCCACGTCACTGTCACGGCTGTAACAGTTGCCCCCCAGCCCGCCGTTCCGTCGGGGCATCGTAGAACGGAGCGTCGGGATTAATTACTGACATGACGTGGAGAGGCGAAGATCTTGCATCATAATTGGCACGATCTCCATTCGTCGTGGCTCGATGCGGCTGAAGACCTATGGGGAGTCGCCACGCGTCGTCCACTTGCCCGCAATCAATGCGTTGCTTCGGGGCAGAGGCCGTTACTCTGCTAACGAGGCGTCGGTGTCGGGCGTGTGCCCACGTGGCGACCATCCAGTGGCCTGATGCGGAATGGTGGGTACGGCTGCTGCCGGCTGAGTTTGAAAGGGAGGGGACTTTCCAGAACGAGGCCTTTTCCCTTGCTTCGTGGGCGGTTCGCTGCAGGCTAACAACTTCTGCTGCTCGCGCCCGTCTGTGCATTTTTGGGTAAGTGTCTTCTTCTCCTTCTCTCTCGTTTCTTATTCAGCCCCCTTCTCCTTTCCTTCTCCATGGCGCGCCGTCGCCATGTCTCTTCTAACTCGGACGAGGCCGGTCCATCCCGGCCGAGGACTCCATCTTCTTCCTCCTCGGATGAGGAGGTAATTCCAGAGGAGGTCCGCCGGCGCTTGCAACCCGGGGGTGTCACTATTGGCATCCCCAGGGAGGTCCGGTCCCCTCCGGTTGCGCCTGCCGTGCCCCTCCGTTCACTCCCCACCTTGGCTTCTCTTCCGGCTCCGCCACTTCTTCCCGCCGGTCCCTCCGGTCATGCCTCTACCATGACCGAAGGTGATCTTTCTCTGCTCCGGGATGCCTATGGCATCCCGGGATCTGTCCGTCTGTTTGCTCCGCGGTCCGGGGAGCGCGTCACCATGAGTGGCCCCGGCCGCATTGCCTTCTACGAAGACTTCCTCCTCGGGGGTCTTCGTTTTCCTCTGCATCCTTTCTTTCTTTCCTTCCTCAGCCATTTTCGGCTCGTCCCGGCCCAGCTGGCTCCTAACGCCATCCGGGTCATCTTCTCCTTCATCGTCTTCTGCCATTTCCACGGGTTTGTTGCCCGTTTTTCTCTCTTCAGGGCCCTGTTTACCCTGAAGAAGTGCTCCACCGATGATGGCTGGTGGTACATTTCGCCCCGGCCTAGGTGTCTCCGGTTCGACCTCCCTTCTTCGGTCAAGGGATGGAAGGGCCGGTTTTTCTTTGCCTCGGTCGAGGACGTCGACTGGGCCTGGAGCGAACCGGACCGGTCGCCGAACCGGAATTCCCGAGTTGAGCCTGCGGACCAGGAGTCTTACACCCAGCTCCTGAGTGACGTGGTCCCGGCGCTCGAGGTTCTGCTCTCTGAGCAGAATCTTTTTGAGGCCGGCATCAGTCCCATCCGGGAGACCGGTGAGATTTGGCCCCGCATTAACTTCTGCCCCCCCCCCCCCCTCTCTTTTTAAGATCGAACCGCCTGATCTTCTGATTTCTTCACTTTGCAGGGATGAAGTTTTCCTTGGAGAACCTTCTGGAGGGAGCGGCTCAGAGGTAGGTCGTCGACGTGGATGAGCCCGTGGCGAAGAGGGCTCGCACAGAGACGAGCCGGGAGGTCGCAGCGGCGACCGTGCCCGGCCCAGCTGCTGCTGTCTCTCCGCCCAGGCCTCCTCAGGGCGGCGCCCCTGGCGCCTTGGCCCCACGGCCTGGCGGCGGTGCCGAGAGAGCTCCGGCGCCCGCCGCTCTGCCCATCGCCGGGCCCATTCCTGTCAGCAGCCCAACGGCACCGCCAGTGGCGACCGCCGGTCCGTCGGCTGCAGCTCCAGCAGAGGGGGCAGCTGTCGCGGGGATCGGCCCGAAGGGCCCAGCGCCGGTGATCTCGCACCGAGACTCGGTCATCCTCGACCGAGGACTGGCGGAGAAGTTGATGGAGTACGCTTCCACCGCCCGGGACCGCCGAGCTCGGGGCGGCCGAGATTATGCGGATGCGCTGCTCGGCATCCTGCCCCAACTCTTCGCGGTAAGTCTGAACTTTGACTCTTCTTTTCTCTTCCAATCCGGGGCCTTCTGCCTCGGTACTGACATGTGTTATTTTTGCCCTTGCAGATCGGGAACGACGTCCTCCTACTGAGGAACTACCTCGCAGGGAACGCCAAGCAGGACTCCGATCGGGAGCAGAAGCTTGGAAAGCTCGCGGCCGACGTGAAGGACTTGATGGACAAGGGGACCGAGCTGCGAGCTGAGAAGCAGGCCCTCCAGTCCGACCTGGCGCGTTCCGAGGGGCGGAACAAAGAGCTGGAGGCCTCCTTGGCGGAGGAGCGGACCTCCAACCAGCGCCGTACTGAGGAGGACGTGGCGGAGAAGGCCCGCCTGCAGGCCCACTCTCTGTTCTTGGAGCGTCAGCTGGACGAGGCCCGGCGAGAGGCGGCCGTGGCGAAGGACCGGAGCTCTTACATCAACGGGCTCCTGGAGGCGGCGAAGCGAGAAGCGCTGGAGGCCGTCCCCAAATTCCGGGCCTCCGACGAGTTCACGTCGGAAGTCCGGGAGGCCGCCGTGGACTCCTTCCTGAAGGGGTTCCGGATGTGCCGGGAAAAGGTGGGGGCCTTCTTCCCCCAGCTGGACCTGAGTGGGGTCGTCGTCGGCGGCAGGAAGCCGGGGAGCGAGGGCAGGGTCTCCGGCATGACCCAGGCGACGCTTCCGGCGACACCTGCAGCACCTCCGACTGATGACGCCGCGGCCCAGACACAGCCCCAGGAGCCGGTTGTCGTGGAGGTTGAAGAGGTGGCGCCCGCACCTCCGGCGGACGGCGCCGACCCTGCGCTCCAGTGACCGTCACCTTGTACTTTTGCTTTCTTCGTCCTTCTTTTTGGGGAGTCCCGGCCTGTCGGGGCTCCCAGTTTGTACTGAGTACCTGTTTTGAAGACTTACTTTCTACAACAACTTGTCTATCATCTTTGGTTCTTCTCTTTCTTCTGCTTTGTTTGTTTCTGAGATGTCAGTCTGGGATACCTGAGACGACTGCGGGCCTGGTCCTTCCATACTAAACGAAGGACGGGGTTTGCAGAGCTGTGTCGCGTCAAGGTAAGAATCCTGAGCAGGTCCGACTTTGGGCTGCCTTCGTGCCTACGCGGACAATACAGTTCCTGCACCATCTTCCGGGCCGAAACCCGGGATCTTCCGGACTGAGCTCGATGCCGCAGGCTTTCTCAAACCTTGCGCGGCTTGCTGAGCTGTGCTCCGGGCGTGCGCGGACGAACTGGGTTCGACGCCACCTTCCAGGACGAAGCCCAGGATCTTCCGGACTGAGCTCGACGCCGCAGGCTTTCTCAAACCTTGCGCGGCTCGCTGAGCTGTGCTCCGGGCTTGCGTGGGCGAACTGGGTTCGGCGCCACCTTCCAGGACGAAGCCCAGGATCTTCCGGACTGAGCTCGATGCCGCAGGCTTTCTCAAACCTTGCGCGGCTTGCTGAGCTGTGCTCCGGGCTTGCGTGGGCGAACTGGGTTCGGCGCCACCTTCCAGGCCGAAGCCTAGGATCTTCCGGACTGAGCTCGATGCCGCAGGCTTTCTCAAACCTTGCGCGGCTTGCTGAGCTGTGCTCCGGGCTTGCGTGGGCGAACTGGGTTCGACGCCACCTTCCAGGCCGAAGCCCAGGATCTTCCGGACTGAGCTCGATGCCGCAGGCTTTCTTAAACCTTGCGCGGCTTACTGAGCTGTGCTCCGGGCTTGCGTGGGCGAACTGGGTTCGACGCCACCTTCCAGGCCGAAGCCCAGGATCTTCCGGACTGAGCTCGATGCCGCAGGCTTTCTCAAACCTTGCGCGGCTTGCTGAGCTGTGCTCCGGGCTTGCGTGGGCGAACTGGGTTCGACGCCACCTTCCAGGCCGAAGCCCAGGATCTTCCGGACTGAGCTCGATGCCGCAGGCTTTCTCAAACCTTGCGCGGCTTGCTGAGCTGTGCTCCGGGCTTGCGTGGGCAAACTGGGTTCGACGCCACCTTCCAGGCCGAAGCCCAGGATCTTCCGGACTGAGCTCGATGCCGCAGGCCTTCTTGCTGAAGTTAGAGAAGAATGTTTGAAGTGAAGAAGCTTTGTTAGAGAAACTGGGAGCCTTACATCACTGGTAGTACATTCTCAGGTTCGAGGGGTTCCATGTCCGGGGGAACCTGGCGCCTCCCAATTCTTCCAAGCAACATGCTCCGTGAGGGAGGGCTTCTGCTACCCGATAAGGGCCTTCCCAGTTGGGTGAAAGCTTGCCGCACTCTCGTGGCTGGGAGGCTTCTGCACGCCGGAGGACCAAGTCCCCGGGACGAAAAACCTTCGGCCGTACTCGGGAGTTGTAATATCTGGCTACACGTTGCCGGTATGCCGCCATTCGAATTCGGGCCTTGTCCCTTGTTTCTTCGAGGAGGTCTAGGTTGAGCATCATCTTGGCCGGGTTTTCTGTCTCGTCGTATTGTTCCACGCGCAGCGTGGGTATGCTGAGCTCGATCGGGATGACTGCCTCGGCCCCGAAGACGAGGTTGAATGGGGTTTCGTCAGTAGCCGTCCTTGGGGTGGTGTGGTATGCCCAAAGAACGCTGGGAAGCTCGTCGGCCCACCTGCCCTTGGCTTGGTCTAGCCGCGTGCGGAGGCCCTGAAGAATGGTCCTGTTCGTGACCTCAGCCTCCCCGTTGGTCTGGGGGTGCGCCACCGAAGTGAAGCGATGCTTGATGCCGAGGTCGTTGCAGAAACCTTCGAACTCTCGACAGTTGAACTGGCATCCGTTGTCGGTGACCACGGTGTGGGGGAGGCCGAAGCGGCAGACGATGGACTTCCAGAAGAACTTGGCGACGTTTGCTTCGGTGATTCTTGCCAAGGGTTCGGCTTCGACCCACTTTGTGAAGTAGTCGATAGCCACTATCAGGAACTTCCGCTGGCCGGACGCCGGCGGGAATGGGCCCAGGAGGTCCATCCCCCACTGGGCGAACGGCCAGGGGGCTGAGAGCTGAGAGATCGGGTTGGAGGGTTGCCGTTGTACCATGGCGTGACGCTGGCACCGGTCGCACTTCTTCACGAAGTCGGCGGCGTCCTCCTTCATCGTCTCCCAGAAGTAGCCTTGACGAAGGGCCTTGTATGCCAATGCCCTGCCCCCCACGTGGTTCCCACAGATGCCTTCGTGAATCTCCTGGAGCACAAGCTTGGCTTCCGTGGGTCCAATGCACTTGAGGAGGGGATAAGAGTAGGACCTTCGATACAGCTGCCCGTCCATCAGGACAAACCGTACGGCCTTCTTCCTGATGAGGCGAGCCGCGTCTCGGTCTTCCGGCAGGGTGCCGCTGGTGATGTACGCAGCGTACTTGTCCATCCAGCCGGGCTCCTGGCTGACCTGATGGACCTCCGCCGGTACTTCGAGGCTTGGGACTTCGAGTCGCTCCACATGGGCGCGTCCCAGCATCGTGTCTGGCAGGGTCGCCAGCCGAGAGAGGGCATCCGCGCGGGCGTTCTCCCTGCGGGGGATATGGAAGATGTTGAAGCGCCGAAACTTGGACGCGCCTACCTTGACGAGCTCCAGATACTTCGCCATCTGGGGGTCGTGAGCGACGTACTCCCCGGACACCTGCCCCGCCACGAGCTGGGAGTCAGTGAAGGCTCTGAGGTTGGTCACGCCCAGCTCGCGGGAGACCCTCAGTCCGGCGAGAAGTGCCTCGTACTCTGCTTGGTTATTTGTCGTGGGGAACTGGAAACGGAGCGCGCACTCGGCGACGACTCCGTCGCCGTTGGCAGGATGAGCCCAGCTTCGCTCCCGCCGGAGTTTGAGGCTCCGTCTACATGGAGGATCCAGGCATCCTCTCCGGGCTCGTTGGTGCCGACCTCCATCGGCTGGGCCAGGGAGTCCTCCTCGGGCTCCTTGCCCAATCCTGCGCATTCGACCAAGAAGTCGGCCAGCACCTGTGCCTTCATTGCCGACCTCGGTCGGTATGTAATGTCGAACTCGCTGAGTTTAGTGCCCATTTGGCCAATCGTCCCGAGGTATCGGGTCGGCTGAGCACCGCTTTCAGCGGTTGATCCGTCAAGACGGCGATGGGATGCGCTTGGAAATAGGGCCTGAGACGCTGGGCAGACACTATTAGCGCAAAAACGAGTTTCTCGGGCCGGGAATACCTGAGCTCCGTGTCCCGGAGGAGTTTGCTGGTATAGTACACCGGTCGCTGGATCCCGTGGTCGTCGGTTCGGACCAGGACAGAGCTGACGGCCTCCGGGGTAACGGCCAAGTAGAGGGTAAGCTCCTCCCCTTCCTCGGGCCTGGACAGCAGAGGTGGTGATGCGAGCGTCTTCTTCAACTCCTCGAAGGCCTGCTGGCATTCCTCGGTCCAGGCGAAACCATTCATCTTCCTCAGCACCTTGAAGAAGGGACGGCAGCGGTCCGCCGACCTGGAAATAAAACGGCTAAGGGCCGCAACCCGGCCGGTCAGCTGCTGCACTTGTTTCTTGGAGGCTGGCTGCTCCATGTCCAGGATAGCTTGGACCTTCTCCGGGTTGGCCTCGATTCCTCTCTGGGTCACCATGAACCCTAGGAACTTTCCGGCGGAGACCCCGAAGGCGCACTTCGCCGGATTCAGCTTCATCTGGTGGCGCCGGAGGTTGCCGAACGTCTCCGCCAGGTCGGCTACGTGGTCCGAGTCAAGTTTGCTCATTACCAGCATGTCGTCCACGTACACCTGCATGTTGCGGCCTATCTGGTCTTTGAAGACTTTATTGACCAGGCGTTGGTACATCGCCCCCGCGTTCTTGAGGCCGAAGGGCATCATCCTGTAACAGAAAGTCCCGCGGTCAGTTATGAAGGCGGTACGCTCTTCGTCCTCCGGATTCATCCGGATCTGGTTGTATCCGGAAAAAGCGTCCATGAATGACAGGAGACGGTGCCCCGAGGTGGTGTCGACCAGCTGGTCGATCTTCGGCAGAGGGAAGCTGTCCTTCGGGCAAGCTCGATTGAGGTCGGTGTAGTCCACGCAGATCCTCCACTTACCGCTGCTCTTCTTTACCATGACCACGTTTGCTAACCAGCTGGGGTATGGACTTCTCGGACGAAACCGGCGGCGAGAAGTTTCTCTACCTCCTCGTCGATCGCCTTCTGCCTCTCCATGGCGAAGCTTCTCTTCTTCTGGCGGACCGGGCGGCTGCCTGGGTCCACGTTCAGGCTGTGCATGATAATCTCGGGCGGAATACCCGGCATGTCGGCCGCCGACCAGGCGAACACATCGGCGTTGGCACGGAGGAACTCCAGCAGGTGGGTTCGCTCCTCTTCGGGGAGCTGGGCCCCGACTTGCACCGTCTTCAGGGGGTCCGAACCAAGGGGAAAGGAGAGCAGGCGCTCTACGGGCCCTCCCCTGGGTTCCTTTTCTCTCAGGTCGAGGTCCTCGACGTCGTGGGCGAGCTCTGCGCCCCTGGTGCCCGGGATTGCTGTAGGCAGAGCGGGACTGGCTGAATCGTCCCCTTCATTTCCCCGAACCCGAAAGGCGTGGGGAACTGCACCAGCAGTCTCCTTGTGGAGATGGTGGCATCTAGTTGGTTGAGCCCGGGACGCCCAAGAATGGCGTTGTAAGGCGAAGGAAGCTTGACGACCGTGAAAGTTACCATGATGGTCGCCTGCCGAGGTGGGGATCCGGCGGTAACTGGGAGAGTGATTTCCCCTTCGACTCCCACGGAGTCCCCTGTAAAACCTACCAGTGGGGTGTGCACTGGCTTTAGCTGGTCGAGAGGCAAATTCATCCGAGAGAAAGCATCGTAAAAAAGTACATCGGCCGAGCTTCCGCTATCCACCATGATTCGATGTACAGGGTGTTTCGCGATGGTCATTTCGACCACCACGGCATCATTGTTTACATTGTCATTAGACTCCCCTCTTTTGGGAGGGATTACATTCTCCGGGACTTCCCGGGCTCTCTTCTCTGCTCGGCCGGATCCGCGCGAGATCATGCCCACGGGCTTCTCAGTTGGCCGATTGTCGATTGCAGGGACAGGTGGTAGGGCCGCGAGCGGCTGCTTCTCGGAGGGGGCCTCGTTCTTGACGAACTTCCTGAGGTATCCCCTCCCGATCAGCTCCTCGATTTCCCGCTTCAAATGGCGGCACTCCTCCGTGTCATGCCCGTGCTCGCGGTGGAATTGGCAGTACTTTGATTTGTCTCGGGGGGCCCTCGGGTTCTGAGGTGGAGGTCGGCGGAGGTAGCGCTCGCCCTCGATTTCCATAAGGATTTTGGCTCGAGGCGCGAGGAGAGGGGTGTACCTTCGCTCGGGGGCAGACTCGGCCCTCGGCCTTGGGTTCGGGCGAGGGTCGGCTGATGGCCCGGGCCTCCGAGCTCCCGGGCGTCCCTCGGGGTTGACTTCTTCAGAATCTTCCCGTCCAGCTCTCGACGGGTGCGGTCAGCCTCCTCCGCTCGGATGTACTTGTGGGCGCGGAGGAGGAGCTCGGAATACGTCCTGGGCGGCTTCTTGTCCAGGGAATAGGTCAGGCGGGACGTCTTGAGCCCGCGCTTTAAAGCCAGCATAGCGACGGGCTCGTCCAAGCTGTAGATCTCCAGGGCTGCGGTCTTAAACCGGGCGATGTAGTCTCGGAGCAGCTCCTGGTCCTGCTGGCGGATGGAGAAGAGACTGTCCACCTCCCTTGGCACCTTTCGACAAGCGTCGAAATGCGCCACAAACTTTCCTTCCAACTGCTGGAAGGAGCAAATGGATCCGGGCTCGAGACGGGCGAACCAAACTCGAGCGGCCTTCCGAAGGGTTGCAGGGAAGGCGATGCACAGAAGGGCGTCGGTGGCGCCCTGGACCCTCATGAGAGCTTTATAACTCTCCAAATGGTCCAGGGGGTCGGTGGTCCCGTCGTAAGGGTCCACCTGTGGCATGCGGAACCGTTTCGGGATCGGTTCCGCCTGAATTTCTTCGGAGAAAGGGGGGCGGGAGTCGTAGCCCGCCGGGTCAGCTGACGAGTTCTGCAGGTCGGCGAACCGTCGGGCGAACTCCGCCAACTTGCGCTCGTGCTCTTCTAGGCGCCTCTCGGCCTGGCGCCTGATGGCTTCATCGGTGGAGTCTTCCACCGAGGCTGCAGGTGAGGGGGGCGCCGATCGGTCTCGGCGCGAGGTCTGGCCCCGGCGTCGCTTGCTGCGATGCACCGTTTCGGCCCCATCGGCCGGGGATCGACTCTCGTGATCCTCCGAGCCGGAATAGTTTCTCTTCGGGGGAGCTTGGCGGCTCCCTCGGGGTTGGAGATGGCTTGCGGATGGGACGGCCTGCCCTGGATTGAGCGCAGGCTCCCGTGCTGTCCCGCGACTCGGGCCGCGGGGGTCCCTGGCTGCGGCTGAGTGGCCAGGGACCGTTGCTGATGCTGAAGCTGTCGGACCGCTGAGGTCAAGGTCTGCAGCTGCTGGACGATGGCCGCAAGGGATCCGTCCACCGGGGTAGGCTGCTGCAGAAGAGGAGGGGGAGCCGGAAGCTCCCGTTCGGGGGTGTGGCCCCCCGGAGGGGAGTGGGCTTCTCCCACACGGCTGGTGGACGCCTCGCGACCACGGTGACCACCATTGCTGGAGAGCGTGACACCTGCAAAAAGCTAGTTCCCTCTGGGGGTTAGTGTCCTGCCCCCCTACCTGGCGCGCCAATCTGTTGCCGTCCTCGTCGCCGCGCCCGTGCCGAGGACAACCGATCCTCCCTGACCGCCTGGCAAGGGAGCCTCCCTTCCTGCGAGAAACCTGCAACAAAGGGGTTAGAGGACCCTGGCCGGGGATTCCGGCGAGGGGGCTCCGACGGTCAAGTCAGTAGACGACGAGGAGGAACAGACTCTCGCTCCCAGGCCCTCTAAAGGGTCCCAGGTTTGGAGAGTTAACTAGTGAAGGGAAAGCGCCGGGGACCGGAATCTCGGCTGGGCCTGCCTGCCGAGCTCGCGTCCAGTATTCCCCTCTCGGGATCTCTGGCTTCTTCCTCGGAGCGAGGCCTTGTGCCGGTGCTTCCTCTCTTGTCCCCAGGCTAGTTGGCTTACCTTGCAGTCTCCGGATTCTTCCCTCTTTATCTCCCTCCGTCGTGTGCTTGTCCTTTTCCTCCTCGAAAACTCCTCCCCCCTGTCTTCCTTTCTTTTCCCTTTTTGGTGAAGGAAGCCAGGCGGCTTTCCGACCTCGTCCGCCGGGCCCAGCAGGGAGAAGGCAAGGACAGAAGAGAAAAGGAGGGAGGGCGGCGCTGGCAGAGCGGCCAGTCGACGGGTCCCGAGGCCATCCCTCGGGCTTCGTGAGAGTGCTCTTTTCCCCGAGCATGGGCGCCATCCGTTTACGGGGCCTGTTCCGTCAGGATCGGATCTCTCGACTGCGGGACCTGTCGGGCCAGTGTAAGTCACGTTCCGCGTGCCGCCGCCCTCCGTACGGGACGCCGTCTGGGGTCGGTACGGCCCGAGGGATGGCCTCGGGACCCGTCGCTTTCCCCCGGGGGCCTCTCCGTACGAGCGGTCTGACTTCGGCTGAGTTGGACCTGTCTCCGGGGGCCAACTGGCGAGAGGCGAGAGATCGGCCGACCTCGGCTTAGGTGGACCCCTCCGGGGTGGACACCTGGCGAGGTGGCAGAAGATCGCCTGGCTTCGGCCGAGGTGGGCCCGTCTCCGGGTGGCCACCTGGCGCAAGGCGGAGGGTCGGCCGACCTCGGCCTAGGTGGACCCCTCCCGGGTGGACACCTGGCGAGGTGGCAGAAGATCGCCTGGCTTCGGCCGAGGTGGACCCGTCTCCGGGTGGCCACCTGGCGCAAGGCGGAGGGTCAGCCGACCTCGGCCGACCTCACACGGGGCGGACTCCTCCGAGCCCGGGCGCAGATGAGTTGGTGGGGGAACTTTGCGCCGAACTCGACCTCGGCGGGAGCCGTTTGCTTCAGACAGTATCGGGCGGTGCGGTCTTGCCGACCCCAGCCTTGAGGACGTGGCGCTGATTCCGGCATTAAAACTCACACGTGGCTCGCTCGCATTCGGCGATACCTGAGCCTGGCCACGTCACTGTCACGGCTGTAACAATCATAGAATCCTCTTAGGATGTCATAGAATCTCCTTGGGATTTTATAAAATAGTGTCAAACTTGATTTGGAATATATCTGGATATCAAGATATCATAAAATCTTCTTGAAATGCTTTCTCAATATAGATATCATATTTTGGAATGCTTCCTAAGAGACAAGGATCCCAATGGCATTGGAATGCTTCTCCTCTAGGAAGCATCAATTGTCGCCCTTTCAAGCACTCACTCACTCTTATGCTCCACTTGCACCAACACTCTTTTTACCTTTTGATCCATTTTGTTCATTTTTTCGTTTCCCTCTTGAGACATTTTTTCTCTTTGCACTTGCAAGACTAACTTAGCCCCGAAGGGTCCACTAGTGGAGAACCCCTCTCTCCATCATGTTTGGAATTCTTGTCTCTGATGATTTTGCAAGCCTAAACTAGAACGCCGATTACACGGCTGGTGTCTATCTTTGGCAACAAGAACTTTCTAGAATCTCTTTCTACAACTGTTTTTGTTTCCAGCTCCAAACAATGGCCTGTGTTAGCTCATCCTCCTAGCGATCATAATTTTATTTGATGGAACAAAGTGAAAGGGACGTGATTTGGTTTTGAAGCTCTGAAGGAGCGTTGAAGCAAGCATGAGTGGTCAGTGTAAAAGTTTTGTCTAATTATGAGCATCATTAATTATTATTTTATTTATCTTAGTTTGTTAAAATGGGTTAATTATATGATTTGTGTTGATGGACATGTATATAACCCAATGTTGTATGTATTCATTATATTTCGGCTTTAAACATCTTATGTTGGTTGGTATGGTTGAGGCAGTATAGAGTAGGTCTTAGCCTAACTTGACCCGTGATGGAAAGGCTTGTTAGGTTTGCTTATAAATAGGCTAGGTCCCCTCTCCACTCATAATAATTTCATCGTGAGATTTGTTCTCATGGCTTTCCTATTGAATAGCTATCTGTTGAAAGAGGATGCTGGAGAGAACTTGACTTTTGATGTTCACATAGCATCTATAATTGTAGGTTGAGAAATTAATGATGAATGCAGGTGTGCATTTCAAATCTAAATTATTATTTATTATATAAAATTTATAGATATATTATTTGCTCAAATCCATTCTTGCAAATAATATCATTTTTGTATTTTAGAAATTATGTATAAGATCTTGGAATAATAAAAATTTCTTATAATATGTATCATAGAAAGTTATGGATGATCTAGAACCATTTTTTATTTTTAATTTGTTTCTCCGATTTTCTTATCCCATCTGGCCATCGCACCTCTCTCCTCAATGATTTGTGAAGAAATCAGTAGATCTCTTCATACCTATGGCTTCGACATCCTCAGGATCTATTGTCGAAAGTCTTTGGTACTTCCACCAAGCTTTTTGACCATGGTGGATTGATGGCTGCTATAATTAAAAAACAAAAATAGGACCTTGATTTTGATGAGCACCTCTTTCTCCTCCCATCCTATGGCTGGATGGTGTCACGGCAACCATAGGCAGCAACGCCCTCGTCCAAGGCCTAGCGAGAGGGGAAAACCCTCAAGACAAGACCCATCGCCTTGGTCTTCTATGCTGAGACCATCCACCCCGTGAGCGCCAGATTGATGATGTTATCATACCCGATGATCATCGACAGTTGCTAGAGCATCCCGAGGTTGATGGCGAGGGCTAGGTTGACCTCCTTAATAGTGAAGAAAGCATCCTTGAAGTAGCATCGGATATTGCAGGTGATAGCAAGATCGACCCCAGTGCCAACACAGGCACCATGGATCTCTGCCACCATCGATTTTCGTAGTGCTCAATAGTCGAGATTGCATCCTACAGTGTGAGGATCCAATGGCAGAGGAGCTCGTGGATGGTAGCAGGGTCATCGGAGGAGGGCGAGGCAGATGTGGATGAGGGGAGATGCTGGCCATGAAGTTTTCCGGCTCCTTATTCAGCTCCTTTTTTTCTTTTCTAGGTCTTCGGAGGTCGGGAAACAACCATCGATGGCCAGGAATGTTCGACGAGCCACCAATTAGGGGTGATGCCAAGCTTGGAGTGGTGGTTTTGGCTTCTTATGGGTGATGATCCAGAGAAGGCTTTAGGAGGAAGAAGATAGATTAAGTAGATTTTGGGTTAATGGATTTTCGGGTTTTAGCCCGTTAAGGCCCAGATCTATTATCACAACTAATTAGTTAGCCAATTTCACAATTGATCAAACCTAATCACATTAAGCTTGGGTAGTTTTAATTTGAGTTTAAGGAACCTTAACAATTTAGCCCCTATAATTATGAAATATGGAACAGTACTCTCAGGACCTTTGATGATTTAGCCCCTCTAAAATTTTAAATTATATATCCAAATAAAAATTATATTAGGTCCCTATCAGTTTTTGATTTATTTTAAGCTACTATTTTATAGAAAGTCTCTTATAGTATTTGTTATTTATGGTTTAGTCATCTATTATTGATTTTTGATAAAATCGATGTAACTTGCTTGTTTTATATTTAATTTGAACAATTTTGGACCATTGGACTAATAATTTAAAAAACTTTTTAGTTGAGTTCTTTATGCATTATAAAATATTTAATTTATTTATATATAATTTTACTCATTATTATATTTGACTCAAAATTTATTGTAATTAATTGTAACACTTATCATATACTATAATTCTTGTCCAAAGATATTTTATAGTTGTATAGTAAGTATTATTGATAGAAGTAACAGTTAAAATATAATATTATGTTATGATTTGATCAATGGAGTGCATGTTGTTAAGTATCCCATTCTGGATTGATTTTTTATGGTACACATATGGTTAAAGTATGTCATTTTATATTTGATTGGATATTTATTTTTTTGAATGAATAATTTTATGAGTGGACATAAATATTTATCATAAAAATAGTTTATTCATGTTGTTCATAAGATTTTCATTATTAGAGAGATATTTTTTGGTTATGGCATACAATTGCCTATCCAAAAGGAGTTGTATGTTTTAACTAAAAAGATTGCATGGAATATTATGTTGCAAAGATACTCTAACTTTATGAATCTGTCTATTCAAAGAAGATATGTTCATAAATGTTAAGATATTTATTTGCTTGTGGCTTCATTAAAGAGTACTTATGCATATTACATATTCTATCCAAAAGAGAATATGTGATATTGTATTAAGACTCTTGTTTAATATATCCATTGACTAATATTTTATATTCTTGCTATCTTATGATTATACAATTATTTTTTATGTTAATAATATATTATTTTTATTAAGGTCTGAACTAGAATAATTATCAAAGGTGGAGGTATATTGGGCTTAAAAAATTTATCTACCCAAAGAGGATAGATTTTCAAATGCCTTGTATCCTTATTATATTAATCTTTATTTTTTGAAAAAAAATATATATTGAGCCTAGAAAGTGTCTGTCCAAGATAAATAAATTTTCAAATTATTGTATTCTTATTATATTAATCTCATGATTAGAGCTCAAAAGTATATCATTTTTTTGATGATGCACATGGCACTCTTGTTAAAAATAGCTTATTAGGTTCAAAGCTTTTATTTATTTATTTGTGGTTTATACCTCTAGCATTTGTATCTATATATGATCTTGATTGATCATTTATTTATTTATGCCATCTTAGAGGTCATGACTTGATGATCCCTAATTAGAAGGTTTGTGAATTTCAACAGATGGTGACCATCAAAATGACCTATTCATTGAAATTTATAAAATTCTTTTTTAAGATATTTAGAATGGATTGAATAGTACTAAATATTGAAGAGAGATACTTTATGTAGATCACTTTCTTTCTAAAAAAATTTATAGCATTGGATCAAGGACTCTCATTAAAATAATCTTATAAAGATTTTCTAGCATGTATTATCTATATTTTTTATTGATTAACTGTATAAAGATTATTTAGTAGTTAGTATATTTGTATTTAATAAAATTAATGCTTTCATTATAATTTAGACAGAATAAATTATAAAATATGAAACCTAAAATTGTGCCAGCACTAAATATGATAAAATATGGATATATATTATGTATAATTTTCTATCTTAGATAACTTATAAGAGCACTCTAGAATAAAAGCTACCTATGAAAGTAGTAAAAAGTGAATCATTTTATTTATAATATATATAATTGATTCCATTCTTGATGTTATATCTAAAAATAGTGATGTAATATAATTTATGATCTCATTAATAAAAGGTAAGTAAATCTAATAAAAAAGAGTCTGGATAACTGATGGATAAATAAATCAATATAATGACGGCATGATGGTATCAGGGCACATTATGAAACTGAGATCTCTATCTCTAATATATTAGGGCTTACATTATGAAACTATAAATTTAAATTTGAGATCTCTATCTCTATAATATATTAGTAACTCATTATTTTATTTGGTTATTGATTACTATATAATTTAGTGAATTTAAAATTATAAGTGGAATAATTAGTAATTTTATCCTATTTGGTTTAAAAATTTTGATACTTTTAAGAAAAGATAAGAGTATTGATATGGTATATTAGTTACACTCTAAGATTATTTTTCAAATATTTGTATAAGTATGGGATAATTTGTTTAATATATCATGTTTCAACTTCTAAGCATAATATATAACTAAGAGCAAAATCACACTCTGAAGGATACAGTTTGAAGTGTGATAAGTGGGCGCAATTTTTATGATATCTCTTATATAAGATCCTAAGAACTATCATCTATATTTTGCATAAAGTTTTTTAATAAAAATAGTTATACAAGATGCCTTTTGAGTTGAAGGTTGGTAGGAAGCTCAACATTACTCAATTTTATGTTTAGGACTGCCTTGCAATACTTAATCATTAATGCACCTTCAACGAATAAATTTAAAATTTAAAATAATATGTTATTCAAATGGTTATCCAGATAATTTTAAATGAATATAGATTCTACTATCCTAATAGAAGTATAAAGAATATTGAGTCAAATCATATCATATTTGTAAATTTTAATTTATATGATGTAGATACTCATATACCAGAAATATGATATTAAAGAAAAAATAAGTTATTGGTCTTATTTTTTTATTTAAGAAAATATTATATTTCATCCTATTGGAGGATAATGAAAGAGCAACATTATATATACGAACTAATTATCAATATCTCCATTACTAGTTAATGTAGCACTAGTAAAGAAATCATATAATAGAAAATGAAATATATATTTTTTATGATAATTTGGTTTTTTAAGATAAGAATATTTTGAGGGCTTTTTTATATAGTTGGAGAGTTTGTTTCATAAAGGTATAAAAATAGAATTTAGTGGTATTTTTTGGATATATAGATAAAGTTTGTAGCATGATGCAAAGTTACAAGTCATATTATTTTGATTATAAAACTTTGTTCTAAATCTTTATAATTGTTGATCTATCTTAAAACTACTTAAGATTTATTATAATAATAGTGCGGCTATGTTTTTTAAAGAAATAATAAATTTTTTTAATATATAGAGAGATAGAATATTTGATAGTCAAAAATTTTAGTTAAAAAGGAGATATTTTGTAAAATATTTTATACAGAGTCAATATTTATTGATCCTCTAATCAAATGAATAAGACCCATAATTTTATAAAACATGTTTAAAATATGGATATTTTTGAATCTTTTGATTTTTTGAATTAGTAAAAATTTGATATATTTTGATTTATTTATGTATTGACTTTATTGATAAATTATATTTGTCATTGATTGTTTTATTGATGAATTGCAATCTAAGAAATATAACTGTTGAGTACATATATATATAAAGTCTATATTGGCTGATCCTCTGACCAAGGATTTGAAGTCCGTATGCTTTATAAAGTTTTTTGAAAATATGAGTATGTTGAATTCTTTTGATGTGCTTGGTTTGTGGGAATGACTTGTATTTATGATATATTATTATAGATCTTCTTTTCATTTAATATATCTATTATGAGTATTTATATATATTATTGACATGATAATTAATGAATTGCATTCCTATATGATTTATATATATATATATATATATATATATATATCTATATATATTATAAATAAATATAACATAGTATTCTAAGAATGTATCTTTGTCTTGAGAATAACAGTTGTGTAGGCATGTCTCATTTATTATTAAAAAATCTCGATATATTTGTTTGGAGACATACGGATTTTTTTGAAGTCATGGAATTTCTCTAGCTTGTAATAAAGCATATGGTTAAAGAAAAATATTATTGATGGTATATTTATATAATTCTTTTATTATGTGATATATCTCTTGTTTATGTACGTGCTATATAAAAATTTTAGTATCAGGTGTCGAGTCTCAGATATTTTATATTGTCTTGTCATTGACTCCTTATTGAGATGTGAGATAGAAGAGCTTAATATTTTGAAGCCATAAAAATTTTTCTTGCTTATTTTATTTTCAAGCATGTTGAAGAGAAATTGGCGGACTAATAATAAAAATAGAATATTTTGTTTGGATCATTTTTGGATACTATTTTCTTGCTACACTACCATATCAAGACTTACATCGATAGTATTGGTAATGCTTGTAACCATGGATAGATCTTGTATAAAATAAAGGATGCGATGACTCATATGATTCGATATGATTAATACTATTGGACCGAGTTTTTCGAAGGTACTATCTTTGGATCATATATTTTTGTGGCCACGTATCGTTGTTCAGCTCAAGAGTTGTTTTGAAATAATTTTTTTTTCAAAATCATAATTAATATTATACAAGTAAGAGAATGTAAGAGTTTTTCCTAATTATAAGCTACCGTTAATTATTACTTTATTTATCTTGGTTTGTTAAAAAAATTAATTATATGATTCATGTTGATGGATATGTGTATAGTCTAATATTGTATGTGATCCTTATGTTTGGGCTTTGAGCACTTTATTAGTTGGTATGATTGAGGTGGTGCAGTATAGGCCTTAGCCCAACTTGACCCGTAATGGAAGAGCTTGTTAGGTTTGCTTATAAATAAACTAGGTCCCCTCTACTCCTCATAATAATTTCATCGTAAAATTTGTTATCATGGCTTTTCCATCGAATAGCCATATGTTGAGAGAGGTATTAGAACGGGGCTTTAAAGAATTATGGATGAGATTAAAGAAATAGTAAAATACTTATAAAAAATCGAAGAATCAAAATCAAATCAAACCCAGAAGTATGCGATGCACGATAAGGCATATTTCCATCCCTTGTACGAGAATTATCACAAATACTATCCCAAGATAATACCGAGATTTCTTCGCCTACGAGCACGATCGTGGAAGAGGTTGATGGAGACTCTTTCAATATCTAGTAAAATAACTTTGAAATAAGAAAATTTTGAAGGAGAAAATATTGGAGAAAAGAAAAGTATGAAACATGAAACAAAACTTGTATATTTAGACCTCCATAATAGTCTTTTTATAGCCATCCAAAATATGACCATTTAGATTTTTATTGACCTATTAAAGCCTAATTAGGAGTTCAATGGTCAGAAAATTAAAAGCCTAATAATTAAAAGAATAACGGTCAAATGATTAAAACTCCAATGATCAAATCATTAAAAACTCTAACGGTCAAATCATTAAAAACTTCAATAGTCAAATAATTAAAATATTTAAATAATTAAATGGATGGTGGAAGAAATTTTGAATTTTTCCAACAATCTCTCTCAAAATTTAAAATTTTTGAAAATAATAAAATATAAGTTTCTAGGTACTTATACTATGCAATCGGTAGAATGACTTTAACCTTACTTAGTATGAATAGTTTCTATCTAAAAGAATTAGAGTGAACCAGGTCTTGAACTATGTTTCTTTGACCCGGACTTCAACTACCACATACATGGTATAAAATTCTCCATCGCTAGTCTATGCATTAATGGCCCTGCACATGCATCTTGATTTTTCATAAGAGCTTCTAAAGATTGCCAATGTCTCTAACCACGACCATATACGGATGCTCTCATATAGGTAAGCCCCTCCAAAGATGTGTGTAGTGTCACATCTCGAGAAATATCTCTCGAGTCTCATTTATAGATAAACTATTCCTAATCACTACATAGGAGCGCTAATCATCATAGGGATGGAATAGAGTCTATATCACTCCTATATCAAATAAATTATATATGCTCCCTGACTCACCAATCAGCTTGTTGAAACCATATTGAATCTCCTTCAAAGGATATCCCATTACAGAGATTGGATTTCCACTGCTGAAAGGTCCTTTAGGCTAAACCCCCACCTCCTCGATAACTTTAGGATCTTAGTCCTATTTAAGCCTTTAGTAAGGCAAAGTGATAAAGAGTCTTTCATCATAAGTTATGAGATATATCAGAACTCATAGTCATGGTAATAATGATATACAAAACTTGATGATCAATTTCATATGAATATTAATATATTAAAACTCAAGAATTCAAATAATAATATTGCAATGATCATCATATCTTTCTTGTGATTGTATAATTATGTACCTATGAGCAACCTTAGAAATAACTGATATCAAATAAATTAGCATTAAGCAAATCCAAACTATGCTATTACATAGATTATATTAATATAAAGAATATCCATAGTAAATTTTAAAATATGAATTTATATGTATTATGAACAATGGATAGATGCAATAGGTTTTACAAAAACCTTGGTAAAAACTTTAAATATTAAATATTGTTATTTCATACTTACTGCTATGTAAATTCTATATTTTAAAATAATCTTGCTTTGTTAAATGTGAAGATAGTGAACTATCCAATGTCTTGGATAAGGGTATCAAAAAGTTTTCCATTACAGAAGTCTAGACTTTTCCTATTTATAGAAACACCGTGATGCGAGATCTAAACCAGTCCCTTCACTACTCTAAAAATGATCAAATAATGACATTCCTGCATCAACCTATGGTTTGAAATCTCCTAGTGTTTGTTGAAGATGATGGCTATTCTAACCATCTCGAAGAGATTATAGTAGAAGCAGGATCAGTCTTTATGATATGTAAATTTTTAGAGCAATAAGCATAATTTATAAACTAAATGGAAATAAAGAAGGAATGCAGATAAGCAATTTATAAGGGATGTTTCATAAACGCTTATTCATTGCATCAGTTATATGATTAGAATTAGGATCAATTATAACCTTAAAAAAAATACTTTTCACATCTTTTTACAATACTCATGGTAGAATACCTACCTTTACAAAGTAGCCAGTAAATCCAATACTAAAATTTAATCAACAATATGTACAAAATTAGATAAATACTAGTGAAATATTCATTAAAGAATACACCTTTATAATGAAATATAAACTTGGGTTTGGTCCTTGCAAAACAGCTCAGGTTAAAACAAACGGTGAAGAGGAAGACAGGGTTATGTGGTCTATTCTTTCATAGAAAGATAGATCTACATATAATTACTTCATAGATAGGCCTTTTTTTTTTCACGTCACATGGATGCCAAAAGAAACATACTGAATCTTTTCAGCAACTCTTGTTTTTTTTAGTAGAAATGGCCTGATCAAACCAATAAGTTCACAAAAGAATTCTAAAAAGCAAATTACATTGCTCATATTCAAACTTATGCTCCATGATTTAGATTCTATAGCATGTAAGCAAACAACCAACTAAGTAATCCCATTTAATAGCAGCACTCAAGCATTTTCTCTTTCCAATATTCTAAGATCAAGATCTTAACTTTTGGTGTGCAAGTCGTGGAAACTACTTGCCAGAGCCAATCTCTGCAAGCATGAAAAGAAGTTAATTGCTTCAACTAGCCTATCGTGGAAACAGCAGAAAATAAAAAAAGCTACTGATAGAAATGCGTACCTAGTTTCTTGGAAGAGAGAGCGAACTCTTCGCGGGATGAGCATTGATTAGAGACGACTTTCCAACATTGGAGCGGTTGTGCATCGCGCGAACTCATGGTTGTCGTCCTTGGGGTAAGACCTGCGCCCGCGCATTGCTCTTTATGAACTCCACCTATTTGATCTGGGCATGGCTAGTGCAGGGCCCCAACACAATGTTTGATATGCTAACTATTTTATTTAGTCCTACAAAAATTGTCTTCGAACAGAAGTGCAGATAGAGGATACATAGAAGTGATAAATAAATATAAATATAATTCTTGACATTGTACAAAATGTTCTCCAAATATTGCAAGCATTTTCCCTTCCAAAACTTATAAGTAACATTGTAACCGGTGCCGGCTATGTCTAGATGTAATAACAATAAAGCATAGAATATAAAGACTCGTGTACACCTTCTATCAAACTATAGGACAAGATTTCAGAGATGTTAAATCAGTCATGACCAGCTCTGTGATAACACATTTTCAGAGATGTTAAATCAGTCATGACCAGCTCTGTGATAACACATTTGTGAAGACATACATGACTAATAGCAGTGTCTAAATAAGAATTATGAATTTATAATTTTGAATATCCGTGATGCATCGGTTAAATTTTATGATGAACAAGTAATCAACTAATTAATCTAAAATAGAGCCTAGTTAGAAAAACTTTGGAATTTTAGCAGCCTAAATCTTGTTTCATGCGAATCTCTTAAAGTGTTACTAATAAATTCAGCACAGCTCTTTATTATTATTTTTTTTTGCATGGAATTTGCCTTGGATTATTAGAACATGACTTTAAAAAATTGTGGATGAGATTAAAGAAATAATAAAATACTTACAGAAAATTGAAGAATTAAAATCAAATCAAACCCAGAAACATACGATGCACTGTCCTAAAGCATATTTCTATCCCTTGTACGGGAATTATCGAAAATACTATCTCAAGATACGGCCGGAATTCTTCTGTCTGGAAGTATGATCGTGGAAGAGGTTGATAGAGACTTTTTTTAGTACCTAGTAAAATAACTTTGAAATAAAAAAAACTGAAGAAGAAAATACTAGAGAAAAAAAGACTGTTTCAGCATCCAGTAAAATAACTTTGAAAGAAAAAAATTAGAGAAAAATATACTAGAGAAAATAAAAGAGTATAAAATATGAAACAAAACTTGTCCCTTTAGGCCTCCAAGATGGTCTTTTTATAGCCATCCAAAATTTGACCGTTTAGATTTTATTAGCTTATTAAAGCTTAATTAAGAGTACAACGGTCAGAAAATTAAAAGTATAATGGTCAAATAATTAAAACTCCAACGAATCAAATCATTAAAAAACTCTAACAGTTAAATCATTAAAAACTTCAACGATCAAATAATTAAATGGATGGTAGAGAAAATTTTGGGTTTTTCCAATAAAAGGATGCTCGAGAGAATGACTTGGCTTTTGATATTTACATGAATATCCATAATTGAAGGTTTAGAAATTAATGATAAATACAGGTACGCATTTCATATCTAAAATTATTATTTGTTCTATAAAATTTATGAATCTATTGTTTGCTCAAATCCATTCTTGAAAATAATATCATTTTTGGTATTCCAGAAACTATGTATATCTTAGAATAATAAAAATTTCTTACAGTCAAGTATTTACTAAGCCTTTACTACTCGCCATCCTTCGTGTATTGCATTAGAACTCGGAAAAGTGTTGAAAAAATTCCCAGGGGCACCAATTCCACTTGCTGGGAAATCCGGACCAGCACCTATATACAACGGATGTAGCGGAAGCAACGTGGAAGGATACAGTCCAACAACCTATTCTTGGATTCGATATTCACGGATAGATATGAAGAAAAGATGTAGAAAAAAAGAGAGATTGCTTTATTTTTTTGGAGAAGAACCTTACTACAACAAATAAAACAACACCCAACAGCCCTTCTGAAAACCCAGAAGCTTCTCACTATCCCGCACGTCTTCTCTTTTACAGGCCTCACGCCCCAAGAACACGTACGGCACGTATGGACAATACCTCAACGTGCGTCCCTTCTCCAAAGTCCCGTGGAACATCCCATGGCACCAGCCCTATACATGATATCTCCCTCACGTGCACCTCTCTGCAGCCCAACACCGTGGCCTCCTTGAAACCCAGGAGGCTCTCCACGGTCCACGCCCCAAGTGGTGTCCTCAAGCCCTCACGGTCCAAGACCAGGACCGTGAGAAGTCCTCACGGACTCCACACCGGACCAGACCCCAAAGGGTCGGCCTCTCTTGGACGCACCAAACCGCACGCCCCATCCCTCTTATTTATAGCACATGGGACGGTAAACTTCTTCTTGGATTGGACGTCTGATCTTGGACTTCTTGTTGGACTGCAACAACTTCTTGAATCTTGTTAGGACTCAATCACATGGGCGGTTAGGACTTATCTTGGGCCAATAACAAACTGATTATGACTTTTCACATGGTTAGGCTCCCAATTGATTACAACCAACCAATTCGGTTAGGATCCTGGGTGGTTAGGCTAACTAACCATCTAACCAACTAAGTTAACCTCCTAACCAATTTAACAAATATGAACCCAACTCCATAATCCAATTGGATTATGTTACAATCTCTCAAAAAACTCCCATAACACTCAAACTTAGAGCATTCGTGGAACACCTCCGAAAATTTGCTTGGAACACGTCCCAAGTTCCAGGAATTGTCTCCAGTATTCCTGTCATAGCCTTCCAAGACTTTCGAAGACTTAAAAATACTATGCAAAACCCTACAGAAAGCTCTTCCCGAGGTCACTAATGGAGTAATGGGTGCGTGCTAGAATGACGTTAATTATCCTTAAGAAGCTAAGGTATCTTCTTGGTTGTCGATTGGTGTAATTTAGTGCTATAGCAGGGGGATTAATTTTGGGTGCCCACTAGAGGTGGGTTGTGGGAAGTTTTCGTATTGCTTGCCGTGGGAGGGCCGAGCTTGTGGACCCGCGCCATACACCGCTCGTGCCGTGCCAGCCGGATAAGACGAATGCTACAAAGCAAGAAGCATGCATGATTGGCAGATACCAAAACTGACCCACCATCAGCATCAAGATCTCATGCATTAGTTATAAACTTGTATTAAAATAACAAAAGAAAGGACTCTGCAACTGATTCGCAGATAGCCACAAAATGGACCCATCACAAGGATCACAAATCTTACATCCATTAGATCTAAACTTGCATTAAAATGAACAAAAGGAAAGAGGTTAGTTCTAGAATGCGCATATACAAACCTCTACCATACACGTGGCCTTTATTAGGTTAATCTCCATCCCTAGAGAATGATATCAATGTAGAGAGAGGTGCCGATGGTAATTTCATACACAATAAATGAGATATTTATATGGAAAGTAGGTCCGTGTTGCTTTTCTGTATGTTGTTCTTTCCAAATAAGCAATGCCAACGTAAATAGCAATCCAACCTAACAAGTCTCCTACTTTGAAAGAGATAGATCCAATTCCCTGCTATGTATGTGATGTTTATCAATAAACACTTATCTAGATGGTATCGCCACTTGCCACTTTAGGAAGAGATCAAGGTACAATTATAATTGAGATCGAACATTACCTTGCAAGACGGGAACCTACGGGGATAGCTACATCGGGATTTATCCCCCCCCCCTCCCCTCTTTATATTCAATCAAAAAAAAAAAAAAAAACTATAATTGAGATCAAACCCTGCATTGAGAAGAGTATAGAAATAAAGAAGTTGGGGATTAACCGTTTCTAATCTTAAAACATTTCAAACTTATAAGTCTCTTACTTTTATTATATGGAGATAAACATCATTACTTCTCATTTTATGGACTTTAAAATCTCATTTTATGGACTTTAAAAATAGAATGCTTCCTTTCCTAACAATGAATAGTACTATCACATCTAGCATCATAATTTACATTTTAAGTTCTTTTGATCTAAGTATAAGTGTACTAAAAAATCTTTTAATCTAATTATTATAATTTAATGTAAGGGTACAAATAGATCAAATTAGACTATGTCATGAGTAACTCCAATCCAATCCGATTTCTTGATCAAATTCTAATATTAGATCCAAACCCAATCCAATAAAAGATTGGGTTCGATCAGATCAACTCCATAGCCAAAATTTTTGACTTTATGGTTTATTCAAGTTGAATTAGATCCATGTATAACCTGGTCTTGATTGAAAATTTTGAATACAGATCGAATTTGAATTAAATATACCTAACTATGTTTTAAGTGTCGCATAGTAAGTTATTACTAACTATACGAAATAGATAATAAACAATATTGCTCTCAAAATAAATTAAAATATAAAAATAATTTTGAACTTATCATTATATTAAAAAAAAACTCTTGAATCATTACTTAGATGTTCAAACAAGTTCAGATCCTAATAATATGCGAAATTGAAAACAGGTTGGATTGGGTCATAGACTATAAAATCTAAAATTGATCTAGAAATTAAATGAATTAAATTGGATCTAGTTAAAATTCGTTAAATCCAGACCTGAACTAGAAAATAAAATGGATCTAATTTTAGAACCTATTCTGGCTCTACATATCTTTTAAAGTAGGCTAGATCAAGTCTAAGTGAATCAGATTGGATCACGAGTCAACCAACCATTTACAATCTTAATTAAATGCAAGATCATTAGTAAATCGGAAGGTCACAATTTTTTAAGCTTAAAAAGCAAGTTTGGTTTGGAAAGCATCATTCTCATCATTTCAAAATTTAAAATTACAATTCATATTAGTATATTTATATTATTATAAAAATAATTAACTATTTTAGCTGCTATTAGTGAATGCCCTCGAGGCAATCATTGAAAGGAGTGCCCTACTCAACATTCAACAGTGACTTTTAAATTATAGTAGGTCATCTTCTAACATATTTAGGAAGAGGTTTGCTAAGAAGAATGGTTGGTTAAGATCCCATGCAATGCGGCAACTCAGGAATTTTTTTAAAATCTACCATCTATCATCTTTATTATCAAATATCAAAGGTCATTTACAATAATCCAAGGCATAAGTGCCATTCATAAGCTTAATGTGATTGGTGGGATTGTTGATCATAAGAAGGAATTTTAGGAATTAGACAAAATCAACTTCTACCATAACCTATCAAGGCATGTTCTTGTTACAATAAAAGCATCATGCTAGCCAATGCCTTATATAACACTCATTTAACATTTATACAGTGTCATCATTAGCCATTATAATTGCTATTTGAACGAACATTAGATGTGAAACATGTAGTAATTAGGTGATTAATTAAAAAAATAAGGCTGATAATACCAAGTATTACACCTGTCTCCCCCTCTGGGTCATCATGGCCAAGGCAGGAGGCTTGAAGGTTACAAAAACTTCTGATGTTCCTTTCCAGGTGTCCTCCAACCACAACAAGTTTCAGCAAACGGCCGAGATGATTCTAACGGTTAGAATTTCATCCTCATCCGACGGCTCACCTCGAATCGGCGGTTGCCACCCTTCAATGGCTGTCTCATGACCGCAGTAGCCGGTGGCATCTGTCGTCGGCCTATTGGGAGAAGCAAGATTATCGTTATTCGGAGAAAGGGTTAAAAAAAAAAAAAAATCCGAGCTTTAAATAAAAAAAAATTAATAGTAAATTCCAAAAGTAGAAAACTATCCGTTGGCTTCGGTCTATAAAAAGAGGCGTAGAGCCTCAGGATCGACGCACCAAAAATAAGGAGGAGAAAACTTGTGAATTGGGTTTGATGTGCGATTTCATTTAGCAAGAGAGAAGAGATAAATCCATCAGTATAGAGTACTTTTTATTCCTTTTTTTTCCTCTGATTTATCGAAACTTTTTTTTTTTTTCAACTTAATTTGTTTTATAGGAGATCATAGAATCTTTGTTGTTCATCTTTTTTTTAAAAAAAAAAAATCATTTGTTTTCTTCTGATCACAGGAAGATAACTAGATAAGAACATCTTGAGTTTTCTTTCCTCTCCTGTGTTTTTTTATTATTATTCTTCGTAATATGTAAAGAATATATGCTTGATAAAAAGAGTCTAGGCTCTCGGTCATGTTCATTGCTTAAGATTGTAAGCAGGTTCTACCCAATCTTCTCTAACATATCTCAAATCTTTCCTTGTAATTTTGATTTTCTAGATCTCTTGGATCTTCAATTCTGCGACTCTTTTGAGTTTTTTGTTGTGTATATATAAGACAGTTGTAAATAAAAACAGAGTTGTTTAAAGGGAAAATAAGGTAAGTTAGATGGAGGGAGTTGTTATGGATCACTCTCCTTTGAATCCAACAAGAATTGCCAGTGTTAATGGTAGATTAATGTCCAGATCTTTTAACTCTTCCTTTTCTTTGAGCCACCATCACTTTTTGAATGGAAGTTTGAGGCCATTAGGATCACATCCTCCACCTTATAATTCTCTTCCATGTTTTGCCCGCCCTTCTCTTCATCAACCCGCCCTCCTTCCCCTCCCGGACTCAAAATCCACACCGGCTCTGTCTCCAGCCAAGAAGACCGCCACCACCAACAGATTCAATCAGCAACAGCATCAGAGAAAGTCGAGACCCTCGAAGCCGAAGAATGGAAAAGCCACCATGCTCGTAACGGTCAAGAAATCCAAGGCAGAAACATGGGAAGAAGAACGAGAGGAGAGGGAGGATGTCATGGAATCGATTTACTCGATCTCGCCTCCACCAAGCAGCCTTCCATTACCGAGATTCTCTCTTCCAAGGCGGAAGTCTGCTGCCCCAGCCTCATCCTGCGTCATGGGGGCCGTGGAAGGTGGTGGCATTGACATCGGCGCCACCGATGGCCTCCGCCGCCTTCTCCGCCTTTAAGAGGGCATGCCAGTTTCTGTTTTATATGTGATGTTTGAGATGTCAGTTGAAATTTAAATTTCCATGACCCGTTAGAAGATGAAAAGCTTAGTATATTAAAGGAGGACACCAATCAAAATGATATATGGTTAAATTTTCTTCACTTTATTATCAGTATTTCTGGATTTTGTAGATGTAAACAATGAACTAAACTCTCAATCCTCGATGGAATTACCAAGTCTCGATTTGCAAAAAAATACCTAGGCTATATGTGATTATTTGTAAAAACACAATGGCTATGATCACCGATGACTTTTCTTGCAGATATAGCGTACAAGAAGGGACAATCGCCCTCAAATGCAAGAAGGTTCTACAGCGCTTAGCTTTGGAAATTGTGGGTTTTGGAGTTTCATGTGCATTATGATTTTTATTCTATTGATTTATGGCTGGTTTCTTCTTCCAAACAGGCATATTTATGGCTGGTTAATTAGCTGGAGCGATCAATGGAATTATAGATTACTTGACTGGATTGTGCTAATACTAAATGTCATCGATGACCGGTTTTTACTCTATTGATTTGAGGGGGAATCAATGCTGCTACAGCATTCTATATTAATTCTGAATATGGCACAAAAATTACTCAACAGTTTGGTTTATGTTTCAAGTGGATGGTGGAAGTTCAGACTGCTGCCAGTTCAACCTTTTCATGATGCTGCTGATGGGGGGGGGGGGGGGGGTTCATGAGATAGGAATGTTGGACGGTAAATGCCAAGTTGTGATTTCTGTATGTTGTTTGAAGAATTGGTATCCTTATGTAACTTGGTTTGGTACTTGTGCTTCTAGGTGCAACCATTACCGCATTTTGTAATTTAGAAACTCTCTAGGTTTGTAGACTTGATTTTTTTAGTATCACAGCTTGGCTTCTCTTTCTATCCAAAAAAAAAAAAAAAATGTTAATTTATGCTATGACATTATTCTTTCCATTTTTTTTTTCCCCAACAAAACAACGATCAAAATTCATCACTATTTCCGGGTCAATTTTTTTTTATGACCATGCCTTTAATAAAGGTATCCAGGTTAGTCTTTTTTTTTTTTTTTTTGCAAAAGCCAGGCGGTCACACAACTGGTGTAAGGACAGCCCAAAAACTCAAAAGAAAGAAACCCTAGAAGGGATAGAGGAACACTATCACCCTGAAACGAAAACCAATTAATAGAATACTGAGCAACAAAGAAGGCAACCTAATCCGTAGCACAGTTTGCCTCACGATAGATATGACGGGCCGTAGCAGTCATAGATAGCTGCAGGAACTTCCAAATATCATGAAAGAGAGGATGGGCATCACAGCAATTTAATTTGTCCTAAATTCAGGTAAAATAATAGAAGAGTCACCCTCAATAATAATCATGTGAGCATGCAGATGTTGAATAGCTCTGATGATACCAGCCAATGCAACTCTGAGCTCCGCTTCTAGAACAGATGGGTCATGAAGAAAGATTCTCCCAATCATAAGAAGCCTCCCATCATCATCCTGAATGACATACCTTGCACCACTATCAGCACCCCGAACACTACCATCAAAATTCACCTTAACAAATCCTAGAGGAGGGGGCTCCCAGGAAATGTAAATAGCTTTCCGGACAACGATTGAGACAGCATGGGAATCCCAAGAATTTGATATTGCAAGAGAGGTGACAGTGTCAAACTGGTGATACTCCATCGCCATGAACTTGGCTCTCTAAAGAACCCGATGAGCCGAGATGGCCTCAATCTCAAAAATCATCGCATTTTAGACAGTCGTATACCATCATCGATATCCCAAGACCTGCTCCCAGCAAGTCTCTAAATCAACCTCACTCTGGGATAGCTCAGGATCGCATGCTTAGTGGACTTATCCTGACTACCATACACCGTGTAAGATACCAACAACTCATATCTCTATGCTTGAGAAGAGTCCTCATAGGAAGACGATCCCAAGCCATCTTCTAAAGGAAGAGATGCAGTCTCGAATGAACTGGAAGTCTCCAGATCCAGGCCTTCACAAATCTCGTATCAGAATGTTCCCTACACAAGTCAGAAAGGGTGCTTAAAGAAGCCTTAGGAAACAAGATGGATCCCAGATCCTCAAGTCCTGGTCCTAGTGAATCAGAATCTGAGACAGCGAAAATCCGAGAGGCCAACTAGCTTCCAAAAAATCTGGATATCTTCTGAACTCTCCAAGCCCTACCGTCATCCGTCAATAGATCACAGATCCGAAGATTGGCACCAACCTCCATATTCACAAAGATCGACCACCTAGATAAAAGAAGAGTACCTGGATATTTTCTGAACTCTCCAAGCCCTGCTAGGTCAGTCCTTTTCAACGGAAGCAATCTTATCTGCTGGTTGATATGACAGAAGAACGATGATGATTATTTTAATGTCACCCTTTTGAAATGTAGGTGTAATACACTGCACTTACGTAATCCATGCTGCCGCGTAGTCGAGCAAGATTGGTAATGAAATTTGCTGGAAACGTGTAATGAAACAAGTGAATAATCTGAAGAGTTAGAGCGGTGTTCTTAAATCAGCAGGACATGTTTCTCTTATCAGAAGCCACCTGTAAAGGTCGTAGGATTCTGATCGGTAACCTCCGACCTCCCCACTGATCATAAAGGGAATTAATTAAACTAACAAACTGGATTTCAACATTTAAATTGGCTAATCTCTCAAACACTCATGGGTGGAGTTCCATGTATAGCTGAACAGGAAAACTTAGGTTAAGCTTGAGCTATAAATTCAAATGAGCTCTCTCTCTCTCACATACACACAAACATACAGATGAAATTTAATGAACTGAGGCATTTTGATTCTGCATTGATCATTCTCACCCTTGTGAAATCTAACCACATTAGCTGAACATTTTCTATCTATTACAATTAAATCTTTATTAACAGGGAAGGAAATCTTTATAATAATCCACAGGAGGCATTCCCTCTCATTTAAAGCATGAATCTCAGAAGCATCCTTTCCTTTTGTTTTATGCACATTCAACAGTTCCACCGCACACTTTAAGCAGGTGAGGAAAGTGACAGAATTCATAAACAGACCCTATCAAAAACACAGCTTATAAATCAGAGACATTATTCCAAATAATTCAAAGGAAATTTACAATGAATTCAGAACATTGCGGGCACCACCAAAAGAATAATTTGTCTAAAACTATCTTTTCACCCACATATTTTAGTCATATATGTGACAGATAAATACTTAAATAGCAGTACTTCATCCCAAATCATATTGGTACAAAAAAAGAACTTGTATTGAATTTTCAGCAAAAAGCTTCAGCTCTTGCAAAAAGCTTGAAGAGTGTCATCAAGGGCCTTCCTGTCGTAATTGCCAGTGAAAACACAATTGCCTAGAGGACCTTTAAGAAGGATGAGCCTTAGCAATCCATCAGCCACCTTTTTATCAACCTACAAGCCCCGTGGGTCCAAATTTTAGAATTTCGAATTGCCAGAAAAATCTTTTTTTTCTTCTCAAAAGAATTACCAGAGGAAATGGAGAAGAGCATCTATTACTTACCGCCATAGCATTTTTAAATTTCTCCACCGTCATCATCTCAGGTGGTGCTGTTGGAAGCTTAGCCTGCTGTAGGATATTAAGGACACGCTTTACAATTGTATCATCAATCCAGCCTAGGCGATGAGACATGTCAACTGCCATCACCTACAAATAAAAACCAAAAAACTTAATTTAACACAATTGCTTTACAATAGTAAGAATCAACGAGCAGTGTCTGTATCACCATTCCAGCCGCAACAGCTTCCCCATGGAACCACTGTCCATAGCCAACGCCTGTCTCGATAGCCTGAAACGAGAAATATCAACATGAGAATGCCATGCATCTTAATAAATAGCATTTGGAAGTTGCATAACATCGAAAGGAATGAACATTAAAAACAACCAGGTTAAAGCATGAAAGCAAAACAGAACAAACTTTATTAAATAGAGGAATAATCATTTCTGAGTTACATGTGGCCGGTAGACCTTGAAAAAGAAAAGGACAATTGAAGTTGCAACTTAATTGAAAGAAAAAAACTTCCCAGATATTTGGGTCAGTAGGAACATATAGGCCTTCAACACCCTTAGAACAATACTGTACATTTTTTTTTTAAAAAAAGTTATAATTTAGAGTTTCAATCTGCACCATGAAGAGCAACCTTGGAAGTTTGAATTGTAGATCTGGTGGGATGGACTAATTAGTGCCCAACCACTGGGTGCAATTGTTTCTTTCAAAGTGATATCCAACATGAGCAGTGCCAGGGTAACACAATAAAGTTACACAGATAATGTGCAATGCTACTGTTGCATCCTTTATAGCTGGCGCCATGGTTGCCAGACTGAGGAGCAAGAGAGAAGTTATACATCAGCCGTGTACCTTTAAAATATGATATCTATGTTACCGAACCATCATCCATTGACTATTGATATGCCCTACCAATTTCTGAAGTAAGGGCATGTTTGGTGTTGCTAAAAATGAGAAAAGTCCTTTTGCAACTTTAAAAGTTAAAAAAACACTTCCTAATAAATTAAAGTTGTTTTTTCTCAAAAAAAAAAAAGTTGCACACTGGGAGGAGTTTCTACGTGAAGCAGAAGTCAAAAAGCACTTTTGAGAGAAGGTACAAAAACTAAATTCTAGCTTCTTTTATAAGATTACCCCATGTCTTTCAAATATCGTAAGCCCATCTACAAAAGGTAGTCATACAAACGTGATTGCCAAATGCCAAATATAACAAGTACTCCTTAGTTAAGAACCTAAATTAATCTAATTTTCAACAATGACCTTTTTTCGGGTACAGAAGCAACACCAAACACACCCTAAATCAGTTTGATGGATGATTCATGTCCACCAGTGTGTATTGCATAAACCAAAAACTTGTTCTGCTAACATCATATTTTCTGCAAAGCACAATTTCAAAATCCATCTTCAGTTCATGATAAGACACTGTTTAGAGTTGTTGTATTGACTTCTTTACTTCAACTGCAACGGACTACAGATTCAGTTATATTTTTTAATGATGAAAAGAAAATATAAAATTAGTGGAGCAGCTTTCGTCAACAAATACACCTAATTGTGGTTTAATTTGTAAAGCTTATACAGCTCTTGTTAGAGAAAAGCATATATTAAGCAGTATAATTAGTAGTAAATACTTTAGAGCCGAACTTCAGAGCAATGTTTAAAGTATCAGCATCAGACTTATACAGCTTTTGTTAGAGAAAAGCATATATTAAGCAGTATAATTAGTAGTAAATACTTTAGAGGGAAACTTCAGAGCAATGTTTAAAGTATCAGCATCACAACCTTGGTTGTACCTACCATACCAGCATATGGGACACCTTTTGCTGCTCACATGGAAAAAAAATGACTGCTGCATGTGTGTTGGTATAATATCAGTACAAGGGGCATACCAGTACTAGTTCCTTATCAATATGATCCAATATTGGCCGGTACAGGCAGGTACTCAAATCCTTGGTTGGTATAATATGACAGGCTTCCAATATTTTCATTATTTATGTTCTACTGAGCAAATATAACGAAAATAAGTATCAGGGAATTTCCTGTCCATCACTTACCCCATTAAAGTCATTGCACAAAATCCATACTATATATATGCTTTTCTAGCTTTACTCAAATTTGACATAGACCAAGAAGAGTAGGGCGGCTCAACGTTTATTTGCAGAGGAAGGAAAAGATCCTTGTTTAGATATGATAACTAATTCCAATTTCTGCTAGTAGTGAAAGTAATTAACAGAAATACTAAAAAGGAAGGTGAAAAAATAAGTTGAAAAGAAGAAATATTGGTAACAGAGAAGATATGCTAGGAAAATAGGATAAAGAAGGGCAGCATGCTCATTGTTTTTCTTCTTTAATTTGCTTAAAAACTTCAAATATGATCCTCCAGCTTGAGATTACATTTAACTTTATTCAATAGACTCATTTAGCTAGCAATTCCTTCCTAATCCAAAGTTCTTATAGGACTCAGCTATAACTCCAATAACAAAGAAACTATCTATTATGTACTGACCACACCATAACTGAATCCTGATAAAAAAAAAAAATGCCTGATTAGAAGGGACTAAAGCAAAGATAACCTGGGACCAAGTAATGGCCAGTCAAGTCAACATTGACTAGGCTTTTACTAGGAAACCAGCTTGCTTGCTTCTCTGGATCACATCATGGTCCCAATTGATATTGATAATGATTATTCTCCAGGAACTTTTCCATATGTTAGAAACTCTTTGCCATAT